>CM063722.1:6034444-8434444 GCA_032441835.1 Slavum lentiscoides
CATTTGTAATGTTATATTAACAAGCAAATAATTAACAAAAATATTAACAAGCAAAACGAGAACAAATGTTCAAGGGGTCTTGGCTTTTGGTAGTGCAGTATGCAACTTATTTACACCCAAATAAACGGGGGGCGGCAATAATATACGAGTATATTTTATATTTGCCCTGTCGAAAAAAAATTGCCATGATCCCAACAAATGTCTGGTGCCACCCCGATAGTAAACAATATTTTTAACAACAGCCAATACAAGTCGCTGTAGTCGAGGCGTTATCAAAAAAACAAAACGAATTAAACAGCCCACTGTTCTACTCGTTCAATCGGCCAAAATACACGCGTTCGCGATCTTCATTTTCATACCGTGAATGGAGTGAATAACAAATTAAAAACTTTTAATAATACGCCTAATACCTGTATATACAGATATATATTTAAAATAATTAAAATTTGTGTATCACTTTAAACTACATAGGACCTAATAATTCTTTATATTATTGAACCGAAACAATAATAAATTGGCTATACGAATAATATAGGCCCTACGGCAGTGGTTCCAAACCGGGGAATTCCCCCAGAGGGGAATTTAGATACTGCAACAAGAGGGGAATATAGTGACGATGAAATAACGAAAATTTTGTTGTTAAAATAATTATGCCGTTCTACAATCAGTGAAATTGAAAGAAATTAATTAATATTCGGACAGTCGCCCATAAAATAACCTATAATATATAGTTATTTTGTAAAATTTATTTGTACGGCTGACTAAAAAAAAAAAAACAATTCGTCTAAATTCTAATTTAAAGGGGGACGTGAGGTTTTTTTAAATTTACAAGGGGGGCGTAGAATAAAAAAGGTTGGGAACCACTGCCTTACGGGAACGTGATATGTCAACGGCCCACTGGTATGTAGCACAGTAACACGCAGTGGCGGAACCAGGGTGGGGGAGGATCGGGGCGATACCCCAATAAACCTGTAGAAAGAATAAAAATGACAAGAAATTCCTTATCTTCTTTATTTTTTCTCATAACTGTGGTCTTACCGTCATAACCGTTGTGCACAAACCGGGTAACGTTTAATAACCCTTCGTTGACTGTATACAGATAATCGTGATTATAAACGATCGTTTATAAATGTTTTTTTTTTCAAATGGCGTTTTTCACTTTTGATTTATTCGATTCATAGGTAGTGATTATTAATTATTTTTAATATTAATGCGGACATCGAATATTCAGGTTAGGTTAAGTCTACGCGAACGGTCTAAAACAGTGACGTTATAAGACAAATGACAATTATAATCAAGTTTTAGTGTCATTTTAAAAATGTAATTCAATGTATTTTAAAGTCGCTTGCCCCCCCTCCCATTATTTTTAGTGCGTCCGTAATTATTTTATCCCAAAGGGGTACGTAAATACACGAGAATCGCAAATATTTGTTTAGATATATAATGTAAAATATTAAATGTTTGTTGTAAATGTGGACATTTCCTATTAATGAACAAATCGGGCGAATACAAAACATTGTGTATACGTTTTAAAATATGTTCGTGTTTCTCGTTCGCGTCTGATACAACCGTTGATCATAAATCAATGATACAACGTACAAAAGCGGGACATTCAGGACGCGCGCCTCTGAAAAACGGGACGATCCCCGGATTGATGTGTGTGACGTCCGGTCACCCCAATTCTTCTGTCCTGGATCCGCCCCGGATAGGCCAGTCCGCCTCTGGGCACAGTTTGAGAACCACCGCCGCTGTAGACCCGTCCATTAATTTGTACCGGACGCGACGTAGGTAAATCCGAAAAGCCCGTCCGAGCCGTCGACGGACGCCAGAAACACTTCACGGCCTACAAGCGCCCCTCTCCCCCCCCCAACCCACCACTCCCCTTGACCCACATGCGACTGCAGGCTGTGTAATCCTTTTCACAACAGTCGCGAACACACCCCCCCCTCCTGCCACACCGCCTGCACGCACCTCGCCCGCCGACACTGTTCCGCGCATTTACATTTCGGTTTTTCCACGTTTCCGCCCGGGACGACGAATATCGTCGCGGCGTACGCGTCGGTACGAAATTATAAAAAAAAAAAAACTCGTCGACTACTCACTCGTGCCGTGACATTTGCGGTGCACTGGATTCGGTTCAACGACATCGGGTCACACACGGCGGATATTTGGAAAAACCGGGAAAACGAACAACACAGAAAAAAAAAAAACAAAAAATATCACAAAGAGCGACTCCGAGATTACAGAACGTAAACGCGAAACTGAATACGAAACGACGACGACGACGCGTCTCGGACGTGGCCGACTCGCGTGCGGCGAACACACTCTTGTGCGCGCGCGACGGCGACGGTCGACCGTAGACGAGGCTCGGGACGAGGTGGCCGGCGGCGGCGGCGGCGGCGGCGGTGAACGCGAATTTCACCGTCGCCCTCCGGCTGCTGCCCCGGTTTTCCGCGACCGCGGTCGATTTTTCCGCTACCCCGCCCCGTCCCGTCCCGTCCCGTCCCGTCGCCCACCGACGGGATACCGTCTCGGGGAGGGGTCGGCGGACGTATTGATTGGTCCGACCCGACGGAGCACGTGACGCAAGAGAGAAAATATGTGGGTGTGTGTTTTTGGCGTGCTGAGATATTGATTTTCGAGTAGGTTCTCTCCGTCGCTTTGTGCTTGTGTGTGTGTGTGTGTGTGTGTGTGTGTGTGTACATGACGTTCGTAACGAGACCGTCGGAATTGTCGTTCGAGAAAACATACGGTAAAAAAAAAACTACCTACCCCTAGCCCCGTTTATACGCGTTGTTGGAACGTCAAAATGCATGATATAAACAACTATATATAGGTATGACGGAAACTTATCAATTGTCATACGTCATGGACTCTGTAACTAATAGATAGGAGATTATAAACTATCGGTATGCGCGTGACGTCGTAGTACAGCGTTTTAAAATTATTATGAACCATGATATAAACAACTATTGTACGGCGGTTTTGTGAACCGCCCGGTTCGAATGCGGTTCCGTTGAGAGACGACGATGTTCGTATATATATATATATATATATTACAAAAATATGTGCCAAATATAAAACACAATAATCGGTTTGAAAACATGGAGTAGCATGGGCGTATGGAAAATCACAAAGATAATATTATTAGGTGCTGATAATAAAAGTAGGCGCGTGACGCAATGCTCGAACTCTGACCAAAACTCGTTTTTTCCAATCGTACCTAGTCGTTCATATCATGTCGAAATTCGTTTTTGACCATAGACCATCGATGAAAATGTCACCAGAATAAAAAAAAAAAAAAAAATCGAGTTTCCATCGTTTATGCGTGTAATAGCAGTGTGACCAACGCAAAATCTGTAACCTACCTGCCAAAAACCTATGACGACCGCGTGTGTGTAGGTACCAGCTATATTAGGACGCGTTGCGCACAAACGATCATCATTAACACCATGACGAAATAACATTGTATGCCAGCAACATGAACGAATTTGAGAACAGTTCGAGTTGCCATGGAATAAAATGTAATTGATAAATTATGCCATGAAATTCTGACGTCATTCGGTCTTATCTGTAGCATTATCATATTAATGCCTATACCACAGAATAGTCGGAATACTGTAACACGATTATAAAGAATCAAAATTCAAAATAAATAATAGATAACACATATAATTATGAAAAGCGGATCGAGTGACGTAGGCACCATGCGCAGAACTCCTCAGTTGCTGGCATACCGTGTTATTTCGTCACGATTAACACCATACAGACGGTTATTTACGCACCAAAGGCCCGGTAAAGAAAATCGGGTGTTGCGCGTACATAAACACCGTATACAACAGTGAATCAGAGAGCGTCTGACGTAGGTACGTCACGGATCCGATTTCGGTTCGGTGACTTTTACGGACCGTTAATGGATAGTGTTAGGTTAGGTTATCGCGTATTTATTAAGGGACGAAATATCGCGACAAATATACACAATTATTAAGAATGCAGATACGTGGCGACGGCTCTTACGCGGATACAGTTATAATATATCGCCTTATAAATAATGATTTTAAATCGTTTTAGATTCTGAACGGAGCGGCGAGGGATCTAGTGGTTTTACAATGACGTTTTTAGTTTTTTATTTTTTCTATACTGTGTACAGGTTTTCGACCAGAAGGAGTGCTCCGATCTCTTCGGTCACAGTTTGTTTCCGGCAGCAAATCGCATCAAGATGGTGCTTTAAACAAGTCATTTTTCGATTTTCTCAATGGTTTTTTAACGCGACGCGATAAATTACCGAAAAATTACGAAAAACCGCTAAAAAATGGGATTTCGTCAATATCACGTATAGTTTTTTCGCTATAATTTCGAAAACAATCATTCTATTGTCTTGAAATGTTCAACAAAATCGTATCTTTGTACTGTACGATTTCAAAAAAAAATTTCCAAAAGTTTCATTCAATTTTAGGCTGTTTATAGCTATTTTTAGATTTTTCTGTTTTTCATTCATAAAACAGTTAATTTTGAGTTTTTTTACTTGAAATTTGGACACAACGTCAGACATATCGTATTACTTTAATTTTATACAAAAACTAGACAGAGTGTATAACTCCGAAGCTTCGCTCAGAATCGTTTTATACTACTTGGATAAAGATTTTAGAGTTTTGTTTTTATTACGAATTTGAAAGCAATGATAAATCATTGCATTCGATAAAACGATTCTGAGCGGAGCTTCGGTGTGATAAATAAACGAAAATCGATTAAGACGAAATTGCATTTTTAGCGTTTTTATATGTAATTTTTGGTAGGTTTTCCTGACTTTTGAAAAAAGTATTGAGAAAATCGAAAAATGACTTTTCTAAAGTACCAACTAAATGCAATTTGTTATCGGAGACAAGTTAAGACTGTGATAATATTGGAGCCGTCTTTCTGGTAGAATTTTTGCGCACAGGCATAAAAAAAAACACGCCATATTGTACGACCAATACATTCCTTTCTCCGCTCGTAATCTAAGTCATTGTAACTTTGAATTATATGTAAAATAACCACTTTTACAATCGCTGTTAATTAAATAAAAATATCTCAAAGAAAGAAAAACATTTCTTTAAGTTTGTTGTCTTGACACATATTATTGATTGATTTAAAATTATAATTGAAAACTAATATGTTATGAAATAGTTATTAATTATTAATTTATTATTATATATGTTATCATGCATGCCATACAAACAATTTTTTTTTTTTTTTTGCTAAAATAGTCTAATTCATTTTATAAATATTTTCGTTTTCTTGTCATAAGAATAAATAAAATTACGGAATTATTATATATATATATATATACTCGTATACTGATTAATATACCTAATTAAAATATGGAAAATTATTTTCTTTTTATCTTGCATCTTGATAACTTTTTCACCTTTTCTTTTCATTGACTTCCTCACTGAAATACTCATAGCTAACCTGTTCATTGCTGTCACCGTTATTTTGATCTTTCTTTTTTTTATCTGTTTTACTTTGTTTTTCTTCACGTTTTTCTTTTTCGCTTACTTCTCTTTTTTTAGGTTTGTCTGGTGCATTACTTTTCTTCGGGTATGTCACAGGTACGTTTTGTTGGTCAGTAAATGGTAAATAACTCGGTAATGAGGCCATACTTCTTCCTAAACCACTCAATCTATCCCTCAATATTTGTGCTCTCGTAGTCGTTTTGTATTCTTGATCACCGTCGTATATTCGTGCCGGTAATCCTGAAGTAGTTCTAAGAACACTTCTAGTAATACTACCAGGTCTTGAAATACCTAAAATAATACATGAACTATTAGACAGACATTTAGATATAACACAGTAACATTATGCGTAATATCGACGAATAATTAATAATATAGCGCGTACATTACGCATAACATTTTCGGGTATAATATGAACAACTTATTAAATTAATTGTTCTGTTTTACACGTTTGAAGAACATTTGCGATTTTAATTGCTTTTTTTAAACCCTATTTTTTTAAATAACCAACATATTATACACACCTGTCAGAATTTAAAATTCATTTTACGTTTATGAATATTTATATTTATATATATATATATATATATTTAGTTATTTATCAAACACGTACATTTTAAAAATATTCACAATTTGTAAATGTTATGCTTAATCAGTAACTATACCAGTATTCGGCTGATTTGCCGATGAGCCTTTAGACACTAGAAAAATATCTGAATTCGGTTGTCGATCGTCTTTAATTACTGAAAAACAAAAATGATTTTATTAAATGTAAATAAATCTTACGGATTATAATATCATCACTATAATTAATAATGATAATAATTTAAAATAATCATAGAAAAGAAAATAAGATAATATTAAAAAAAATATGATAATAATTATCTTAATCCATTCAATAACATCAGATTTTGTAACGAATTAAATTATACATAAACAAAATTATTGTTTAAGTCATTGAATAGATTGATTTACAATTATTATTTATTTCAGAAATACCATACCTTTTTCTATATCGCCGACTCTATTTGTCGGTACCCTCAATGTAATTGGCCGAGTTGAAAATGGTAGAACTTTTGATGCGGTACGACGTAAAGTGTCTAGAAACAAAACAAGAAATCTAAAAATGTACAGTAATACTATGTATTTATATTATTTAATAAAATGTGAGCGAAACTATCAAAAATTGAAATGAATTCATTTTATTTAATTTTTTTTTTTAATGGCGGAAAAAGCAAGTTTAAGATTAAAAATCAATAATTTTGAATAATGTATCATACAATTTACAAGTAAATTCATAGAAAATTTAAATTTATTTATTAAATACACAAATTATAAATTCGTACGCAAAACATAAATATATGGTGATTTTTATTTTGTTACGATTTTCCGCTTGATCCGCTTAAGCCTCGACTGTTGGTTAATTGAATAATAATAAATCGGATTAAATAAATAATAATTATCCTGTAATATATATATGAATTACCAACAAGTAAAAATATCAACGTAAAAATATGTCCAATAAATAAAACTGATCAATTATCAATAAAAATTATCGGATATGGGAATGGCAATCGATTTTAGTTGCCGATATGAGTTGTAAACTTTTATTGAGTAAATTTGGTAAGTCACAATAGTTACTTAAAAAAAATATAGTAACTCCTTAAATATTACAATATTGAAAAAAGGAATTATGTCATTTCTAAGTGTTACTCGTGTGTAAATATTAACAATAAATTTTGAACGTACTCGTATTTTTAAGACTGGGCAAGTTAATGATTTCTTTTTTTTTTTTTTGAACACGCTAAAATTGAAACAACCAAATTTTTGCAATCGAGTCAGAAGTTAAACGTAATTAAAAATTCAAATTTATCACTTAAGTTAAAAGTTAATTAATTAAATTATATGAACTTAACACTTGAATGTTATTATTTTATTTTGTAATCATCCGTTCGAAGTCGTTTTATACATATCTACATATTTCTATTTATAAATATCAAAGACGAGTTTTTTATTTGTTTTAGTGAGTGTTGTGTACAGCAATATAAAATGGGGTTGCAATTTAACATTATTTTTTGGACTAATATATTAAAATCAATATATTCTATTGTATTGGTAATCAGACGAAAAACATATCTCAATTTATTGACGTGCTGTAAATAATAATAAACAATTTATAAAATACTGGCAGAAATATCTGCCCTGTACACATTTAAAAACGCAGACCATGTTCAATACGGCCTTTGTCTAGAATCTGTCAACATAAATTACATTAACAAATAAACCATTGGCAATAGAAATTTAAAATTAAACTGATTATTGATCTGAGAAATAAAATAAAAAATATATTAAATTGAGGTTTAAGTCGAGAGTAATCCTTTAAGGTACAATGTTAATATTAACTTTTTGACATCTTAATCAGTTAAAACGCAGGCTTGCATATAATAATATAATTTTAAAAATATTTCCAGGTAAAAACTGATTTATTATTTTGTTTGTTCAATTCTTTTCTGAAATGTCTGTTTAAGATGGGAACTCCCAACTTTAACTTTTTAAAATACAATATAGTATATTGAATACATTAAGTATAAAATAGGGGGAAAAAGCATGATTTGATTCTTGATAAAAACTGAATAAAAAAATAAGAAATTGCTTTTATGTAAAATAATAAAACAAATACGAGGAACAGTATGAAAATGATGTGATTTTAATAATATATCGACGTCGTGTCCTCGAACTTCACATCTATCAAATCTCGGATTTCATAGGAACATATTATTATAGTGTTCGAATTGACAAAATAAAAATAGGTGCACTCCGTTTACTCATAAAATAAGAGCTTCCCTATCATTTTTTAAATTAAATTCTTGTATTGTTGTACAATTAATTCAAAACACTACACACTATATGAAAACACGTATTTATATTACTTCATAATATAAATGGTAAATTAAATATGTAATTTTGGCGGTTTCAATATCACAGACTTTTTTCCAGGCAAGAATAAGAATATTATAATAATGAGCAATCAACAAACTATATAAATTTACTATTTTGTTTAATCAGTTTCATAAATTGTGGTAATTATTACGTAGTGTTTTCTTTTTTCGAGTTTAAGAATTTTGAGCGACAAGTTTTTTCTCTGTCTCATTCACCACCAGTATTGATCAACGCTTTTACACTAATAACTAGGTACAAAATTGTCGGAAAGTGAAACCAACACTTTGAACGAAATATATGTAGGTATGTCGACGAGTTAATGTATTTGTTCTCTAAATTATTATATTTTTTACGGTATTAAATGATGAAATCTTAAATCTCTGGCAATTAATGGTTATTAATGAATAAACGAATGGCAATTTTTTTTTTTTTTTTTTTTAATCACTTAAAATAATGTTTTATCTAATTGAAATTTCGTAGTTAACATCAGCGGCTCATACTTTTGTGCCGCCAAATCGAACATCGCATATATCAGGTCAATTTATCATGTAGGCACAGTGGTGCCTACAACTACGATTTCAATTTAAGACTATTTTAAATGGTGGTTTCAACAAACACAGATATCGAAATTAAATATTTTCAAAATCTATATCAACAATGTTAACACACGCGCATCAACTCGGTTTTTATTGTTATACCGCGAAAAATCAAATTTAATTTGTATTTTGAAAACGTGGGGGAGAGAACGCGAAAAATCGTATTTTCTACACATAAATATAATATTAGAGGTTATTTTTAATATTAACGCTGAACGTTTTTTTCGATTTCCCCTCCGAAACGAGAACTGCGTAGAAACGATAAAATTCAAAATAATAAATTAATACACTTACTAATGAAGAGGAAACATTGCGACGATTGCAAAACACACATCCACAATAGACAGTGTAGTGTATTGATTTTCGTCGGGAACATTGCGATGACTGTTGAGTTAGTACGTAATTTTAATATTACGTTACAATAGGTATGCTCGGTGCGTGTGTGTTTTTTTTTCACTGCCTACTATTTACCAACAATTTGGAACAGTCCTCGTTGCTGTTGAGTGCCTATACTGTCGATCGTTTCAACCGTCTGGTAGTAATAACCAATTAAATATACCTAATAGCAATATTACTATTGCTGTTATTATCATTATCATCATCATCATCATCATCATCATTATCTTCATTATCATAATTTATTTATTTTTGGTAAAATTTGCCAGCGTGGATATCCAAACCACGATAGCGATGACATTCGCTGCAGTTGTGTTTTATTAATTAATATTTTTTTTCTTTTCGCGTCAATAATAATTGATATTGCCGACAACGAACATGTGTCGCATACAAAAATGTACAAATGTGTTATACAAGTGTTGAAAATTATAATTTACGCGTGTTTTTGTTCACCATGCAAACTATATAGACGCATACGAATATGATTTTTATATTGTCAATTGCACGTTTCGTTGTCGATTTACAACGGATTTTTCGTCGCGCCACCTAAACCCGAAGACAATGACGTTCGGTAGTTTTGACGACAAAGTCGTCTACAGTATACGGTAATGGCGATTTCATTGTATAGATACAGAAGTTCTTCGTGTAAACTTTCGAGACCTTTCGATATTCGGGTGACCAATAAAATTCGGTATTCACACGACTCTAACCTTTACATATAATAATTGATTTTACGCAACACTTTTTACGTTTTACGGCTTTTATATGACTGTTACCTGACGAATAGCTGGTTACGTAGCCGAGAATACATTTGTTGAATTATTTTTAGGTATGCGACCCAGCCTACGGTTCGAATCTTTGGCCGAACAGTGGTTTAATCGTTGAATCGTCAATACTGCTGTTGCAGTACACTACAGTGGACATGCTATTTAATTATTTTATGGCGTAGGTATAGAAAATTTAAATTTATTTATTAAATACACTAATTATAAATTCGTACGCAAAACATAAATATATATAGTGATTTTTATTTCGTTACGATTTTCCGCTTGATCCGCTTGAGCCTCGACTGTTGGTTAATTGAATAATAATAATAATAATAAATCGGAGTAAATAAATAAATAAATAAATAATAATTATCCTGTAACATATATGAATTACCAACAAGTAAAAATATCAACGTAAAAAGATATCCAATAAGTAAAATTGATCAAATATCACTAAATATTATCGGATATGGGAATGTCAATCGATTTTATTTGCCGAAATGAGTTGTAAACTTTTACTGAGCAAATTCGATAAGTTACAATAGTTACTTAAAAAAAATTAAATAGCTCCTTAAATATTACAATATTGAAAAAAAGGAACTATGTCATTTCGGTAGTTTTGACGACAAAGTCCTGACACTCTAGTCAATCGACAGTGCACCGTTGGAACCGGATTGGGTACCGGTGTCATTTTTAATACCGGCGTCACTGTAACGAAACCAGTCGATTCGGAAACCGGGAAATCAACAACTCGCGGAAATTGCTAGGTTATCGCGTAAAACAACAACGGAAAAAACCGAACGTTTCGAACGATTCTACGTCTTCCGACTTCTCTCAGTCCCGTATACGTATAAGAGATTTACTAATTAATATACACTCGCGCGCGTGTGAAGGGCGTATTACGAGTTGACGCGCGACAATATGTCTCTTCCAGCCGTTTTAGGAGTGACGAAAAAGCCGAAGAAATGGATCAAAACCCGTCGGCAGGACAAACGAGGAGCCGACAAAACCGAAGGTTTCGACGGTATACTTCGCAAAAGCGACCGCAGACAAACAGACGGCGCAAACGATCTGATTGGGCGCGCTAATATGATTTTCCAACGAGCCAAGGTATATTTGCTGAATAACACTCGCCGAATTCGATGATAGATATAAGGACTCCGCGCAAAGGCGTGTTTAACGGGGGACACAGGGGGCAGTTGCCCCCGGGCGGTAAAATTTTATAATTATTTAAAGGCGGCATTCGTTTTGTATGACTACTGCGGGTTTTTTTCGTTATAAATTAATTTGTTAGTTTCTTTCTGAGTAATGTTGGCTACGAAAAATCAGTGTCGGGCTGTCTGGGGAATTCGATCAACTACTTTTTATTTAGTAACGATCGGTATTGTGTGTGTGGGAGGGGGGGATTTATGAGTCTGAAAAAAATGTGTGCCCCCGGCGGCACTTCACCTTAACACGGAACCGAGTCTCCGCTTCACTCAGTGCCGTTCGCAAGCTAATCTCGAGCGTGTAAATAGCTTAGGAAAACGAAATCTAATGTTTAGATGAAGAAAAAAACGGTCGTCGAATACATTGGCGCCCAAATTACGTTCCAAGTGTAGCTACACATCATTTGAGTGGGCGGGTGGACACTACTGATATAATTGGGACAGTCGAATAGAATTATAAAAATTAAAAGTTTTCTAATTAGATTACAGTAATATTAGTGTATACTAGGATTGAAACATATTGTCTATACTTAATTCTAGTATTATTTATGAAACACGGGTAAACTTGTTTAATGATAGCTAGGTAGTAGAAGTTAGAACCACTGAATATATCCTGTGATAGAACCATGAAGACTATGATCTCTAGTCTTCGTGGATAGCGATCACATTATCAGTGTAGGTAACTGAAATTTTTTAATTTTAAATTAGGGTATTTACACTTAGTCCACGGGAATAACTGTTCATTATCTCAGAAATAATAAATAATCAATTGCAAGATTTTACAATTTGTCTTGGACGTTGTTACGCATTACAAAAATTTCAATATTTATATCTGCAAATTGAGGTGAATTACTCACATATATATATATTTTTAATGCTGTAACATTTTAACGTTATATTTCAATGTTTAAAAATAAAGTTCTTTATGTCTTAATTAACTACTGTGTAATTAAATAATTATTAATAAAAAAAAAATGTTAATATTTATATAGCTGTTTTAAATAGTTTGTTTACTTTAATTGTTTTTAACATGTACATTGCATATTGTATATTTAAATAATGCCTTTGAATTTGAAATGAAAATTCCTATTTTAAAAATACAAGGCAAATACTATTATCATATTAAAAATATAATATAATTTTTCGAAATTTAGTACGATTATCGTGGATACGGTGGCGTAATAGCATTATTTGTTACGTTCGTCGAGAAATGGGGTTCAAATTTTGATTCAAATTTTGTATTTAAATATGACAATATTATTATTAACAAATACGTTGCTCCTACAAATCAACTAGGCGCAATTAGCTTACGTTATTTAGTAAATCAGTGAATTATGTACTACAGCGTACCTTGATTAATACTCAAATAGAAATTTTTTTTGCTAATTTCTGGTTGTTACAATACACGGCCAACGCCAGTTCAAGACATCTGAATACAACCTATAACTGTAATATAAAAACTGATAAAAAAAAAAGTTGAAGGTAACATAAAAAAACTGCACACGGGCGAAGCCGGGTTATTCAGCTTATATTATATAAAAGGCAAACGTTACTGACTGATCTATCAACGCACAGCTCAAACCGCTAGACGAATCGAAAGTTACTGAAGTGCGCATGTTTGGTTTGTTTGATGATAACACACTGACATCACAAATGTCAGGTGGGAAATTTAAAATCAACCAATCGGAGAGCGTAATTGAATACAGGTGCCCAAACGGACCCCAGAATGCTTATATGCAAACGGATCGGGCTAAAATTTGGCATACGCATAGCTATTATGACGTAGACGTCCGCTTAGAAAGGATTTTTGGAAATTCCACCCCTAAAGGGGTTAAATAGGGATTTGAAATCTATATACATATATATATATATATATATAGGAAAACGTGACTGACTGACTGACTAATAATAATAATAATAAAATTCAGGAAAGTTTCTGAAGATTAAAAAAATATTTATAACAGAACAATCTAACCCGTACAACGCCGAGTAATTCAGCTAGTAATAGTATAATATACGTTTCACGCGCGTCGTTCTGAACTAAAACTTTAAAATCGTTTTCAACACGTTTTGCATATTTCGTCTCTGTTTTTAAAAAATATTTCCATAATTTAATGCGTATCTCGGTAAAGTGCAGCGTTTAAGGAGTTAAGAGTTGAAATGAAGTTTTAAAAAAAAAGTCTCCATTGACGTGTTACATTTTTTTTTTGCTTTTTAATTTAATTTCTAACTTAATTGACTTCTTGTTAACACTATAGTGTTATTATATGAAGTTATTTAAGTTAAATTTTGTTCAAATAAGGGCAATGCAAAATTTTCTGATCGTGGTTTTTATTTTTTGGTAAAATTTTTTTTTAATAACCCAGTTTTGAAAATTTTTGCGATGAAGAAATACAGAATACAAAAATTTTAAACGTATATATAATATATTTAATTTTAATCCCCTACACATTATAATAGAAACCATGACTATAGGTCTCTCTCATTTCGAGGCGGAAAAAGCGTAAAACAACAACAACAACAACAACAACAATAATAATAATAATAATAATAATAATAATAATAATATTTTATACGATAGGAAACGTATAACGAGGCGGAAACGATAAATTCGTCATTACTTAACGCCACTAGTGGAAACCGTAACTATGTGATCCCATCCACGCCGTGTTACTCAGAATCGTCTTTCGAACATCTCGCCAGACACCCGGTTAATGTACCGAGACGCGAAGACAGAACTTTCGTCATCATTTTGACATCGTTGATTTTCTTTGTACAGGTAATTGATATATATATATATATATATTATCATGTAACGTTTCTCATAGGCGCCATAGTTATGACTTATGGGTGCAATCTCATTCGCTTAAAGTTTTCGTTTTTCGTCCGAAACTATTTTTATAATCCTTTTAACCATCCACCCGAGTTTACGCAAACAATATGTTTAGAATAGCTTTTGCTTTAAACGATTTAAATCGATGAAATTAATAAAAATACTTAAACTCCGCCTAGTAATATTATAATAATGATGATACAACACTGTACGCGTTTTCTCGCCGAAAGGATATTTCACAAAAATCCCGAATCCATTTACATGGAGACCTCTTTCGCTAATGGTATAAAAAGAAATTTCATTTACGTACCTGTACCATATACGCAAAGCACGCGACGTTGTGAACGTATTGTTCTTTCTTGTACGTGCGGTGTTATCCAAATTTATTGCCCTTATTCGCTTTTGAAAGTCCGTCCATTTATTTCTTGGTACACCTATTACTCTCTACGATCAAGACCAAGGGTTCAGCAAAGTGTTCGCTCATTCTGTCTGGAACTCGGTCAGTGTGGAATAAGCGATTGTGCCAACCTTCGTTGACATTCGTTTCATGTGAGTTTTATAGGACTACTTCATCCGTGTTCGTTCCAAAATACTGGGAAGACGAGTAGGTAATAGCATTTCTCTTATGTCGCACTTGTTGACAAAGTACATAGAATATTATTTTCACGCAGTGCTTAATATACTAATCCCTGTATATAACCCAACGAAATAAAATTTTAATAGATTCGTGGAGGAAGGATTTTGAATCAATTGGCAATTATGGATTCGGGATTTTTTTTTTTATCGTGAAATAATCGGGAAAACGTCCTGACACAAATAATGAACGTATTTTATGGTTTTAATTGTAAAATTATGACTCGTGTAGCACAACAATCGAATCGGTAAAATTGAATTAAAAATATACACGCGCGTTAAAATATTATTGGTTTTGAAGTGGAATTTGTGTGAAAAGTACGAAGCAGAGAGAGAATTTATAATGTAGGGAACACCGAAATTTCCATGTTGACATATTATATTAAGTTGAAACGCAGAAACTATATTGATTTACAGATGTTTTCCCGTGACATTTGGATACCGCTTTTCGAACCGGCACTAATAGCTTTTCCAAAATGGTCACAGACTTCTTTAGCGTTGTTTCTTATTTGGAACACCGTCGTGGGCGTATTTCTGATGAGTCCAGCTTGCATTATTATCAACAAATACGGTACGTACCTACTGTAAAAATACCGAAAAAATATTGAACAAAAATAACTTGAATTATATCGAAGGGGTTATATAAGGTCCGTGAAATAAGCGAAGGAAATCAAGCAATAATTTTCGCTGTAGGAAAAGAATTCAGTGTTCAGTTAGTGCTTTTCATTATGTTACCGGTTTCAAAATTAATGTTTCATTAATAGCTGTTTATACAACGCTTTGAAAGATTCGGAAAAGCACTTTTTTCTGAGGCGTATTGGATTGGCAATTTTCGGAATGTTTTCGACGTTGTGTCCGGGGCACTGCCTATATTGCCTCCTCTTTTTAATCGGGTCTTGATGACAATATTCTAGTATTGTAAATGTGTATTAAGTATTATATATTTGATTAAACATTTTTTAAAAACCGGTTATCGGAGGCGACTCGAGTGCACAGAAATATTAACTGACCCTGATGATGTGCAGTGAGAAAATTCGAATAACATTTTTATTTAAGAAATTAATACTATTAGAGGCAATTTTAAATGCGGCCCCTAAAACTTTTTACTTTCATTTTTCCACGATAATAATATCATTATAATGTTATATATAGGCATTAAGATCAGTATTCTGTGTTCGTGTATCGCGTCTACGCTGGGCGCGTTCATGCGGTGCTTGCCGTTTATCGGCGATTCCACGTTGTAAGTGTCTACATAAATTATTATCGATGCAATGTCCGGAGGACGGAGTGGCAAATCGATTATTATAAGTCTTAAAAAGGCTCGGTCGAACAGAAAGCGGACTGTCCGCTTGTCCACCACGGACTCTGTACAAATGCATCATCTTGGTGAAACCGCGAAGGCTTCCTATACAGCGACGGACGGATATGAGAAATTGTAATTTTGCTGCACGAATTCTGCGGCGGACTTGAGTAGTTCTGCAGTACTATGTTTATCGAAACAGTTTATCTCATAATACAGAAAAAAAAATCACACAATTGAAATACAACCGCAATTAAAAACGAAATAAGTGACAATATAGAATAGTTGCTCTCTTCTTTAATTTATTTCACGCAACTATTTTTTTCTTTATTTTCGTCTTGGTTGGCTCAAAGCGAATAGGAAAAGCATTTGTTCTTCGTCGGAGGAGATGACGGACATTTTGAAAACAGAAAACACGCGATACGCATTTGCAGGTGGCCACTGTTTTTACACGCTTGTTGGTTCACTCAAACTTGTCCTAATTCCGTTCGATTACCTTAGTCCGCTTTCTGTTAAGTTTGGTTAACCTAACCTAATCGAGCCTTAATATCGTCGTAAACACACGTACATATTTTATTATATTTTTATAAAAATTTTTTTTTCTATACAGCGTGGTTCACGCGTCTACCGTGTTCCTGTCAAGTGCTTCGGTCTTCGTAAAACCCTTGACGGTGACCATATCCACTTGTTGTTTCCAGACCGGCGAAAGAAATTTGGCAACAGGTGAGCGGCGGACCTCTTCACCAGCCACCACATCGATCCTAATATTATTTCTTTTTTTTTCTTTTCATCTTACGCACCAAGGCTGATTTTTTTATTTAACCGGCCAAAATTAAGTCAATCAATAAATATTTGGTGTTAACTAAAGTAAACTTTTTTAGATTTTCGCTCTGCGCATTTTATTTGAAACGCAATGCGAACGATAATTTCAAAACAAAAAATCAAATACAAATTAGAATCTCTTTGATTATTGCATGTGTACAGTTGAGATTAAAGTACTACCTACGTAAAATGACGATTTTACTTTTAGTTTTAGCGCGAAGCTGTATTGAATAAAAAACGGACTGGGACATTGAGGATGGGCGAAGTTAAATTGAAAATTATATTGGTTCTAGCCGATATGTAGCGAATAACGAACGGGGGTGGTGGTAGATCTTCGTACGACGCTATGCAACTTACAAAGTCGATACGACTTTTTTTTCCTCGAATACATTCCAACGGAATTCCGGGGTTTTAGGACGATTTGACGTAATAATTTGCTTTGTTATCCTTATTTTTTAGGGATCATGACCAGCGCGTCGATGGCAGGCACTGCTGCCGGTTTGCTCGCGACCGTCGTCCTGCGAGAACCGTACTTCTCACTCGCCGTCCCGTCGACCAGTGCGGAATGGAAAACCGTCGTGATGTGCACAATGTACGCCTGTAAGTGCAAATATATAGTCATAACGATCACTGCAGTGGCGTATCTGAAACGGCTCAATCGAGGGGAGGGCCGATTTAAAACTCGTAGTGTACCTCAAAATATAACGAGGGATCTCACCCACAAAAAAAGGCACTATTTTTTATAATTTATTTTTTTTTAAATTTAATATTTTATTACACTTGTACAAGTAGTGAACTTAAAAAAAAAAAAGAAATTATGTGCTTGAAACCTTGCGGTGAGATGCGGTTAAGCAGATAAAAATAGCCAACTATTCTCATCACTACTTTTTAGAAATTCCGATTACACTGTACGAATACAATAATATTATCAATACACGTTTTTAAACAAAAAAAAAAAATCTACGAAAGTATAGAAAACACGAAACCGCTAAAATCCGAGAGAGACGGATCCACCCCACAATGTATACGCAGACATGTAAAGTATTCGAATAAAAGTGTTTGAATGTTTTGTTTTATATTTGAATATTTTATTATATTTTTTTATATTCAACGTATTTTGAATACTATTACTGTGGCATATTTTGAAACAAGCGTACATTTATTCCTCGACAACGAATAATATAATCTAACCTAACGAACAGATGCAGTATTATCGATTTACGGAAAAAATAATATGATTTTGTGGTACCTACGTAAAATGCGATATCCAATGAGAGTTTTTGAATATTACGAACAAACAGCGAATTTTACGCGTTATGATTTTGGCAATGTATATTAAAAGAGATTAAGAATTTTATTGTAAAAATAATAATTAGTCATATATAATCGTATATATAGTGGCGGAATCATCGTAATTAATTATGTTTTTTTGTTCGACGTTTTTCTATCGATTCTCGTCGTATTTGATGATAATGAGCAGTGTGAAAAAAATCAGGTACAGAGATAGTATTTTGAGAATCGAATAAACTCGTAGAATTGTTAACGAGCTAAAAACCACTGGAATAAAGTGTCCGGCACTCGTTCCGAATAATTCTTTTTCGTCCGTTTATTCTCGAACAAACGTTCCGAGTGTAAAATAAAAGTGTATTCTTCGCTCGAGCACGCCACTGACCACACACCGCAATATTGTTTTTGTGTTTTTCAATCCACGTCTTATACCTTTTCGCCTGGCCGTTTGCAGGCTTCGCCATGAACGTCGTGTGCACGTTGCTCGTGGCAGCGTCCTTTCCGCGAGAATCCGAGTCTTGGGAACGCTACGAATCGTCGGCGACAGTGAGGAAATTCGTGCCGTCCGCCACGTGTCTGCTGCACACCGTAGTCGAGTATGATCAAATTGTTGCAGTTGAAACCTCCCCTCCTCCCCCAAAAAAAAACCACTACGATTCTTAAGTGGCTACAAATAGGTTTTGATTCTAAACGAAGTTAATTGTTCCTGTATACAAAGATTTCCCGAACAAATTTTGCTGTAGTTAATCGCGGTATTTGGTCCCGCAATTTATTCGACACGTTTTTCCGTTTCCTCTCCTGCCTTCCTTGTACATAAGTTTTCTTAAGCGAGCAGAAAAAAGAATTGCCAAAAACCGGTGAAATTTTAAACCAAACATTTTTTTTTTCGAACGAATTCGGATTAAACGTAACGATTTGAAAAAGGTTAACGATAACGTGTTCGATCGTGTGACCCGAAAATTTAATCATTTAAATATTCGACAATTTCGCTGAACGTTTTCGAAAAAAATTCGATAATCGGGATTTTGTTCTAAGCGTTTGAATTTTGAAACTATATACAAACAACAGCCGATCGCTCCAGAATTAAACGGACTTTTATACTCGGATTAATATTTATGTATACTGTATAGATATTATAATGAAAGCGAGGCGATCCAAATGTATTGTTACACCATCAAATTCATTTGTATTTGTACCTACTGTATAGGTACTTCAAATTCGAAACTACGTAAACTATATAGAGACCTCAATCAGAGGATTACGTCCCGTTTGCGCCGACGCGACGTCCACAACACCGGCTAGCTAACTGTTTATTTTTATTGTTTTCTAAATAATATCTCTGTCTCGATTTTTCACGGTTTTACAGCAACAGCGACCTGCTGTACGTCGTGCTGTCGTACGCGTGTTCGAACGCGTTCTCCTGGCCTTGGTACCAACTGATTGACGTCACGTACTCCAGGATGGGCATGCCCCGGGTAAGACGCGCGCCCCGGCCCGATTGAGGAAATGAATTTTCAAAAAAAAAAAAATTCCGTTTCGCGCGACAAAATATGTATAAGCATACCGCTTGTGATTAAAAAGGCGACGGAACGGAAAAGTTTACGTTTATATAGTGAAATCACCGCGAGAGCGCAGAGGCGTGTTAGAGGAATTTCGTATACGGAGCACGTTATTCGATGTAGTACTACCTACCGGCGGTTAACCGAAAACCGAATCGAACGGTTTTATTAGAAGAAAAAAAAAAAATGATGGTTTACATAAAAATACTCGTTAATAATTATTTTAGAAATATTACGTAAAATCGGATAATAAATCAATTAATTATCGTTGCGCAGCAAGTGGGTGCGGATTGCCGTTTGTGGATGATCGTTCACACGTGCGCGCTCACGTTGTCCGTGTGTTGGATTGCCGACCGGTTCACCGGGTCCAACAAGCGTTTCGGTTTGGCGACGTTGTCGCTGTCCTCGGCCTGTCTGCTATGGGTCGTGTGGACGTTGAATTTTCGACATCTGCACGGGAAATTTCCGAGTACGTCTGCGCGCGGCGTACCGCGTGGAGGATCGAGCGATCCGCGAGGCGAAAAAACAACGATTTTCCCATCGGCTGTTCTTTTTTTGACAATAATTTGAGACGCGGCGAACGAGAGGAGAGTTTCTCGAGAAATTCGCAGAAAATGTAAACGAAAATCGCGGGCCATTGCTTTGCAGGGTCGCGTCTATCATGGAACAGTGGCGTGCTCGGGGGGAGGGGGAGGTTAGGGTTATATCCCCCCCCCATTGTCTTTTTTGCCGACCTACAGAAAACAGCTTATTAGTTAGATAAGAGCTATTTTAGATTCATTACTTGTTTTAGATGACGACATAAATGAAATGAATACAAAAGCTAGGCGGTTGAGTTTCCGTTTGGAATAAGTAATCTAAAACAAGTGTTTTTTTTTTTTTTGTTTATTTTTAAAAATGCAATATACTTTTTTCAATTTAATGGTGTTACGTTAATTGAACACCTTGGTATTAGTATGTGTTATAATTTAAATTATAGAACAATTTACAAATGTACACAATTATAAGCTAGAAACGATTTTGGAGAGCATGAAACATAAACATTTGAGTTTTCGGTATTACCGTGACAATTCATTAAAACGTATTATTACTATTTACTTATAACATTCCCCCCCCCCCATTGAAAATTCCTGGGCACGCCACTGTCATGGAATGTCATATTCTTCTAGGGGAGTATTTAAATTTTAGATTCTGAGCGGAGCGATGAACCTATTGTTTTTACAATGATGTTTATTTTTTCTATCCTGTGTACGGATTTTCGACCAGAAGTAGTGCTCCGATCTCTTCGGTCACAGTCTGTTTCCGGCAGCAATTCGCATCTAGTCGGTACTTTAGAGAGGTCGTTTTTCGATTTTTCTCAAAAGCACCTAAAAATATAACTCATAAACGCTAAAAATGCAATTTCGTCTCAATCGATTGTTGTTTATTTCTTCGTAGTTTTGAAACTAATAGTCGTAAAAACCTGAAATTTTCACCAAACACGTAACTTTAGACTATATTTACGAGAAAAGTACGAGTAAGCTCCGCTCGGAATCGTTTTATTGAATGCAATGACTTATCGTTGCATTCAAATTTAAAATAAAAAGAACAAAACACTAAAATCTTTATCCAAGTAATTCACTTGCGCGATATCCACAACACCCCGCGGCTCGTTACTTTTTTTTTTGGGCAGGGGGACAGGAACCGAGGCACTGAGTTTCATCTAAATTCCGATCAAAGACTGTAAATATTACGTCGTCGTGTAAAAACGTTGTTGTCTGATAATTTTTATAACAAAAATATTACGTCTCAAGGGGCATACGTAAAAAAAAAAAAAAATTCCTGAAATTTCGGGGTGGAGGGGGGGACTAGAGTCCGATCAATAAATACGCCCCTGTCGTACATAGTACGTTTCGGACACGTCGTAAATCTAAATTATTCTAAATAACACTCGGGGACGGGTTCAAAGAGTTTTTATTTCACCGAGTTGAGATCGTATTATGGCGCAGTATACTGTTTGTGTACCGCGTTAAAAAACACAAATTTCGACTGCACGATTTCGGCTTGTATCCGCTGTAATCTTTACGTTTGAACTTTTTGATCAATCAAATTGGTTTCGGCACAAATCCACTGCGGATTTTTATTTTTTTTTAAATATTTAAATAATTTTAAATTTTTTTTAAAATTATCATACAATATGTGAACGACAAAGACCGAGGAAATTTCCAAACGTTTTAGCGACTGTATATAAATATATATATTTTTAATGTTTAGTTCGCGGGTTGCTCGACCCGAATGTAAAAAAAAAAAATTGTACCCATTTACCTGTTAATATCATCGATTAAAGCGCGCGCATCGCTTTCCAACGTGTAGCGGACCTGGTCGTAGGCGTCATGTCCGCGTTCCCGTTGTGTTGGGCCGCGCAGGGTTTGCTGTACGAACTCGCGGCCGAACACGCGTACCCGTTGCCGGGAAACGTGGCCGTCGGTATCGCCGAGACGCTGAAAATCTCGTGCGAATGTTTCGTGTACTTGCTCATGGCAGTGTTTCCGAAATTCCGTAAGTGCATACACCTGATGAAATATTATTATTGAAATCGCCATTTATTATTATGCGCGTGGCGTAGCGCGCAGGAGCTGATGATGGTACTGAACCTGGCACAGTGGCGTAGCGAACCGTGTTTTTAAGAAGCGGTTATTATTATATCGGATTCCAATTGGGCGGGTCCTTTATGAATTGCGAGTCTCTAGAATTCGTGGAAAACAAAAAAAAAAACACTACGGCCAAACGGATTTCCTGATTTCGCTTTTTTTCCCCCGTCTAATAATAATAACGTTCTCTCAATTTCGTGCACGGAGTTATGACGAAATCATTGTTTATTACAGTGTTCTCAAAGCGCGTACATATAGTGTCCGTCATGAGTGAATGGTGGCGAGGTCTTTGATATTTGAAATAAATTTGTATTATTTCAATAAATAATTGTTTAGTCACCATTCATTTACGGCGTGCAATGGACGTCTAATGAAGTCAGTAATACGGAATATTTTAATTCGTAATAACGTAACGGATTTTAAATCACGCCGGCAAGTTTTTCCACGAATTTTGTCGTTTATTCCGAGTCCGTGGAACGTTTCCTGCGCCGTGTCATGTAGCTGACGTGATGCCTGTTTGTTTATATAGTCATGGTGTCCGTACGGAACGTTTGCTACCTACCGGAAAACGGGTGTACATACAGTGGCGTCATTCCGGTTTTCGAAAGGGGGAGGCAAAAGATTTAACCGGCCCCGTTCAACTATTTCCCGTTTACTCAATAGCTCAATACAATTTCTGTTTTACATACTTTTGATATTTTCGTTATCATAGGCACGATTCGGCCCGATGTATACGTGTTTTTTTTTTTGTGGGAGAAAATTCATTACTTTGTCAGCTATAATAAATGTATCGTAAATAACTATATAGTACGTAAATATTATCCGTGATTCAAGTTTTGAAGTTTATCTTGTCGCGTAATATTAAACAAGTTAGAAATGACGTTTTGCCATCGGCTCTGAGCAGCTTGTTCAATATTTTTTCTCTTTTCTCGCCGTCTTGACCTTTAGCTTTGTTTCATTTTTATTTTTTACACTTGCCACTCACAAATTTATATATATATATATTCATAAAACATACGTTTGAAGCGTTTAAACAACGGCTGAACAAATTCGTTTGTGCCGTACGCGATAAATAGGTCCGTCGACTGACAACCGTCAAACGTACATCGTGTTAGGGTAACGTCAATAATTTACGCGCTGCCTTAAACAACAACCATGTTTATCGAAAAAAAACCCACGAATCAATCACATCTAATCGTGGTCATAACCTGCATACTTTTTTATTTTATTATCAATTTAATTTTAATCCACTGTTTGCCACGCGATTTGTTATTACTATCATTACTATATAGATTTGGTTAGAATAATATTTATATTTACATCACAGGTAGGTATCAGCATGAATCTTGTCGGCCCACTGTTAACAAGGAGGGGGGGGGCAAATGCCACATTGCCACCCACCAAATGACGCGTCACTGGTGTACAATATTGTAAAAATTCGAGCACTGTTTCTACCTGACAAAAAGAAAAAATTGTCTACAAGAAAAAAACGTCGTTGTAAAACTATAATCGGTCGGGCATTTATATGTGGTGTTTTGCTTTTTTAGTTTTTTGAGTTCGCTACGCTACTATATCGTGCCGGTGGTGCACGAAGTTATGAAATCGATCGAAAACCAAACGGCAAAACACAGACAGACTCTTTTTTATTTTTTTGCAGATACGTATTGGTTGCACGTGTTCACGTTCGTGGCCGGCTGTTCGAGCGTGGCTTTTCTCGTGTTACTAAAAAATGGGAAAAAAAGCGACAGATAATAAATCATTATTATTATTATTATTATTGTAAACTTTTGCGGGTGAAGTCCAAAACGCTGCGCATTATATTTATATATATATTATATTAAAACGAATTTCGTGTTCGTATAGGTCGTCGAATCGTACTGCACAATTAATATAAACTATTTATATATAACAACAGGTGTGTACCGTGTCGCCTCGGCTACATAAAAAAAAAAAAAAAAAACGTTAAAATTTATATTTATATAAGTGCGTTTTATAGTGATTGTTATTCGTCGAAAACGCATCACACAAATTGTCGTGTGTCAGAATTTGCGCTTATGTGTGTAAATATAACTGTGTGCATATTATATAAGTACACGCATAAAACAATCGATGAGAATTTATACGCATTTCTGCAGTTCGATACGCGTTAATACGTAAAGTTTTTTTTTTTTTTGTTAGACGTTTTAATATTATAGAACGAAACGCTATTGAAAATCAGAAAATATACTGAGGTGTATATATTGTGAACGTTGACATTTGACGTCCTGTACGCAGCAACAATTCACTTGGAAAAATATAAAACGTTGGATTAACTGGTACACCCAGTGCCGTCCTAACCACCAATATAACGTCCTAGGGCAATAATATTTTACGCCCCCCCAAAAAAAAAAAAATGTTACAACTAACGTAATATCTAATTACATAATTTTATATATTTTAATAGTAAATACACTTATCCTCAAAATCATCATATATATAGATACAAGGGAAATTATAATATCTAAAATAAAACAACAAATTTTTTTTTTTTGTCATTCATTTTTTTGACGCCCCCTGCATTCATAATACTTTGGACGCCCTAGGGCACTTGCCCCATTTGCCCCCCTTGGGACGCCTATGGGTACACCGTGTCATTTACGACGTTTAAAAAGAAAGAAATAATAACAAAAAGCCGGGGGAGCGGGGGGGGGGAATGTTTTCCACACGGATTTCGTTAAATTTTTAATCGGATTTCGATTACTATTATCGACGTATAATGAGAATATTTTTGTGTTCAAAACTACGACGTTCGATATATTATTATTATTATAGATAAGTTTAGGGCCGTAAAAAAAAAAAAAAAAAACGATTAAGACGCTATATCTGCGATTTGCTCGTACATGTTTCAATCTTTATTTCCGTCAAATACTTAATACGAACTTAATAACCGCGGTTTCATAATCAATAATGACAACACTAATTGGTCGCGTATTTTTTTTTTTTTGGGCTACCTCGATTAAACGTTTTTCGAAATTTTCTATACCATTAGTTCTTCTTTTTCTTTCTTATTGCGTATTTTTTTTTTATATATATATCTGCATTAAAACGCTAAACAAATTAATGACGGTATAACAAGTCGAACAGAAAATCAAAACGATACAGTAATTTTTTTCTATGGTAACGTAATCTGTATTACGTGTAAACGTTCTTCTTTTTTCTTTCTTATTGAATTACTATTATTATAATATTTTTTTTTTATATATATATATCTGCATTAAAACGCGTCGGCTAAACAAATTAATGACGGTATAACAAGTCGAACAGAAAATCAAAACGATACAGTATTATTTTTGTGTTTCGCGAATGGTAACGTAATCTGTATTACGTGTAAACGATCTCTTGCGTTTTCCAAAAATCCGCTACTAGAGAGCGCTACGAGATCCTATTCCGTCGGTATACAAATGTAGACGTAACGCCGTTAGCGAAAATTTTGTGGGCGAAAAAAAAATGTTTTAATTTTATTATAATATATAGCTACGACTTAAAACGAGGACGAAAATTCCGGTTTAGAAATTTTGCTTAACAAGAGTCGTGTGCCACTTGACCCGAGTAAAAGCGTATTAACGGTCATCCATAATTTCACAGAACTTTTAATTTTTCCATATTATACACATTTAACGTTAATAATTTGGTGTGGTTAAAAAAAAAGAAAATAATCAACGATGAATATTTTAGATTGTAGAATATTTAGAAAATCAAACGGAACGATTTACTATTGGCGTTCGCCAAGCGTTTTCGAGAATAACCACCACTAGAGAGTGCTACGATAATCGCAATTCTATTATACCTATATAGATGACGCGCTATTTTCATGACAACGCGATCGATTTTATTTCGGGGAAAACAAAATCATTTTGCTTTTTGATTTTACGACTTTTTAAAATAGAAACATAAGCCGACGTACGGCGTGTTACGATAATGTTGTACGTTATAATTCCGTAACACTATACGGAGATGACAGTAATGAATTCAATAATTCCCAATCGAGGCAGCGTGTGCGGTAATTGTGACGCCGTCCAATTAAATTTTAAATTAAAAAGGATTAAACTGTTATTTTTTTATTCGCGATTTCGCCGTTGCCGTTTCTCGAATTCTTTTAATGTTTTTCTTTTCAACCGACTATAAATCTCTCGCCGCGTTCGGTTATTATTCGAAAAAAAAAAAACGCGCCTGCTGCAGGCCCGCGCTCTGCAGGATTTCTTCTAGGCGGCGGGGGACGGGTGTTTTTAAAACGTTATTTGTTGAATATTTCCTCGTCGGCGTTTATTTCCGCGACGCGATCGGACGCGTAAACCGTTTTCTAGTTTACTCGTAGGTACAAGTCAATAATAATTCGATAAATTTATAGTGTTCTAATCGATTTTTACAAACAAAAAAAAGACAAGGAGATCACCGAAACTTCTTCCTTCTCCCCCCCTCCCTCTTCAAACACCAACTCTCGGGCACGGCCACCCAGTGGCGTCATTTGGTGGGGGGCAGGGTGGGCATTTGCCCCCCGTTGTTAACAGTGGGCCGACATGATTCGTGCCGAGACGATGATGGAAATAGAATAGTTACCAAGACGGCGAGAAAGAGAAGAAAAAACTGAACAAGCTGCTCAGAACTGCAGGTCACAAAACGTCATTTCTAACATGTCACGACAAGGGAAACTTGAATCTCATATGTACTATATATTCATTTATGATACATTTATTACAGTCAGTTAAGAAAGTAATGAATTTCTTCCCCCCCCCCTTCCAAAAAAATTAAAAATAAAATATCTGGCGATTCGTGCCCATGATAACGAAAATATCAGAATTATGTTATGATCAGAAATTGTATTGAGCTAAATATAAGTGGGAATAATAGTTAAATGGGCCGGTTAAATTTTTTGCCTCCCCCTTTCGAAAACTGAAATGACGCTACTGCGGCCCCCCCCCACCCCCGGTACGGTCGCATAATTATATTGGCGGGACTCGGCGCGCGCGTATCCGGCGCGCGCGTTTAAACTTCGAGTGTTCCGACGAGAGAGAAGTGACACAATAAAACGATATCGCCATACGCTCTCGCAGATATTATACACACAGGCGCGCGCGAGATTAAATAATAATAATAATAACGCCGTATATAGTCATCGCGTATATATTATTTTATATTGTTATATTGTGTTAACGAAGTGCTATGGCACGCGCGCGATCGGCGTTTTTTTTTTCTATTATTGTCTTCTGGCCGGCCGTACTGCGCGGCGTACGTGCTGGTACCGGTACAGACGGAAACGACGCTTACACGTAAAATCGTTGCGTTGAAAAAAAAATGGTTAAAAAAAAAAAACTCTGTGGCGCGCGCGTAAGACGGTGTGGCGCGGTGACGGGTGAGAGCCCGCGCACAAGAGCCGGACGGGTTCGTGCGCGGCCTGCGTATTATATTAAACTACTCGGCACTCAATTTACTTCAATCAAGTGGCGGTGGTAGCGGCGGGTCTTCGTATACGCGTCCTTTTTTTTTTTCTTCCTTGTACAACAATATTTTTTATCACACCGCGGAGTCCCGCGCTCACTTCAACGGCGTAAAATAATAATATCGTAACACGAATAATAGAAATTATAATATATATATATATATATAATAATATACACGCGGTCGTCGTACACATTTAAATATCGTATAATATTGTATACGAGCATACGTAATACGACGCGTCCGTCCGAAAAAACGTGCTCCGTCATTTCCACCTCGTGCGTATATATAGTTACACCTATAAGTCGTCATTTTTTTTTTTTTTGTATAATAAAATATCATATAATATACGTTTGGATTCTGAGCGGAGCGACGAGGAACGTATTGGTGTTGTTACAATGGTTTTATTTTTTTTTTTTTGTCCTTATAAAGTTCTACAGCAGAAGGAGTGCAGTCATACGCCGGCGGTTTCCGGGGCAACGAATCGCATCTATATATACAGTCGGACTATTCAGACGTTTTCCCGGTTTTTTTTTTTTGCTCAAAAGTGCCACTAGAAAAACTACCCGAAAAACGAGATTTCTTCGTGATTCCGATACTAACGCCACTCGGAATATTCACAAAAAATACACTTCGGTATAAATTATTATTATATTATTATCGAGTCGAAACAATTTTCAAAAAAAAAAAATTCTTTTTCGATTTCGGGCTATTTATGTGGCGATTATAGATTTCGAGATATTTAATTTTTGGTTTTAAAACTTGAGTGCAATATCAAACGTACGTATTACTTCATCACCAATATATATTCAAAAAAAAAATAAATCTTGAAAACCGTTATTTTCTTTTATACAAACATTAACAAGTTTTTTTTTTTGACAAAGCGTATATTTCATTTTTTTTTTTTGTGGAAAATTACGTCTGTTTGTTTAATGGTCTTATAGAGTCGTGAATTTTTTTTTTTTACATATTATCTACCGACTTTTACGAGAAAATAATTTCTATAATATATGTATACAGCGTCGGATATAGGGTGTTGATGTAAAAGTTAAAAACAAATTCTTTTTTATATAACGGAAAAAAATGTACTTTAAAAAAAAAGTGTCAAGCCCCTTTTTTTTTCTTTATTATAAAATACGCGTACCGTGCAATAAACGTTATCGTTTCGACGATCGACGAGGATAAAAAAAAAAAATAGGTCGCGAATTTATCTAATAAACTGCAGACACGCACTATATATTGTCAATAACGTCAAAAGCGGCAGAAATTCTTTTTTTTCAATATATTATTTTTATAATGTTACTACAGACTATATGCGCGTGATAATTACGATTATAGAAATTTAATCATTTTCTTTTACATGCAGTTTTCGGGTGATACTCATATGACGTGAAGCACGAGCCGCCAACTGCTGCGACGATTGTATAATAATAATATATATAAGTACCGTCTGTGTATTATAATAAACGACCACGGGTGGTACAGTATATAGTAAAATCGAAACGCATTATATATATATATATATATATATATACTTGTGTGTACGGGGTGAGTTTTTTTTTTGTTTTTATCATGAACAACGCTAATATATTATGTTTCGAGAAACGTCGGCGGGGCCTGAAATCGATCGGTTAGGGATATTGTATACCTATAACGGTAAAAAAACCGTTAAAAATCGAAACCAATATGTAAAATACGTATTGAGTGGCGGTATAACATAATGTTCAAGGGAGGGAGGCGAAAATGGAACCAATCCCCTTTGTCAATGAAATATCCACAGCGACGAGTAATAACCAAGAAGAAAGATCTATTAATGTACCGAGACGAAATACGAAAAAGGAAGAACAACGTGCATGGAACGTAAACAAAATAACAATAAAACGGAAAAAAAGTACTCACCAGATAGCGCTACGACACAACACAGAGGGCGTGACAGACAGGCGCATATAAATAGCGGTCAGTCTCAAACAGACGTTTCAAACTACGTTGTTAACGCCCGACCGCCGTGACTACACTGAGCGGTCCGATGGTTTCGGACCGCTATTTATAAGCGCCTTCTTGCCACGCCCTCTATGTTGTGCCGTGGCGCTATCTGGTGACTATTTTCTTTTCCCCGTTTTATTACGATCAGTCGACGCGCTATGTCGGTATATTCGGGTGTTTAGTTTGACGTTGATCGAGCGACCGTACGTGCGCGCAATCTTTATTATTTACTTTTCTTATTATTACTGTGTAATAATATTATTTCGCGTATTTCAATGAAACGAAATGAACGTAAGATTCATCTTTCCTCGTTGTACACTCGTTTACACGTTCACTCTTTTATTTTACACGGTTACTATTTATTTAACATTTACACGTTTACTCGTTTCGTGCCCAACGGTTTTCGGCCGTCTAAACGTCAATAATAATAATAATAAAAAAGAATAATAAAATAAAAAAAAATCACTTGTCGTACCTACCTACGTAATAATATGATGAATTATGTTACTCGTTAGTTGGCCGTCGGTATATGGGAAATTCGATAAAAATCCGCAAAGCCGGTGTAATTGAAATACGAGAACGTGCAGCGGCGAAATCCCGCGGGACGGAAGAAAACTCGAGATAACGACACTATACGAGTACGCGCGCGAGATGCTGCACCGCGATCGCGCGCGTTTGAAAGCACACGAATATAGGTTTTTATGATTTTTGACAACTTTTTTTTTCTCTCAAATACACACCGTTATAGGATTCAAAAAGAGTACACACACTCATCTGCTCGTCATAATTTAATATAAGTGCGCGATATGTGAAAACGAAAGACGCGAAAATTCGCAACAGTCCTCGCGACGAATATTGCTCGCGTTTTCTATTTCTGAATTGACCGTCGCAGTGAAATCTGAAAACTCCGGTACACGATGACAAGAGGATTTGTATTTTAATTATATTTTTTCGATAAAAATCGCCCTGGGAAATTGATAGTCGTAGAACTATAAAAAACCTCTATCGCGTCGGTAGACGAGCGACGTGAACTTTATATTAGAATTAAGTATTATCGTTTGGTCATTTTTAAAGTTCCACGGTATAATTAAGAGAGTCCGTTTGTATTTTTCCTCTTTTATTATCACTCATTTACCTAAAAGTATTATTTCAGGAAAAAAAAATGAGTTTTACACTTTTACCTACGAGTAATATAATATACGAAAACACTTATCGATATTCTCAATATATTTTCGGTGTTTTTCAGCAGTAACGATTCAAATAATCGTTTATATATGTATATTATTATAATTTATAAGTTAAGTATATACGGACCTATAATATAAATATATACTAGACAATACGAGCGGAGGAAAAACTCAGACACTGCAGGAAAACTATTGAACAGACCAAACATCTTGAAATTTCCTTATATGTATAGCTAAAAGAATTGAATGGGCGCTGGACGTGCACGGCGAGCGAAACAAGATCACATATAAACAACGTGTTAACCGACAAGCCAGTTGGAAAGAGACCACGAGGAGGACCGAGACAGAGATGGATGGACCGTGTTAAAAATGATTTAACAAAGATTGATGAATCAGCAAGAGTAGAGGACTCGGAAGACGGAAATCGTCGGAAAGATTTGGTAGAAGCTGAGAAACGCCTACAAGGCGTGGTAAAGCAAAAAAAAAAAAAATATATATGTATAAGTTAATAAATATATTAACAATTTACTCGCGTTAATTCATAAACACGTATGGTATAGACACGGCAGTTATTACACGATATCCGATTAAATAATATTATATTATACTGTATTCAATATTAATTGTATTACTGAAAAAAAGGAATTATTCGAAATTTTTTTTTTTGGAGTATTTGAAATACTTATTTTTACCCAAACGTCGTAGGATATACAATTTCGTTTTTTTTTTCTTCTTTTTCGCTCGCACATAAACACTGCGTGGAATTCGCGTGGCCACGTGCGCTTTGTACATACGACGTGTTACAACTTTGGATGTTTCGTATACGTTCGTGTGCGCGTACAACATAATATCATATAATATAATATTTATATAATATATCATATTTATATATATATACGAGACGTGTGCTGCAGCGGCGGGAGAAATAAAATGAAATAAAGTGACGTAGGCGGAATGAGCTTCGTAACGCCATAGTCACGGAACGAACGGGCTTTTTTTTTTTTTTGCACGAAATAACAACATGAGCAATTATATTTGTCCGCGCGCGACGACTGCAGACGCGCACTGAGACGGCTGTACACTGAAGCGGCTGCTGTCTGCGACGGACACGAAATACTGTCTCGTTATTATTTTACGTTATTATTATTATTATTATTATTATTATTATTATTGTGTATTATATATTGTATAACACGGCCGCGCCGTAAGCCTTTTTGTTGTTGTCGGGCAAAAACAAGGGATTGAAAACTAATTGATTCAATCGAACGTAAAACACGCGGACGATGACGACGGCGGCGGCGGCGGCGGCGGCGGCTTGGACTCGGCCATTCTCTGCAATAACTACTCCCTCTTTATAGGAGTGTATATTATTTATATACGTATAAATAATAATAAGTGTACGTGCTCTGCTGCAGAGTAATAGTCGTCTGAGTTTTATAATAATATAATGTATTTGTGTAGTGGCAACGTTAGACATTTTTTTTTTCCCCAAAGCGTTATATTTATTATTATTATCACCATCGTCGTCATTATAATAATTATCGTTATTATATTTTGTGTTTTCGCGAGCGTATAGTAAATAATATGTAATTATCTATCGTGTGTACTCGCACTGGTTGCAGAGAGAGAGAGAGAGAGAGAGATTCGGGTTAACACAAGACCGAAAGATCAATTAAAAATATTGTTGATCAATTTTTTTTTTTTTTTTTACTGTCGCTCCGCTGCACGTAACCGACAACGAACGTTTACTGTACCTATTTGTAGACAGAAGATTTTTACGGTTTATCGATCTCACAAAAAGGGTGTAGCGAAGATCCGCGGTTATCGTTTTTAACGGGGAAGAGTATAGTTGTTAATGGTTTCTCTGTATTCTCGCGGTTGGCTGGGAAGAACGCGACAATAAAACTCTAAAAAATCCTCACTAAACTCTCGAATAAAAATAGACGTTTGGAATTTTTACTACAATTTTCTGTTCGTTTTAGAATTATTATTCTAATAAATATGTCGAAATAATCGAATTCCATCGCTCGACGAGTAATTCACGTTACTATTTGATACCGTTATAGATAGGCGTATGTTTTATTTAATCTATTACTAAAAAAAAAAATATATATATATATATATTTATTTTTTAATTCGAAATATTATGACATAAAATCGATTATAATGGCGAGGACGACGACGACAGATTGTCTATATTTTGTTTTAAACCATCAGAGAGGATTTGAAAGTAAGTCGCTGCATATATATATATATATATATAATTTTATATTATAGTAAGTCGAAATAATATTATATAACTATAGCGCTGTTTGTCGTTTAAGTCCATATTATAAATACGCATTTTAGTTGTGCGCGGTCTACGCTGAATTTTTTACACATCACTTTTTGTGGTCCAGCAGGATAATCTTATAAATATAAAAATTGGAAAATAAACAGTACGAGTATGACGACGTATACTAAGAATACGTTTTATTTGTATATTTTTTACATAACTATATATCGACATTTGATTTTCTACAACGGCAATGCGCGCGCGGTTTAAGTCATATATATATTTTAATTAATAAATATAATTTTGAATGGAATTAAAACGTGCTGATTTATCGAGAATTCGAATAATACCCATCGTAATGATGCGTATGTAAAAGACGGTGAATATTTTTCTGCTTGGAAACTCTTTTATTAAACATTTTTATGACTTTATCCTCAATAGGTATTGTAATGTAAATTTGTGTAATTTATTGTCATAAAGATATCGTTTACGTTGAAATATACGTAGAAAAAAACGGATCTTGTGTGCGACTTAATGTACCTCCATATATATATATAAAATAATATTTTGAAAACGGTGTATAAATAATGAGTGAAAACATTGAATAAATAATTTGTTTAATATCCTGGCGGATTCATAAAAATAACTACTACGCCATATAAACGACATTTCACGTTGTTTCGAAAATTGGTATTTAAGCGAAAATTTTTTTGAGAAAAAACCCTCATTAAATATGTAGGTAAATGATGGAAAAAGTGTCGTTTTTGCAGAATTTTTCTAACGACATTTGTTCCGTAACAGATATATTTAACGAGAATTCGGTATGAAAAAAAAATATATACATTATATATTATTTATATTCGAACGTTTATGCAAATGCAGTCGACATTGATTCGAGTGTATCACAAAATGTTTATATAGTATACACGACGAAATATTATAAACGACATTTATACGTATTATTATATAATATAGTATTATTTGTAGTCATGGTAATGTCGAGGAAGAATTTGAAAGTAAACCACCTATCTATCGGTAGCCAATTTGAAATTTGGAGCAACGAACGACTTTAAATATTTGGTAGTGAACTTCAACGACAAGATTAATACGCGCCGAGAAATTAGTGAACGAGTCATGAGGTGAGGTGCTATTAATAGAACTCATGGAATCAACATTACTGTATCGCGGACCACAAACACACCACTGCTGCCTACGACCAGTAGTGACGTACGCGAATGAGACGCGATCATTGAAAAAAAGTCGATTAGAAAAAGTTAATAACATTTGAACGAAAAGTACTTCCCTAACATATTATATGTATATGTACGACGCTTCAACCGAGAAACAAATGCGTGTGTATGAGAGAAGAAAAAAACGAAAAACTGCCGAAACTGTACAATAGACCAAAATATTATAACGTTTATCAGGAATAAACGACTAGTTCGGACACACTTGGAGAGCATATGGCCAATTAATAAAAAAAAATTACTGGCAGAAAAAAAAAATAAACAAAACGAGACCTCTGGGGAGACCCAGGACTGAGTGGATCGATGTGTAATTGCCGAAGATCTGAGAGCAATAGACCAGAATGTGACTTATAATAGAGAGAGAGAGAGAGAGATGGAGAGACCAGCTGATGATTGCAGCAATGGTTCTTAATGGACCGCGGGTAAGCCGAGAAGGAGTAGAAGATATTTCACTTAAACGGAGGGTACGAACGTATAGAAAACAATCGTTACAACTACCACGTATTTCGAAAACATAAACGTATTAATTATATTTAAGGCGTGTGTAGAGATAAAACTCAAATATTTGGTCGGTTTAAAAATTTCGCAGCAGCAGCAGAAGCAGTTATCGTCCAATTAGAATCGCGTTCCTGTTGTCCTGCAGCGGCATAGTGCGATAAATTAATGTTAGCTGTCCGTGTACACGTTATAATATATTTCGTAACAGCCATATAATAAAATAGGAAAAAAAAAACACGGGGCGGGTCCGGTATATACGTATTTTGTTTTTCGTTTATTATTATTTTTTGCGTCCAGGAGGCTGAACTGCAGGCGTATTATACACACGGTGTATTTACTGCAGCGGAGCTACACAAACAATGATTTTGTTTCTGTTATTATTAATGGCGACCCGCTGCGTCGGATTTTTACTTACACCAGTCATTATTATCAGATATTTTTATTATTATTATTATTATTATTATTATTATTATTATAACAGAGACACGCGTTTTCTGTATATATATATATATAATAATATACAACGTAGGCCTTCACGGTAGGTGTTCCTCCCTAATGACAGGGCCGGCTCGTTTCGTTTTTTTTTTTTCATCCATTTATCTGATCGTGAATTTTCGATGTACGCCGCCCCGTCAAAGAGTACAGATATTGTTATTATTATTTTTACGTTTCAATTATATCGCCGCGGCCAACGTTGTTGTCCGCGCACACCGTGCATTTATATATACTCGTATATATAGGTACACGCGTGTATTTTGCAGCTTCGATCGAACATAATACACACTACTAGCTCTGTTTACGTTTATTATGATTTGTTGTATCACACGGCCACCGTATAATCAGCATAGGATTAACGGTGCGAAATGGGCCTAAGGCTTTTAAAACTGTAAACGGTCTATTCTCGAAATAAGTAATGACCCGCTGCGGGGCTCGGATTCCGTAGCGTTATTTTCATTAATTATTATTAATGAACACGGGTAAAAGACATCAGGGATACGTTTGTTTTATGACGCATCAATAAGACACCTGCGAGTATAAAATTCTACGTTTTTTTTTTTTTTGCATATTTTTTAGCGTTTTAGATTTTCGATGCTAATACGCGTTGAATCGAAATTATTTTGTATTTTTCTTAAATCTCAGTAGCCTTAATAAGGTAATAAGAAAAATACCCACGCATTGCCATTTCATATTTTTGGGTATTAATATTTTGGGTAATAAAACTATTATTATCTCGGCAGTGCGCTCGGGGACATTTACTGTGATTCATAAATAAAACAAAATTTTTTTTGTTTGTTTCTATTTTTGATGTTTTAGGGGTTTTTTCCGGTCATATCGTAGCGTGATTTTTAGTACTATAGAATCCTAACCCTGGAATAAAAGACCGCCCTTTTATCAAATTATATCGATACATTGACAATTTTCTTTACAAATATTATTCCGCGTGTAAATAATTTCCAGATAAAATCAATATTTCCAAGTGTTATCGTTCCGGGAAGAAAGAATCGCTGTTCAAACTATGAATCAAATATTGTTTTAAAAAATTTTTTTCCTGTTTATTACGGCCATCATTTAGATCCGTGGCGCCAGTCCGGACGGCGGATATTGTATAAACAAAAAAATAAATAAATTTGCTCCATTTTGAAATACGATACGTGGGATGACAATTAATAATGACGGTGACGAGCCGCGGTGACAACGCCGCCGGTGCAGACATCAGCTGCTTTTTGGCTCGTTTGCGAGGTCGTAACCTGCGAGTTATAATTGACAGTTTTTCACGGTTTCCGAAAGACGACAACGGGAATAATAGCTGCTGCTGTAACACGCATTATTATAATAATACGCAAAGCGCCCGTCAGCGATATTCTCTACCGCGTTTAATAATAATAATATGTAAATGCGCGACGGGTAAGTGTATATAATATAATATATATAATAATATTATCGCGTATTTAGTCACGTTTACTGTCAACGGACGACCGCCACCACAAGTACACTGCTGCACGAGAGCGACGACGACGTTATAATGATGCGGCTCGCTCGACGGCACCCGTTCTGGATTTCGCCGCTGGATTCTGCGCTGCTCTAAAGGCTGATTTACACGTTACCCTGCAGTCGGGATCGTCATAGCAAATGGATGCCAACGTTTCGCGCCGAACGCTGGCTGAAGCCAACGGCGAGTCAACGGCAGATGTCAACGCCAGTAAAACAAATGTTTTTGTTTTACTGGAGTGGACTATAGCTACACTGTCGCAATGGAACCGGCTTATTATAATACAACACTGAGTTTTACTGCAACTCGTGCACTATTCGACTCGATACACACCGCAAATGTGCCGGTAGTCGTGCAAACGGTACAGCGCCACAATAAGCTGAAATTCCAGTCGCCACGCGCTATAGTGCCCTTCCAGTCAATTTCGTCATGCTGGCCACTGGTAACGTGTAAATCAGCCTTAACTGATGCTGCTGCGGGGGACGAATACTTCGCTCGGATTTTTATTTCGTATCGGCGGGGATTGTCGAGCGAGAGAAACGATTTTTTCTGAATTCCAATCGATTTGATTTTTACCGTTGGACTATATATATATATAGGTATAAATCCTTGAGGGGATTGAATCGTAGTAAAACGATTTCGTACTCCAACGTACCGATCGACCTAGTGATGCGATAAAGATTCTGAAAACAGAAGATTCATCGGATTCTGAAATACGAGAGAAACGGCGTTATTGATTCTCCGATTACCGCACGGGGTTAAATTAGCGGCCAACAATTTTGGGATTATTTTTAAAGGCAATTATTAAAAATGTTTACGTGTGTGCACAAAAACGTAAAATGTAAAAGAGAAAAACGGGTATAGGTAATTCAGTGAAACCGAAAAAAACGTTTACCTCAAAAATATCGGTTAACCACGGGTTAAAAAAAAAAAAACTAAATAAGGGTTACGGTAAACACTAGTAATATTATCGTGTGTATATACGTACTTGAATTCGGCGGGCGTAAATTGTTATTTTATCACGTCGTCATCGTCGTCGTGCGTCTATATTTGTTTTATAACTCGTGCAGTGTGGGATGTCTTATGTGATTAACTCCGGTCACCCTTCCGGGGCTTATAATTTAGACAAATAGTTCTTCGTGTTAATATATTTTGTCGACGCGTTTATTAAAAAATATGATGTTTGCGACAAGTACGGTTTATTGATGAATACAAAAAAAAAAGTGGCTTTTTAATTAATTTTATTCATCGAACGTAATAAAGTTTCGTGTTTAAAGGCAGAGAACTATAAAAACGTATTGAACATTCGCGCGCAGATACGCACGAAAAAATATCAAAATGTCCTTTGAAAAACGTAAATAAATTACTGCTTAATATATTTTTAAATCGAAATTTAATATAAAGAAATTGTTTTATATACAAAAGTGTATAGTATAATATAATATAATATAGTATAGAAATAAAGCCAAACAAATCAGGTACCGTATCTATCTTATAAAATAATGCAAATCTTAGTCTTCTCTCACTCAGACCAATAACTATATTTACATGTTCACCGGGCCCGTCGTCGTATATCGCATATAAGCCGGTCCGACGGCGTCAAACCTCTCATCGACTAGACGGAACGAATATTAGAAACGCGTTACAGGCAATGGCGGATATCTGGGGTGGGGGCAGATCACCAGCCCCTCCCCTTGGAGTTTTCGTCACTTTATATTCGTTTTTATTACCTACCGGCTATATATTTAAAATAATTCATATTCATTTGTACACAGTTATTTATTTTTCTGATTTAAAGCAGTTTTGGGTGTATTGCGGCGTAATGAAAATACAGGCTTGCTCAACAAGTGTTAATAGAAGAGGATGTAAATGGTTTTTTTCAATTCAACTATCCAAAATATCCGTATTTTCGTAATTTATTTGAGTCATAAACTTCTAATACCGATAATGGAAAGGTGGCGGAGGTTGAACTTTGTGATCGGGGGTGGGGGAAGTCGTTAGGTCACCACTGGGTTTGAGTTCGCCTCCCCCCCCCCTCAAGACTCTGACATGACCGCCACTGGTTCCAGGACACCGCAGACCGTATTCGTCAAAGAATATAAATCGCCTTCTCGTCGTCGAGCAGACTACGCAAAATAGTTAACTCTTCGCATTTTGACACGTATAATGCGTATATGTCTTATGGCTGGGGTCATTTTATAAATTTGTGCGACACCGAGATCGTTACCATGACGTCACGAACCCGGCTCTACTCACCAACCGGCCAGGTCTCCCCCAATTCTATACCGTCGTTGCCGCAGTTACACTGGAACGGCGATGGCAACGCGATCTGTATAGATATTAGATGTAGAGATATGTCTATAGATACGAGGAGACGAGGACTATAGGTAAATGTTTGTCGCGTATAAAAAATAAATGAGATACATACAAGACATATACGTGTATGTGCATGCAGTGTTTTTTTTTTTATGTTAGAAAAAACGAGATTCCATCGGTCAGCGTTTTGGAAAAAAAAACTCGCCTCGCCAGTAAACGCGCGTGAAACGCAATCGGCAGCTGATCATCGTCAATAGCTGGACTGTTCGTCTTGGACTACCCTCTGCAGAACAGAAAAAAAGAGCACCGCGAGTGGCCGTTGTGGCCGACAACCTGCACACCGGTATACGGCGGAAACCGCTGTTGTTTTTATCGTATACCGTATACAGTCGAGTGTCGTCGTCGTCGTCGTCGTCGTCATCGGATGACAAGAGAGCAGTCTGTCGTTAATATTAATAATAATAATAATAACGAAAAGCCGATCGTGTTGATCCCAACATCGGAGTAATTGAGTGCCGTCGCACCGGGTCTATTATTACGGTCACGGATGCGGTCCTTTTCCGCCTATTGTTTTCTTCTCGTAACGCTCCTCTTCTTCTTTTTTTTTTTCCAACATCCCTCCCCCACTATCATACTCCTCCGTAGATATACTTTACTCCGTGTGTACTTTACACAAAGCTTTTTTTTTTTTCACCTTTTATAGTGGCCGTCGAGTCTCGTTTTGTTATATACGAACAGTCTACTCGTGTACGTTATATTCACTGTTTTACGTGCATTGTATATACTAATATATATATAGATATTTGTTATACATAATATACATTTTGTTATAATATATTGCGAACGTGCTACAACGGATCCCGCAGATTAAGCACGAACCGCCGAAACGTTGTGGACGGATCCGGCCGGGCGCGCGGCAAATAATAATAAATCCATTGTATTTTTTTTTTTTTGAAATAGGGGAGCGAAGGCGATTGGGGGTTGGAGGATTGGTTTTTTTGTCTTTTTTATCGCAGCACTCGTGCGCGGCACAAATGTCGCGCGTTTTGACGCCGTCGGATAGCGGCGCGAGCGAGAAAAAATAAACGCGAATGCGACGTTGCAGCGAATGCGAAGAGGAATTTTTTGCGGAAAAAAACATTTTTTTTGGTCCGTAAAATTTTCCTGTGTTCCGGGGGCAATGTATTATAAAAGGTCACGCTAATCAACGCGATTTAACGGGAGGGGGGAAACATAGTGTGTGTACGACTCGCGATATTCTAAAAAAAAAAAAACGTAAAAAAATTAGGATAACTCTCGAGCAAAAATAATCCGTCTCTGCTGCGGCGTACTGGCTGTACACCAATCTAAACTTTCGATATAAATCTACGGGTTTAGTGAATTATTATTCTCCGGGGTCTTCGTAAAATTAGTACTAAATTAATACGTGATTATATTAATTTTCATTTTTTTTTTTTGCATTTCCTACTTTTTCGCCTCGTCAACTAAGCACGGTATCTTTTACTGATGCCCTTTTTTTTTTTTGCTTATCGATCTGTGTCCGGATCTGCCATCTTTCAAAGTTGGCAACCCTACGTAGGGCTGACGGTATTGAAAATGAAAGTACGGTATTGATTTCAATACCGGTTCGAAACGGTACACCGTAAAATATCGATACGAACCGGTATACCGATTTTTGGCCCATACTACAATCCAATACAATGGATAAATAGGTACCATTATATATTATAACATAATATATTTGACGTTCGATATCCCCTGTTTCCAAGTCAATTTTTTTGCACTAATTTTTTTTTTTTGTACATTTTATCATTTTATAACTTCTATATTGTTTGTGAATAAATGACATTTTCAGTATAATACGTATATATATATATATAGTAGCAAATTATGATATAATACAATATATAATAATATTGACATGCCTGCAGCATATTCAATAATAACCAATTAACCGTTCGCACATATACAGATAACATATAAATATATTTAATAAATAATAAAAATTAAAGTACTCATTCTAACAAGTCTAAGCTTGCTGATAGGCACCTCCACACGAACGCGTCGCGAGTTCCTGTCGGAACTTGAACTAAAAATATCCATTGACTTGTTACGAAAAACCGCACCTAAAATTATTGGAATGCGCGTGTTTGGTGTGGTAAAAAAAATTTGAAAAAAAAAAAACGCGGAAAACGAGTCAAATCTGCGCACGAGGTCGACCCGAGAACCGTGCGTATTATACATATTATTACATTATTCCACTAGACTACGGTGCGCACAATCAAAATGGCTGCAATTTACCAGGTATATAAGCAGTGGCAGCGCCAGAACTCTTGCAGAAGGCGGGCCAGGCTGAGGCCGACCAATTATAGTCAATTATGTTTGAATACTTTTCGATACGTTTAAACGTCTGCGTTAACATAATACAGTACAATTGAAATACCTATACACATTATGTTACAACTTTTAAATATTTTCAAGATAATTTTTAACGACCAATTAGGATTAATTTAAAACCCATAAAAATTATAATTACCAGTCTACATCAGCGTTTCCCAAACTCTTGTTTGACCTGGCCCGGTAATTAATATATTTCCCCTTCGTGACACGCCAAAATATATTTTTACATTTATCGTTTTGTAAACAAAATGCAAAATAAAACACATTTGAATACGGGTTTTTCATGAAGTCTAGTTGATAATCTCGATAATAATTATTATTTTTGTTGTAAATAATATCATAGTTATTCGTATTGATGAATTTATTTTTGCTAAAAAGTTCGAATTATCGAACAAAATGATAAATAATGACAAAATTTAATATGAGAATTTTATTAATTCTGCGACCCGGTATTATATTTTCGTGGCCCGGTAGTGGGTCGCGACCCACTATTTGGGAAACGCTGGTCTACGTAATTTACATAAATTATAGGGTGGGCCATATGGGGCGGGGGTTTGGGGTGGGCCCAGGCCCACCCCTGGCGCCGCCACTGTATATAATGGAAATGAAATTCTACAAATTAAAATCATCGTAACATCTAAACCAAGTCCGACTGCCTGCAAATTACAATATTTATGGGTTATCCGTTGATAAATTTCATATCCCCTCCCGTATATAACATTCGCAATTACGCCACTGGTACACGACGACATTCGTGTACCGAGAACGCCGTGAAACGCACGCACGCACGCACTGCACCGGCGTGTATATACGTATGAGCAGTGTATGGGTAATAAAAATTCGGCGGCAAATTCCTGCGCCCGGGGACCACCGGTGGACCCGCACCGCGGGCCCCGCGGGACAGCGAGAAAAATCGTCAGAAAATAAAAAGCGTAGCACGGAGCGGCCGCGCGCGCGGAACCAATTGACTTTAAACGCCCGCGCGGCGGTGGCCGTCATTGTGTTCGCGCGTCACGAAAAACTCGCTTGCCGCCGCCGCCGCCGCCGCCGCCTGTGGCCCGCGGCGACACACGCGCTATAGGTACCTGTAAAAATGAAGTCATATTGTCGGCGCGTATGTTAATCGTTACGTTACGACCGTGACGTTCCCGAGAACGACGTCGACGACGTCTTCGCTCCGCCTCTCGTAACAGCACCGCCGCCGCCGCCGCCGCGGATCGAAAATCGTGCGCCGGTCACCCGCAGCCGTCCGGATTTCGGTGCGACGCGGCGGCCGCCGTCGACGATCCTGCCCGTCGGGTCTCCGTTCTCCGACAAATTGATAAGAACGAGCTGTTAGGTTTCAGATCTGACCTCACATTGCTCTCAATACCAACATCAATCTTTTAGAAATATACAGAAAGAAATTTTGTAGTTTATATTACAAACCCCTGATACAGTTAAGATTTATTGTTGTTCACTTGTTCAATAAATTAAATTAAATTTATCCTATGATTACGTCATTCATCATACAAACCATGATATATAATTATATCGTGATACAGACAAAAGTTTCATATGATAAATAGTAGTTGGGTTAATGATTGTTATAGTTTTAGTTAGATTTTTAATTGTTTATTGAGAATACTTTTCGTCTTCATTGTTGGTAGTACTAAATTCTTATCTACGCCAAGTTCTTATCAATGCATGTCGGAGAACGGACCCCATCCCTGATCCTGCAGCGGCGCCCGCCGCGGGAAATTAGCGGCTCGACGTGTATTGCCAAACGGTTAAAACACTTCTTTTTTTTTCCAAGCGTATTCGCGGAATACTTTGGCAAAAAAATTAAAAAGTATTCAAAACGTGTATTCCGAACACTTCGCGACAATATACATATGTATAGTATTCCCCGTAAGCAGTGTTGAGACTTGTCTAGATAACTATAGATAATATTTTTTTATCTCATCTAGATGATTTTTTTTTACTTATCTGAACGTTATCTTAGATAAAAAATATCGTTATCTTTCTCGTAATTATCTAGACGAAAAAATGTTAACCAATTTACTTATTTTTTTAAATAAATATGAAAAAATGACCTGGGCAATGGGTTTGTATATTATACACCCCTTGTAATAATAACTATAATAACACGATTATTCAAATAATTTATAATTTTTATCTTATATTTTATCTAGATAAATTTCACTCATCTATTATCTTATCCAAGATGATTTAAGTATACGTCATCTTTATCTGTATCTAGATGATTTTTCGTAAACAACCTTTTGTCTTTACCTATAGATAAATTTTCCGTTATCTTGTCTCAACACTGCCCGTAAGCACGCAGTGAAACCTCTATAAATACCGGGGACACTCTAGGCACCGCCGAAATTCGATCGTCCGCTATTCGGAGGGGGCTCAATTCGTCAATCGTCCGTTATTTGCATATTATATAATTGTAACTATATACGTGCATTTCAACGTGTGATAATAAAACGTTTTATTTCGTATTTCGCGAGTTTAATTATTATTTTATAACACTGCAGCAGGCGTATTTTAATGTTTCGCGAAAAGGTAAAAAAAAAAAAGTTAACATTTATTGCAAAAAAAAAAAAAAGAATTCGGTTAACACGCTCGACGCGTATTCGTCAAACTAGTTATCCAATAATAATAACGAGTAAAAATATGTACGTATATTACAACAAAATATATATATATATAATTGATTGTATAACAATATAACATTAATTTATATATTATATTTGTATAATATATAATAATATTAATATATTAATAAAATACGAAATATTGGGCCGGTTTCACCGACTGCTATTATTAAATACACTCTAACACCGTGTTAATTAACGATTTGTTTAAAATTGACGACCGGTTAAATTACATAAATTTCACCATTATATTATTATTGTTAAATTCTATATTTGTCAAGAGTAACGAAATGTTAATTGGGTTACCAAGACGGTATTACATTGATTCTAACGTTCTCATTGGTTGTCACGAAATGTAATATAACTGATAAATGGTCGTATAATATTAAAAAAATATAGTGGATTTATGGCATTTTAGAATGCCGATTAAATTTTAACAAACCGATTTCGGGTGGTTGACTTAACAACGCGTTATGCGGGTTTAACAAATCTCGGTGAAACCTAATTTTCACTAACCACAATTGTCAAATACAATTTATTAACAACGTGTTAAATCGTTAACAATAATGTCGATGAAACCGGCCCATTAGAAAATTATGATGGATACACCACTATACACGGAACGTTGGGTTAATCGAAAAAATATAATACATTTTTTTTTTTACTTATTTTATTATAAGTAAAAATTTATAGCTAAATTTATTTGGCTAATTAATAATCTAATTTATTAAATAAGATAAATAGCTCTTTATTAGCTATTTATCTTATAGCTTATTTGAAATTATAAAATAGCTCAAAAACCAAAAACTTAGATTAATTAAAAAAAAAATTATTTTTATTATTATTTTTTAATAGATTTACGTAATGCAATGTGTTACGGAATAAGGAAAGCCTATCCGTCCCTTCCGTATCCCCTCCCCCTCCGCCTATAATTACGCCCCTGTTATACGGCGTATATTAGATATTTTTTATTATTTTTTTCAGGTTTCGTCAGCTGTAAACGCGTACAAAACGTTCCTAAACCTAACCTAACCAACGTGAATGTTTTCCAGTAGAATCGGTGCGAATGTAGCTTCGAAAAAGAAATTAACGCAAAAAAAAAAAAGAAAAGAAATCGAATCGAAAACAGGAACGCGACGAAACGTGTAATATATAAAAGTAACGCGGACCTGCATTTCGCGCTCCGCGTCTGCAAATTATCTCGGTCACACACACACACACACACCGACCTACACGATAATATACAATATAATAATAATTGAATAATACCATCGCACGTTCATCCAAGTATATGACACATGTCCCCGAAGATGCGACGGGTATACACGTATAGGTACGCGCGCGTATAGTCCCCCGTTGTCGCGTTGCAGAGAAGTTAATTTCCCGCGCCGACGTATCCGTCTCCGCGGTCTCGGCGAAAACACAAAAACGGTTTGACAGTCGTTATTTCTGTATACACTATCATACGCCGTTCGCTATAATAATAATAATAATATATAAACTGCAGTCGTCTCGCATTATATATATATATATATATATAAAAGGGCGAAAATAATATAATAATTTAAAATTTCCACTTGTTATAATATAACCGGTCGCTCCGGGGCCGCCGCCGCCGTCATCGCGAGTCTTTTGTCCGCTACGACCAATAATAATATCGAGACGCGCGTCTGAAAATAACGAACGAGTAGGACAACTGGATTTGTTGTTCTTCTTTTATTTTCCGTTTAAAAACGCTTTTTTTTTCCCCCGCCCTCCACTATTATACATATACACTTATAGCGTTCGCCAGAGCCCGACTTGGGAATTTTGGGGCCCGGGTCTAATTTTTTGATGGGGCCCTTAAATTATAAATTCAGTTTTTTTGCTGTATTGAGTTTTTATATTTAATTTTTTTTTTTAAGATTATAAATAAATTGTACTATAATAGTCTATATATAATACGACACATCTATACACACGACCTGATAATACAACCAACCCGACTGTCGGGCCGACCAAATCGTGTGTGTAATCCGTTTAACATTTCACAGTGCCACTAATAATTATCGACATTAATTAATATCGGGGCCCGGGGCTGCAGCCCCCCTAGCCCCCCCAAGTTGGGCTCTGGCGTTCGCCGTCGTTTTTCCACCACCACCACCACCACGATTCTTCCGTAGTCTCTCTTCAGCACCGTCCATAGCCGTTCCAAGGGGGAGGGGCAAATGGGGCAAGTGCCCTAGGGCGTACGAAGCGTTATGAATGCAGGGAGCGTCAAAAAAAAAAAAAAAAATGAATGACAAAAGAAAAAAATTGTTGTTTCATTTTAGATATTAATATTTCCCTTGTATCTATATATATATATATATGATGATTTCGAGGACGAGTGATGTATTTACTATTGAAATGTATAAAATTATGTAATTAGATATTACGTTAGTTGTAAATTTTTTTTTTTTTGTGGAGGGGGCGTCAAATATCATTGCCCTAGGGCCAGTGGCGGCGCAGCCAGAAATTTTGCAGAAGGTGGGCCAGGCTGAGGCCAACCACGTTTAGAGGGGGCCCAACATATTTTAACTCGTCTGTTCGTAAAGTTTGAATACTTTTCCGATACGTTTAATCTTCTGTTAACGCACATAATATAACAATTGGACTACCTATACCGTATGTTACAACTTTTTAATATTTCTAAGATAATTTTTAACGACCAACAAGGATTCATTTGAATCCCATACGAATCACGTATAATTATGAGTCTTCACATAATTCACATAAATTTTAGGGTGGACCAAGAATTTTTGTGGTGGGCCCAGGCCCACCCTGGACCACCCCTGGCGCCGCCGCTGTCTAGGGCATTGTTGGTGGTTAGGACGGCACTGGAACCGTCCTTATAATAATATATATACGAGTATATAAAGCACACGAGTGCGCGTATAGACGATGTGACGGACCGATCGTCGTTATTTTCAGCGTAAATTGCGTTATAGTCTCTTCACCGGACGGAGTACCGGAAGCGATTGTTTTACACGTCCTTTACCGCCGCCGCCGCCGTCGCGTACACCACTTTGTACGAGTATTACAAAGTTTCTGCGTATGCGGCTGTGCCGAGCAGTGTCTTGACGCGCGCGCGCGCGCGGTCGTTAACGGCTTTTCCCGTCGTCTCCAACCCGTCGCGCTTCGTTATTTATAATAATTTATGCGGTTACGCGCGCTTTTCCGACGGATTTTATACACATGGCAAATCGAACGTTTCCGTATATAAAATAGGTCCGGTGAAAACCGTCAAGTCCTTTCCATTGTACTCGTATATATAGGTAGGTGCTGAAAAGTTCCGGGCACTCGGCGCGCGCGTCACTATATACAATACTGCAGCACGGCGGTTATTCGCAATCGTTTCTGCAGGCACGTTATACCGGACGGCGGCGCGGCGGCCGCACTGCTGGCTGTGCATCTGTCGTCCTTTTCCTTTGAATCCCCGCACGTTTTATTCGTTTTATGTGCGTATATTACGCGAAAGTGATTTCGGTTCGTTTTCGCGTACCACTAGCAGGGCCGGATTAAGCACGGTGCCTAGGCCCGGGCTCCAGGCCCTGAAACATTCATCTCAGACCAAGTTCAAAATATTTAAGTTTAGATTTTATTTTGGCATTTTCGTATTATTATTTGTATTACGCGGTGTACTAGCATTCGCCACACAAATCATTCTGTTTATACATAATATACGTAATGATATATGAAATTGAAAATTGACTAATATTAAAGATTTTTAAAGATATTTCTGTATACAATCAATTAATTTGACGCTTATTTTCATGTTTTTTAAGTGCTACGAGTCCCGAACCCTAGTTATAAGTATTGTAAGGACTAAGGGCCCTTTGGACTACTAGGCTCCAGGCCCGGTAAACTCTTAATCCGGTCCTGACCACTAGCTGCAGTTTGTGCGAACAGATTCTATTGGGAAAAAATCGCTAGAGTGTCGTGTGTACGGCGCGAGAATAAAAAAATACGGAATGAGTAGTGGACGAAAAAAATGTGACGAACATATTATTATAATATGTAAAGGGAAAAAAAACCGATTAACAGTAAATACGACGGATGGATTTTGAATGATATTTTAAAGACACGCGCGTGTATCAATACAACGATTATAATTTAAGACTATAGATATATATAGGTATATTTAAATATAAAACGGTAACGACTAATTGACGAATATATTAATAATAAAATGATACGCAAAAAATTGTGTTCAATATTGCCTAACAATTTGAACGTAAAAAAATATATGCCGACAAGTATTCACGACGAAAAATCTATAGGTACCCTGTATTTATATAATTTATGCGGGAAATCGGTATCCGACTTGTATTCAATTTTAAACTCGCGTAACTCTTTAATTTTTCGTAGCATCGCTACTCGCGGTATATTATATAATATAATATAAATAGTATTGTGCACCGATATTTGGACTCCACGCGGTCCGTTTCATTTTTTTTTTTAAATAAATACAAAATTATATGCTTGCGCACGCTTGTTGACGAATAATTTGTAGGAATTTTCAAAGCGAAGATTTCTTACGGAGGTTGCGGAAGGGACCAAACCGCGAAAAATCGTCACGAAAAAGCGCGACATATATTATATAGGTATTATCATACACATTTTAACTCATAGACCGCGCATAGAGAGAGAGGTCAGGGGGTCTGTATAGAGAGCAAAAGAGACAGATCTACGAGTTCGGACGGTCTACTATCACTTTCTTTTTCGTTTACTGACTGTATCTATAATCGACATTTATTGATAAATGAATATAAATAATACACGGACGAAATAAATGGATTAGTTTTTTTTTCCATGCAATTCCCGACCCGTATCTCTATCATTTTCATACACGTATTGTACGTCATCATAGACGTATAAATACATGGACTGCGCTTTCCTCATCCCCAGTCCATCAATCGACGAGAGATTGTGGACTAGGTGATATCATGGAATAAACGCTACATGAATTTATTTATCCAAGCACTTTATCCGAATACTTTTTTAAAAAGTATTTAAATACAGTATTTTTTTACAATACCGATTATACAAAATAACAATATTTATTTTTTAAATCATACTATCGTACTGTCAATGACTATCATAGACGTAAATTATTATGTTATTAGTTTTTTCTTCCATGATATCCCCTAGTATATTTTTGTCTCTCTTACTCGACAACTGCTTTCGATTTCTCTCTCTAAGCGCAGTCCACATATTTATACGTCAATGTATGTCATTTATCTTTCTATATATGTATAACTGATAACGAATTGACGGGTGGTGTGGAATGCGCGGTCCATGACTTAATATGTCTATGGGTATTATAATACACGGTTCACTGCTGCAGTGTTGCCAGACGTACGATAATTATCGTATTCCAATACGATTTTTATTGTTCACGTACGATAGGCAAATCGTTATCGTACACATAAATACGATAGTTTTGATGTTTTTTTATTATTATTATATGATTACTTGACCAATATATCTTAAAGCGTGATACCAATATACCATACTTATCAATAACCTGCAGATACTGGGAATGATATTTGAAAATAATATCACAGAATAGATTCGATTATAAATTATTAATTATCACAATGCGTAAGTTTGTTCCATTGCGTGACAGAAATTCTCGGTTTGGTCGCCTCCGTAACCGGAGTGAGAAAGCTTCGCTTTTGTCGAGGATATCCGAGACTCACACGTTGTTTTAGATTCTGAGCAGTGCGAGAAATCTATTGGTCTTACAAAACTGTTTTTTTTTCATCTTATATCTGTACCCGAAAATTCTACCAGATTCGGTGTTTTTTTTTTATTTAAACGCTTTTTTTCTTCTGTTCTTTGAATAACGAATATTATTTCAATTGTCGAATTTATTGCCGGAACTTTACGCGCACCCTTTGCGCGTAGATTTTCTTCACGAATCGCTGTGAATACTTGTATTGAAAAAATAAAAATAACTATAAGGTCGTTGAAATTTTACTCTCTTTTTTTTATACAGTTTTCGATTCGAGCGAGTGAATCCGATGGCGGAAATCACGTTATTTGCGTCGTTCTCACACCGATCGTTTTGACTCGGTTGATTTTGTTTTTTTTTTTCATTTTTTTGTTCTCGCGAAATCCTACGCTCGAGTCGATCGCCGGGGTGTCGTGCGGTTTCCGCTAAACGGATCGTTGTGATCCGAACGAAACGGACCAGCTGTGTGGAGATGAAACAAAACACCGAACACACACCGAGTCCTCGCGGCGCTTAATCCGCGCCGATAAACCAGATCTATACGAATTATTTCGCCCGAAGCGCATAACGGGCGCTATTGTTTAATATCGACTTTTCGCGTTTTTAGTTTTGTACCGGAATAAAAGAACTCGTCGCGATATTTCCACAATTTCGGCATTAAAAAAAAAAAAACAAATAAATAATAAAATCCCGCGGAGACGCCACCCTCTGGTTTATACGCGTCGTACAGAGAGCAAAAAAAAAAAACAACGACAAACGGGAAATATATATATAATATATAAAGAGCGATTTTCGCACGTCTGATCGATCCGAATCGGTTCGGATACCGTACGTAACACGTATGTGGTCCGAGAGCCGGATGCGAGGCACGAACACACACGGCGTGAGTGCCGTATATTATTTATTATAGGTTTTTTTTTTTTTTTTGTCAATCCTCCTACCGTCGCTCGACTTCGGCTCCGTTGTAGTATATACTGCATAATAACATAGCCTCGGGACCCGTGCGCGTATATATAGTTACCCCGGCCGAACAGAGCACGCTGTCAACGAACAGCAGCAGCAGTCCGACGCGACAATATTATATATTGTGAAATATACGAATAACAGTAATAATTATTATTATTATTATTATTATTACTTATATATATACTTTCCGCGTTGGGCCGTTTTGCGTTCGTCACCCGGTGACCCCGAGGTCGTTCCGGTCCGAGATCGTGTTTTTACGCGAGTTTCGCTTCAGCAGCCCCGGGACGAACCGAAGAGGGGTCGTGGTGGGGGGGGGGGTGTCACTCATTCGGCGACGTTAGATTTTCGGTCGGCACTCGGTAAATCCGTTCGACTGAAACATACTAACATTCCAATTATATAATATAAATAATAATATTTCCATATTATATACGGTTTTATATAACGATTGATTACAAGTGATAAATTATAATCATTATTATTCTTGTTTTTCCCGGCACGCATATATATATATATATATACAGTGGATTCCGCTTAATGTGGGCACGTTGGGACCAGTTCTGTTTGCCCACATTAAGCGGTTGCCCATAAAAACCGAAATTAGTAAAAAAAAAAAAAATTTGAAATTCACGGAACTGACTGAGTATATACATACATACGTACACCTAACCGACCGATAGCGACCAATTACAGAACAGTTACTCATTTTGTGGTAGTGGCGTGTTGTTCCGCCGCTGATAACGATGCGCGACGTGGTGCCGTTAATCTATTCTGTGGTGGTGCTTCTTATTTAAAAAAGCCCATATTCGCTATTGTTGTTTGGTCACCGTTTATATCGTCAAACTGATTAAGGTTTAATGATTTTTATTACTTTTGATACACTACAATCTTACAGACACAATTAATGGTGTAATCTTATCTGTGTAGTGTATACTCAATATCGTTTATATTAAGCTATAATATAAAAACTGCCCACATAAACCCCAAGGCCCTGAGTACATATTATATCGACGATACGCGCGTATTATTAATATTACCCTAATAGCACAAGGAGTCCTAGGGAGATCCTACGGAGTGTTTTTTTTCACTCCAGGGATGCTCCTCCAATGATCCGAATAGCCTATATCCTATGGAGCTCCAAAGTGGGACTCTTCGGGAACGTACAACTTGGACTCCAGGTTAGTTCCTAATAATATTATAATATAAGTGTGTAATTATATTACTGAATATGTTACTATAAGTACCCAATCAAATTAACTAATATATTATATATATGATTTATAATCATATAATATTAATACGTAAATTAACATTGAATTATAATGAGCCAATTTAGTACTCCCTTGGAGTTCCAGTAAACTCCGATTCAGTATTCCTAATCGGGAATAATACCGGATAATACGGAACGCGTTTATAGTATACTCCCTTGGAAGTCCTGTGGAATCCCATACCGCCGTACTCCATATTAGGAACAAAACTGGATCATATAATGAGCAATTTTAGTACACCCTCGGATCTCCTTTGGACTCTAATATTCTACTCCTATTTGGAAAGGTACTGGGAGACTCCCGTATGCCTCCGGTACTCCCAGTGCTATTAGGGTGTGATGTCGTCGTCGACCCACCACCACCACCACCACCACCGTCACAAATCACAACGCGTTCGGGCGCGTGGTACACGCGCTACAAACATAAAAACGAGATACGAGAAAACGATACGCGTTTTTAGAAAGGCCACCACGCTCGACCGTCACTCGTAAAATCCGTATAATTTCAAGAGATCGAGGACACACACACACACACACATTTTGGCGACACAATCCGTGCAGCTCGTGTACACACCTACTGTGCACATTTTCGAAGATATAAAATAATAATAATAATAATACGAAGATTTACGAGATACTTGTAATAATAATAATAATAATAAAATATCGTACTGCACACGTGTGTGCAGCAGTAAATAACACCACAAGGAACACGCGCGTTACGTATACCGCCGTCATATGCGGTTGTTGTTATAACGCCGTTTATTGTTTCCATCACACGCGCGCGCGCGCGTGGAAAGCGAGCGCGTGTGCGCGCCGGCGTTGTGTCGTCGGGACCACGTCAACGGTGCGCGCGTTAGGTAAAACGCGCGCGCACGACAAAAGAGGACGTCATATCGTTATTTCGGCCCCGCGCCCGTTCATTGTCCGCAATTTGTCCACCCGAGCAGCGTACGACGAGCACTTTCTCTCCAGCCGGCCACCCGCCGCCGCACGGAAAACAAAAGCCGGGTCGGTTACAAATTTTTCGTATTTTATTCGCGTGTCGCTCCGCCACCGCCGCCGCCGCCGCGCTGTGCGAGGGCGAAAGTGAAAACGATTTGTGTCCTTTTCTCGGTTGTTCTCGTTTGTCGAACGGAAACGTTATTCGGGGGCGCGTTCGAAAAATCTACACGTCTCTTTTCACCTGCCCCGGCCGCGGCCGTGCGCAGCGGTACATACGCGCTCAAGGACGCGTCCTGCGCTTTTTTTTTTTTTTTAGCTCTCTTATACCGTTGTAAATGCAAAAAAAAAACCATTCGGAGAATTCCGAATTTAAATTCGTTTTCGCCTCGATTTTCAAATAAAAATTTCATTAATTTTTTTTCTATATAAATGCATTTGTAGAAAAAAATGGTTTTTTTTTTCTCCGCATATTTCACCGTGTTTTTCGCAAATACACTTCTATTCTTAATATTTCATACGAAGGAAAAACATTTTTTTTTTTTTTAAATCAATTTTTAATTCGTATTTATTATTACGAACACACAATATCGTACGTTTCGTTTATCGGCACCGCGTGTACGCGTAGGTGTTGACCAACAGTGGCGCAGCAGCACACTCGTTTCCTGCGCATATGTAAGAGGTTTCAACAATTTTTTTTTTTTTACTACATACACTCAGTCGAATGAACGGCAAAAAAATTTTTATTTATTTTTTTGGTAATCGCTCTTGGCACTTCAATGAGCATTCGTATAATAGTTATTATTTTTTTTTTTTACAATTAAATAAAAATAAATCGAATAAACACGAAGAGGGCACTAAATATTTTTGTAATATTTATTTTTATTATTATCTGCAAAACATTATAACCATTTACGACGACATCCCCTGATGATAGTTCGCCACGCTACACTGTTGACGGAAATTATTATTTAACGTTTAACGCGTTATTATTGCGTTTATCTATTTCGCGCAAACACAGTTTTATACACAAAGCCACGGATTTTTTTAAACACGCGTGAGCCTTTTGCATTTTTAACGAACACAATAAGTCGCTATTTTTCGATATTTTTCACGCGCCGTGCTCCGTTTTTAATATATATATACGTATTATAATATTATATTTGTTTAACGAAAAGTCCTTCGGAAAAATAATAAAACACATCGCGGATAATCGCGGTTAATTTATAAAATAATGTGATTAAGAAAACCAAAAAAATTCTACACGACGTACGTTTTTGCAAGTGTTTTTTTAGAATTTTAGTAAAAAAAAAACAATTAAACACCGTTGTGTTACCTATAGTGAAATTTTTATTATTTTTTTTTGTTCTAATATGTAGCGATATATATATATATATATTTTTTTTTTTTTACAAATTTTTACTCCAACATAATTTTTCGCCATTGACAAGTGTAATATTTATACCCGTTGGCTGTTGCACAAGACATAAAACGCGCTGCGACTGCGACGACGGCGATTGTCCGATTTAACGATGTCGCCCGATCGCTATTTTTCTTCTTCTTTTTTTTTTTTTATGTTCGACACGTTTTGGTATTTCTTTATTTTTTCCCCCGCCCTGGGCAGCGTTTAACGAGCTCGACACGCGCAGTTTTTTCGTCAAAAACGTAATTGCTATATACCTTCGCACTATACTATTATACACGCGCGATACTGGAAATCGTTTTCGTCAAATACTGCTATTATATTATGTGTAACAAATTTTTTTTTTTTTCCACTGTTTTATAATATAGTATATACCTATGGGCTACGGGATTTCGCTTGTACCGCACAGGGGCGTAATTACGGGAGGGGGGAGATGGATCCCCTCCCATGGGCTTTCTCTTTTTACATAACATGTCGTCTAATGTACAAAAAAAAAAAAAATGTAATAATTAAAAATAATACTTTTTTCGCGTTAACGAAATTTGTCGTCAGTATTTATCGTAATTCAACGGATTATTGACTAGTAACTGGTATGATGCGGTTAGGTTGGGTCACCGAAGAAAGGTCTACCCGCATATTCAGATTTTCAAGTAAAAATGGATAAAGTACTCAATAAATTAGCTACAAAAAAAAAAAAAACCGAAGAAAATTAGAAATTGTATTATAAAATTTACGTCGTTTTTATTAAAGAAAATATTAAAAAATACGAGTATCGCGATGACTTTAACTTCGATTGATTAACGTTGGAAGGGTCGTTAGTCGTATTACAATTATTACGGATTATCCAATGCTAAATTGTCTATCCCCTCCCATATAACATTCGTAATTACGCCGCTGGACTACCGCACACGGTCAGTGTGTCTGCTTGGCATTTCAACGGGTCTCGGACGGAGTTTTTTTTTTTCTTCAAAAAAAGGCCTCCAAAATTATTTCGTCTCGTATGTGTTCGAAATATATCAGAAAAAAAAAATTTAATCTATTTTACAGCGTAACAACAATGAATATTTTCAATACTACTATATAATACACGTTTACAGTATATTATACATTTTTCGAAAACCTATAAGTAGGGCTAGGATTTATATGCAATAAAAAACAGTAAAATACGCAACAAAAAATGTGAAAAAATACTGCGCGAAATGCAAAAACAAAATTTTTAAATTCTGAATTATATATATTATATTATTATAAACTATTAACTTTATTCAAAAGTATTACGTGAAACAACGATGTTGACATCAAACAACGACTACGACAACTCAAATGCTGTAAATGTATAGAGTAATCTGTTGCAGTTATACGGGTTCATGGTTCAATTAAGATGTAAATGAAATAATTATACATACGTAGCCAGGCACGTACACAAAATAAAATTTCGGAGGGGGTTTACAAAATATAGCAATACAAATTGTACAGCAACGCATAATAAAACAATTTCTTCCTCCTTACTCATTATTTTTTAATGTGACAAGAAATTATTTCGGGGGGTTGAACCCAAACCCCCCCTGTATACGTGCCTGTACGTAGCTAATATACCTATTTGGGTATTTTTTTTTGTTGATAATATTCGATTTTCTTCTTTTACCAACCACCACGTCTAAAATATACCATAAAACATGCATTTAAGGTGTTTATTGTTGAAATATACAATAACATGCATTTTATTCAAAATATTGAAAAATGTGCAAAAAAAAAAAAATAACCACCATTTGTTTCATCGTGACATAATTCGTGGACATTTCGAACAAAAGCAGTAATCAGAAGTCGCAAAAAAAATATGCCAGTGCATATATAAATCCTAGCCCTAGTTATTAGGACGGTTTAGGTCCTTCACTTAATAATATTACACGTTCGTGTATAGTTATCATCGTTTACGACGAACGTTTAAAACTTTTAAACCAATGCGTAGAACATTAAAAATGAAAAATTAATTTTATTTATTTATTTTTATTTTTATTTCAATAACGTTTTTCTCATAGTGGACGCGGGAAGAAATGTACTCTTCTTGACGGGATGAAAAGGAGAGCTCGTTACTGATCGACACGCCCAAGGACGTATTTAAAGGACGGTTCGGGAGAGGAATTGTTCGCGGACGACAGATTTTACATTTATGTCACACAATACGTATTTGCTGTCTTTTTTCTTTCTTTTGGTCGTTGTTTCATTTATTTGAATATCGTACGAGATTTGATTGTAATTTTTTTTGAAAATTCTATTAATGTTACTTTTTTTTCTTCTTATAACCAAATTGAAAACATTATCGCGACCGTGTACTGTCTGCTGCAACTTACCTACTTACTGGCAATCCTTATGTGAATAAACGTTGTTGGATATTACGTGACTGTACGGAAGAAAATCTACCGAAAGAAATGCGAATGGTACCGATCGATTTCACGTAGCTCTCGTTTAATCTGTCTTCAATAACTGTATACTTTTCAAAGTTATAACGTCATTTTCTCCATTATAAATAAAAAAAAAATATTACCTATACGGTCGTAATGTTTCTATATATAAAAAAAAACTGAACACTTTGTCAGTCGAGGCGACTCGCCGGTAGTTTGGATTATATACAAAAAAAAAAAATAATAAAAAATGAAATCGTTTAAAAATTCGTTCGAAAAAAAAAAAAATTGCGAAATAATAAAATAATTTAAAAAATATATATATATATATTTATGTAAACTCGCGGAACGTTTTTAAAAAATACAAATAAAACACGATCCAACGATAGATATTTTTATATAAAAAAAAAAAACAAGTTTTTCGTCGCCGGCACCGGGCGGCTAATACTCAAAACACGGCCGTGCGGACGCGCCACCACGATCGGTGCACGAGCAGAGCATGAGAACAGGACGGCGTTGTTTCGTTGTGAAAACCACGCGAACCGTACCGTAACGCGTGGTCCTCCTGCAATGAACAAAAACAATCGCCCTCTTACCAGTATAATAATAATAATAATAACAATAAAACATATTAATAATATTATAAATAAGCTGCGGCGTATCTGGGGTCATTCGCGCGTCAAATGTCCCTGTGCAGTTCGGGGATTATAAAATTATTATAAAATTATTATATCGCCCATATACGTACACTCGCGCGTGTGCACAGTGTAGAGGTAATAATCGGACCCGAAGCTATTCCGCGATTGCAGTGTCCCCGGCCCGGGGTAGGGAAACGTGCACAGAGAGCGAAAGAGACGATTGCAGATTATTTTCGTGTTCATAATGGAATTCGACCGAGGCATTTACACGCGTTTCGTTATTATATAAACATACCACCCATAGGCGGAGACTTTACTATTTTTTTTTTTTTTTAATCTGTGTATTACACATATCGATAAACGATAATAATAATTCGTTAACGAGTGATTTCCAAAAGGAAAAATTATCCTCGTCGCTGAACCTGGCGCGCGCCCCGCGGGTAATTTCGTTTAAATACCGTGCGAACCCTGCGCACTTATACGCGTATACGCGCGAAGACTTGCCGTTCCACTATATATATATATATGGTGCGCGTACTCATATTCATTACGTTCGACGATATGCGATATAATTATATTTCCAGTTATATATTATTATATAGTATAGTCGTTTGTGTGCGATTTTATTGAACTCAAGTCTTCCGGAAAATTGCGTACACGTTATTAAGATATTTTCGTGTGAAACGATACGACTGCCCGGCGTATACCTGTGTAATACACTAACCGAGTGGCACAGCTGAACGGAGTAAAAAAAAATAATAATATACCGATTGAGTGTCCACCCCGTTGGTAAGATAAATTTTATCACACACCGACACCGTATCGACAAATACCGTTAGAATCGTCTGTTAAGGATTTTTGGATTTTACATATTTTATTCGTTGATAGGAATGTATCACGCGTGTCAAGCTGAATTCCCGTATTAACGTTCTAGTCTATACTGTATTATAGTCGTCATGGGGATTCAGCGACGATTAGGACACAATGATAGGGAAAGAGAAACCAAAGCGTAAACAAAATATTTTTAACCATACCAGTAGAACTTTTTCATACAGACAGTCCTGAGCCTGTTGAAACGAGGAAGGAAGAGGTTTTGTTAATTGAGGTTTAACTTAATTTTTTTTTTTTTTATGTGTAAACATCTATTACGGCGGTATGAGAGAAATGGGACGGAAATGTGTAAGCTGTTATCGTGACGACTAATAATAATATGTATTAAAATTAATAATATTAATTAATTTACACGCAATATTAATAATATTAATTAATTTACACGCGAATATAAATTGCGTGTAATGTTTGAGCTGTTGTCACGACAACTAGTAATAATATTTATTATCGAAATTATTTTGAATAAAGATACCGATATTCACAAATCCCAATTACAATTCCGTTTCGTTTTTACCGCTCACGCGACGTTTACACATCAATGTACTCGAGTACTAGTAGATTCGTTTTTATACATATATTTTTTTTTGGCAGGACTCTGTTATTTATAGAAAAAGGATTCAATAATATAGATATCACGTACAATGTAAATGCGTTACCAGACTCGATTCGGTTTTTTTTTATTGGTGTTTCTGGGACACAAGGATTTATTTCTTCAACGCGTATTCGTATCAACGGGTATTATAATCATAGGCTTACGGATATCATCTGTAGCAGTGGCGAGATCTGCGAAATCAACCGCCATTGAATTAAGTTCAATCTAAGTTGTAGGAGATGAGTAGAGAGAAGTTATCGGTAAGAATTTGTTTGTATTGTTGATGGTTTTTGAGACGTTTGTTTTTTTTTTTGTGAAATATGTATCAGGTTAATTTGATTTTAACCAGTAGAGTAGGCGGGTTTTTTTTTTTTTGTTTATAATAGGAACATTTTCTGAGCGACCGATTGCAGAGATATGATTATAGTGTGATGTTGAGGTTTTGAAGATAAGAGTTTTGGAGTTTGGTTAGGATGTGATTTCGAATGGTAGGTAATTTTGTTGAATTAAGTATGTTGATGTTGTTTAAGTATAGTGGCGCTTTTAAGATTGTTCGTAGGTTTTTATTTTGTATGGCTTCAAGTTTTTTCCAGCCAGTCCGGGAAATCAGAGGACCCCCAGGCCTGGCCGGCATAGGAAATGGCAAATGGGATGTACAGCTGTACGTATCTACACGGCGGCTCGTACGTTTTGTTACGTATTCCTGCGCACGATACCTAACCGCAGCCGAGTATACACGGGAAAAGTCGCTTTTCCGACGTGTAATATCTCGTAATACATCGGCCGCGCATATATTTCCAGTCACGTACGGCAGTTGTCATATACGTGTGCGCGCCGAGTCCTCGAGGCGGGAAACCGCGTTATTGTCGCGCACAAATCGTGACATATTTTCCCGTTCTCGGCCTTTCCTGCTCAGCGCAGTACATTTCCCCGTCCGCGCACGCGAGCGCGTGTATCCTCGGGCGGGTCTGCAGGCGTGTGTGCGAAAACGTCTGCGCTTCCGATTAAATCTCCGTCGCTGGTAAAAACAACACACACACACTGCAGCAGGGACGGAGTGATTTCGCTGACACAAGTCTCGCGAAAATAACAATAATATGTGTGTGTCTGGAGACGATTTTCCCTTTACATTCCGAGTACGGTGGAAAGACGGTGGAAAGACGGTCGAGATACGAATCCGAATGGCGAGGAAAAAAAAATCGTTGTAAACGGCAAAACGACGTTGTTTCATTTTTTTTCGCCATTTAAAAAACAAAATAATCGTTCGTTTTCCGTTGCTCGTCATCGACGAAACGACGCGTACGCGGTACGGGGTGTGATGTGCAACGGGATTTAGTTTCGTGCAAGACCCCGGACGGGAAAATAATATTACGGAATTGTGGTGGAGTGCTGCAGCAATCCGCTCGGCCGTCTCTTTGGTCCCGGACAAGCGATATTTGTGTTTTTTTTTTCTATACGTTTGTGCAAAAATAATTTTTACTTCCCGGACATCGGGCGGTTATCTGCAGTGTTATTGACGAAGATGTCTCCTGGAATGATTGGAACGAAAACGTGTCTGGCGCGAGTCAGAATTGTGACGTCGCGGATAATTGTTTTGCAGGTACTACACCGCGGCAGCTGCTCACGTAGCGCTCCTCTCTGTTCGTGTGTTTCGGACAAAAAGAATACGCCTACATTTCCACGGAGCACCGCGAGTCCGGAGAACGCGATAAGACGCAGTTTTTAGTCTTGAAAATTATAGTGACGTCCACACGTACTCGTAAAGAAATCCGTTTACTTTTTCATTGCAGCAAATGAAACGGCTGAATCCAATGAAGTTCGACTTTCCGCGCTCGTAAACCACATACAGGAAACGCGTACGAATCAAACGTTTGCAGTTTCTCGAGCACGGGAATGCGTTGACGAAGATTTGGCGTATCGTGAAATTATAATAACTGACGACCGAATTTTTGCGAATCGCAACAAAAGAGGATACGAAAACGAGGTAGGTCTCTATCATCAAATCCTATACCGACTGCGCCATGTTTTAGTATACGAATTAGATTTAAATATACCTTTAAGAAAAGAACGAACACAGTACGTATGACACTTTCATGATGTTTAACAATTAAAACAATGAACGAACTATTACATTAACATTTTTTAGAATGCGAGCACATTGTCAAAGATAAGTGATAGTGAACGTAATAACATAACTAGTTTTCAGCTAACAACTATAACCATATAATACAACGTATATAATATAAAAGATAACATGCTATCACGGTTATCAAAGTTTCTTCTTCAAAACCCGCGAATGCCCTGAATACTGCACAGTTTTGCAACGGGCCGGAAATCGAAAACACGGAAAGCACTTGCTACGTCGATTCAGACAAAGCGCTTTTGTATCGAAAATCTAGTGTACAATTCGAAAAAAAATTGTTATAGCTAATACGTAAATAGTTAAGTCCCGTATTTTTTTTTTTTGTGTAATTTGTTAAATTTAATAAATAAATGCTTCGGTACAGAGTTTCTTAGTCATTTGAGTGTAGGCATTGTTAAAAAAAAAAAACGTCCAGGACGACACTCGGTGTCTGAATTATTCGTCCTGTCTATCGATAGTATAACGTATACTCATATAGCGGTTTACCACTGAATATTATTATTATTATTATTTTACTGCAAGCAACTCGGAGTAGATAATATATATTTTTTTAATACGCCCGTTGCGTTCGTCGGCATTATATGTATTCTAAACGACCGGGGTGTTTCTTTTTGTCGTCGGCGACTCCTAGACCGTGACAATACATTACGCAGTAGTGGTGGCGGTGACGAGAAAAAGTACACGTTGTGTATACGTATATAATGGCTTATCCTCCCGTGAAAACGGGACGTTTAATAAAAAGCTCATCGATGCAGAAGTCAAATCCTTCCCCTCGCCCCGGCATTGTTTACGTCGTATATATTATTATTATTATTATTATATACACACTGCATGTGCGTGTGTACACGATAATGTCGAAATAATAATAACTGTATAAATATACGATGATGATGATGCTGTTGATTGTGTGCTCGTACCAGGACGAGAGGAGAAATGGACGCGGGAGAGGAGATTGATATATTTTCGTTTATCGGTCATATACTGCACTGCATTGAACACGCGCGCGCGCGCGCGACACGCCGTACGCAGAGCAGCAACACGTGCTTTCCCACCTCCCTACTGCTACAGCCTCGCAGCATCACTCGCCTGCAACGTTTTACTATAATAATAATAATAATAATAATAATGTACACATTGTAGTTGTTTGCGTCGGCGGAAAGCGGCGCGTGCCGCCCGGTTTTTTTCCTATCCTCCAATTATTCACCGCAGGACGTCCCCTAAATCACGTATACCGTCCGCGGCCGCTAAAAAGGGAAGAAGAAAAAAAAATTGTATCGTTATATTATCGCGACTGGTATATTAATACCGTAGTATATACGTTGCCGAGAGAGACAGAGAGAGAAACATGACACGTTTGTCGACGGACGATGGGAACTCGAGATATTATATTATTATTATTGTTATAGAAGCGCGCGCGTGCACAGTCTGATGACTTGGAAATCATCACGCGCGCGCGCATGTGTGTGTATTATCAGTGGACGTTCACTTGAAAAATTCAATTCGAATCATTATTTTTTTTCCGAACAAAGTGAACGTGGTTCTTTAAAGAAAACGGTTCGTTCGGTACGCTTGCTTTGCCTCGATGGGATGGCTGTGCCTTTACCTATACCAGGCTTGCGCCTCTACTAGGGGATGGGAGTGGGGGACTGTTAGTTAGTTAGTCGGTCTGCCCGAGTTAATTGGTACGGTTTGGTTGTCGGTAGGGAGTGTGTTTTTCCAAGGAGGCTGATGTGTTTGTGGTCGAAAAAAGAGTTTTTGCAGAACATCGTTTTGGATTGAGTTTGAATTGATAGTCTCGGATCGATTTGAAATTTCGTTCGGTATCGTTCTTTCACTATACACTTATAATATATGATATGATATTTTGTAGGACGCGAGTGAGGGCCAATCTTTTTCTATATCAAAAAAAAAAAATTAAATCAATAACATTTACAGTACTTAATATATTTATTTTTCAACATAAATTTAAATTTTAGAATTTTACACTGTTTTCGTAACAATTTAATCGCGGTGATTATTTTTCTTTTGTGACGAGAATGGTGAATGTTTTTTATGTCGAATTAATATCACTTCGTCGTAGTTCGGTCGGAGTTCAGTTGAAAATAAAAGCATTACATTTTTTTTTTTTTTTCTGTAATGAAAACTCGTTTCTCGGCATTTATTAAAACTCACCTGCAGAGAGAATCTACAAACCGATTTCAACGGCATAGTACCTACTCCGGTACTCTGGACACGGGTAATATTCGCGCGGTGTTTATAAATTATGAGTTTTTTTTTTATTTCTGATGAAAATCCGTAGGAGCGTGCACTTAAAATCGATTTTCTACCACCAGCTCCGTGTGCACAAAAACCGAAATACGCGTACATTATAATAAGAGCGGAGCAAACCGAAATACGCGTGAATATCGCAACCCGTTTAACGGAAGCCCCCGCGGGGGGGGAGGAGATGATGCTTTGTGTAACGCCCGTGCATTGTCCGATATATTATACAGGTATATATTACGAATAAATGCGCGTATCGTAGTACGTTATTATTATTATTATTATCCTTTTTTTTTTTTCCACATCGATAATATTATTTCGGCCGTTTTCGTTATTGTCGTCGTCCAAATCGTTTTCTTCAACGCCACGGCGTCGGGGGGGAGGGGGCGAAACCACGTGAGTGACCGGTGCACACCGCGACGACGACGCGCGGCGCGTGAAACCGATTTCGAAAAACGCGCGTAACGAGACGTCGAGTGGGACGCGAACCGCGCGCGGCTTCCGCAGCGGACGGATACGCGCGCGTCGCGCTACCATTTTCGCGGACCACACGCGACCGCGGCCGTCTCGCGCTCGTCGTATATTTTTAAAAATACTCTTTTTCTTCTTCTCTTAGCTCAACGGTCCCCGTAGGACCTGAACTGCAATTCTCTCCGCGTTTTCCCTATCAGACGCCAGGTTAACCGATACATTTCTTCCCAAAATTTCGATATCTTTATACGGTAAAATATAAGAAATATTTTTTAAAAAAGTATATAAATTATAAACACGATTTGTCCGTGTTCAAATTTAAACTAAAATGTTAACTAATAATAATTAATACTAATACTAATTTGATGAACTTTGAGTTTTTTTTTTGTAATATTCGAAAATATAATCGTCGTACTTTACAATTAAATACCTCGCACGACTACAATATTAAACAGTATAATATACAGTATAATATTATACTCTTATTTTCGTGTACAATTTAATTGAATAATATATAAATGTCACGATTAATGAGTGTGACGAGTATTGAATACATGTAATATTCCCTATTTTATTGTTAATTTAAATTCTAAATATATTTTTGTTTATTAGAATTTTTTTTTTTATACGGTATAAATCTTGTGTAAATATGGGCTTTATACTATACGTTTTATACGTACGTATAAATACGTGTTTTACACTATACCGTATTAATATATTATGCGTTTCAACCCTGGATTTTATACGTATAAAAGTATAATAAAATATATATTAATAATTTTAAGCGAACTATATGTATAAAAATATATTAGTGATTTTTTTTTTTTTAATCTGAATTTTTAAATAATAATTAGTAGTTAATAGGGAAAGAGATTAAAATCGAGTTTAAACATCTTATGCTGATTTATAAAATTATTTTATTATTATGACACCCCCCCAAAAAAAAAAAAGTTTGTAACCGCTGGGTCTACTTATTGGTCAATTCTTACGTACGCTATTTCAATTAGTATCTACTTTTTTTTATGATATCATTATTATCGGCTCTCCATACGTGTCCAAACCGTTCTCTTAAATTTTACACGTGATAAAGTATTGGGGGTTTTTTTTATACAATTCTATACACGTATCATCGTCATTTTTCCTTCTTTCGAACGTTCCCGACTCTGCAGTATTGTATATCGAGCCGAAAATGTTTCTTATTAATACTTTTTCATGATATTCTAAAAAAATACACGCGCACGAAAATCAAATAAAATAATAATATAAACTCGCGACGTTTTCACCTGTGTAATACAGACGTTTTATTATTCATAATAAATTATTATTAATATTGTTGTTCGCGCAGTAGGAGACGTAGCAGTGTCGTTTAATATAATAATAATAATAATAATAATACGACTAAGACGATAAGGCCCGACGGTTGTTGAACGTGCGCCGACGGAAAGGGAAAAAAAAACGATTTCTCGTCTTCGTCGATTTTTCACGCGTTCGCTCTGCACTAATATAATAACAATAATACGCATTGCACAGCCGCCGATCGATTTCACGCCTGACCCACGTATATAATACCTATCCCGCGTAATAAAAATAATAATTTATTATTCTGGATCCGCTGCAGCCGACGTACTACGTGTATACAGTAAAAGCGAGTATATACAGCTCAATTTTCTTAAAAATGTGCACACGCGGAACGGCTATAATATTGCATAATTGAAACGATAAACTTTCGGCTCGACTACTGCGTGTTTGGGAATTTTTAATTTGAATTCGGTTAAAAAAAAAAATTCGTTAACTCGCCCCCAACCGTCTCGAGTATACGACGTCACGTCCGAGTCGACAACAGTGGCGCACGCGTAAAGGGGTGGTTGGGGTAATGCTGGTGTTACGGAGCTAAAAATGTAAATAATATATTTTTAATCATAATTAATAATATAACGCGTGCAAGGTTGGGCATTGGGTGTCTACTAGTTGTCTATTGGGTGGTGGTCAGGTGTGTAAAATATCGTTAGACCCATCAATGAGCAGTTCAGTGTGCGCCACTGGTCGACAGTATATAATATATATATATATATAGTAAAAAGTTATAAAATATGTATTTAAAAAAATATATATATATTTCTTTTTTTAATTTTTATCCTCGTAATTTCCTGTAAGAATAAAAGAGATTTTATATAAACTGTTATTGCAGCGTATCGATAATATTGTAATTTATTTTGCGTAAAAATTTGATGTCTTAAGTGCAACCGCAGTGGTCATCATAGTATTTTTGCCGGCCCGTGAGACATTTCGATTTTCGAAAATTTTCTATATTATAGCGGTACCTACTGTGTAGCTTCCTCTTAAGCGTGCATAGTTTTTCTACTCGAAATAATATACTGAATTCCATTTCCAACGTCGTTTTTTTCGGCATATTACGATGTCGCCAACAATTATAACAAAATAACCTTGTGTTTTATTCGTATTTACTATACATAAAAACGTATCGCCAATTAATATACTATAATGATTACATACTGTTTTCTAGTCATAATTTTTTTCTATGCCTCGAATCGCTGGAAACTAGAAGGATAATGACGTTAGATCTTTGATTTACTTTCAGATTACTCGACAGATACATTTATTGTCCAATTTGTACTTGCCAAATGAAATTTCTCGTGTCCTAGTCACAATACCGGACAAGTAAATATTTATCTATTTTACGTACGCGTTTATATAAGTATAATATTGATTTGCTCGCACGTGTGTCTGTTTACGTTTTATTAACGCGTATTCTCGGAAAAGTTTACTTTCGTAAATTCTATTTACTATAATATAATCCCACATAATTGTATACAATCAGCTGTATTCACATATCACTGTACCGGGCGATTTCCCGTGTAAATAAAATAAATAGATGACGCCTATCTACAAATATCTATACACGCCGGTTATATTTTAAATAATTCTTTTACGACGGTTTTGATTTTTTTGTCGTGTACATTTGTTTCGATTATTATCACACGCTGATTTTGTTAGATTTTCGTTCGAATAGCCCGAGTGCGGACGCAGATAATGTCGAGGGATTTGAGAAGACACGAAACCGCGGTATAGACAGTTCTTATGTTCTATTCGTGTTTGTGATACGAAATTTCGGGTCAAGTCGAGACTTTAGTGTACAAAAACGAATCGGACACGTTTAAAAAACGTTTGCTTATAACGGCCGTTATGAAACAATGATGATTTGGAAAACGGTTGATACCAGTAATAATATAATGTTGGAGAAAACGAAAATTTTCATAAATAAAGAAATTCGTATATGTGAACTCCGCGCAATTGGAGTAGTGAAGAGCAGGATGACACCTCGTCCTATTCTTAAAACAATAAAAAAATAATAATCGCGATGAAAGTGTAAACAAGTAAAAATAGTCACCTCCTAAAATGTATAATCCTTTAAACGCGCCCACAGTGTTTTCAATACCTATAGGATTTTCGTACAAAATTTAAAACGTACTACTGTTCGATTGACACACGTTCATAAGTATAAAAAAAAAAATGTGTGCGATCCAGTTCGCTTTCTCGCGGACCCTCTTTCCTCCTTGAGCCCGTAATGCTAAATAAACTAATGAGATACACTCGGACTACATATATCCAGTGTTGTATATTATCTAGATAATTTTTTTTTATCTTTTATCTTCTATAGACGAATTCAAAATGAGCTATCTGAGTCATTATCTTAGATTAATATGTAAGTCATCTAGATAAATTTATCTAGATAAAATAAATTTAAAAAGCGCTTATTTTTTATCCAATACCCACAAAAATTCGAGTTTCTCGGTTACATTTTTTTTTCAATTTTCTATCCTAAATAAATTCAACTACAGAAATCCTAAATAATCTTTTTTTCTGTGTCACAATGTTGGATTTATCAAACGGACGGGCGACGCAATATTCCATGGGAGCAAGCGAGCGTCCGAGCTACCCGTGGACTACGATCGGAAACGCGGATGTTTTCAATAATAGTCCACAGTCTACACTATACACATTGATTAAATATATTATGTATATTTATTCAATGCTATACAGAAAATAGTTCTACGGTAATAATCGTCGCCCGCGTCAGAAACAAACGAATTTGTTCCTACGCGGCGACAATTTTATTATCGCCCGCCCGTCTGATTACCGTTCAAATAGGACTTTCCATTAATAAAACCTATTTTTAATTTTATGGCGTCACCCACCCACCCGCCAACCATTTGCAAATTCCCGTTCAGTTAGGACGCTGCGTAAACGTGTGTTAATAATCAATTAGAAATTTTATAATACTAATGTAGTAAAAAAAAAATTATCTTTTTTTTTATCTAAATAAATTGTAATTAATTATTTATCTTTATCTAGATAATTACAATTTTAATTATCTTTTATCTTAATCTAGATAATTTTATTGTCTAACATCTTTTATCTTTATCTAGATAAATTAATATTTATCTTTATACAACACTGCATATATCTATATAAAAATATATATATACTTTTTTTGAATCGGGACGCGTCCTTAAAAAGGACGTTTTCCAAGGATATATTTTATATTATCGCGCGATAATACGTATAAGCACAATACGTTCCCACTCACTCGTCGCAGCGCTATGATTTTGTATATATAATATTATTATTTTATTTATTTTCGATTTCCGATCACTTTTGCTGCTGGATGCTGCGCATTGTATTTTTATTATGTTTAGTTATCGTCGTGTGTGTGTGTGTATACAATATAAGCGATATTATGAGTACACGTCGTGCGCGCTCTTCTTGCAATCGCCACCGCGCTGTTACTGGGTAACCGGTGTCAAAATTCTGCTGCTATTATGTACGAATATACGCGGGAGATTATTTACAGAAACCGATCCGGCGGCAACACGAGGTTTCCTCCGTCAGAACCGCGAGATGACAGCATTCGGACCGAATATGTTATACACAATATACGTATAATATTAATTTATCGAAATTTATATATTGTTATGGTACATATTGCTAATCAACGGCTGTTGTCGACGATTTATACAAGGGTGGGAATTTAGGGTTGTAAAATAATTTAACGACGGACCACAAAAAAAGAACAGAATTGAAATTAAACTTTAACGTATAATAATCGTAACATATTATAAAAAAAACCGATTTTCATTTTTAATGTTAACACGAATTTTCGTGTTGACAACAATATTATATATATTTGAAAACAACGGGCTACGTTTGTAATATTATATAAAGTATTGCGTTATCCATCGTGATATAATTAAGTAAATTTCCTAGAACCGTTGTCGATAAATCTGGTCTTTTTTTTAAAAAAATCTAGAATATTTTTAATTCGAAATGTGTTTGAAAACTAGAAATATAAATAATATATATATACGTATAATATCTAGAACAGTTTTAACTCCAATATTCCATTATATTTAATACATACATACATGTCAATACAGTGGTGGTTTTTGACACGGTGTTCCAAGGGGTGACGGGAATTTTTTTTTTTTTACGTAAGTCTCAATATTCTTCGTTATTCGTATATAACGCGTATATTGTGCGATCAGGAAGGCAATGCGTTATTGGTTGTTGGAAGGTTCCCTTGTATTTACGCACGAAATGAGATGAGTCAACTTTATTTATATTTTATTAATACAAAATGTATTTTTAATCTAAAACTGATCGTAGTCGTAAATAAATGTCGATTCAAATATACTCGTATACACACAGTTAGTTTAATTTATAATAATACACATATTATTTAGAAATATAGTCGAAACGGTATTTCATGGTCGTGATACTCGGGTGTAATAAAATTTATAGATAATAAATCGTCGAATAAAAAGTGAAACACACGAATACGTATAGTCTATCAGTGGCGGCTATCTAGAAAATTTTTAAGGGTGCTCAGAATTTTCAATAGACCACCCCACCCACCTAACACTAAAGGGACCAATTTTTTTTTTTAACCTACTTCTTATTCAATACACGTAGTAATTAAAGTCGGTAGTATTTCAAATAATAAAAACGTATTTTTAATGTGGTCTTATTTTTTTGTAATTTATTATAATTTGTTGTCAACGTGACACAAAGAAAAAAAAGCTTACTTTTTATTATTTTAATATATTACTAAATATTTACACACGTTCAATTACGGGGGAAAAAAATTGGGCGATTCAATTAAAACGAATGTACTTATGTACCATTATAATAATTATTTACTACTTATTTATTATTATTAATAATCATTTATACTTTTTTAAAAGTCGTTGGAGTACTTTTACTAATTTTTTCCCAAGTTAAGGGTCACTGGTCAGTGGTCTTAGGACTTAGGACTGGGGTTTGAGACCTATCCAGCCACCAACCCAAAAATGTAAGGGGTGCTTAAGCACCTTCTTACGTACGGGATAGCCGCCACTGTAGTTTATAATTTAATCATAACTACGCAAAATTATTAGGCGTACGTTTATATATTTTATATAGGCGTTTATCCGTATCGAGAGGTTAAATCGAAAATAGCGAATGCAAATCGCGTTCTTCGGATTAATAATATAGTGCATAATACATTATAGTGCATAACAGTAGAACGTTTGTCTGACGTAAACGTTTATAGTTCCATTGTCGATAAAACGTTTTCGAAAACACTCGTGTACCGAACGGAATCGCAGGGGTGAGAGAATCCGTTGCCTTATACCCTACACAAAAGTGTACCGAGTGAAGCGTGAAGTATTTTATCGTCTTGCAGCCTTGTGTAAATTCAATAAAATTGTTCCTATTTCAAGCCGCGATATAATTGCGACGAAATATTATATTATACGCTCGCGGCGCGTAATATATTCGATTTATTATATTATTATTATTATTATTATTATTAATATACGAATATTGAACTGGCGCTGCGCGCGTCCTGTGTGCTGTGCAGAAGCCAATTCGACGGCGATAAATGTTTAAACGCGATTAATTTGGATATATTATATTGTGTGTATTTACTAAAACGCAGCGGTACAGTGCGCGTTGATCTCGACAGTTTCCAGATAAATTGTTATTGTAGCAGTAATCGTTTACCCTTCTAATATTTATATGTATATATATATTTTTTCGTTTATAGGGCGGCATATGACGTTTCGACAAAACCCGTTGATTCCGTCCGACTAGTTCAGAATCGAAACGTTTTTTCGTCTGTACCGTGAAAAGATTCATTCCGATATCGTTCTCGAAAAATTAATTCATTTATTCACTTTTAGATTTTGAGCTGAACCGAGGAACGTAATGGTTTTACAACGATGTGTTTTTTTTTTTTTTAGTTTTTTACGAGTCTGTGTAATCAATAATAATACTAGTGCTCCGAACAACGTGGTATTTTTTCCGAAAGCAAACTTTAAACTCGATACTTTAGAGAGATAATTTTTCGGTTCTTGTGCCAAAAAAAAAAAAAACGGTAAAATCGCGATTTCGTCGAAATATTTCTCCGCAATTCCGAAAACGTCAATTACCCTAGGGTCTTGAAATTTTCATAGAACATGCGTACGCATAAATTTATACTGTTTTATACTATACTAACAAAAAAAAAAATGTTCAAAACTTTGTTTTAAAATTTTGGGCTATTTATAGCATTTGTGGTAATTAATTCATACAACGGTTAATCTTTGGTTTAATGATCGAAAATTTAATTAAATGTCGGTCGCATGCGTTTAACAACTATACGTTCGAAAAATCTTGAAATAAATGATTTTTTCAAAATGACGTAAAAGTATAAATAATTCGTTTATACGGCACGCAACGATTTATCATCGTTTCCAAATCCATATAATATATATAGTAATAACAAAACTCTAAAATCTACAAACGATTCACTTAAGCGACTCGGTTACTGTTTTTCTAATATAATTACACGTATATAATTTATTATTATATTTTAATTTAAATCGATTGTGATTTTTTTTTATATCGTCTCGTAATTTTTTTGTATCCACTTGATTTTCTCCAGATACATTTCGTGCGCACGCGGTGTTAAAATCGTGTAACATCATTTGAAAATACTTCAAAAACTTAACCGCGGTGGTAATCGGAAAATCGATAATGTATTTATTTATTTTTTTTTGTCACTTACACCCCATTCACCCCGCACGGGTATTACACAGTCTAAATCAAACTGCGCGTAAATTGCTCTAAATTTAAAAAAAAAACAAACAACATAGCGATATTTTAGCACGAACCGAGTCACGATTTTATTCAGGCGCGGATCCAAGGGGAGCTTCGCTGTAATCGTTGCTTAAAAATTATACATTTATAATACCTATACTATTTGTCAAGCATTTATTTCTCCTCTCAATTTATAATTTCCAGACAAGGATCAGTACGTGACTACCTGAATAGGTAATAATCACAGACGTATTGTAACTCATGGACCGCGCGTAGAGGGAGGTCAGGGAGTAGATGTAGAGTAAAAGTGACAGAGCTATACGAGTTGGGACTGTCTACTGTCACTTTCTTTTTTGTTTACTGACTATTGACTACTACGACAATTTATATATTCTATAATCGACATTTATCGATAAATGAATATAAATAAAATACATGGATGAAATAAACGGATTAGTTTTTTCTTCCACGTAACCCGTATCTCTATCAGTCTCATACACGTATCTTACTCTACATGTAATTATGATAACGAATAGACAGTATAGGTAATATGTCTATAATTTTAGGTAGCTGATCATCCCGCCCCCCGGCATTTGTTATTTCTAGATCCGCGCCTGATTTTATTTACACGCACGACCTATAATGAAAATAAACGACGACGATATAGTAGCACAGTGGTGTAGATGTTAATCGATCGTTTATACGCGGATATATATGTATAGAAGAAGAAAAAAAAGAATATAATTTATAATTTTTCAAATCGGAAATACACCTGCGCGCAGCTGCATCGTCGCTCCTCGTAATTCCGCGATTTCGATTATCCCCGGCCGGACCACGCGCGCCTGTATCACGTCGAAAAGTACCAAATATATATTATAAATCGAATGTATTATTGTGGGCGCGAGCGGACAATAATAATAAACTGCAGGTTACGCGCGTGTTATATTTTCATATTTTACAAGTGTCGCGGCGGCGGCGGCGGCCAAAATGATAAATGCACGGCAAATTTGTTGAATTCTTTACGCACCACCACCGTCTGTCCAGCTGCAGGGGCTTCGGAATCGCGCGTTCCATTAGTGCGCCCGTTCCATTAGCTCGTTATCGATACAATATTTTCATTCTCGGACACTGCGATATTGCAGCGCAGCACGGTATACCTATATATTGACTAATGTATAATTAGGTACCTCCCCTACTGGTACTGCCCGGGATCCTATATACATAATATTTCTGCCGATCGTCAGTCCGTTTATCATTTATCAATATTGTAAACTACTACTACTACTACTACTACTACTACTACTACTACTGTCGGCCGGCGCGCCCTCTATTATTATTACGAGTTGCAGGAGGTGGAACGTGTACGGTCGTCGGTGAAAAAATGTAAAAATAAATACAAAAAATATATATATATAAATGAATTCGGTGTGTCGGTAGCCCTTCGCGTATTATACGCCCGTCGTGCCACACACGACTGCAGGGACGAGGCCTCCCGACGGGATTCGGACGCGTTTTCGGAAATCGTTTTTATACCACCGCGGACACAGCGCGCGCGCTTACTCTGTGATAAATCGTCTCGGCAATATTATTTAAACGACGTTGTTGTAGATTTTCTGCGAGTTACGAAGACATAATATTTAATACACGCGTTATGGTGTTTTCGAGTACATATTATGTACGTAATGTCGCAATAATATTTTAAACGTTTCCGCCGGGATCGGTGGTGGCGAAACGTAGTCGTCGTTTTTACACACATTAAAATAGGTACGCGTTTTTATTTTTTACCCCGTTATATACTATATGCTATTCGGTTTAAGAATATAGCGGAACGCGCGCGTTGGACGAAAGCCGGAGATCCCCTCCCCCAGGCGGCTTAACAGCTACTATGTCATTGGCTGTTGCCCCCCCCAGGCGACTAATAACTGCTCTGTCATTGGCTGTTGCTGTCGGCAACGGTCGGCTCACGACGGTTTCCGCCAATCGGAATACCGATAGAACCTCGCCTGCGCGAAACGAACCAATTTTCGTCCGTCGCCCGGTATACTCTTAAAGCGTATATATATATCTACAATGGTACGAATAAAAATTCGCACTATCTCGCTGTTGTCCGTTATAAAAATATACCGCGATTATACGATTATTATTTTTAAAACGTGTTTTGAGACCGACCAGTGACGATAGGATGCAACGGGTTTCCTAAACACTCGGAACATTTTTCTAACTATTTAAAATGTTGAAATTCTATTCCGTTAATGAATTGTGAGAGTTGCACTGCGCGTATTACAACAATATTACTGTAATGCTATAAACCGTTCAGAAACGGTATACTGCGTGTTAGAATATATATGTAAGAAATATTGGTTTTTGTTTTTTACTCGATTGTAGAAAACGCGAAAAAAATTTGTGAGGTAACGGATAATTTGGATTCAACCGAAAACCCACAATGGTCGACTTTCGTTTTTTTGTTACGGTCGCCAACCCATGGCCGAGGTCTGAAGACCGGAGCGCACGGGATTTTTTTAAAATGAATAAATAAATAATTATAATAATAATAATAAGAATATAATGAAAGAAAAAAATAAAAATAAAATATTAATAGAAAATTGTATAGAAACATAAACAAAATAAGATATATTAAAGAATATTTTTTTACTATTATTGCCGGCCACGATTTAAATAATTATTATTATTGATTTGTACATTATAATATATATGTATATATTACTCATGTGTGCGGATGCACACATTATCCGAAGATTGCATCCTTCTCGTTCACCCGATCACGGGCAGCAGATGATGGTTGTCTACTCCATGTTTCGCTTAATAAATTTTACTGGAAACATTATATATGATTTTAGAAAAATATTGACGAGAAGAAAAAGACGCGACGTTCTTAACGTTCATTATTGGAATGACTTTAATTATAAAATTTTACCGTGGCCGTTAACATAAGTATTTTAAATATATGAATATATCGTTCACGATAACAACACTCGCGTGTTATATAATATAATTATAATAATAATAATACCGCTCAACCGTATTAATTAATGGATATATATATATACATTATACCTCCGTTACGTCACAAATTCTGTACGAGAAACAAAAAATTCGATGGTTTCTCAGACTCAGCCAATATCTCTTGAAAAATATACTCTTCGTATAAAAACCGTGTGCAATAACGATTAACGGAGACAGACACTTTAGATGCGGGAAATCGGCGAGTTCACTTTGTTTTGTAATTACGGGGATTTTTTTTCTCTATCGAATTACTATTAACAAATACAAATAATATGTGAAATATCTTTTATTTCGACCGTTCCTTTGAACCACACACCCCTCCCGACCGGGGAAAAATCGTATTCACCCCACTGAGACCGACGTTAGCGTGGACTAATAACGAGTCCAGAAAACTCGCGGCCTGTTGCAGTCCGCAACACGTGACCGGCGACGGCTTTGGGCTGGTCTCGAACGTCAAAAAAAAAAAAAATTTTGTTTAAAACCAGAAATTCAACATAAATTGATATATACGGCGAATAAGGAATCCGAGTAAATAATAATAATAATAATAATAATGATCGGTGTCACGTGGAAAATGTAAAACGTGGCCCAGACCTCAATGTAAAAACGATTTCGACTATACAGCATAATAATAATAATAATAATAATAATAATATAACGAGTATACACAACGCCACTGTACGTCGTCACCGATATACTGCCACGTACCTATACACACGACGACGAATTCGATTTATTTTAAAACGGTCGCGTCCGCGACGGACCCCGAGTGCGAGTTTGAAGGGCGTGTGATACGTATCGTAGGTGGGCATCAGGCAGCTCCGCAACTGCTGCCGTTGTCGACGGCACCAGGAAGCTATTATAACAACACAAGTGAAATCCTTTCGTACAAGTATGCGTGTGTGTGTGTGTGTGTATTATACGCGCGTTCCCCCATATATTTCGTGGATGGATAGTGTTAAAAATTTGACATTATTATACTGTTGTGGCGATCGCCTGTGTGTGTGTACGAGGTGGATTGCGAAGGAGCTGGATATTATGTGTGTAAAACGGGTATACAATAGCCTGAAAATCGTTCGGCCCCGTCAGGCTTTATAATACAGATTATTATTATAAATTTCCGCGTATAAATCGACGGGGGCACGACGACGGACTCGCGCTCTACATAACGAGATATTATAATATTATTATTATTATTATAATACGCGTAATACAACGTTATAGCGCGCAGTGTTATATATTGTGTGTTTGACGTGTGCTGATCAAACGCGCCACACGATGGCGTGGCGTTTCCATCAAAACATCTTGTCGATAACGGATCCTGCAGTATAATCGATTTTCCAACGTCGTCGTAACGCGCGATTTTCGTTCGAAGCGGGGTCGGGGAAATTAAAAAAAAAAAATGTTATACCGAAAATGGCCTACGAACACGACTGTACGGGATATTATACATTTTTGTATCGATTTTTCTTCTTATTTTATCATTACGACGAGCTTCGAATGTCTGTCTGGGACGGGCGAGTTCCAGGAGCGCGAACTACAAGAGCCTCCGTAGAAAACGAGATGACCGCGCCAGACTGCTACTTTGAAACATCAATATTCTGAAACGGAAGACGCAGTGTGAGGCCGTATAAACCGCGGGTAACGTTCTCAGCCAGAAAGAAATGGATTGTTGGATTGAAGCGGTGCTAGTACACGTTTAGTGCATTGTTCGACGTGTAACGCCGAAGGAAATTCGTTGGGAACAGAATTGTCTTGTAAAATAGTTTATTTTCGTCAAATTGCACAATATTTTGTTTTTGTGATTAATAAATGATAACGGCCGGTGGGATAAGTGTAATGTGCACCGCTTGCGCCAACATTTCGGACCGTCAGTCTATTAAAAAAAAAAAAAAAGCCTTCGAACATACATGAATATATTATAATAATATAATGTGTACAGACAGTATATTTTCTTGTATTGAATCCTATACAATATTATCACTTTTATAGAATGAAAAATATCTATAACTCCTTAAAATTATTGGTAAAAACTATTTTTAAATTTTTTTTTATAGGAGACGTAAATTAAACAAATATTTGCCGCGACAATTATTAAATACGAGGAATAAAACAATCGATTAAACATAAATAATAATAAAAAGGAATTACAAAACCCTCGGAAAGGAAAAAATTCTAAAACGGAATGAATAACGAAAACATTGGAGGTGATACGGGCAAGAGTAAAAGCAGTGTTATTGGAAGCGAATAATATCTCTTATATTTTAATACGGTAATAAAATAAGTGTTCGGTAAAAATTCGAGTGTCTAAAAAAACGACTGGAATAGAAACAATAAATATTTATTTATATTGATTGATGCGCGTTCAAAAATGTCCGTCAAAATAATACACTTTGTCGAGTAATTTAAAACGGTAATAAAAAAAAAAATTGATTCGATTAACTAAAAGTAATTGTAAAACAGCCTCCTCGATTCGCTATTAGAATCTAAAAAAACGGAATTGCGTGATTTCGTATTTTTCGAAAAAAAAGAAACACTTTTCATAAAGTTTTCACGGTCTTATAAGACTATATAAGATATATTTTTTTAGAAAAATCGTCGAATAAATTAGAAAAAAAAATTTTTTTTAACAAGACTTATATACACAATAACGGTCTTACAAGGTCACTCGCGACTCCCGCCGTTACACGACTACTGTATATATATATATCTTCTTCTTCTTCTTCTTCTTCTGGCTTTATCTACTCTACAAGAGTTTTTGCCGCCATCACAGTTTCACGCCACTTCTCTCGATCGTGAATTATATTTCTCCAATCATTTACTCCTACCCTTTTTAAATCTTCCTCGACCACGTCCATCAAATCTTTTCCTCGGACGTCCTCGTGGTCTCTTACCCGTTGGTTTCCAAGACAGTACTATATATAATTAAATCAAAATTAAATTTTTGGCTAAATATTATTGTAAATGCGTGTGTGTGTGTGTGTGTGTGTATTTTTCGCTTAATGCGTTTCACGCGTGCAGTACGTCTTTATCGCGTCCTGTTTTTTTTTTTATTTTTTTTCCCCCCTCGTTTCGTTTGTTTGGATTTAAACGCGACGTGTATACCAAACAACCTGCAACGCTATTCCATCGTGTTTTACATATGTGTATAACACAAGACGTGATCACGAAAATACAAAATATATTATAGGACGGCGATCGTCTCGACAAACTCGAGTCGAAATGTTTGTGTTTGGCATCACGTGGTGTTTCCCCCTGCCCACTCGCCCACTTGGTCGAGATTCATGATGCAAGCCGGGGGAGGGAAAATAATAATAAACGTTACACTCTCCGCCTAATTATGTTTACGTTTACGGTTACCGGTTTAGACCCGTCGTCGCGGCGTACCGCGTTGTACCGCGGCGGTTTGTTGTCTGTTGTCGATCACGCGCGCCTATATACATAATATATTATATACATAATATTATAATAATAGTTCTTGTCCGTTCTCGAGAAAAACAAAAAGGCGCCGTACCCACTTGACGCAGTCGTACGGTCGTACGGTCTGCCGCTGCCACTGCCACTGCCACTGCCACTGCCGGATTTACGACGACGACGACGACGATAATATACAATCAGGGCTCTCATTTGAAAAAAAAAAAAAAATGTTTAACGTTTTTTTTATCGTTATTTAGCGTTTATGGTATATTTTAGCGTTACGGATTATTTGTGTTTAAGGGGATTGAAAGCGGATATTTTCTCTCTTTGTCTTATACACACACGAAACATAAAAAAATAGACGTTTCGTACTTTCAACGTACCGATCGATCTATTGGTGCGATAAGAAATTTGAAAACAGATTTGAATCTCTCGTGAATTTTACTACAAAACGACTTTGCCACTTTTTTTATTTCTTTTTTTTTTTTTAAGACCTTCAAAAATGAATTATTAACAATTTTTTTTTTTTAAATTTGTTCGGTTAATTTTTTAAGGATTTATGAAAAAAAAAAATGGAAAAAAGTGGGAAAATCGTTTTGTAGTAAAATTCACGAGGAATTCAAATCTGTTTTCAAATTTCTTATCGCACCGACAGATCGATCGGTACGTTGGAAGTACGAAACGTCTATTTTGCTATGTTTCGTGTGTGTGTAAGACAAAGAGAGAAAATACCCGCTTTCAATCCCCTTAACGTTGAAGAAAGTTATATAATATTTACGTTTTACGTTTATCGGTATTTTAACGTCATTTGGTTTAATGTCGATTTTTTTTTTCCAAATAAATAAATCCCATTCATATTCCATAGACTATATAGCACGTTTTCAAATCTCATAAACGTAATGTTTATGTAATACGTGTTTTATACGGTTATGAAGGGCATGCGAATGGCCCTATTAGCCCGCCTAAAATACGCCCTTGAGGGGCAGCGTAAAATGGACCTAACACCTAAAGCCGGCCCCGAGTATTATGTATTTATAATTAAGACCCGAATGATTTTTTTTTTAGAACGTATTAGATGACGCTTTACTAGCCAGATATGCGATTCGATAACATATACGAATCCAAATAACTAATTTTTATTTGGCCGCATTTTTTTATTTTTTTTAGGGCATTTTCCACGTCATTTCTTGTAATTTTACGTCATTTTATAACTATTTTTTTAATAATCGAGAGAAAAATCACGAGCGTGTTATTATTATTATTATTTCACATAATATTTTATTTTTCATTTATAATTTAAAATTTGTGCATAAATTTTAATTTTAAAAATGTACGTTAGTTATACCATACAAAGTTTGGGAAAAAACTGCAAATAAGAAATATAAAATACCTATGCCATATGAATATAATACATATATACTAAATATCATCGATTATAGAATAAAATATAAACATATTAATTTTTCGAGACAGTGGCGTAATTGAGGTTAGGTAATAAATTTTTTTTGAAATTTATTTGTGTTCATTTAAACAAGACAATACAAAAATAAAAAATTAGTTTATATTTCAGATCTTGCGTGTTTTTTTGGTTTTAGAACCATTTCGTTGAGTAAATCCTCGAGACGTACCTGGGCGAATATTAATAAAAATAAATGTATTAATTATCGGGCGGCATATTTTTTATGAACTGCCGGCATAGACTTAATATAGATTTAATCGATTAAAACGAACACGACGTTTGGTTAATGTACTAAGGCTCGTCGTCGTCGTCGTCTCCAAAACCGCGCGTCTCGTTCTCGTATCCGCCATCGGCTGCAGCTTTCGACATACAAAAGCGCTTTTTTCACGCGGTCCGTTTTTTGATAAAAATTTTTTAATACAGTCCTGTAGGATGATTTTGATTATCTGATCGTACAAATTCGATCAGAAACGCTCATATTTCGTTTCGAAATTCCGTCCTACTAATAACAAAAAAAAAGGCCAAGGGGGCGGAGGGGGATTCGACATCGATATTATATCTCACGTCCTCGTGATTACGCTTCTGCTTCGATAGTGTCTGTATATATGACGTCGAACACGAATTTCGCGAACAAACACTGTGTAAGAAGTTCATTTTTTTTTCTCGTGGTAAAACTCCGTTCGAAATCGTGCTGGGACAACGCCGCCGGTTCAACTATATAAATATATAATATTAATATATTTTTGCTTATTTTTTTTTTCTATAATATATATTATATTACGATCGTTCTGCCCGTAACGGTTTTATATTCCTTTTCACCAAACGTATAGGGTATACACGCACTATATATTATTATTATTGTATAGTCCGCTGTCAAAATAAACAATTACCAGATGACCCCCGAAACGTGAATGACTACTTCTACTTATTATTATCTTTTTGCTTCTTTTTTTTCACCTCGTCTCGTATTTGTCTTGTTCTTCTCGAATTCCCGTTTTGCCGACCCATTGTGTGTGCAATGGTTTTTCAGGGTCGGACAAGCGCGTCTTGTGAAAGCTAAATGATCTTTATTTATACCGCGCGACGCCAAACACGAGTAAACAAACGCCTTTTTTCTTCCGTCTTCAACAAACGTCGTCCTAGCTGGTAGGTACGCTTCTGTATAACATGCGTTATATATAATAATAATAATAATAATAATATAACGTACTTCGTGCGGGTACGCGCGAATCGCGTACAAAATAATAGGGAACTCGCACGGTGGTCCTAAACCTCCTATTTATATAAATGATATTTCTTCTTCTTCCTGCGGGTTCGAGGACGCGCCAGATATAATGACGTTTCACACAGAAAACGTATATATATACGTATATATTATTATAACGTTTTATATGATGTGTGTCGAGAAGAAAAACGTTTCCGAAAAAAATATAATATATTCCACGGTACTACTCGTGTATTGTAAATACGCGTAGAGAACAGGTACCGATGATAATACGGAGCGCGAAAACGCTCTCTTATGTGTAGAGACAAAACTATATATATGTTGAGACGCTATTATACAATAAATAATATAAACACGTGACCTAAGCTCGTCGCCCGTTCCGAAATGTAACTAAATTTATATTTTTGTACAATATATTGTGTGTCCTATATTATACCGGAATGCGTTCGACAGTGACCGGAGTGACCTTTCTGTGTACATATCTGGAACAGTCTGTATACGGTCATGTACTGCAACGCGTGTTTATTCGCACTCAAACGGTAACGCGAAATATTTCAGGAGGATTGCCACACAGATCGAATCGGAGATTTTTTTTCGACACGACGACGCGTATTGTAGAGAAATTTTCAGAATTTTTAAACTTTTCAAGGCGAACGCGCGTTTAAGAAAAATAACACATTTTTTGTTTTATTTAACGGGCCAGCACGTATTCGCAGCACAAGATTCGAATAGAATTTTTTTTTTTTTTTTTGGTTTTAACCGACTCGGATGAAAAATAATCTCGAAAATTGACGTACACGTCAAAATTTAAACGAAAAAAAACAATATCGAGTCGAATCCGGTTGTCTGCTCAAGCTATCCGCTCCATTCGCGTCCCTATATCCAACGGTTTTTAAATGGCATATATTTTCTATATAAACCGTATAACGATGAATAACGGTCCGAAACACTTGCGCGTTAAAATACAAAATAACCAGAAAAAAGTATACGTTTAGATCGTTGTAAGAGTCGTGGTGTAATTAAACTGTCTAAATCATCGCACATTTTGTACTTTTTGTGTATAATCTGTTCGAGACATTTGTATAAAAATAACTAAAATAGTAGTCATTTATATATGATACGAAATATTATAATCGTAATGGAAACAACGAGAAAACACGAGTGAATTGAATACGGAGAAGAAAAAAAGACAGCGAGCCGCGGGGTGTTGTGCATATCGCTTAAGTGAATTACCTGGGATAAAGGTTTTAAAGTTTTGTATTTATTATAAATTTGAAAGCGATGCATTCGATAAAACGATTCTGAGCGGAGCTTCGGTGCAATACACTTTGTCGAAAAATTTGAAAGAGTTATAAAAAAAAAAAATTGTGACAGACGGATTTGCAAGATTTTTAAAAAATATAGTCCAAGTATAGGTATTTCAACATTTTTGTTGAAAATTTCAACACAACAGAACGATTATTTTTGAAATTAAAGCGAAAAAACTATACGCGTGATATTGACGAAATCCCATTTTTAACGGTTTTTCGGTAATTTATCGCGTCGCGTTAAAAAAAACTATTGAGAAAATCGAAAAATGATCACTCTAAAGTACAAACTAGAGACGCGAATTGCTGCCGGAAACGAATTGTGACCGAAGATATCGGAGCACTCCTTCCGGTCGAAAATCTGTACACAGGATAGAAAAAAAATTAAAATAAACGTCATTGTAAAACCACTAGATCCCTGGCTCCGCTTAGATGCTAAAAGATTTGAATATTTTACACTGACAATAACAGACGACTTTTATGCGTATTACGACGGAGTGAAACGTCCGTTGCTCGTATCGAAAACTCATTGAAATTACATTTTCTTCCGAAACGGAATGAAATATATTATATGCATCGAATAGGATTTTTTTTTTTTATGTTTTATGAATACATCATAGTGATTTGTGTTTAATACGAAAGCGAGCGCTTTGAATTTCGGCATTTTCAAACATTAACAACGACATTCGAATTTTGTACCGTGTTCCGACCCATCCGATTGTCTCGCAATATAATATTGTCTTGTTGCTTTTTGACATGAGAATATTTCGGTAAGCGTGTAATTTTCTGTATGATAATTCGTCGGAAAAAAAAACTAAAATAGCCTTTTAAATACTTTCGAGAAAATCTTTTTATAATTTAAAAAGTATTATTCGTATGTATCACGTGCGCGCGCACCGTATCAAGTTTTATGCATTTTTTTTTTGTTAGAAATTTAGCCAAGATTTTAACAGGAGCCTTTACCAAAACGATGACCACAAAAACGACTAAAGTTGAAGCGTAACATTTCGCTAGCGCCTATATACGCGCGTGTATACTTAAATAAATAAAACACAAAGTGTATTCCCATAGCACACGGGTGTGTGGTGGACCAGGTCCGATTTGTGTTTACACATCGACTCCGCGTTACTGCAGTAGCCCGGCTGACGTGTACGATGTGTGAATATAGAGGCGCGAGCCATGTTTACAGGTCGGCCGTCTCGGGCGTATATCGTTTTTTTTCTTCTTCTTCTTTTAATCGCCACTCGATTTATATTGTGTTTTTTTCTTCTTCGGTTACCGAGCACACGAGTGCTCGTTTATTCTCCGCCTTCCTTATGCTCTCCGCGACCGTACTGAACGGTATAGAAAAAAAAAAAAAAAAAAATTCCAAACGAAATAAAATAATCGTTTTGGCTCGAGTCATCGTCGTGGTCCGAGAGACGCACGATTTCGGGGTCGGCAACAACAGCAGCAGCAGCAAAAGTAAAATAAATATAAAACGTTTTTCTTCTGGTGGTCGTCCCGAAACAATAAAGCGACCTCGTCAGAAACACTCCGTATATTGTTGTGGCCGTTTCGGGTCGTAGTAAAATATATATGTCGATTTCGTTTTTTTTTCTACGCGAAACCCGAAAAAAAATTTGGAAACGGTGGAACCATGACGAATATGGTATGCCAGCAACATGAACGAATTTGAGAACAGTTCGAGTTGCCATGGAATAAAATATTACTTATCAATTATGCCATGAAATTCTGACGTCATTCGGTCTTATCTGTAGCGTTATCATATTAACGCTTAAAACCACGGAATACTGTAACACGATTATAAAGAATCAAAATTCAAAATAAATAATAGATAACACGTAATTATGATAAACGGACCGAGTGACGTAAGCACCATAGTAGTCGCTGGCATACCATATGTTATTTCGTCATGGATGGAACGTTACAAAAAAAAAAAAAAAAATGTAGCTAGCCGCTGGGCGTTGCAGTGGATTACTCGAATTACTCGGGTAAAGATTTAAGAGTTTTTTTTTTTTTATTACTGCGAAATATTTTCTAAAGCAATGCGACGAATCATTGTATTCTCGCGATAAAACGATTCTGCCTCGGTGTAATATTTTGTTTATTATTATTATTATTATAATGTAGTGTGTGTGTGTGTGTGTGTATAGAACACGTAATTTACGATTAACCTTATACACTGCAGTTAAATTTAATTTCTCGCAATAAACCGGTAGCTATTCGAAAACTTGTTTTCTCTAATAATCAGTACGGGATCACGTATTTGGTAAAAATGTCGAAACTCCAGGACCGTTAGTTCTGTACGAACGTGATTTTTCGCAAAAAAAAAAATAAAATACACTTTGTCTCGAAAAATTTGAAATTGTGACAAACATGACTTGCAAAAAAAATTGTTTGAGTCCGTGTTAGTCGAAGTAACGCGTACGTCTGACGTTGTATTAAATTTTCAAGCCATAAAACCAAAAAGTGCATCATTTATGAAACTGAATACCTGGAAATCCATAATTTCGCTATAAATAGCGGAAAATTGAGAGAAATTTTTCGAACATTTTTTTTTCCCTAAATATAATATAAAATTACAGAATCGGTGAATATTTCATAATTTTTATCCGTGTGTAATTTTGTTCGTTTTAGATTCTGAGCGGAGCGATGAATGTATTGTTTTCAAAACGATCTTTATTTTTTTTTTTTTTTCTATCCTCTGTACAGATTTTCGACCAGAAGGAGTGCTCCGATCTCTTCGGTCACAGTTTGTTTCCGGCATCAATTCGCACCTATAGTTGGTACCTACTTTATAGAGAGGTCATTTTTCGATTTTCTCAAAAAACACCCAAAAACATAATCACAAAAACGCTAAAAATGCAATTTCGTCTTAATCGATCGTTGTTTATTTCTTCGTAATTTTGAAACTAATAGTCATAGAAACCGGAAATTTTCACCAAATACGCAACTTTAGACTGTATTTACGATAAAAGTAAGTTCCGCTCAGAATCGTTTTATCGAATGCAATGACTTATCGTTTTTGAAAAAAACCTCTAAAATCTTTATCCGAGTAGTAATTCACTTAAGCGATATCCACAACACCCCGCGGCTCGTTACCTTTTTTATATTATATTTTTATTCTTTTGTCGCATTTTTCTTTTGCGCAATTCAGTGATAGCCTGCAGCAGATGACGGCATTTATTATGTGATAGTGTATACATAAGAAAAAAAACTCTACATTCGTTTCACTGTTTTTCATAATTTTCTTTGACCACACTGTTTACTCGCATACACGTGCAATATATACGCAAATTTCCTATTTACGAGTGATTTATCTTATTTACAGGTTTTTTTTTTAAATTTCTATTTTCTTTCACACCGTATATCGTTTCTATTTGTTTCTCTTCGGTTATAAACGCACATGAATAACGCCGCAGGACTCGGCGATCGGGTCGGTATATATTGCGGTACAATATTTATGGTGCAGTTTGGCTTCGGCGGTTTCGAGGGATTCGAGTGAAAATCGACGCTCGTTATGATGTTATACACCACAACGTGTAACGTGAATCCACCGGCGCGCCGCACCGACTGCATCGATGGCAAGAATCGCGTGTATTATACAATATATTACTTATTATTATTATTTTTCGATACCCTTACGATGTGTGGGCAGATAACACTATAAACACGATAAATAATAATAACGTTTCGCCCGGCAAACATGACGCCCACCGGGGGAATGCACTGGGGAATTGACACCCCGGACGAAAAGAAAATATTATTATTAAAAAAATAAAATAAAAATATTTATTTTTATATCTATTATCTATATGTATGTATATATAATTTTCTCAATCGCCATTCTAGGATTACTATAGATAGGATTACTAGTTCTAATGGAATTTTAACTTCGTATCGTTTTTTAAATAATTTTTAATTAATTAATGTTTAATATATTCAAAATAAAATTTTTAAAAATTGATTTATTTCGAAACATTATAATATTGGTTTAAGTATAGAATTAGAATATAACACAATTTGTTTTATCTTTAACTATATTTCTCAATTATAATAAATTACACAATTTAACCATTCTAACGATACTTTCTATTTACCCGTTTGTCGTTATAATTTATTGTACTATATAAATCCAATATTGTTATTGTAGCCAAACTTTTGTAGCTACTGTTGTGTTCTTTATATATATCAATATCTTTTGATAAGCGCCTTTGTACGGCGATTGAGTAAATATACATTATTCGCATTAATAAATATTACGTATTATTTATACAATTTTTTCAATTTTACAATTTTTTTTTAGATCACATTTTTTCTACAAACTTACATACTTTTATTAGATTATTTGAAACACATATTCCGAACAGGTAATTCCGAAAAAAAAACTTTTAGAACATATATATATATAACGAATATCATATACGTTAATTATCAAGTAATCGAATATAAATAATTATCAATATGTACTTGGGAGTTTAATAATTTTTTTTTCTAAATTCTGTGTTTATAAATTAAAACAATAACTGATATGTAAATTATTTATAACACAATTATAAATAGCATAGTGTAATCGGACATAATTGATTATTTGAATAAGGCCGCAGGGTTCAAACACCAAATATAACGAGTCATCAAAGAACTGTATAAACCATATAGTGCAAGTCATAAATCATTTCTGAAAACGGTCTACCGCGAAAAAACACACAATATTTATTTACAACGCGATAAAGATCTTAGATCATTGAAGTCAGTACAGAAGAAATATTATCGTTTTTCTTAGAGACGTGTGTTTTTCTTTTTTTATTTCTTTACCAATTATATATTGAAATTATTAATCGATTTTTCTTTTATCGCCGATACGTCCGAGATCTTAAATATCGGTCGTTATATCGGCTTTTCAAAATCGGAACTGACCGCTAGAGCGCACCACTATTCTATCACTAATAAAATAATATTTAAAAAAAAAAATGTTTTCCCTAAAATACAATATAAATAGTTACATATTTTGAAAATTACAAAGAAATAACGATAACACAATAACCGATTGTGACGAAATCGCGTGTTTACGTAATTTTTCCTGTAGTTTTTTCTGACGTCATGTATCGAGAAAATCGAAAAATGCGACCACCTTTCTAAAGTACCTATAATCTATACATACCGACTAGACTAGATGCTGCAATTTGTTACCGGAAATCGCAGGGACGTCTGCAGTAAAGATCGGAGCACTCCTTCTGGTAAAATTTTTGGGTAAAAAAAAACACACATCATTGTAAAACCAGAGCGCGCATTCCTCGCTCCGCTCAAAAAGGTCGTTCAAAATGTTAGGATTAGTATTTTTTTATATTTTTTTCATAATTGTTACAAGACTCGTTTAATGTGCAGAGTGAGTTTTGACGTGTGTTTCGACCGCAGACGATATACAAATGCAGCAAAAATCAACCTTCTTCTTCTTACTCGCCTCTATCCCGACTGTTTGGGGTCGGCCACCAGCTTCGTCCTAAACCTCCACTTGACCCGATCTCCCACATCTTCCACGCACACACCAGCAGTCCTCATATCGCAGTCATGCTGGATCGCATAAACATCGTTCTGTAAATGTTTAACGGATCGTTAACACTAATAGCTCTGTAAACATTTACCGGCTCGTTAAATCGCTGTTTAGTTGCACAACAATTTTGTAGATAATTCAAGGAGAATAAACATGTATTATTATATAAACGTCTATTATCTTGTTAAAAACACGTTCATATCATCGAACCGCCCGCCAAAGGTTGTAATGCCTGGTCCTCAACTCGTCGTGTCGTGTGTTTCGACCACGACACGAGACGTACGAAATAATTGTTACCAGTCGGTTATCTGTGGTTCTACCAACATTTTCAATTATTATTATTATCACTGATTTCAACCAACGTAAACTGTGTAAATTTTAACCTAATGCGACCAGCACGGCCAAAAGTTGAATCCATTCAACTCTGAGGTAACCGCGGTAACGTGTTGGTAGACACGATCAAAATATATCTACCATAATAATGTGAGCCAATCAGAAAAGAGTGTTTCACACGACACGACGAGTTGAGGACCAGGCTTTAGGATAAAGTCAATTTTTTTTTTTTGATAATCATTTATAACCACGGAATGAATTACTGATGAGCGATAACTGATTGACGATAATAGATTTTAACGAGTAGTTAAAATGTACAGAGCCGAAATCGTATCAGAGACCGTTACGAACTGAAATTTAAAACGGCTCTGTAAATGTTTAAGGATCGTTTATGCGACCACTGCATAAATCGCGTTCAACCACTTCTTCTACAACGTCCATTTCCATAATCGTTCTTACCGCTTCCGAATCTTCTGATAACACGACCAAACCGCCTAAGTATCTCTCGTCTTTTCTCCGCGATCGACGCTACTATATACTGTACGCGTTCTTCTCGCGTATTCTTTTCTTATCCTCTCTCGTCACCCCACTCGTCCATCTAAAGCGTTCTCATCACGGGCTACACTCGTTTTCCCGTCCTGCACTGCCCAACGCTCTGGACCGTACAACATAATAATATTATATATAGTAGTAGTCTGTCTCACAGAACTCGTGTAGAACACACACGCCGTTTTCAGCTCTTATCGCACAGAACACCCGCAGGCGCAGAATCAACACTGCGTTCTATATACATATACGTTTCCCGAATAAATAGTGCGAGGATCGGAACACGCATACGCGCGTTTCCGTCCTGTTTCGAGACCGTTGCCGGTTCTTTTCGATACCCGGGTCAGAAAAAAAAAAAAAAAATAAAGACTCGTCTCATTATACACAGAGTAGGATACGAAGGATATCGCGGTCGCTACCGCGTATAATAATATAATATTATATCGTACAACACCGGCGGCATCGGCCCTCGACAATAATAATAATAATAATAATAATAAATATAACGCTGCACTGCGGCACAATAATATTATATTTATGTATAATATGTATATATATATGGAGAAAAACGTCGTAAGACCGGCAGTGGCGGTGGCGGTGGTGGCGGTGTATAAGCATAATCACCGCATCGGTACAGGCGGCACACGTGACGAAGGCGCGCGGGACGCGACGCCTTTTGCAACGTTCTTTTCTCTTTTCACCGCGCGCGTCCGATTCTCGGTACGTTGTTATGTATTATGCGCGGCGCTGTTATTCTTCGGGGCAGTCGGCTTCTTTTTATTTTTTTTTTTTCTTTCTTTCATTTTTTTTCTTTCTCGACTCGGACCGCGCCGTGGACTCTTTCTACCGCCCCCACCCCAGACCCGTCGTATACTTTGTATTTTATATACGGCGTCTTGCATACGTATAGGGGCGTGTGCGACGAAAACACGACGTGCGTTACAATACGTTTTCGGAGGAATCCGCCGCGTATTTCGGACAACACGACGACGTAATAAATTAACTGGCCCCGCAGAGGTTTTCCGTAGTTGCGTTTTTTCTTCTTCTTCTTCTTCTGTTGTTATTATTATTATTATTATTATTATTTCGCCGTATCAAAACACTATATCGTTGCGCGCGTGCAGTGTTGTGTCGTGTTGTGTTGTGTGTTGCGCGCCGCGTCGATTGAAACGTTTCGACGAGGGGCAAGAACGGGGGGAGGAGGAGGGGGGGGGCGCGCGCGTGTACAGGGAAGAAAAAAAAAAGTAATAATAACGACGACGAAACACACAATGATCACAAATGGCGGTGGTGGTGACGTCGGCGGAATATACATACCTATAATAATCGTTAAAACGACGCACGGCCGCGGCGGCGTACACCGCAGCGAAGCACCCGCCAAAACGCCGCTTCTGATTGAGACCGCTTCTGGCGTGCGAGCCGACGACACGACGCGCGGTTTAGCCGGTATTATTTGTGTGTGTGTGTGTGTGTGTACGCGCACGGCGGCTGCACAAGTCGCGGTATTATTTATTCGGCCGAGTGGTGCTGGTGGGGAGGGGAGGGGGGTGTCTCTTTTGTACGGCGGGAGCTGGTCGCGCCGACAACGCATATATTATTATTATCGTATATATTAGGGCACGAGACGACGACGACGTTTGTGCCCTGCTTCCCGCCCCCCGCCCGCCCGCCCGCTGCTGCAGTCGCCGTTAAATGTACACGCGCGCGCATCACCATCGTTTTGCGAAGAATCTCGTTTTATTTTTTGCGCAAAAAAACAAAAAAAAAGAAGAAAAAAATGTTAGCGATCCGCGGGGGCAGTGCCGTCCTAACCACCAACAATGCCCTAGGGCAATAATATTTGACGCCCCCCAAAAAAAAAAATTTTACAACTAACGTATAATTACATAATTTTATATATTTTAATAATAAATACACTCGTCCTCGAAATCGTCATATATATAGATACAAGGGAAATTAATGTCTAAAATAAAACAACAAATTTTTTCTTTTTGTCGTTAATTTTTTTTAACGCCCTCTACATTCATAATACTTTGGACGACCTAGGGCACTTGCCCCATTTGCCCCCCACCTTGGGACGGCTATGCGCGGTGGTGTCGCTCGAGTGAATTACGCTCGGATAACGGTTTTAGAGTTTTACTTTTTTTTTTTTATTGTTATAAATTTCAAAAAGCAACGGTTTCGTTCGATAAAAACGGTTCTGAGCGGAGCTTCGGTGTCAAATACACTTTGTCTATATTTCGGTACGAAATTAAAGTAATATAATACGTATGTCTGACGTTGTGTCGAAATTTCAAGTCGAAATACACGAAATCGACTGTTTTACGAATGAGAAAACTTTAAAATAGCTATACACATATACATGGCATAAAATCGAATGAAACTTTTGGAAAATATACTTTCCGAGTTGTACAGTGCAAAGACACGATTTTGTTGAAAATTTCAACAATAATAACGAACGATTATTTTCGAAAATTATAGCGAAAAAACTACGTATACGTGATATATATTGACGAAATCACGTTTTTTAGAGGTTTTTCGTAGTTTTTTCCGGCGTCGCGTTAAAAAAAAAACTATTGACAAAATGGAAAAACGATCTCTCCGTAATACAGACTAGATTTGCGAATTACAGCCGGAAACGAACTGTGACCGAAGCACTCATCGTTCCGGTCGAAAATCTGTACACAGTATAGAAAAAACAAAAATGATAAACATCATTGTAAAACCATACTTATAGATCCCTCGCTCCGCTCAGAATCTAAAACTTGATGCGTGTTCCTATTAATTGTAAAGATTTTTAGAGTTTTTTTTTAAAACCATATAAAAGTTTTCGTTTCAACGGATACGTATTTTTTTTATAATACAATCGCATTATTCGATAAAACGAGATTCTGAACGGAGTTTCGCGGCGTGATATTAATTTATTTTCATTTTTGTAGATTTTATCAGTTATCCTCCTCCCCCCAACAAATAATTATTTTAGATATTGTTAGATAAGATAATTATCAATTTATATGGTTGTGCGATCGCGACTTTGCGATAAAATAATATTCGACGACCGCTCGCTACGCACGCTCTGCTGAGAATTTATATTTAAATTATTATAAAATCCAATGTAATATTATAATGTTAAATAAGAACATAAAATGTGTGGTGAGCCAGTGACCAGTCTGCAAGAAAAAAAAATGTTTCACATCGAAAAAAGAATGTAATAGGGGGGAAATTGACACTCAAATCCCCCTCCCCCCCGTAATTACTACTAACTGACTCGCTGTGCAGCCAAAATTAACCCGTACCACGTAAAAATAACATAACTTCTGAACGTGCGTAATTTTATAATAATTAAGAGATGTGTGTATATATTTTAATTTCGTTTATCGAAAAGAGTTTTTATTAAATTATAGATTTTCATATAATAAATTGGTTCTGTTCAATGTTGTATACCAACCGGATGCGATTCACTACCGGAATCAAAACTGCGTCCGTAAAGGTCGGAGCACTCGTTCCGGTAGAACTTTCGCGTACAGACGCGTGCAAAACGTTTCAAGACCAATACATTCCTCGCTCCGCTCAGAAAAATGAAGGAATACGCGTTTACGAGTAAAGTTTTATATACCGTAGCTATTTGTTTTAACGCGAAAAGTATTGCGTTTCTCACACCCTGCCGTTTTTGCTATTGTGCATTCAAACGAATACGGAAGTGCCATAGAACCTGCAGTCCTCTGCCTTTTTTTTATTGTATTTTATAGCTGTATCAGCTCCCGAACGCGTCCCGAAGTTAATATTATGTTCCTGGCGCTTCCGAAGAAATATAGAAATAATTGTTTTTTTTTGCAAGTACGTCGTTGCAGTTCGTTTCGCGTTACTCGCGAGGATTTGCACCCCAAAATTGATCTGTACTCGAGATTAAAAAAAAACTGCTATTTAATGGCCAGGCCGATTTTCGTAAGCCGTTATTTTCACACAAACTACTATATTTAATAATAATATTTTATCGTTTTCCGACGTCACTATCCGATGTTTTTGTAAAAACTCGATTTTTTTTTTTTTACTCGCCTAAAAATGTAAATATACGTGCGGATGAGATTTATGCGCGAATTGAATTTCGAATGAAAACCCTTTCACACGCGTTATACTCGGCACGTAGTTGTTCTCTGCAGGCTATACCGAGAACACGCTGCACTGCACCCTTCCACTACGTCCGAGACCGGCGAAAAAATACCGAAAGGGAGGCTGCCGCGACTGTTTAGAAATGGACCGCGTTGACGTTTTAATATAACACATAAAACGTGAAATATTTATTTACAATAATAAGACTTGACGTGCCGCCGTCACCGCTGTCTTCGCGAACGCGTATAGAGTCACAGCAGCAGTCCCCATGTATATATACATATTATCCCTGATCGTTCACTGTACAGTAATTGCCGTCGTTTGAGATTTTACTTTTTTTTTTTTTCTCCGGTGGGTACTCAAAACGTCTGTTTTAATCCGTTGCCATCACCGAATTCTCTCGATTTTTTTTTTTTTCAATCCCCTCTCAACAACTCTTTCGGTTCGCCATGGCACAGATTTCCTGCACTCGGTTTTTTCCCCCGTATAGCGAGTTACTGCGCTCGCATAAACTTTGTCGTTAAATTTAAAACGTTTATAAAAAAAAAAAAATCACGTTATAATAATAATAATTTACGCACGTTCCGATTTATAAATATATATATACTAAATTGATACGCATTAATTATTTCATTTAAAAACACCGCGTACACGGTTCTTGTTCGTATACGGAAGAAATACGAAGACTGCTCAGACTTTTTCTTCGTACGCCCACACACGCGGTTGCTAAAACGGATGGTGTGGCGACCTTAATGGATATTTTACTGTAAAATCTTCCCAAACATCTAAACACGCCGGACACTTCCCGGCAGTTTTTTCGTGGGAAGAACGAGCGCATTTTTACCACTTTTCAACAGGAGACATCTCTGAATACAGGCCCATTTAAACCATTTCTCGATTATTCCGTTTCGACAGTTTTTATGATTTAATTTTTAAAAAAAACTATATAATATATTATTGACGAATGCGAATATAAAACAATTTTTAGTGTATATTAACCGCGGGATAAACCTTGTGTCGTCAATACTGTGATCGCGTCGTCGAAAATATATTTTTCTGGTTTATTTCAACTGAATTCGTACGGGTTTTTGAATCGGTAAATTCAACTATTTTCGGAATAAATTATAATATTGTTTAACGAATTATACTACAATATAAATATACGCGTAATCATCGAAGCACTGCGTATTACGTATAGCTACTAGACGACCTCCTGAAATACATATATTAACTACATATATTCTCAATCCTCCCGTGCACTATAGTAAACTTCGAAATCCTTTTGAATATAGCGGAAAAAATGTTTGTAATGACCGAGAGCGTATTCGCAGACGTTATTACCGCAGCAGAAGTGGTCGTAATTTTTTTTTTGAAAGTATTTTCGTTTTTAACGTCTCAACAAAATATGTCGAGAAAAATGTACGTCTGGTTTATTTATTTAATAATATAACGAAATAAATATTTATAATTTTGTACGAGTGTGCAGTGAAAATAACGGGTGTGTGTGTGTGTGTCTTTGACGACGATGACGATCGTTTGGATTTATAATTATTGCAGGATACGATATTATTTAGAAAAGTTTTCTACACATCATTATGTAGGTCGTACGGTTAAATTGGCCACAAAATATTGCTATTAATATATTAATATACGTATATGAGGAGGATATCGAATTAATCGACCGATTGTGTTTTCCGTTTAACGGAATGGGATTTTAATAATTTATATACGACGGTAGTTACGGAAACGGTCTGTGCGCATATTATATTATATACGCACGCAAGGTAATTATTATCATCGCGAAAATAATAATAATAATAATAAGTAGCTGAAATACAATAATAATAATAATAATAATAATAATAGTCTTTATTATATTATTATTGTATTTGGTACACATCGGGGAAAAAAAATATATATACAATACAATAATGACCGGGAAATTAGCGATATAAGTAAAATATTATACCGATTATATTTATACGTCTGTTGAGTTATTATCGTTATTTTTGTATATACTGAAAAAAAAGTCGAAATATTTTTGCAATCGATTAAGTGGTTTTTATGACGTCTCGCGTATAGTAAAAACTAAACGAAGCACATATAAAACGTATAAAAACTCACTTTTTATTATATCTATACTTGTAGTTTTCCACAAGGAAACCTGTCCTGGGATGGCGATGTCGACTTATCGGAGGTTCGCTGCGGGCTGCGTGATGCGGACGGTCGATTTGCCGGACGCAACTATTTGAAATCTCATTGAAAAAATGAGATTAAAAAAGTAATATTGGAGTCGACGAGCTTATAAAATATTGCGCCATGTGTGAATAAAAATATCGTATCGATTAAAATATAACGTATACGCATTACAAATTAATAATTATTCGGTAAAAACTCAAACGGTGAAAAAAAAAGTGGAAAAGTTTTTAAAACGCGCGTTAAAATGTTGTTTCAATATTATACTTTATTCGTATTTTTTTTTTTTAATGTACGTAAATTATATTTAATTTTAAACTATTTTTACTGCGCAGTTGTCGAAATTAAGAAAAAATTTAATTTCAAAATGATCAAATACACGTGGCATGAAAATTAGTATTATTAATGTGTACCGTGTTTAAAACGTATTTTTTTCAAATCCGTACAAAATCGCGTTTGGAAAAACGGCGTGTGTAATCTTATCGAAACTGTAAAAGTGCAATCACCGAGTGTGGATACGGTCTTTTTCTTCTTCTTTAATATAGCGATGGAATTTTGATAAAAAAAAAAAGCGTTTTTGGTCAAATTTGTGTACCATCGGACGATCAAAATCATCGGGCGCTCTGTGTTAAAGATTCGATCAAAATATACTGGCCGCGTATGAAGCGCGCGCGTTTCACGTCAATGCAATGGGGTGAACACCGCGAGAACGAGACACGGTTTTGGAGACGAGCTGACGAACTTTACATATTAAGCGTATTAATTGAATGCGTGATAATGTTCGCCATTAGAATCGATTAAACGGATTGTCTGTGCTGGCGGTTCGACGAAACTGTATACCGCCGTTACATCTCGAGGATATTATAGTGCTCAACGAAACGGTTCGAAAAGCCAAGAATACAAATAGATCCGAAATATACAATTTTTTTCCCGTCTCATTTGAATGGATATAAATTTACATAAAAAAAAAAAAAAATTGTACATTTTGTTATCTTACGATAAAATATATCGTATCGATTCCTTCCCTGACTTATATAATCTACAGCTGCCCTAATTATATACGCGATTGCAGTGATGAATTGTCTAATTATATACAAATATATATTTAGACTCTGAAATTGAAATCGACATTTTTTTTCTTACTACACGTGCCACTGGACTATATATACTATATACGGTTCGATTTGGTCAAATATAAAATGTATAACGTCATATAACCGCGGCGGCGACGACGCATGAGATGGCGACGAGACGATCGTAATCTAACAAAGGTATATAATATATATATATATATTTATATTGTAAATATAATATTTATATTGTAAAATATATTATATTGTGAGAGAAACGCGACGGAAAAAAAAACCGTGCGTAACGTTTGTGACGGGCATATAGAGAGACCGCGCGCGGCAGCTGATCGGACGAAGGAGCGAACAGCAGCAAATATACTCGTCGCGGCGCGTGTTCGACAAGAAGAATATTCGCTAATACACGCGTATAAGAATAATAATATACATGACAGTAAAATATAATAAATAACGCGAAAAACGGCCGCGGGTACATCGAAGAATAATATCTTAATATATACGTATATACGTATATAATCGTAACGACGATCGACAGCCGACTTGAGGTCATAAGCTATTGCAGTATAATACGATCAGCTGCAGGCCGTACTTGTATTGTGCGGTTAGCGCGGTGACTGCAGTATAAATCATTATTCGCCCTCGTGTGCACTGCAGTATACGTGAGATATTTTATTTCTCGTCGGGTTATTTTATAGGACGAGAGGGTAAAAAAAAAAGATTGTAATTATAATATAACGTGAATTAACTCTCTGTTTTACTTCAAATACAAAATATATTATACGCCTCTTCATAAATCGAAGGGTTTACGGAAATTTTAATCGAAGAAGAAAACCCGATATTTCGCAATGTTCTGCGCAGTGTCTACGACGCAGAAACGTTTATACGAATCGACATCAGAGCCAATTATACAGGATATGAAGGCGGATTTTCGCTTTAGCCATTTCTCGGGTATACGATTTTAATGTTCGTTAAACGATCGACGACTACGCTGCTGCTGCAGCAGTTGATATGTGTAAAGCGTGAATAATGTTGACGTTATATAAGCACCACGTAAATTTGGGGCGAAAAAAAAAATCGGCGAATTTTTTTAAGTATATTATCAACGGCGAAATTCCGATAATAAATTCCGGTATATGTATTCTAAACGATCGTTGTGCAGACGATGCTGCTGCAGCAGTTGTGTAAAGCGTGAATAATGTTGACGTTATATAAGCACCACGTAAATTTGGGGCGAAAAAAAAAATCGGCGAATTTTTTTAAGTATATTATCAACGGCGAAATTCCGATAATAAATTCCGGTATATGTATTCTAAATATTCCGGTTCAAATGTTTTGTAATAAAAAAAACGCAGTGATTATAAAAATATATAGCTTTTTTTTTCAAAATCATGATGTATAAACGATTTGTCATTGTCAGTTAGTAATAACGAAAACTCTAACATTTTTATTTAAATCATCTGCTCGGTCCAACTTTCCGCGAATTCCAAATTCGCGACCGATTTACGCACGTGAATATATTATATGAAGTACTGCGCGGGACGCCGAAAGAATAAAAAAAACTAATAATTATTTTAATTTCTTTTATATATATATATATATAAAAACGCGAATCTTATTATATTTATTATTAATCGTTTATATATTATATATTAATGCTTGACGATTGGGGCATCGTTTTTCCGAAGCCGAATTTTTTTTTTTAGACATAACTATGTACCACGTGGGGTGTGGATACACTTAATTAACGATTTTATTCATCTGAGAAAATGTTGATTCACAAATGTGCTTCCAGATATAATGATAAAATTTCGAGAGAAAAATTCGGTAGTTTTTGGCAATGTTCAGAGCGAAAATAATTTCAATAAAATTCTTTCGGGGTATAGTAGGTCTTTTGATCGCAGAAAACGGTCTGCACGCAAACCGCCTAATTATATCTACTCGGGATACCTGGTTATATACACGACTGGGTTAGTGAATAATTCAAATTTAATTCTTTGAAATCGTTAAATTCCGGTATTTTTCGCAGTGATTCATTTAAATTCAGCAAAACGTATACCAATCGATTTTCAATTTGCGTTCTTATGTTGATTTTATACGCCGCAACACTTTTTCGCTATAATTTTTTTTTTAATTTCGAATAAAACGTTTTTTTTTTTTAATTTCGAAGTAAAAATCGTTTTTGAACTTCTCTCTGTCTCGTTAACCACAACAACGAACCACGACAGGTTTCCGTAAATCGAACATCGAAAATATTATTTTCGCAAAACGGAATTCGCCGCGGCGCGTGAGAAACTAATAACGTAATACAATGGAAGAGTCGTTGCTTCTTTTTTTTCTCCCCGTCCCGAATGTTCGCGGAAATCGTTAAAACTGCAGTCGGCATAAAATATCATAAGTTACACTAATAATATATAATTAATGTATATTATTATTATTATTATTATATATATATATATATATATATATATAGATATATTTTACGCGTTTACATCAAATATAAATACGATCATTACACCGCGTATAAATAATATAATATGTCGCTGATTCGCACGCTCGAATATAATATAATATTGTAATAATAATAATAATAATATGTGCAAACAAAAATACAAATTAGTATATATATAATATAATATATAAGACGATCATCGCGATAATTAGTATAATATCATCGACTCTCGGCCGTCGTTATAAACGCATTTAATTGTAATCGGAGGGGTTTTCTCATAAATATTGTCCTCGTGTAAACCGCTGACGGAATATTATAGTCGAAACTCGCTACGGTGATTCAAAAGCACCTCAATTTCCACAAAAATTCTTATTTATTTACATAAAAAAGAAAAAGAAATAATATGCGATGTGCACCGCGGTCCGTTGGAATCTAATCGACTATTATTATAATCGCTAAAAAAAAAAAAACTAAAGAATATCGTCTCGGAAAAGCTAACAGAGATGATTATAATAAAATGTATTGAAAAATTCGACGATACCGATTGTGCGTTTTTATTGTGTTCGGTAATTTTATTCTAAATTTTTTTTTTTTGGGGTAAAATTTGGAATTTATTCTCGGGCGATGTCCGTTTGTGACAGTAAAATTCAAAAACGTTGGTGCGCGAAATAATCAGTTGGTTTTAAAAATTTAACGCGCAATTATTAATAATAATAATAATAATAATAAGTATAAAAATAATTATAGAAAAATGTAAATGACGAATTTTTTATTGTTATATTAAGCGAGTAGCTTTCCAAAATTATTCATACGAAGTTATTTAAAGAAAAGTTTCGAATTTGTTTATTACGGAATTTGTCGAATTTTTTTTTCCATACAGTTTTTCCTCGTCGTTACATCGTGATAAAAACCATATATGTTTATAACATCGAGTAATGCGTGTTTGGATAAGCGGCAACAACTCAATGCAACACACAAACAACGGTTGGCGAGAAATGTGGTATTTTTTTTTTTTTACCGATATATAGCGCGCATTTTTTCGCTATGTATATATATATTGTGTTTAAATTAAAAATTCATTTTTTTTTTGCTTTCAAATAAATTCGTAACAAATCGATATTTCTTTCGGTTTTTTTTCAAAACTACACATTTTAACTCAATTATTTTTAAATTCTGTACGTACTGTACGTAACGCGAAAGGTATTGCGGCTTCATGCGGTGTATGATATTATGAAATTTTTTTTTTTTATTTTAGAAGTATTTACAATCTGTATTCAGTGTGACACAATAAGCAAATGTGTTATTCTTATACGTACTAGACGTGATGACACGATTGAAGGAGGCATCCGTTGACACTACTTCAAAATTAAATCATATTTTTTTTTTCTGTATGGTTAGCGAATGAGTAAATCACGAGACCAGTTCCGTTTTAAGCGGCCCCTACACGTTCAATAATATTGAGTCAATAAAATTGTGTCAATATTTTGTTCAATATTAATTTCACCCAAACCTCTCAATATTATTGCACAATATTCAGTTGAATTCGTTGGCCAGGTCAGGTGTAGTTCAATAATATTGTGTATTGTACAAAAAATTTCCAACCCAGTTTGATTTCTTTAATATATTGTACAATCCTTCAATATCTATTCTAGACTGTCAATAATATTGCGCAATATCGATTATTGTGCAATATTATTGATCGTGTAGGGACCGCTTTAGACGTCTAGGAGGATTATCGTCAGTAATATAGTGTCAGATGATAGAATAGAAATTAGTGGGTCAGGGCGTCTGTGTGTGTTCGCGTATGGAATTTCGAATAATAAATACGGGCAAGAGTAGATTTATATAGTGCAGATGTTAAGGTCATTGTGTAAGGTACGGTTGCTGACGTATCACGGAGCATTATAATCCGTTGTTATAACCTTAAATTATAATAGACTGAAAAGATTGAAAAATATTAATAATTGATATTTTTGCAGCACCGCATAGCTGCTGGATTCCACGTATTGTAGTCATAGCCGGGCGAATAATAATAATTTGTTTTCGAGTGAAATGTTTGACCTCAGGAGATATCATAATTTTTTTTTTTTTATTATTATTACTATTACGGCGGTATGAGGGTAAATCTCGGGAAATGGGACGGAAATTTGTAAGCCGTTGTCATGACAACTAATAATGATATTTATTAATATTAATTAATTTACGCGCAATATTAATATTATTAATTAATTTACACGCAATTATTATGAATTGCGTGTAATGTGTAAACCGTTGTCATGAAAATACTAATATTTATTGTCGAAATTACTTTGAATAAAAATACCAATATTCACAAATCCCAATCACAATTCGGTTCCATTTTTACCGCTCACGCGACGTGTCGAGTACTAGCCAGGGACTGGAACCTTAATGATTTTATCGAGTCTGGTTTCGGTTCGGTTTTTGAAAAAAATCAAATTTCGGTTCCGATACAGGAAAATTGTGAATTTCGGTTTCGGTTCCGGTTCCGGTTAATACCGGTACTACTAACCTGTACTTCAAAATATCGAAATTACGATTCAAAAGTGATAATATATTAATTTTTAATGCGTAGAGTACCTATAATTATTATTACGGATTTAATAATTTTTTTTTAGCACACCAATTTTTTGTTCAGTGTGTTTTTTCACCTTCAGCACACAAGTATATACCCAGTATATAAGTAGCCCGTCTAATCGTTTAAATTTTATATAGTTTTGTATTTTTTTTTTTTTGGAAAGTTTATTAGAAATTTATTGGACTTTTACATATATAATCTCTTGTGATAAAATATATATGTAAGTGATACGATATAAAAACCTGTATTTCCAAATATCGGTTCCGGTTTTGGAAAAAAATAAAAAAAAATTTAGGGTTACTGTTAAGTTTCGATTCCAACATTTTCAAAGGGTTCTAAATCGGTTCTTTTCGGTTCCAATCCCTGGTACTAGCAGAATCGTTTTTTTTTTATTATTTTACTTTAACGAGTGTATAACAATAACGATCGATCGGATTCGATCTCACCGCACAAACACGAGTTTGTGACTGCAACACGACTACCACAAACTGCACGTTGTCGTATGCGCGTCAAGTTTTTGTATATAATATAAATATATAGGTAGGTATAGGTAGGTACACGCGCTGCTGCTATGAAGTATACCGGCTTTTCACTCGTCGTCGTTATTATTATTTTTTTTCCACACAATATTAACCTCGCGCACAGTGCGGTGCAGAGCTGCTGCTGCTGCTGCTTATTATACGTTATATATACACGCAGTCACTACATATTATATAAAATACGCGTGTATATATCGGTACCTATATATATATAATATGAGCGCACGCAAAGTGACAAGCCGAATTATTTATCGGTAAACCGCGCGCGCGTACATATTATATATTATATACGTATATACGAGAACATCTGCTCGCAGGTTTTTATTTTATTATTTTATATATATATATATTCGTTTTGAAAATACCGCCGTCGCGGTGCAGTATATATATATATATTCGAAGTATGATACACTGCGTCTCAATCTCGATGCGCTATTATTATAAATATTTTATACGACGCGAGATGTCGTCGCGCGAATGTTTTCCAGAGTGTGATTATATTATGTATATTGAGCGGTGAAAAGAATAAGATGGAAAAAAAAAACCGCGGCCGAAAAGAAAAGAATACTGTAAACGACACGCGGTCGTTAACACGCGTCGTTGTCGCGCGAGCGTACCGTATAAAAATTTCGAAAAAAAAAAACATTTTATACGTCTTTGAATCCGAAACGTCGCATAATAGTCTGTTTTTTTTTTATAGCCTTTCGGTGTTTTCGAACTGCAGTTTTTAGCGCGTTATTTATATCAAATATTTATAACGCGCGTATATTATATCTGGCAGTAAAATATATTATAATATATTACAATGTACAGGTGCTTCTGAGTTATTTATACGCATGTATCGCGCTGCTAACCGCGAAACCGATATAACGCGCGTTATACTATAATACACTGCTGTATAGTAGTTCGCGGTTATTATATTGCTGTTGCGAGGAGTGCGAGACGTTAAAAAACGCGGTACCGCGTACGTATGTATACCTATACAAAATATTTAAAACTATATATAATTCCCGTATGTTTTAAAACGATATACGAATATCCAATATAATATTAAATTCGCGACAAATTTTAATCGCTTTTATATATACATTTTTTTTCCCCGTATAAAACGTATTTAACATTTTTGTTGTTTTCACACGTCTGAACGCATAATATGCATGCCCAACTATTAACGGCGATCGGTATACGGTGTCGCGCGAACTAAACTCTAAAAAAAGCGAACAAACGTACCATATTTAATTGATCCAGCCCACGTACCGATTTTGGTTTTACAACGATGTTTTTTTTTTTTGCTTCTCTTCTAGACAATTTTTCGCGTAGAAATATAGTGCTCCCGTTATGTATAGGCCTACCCGTTTTCCGGTATAGCGATAAACGTTCCACGTATACTATATATATATATATATGCTTTGAGGGAACCAAAATAACAATTTTTTTTCAAAACTTTATGCGCAACGTTCGGACGACGAACGTACCGCGGCGAGAACGATATATAGGAACTCGGTTTTGGAGAGACGACGGCGCGGAGCTTTCGCGCATTGTAATCGATTAAATCCGTTTGAGCGATGTAGGCTGGCAGTTTATTAAAAAAAAAATTGATACATCTCGAGGATTTTCTCGACGAAATGGTTCTGAAGCCAAAAATAACGGATCTAAAATATGAATTATACTTTTTTTTTTTTTTTGTATATCTATTATAGTTGCAGTCTTATTTATAAACGAACACAAATGTACTTAGAGAAAAAAAAAATGTTATATTTGTTCTTACGAAAAAATATCGATACCCCTTAACCCCCGATTAAGCCACTGAAACGGACGTACCCGCGCGCTCCAGTTAATCCTCATTTTGACATTGCGCAGGTCCGTTCGCATATATGTAGGTACGACGAAATTTCGGGAGGGTCGAAAATACAGAATTTTTTTTTATGAATTGCAGCAGTGGACACCGCATCTATGAATATTTATAATAATTATTATTATTCTGTTATATACTATATAGGATACTTAAAAATTTATATTTTCATACTTACATGCGAGTGCACATATATATTTATTCTTCGATTTTTCAATGTCGCCAGTTTATAGTTTGTACTGTTCTATACACTATCTGTATGTGCGTATATTAAAAACCATAATGGAGCTGTCCCATATCTCATATATACATTTCATTCGCGTTAATGACGAGCGTTAAATAATTTTTAATTGCTCAAAGTATATACGTAGTATACGTATATATGACATATATATTTGATATTTTATGCGCGCGACTCGAAACGTATATAATTATAATATAATATGCTCTACACCAATTTTTTAATGAAGAACTATATAATATTATGTATTATTAGCTCTTTAAAAAACGTTAAACTATAAACTATATATACAAATACTTACTATATAATATTATACGCACAATTGCACGTCGCTCGTCCGCCGTACAGCGCGTTATTGAAAAGAATGTAAAATTATTATTTTTTATATTATATATTCGAATACCTATTTAGACTAAAAAGTTTTTAAACATATAATTTATATATATATACGTATTATTATAAAATTATACTGTTGGCGTAAATGTCATAATATATTCGTCTGTATAACCGTGGCCGCCGCACCAGCTCGATTGCCCCTGATATTTTCTATACGGAGATAAAAAAACGAAAAATTTCATTTACGACAATGCGATTCTAAGTATTTTTTAAGATCGTTTTGTATGTTATAGACAACTGCATCAGTAAATGTTTTTTCTTTTTTTTCTATGATGGGATTCGAGAGAAATTTCAAATTTTATACGCTTACGCGCAGATTTGACGACGAGAAAAGGGGGGGAGAAGGATGAATTTCCCTCGGGACCGGAAATTCGGGACTAGTCAATTTTACCGTGGTACCTATTCTACTCCTAACAGTTAGGTATCTGACAAAGTTGGTGAGGCCTCCGCAAGGTATTCCGCCCGGGCCCGGGTTTCTCTCTCTCCTAACCTAACCTAACCGCCTGCTTACATCACGACGTACGTATAATGTCTTCTCCTTCTTCTCCCTCACCTTTATCACAACTATTTGGGGTCGGCCGTCTTTGTCCTTGACCTCCACTTGACGCGATCTCCCAAATGTTCCATATACGCGCACACCAGCAGGCATCATATCTCCACTGTACGTATAATTCTCGTATACGAAATACGGATCCTTATACTGCAGTGAGCCGCCGCGTACGCGGTTTCGTTTCTATTTTTTTCTGTTTTTGTTACCAACTTCATTATGTAAAAATAACCGATTTCGGCGCTAACATCGGACACTATACGCGAGCACGTCGTTTTGTGTCCTGCAGTTATCTCGAATGTAAGCGCAATAAAACGTGATAAATATCGTGGAAAAAATCATATTTCATCGTATCTCCTCCACGACTTTTATATCTTATATAGAATGCGCGTGGCGGCCTCTCCTATATCTGCAGGAGTCATATATTTTGATCGAAATACGCGTTCCTGCGCATGTATTGAGTTCAGTGCGCGTATCGCATTCGACCAAAATACTACGCCGTATGGTATATTGACTTGTAATCTGGGGGATAAAAGGCATCGAGGAACGTATATACATATATAAGGGCGTCCTACACACAGAAAATTCGGGCGCCCTATATATGCGCGCGGGGCAACATCTAACGGCCCCGATGCACATGTATATATACCGCGCATATAATATGCGAGCCCTTTTCGGCCTATATTTACATATAATATTTATTATAAAGTAACCGGGCACGACGAATGATATGGCGCGACGATGAATTATATATTATTGTGAGTAGTATATATACGCACACATTATATTATGTATCATCCGTGTCAATATTGGCATAACAACATTCGTCAATATAACGAGTGCGCGCGCGTAACCGCTGCTGCAGGTCGAAAAATAAAGAACATAATATAATATTAGTAAAACACGGCGAAAAAGGACCGGGGAAGGGGATGCGCGAAGCGAAATATAACACAAACAATAATATATAAAAACACGATATAACGCGCCGAAAAAGGGAAAAAATAGAGTAGAAAAGAAAAAAAGGGGGCGCAGCTGCGACCGACGGCGGGACGGTGCCGGCGGACAAATGGTGTCGGCCGCGTATACCGTCTTCGGCGTAGCGTCGTCGCGGCGGGGACGCGGCCTGGGCGTGGCTGCGCCGGTGCCATTGGTCGACGGCGGCGGTCGGCCCGTAACCGCCCGAACGACCCGTCGTCGCGCGCACCGTCCCGCCGCGCGCCGCACTAGCGCGCCACGACCGCCGTTCTTTTTCAGTCTTCTGACATCGCGCGAACCCGTCCGACCGTCGTCGTCGTTGTTACACGTCTATATACGCGCGCCGCGGCCGTTCCCGACGTTTACAGTGCGCGCACACATGACACGTCCGCAGTCGTACGTAATTATTATCGTTACGGTGACCGCGTATAACGAAAAAAAACTTTAACATACAAACGCGTAAATTAGTGTTGGGGAGGAAAAAAAAAAACAAAACGACAATGGTGACCAAAGCGTTGAACGGGCCGAGTTTCACCATCAATCACATACTGGGCCGTTTGGACGCGGCGGACAACGACGAGAGGGCGGACAACGATTGCAAGAGCCCGGGCCCGTCCACGTCGCGTTCGTACTGCACGACCGGCAGCGAGGCGAGCGACTGTAGCGGCGACGATTGCCTGTGCGCGCCCGTCGATTACAGCACGCGGCCGGGCGGCAGCCCGCCGTCGCCGGGTCGCGGCCGATCGCCGCCGCCGTCGTCGCGCGCCGCCGACGAGAAGAAAGCGCGGACGACGACGACGACGACGACGACGACGAGAAGCCGTCGAAACGGGACGACAAGGACGCAGCCGCCGCCGGCGCCGCGGGCAAAAAGGACGAGAACGGCAAGGACAAGAAACCGAATTACAGTTACAACGCGCTGATCATGATGGCCATATCGGAGAGCCCGCAGAAACGGCTCACGCTCAGCGGCATCTACGAGTACATCATGAACAAGTTCCCGTTCTACCGGATGAACACGCCCGCGTGGCAGAACAGTATACGTCACAACCTGTCGCTGAACAAGTGTTTCGTGAAAATCCCGCGCAGCTTCGACGACCCCGGCAAGGGCAACTACTGGATGATCGACCCGAACAGCAGCGACGTGTATATCGGCGGCACCACCGGCAAACTGCGCCGCCGGTCCACGCAATCGTCCAGGCACCGCATCGCGTACCGTCCGCCCGTGCCGCCGCACGCCGTGCTCGGCATGCCGCCGTCGTTGCACCATCCCGCGGCCCACCATCACTTGCACCACCACCACCACCAACAGCAGCAGCAGCAGCAGCACGCGGCCGCAGCCGCGGCCGCCGCGGCCGCCGCGTTCTACCATCACCGCACCGCCGCCGCCGCCGCCGCCGGACCGCCTCATCATCCCGCGGCGTCCGGTTGGCCCGGCATGGCCGCCGATTACCCGTCCGCGGCGGCCACCGGTTTCGATTACCTGCACCAGTACTTTTGGCCGCCCACCTCGTCGTCGTCGTCGTCGTCGTCGTCCACCACGTCGGCCGCGGCCGCGGCCGCCGTAGCCGCAGCGGCCTACCATCACCACCACCAACAACAACAACAACAACAACAACAACACTCGTCGCCTTCTTCGCCGCCGGCCGTCGCGACCTCTTCTCCGTCCACTTGTTCTTCGCCCGCCACCGTCGGCGGTTACTCCATCAGTCAACTGTTGAGGCCCACCCTGCAAGTGCCGCCGAAAAGGCCAACGGCCGTCATGCACCCGGCCGCCGCCGGCGCACTCCTACAGGCGGGAAGACACCAGTGAGAACGCCCGCAGTGCCTCGCGGATTAAAAATATCCTATACTATACGCGTAAAGGAGAGGAAAAAAAAAAGTATTATTTTCGTTTTAATTTAATATTATATATATATATATATATACTCGTATATAGTTACCCGTCTGCAGTGTACCGTGTAAATTTGTACATAATATATAAATACGAGTGAATATTTAAAAAAAAAACGATTTTGGCGAAATCGCGCGTACACAACGCGTTTCCCCGTTATACGTTTTCTTTTTTTTTTTTCTCTCTCTCCGTGTCGTTTATATTATATTCGCACGCGCTTTTTAGTCGATCTCTCGAAAAACTATATTTTATAAAGCGTTAGAGTAAATACATACATAATATGTGTTACAATTATTTTGTTAAAACTATAAATTATTATTATTATATAATATTATTGTAAAATTCGCTGACGCGAAATTCCGGTTATACGGTCGATCGATTCTATACCATAATATACCGCTTAAACGCGGCACTGTTTATATGTGATATATTTTTTTTTTTACGTGTACGTGTATTCTATATATATATATATAGTCTTATCGACATAGACCTATACATATATATATATATATATGTGTGTGTGTGTGTGTACTTGTACAGAGTGTACGGATGAAAATTTGACTAGTTTTTATGCGTCGCGTAACGACATATAATTGTTGTATATATATATATATATATATATATAAGAAGAATTCTTATGTAGGATAAACGGCGTACGTGTATTATATTATATAGGATTCCGAACGGGTTAGAGTCCGGAGAATCGTTTATATAGATAGCACGCGTGCGTGTATTATAAAATTACAATTTTTTGAAAAAAAAAATCAATACATATTTCAAATCACAACGCACGTATTATTTTTATTATTGTTACTAAAATAATTTCATATTTTCTCTTTTCGATTCGCCTCTATACGCGCGCCTGTTTCTTTAAACGTCGCTTATTATATTGCGTGTTGAAGGTTCGTAATACAACACTTCGACAGAATCGTATATGCGCATTGCTATATTTATTATTACAGCTAAAAACATATTTCATATACATGGATATATATATATACGTAACGATTAATTGAAATAAAACAAATTATTAAGACAATATTAATAATAATAATACGATAGTTACGGAATCATCGTATAAACGATGATATAAAACGCGTATATAACATAAAAAAAAAATTATTTTGTATTCAATATGACTGTATCAATTTTTCAAACGATATTTTTCGCGTTTCCGGATCGCAATCACTTTTTTTTCTCCCGTCTAGATTTATACCTATAAAAATTTCGACCGAGATAATATTATAAAATGTTAATTTCGATTATATATACATACTTTGTTAATTAACGTGTGTTTCTCTTAAATTGAAAATCCGCGATTAAACGTTTTCGCGATGATATGATAATATTTATTCGGAATCTCGACATTTTTTTTTTTATGCACGAAAAAATTTCACAGGAGTCGAGGGAGTTATAGACTTCTAAATTCCCATCACTATATATATATATAGTATATATACGCCACTGTACGCGGAGCACATAATTTTCCGAAATACACTCTGTACAGTGTACGCGCATATATATATATATATATATATATATATATATGTATATAAATAATGTATATTTAGACTTGATTATATACATATATACACGCGTATATAAATAATATATTATGTACACGATTCGCGCGCGATTCAACATATATATATATATATATATTATATAACGTTTCCTATTATTATTATTATTATTATTATTATTATTATTATTAATTATTACTATTTTCATTATTATTAAGTACCTATACGTGTTTGTATAAATATATTATATTACGAATAGCGCGTACCTATATATGTTCACAAGTGCCTTAAAAAAAAAAAAAAAAAACTGTATTATATCATTCGGTCCGTATTTTATACAAATAATTAATATATATATATTAATTATAGTGTAACGCGTTGTAGAAATATATATATATGAAAAAAAGTGTATGATGTACGCGATTTTAACGTACTATATAAGTATTATGTCGACGTTTTCGATTATCCGAAACCGAAGTGAATAGAAAATTTAAAAAAAAAATCTTACTCGCCCATATCCGCGTAGGTCCGTAGTGTATATACTCGTACTTTACGATATATAATTATGTAACAATAAATATTTATACATATATATTACGCGTCTATTCGATTGATATTATTTTTTATTGTATATTGTATTTTTATTTAACTGTTATCGTTACAATAATATTAATTAATGAATAATAAACGATATTTTATTATATATATATATACGATAAACGAATACACAGTCGAGTTATTTATTTATTAATTTTTTTATACGAATATTATATATATATATTATAATTCTATTCGAATACCTATATCTATGTCCTATACAGTGACGGCAGTCTTTTGCAACGTGAAGGAAATCTGTTTCACCGGTGTACTTTGCGAATACGTTTTGAACTTTTTTATTTTTACACAGGCAATGGAAATATATACGTGAAAATAATAATTTATTCGGCGCAGTATGAAGTGGTGAAAAAAAAGAATGTATATCGTCATTTTCACTATATGTACTTGTACGCGAAAAAACAAATGGTAATATATATATATATATACGCGTACTCCTGGCATACGTAGCAAAATGAAAATAAATCGCATTTTCTCTACTCTAAATTAGCCGATATCATAAGGCGAGTACACTTGTTAGTTGTTACGATACAACTCGCACCGCCGTAATAATCTAACAGAAAACTTATGGGGCTTTCGGGAAACAAATTGAATTTTTATAACGAGCTCGAATTATTATTATTATCACTTTTTTTTTGTGCAAAACATTTTATAGTAGCGTGCGCTATATTGAAAAACGTTATTTTTACAACACTGTGTATTATATGAAATGGTATTCGGTAAAAAATCCAAATATACGCGTAGTATATAAAAATGTAGCGCGTCTAAAAATTTTGTTAATTAAAAATTAATGTATATAGCTGGTACTGAAACGCGAAATTTATTTTACGAAATGAATACTGTTCATTTACGATCATTGTGTTTATATAACAACAACAATAATTATTAATAATAATAATAATTATTTTACGACTATTTGTTTATAAAATCAAACGATATTTTTATGTAGTATATGAAATAAACGCAATATAACGCGTGCCGTAATTATTAGACTTTTTTTCCGAGCCTCGTAATAATATGACGTCGTTTCCATATTATATTAAATACCGTAACCGTGTTCGTAATCGTGGTACACGTATTAAACCTACATTCTTGTGTCGAAAACGTCGGCGGTGTACTTACCAAAGGGAAAATTAAACGTTTGAAAATAAACCAGATAAATCGGTCGAGACATATAATATAACTATAACGATTCTCTATAATACCGTAAACATTTTATACCAGAAGCAGTATAAATACAATTTTAAAAAAATGTTAAAAAACCGTGGTAATCAACGCGTCGTATAGCGGAAAGTAATATTTTAGCAATATTCTCTCCAGGGTATTTTTGATCCGTCGAATTCGTAACGCAGTGTGGAAATAATCGATCTATCTCTCCGAAAACGTTTTTTTATTTTGTAAAATTCTCCTGTGTTTATTGCTGTTTTACCCGTGATATTTTGCAATTCATCCATTTGACGTTTTACATAATATTATATTGTCTGTCCGTCCAAACTCCGAAAACAATATTACGTGTTTTCTATGTATATTAATATTTCTTATATAATTTATATAATATATTTTTTATATAATTTCTATGTAATAGATAGGAGAAGCGCACGAATAAGAGCGCTCCGATCCGTTCCAACTCAATATGTTCGCTGACAACACAGCTAAACAACGTGCAGTTATGCCACGATTTTCGTTGATTAAAATCTGCAGAAAATTTGTATCTATTCAGGTAAATTGATTAGTAAATATTATTTATTATCGGCGGCAGTGGCGCCGACGTGTTTAAAAAGTACTATGACATCTTACATCAAGAGCCCCCACCCCTAATTTTTTTTTCCATTTAACAATTATAGATACGAATAAGAGCACCCACACAATGCAACGTATAAGCCAATTGTTTTTTATTTATTAGCTGAACAAATATTTAAGTCCTATACTTAAGATTGGATTTGGATGTTGTGGGCCACCAGCTTCAAAATCTACTATGACGCATACTATGTCATAGATAAATTAGGCGATCGGCGGCGTTCGAACAGTTGTGAAAATTCCAAAAACTATTTTATAATAATCGGTCAAAAAAAAAAAAAAACGTTCGTTTATCATAAGTAAATTTTCTAAAATTATCAAAAGAATTATATTATATAAATATTAACAGGTGTTTATAAATCGATCACCGATGTATATATTATATGTATAGGTATACGGTTAAAGTAAATTTTTATTTTGTAAATATTTAAGTTCATTAAAAAAAAAAAAAATCTTGTATCGATGACTATAATAATATTGTTATTTACAATAATAATTGAAATAATGAGTGAGTCTCGGATCGTTTTTTTTTTTTTATGTTTCGTTTAATTCACTTTTTGAAAATTAAAATCACTTTGAAAATTACATTACTCACTTATATATTTAATTATAAGACCGATTTTTTTTTTTCGTACACGGGCTCCACGCGAATACTTATCGTTTCGCGTCGGGCGGATGATAAATTTGAAGACGATCGTGTACGTTTTGAGTATATTATTATATTTTTATATCATATATATATATATATACCCGACGAGCATACAAAAAGATCAAATTTCGACGCAGATAAACTAACGTTAACTGGCGCGATGAATGCTCGTGTATGAACACACATATATAATATAGTCCTCAAACGGATTATATACGCACATATAAATAATATATAACTTATTATATTGTTGTTGTTGCTGTTACGTGTTGTCGTTATGTGTGCCCGACAAAGTCAAGACCGAATGGGTTTGACGACCTAACCGTGTGTGTGTGTTTTTTAATCAAACGTATGATCGACGACTGCAGGATCGGACTGAAAAAGGATTTTTCGGGGTGGAAAAAATTAATTTAATTAAAAAAATTCTGTTCCGAAATCGTACGATAACAGCTATTATATACGCATTTATATATTATTTAATACAATATTTATTCGTCGAGTTAGTGTAATTCGAGCGTAGAAAAAAAGTGGCTTTTTTAGTATACGGTTTCGCGTTTTAAATATTATACGACATCGGTTCATTATTATTATATTTATATACCTACTGAAAACGTGAATGTAATAATTGTGAATTTCGGAGAAACAAAAAAAACAAACGTCGAATTCAATTTTGAATTTTCAACGATGAGTAGACCAATTTAATTATTAAATTTATTGGTATTCAAAAATACGAGTATTTAAATAAATCCTAAGCGTCTATTCGATACGATATTCAATTTCATAAAAATAAATAAATAATTCTGCTAAATTAATAGACTTGCGCGTAACGTTGCAATTAAAACGAGGACGAGATTAATGTGTAACGTCTGCAGTTTACGCTATTTACACTCGATTCTTAAAAAGGACACATTATTAGGCAAATTTAATTGAATCCTCATAGAAAAATTAAAATTTATCAACGTTTAAATATAATTCGAAAATATTCTATATTTTATATTTAAAAATTATATTTTTAATCGAAATATTTCGCCCACAATTGTTTTTTTTTTAACGCGATGATTTATCGTCGATTTGAAAATAGTAATACTGCGGTCGACTGTTGAAAAGTTCAACGTAAAAAAGTCTCAAGAAAAAATGTCTGAGTAAAAGAGTCCGAGGGAAGAAAAAATGTTAAAATTTTTATTTTGTAAGTATAATTAATAAAATACCGTATCTTGGTGTACTATATTAAAATAAAATAATATATTATATATATATATAATAGACCAACCCAACTCCCGCACTGACTTCTGACATACTCTATATATAGCATCAAAATTAACGCATTATAATTTAATGCAGTTCAATGAACCTATATAAGTTAGGTGGAATATCATTAATAGGTTTACTGCATCATTTTTTGATAAAAAAAAAAAAATTTATTTTTAAATCTGATGGGAGGGAAGGTTGCGGTGTACCAAACACATTTACAACTATATATCGCTGGACTTATAGCCTCCCAACGTAATTTTTATTTACTAATTACATAATAAACACCAACGTAAATTGTTGAAAAAAGCAGTTCAAATATTTACGTATAAAAAAAAAAAAACTCTTGAATTTCAACTCGATTTTTATTATTTTAAACCCAGTTCAAAAAATCTATTCTAACGTTAAACTAAATGTTCTATTATATTATGCGTATTTTTTCAATAAATATGTACAGTTACACATCAATTTCATATGTGATATAACGGTATATTATAATAATTATTGTTGTATTAAAACCGATTTAAAATCCCGATTTAGGCGAATAAAAAAATAAAATGAATAATAATAATATCGTTTGCATAAAAAAACGATAATATTCAGCTATATACGCGGTGTTTGTGTATTAAAAACAGTTTTATTTTTATATAACATCAAAACGCGAAATTGTAATTTTAAAAAATAAATAAATTATCGGATTTGTTTCGCGGAGTATATATATATAATATTATAATAATTGAATATTTCAAGACTATTTATGAACACGACAACTGTACCTATATACGTCTGCGATTTAAGTTTATATATATATATATATATATATGTATAATTTACAAGAAATAAAAAATAAAGTATAAAAACGTTGCATATATTTTTATACGTAGTGCTATATAATATTGTCATCATTATTTGCAGCAGCGAGGAATTAAAAGAAGAAAAAAAAAACAGTAATTTGTTTTTCATTGTAAATCAAATATAATTATTGTCAATTTGTTTTCTCCGAGTGAGTATATGTGTATTTTTATACAGGTTATAAAATCTCAGTTCGGTCGTAAATGTATCGATTATTTTCCTCTACGTATATTCCAAAGTATATATTATTGAATTTCAAATCGTGATATGGGTAAATATTTTATTATAATAAAATATATGGAACCACGCGAAACTTTTAACGCTAATCGGATTTTTTGCAATCTTCGAAGTTTTGAAAAACGTTCGCTTGCCCGAAAAATAATATATACTTTTGGATATTTATCGGCAATTATTTATACGCATATAAAATCATAATATATTTTGTCGTTGTTCACCGAATATACGGAACGCTCCGATTAATTATTATATGTACGGTGCTTAGCGAATATACCGTGTAAATAATATGATTTCAATACGAAAATTCGTTTTGCATAATGATTCGTATACGAGTTTTATTGTGCGACACGGCCGTATATAAATTGAAAAAGAAAAAAAAAGTGTATACTATTTCTATATAAATGTTTTATTATTATTATTATTATATATATATTGATAAGGAATTGAAATTTATTAACTATCAATAACACATTGATTTTCATTATTATTTATTTTAATTATTTCAATAGACTTTAATAGTGTTTTTACAATACAACGGAATTAAATCGCAACGGCCCACGCGCTAGGCAAGCGTATAATTCTGCACAGGAGAACGCGATGTGCTATTATTTATTATTATTATTATTATTATTATTATTATTATTATTATTATTATTATTATTATTATTATTATTATTATTATTATTATTATTATTATTATTATTATTATTATTATTATTATTATTATTATTATTATTATTATTATTATTATTATTATTATTATTATTATTATTATTATTATTATTATTATTGATATATGTATAGTAGAGAGCATTTTTCTATATACAATTTACTAGGCAATAATATATATATAAATCTCGTGTACGTTCGGTTTGGTTTATTATTCGTGTGTGTTTTTTTTATCAATATAAACCGATACTCCAATACAGAAAAGGCGTATATCCGATTGACCGGTTTTTTACGTTTGAAATTTATTTAACGAATTTCTAAACGTTCATATTATATTTCGAATTGATTTCTTTTCTTTTATAATAAATATAAAAATATAAACTGCACTGGTGCAGGATTTCGTGAAAAATGCAATTGGTATTGGCGCAAACGGACAATAAAATATATTAGACGGTTGTTAAAACACACACGAGTTCGTCGCGGACTCGACGGGCGTATTCTCGCACGTCGAAGCCAAAGAAATACAACGCGCGTATCATACGAATGCACACACAATAAAACTTTATAAACTTGTATACACGATGATAGAGTAAGTAACGGGGTTTTTTTTACACATATAAATCCTTTGTAAACACGATTGTACTACGATTTTTTTTTTTTATATGTTTGTGTGTGTGTGTGATGTATACGAACATTACACGCGCACAATATAATATTATTTAAGTCGGTATATTATAATAATATTATTGTTGTGTAACAAACGGGTGTTACGGCGTCCAACTACACAGCAGATACGTGTACAAATAAGTTTAAATAAAAAATAATAATAAACATAATAAACTGTATATAATATATATATATATAAACGCGGGTCCGATGAATGACATTCCATATTTTTTTCTTCTTCTGTATTACCGCGCACGTTGCGTGTATACACACACACATAATACACACAATGACTAAACGATGTAAACGACAAACGCGTATGAACGCGTTATAATACAGTTTAATAATAATAAAATATAATGCGCCGGGAGACCTGTCCTGTGTGCAGTGCGTATACGTTCTGTACCCTTTCTTCAAAATATTACCGCGCGTAAAGCGTTAAACTATATTTTACTAGGAACAATTATTGCTTTTTCGACGAGCGTGCGTACAGTAATAACGTCTCATTCGTACACAAAAAAAAAAAAAAAGTGTATAATTCTCCAATACCTACGACTCGGAAACGCGATTTAAAGACGCGCGTAGGTACGCTTTGCTTTGAGGGATCGCTGTGATTTACCTAGTCCAGGCTACTAGGGGATGGACGTGTGAACGAAATTGTAGGTATAGAAAGATCAGGAGTTCCATACAAACTGTATTTATGGACAGACGCGTTTTTTAAATATATCGCAGAAAACGATAATCAACAGATCGACGGATTTCAGTCCGAAATAAACGTGTTTGGGCCGTAGCGATTTCGTTGTTACTAATATTATTACCGAAAGAAAACGCAAACGGGGCGGACAATTTTCGCGCTACAAAGACGCCGTTAAACGTCACTGGACAGCCGGTGGCGTACTTGTTGACCAGTCGAAGGATTCACACCGGCAAAGATGACGGGAAAAAAATTCACGAAGCGTCAGAAAGCTTTGAAACGTAACGTCTTGTTGTAGGTCTTGAAGAAAAACGTTTCGTAAAAGTCGTCCGAAGCCTTCCTACACAGCGCGTACAACGAAGCTGGTCAGCTTTTCTGCTTACAATGCGATCGAATCATCGCAATCAAGTGTCGTTTGGCCAGTCATCAAATGCTGCACGACAGGAATATAAGAATTAGTCTGGGGGGGGTCGCTGTCACCGGATACGGTGAAAAGGACTATTATTAAATAAAATATTTAATATTTCTTTTCCGCCAAACATTCGCGCATATCGCCTTTCCGAGTTTTTTAATACGCCGTTGCAGTACCTACTGCAGTAAATCTCCGTTATCGTTTGCAGTCCAGGCGATTAATATTCGGTATGTAATGTGCACGCGCCAGCGCCGGCTCTCGCAGAGCGTTTTTTAACGTTCTGTAAAGTCCGCGCTTCTGAAGTCCCGGTTTCGACAAAATTCTTTTTCAACACTTTAAAGATCTGAAACACGTACCCGTATCACGCGCGGGAATAAAATATTTTAATATATTCGCCAAGAAAAACGAATTAATTTTTTGGGACTTTGGGAAGAGTACAAAAAAAAAATAATAATTACACAAAGCGTTATACTTTATATATTAGTTTGTAATAATTATTAAAATATATTATTATCTCGTTTTTAGCCACAAATCTATATACGCGTATGGGGAATTATTGACGTCTGATGCACAGCTAGTGTCCGGTCGGCAGTCAAATGAACAAAAAAAAAAAAAAATATTCACAGCACTGTTTATGATCGGTTTTAATTAAATTATTGTTCTCTTATAATAATATACCGAGACCGCGGAAACGGTTTTTGTTTTTGTACACGTATATGAGCCCGTCGAAATTTCGACCACTATTAAACAGTGAACTGAATTTAATTCCGAAAAACATAATATGGTTAAGACATTTTAATTCTTTGTTATTTTTGCGTTTAAAAAAATGTTAATCTAACGATAAAACGTTTTGTTACACCGCGCAATAACCTATGGAGAACCACCTTCCGACGATCTCAAATTCTTCTCATAGGAATTGAATTTTATTCGTTCGAAATGACTGAATTTTCATTTAGCCTTTAGGGGTCATACTCGTCTTATTATTATATATATACGCGCTCGTACAATTATTATTAAATAAAAAGTACGTTTCCGATTCATTATTAAAACAGTGAGCGCCACGTATATCTCGTATTGACTGTCGTATTCCGCGGTTATTCGAGCAATTGACGAATTATTTACAATCGCATTTATTTTTAATTGGTTCAATTTTTTTTTTTTTGATAAGGTTTATACGGCTTTTAAAAAATGTGCTTGTTTCACAACGAAATTTATAATTAAATTTACTATATTTTATATTTTTCAACACGCCTTAATTGTATTTACGCCACGTATCGTACGAAAAATAATATATTCTCGATCGTCATTTAACAGTATTTTCTACGCATTTTCCCAGGTGTTTTACAAAAAAAATCTCATAGGTACGCAAATATCGTATTGGTATGCGTAATATTAGAATAATAAAAAAAAAATACGTAAAGCTCAATAATCAATAATCTTCGGATCGTTCGGCACGACTACGAGGGGAAGGAGAGAAATACGGGGGAAACTAGAAATTTATTCATTTACGTATTTATTGCGATCGCAGCAACGCGACTTTTATATATATATTTTTTTAAATTTTGTAACGAGTACCTAATATTTAAATTATTATGTATATACATACTGATTTTTATTTTAGTTTTACATTTTGACGGGGTGAAAAGAAATCGGAGAACGATTTTTAGATATTATAGAACAGAACTTTTTTTTTGTTTTTAAATACCTTTATTTCTATAAGTAGTTTTGAGATTAAAAAAAAACAGTAAAAATTATATTTTTTAAATCGTTTATAACTTTTTAAGAATCAAAGACATTAAATCGCGTCGCGAACATAAAACGCTATAAAGTAGCAGACAATGTATTAACGCCAATTTTATTTTTACAACGAAGGTTTTTTTTCTGTAGACAATTTGTTTTTTTGGGGGATAGAAAAAGTGCATTCATTTTTACAAGTATACCATAACGACTGTTTCTCTCTCTCAAAAAAAAACACGGTTCTCTACGCCACTAGCCGCGCTCGAAGCAATATTCGTACTTAACGTATTGACATATGTGTAGGTCCGCAATGGAAACCTATTATATCGGACGGTAAAACGAAATTCGTCGAACACTATTTTATAAAAGCAATATCGTTATTTTTCGCCGTCCACACGGGTATACACAAATATATTATGAACGATATTAATATACGTTAAAACAGACAATAATGTAAAAAATTCGTAGAAAATTACCCGCGTCTTTTGATATTATAAAATAACAACGTGTTTTCGACTTTTTTGACAAAATCGTTTTGTACGTAGGGTTTCGCGTGAGTAGCAAGTGCAGTAAAACATTGATAGAATACAGGTTTTTGTGTATAAAAACTATATTATAATAATCGTCGTTTTATAAGAATACACGCGCCGAAGTCTTATAAGAACGAAACGGCGCCGCTCATTAAAAACGTCGCGACGGAGCAGTAATTAGTCGATATTTTCACCTTCATAATATAATGTGTAACTGTTGTCGGATAAACGCGTATAAAAAAAAAAAAAAATTATATTATTTTTTACGGTATATATATATTTTTAACAGTATTTTTATTCGCGCGTTTTATAAATTTCTATTCTTTTTTTTTTTGTTTTAATTCGCCCGGCGTTTTTATATTGAACGTTTGATTTGCGTATTTAATTATTCGTACGTTGTAATTATTACCAGCCTTGTAAAAGTCTTCGTATTAATAACAGCTGGGCATTATTTTATAATATACGAACACGTATTTTAAACACGCTTTTTTTTCATTTTATTCTTGTCGCGAAATAATTTTTGAAAATATTATATAAGAAAAAAAAAAAGCGAGAAATGTAAAAACGTAACAATATGACGTGTATAAACACTATACGAAGTCCAAATTTTTAGCGATCGAACTGTAGTGAACTCTCGAATTATTTTTTTTTTTATCCGATAATATAAATAGCCGTCAATTACGGCTGATCTCAAGTATATTTATTGAGTATTTGGAGAAACTTCTCTCGACGTTTATTATATAAATGACCAAAAAGAAAAAAAACGAGTCTGCTAGTACTCGAAACATTGATGTGTAAAAGTCGCGTGATTAAACGGAATTTTGATTGGGATTTGTGAATATTAGTATCTTTATTCAAAGTAATTTTTCGGTAATAAATATTATTATTATTATTTGTCATGACAACAGCTTACACATTACACGCAATTTATAATTGCGTGTAAATTAATTATTATTATTAATATTGCGTGTAAATTAATTAATATTATTATTATTTTTTTTTTATTAAAGCCTCAACAACTAAGGTTATTGGCTTACATTATTTACAATATTATAATATTAGATTAAGATACTATACGGAATTATGAAATATTACAATATAATTAGCTTAAGTATGTAAAAAAAAAAAAGGAGAAAACAAAAGAGAAACGAAAAAGAATTAGATAAGGTTATAAAGTTTGGTTAATTTTAAGAAAGTTGTGATTTTATTGACATTTTCATGATCAGGTCCAAGTGCTTCTTCATATCAATGATCCGGTATATTTAAGGCTGTTCTGGTATCTGCATAATTACGATAGTGTAGAAGGACATGTTTGACGGTTAGTGCTTCCCCACAGGTTATACACTGGTCAGGTTCTTCGCGTCTCATGAGGAAACAATGAGTGAGCCAAGTATGCCCAAATATTATTATTATTGTTAATATTGCGTGTAAATTAATTAATATCAATAAATATTATTATTAGTTGTCATGACAACGGCTTACACATTTCCGTCCCATTTCCCGAGATTTACTCTCGTACCGCCGTAAATAGATGCGTTTACACATCAAAAAAAAAATCCACTTAATATATTAACCTTCCGTTTGATTCTTTTAAATCGGGTATCGAAAGGCGCGTGTCGTGGCATTTATATTTCTCTTCAAAGGCCTACAACGGTCTATATAAGATCCGCGCAACGTTTGTGGTACTTTTTTTTTTTTCTTTTTTTGTATTCACAAAGAAACGCCAATTCGTTTATACGTGGTAAAACGAATCGGCGGGGCCATTATAACGGTTTGCGGAGAACGCGTTTGTTCTCAGCTGTTCTTCGCTGAAATCAACAGGCGGTTTTATTTGTTCAGACCGATTTGCCCGCGCGACAAAACGATTTGCCGCGTACCGGCGCGCGTCTAATATACTTCCGCGTGCCCCGTCACTGCTGCGCGCACACTGCAACGCCGCTCGCGTTTTCACTGATTTCGCAATCGCGGCGCGCGGAAAACCGGGAGGGCGTGCACCGGACTTTTCACAGCTGCGTGGGAATCGTTCGGCGTAAACCGCGAATAACGCGATCGTGTCCGCACCCAGGGACGAACCGAAGGGGGGTCATGGGGGTGTTACACCCCCCACCACTTGGCAATATTTGATTTTCAGTCGGCAGAATGGAAATTATTTTCGCCTGAATTAAACCAAATTGTTTTAAAACGAAGAGAGGAAAATTAAAAATAAACGTCAAATTATTAGTTAACAAAAATTTGGAATTTCAAATTCTAGTCGGCAATTTTAAGGACTACCCCCCATGATTTTTTCCCGAGATCGTCCCTGTCCGCACCCTACAACGGCGGTCGGTGAAAAAAGTTGGTGGCGCCGCCTTCAGCTCTCGTTACTATTATCGCGTTTTACACATTCTGCAGAGCGTAACGGCTAATATGTTTGTTAATTAATTTTTTTCTGCTTCAAAAAGATCGTTAAAAAGATAACCTAGCCGTGTGGATATCGCTTAAGTGAATTACTCGGATATAAAGATTTTAGAGTTTTGTTTTGCATTATAAATTTGAAAGCAACGATAAATCATTGCATTCGATAAAACGATACTGAGCGGAGCTTCGGCGTAACACACTGTCTGTTTTTTCGTACAAAATTAGAGTAATATATGTATGACGTTGTGTCCGAATTTCAAGTCGAAACATTCAGAATTAACTGTTTTATGAATGAAAAACGTCAAAATCTAAAAAATAGCTATAAATAGCTTAAAATTGAATGAAACTTTTTGAATTTTTTTTTTTTTAGAAGTTGTATAATACAAAGGTACAATTTTGTTGAAAATTTCAAGACAATAGAATGATTATTTACGAAATTATAGCGAAATAACTATACGTGATATTGACGAAATCCCATTTTTAGCGATTTTTCGGTAATTTATCGCGTCGCGTTAAAAAACTATTGAGAAAATCGAAAAATGATCTCTCTAAAGTACCAACTAGATTCGAATTGCTGCCGGAAGCGAACTGTGACCGAAGAGATCGGAGCACTCCTATTCTGGTCGAAAACCATACACAGGTTAAAAAAAAATAAAATTAAATAAACATCATTGTAAAACCACTAGATCCCTCGCTCCGCTCAGAATCTAAAAATCTCCGTTTCCAAGTACAATATTCACTTAAGAGGACGACGCTACACATCTCAAATAAGAGACTAAAAACTGTTTTACGCGAACATAAAACACCGGAGCTACAGTCGAAATAAAATGATCAAATTTTGGTACCACGAGAACCCAATCTATGTCGTAGAGTTTTTTTTTTAATAAAGTCGTTTTAAATGAAGTAATTAACTGTTAGACTTTTATCATACGTGCTTTTTTTCTTTAGATTGTGAACGGAGCGATTATGCGTGTACCCAAAAATTCTACCAGAAGGAATGCTCCGATCTCTTCGGTCACAGTTTGTTTCCGGCAGCAAATCGCATCTAGTTGGTACTTTAAAGAGGTCATTTTTTGATTTTCTCAATATCGCCTAAAAACATAACTCAAAAACCACCGAAAAAATAATAATTATATATATATATATATTTTTTTATAACCGCGCTCAAAAATTCTACCAGTAAGAGTATTCCGATCTTTTCGGTCACAGTTTGTTTCCGGCAGCAAATCGCATCTAGTTGGTATTTTAACAATAAATGATATGACACCGAAACTCCGCTCAGAATCGTTTTATCGAATGCAATGATTTATCATTGCTTTCAAATCGAGAGTGATAACAATACACTCTAAAATTTTACCCCAAGTAATTCACTGAAACAACATTCGTAACACCCCGCGGCCTTTTTTACACATACCTACCCGTATAATACAAAATTGAAACAAGTCGCGGGAAAAAAATAAAAACGCTACGACATAAATTAAGTTCTCTTCTGTGCAGTTCCAAAATTCGGTGTTTTCATTTCGATCGTAGCCCCGGTGTTTTGTGTTCGCGCAAACTGGTTTTCACACAAAATCACGGTAAATTGCACGTGTTTTACTTTCACTATATAGTCTGCATCGTCTTAAACGGCATCCAAACGTAACACCCCGCGGCTAGCTACCCCGTTTTTTTTTAACGAATAATGAAAAATCACGACGACGATCCGTTTAAGCGAGTGTCGGCGATATTCGAAACACCCGGTGCGCCTGCACCGTGTCGTCGTTTGCCCCGCTTTACCACTAACGGACCGTGAAACCGGGAGCGTGACGGCGGCGATCACCGCGCTGCAGCTAACCGTACGCGAGCTGCGCGCTGCTGTATACGAAATTCAATAATTTGTTCGGAGAAAAGTAGAGAGAAAAATATGCGCAGGAGCGGTGGTGGAGATAATTTACGCGACCCCGCGGGGAAAAGGGTTGACCGTTCTTCCTCCGCGGTTCGTATATATATATGTATATAGAAATCGAGAGTGATTTTTATATGTGGAAAAAAATGAATAAAAATAATATACGGCCGCCGGTCTCCGACGGTGGTCAACTCCGTACATAATATAACCCCGTTCGTCCGTATATATATTTAACACGGTTTCTCTGTTAACAATACAAAAAAAAAAAACGTAATAATAATAGTAACGCGTATACCTATTATTATTATTATTATTATGTACACCCGAAAAACGCGTTATATAGCATCGCGTAAATCAATCCGGACTGCTGCTGCTGCTGCTGCATATATGTACGTACAAAAAAAGAGCGCGATTGTATATAAAATATTATAAATCAGAAGCTATCACGCAGAGCGCGTGTATGCAGTCGTATATATATATATAGGTCTTTGGACATAATAAGGAGACGACGACGGTGGCGGGGGCGGACGGTGGCGAAGAAAGGAGGAGAAGAAAATAAAGGATTATTTTACTGCACAGCGCGCGCGTATCCTGGCGCGGGTGCACCGCTCAATGTGCGCGTCAAATTATACGCTCTTAAACCGTACATATATACATACACGCGTTGCAGTGTCCTGCAGGGATCGGTCGTTAAGTTGCTCCCGCCGCGTTTGGTTTTTTTTTTCCTCCTGCGCGCGCGCCTCTTTTCTGTTATATAACGCGCGTACTACTCGGAACGGATAGGAGACAGTTATAATAATAATAATATGTAATTCGGTCCTGCCGCTGTTGCTGCTGCTGATGTCCAATGCAGGTACTACGACGACGGGTGTCTCGCGTTTTTTTTTCCCCCCCTTTCCTATAAAATATATTATTATTATCCCTTTGACCCGTTTTGTGTGCGCGTGTGTTTTTGGTGTGCGCGCACGCGGTCGCAGTAAAATCGAGCTACCGATGACGGTTCCACGTACAATATATAATATGTGTAACGCGTCGCGTACGACGACTAAATGCATATACAACGTCGGCGTTTTCGATTTTTTTTTTTTTTTTTTTTAATATCCTTTCTCTTCCGAAAATTCCACGACCCTCTTGTGTACAAGAGACTTTTTCCTGCAGCGTATGTATATATACGCGTGGACACCCGCCGCGCGACGATGGAGCAACACACACGGTGCACTGCGTTAAAGGCCGTATAAAAATAATATACTGCTCGACTGCACGCGTACATATTGTGTATATAGGCGAATTCGATTTATTATAATTTCCGTCGTATCGTTTTTTTTTTTTTTTTTACTTTTTTTTTGTATTCCCTTCAAACGTCTACTGCGCGTATCAGTGGCGCGCGTAGCCAGGAATTTCGTACGGTAATGAGGAGCTAAAAGGGCCGATAGTGACCGGTGGTCAAATCGGGTGCCATCCCTCCACTTCTTTTGGTTAGCACGTTCCGTACGCCCACTTATTTTTTGTTTAAAATTATTCATCCATCTTGGATTAAAAAAAAAAAAAAAATTTTTTTGTTGTATTATTATAAAATCGTAGTCGTTACGTTGCCTAATTTTTTTATTGAATCGTTTTTTTTCCTTTGTAAGGACTATTTCTTTTTCTAAAATTTTAACATTCAGTAGATCTATAAAACGTCGTTTAATCACAATCATAAAGAATATAATAGTTCGCCATCAAGGTCTATTATAGGACCGGTGTTAGAGAATTTTTTTTTTTTTTGCTTAGTTTTCAACAATATTCACAACTTTGCCCTAGCCTTTTTTTAAATGACCGCAATGCTTCCATTCTCCCCCACTTATTTTGATTCACTTCGAACGCTGGATATCACCTTTGTAATAAATACGGTATTTAATCATATTTTACAAAAAATCCGGTGAACGACTGCGATCGATCCACGGTCCCGGGTCCATGTACATCCACGTTCCAACACATACGCAAAAAAAAAAAGGCAAACTCCATTTGTCACACGGTTTCCAACACGTCATCGTAACAGTTTTGGGATAACTGCGGGTTTCTGACAGGGAGATAAAGTTCGGATGGGCACTGGTAAGTATATAGGTCAGAGACATTGCATTACCATTTTGTATTTATTACGTTATAAGAATAGAGATCGGATTTGCCTGCGTTTAAAATCCTAAAAATAAGACGTTTATGATTTCGTCGAAATAATCTTTTTTTTAGAAATATACGGCGTTTCATAAAATCGTATTAATTACTGAAAAAACAAATAAAAGTACCAAATTTTCTTGTAAAAAGGGACCATATAGTCTCCGGGAATGTGGCTCCTTCTCGCATCATGAAAATCAACGAACCGTTTTCTGGCCCAGAGAAGGTCTGAATACGGATCCGTCGTTGCCATAAAACGTTAAAACTACCACTAAAACTGAAAATCCGCGGTCAACTCGTTATCGCCAGAAATGGCGTTAAGGACACTTTTTGCACGTTCCAATTCAAATACAAAAACGATATTTATACGTTTAGGAAACGCGTAAAACGTACGATCAAACTTATAATATAAATTGTTTTTATATAAAAAAAAAAATCACCGATTAATTTATTACAAACACTTTTTATAAATACATTTCGCCGCGGCCCGGTAGTCGCCATTATCGCGGAGTCGCGCGTTATTGGCCGCCGCGCGCAATACCTCCGAAAACTCCTTTCGCCGTACGCTGCACCCGGACTCGTCGAACTCCCATTGTTTTGTCGTCTTTCGACACCTGCCAACCGCCGAGTGAAAGAGAGTAGGGACAGAGGAGAACGTTTACGTTTACACATTATTATTATTATAAAAAAATTTTTTTTTTGTGACAAGGACGTGCTCCTTCTTCCTTCGTCCGGTTCCTTTCACACACAATACGCGTATTTATATAATAATAATATATTAATGCGTTACGCGTATAATAATAATAATTATCCCGCAGTAACTTCGGAATTTAGGAAACGGGAGTGAATAAAGTTTTCAATGGATCCGCCTCCCTTTTATGTATGGATAATATAGGATTAAGTTTCTGAGATAATCATGTACCGTATCATGTACGAGCTATTAAAAGAAAAAAAAATAAGATAAACGCGTAATCTGTTTATTTCGATGACATTTAAAGTGGTGCGGTGAAGAAAAATTGCAGAATTAGAAGAGAAATTATACCGAATTACCAACGAGCTAGAATTAAACGAGTCCAGTGCGAGTTTGGGCGCGCCGTTTCTGAAGATTAGAAACAGCGAGCAGCCAACACGTGGAAAAGACCTAGAGGAATACTATAATAGATAGTCAACCGTACCAAACGATAAAGTTCCGCCGATTGATTGCTCTCTCTCCTTTCGGTTATTTCTATATTTCTGGTATGTACATATTTATCTTTAATAACACAATAAGCATTATTAGTGTAATTCCTTTTAGAAAAATATTTATTATTATTGAAATTCAATATTTAATAATAAATACACTTGTTAGTTATATTCTCTTGGTCAATTAATATTTAATATTGTTTTGCGTTATTGCGTATTTTACATAAAAACGACATGGATAATTAAAAACATATCTTTGGCTAACACTAAATGAAATACTATATAACGCATGTTTACAGTGTAAAATAATGAATTATTAAATATTTTTAATTACTTTACATATACGACGTTACAGTAAAAATTATTTGATATTTCAATGTTGTTAAGTCACACTATGGTATATTTTCGCAGTGTTTGGATTTGTATCAATAAAAACGTCACGGAATAGTGATATTCTTTTTTTTTTTTTATTCGTGGTAATGAATTTTTATTTGTACCAGTAAGAGCTAAACAATAACGACATTATATTCGTTTTTCCATAACCCGACGGTCAACGAAATAAGCCATGGATGACCAGCGCTGTAAATCGACAAGATTATCACAATGTTGTACACATATTATTGTCGTACGCACTTACGAGTAAGTGTATAATATTTAAGATCATAAGAAGATTAGAGATCATAAGAAACCTATTAAAATATAATTCCGTATAATCTGTGTATAGGTTTGTAACGCGTTAAAACCACGGTCGGGACATTTGACGTTCACCGAAACTGAATATTTTACATAGTAATGATGAATAAACGAACCATAACTAAAAATAAACGAAACATTCAGTAATATTTATTGCTACTAAATATATTATTAACGGTCACGAATTAAACTTTGTAATTTAAAATGCATTCTTCGCTTCGTCCAGAATATTAAAGTCATTGTCTCTTAAACTGGTTTGCATAACAATTTCCATTCGTTCGGTAAATCATACAGAAGATGGAACGCGTAAAAGGTGTTGCAAAAATGTAATATAATTTAGATAATTCCTAGGACTATTTTAGGTGACTACAAACACTCATAATATTTTAATGCTTTGGGATTGAAATTTGGCGTTTCTTTAATAAATTACTATTTATAATTATTAAAAATATATATGTATAATAACTTGAATGAACGTTAATTAAATTTTGTTGTTGTTATAGTTCAAATTATCTACATGAAATATCTATACATTAAATACGAACACATTAATTAATATTACTATCACAAAAAAAGGTAAGTAAATCCATCACATAGTACAAGGATCCGAGTAGGATAGTCATTGCTTATTAGTATTACAATTTTCAAAAAACTGTGATACTGCGCGACACGTCATCAATACGCATTTGCAATCTATGTTTTAGTTAGGTCAGTGGAGCCAGTGCCAGATGCCGTAATTTGAAGTATACACTCGGTGGAGGGAGGTTGACATTTTAAATTCCCCGTCACCCCCTTGAAATTCGTTCGAAACCGCCACTGGTATTTATATTTTGTCCGCGATGACACTGGTCATTGAAACGCCTCTATAAATGTATTATACATACCAGTGGCGTAGCCAGGAGGGGGCCGATGGGGGTGCAGCCCCATCCGAAATTTAATAACGCTTACATGTATAACAGGTATTTTTCTGGAGGATCCTTTTTAAGCTTCTATATAAAAAATTATCAGTCTCAGACCACCTTCCCCCAAATAAAAGTCCTGACTACGCCACTGATATATACGAATATAAAAAAAAAAACCGCGTATTAATCGATTTCAGTAATTTGCAGTCTACGATTTCAAAACGTCCCTTCCGATAGGCCTGTGCTAAACACAGCTAAGAAGTCCACACACACTTAAGGAGTAGCAGGAGAAACTGCAGTGAGCACCGTCTTTATGTGTATTATATATAAAAAGGAGTAATACGACACTGCGGGTCTGGTATTATACGCAGCACCCTGCGCAGTACCGCCGGCAATGTTATCGTCGGTATACACTCAGGCGGTACGACGACAGTGTAATTAAATCAAATCGAGAGGGAGGTAAGAACTGGTGCAGAAGACGCGGCGAAATCCTTTAACCGCGTGTCACACAAAGGACCGCCGCCTGCACCGCCCACCGGTGAATGGCCTTTTTCCTTTTTTTTTTTTTTAAGTATATTTTTACTACGCAACGCGTATATAATCACAAAGGGCGATATATATATACATATATTTTTTTTATATATTTTATTCCGCGTATTTTTCCCTCTTTTTTTCTCTTCTTATTCTTAACCCCAACGTTCAATTTATTGTTTAGTGTGTTAAATACGCGCGCTATCATCAAAGAGGCCCGGTCCACCGACCGGCGCGCGTTTCCGATTACTGCCTATAATAACGCACACATTAGTATACACGCGATATTATTATTATTATTATTATACGCGGACGCCAATTTTTCCATACACTCTTTTTATTCTACGAAAGAAAAAAAAATCCTTTTTACACACACCTCCTATATCGGTTTACCAAAGTACACCGACCGAGTGACGTTTTTCCTTTTTTTTCACCGCCGTCATCCTTTTCACGCGCAGGATTTTTTTTCTTCCTGTCTGCACAGCATCTCGTACCTATATATATATATGTGTGTGTGTTTGATAACAAATATAATACATCTCGCGAGATAAGTACATAATAGTAAATACGTAGCGTATATATCGTGTTCTTCGCGTACTGCAGCAGGTATATCGTATTCCACGCGTATGCAGCATCACGCGCGTTTGAGATTTATTATTTCTTCGAATATACATTCGGGTGTTTCGCGAGTAAATCGACAATTTTCTATACAACACTATATAATATCGTGTCGATTTTTTGCGGTTCAAATGCGTTTTCAGTCCGGTCCTCGAGCCTTCCCAACTCTCTCAGAGCAACAAAAAAAAAAAAAAATACATATATGTTTATAGTGTTTGTTCGACGTCTATCGTTTCGCGAAATCAATTATTTTTTGATTATTTTATACGCGCCGCTGTGTTCATTTCATCGCGGTCGACGAACATTTGATTACAAACAGCTCGTACTGAATATTATATTATTTAATATTTTCGTTAAAAAATTATAGAGACGTACGAAAATATTTATAAGACTTTTGTTATACATCGCGTAAATTTACTTAAATTTTTTTCAACATAGTTCTTTTTCGTTTTTCGTGCTAATTTTTTTTTTTTTTGGATTTATTTTCTTCTTTCATAAATTCTTATTTGTATATATATATATACAGAGACTATACGCGTACACTCTGAAGATGAAATCTGCAACGGTTCAGATGACAGTCAGACCGCAAACGGCTAAATGAATATTTTCGAAAAACGCAATAATAATAATAATAATAATTAAAATAATAATAATATTACGTTTTCACTATTGATTCACATAATAATCTGTCACGAAATAATTTTTTTTATTCGAATATACACACATATATACATATATATTTATGCGTACATACAGAAGCTTTACGGTACGTTACTAAATACCGTATTATTATTATTATATGTTGATAAATATACGATATTATGTTCAGTATTACACGAGTGTTGACTATCCACATGTGATATGTATTTTTATATCTTACTACATAAGTATAAGTATATATTTTATAAGCTTGGATCTTAGCCAAACGCATATTAGCTTCGGAAAAAGGATTAAAAAAAAAGAAAAAACGCTTACATATAACATATTATATAAATGTATATACACACGCGTATATTAGTCCTGTCATATTATAATAAGATAGAAACGCAATTTATAATATCGTATTAACAAATCGTATAAATACATATTTATATAAATATAAATTCAGGGTGTGCAATGGTTAATGGATTAGACAAACCAAGATATATATATATATATTATATGCATTATATTATATTATTTATAAAAATAATAAATCGTGTACGTACGCACGTACATACACGATATATGTATATACACGAGTACACGACGACATGCGTACTTACTCTGCGCCGTACACACGTGCGCACATATTTAAATTTATTACATTTCGTGTAAATACATACACGTCATAGACTTAATCGGCAGGTTTATATGTTATATAAAAAAAAAAATCGTTCTCCCAATGATATTATTTTGCTCTCTCCCTCTCGCACAAAAAAAAAATTAAATATAAATCACACTTGATTTTAAAAATTTAAATACATAATTTTCACGATAATTTGTAGAAAGGCTTAAGTGTGAACAACCTGCCTCTTGAGCAATTAATGCGATGGTTTTGAATTCTTCCTGATCAATGTCAATTTTCCAGGCTGGCTTGTATTTTCAACAAAAACCAATACAAGCGTATTTTCCACTCTTTTTTTTCTCCCTAAAATTGTTACGAATTTTAATAATTATATCTTGTAAACATTTGAGAACACTGTCCGTCAGCCTGTTCAAAAAATATCACTAACATCTCATACATTATACACTATTCCTGTACACTGGTCAACATTCTGAACCATACACTCCATTGCTAACAGCTAATTACTGTTGTACAATGGCCAGAAATTAAATTATTCTTTTTTCTTTATTCGAGAAGAAAGGGAATTGGATTTTACTTTATAGCGTGTAGGAGTAACATCTGTTGCGGACAAAATCAAGGAGAATACGTATTGACATGTTTCCGGGCTGCACGTTGCGAAGCGGAAACGATTCACAGAGGCTGTGAGAGTCGTCACGAAAATTAATGTAGAAGGGAGATAAGGAAAAAGTGAATAGTTGGAATCGAGGGTAATATGAAGATAGACATGAGGTGGGAGATGGTGTTCCATGGAGGTGCACGGCCGACCACGTGTGGTCGGGAGTGTAAGGCGAAGAAGAAGACAAAGAAAAAGGATTTCTGGGCCACTGTTCTTCATACATTTAGATCGTGTTTCTCGTTCTCTTTCGGTTAACGTCGGTCGCGATATATAATAGCTTACATCATGCGCGCGTAGTCGTTAATATACGCGCAGCGCTGCAGTGCTGGTGTGGTTTTACCTCTATATTCAGGCTTGGGTACCTTCAGATGATTCTTCAGGAATTTATTTGGATTTTGTTTCGGTTTTTGGCTACTAAATTAGCGGCTTCACTTTAAAGCGTTCTTTGGTTACTTGTCGAGTCAACACGTCTGCTAAGTGGTCGTGTTTTGAGTTTGAACGTTTTTCGGCTAATTTATTTTTGTCTTCCGTAATTGATACCCTTATTGTTTGGAGTTCAGCCGATTTTCTTATAGTTTCATCAATTACGAAGAATTCGTTTTCTGTTATCATTCTCAGAGTAGTGGTTTGTATTCTCTCCAGTGCGTTCCTGCTGATTTCCGAAATGTTGGCTCCCCAAGCTGGAGCCGAGCGTAAGTTATGCACAATTTGCATTTTCTTATGTACAATTTTGTTGATATGTAATCTGGTTGTTAAAGGTCTTCTTTGGTTAATCACTGGAAAGAGCATTGCTGTGGCAGCCTTACGTTTAGACATAGCGGTATATAGTTGACCTGTTTTGCAAACTTCAGCGAACTTTTCCTGTCTATCCGGATTCCAAGGTATTTTATACTGTATGACCTCTTAACTGTTGTTTTGGTGTAAAAAGAGTGCGAAGAAAAAGGATTTCTGGACCACTGTTCTTAGTGTAATTAGATCGTATATAGTATTTCTCGTTCTAGTTCGTATAATGTCGGTCGCGGTATATAATTATAGTTTACGTCACGACGATGTTGACACTGCATAATATATAAAGGAGGAGCACGTGTCTGCGCGATGATGAGGAAAAGAACCCCGCCGAGGGGAAGGCCATTACTTCCGGTCAAGCTGTTAACTGCGAGGGTTACACTGTTTCAATTAAACGGACCGAGGAGATCGTCCTGGTCGCACTTCAGCCGCCTAACGACAATAATAATAATGATAATAATAGACAACGGTAATTATATTGACCGGTCGTATAAACGATACAGTGTTATTCATACAAAATATTAGTCATGCGACAAAAACGTATATACACGAAACAAAGTACGTAATATACATTTTTTTTTTTAATGTACCTATACACGCGCGTTTATACCGGTTACAATAATGTGTATTATAAAAACAATTTTGCACCTGCGATATTAACATTAATTATGTATAAGATCGACAAACAACGTAAAATTTGTTTAAAAAAAAATATTTATTTACTTTACAGTGCTTTATAGGCTATGGTTACAATGTATAATATGTACATTATCAATATCTTTCCTGCATAGTGATTATTGGGTTTTACATATTAATTACCAAAAGATAACTTTAATCATTCGATAATCCTTGATCACTGACCAACCACCGCCTCTTAAATTGAGGCACGTGCCTCAAACTGTATTCTTCGCCACGCCGTTGTCATTGACGACATCTCGCACTCACTGGCTGGAAAAAGCGCATGTGCTCGAAACAGCTGAGAACAAGGACAAAGCAAAGCAAGTGCGTTTTCTAAATAATTGTTGTATCTATTAAACGAAAAGTGATCTAAAAATATTTATACGTACAATTATTACTGACCGATAGTGTTTTTTTTTTATAGAAAATATTAAAATTAATATGGTCGAATAGTTTAATTTTTTTTTTTAGTTAATACTCTACTGGGGACACACGTAATATAACATAATGATAATAATAATATATCGAATTAAACGCGCCGTATACATTATACGTGCATTATATAAACGCGTTTGAATTGTATAAAAAAAAAAATAATAAAAATTACCCGCGGTAGCTGAGATTTGTATAAAATAATATAATATACACTATCGGGATCCGATAAAGTTGTAATTTTTAAATAATTATATCGTTCGGAGCTAAACTCACGTCTTGTGTAACGGTACGAGGAAGAGACGGTAGTAGTAGTAGTAGTAGGAAACTCGTGTTTTCTCCGGTACATCGTCTCGTTCCATTAGCCAGCCAGCCCACGCGTATTCCACCAATACGCGCGCGGTTAATAGTTTTCTCGTGTAGTACCTACACCGCGGTAACGACGACACGAACTCCGCGGGCCGGTCACACTATGACCACGGTCGTGATTTATACGAACGAAACGAGAAGCGATTAATAAACGACTCCCTGGCGTCTCGCACTTTTTCTCCTAACCCCCGTCCGAAAACTCCAATAATATATACGTATTACGGAGTGTACATATTTTATTTTTCTTCCGATAATTTTTATTACGATATTTAATCAATCTAACGACGGCACAGTGTACTATAATAATATAAAAACGAAGTTTTTAATTTTTAATTTAATTCTACAGGGTGTACCGCGGAGATGTGCAGACACAAACGAGATGCATATTTCGTTCCGCCCGTCTAGCGTACCTACCTAACGACGATTTTTATAAACGTTTTGATTTTCTCTCGAATAATATAAAACATAATGCGTGTATAGATTCTAAAAGAAACGCACATTGTTTTTACAACGAGTCTCTTATTATTATTATTATTATTATTATTCATTTTCAACATTCACACTTTTCGTATTTACTCACAAAAGCTTAAAAAACACAACATACTTTAGAGTCAGTTTAGACACACACACACATATATATATATATATATATATACATATATTTTAAATATTCATTAATATATATATATATATATATATATATATATATATTTAGTAAGCCATACTATACGTATATCTTGTTTCAGGATCGTTTCGCGCCAAAGAATTATTCAACGATTTATCGTTTTTTCGTACATAATATTCAAAATAATAGTAACGAAATCTCCGTAGAAATCATAACACTTTCGAATCGACCTATTTTTTAACAGATACTTATGTATCGTACCTCACGGCGCGTTCTTATTATTTTCAACGGTAAACGAATTAATCGTATATAAAAAAATCGAAAAAAAAAATTAAATTAATTTTTTAATTCGGTACCCAAGAATATACGTGTTTGGAATAATTTTTAGTAAAAACTTTTGATTAATTCATATACGCGGGTAAATTCGGCAAAACATTTTTTTTTCTAATTTGTTCGATAAATAATTTCCAAATAAATCGGAGTCGTTTCGAACTGCGCATAACGAGTGGACAGCGAAATGTCGCATACTATTATATCGTGATACGCGCAGTGATCTAGGTACTCGTGAAAGAGTTCGGCGCATTTTGGATAAAAATAAAAAAATAAAAATCATTTAAAAAAAAAATATATGCACCAATATCTCAGTCGCATCTCCGCGTGACATCCTGTACGTAATGTGTGCAGTGTACGATAAACGGGTTAACCAATACACATTATTATAAAAAAAAAAACGTGTAAACGCGAAGAGACAAATCGACAAAAAAAAAAAAACTAAAAATCATCGTATACCTGCAGTTTACTTATACGATTATATTAGGCGTACATATATTATTATATTAAATATTGTGTTGTGTTTGTGCGTGTACGCGGTAATATTATTATCGTATAATTATCATGAGCGAGACGACGAGAAAAACGTTTTAATATCGACGATATATAATAACGTATATATTTAATATTGTCTGTATATAATTTATATGTTATAATATACGGTAGCGAGCAAGCCGCATAATGTATATGAAATCGTTGTTCTCTTATCATTTTACGCGCGTATTATATATATATTTATATATATAATTATACCATTAATTATTATATTATAATAATATAATGTACACTCGACGTATTCACACAACTCGGTAGCTGTAGATATATTATTATAATATAATAATAATAATGATAATACGAGCCTGTATACTATCGGTGTACACGAGTGTGCTACACGTATCTGACACACGATCGTTTTTCATCGTTTTTTTATATATATTTTTTTAAATATTTTATAACGCCTCGCGAGTACATAATATATTGAATGTATACGTATATATATAGAGAAAAAAAAATACAAATTACACAAATTCGTCCAACGCGCGGATTATAATAAAATACGCGTTTACGTGAATATTTATACGTATATACTATATATATATATAATACACGAGTGTAATATTTATACGAATAATTTATACATTTTACGAATATGTTATTCCGAATGCGAATGATAATAATAATCCGCGCAAGTCTCTTATACGTATATTTGCATCTGACCAGACTTTAATCGACTACGAGACGTAATATTACGTACAATATATATATATATATATATATATATTGTTGACTACGTCGTAGCAATCGTTTCGCGAAAATCGGCTCTGAATCCAATCGTGCAAATACACAATGCACGAGATAATATTATCAACTACGAGTTGGGAAGCCAGTGGTGTATTTTCGAAAAAACGACGACATCTCAGTGGCCGATGTACGAACCGGAATGTCATCGAGTTTCGAGCAACTCACAGGATTCAAAGCGAAGGAGTTCAACGTCTCTTCTGTTACGTTCTACGGCTGAAACGACCCGCGGCTCGCTACCTTATTGTCTTAAATTCGTTTTCTTAAACAATTTTTTTTTTCGTTTCACATCGTCCGCTACGTGTGCATTTATAGTGTATTATAGTACAGTCATAATATTGTATAATGCCGTTTTCAACGCGTTCGTTAAGCGTTTCGGGGGAACGTTCTCGAAACAGTATTTACGGCCATCTGACAAAACGACGTGTATAATTCGCTAGTCGCGCGGTGGATATCGTCCGTAGACGACCAACTGTTGGGTTGCCAGACGTCCAGACATCGGACAGGACAGTCCTAAATTTATTTGATTTGTCCTACGTCCAAAAACGTTTTGAACTTTATGTAGGACAATTCTACATTTCAATACATAGATTTTATATTTTAAGGCAGTCGTTTCTGATTTCGACTTTTGACCCTAATTAGGGTCGCGGAATCGTGTTTCACATAATATTATTTAATTTTCTTTCATATTTAAAATTTAGTTACAAAAAAAGGGCACAACTCAAAGACAAACCTGATTTGTCAAGAGAAGCTGAAAATGCTTTACTACCATTCCCAACAACGTACCTACGTGAAGCCGGGTTTTCTGCTTTGGCCGTCATTAAATCAAAGTACTGCAGAAATCACCTTGATCCCCAGCACGATATGTGGTGTGCACTTTTAATTAATATTCATTCCAGTATTGAAGAACTTGTGGAAAGTGTTCAGCACCACGGATGTCATTAATTATAGGCATATTATTTTGTATTAAACTGCAGTAGTGAACTCGTTTTTATAATGTTGTAACAAGCGAGTTAATAAATATAAAAAATATGATTTCAATTACCTACTACGACAATTATTATTATAATAATTTTTTTTTTTTGTGGGGGGGGGAGGGATCGCAGATTTCAATTTAAAATATTAGTGTCACGTTTATAAAAAGTTGGAAACCACCTGGTTTAAGATCTATGAAAAAATAACTTTAAAAAAAAAAAGATTGCCGAAAAACGCTACGGCCAGCAGCGAAAGGGGGAAGGTCCGGGATTCAATTAGTAAATTAGTAAAAGGGTTGATGACTTTTTTTTTTTTTGCATCCCAGGAGTGGGAGCTTCGGCAAAACGTAACGCCAACATCGTCCTAAATTTTACGTTTCAATAGTTGACAATCGTACGACCAAGTCGCGATGTCGGCTCCTATCGCGTCGAGATTTCTGCGGACAAACGCCGTCGTCTCATCGTATTCCCACGTGCTGTTAACGCCGTAAACGTATTGCGATCCGCCCGACCTATATACACGTAATAATAATAATAATATATTTATTTGTGTGTACAGTGTCAACATTATAATAATAGTCCTCGTTGCCCCGGGCACACCTAACCGCCGCGGCACGACAATGACACGTAGGAAATAAAATCCAATAATATTATTATTAATATAAAAACGTATACGCGAGCGTAGAATTTTGTCTCGGGTTCTTTGCCGTCATGGGAATCAATCCGCTGCGCGTGTGGCCGCCGCCGCCACGTTATGACTTTGACCGATGAATCGCGCGGTACGATGACGACATAATAATAATAATAATAATAAACGCGATACTCGTGTTTTTCGCCAGTTTTTCGAGTTTTACAAGCCACGGCGGTTACCGACCACTAGAAATAACGACGACCATTTGTCACGAACCTCGTCTCTCTCTCTCTCACTCTCTCAGATCTCTCAGCTCTCCCACGTCAAAATAGTACAAAACACGAGCGCGCGGACATCGCGGCTAAACAATCGACGTTTTTGGATTTGCGGTCGACTGTATAGTATGTATAGACGAAGACGATAATATAATACGTATGCGCAGGACACTATACGTGTACGCCACACGCATACAATGGGTCACGGGCCACAAAAAAAAAAAAAAAAGGGAAAAAACCGTAGGAGAAAAAAAAAAGAAAGGATTTTCGTCTCTTCTTCTCGCGTACCTACACATCAATCCTATATTAATACCTAATACCGTGTGAACCGACCGGAGAATAGTCGTCATCGTACGTACGTACTGTTATTATTATTATTATTATTATGGTACGGACCGATAAACGACAATATATACAAATATAAGAGAAACGACCATGTGTTTTGGTATTGAAAATACGGTCGACCACAATATTTATTACACATACGTATATCGGAAATAAATAGTTATATTGTGTGTGCGCGCGCGCGTGACCCAAAACATTTGAGCGCGTGCTCGCGGCGGTTTACCAGTAGTATAAAATACCGGTTCTAAAACCTCCGCCGGCGGAGGCACTCCGCCGGACCCTCCGCCGACCCTCCGCCGCCGCCGCCGACCCTCCGCCGACCCTCCACCGACCCTCCGCCGCCGCCGCCGACCCTCCGCCGGACCCGCCGCCGCCGCCGGCCGACCGCTGCCGCCGCCGTCAACATTCTACCGAGCCTTCCCCCCACCTCCACCACCGAGGTGTTATAACGCAATCGCGCAAAAATCAAACTCTTGTTATCAAAATGTAATTTTCTTATCATTAACCAAACTTGATATAAACATCTATTAAATAACCAAACTTGTTATCAGTGATTAATGATTTTTATCATGAAAAATAACTTGTTATCAATCTTGGCATATTATTTCCACGTATATATTAAATGACAAACCTATCTATTACGTAACCCATCTATTTTAACCCTATACTCTACCGGGTACTTCACCGACACTTCCCCACCTCCACCGCCACCATCGATATATTTAACCTATACTTACCCCCCTCTCCCCCTCCCTTGTTACTTGTATATTAAATATAATATTTAAAAAAAAATTATATTTCAATACGAATAAGACTATACACGTACGTGTTGGTAACGATTATCGGTGTGGTTATATACATTAATAGTAGAAAATGTGAAATTATCGGTCGGTATATGATCATACACGAATATGTATGTACGCGGTGTGTTATTAATGAGTAATTATCGAATCGTGTAAAATAATAATATTCTGGGTGAGAATCGAACTGGTATACCGTAATTAATATTATTATTATAGTATATTTTTTCCAGTCGGACTCTCACACCATTGCTAATATATGTGAAAAGTAATACATTTAATACCGAAAATATTTAAAATTAATATAATGACACACGTATATTATATGTAATAATCGTTAGGTTAAGTCAAATATACACCGAGAAATATACTCGGAATACATTTATAAAATATTTCTCCACCAGACATAATTAAAATTGTGTTTACATCAAAACCGAATATATATATATATATGCAGACGCATTATAATAATATTGTATCGTATATTAAAACTAAATGCTTAACGAGTGTACACTGTACACGAAATATATTTAATGTTATACACAGAAGACGAGAGATTGATTTATATATTATTATACCCATGAGTATTTACACGAAATATATTAATACCTTAATATATATATATATATATAAGACGGTATTTTCATTATTATTGTAATAATTATAAGTTAAAACTCATCAATCTCGTCACGTATATGCTAAATTCATTATCATAATATTGTATCGCGTATATAGAAACGAAAATTACTAGGAAACTGCTTAACGAGTGCACACGAAATATACGAGTATTTAATGTTATATACGTAAAATACGAGAAATCGAATTGTATCATTTATCGAAACCGATATTGCCATTTACTTGTACCTATGAGTATTAACACATTTTCGCGAAATATTAATACCATCGTTATCCTTATTTTCATACAATAGGAGAAAATGCACTCCCTCACTTATTAATTATTACTAATATGTCTCTATATAAGACGATATTACCATTATTTTCAATCAGTGCGTTTTAAATAAAATGTATCAAGACCTACCCAGGCAGACTTGAACAGTTTTATTTAAAACGTAATATTCAGACTTGTAATTTTCTGTGTGTTTAGTGTTTTTTTCTTGTATTCTATACAAGACGCGTGTTGTATTTTTTCTTGTGTTCAGTATAAATATTAATATTTATTTCAAAATGTTTAAATGTGAAAAGTGTCCGTCCACTTTTACCCGCAAAGATAATTTAAATAGACATATAAAAAAACATAATATCGATCGCTTTCCGTGTGAATATTGCTTGGAACTTTTTACACGTAAAGATATTCTTACTAGGCACGTAAAACGAATACATCGAAATGTCATGCAAATGCCTATAACTGAACCCGTACCCGGAACATCGAGCGATAACAACAACGATCATCAACAACCAGCTAATTTATGGTATGATCAAAAAAGTGATATGGTGTGTGTACAAGCTCTGGACGAATTTGAAAATCAAGGTAAGAAATTACAAAATAAACATAATATAATATAATAAGTGAATTTTTTTGAATAATCTAAATCTTTTAAAATATAATCAATCTATCGAATTATAATATAATTAAAAGTAACATCATTTTTTTTTTCTAAATTTTTTTCTGTTTACTCATCTACTACGCGTAAACGTCAAAATCCCCATACTACTATCGAATTATAATATAATTAAAACTAACACCTTTTTTTTTTTTTCTCTAAATTTTTTTTTTTTTTTTTTCTGTAGAATCGACTACTACACGTAAACGTCAAAATCCTCATACTACTATAAATTCAAAAAAGGCTCGTTTAAATATGGTTACTTCCCCCGGATTTATCGAAATTGGGTCTTCACATTCACGTAAAATAATTTGGTATTATTTCAAAATGTACAACATTTTCAAATTATCAGTCATTTTCAACTCGATGAAGTCTGATTTAATTAAACTTTTGAACTCATTCGAATTACCATTAAAATTCAATTTGAAATTAGAAGCAACATATAATAGACCTAACGTGGAAAATTCATCAGAAAATAGGGCTTTCAAGACTTCGGCTAGAGCACTTTTCATGGATAATGATTTTAATAACGTAATAGATAACGAATGTTCAGTACTTCTTTCGGAAGAGGAAGAGTACACGAGTAGGGGGAGTGGCTTCACTCTGCAAACTATCGATGGAATATTAGTAACCATATATCGTTATACGCCTTTAGACGGTTCATCTTACATCCCTCTTCCGACAGATATCATTAATAAACGGGCCGTCTTAAATCCACAAAATTTTGATGAGAATTGTTTCAAGTGGGCGATTTTAGCTAAACATGTGACTGGCGAAAATAAACATCGCATTTCTGAAAATTATACTCTTCACGAAAATAAATATAATTTTACGGGGCTTACTTTTCCAACTCCTATGAATGAAATCAAAATATTTGAGAAAAACAACCCTAACGTTTCTATAAATGTATACGGTCTCGAAAAATATTCTCAAAATTCACAAAAATCGATATCTCATAAAGTGTATCCGCTTAAAGTTGTAAAAGAAGAAAAAACGGATCATTTCGATCTTCTTTTCATTACAGAAAATGAAAAATCACATTATACATACATAAAAAATTTTGCAAGACTCGTATGCTCGCAAATTACATCATACGAACATTCAATTTTTATATGTAAAAGCTGTTTTGCAACATTTAATAATAAATCGAATAAATATAAATTAAGTGGACAGGCAGCGTTAGATAAACATATGGAGATTTGTGGGTCACATAAACCTATATTACCAGTTTTACCAAAAGAAGGAGAATTCCTTCAATTCGAAGCATGGGGAAAAACACAACGTCACCCTATAATAATTTATGCGGATTTTGAAGCACTTCTTTCGAAATCTTCCGAAGTCAAAGGTCCTAATAATATGATAATTCATAAACACAAGCCAATGAGTTATGGATTCATGGTGAAGGCGTCGGATGATGTTCCAGTCGAGTTGCTAGAACAATACAATATACCAAGAACGCCAATAATTTTCCGAGGGTGTGAAACGCAGGAGGAAGTAGCGAAATATTTTGTGGAAAAGATAGTTGACGTATCGAGAAAAATCGAAGATTTATTGAAAACCAATAAACCGATAAGTATGTCAGACGAAGAAAAGCGGAAGCATGAGCTGAAGAAAAAATGTGATCTATGTAAAACTATTTTTGTACATGAAAATCATAAAGTCGCCGATCATTGCCATCTTAACGGGAAATTTAGGCAGACTCTTTGCAACAATTGTAATATAAAATTACGTACACCGAATTTCGTCCCATGCTTTTTACATAACCTTTCAAACTATGACGCACACTTCATAGTACGTGAGCTTGGCTACGATACAAACGCGATTAAAGTTATTCCGAACAGCAATGAAAAATATATTTCATTTGAAAAATACGTTAGTAACAACTTCACTATAAGATTCGTCGACACGTATCGATTTATGACTTCAAGTTTGGCAACATTAGCAGCAAATCTTGTTACCCGTGATTTTTCAAAGTTCCGCGAAACTGCTCGAGTATTCAAAGTTAATGATATGCCGCTCGTTACTCGTAAGGGAGTGTACCCTTATGAATATACTGATAATTGGAATAAATTGGAGGAGACAAGTTTACCATCGAAAGAGCATTTTTATAGTGTATTAACAGAGTCGGAGATTAAAGAAGAGGATTACAGACATGCCGAGAAAGTTTGGCAACACTTTAAATGTAAATCACTAGGGGAATATAGCGATTTATATTTAAAAATTGATATACTATTGCTGGCAGACGTTTTTGAAAATTTCCGCGATATTTGTTTGAAGACGTATAATTTAGATCCGGCTTTCTATTATACAGCACCGGGTCTCAGTTTCGACAGTATGTTGAAACTAACATCAATAAAACTCGAACTTTTAACGGATTATGACATGGTGCTAATGTTTGAAAAAGGTAATTTTTAATTAATTTATTTATTTATTTTGTATATTTTTAAATTTTTACTTCTATAGGAATACGCGGAGGGTTAGTGCAAGCAAGCAAACGATATGGAAAAGCAAATAATTATACAACGCCAGAATACGATAATGAAAAACCCAAGTCATGGATAATATATCAAGACTGTAAATTTTTATATATTTCATAAATATTTAAAATTAATTTTTTTTATTCAATTTTAGGTAATAATTTATATGGGTGGGCAATGTCAAAGTATTTGCCTCATGGCGGTTTTAAATGGGTTGATGCTTCACTTCGAGGATTAGACGATTTAGATGAGACGTCTCCAATAGGTCGTATTTATGAGGTCGATATTTCGTATCCGAATCATCTACACGATAAACATAATGACTTACCATTTTTACCAGCAAACAGTGTTCCACCAGGATCAAAAATACCAAAACTTATGGCCACTTTTAAAAAGAAAGAACGTTATGTGATACACTATAGAAACCTGCAGCAAGCTATAAAACACGGGTTGATTGTTGAAAAAGTAAATATTATTATTATTTTTAAATATTATTATTATAACATTATTATTATTCATAATTATTTATTATAGGTGCATAGAGTGATACAGTTCAATCAGTCACCGTGGATGGAACAATATATAAAGTTGAATACAGAAATGAGGAAAAACGCAAAGAATGATTTTGAGAAAGATTTTTTCAAACTCATGAATAATGCGGTATTTGGTATGTTATTATTATTATTATTATTATTATTATTATTATTATTATTATTATTATTATTATTATTATTATTTTAGGAAAAACAATGGAGTCGGTAAGAAAGCGTATAAAAATGGAATTAGTTTCGTCGAATAAAAGAATGCAGAAATTAATCAACAAGGCGACGTTTAAATATTCTACGTCATACAGTGAAAATTTATCCGCTGTATCTCTAGAAAATAAGATTATTAAATTCGACAAACCAATTTACATCGGGTTCTCAGTCCTCGACATATCTAAAACGTTAATGTATGACTATCATTACAATGTAATGAAACGACATTATTCCGATTCAATTAAATTAATGTACACAGATACAGGTATAATAATGACATTATTTATTTTATTATTTTTAATATTAATTTTTTTTTTTTTTTTTTTCCAGATTCGTTGATATATTATATACTTACTGATGATTTTTATAAAGATTTACGTGAAAATTCAAACTTGCTTGATCGGATGGATAATTCAAATCTTCCTCTAGATCATTCATGTTATATCGCGGAACGTAAAAAGATACCCGGGTTCTTTTCTGATGAGACGGATGGACGTACAATATATGAATTCGTAGCGCTTCGTGCAAAGTCGTATGCGTATAATATCGAAGACGAGGAGAAAATCAAAGCCAAGGGTATTCGAGGGCACGTTGTTAAAAATCATATGACGTTTATTGATCACAAACGGTGTCTATTTAATGATGTCGAGTTGAACCGGCATACGGATAATGTTTCAATTAGATCATTCAATCATCAAATTTCGACAATTAAAACGAATAAATTGACATATAACAGTCATGATGATAAACGTTATATTCTAGAGGACCAAATACATACACTAGCACATGGGCACTATAAGATTAAGTGAGTTAAACTGAAAATACTGTTTTTTAACTATTTTAACTATCTGTATTTTATTTTTCAGTGAAATAATGGCAGAGGTTGAAACCAATGAACTTGGTGGTCAACAGCTGTAAATTATAATTTTTTTTTTTTCATATATTTGTACTCGAATATATTTGATTATTATTATTATTATACTCACATGAAATTTTTTTTTTTCATATATTTGTACTCCAATATATTTAGTTATTATTATTATATTCACTTGAAATTTTTTTTCTGATATGATTGTAGATGTATTACACATATTGTAATTTTTTTCTGATATATTTTAATCGTATACCTATTTGTTTATTAGTAACCATGTTTTATATATTTATAAACTCATTTGTGAAATAAAAAACTTTTTTTTTCATATATTTGTACTCGAATATATTTGATTATTATTATTATACTCACATGAAATTTTTTTTCATGTATTTGTACTCAATATATTTGGTTATTATTATTATATTCACTTGCAATTTTTTTCTGATATATTTTAATCGTATACCTATTTGTTTATTAGTAACCATGTTTTATATATTTATAAACTCATTTGTGAAATAAAAAACTTTTTTTCATATATTTGTACTCGAATATATTTGATTATTATTATTATACTCACATGAAATTTTTTTTCATGTATTTGTACTCAATATATTTGGTTATTATTATTATATTCACTTGCAATTTTTTTTCTGATATATTTTTAATCGTATACCTATTTGTTTATTAGTAACCATGTTTTATATATTTATAAACTCATTTGTGAAATAAAAAATAAAAAAACATAATCGTTAAAGATTAAATTAATTTTTATTGAAAGAAAAAACATATTATTTATATATTATTTATAAACCATTTTCTTAATGCAAAAACTTTATAAAATGTACAATGTTTTGGGTTCAAATTCATATGAAAAATACAACAAGGAAATCCGTCTTCGAAGCATAGTTGATTCAATCGAGGGCAACCGAGTTCTTCAATGTTTATAACAGTTACGTGTGGAATGAAGTTGTTGATAATTTTCTGTTTTTGTTCTCCTTTAACGTAAATGTTCTCAAAGTTTAACGAATTTAATATTCTATCGATTTCTTCGTACTCGACATCACCGTATTCCATTGAGAGATCATGGTAATGCTGTTCAAGCCATTTATTTGTTCTTTGACTCTTTGCGTCTTGCGTATTGTTACAGTGTTTAAAAATCCAGTGTTGTGTAGACCAAGTGTCGGTATCTATAACCGACATTTCCTTAATAAGGTACTTTGAGTTTGTGTCAAGAACACATTGAATATCTAATATAGCCGACATCGCACGTCTTTTTCTTTACGTAGTCACTCTACTACTGACTTAATATGATTATCCTTGTTTAATATTTGTATAGATTTTTCAATATCATTTAAAACACCTCGTACATTTAACATATGACCTTCAAGAGCAGCAAAAGCTATATTATTTTGTACAATATAATTCTCAACAGTATTTGCCTTTGCCTGAAGAATAATAATATCGTTTTTAAGTGTTTCGATTTCTGTGTATACAGTCTCTAAATTATGTATTTTTTCTTCAAGCTTATTAATACTGTTTTTTTGTATATCTAATATTTGATTATTAATCATTACATGAGATTTAAGTACTTTGTAAGATTCCTGAATTTGAGTGATAGTTTTATTACCACGTTCACTGATCGAATTATTGAACACGTCCATGACGTATGGCTTTGAATACAATACTGAGATTATAATTTGAGATCACTAGTTTTTATCCAACTGTTGTGCGATTTATCGAAACCTAACCACTTGACAAATATTTTGTTACTTTTTTTACGTACAATTTTTCAACCAGATAATCGTCAGGATAACGTGTTTTCGATAATTCTTCATTATAAAAACATCCGACCACAGGTCTCCCCGTATAATCCTCTAATTGGTAAGTAGTGGGTAATGTTTTGTTTATTTTTACAATTTTAAATATTTCCGAAGACCAGTTGGGCAAATATCCTTTTGTAAATACACCTTTCTGTGTACTAATACGTACTTTATCGTTTATTTTAAATTTAATTTTTCTATTTACGATATTACGTTGTTTCAATACAATTAATGACGGGTTTGCGTCAGCTTGTATAGGTGTCATTCCGATGGAACTATGCTTAGACTTGTTATATTTGTCTATTAACATTGGTAATAAAGATATCCAATTATGCGAACCTCTAGCTGTAAACTCTCTATACATTAGTGATTTTAACGTGCGATTAAATCGTTCGACGATACACGCTTTCATAGTACTATAAGTCGAATATTTCTTAACGTTATATTTTGCCATTAACTTGTCAAATGTCGTGTTGTAAAATTCTTTACCATTATCGAGTTGTAATAATTTCGGTGAGCGGTGAATTAATAGTTTTGACATTGCAGTAGCAACTTCGGTTCCTGTTTTCGATTTAAGCGGTATAGCCCATGCGAATTTTGTGAAACAATCGATTACGCATAATATATACTTGAACCCTTTATTTTGTTTTGAATACTGTAACATTTCGACCAAGTCGGCTTGCCATAAATCGTTTTTACCGTACACATTGACTTTACGTCTTACAAAATTTTTTCTAGATGGTTTATGTAGTTCAAACGCGATTTCGCGTTTAGACATTGGGTATTCGTTTTATTAAACCCGCCTCCAGTAGTTCTTCGAAAATCGATAAAATTTCATTGGATACACCAGTATTACCCGCCGCTTGTGATGATAATAAAAGTCTTAATCTATCGACCAGCTCGTTTGGGTCGTTCCAGTACACTAAATTATGCTTTTGCATTTTCATGGAAAGCCCACTACCCGAGGTTGGAAACAGTTTTGTAATGATTTCTGTATATTTATTACCACCTTTTTTAATCTTTTTTCCGTCTTGAGTTAAATGCGCAGAAGTTTGAATAAGTATCTGTTTATATACTTTCAAGTCATATTCAGTGTAAACTGTCGAATGTTTATAAAATAACAAACGAATGAGCCCAGGTGTTAACGGATAAGTAGCGTCTTCGATAATTAACGAGTTTTTCAAGAAATTGATTTTTTTATCGCCTAAAGTAATAACCCCATTGGAGTAATTTAATTTAGGGCCGTACGTTTTGTCTAAATCAGAAGACTGAAACCAGTTGTTTATTCTTTGTTCATATTGGTTATCACTAGTGTTTTCTTCTTCAAGCAAACTTTCATCTGTTTGTTTAGATTTATTTTTTTCTATATTCTGTAACGGTATAACCGAAGAACTAGATAATTTGTTTAGTGGATCGATAATGGGCTTAAAAGTTTGCGACACTAATTGCTGAACATTAGTTTCACCGGTTTTCAAAGCATTAAATTTACGTCTGATACTATCTTTAGCTTTAACAATCTCGTTTAATATACTTTCCTCGTCCATGATTACACATTAAATGTGATCGATTTGTATGAAACGTCGTCTTATATAACGACAAACGTGTCAAAACCGAGTCGATAACGCCCGTTATCACGTTCACTGTCTTTGCAAATAACGACAAAAGAAAACCTATCCCGATTCCAACACGTTGTACAAAAAAGTTTAAATTCTATAAAACTCATATCGCCAGAACAGTGTTCATTATAAACATGTTTTAAATTTCTCTCGTCTTGTTTAAATAATATAATTAAATTCGCATTATCACGTATTAACTGCTTGGGTACTTTCGAATAACTTTGTGCTAAATAAAATATATCTACTTTATTGTGTCTTCCACGTGAAAATATTCCTTATAACACCTTGGTGCTCACTGATTACGTCATCCATAACAAATACAGAATTAGGTAAAACCTTTTCGGGAGAAATGACTTTATCGTTTTCAAAAAACGTAAATATATTAACGCCGTCAATATCATCAATAATTCGTTTCAATAACTGATATTTTGGTTGTTCCAACGTTTTGGCATATATGTAAACGTTTTCGAATCGTAGCCCGTTCTCATTTACGAGTAGAAAATAAATTAAATTTGTTTTACCGCAGCCGGAACTACCCAATATTAGTGAACGTACAGTGTTTGGAAACAATGGCCCATGTCTTGATTTTACAATATCGAACGTATCGATATTATAAACGGGCAATTTTTTTTCTTGTTCGATAAAGCGCATTTTTAATATAAATACAGGGTTAGTGTTATCGATCGTGTCACACGATGTCTCGTGCTCGAAAGAACAAGTCGAATAAAGGCTCGGGGGTCGTGAACTCTCTTATAAATAGTTTGCCAGTAGAACTACATTTACCAGGCTATAGGTATGATAAACAGTTTAATATTAATGAACGAACATAAATATTATTTTATATTATAGATTTTGTGGTCCGGGTACTAAATTACGAAAAGGCTAGCACGCGGCGATCGTGGAATTAACAGTTTGGACGAATTGGCAAGAGAGCACGATATTGCTTATGAAAACAGTAATTCGTTAACCGATAGACATAAAGCAGATGAGATTTTAGAAAATCGAGCTTGGGAAGTATTCAAATCAAAGAACTCGGGATTAAAAGAAAAAGCAGCTTCTTGGTTGGTGACTACGGCTATGAAGGCTAAACGCAAGATGGGTGCGGGATGTGGTTTTAAGTTTGCTGTTAAAGCAGCTAGGAACGCGATAAAAATAAAATTGGAGAAAAAATTTAATGAAACTTGCAAGAACGTGTGTCGCTGCAGCAAAAAAATCGGTACCAAAAAATAAGAAAATAAAAACTCCTAGAATTATACCTATACCGAAAAAGGGTGGTGTGCTACCGTTAATACCGATATTCGCGGGCTTATCGGCACTAGGCGCACTTACAGGTGGTATTGCTAACGTAGTCAAGACCGTTAACGATATGAAATCTAATAGAAACACACCGATCCATTTGGGTAAAGGTTTATATCTATCACCGTATAAAGGTGAATCATATAAAATTGAAAAAGGTAGTGGTTTGTATTTGACACCGTATAGAGGAGAAGGATTAAAAAAGAAAACCAGAAAAACGAAAAAAAACTAATTTCCACGTTACCCAATAGAGCTTTGTACGATTACGAGATTATAAAGTATGCACACATGTTAAAAATACCTCATTTCATTGGAGTATTTTCAAGAGACAGGTTACCTCTCCGTCCTAAACGAAAAGAATCGGCTGTAGTCAACTTGGATATTGAAGACAGTACAGGTACACATTGGGTAGCGTATAAAAAAATCGGAAATTTAGTAGAATATTACGATAGTTTTGGTAACTTGCCACCACCGTTAGAACTACAAAATTATTTTAACGGATGCGATATCAGCTATAATTACAAAAGGCATCAGAAATATAATACTACAAACTGCGGACACTTGTGTTTGAAATTTTTATCATGTACACGATAACATTAAATGGAAATTCTTCGAATTTGTCCTGTGATTTTTTTCCACCTATAGAAGTCACTGAGAACGCTACGATATGCCTTTTAAGTTTACAAACAAATAATTCTATTCCTAACATAAACGAAAAGTGTAATAAAATAGGGATTATGCATAAAGACTCAAGTAAGAATATAATAAAAGATGTGTATACAATTCCTACAGGTGCATATGAGTTAAATGAATTGGAAGCGATAATCAAACAAATATTATCAGATACAGAAACTACGTTTGAATTAAAAGCAAACAACAACACTTTAAAATGTGAAATGAAATGTAGCGATATTGTCGATTTTTCCATGAATAATAGTATAGCCGAATTGTTAGGTTTTAAAACAGATAAAGTATATGACGCCAACGTGCGACATCAATCGGATTCATTGGTGAATATGACCAAAATAAACTGTATATATATTGAATCAAACTTGGTGGCAGGCTCATTCAACAACGGAAGACAGTGTCACATATTACATGAATTTTATCCAAACGTACCTCCTGGTTATAAAATTATAGAAGTTCCTAAACATTTAGTTTCGTACTCTCTTAATTGCACGACAATTAATCAAATTAGTTTAGCTTTAAAAGATCAAAACGGAGAGTTGATCGATCTAAGAGGGGAACCTGTTTCGGTACGTCTATTAATTAAAGATAACGATGGGTCTACAATTTTGTAATATAAAAAGTGCTGTACAACAAAAACCTGTCAGTAACGTTAAAAACGTCAGTACGATAGCGCGTGTAAAAAAAGTCAAACATTCTACTGTTATTAAGAAATTAAATAAAAACAATTTAAAATTTCTCCGTTCGATAAAAGCTCTATAATAATGGACGACGTATATTTAAACATAACGGGTGGTTATGTAGACGATTGCAGGATATCTCAAATCGAGTATCATTCATTTTACCATATTCAACAACGGCACTGTCTAATAATGATGAAGTATGTATTTCATTACATAACTTGGAATCGTATACTCTACCATGTGAGAGTTATATCTATATCGAAGGAAATATCGAGAAGCCCGCGGGTTTAACTGAAAACGTACGTTTCATAAACAATGGTCTGGCATTTCTTTTTTCTGAAATGAAGTATGAAATAAACGGTGTTCAAATTCAAAAACTCATTAACCCCGGTATAACTTCGACATTAAAAGGTTATTGCTCGTACAATAATAGTGATATTATCGCACGTTGTAACTCTGCTTGGAGTGAAGACATTGATAATTTAAACCCAGATTTTATAGAAGCAAACAAGTTCAATGGATGTATTAACCTTAAAGACTTGTTTGGATTTTGTGAGGATTATAAACGTATATTAATTAACTGTAATCAGCAACTCACAATGAACAGATCGTCGTTGGACATTAATGCCATTAAATTATTTAAAACCGATAATACTATCGAAATAGACGCGGAGAAACTAAAAGACGTTAAAATAAATATTTCTAAAATATTATGGAGGATGCCCATGGTTAAAGTCAGTGATAGAGAAAAAATTACACTTTTAAAAGTGGTAAACAGTCATAAACCCGTCACGTGTGCATTTAGAACGTGGGAACTATGTGAATATCCAGTTTTACCACAAAATACTACCCACTCGTGGAAAGTAAAGACATCAAACAAATTAGAAAAACCGCGATACGTAATAATAGGATTTCAAACTAATAGAAAAAATAGTACAAACAAACCAATATCGTATTTCGATCATTGCAAGATTAAAAATTTAAAAGTTTATTTAAATTCAGACGTGTTTCCCTACGAAGATTTTCAATGTGATTTCACAAAGAATAAAATAGCTACATTATACAGAGCTTATGCAGAGTTTCAAAAATCATACTACGGTAATGATAATGTTACACCTTTACTGAACAGAACCAATTTCAAAAAACACGCTCCAATCATAGTTGTCGATATGAGTAGACAAAACGACAACGTCAAGACATCCACAGTGGACCTGAGGATTGAATTTGAGGCAGACGAAACGTTTGCAGATGCCACATCAGCATATTGTTTAATAATACATGACCAAATTATAACTTACAACCCCTTCAATGGGGAAGTAAGAATTTTGTAAAATAATTATTGTATAAATAAAAATTTGAAATAAAAAAATTTTTTTTTTTTGGTTAATAAATAGTATGTTTTTATTTTAATACATAATATAAAATAGTATTTTGTACATTGAATTATTTAAAATTGGAAAATAATTCTCGTGATGTTTTCCATTGAGGTGGTTGATAAAAGTTGATAGGAGATGGTGGCGGTGATGGCGACGGTATTTTGTGTAAATTGAAAATTGTTGGTCCATCGTTCTCGTCCTCAGCTCGAATCTGTGATAAATCATTTGGTGATGATGGCGGTGAAATTAGTCTTAGAGGTCCGTCATACTGATCGCACAGCTAATGAAAACAAATTGAAATAAGTTTCATATAATATTATAAATATAATCATTTCGTATTACCTGGGATTGTTTCACCAAAGACGTAGTTGTATTCAGTTCCTCGCAATAATTCGTTGGCATAAACACTGAATCGTTATACGGCTAGAAATAATAAAAATACATTAAGTATAGTAAAATATTTTTAAACGAGAGTAAATAATTACCTTTAAGTCATGTACGTAATTCGACATCACACTGACTGATAGTTGTTCCGTGGCATACAGTTTTATTTGGCTAACATAGTTTTGTGCAAACTTGGGTATATTATTAATAATTAATTCATCACTAACGCTTTTGATAAAATTAGTTATTTCTTCTTTAGTGATCAGTTTTCCGGGTTAATACTCGACTTTAAGTATGATGACATTTCTTTAAATTGTAAAGACACCAATGGTGAAATTATCTTGGTTTTACGTACTATAGCCTCATGAATACTCCATTCCAGATATTGAAAGTCTATCAAATCTTTTCGATCGAGTAATACACGACACCCATCTTGAATTTTGATTCTATAACAAGCATGTTCTCGCCGCGATAAATCATGTTTGATAATACGACATCATTAGTACTTAAAATATTTGTTTTTAGCTGTTTGCGGCGGGTCCAATATAAACGAAAGAATATTGCCCATCAATGCGAATATACGTCTTAAAAATCAGTATTTATGCTGATATATCTTGAGGTGTAATAATGTGTACCATAACATTGAATTGATTTACCGGATCGATTCCAATGTGAATAAATTTACGTTCAGTAAAATTTATTACGAAAACAGACGAGTCGATGAGCTTGCTAGGCGGTGCTGGTGCGACGTACTTGTATAATTGTTTCTTGTAGACTTCTTTATTTGCTTCAATTGAACCGGCCATGATTGTAAAATAAGTTAAACACTTTGTAAAGAAAAATAGACGTGTTTTTCACTCGGAGAACAGTGCGAGACTAAACATTAGCTGAATTATGGTGGTGAAAATGTGTATTACAGTAATGATGAATAATTATTTTCCAGGAATCGATAATTTCACTTTTCATTATTGTGCGAATATGTAACCATACCGATAATTACTCATTAACACACACGTACGTACATATTCGTGTATGATCATATACCGACCGATAATTTCACATTTTTCTACTATTAATGTATATAACCACACCGATAATCGTTACCAACACGTACGTGTATAGTCTTATTCGTATTGAAATATAATTTTTTTTTAAATATTATATTTAATATACAAGTAACAAGGGAGGGGGAGAGGGGGGTAAGTATAGGTTAAATATATCGATGGTGGCGGTGGAGGTGGGGAAGTGTCGGTGAAGTACCCGGTAGAGTATAGGGTTAAAATAGATGGGTTACGTAATAGATAGGTTTGTCATTTAATATATACGTGGAAATAATATGCCAAGATTGATAACAAGTTATTTTTCATGATAAAAATCATTAATCACTGATAACAAGTTTGGTTATTTAATAGATGTTTATATCAAGTTTGGTTAATGATAAGAAAATTACATTTTGATAACAAGAGTTTGATTTTTGCGCGATTGCGTTATAACACCTCGGTGGTGGAGGTGGGGGGAAGGCTCGGTAGAATGTTGACGGCGGCGGCAGCGGTCGGCCGGCGGCGGCGGCGGGTCCGGCGGAGGGTCGGCGGCGGCGGCGGGGTCCGGCGGAGGGTCGGCGGCGGCGGCGGAGGGTCGGCGGAGGGTCGGCGGAGGGTCGGCGGCGGCGGCGGAGGGTCGGCGGAGGGTCCGGCGGAGTGCCTCCGCCGGCGGAGGTTTTAGAACCGGTATTTTTATACTACTGTTGTAAACGGTTCATTAATCGTTCACAAATACAAACGAACGAATTGAACGAATAGTGTTCGAAACAAAAAATATTAATCACGGATTAGATGAATACAAATGGATCACTCGCGATATAAACAAAAAAAATGAAGTCATTCGAAACCATAGACATATAAATTAGTTGACCGCTCATAGAGAGAGAAGTCTGGGGAAGATATAGAGTGAGAGAGAAAAAACATCGTATGGGCTAATACAGTGTGCCAAACGACCAAATAAAAAAATTTTGATAAAATTAAGTTGTACAGTTGTAATCATACGTAACGCGCAGGCGGGTCGACTCTCGAGATTTCATCTCAAGTGGACGCTTACCATAAGAACCGCTGATGTATTTGATAACAATAAACGAATGAAAAAATAAAACATTTCATCTTCCATGATATAGCCCATAAGATGTTCTTTCTCTCTCACTCTATATCGTCCCCGACAACTATAGGGCGGGCGGTGAGGAATGCGCAGTCCGTTAGTTTATATGTCTATGTTCGAAACCAAATGTTTGGGGGAGAATTATTTTCAAAAGTTGTTCCACAAATCATAGATTTAAAAATCATATTTTTAGTTACCTTTATGGTATAAATATAATTAATTAACGATCAGGTAGGTACCTACCAGTTACCAGTTAAAGCGTAACTGATAAGCTTTTTCCTCGGAGTTTTTATCGGTATCGCCAAAGAGTAATAGGCGAAAAAATTGATAAAAATTATACGAAATTCCTTCATTAATAAGGGGATGTCCTTTTTTTTTTTTAATTTGTTTTCTGGGAAGGAAATCGCCAGGTAAATTAATGTTAATCGACCATTTAGTCGTTAGACTTTTTAGGTTTGTCGGTAAAATACAGAAAATGTCGATTATCTTTTTTTTGTCCTATTAATTTTTTTTCTATTTAATTTCTATTTTTGGGGGGAATTCCCTCCCCCTCCGTAGATCCTCCCCTGACATTGAATATCTTTTATAGGGAATCGCCTGAAATCCTAGTCAATTGTGCCACTGGCAAAACAATAGGCCTGTAAGAAGCGAAATTATATATAAACGGGGTACGAAAAATTTTTTTTACACCACTCCGACTCACACAGAACGCGACGGAAAAAGAAAAAAAATCACTGACTACGTTACACTACAAACGTAATATACCCTGCAGAAGATGTATTTTATATATAACATATAATATTATATATATACGAGGTCAGAAGAATCGTGACGGGTTCGCGTCGCGTTTGATTGATGTCGGAGATGACTATCACCGCGAACGTGTCTATATTATTACGGCTGCTATATGTCTACCTATATCTAATAATAAAAATTTATTGATACGTCCGCGTTATTATATTATGACGTTTCAGAAAACAGACAGAGAGAGCAAAAGCTATATAAGTATACAAGTATTTTTATTTATAATACGAGTGTAAATATATAATGGTGCGGATGATAGCGAACGAGACTCGCGGACACAGAGAGAGAGAGAACTCTGAGAAGAATTCCATTCGTGTGTGTGTGTGTGTGTGTGTGTGCTTTCGCCCTCGTCTCTCATCATCTCTATATATGTATTTTACTGTTGCGACCGGCGTAACAAACACTAGCGAGTCCTGCAGCATCCGATTAGCGTTGCGGCGAACAAAAGGGGTGTACATACGCGCGGGGCAATGGCGGCGGCGAGCAGGTGAGAGAAGTCGGTATTATTTCGTCGTCGTCGTCGTTGTTGTTGTGATACACGCTGACACACGACGAATGCCCGGGGAACCCATTGACTGATGGACCCCCTGACGATGATTGACTACGGTCGAATCCATCAAAAAATATATATAAATATAAAAATTTACACACACACACACATCAGTGAGCGCGCTCAATATTCATATTTAAAAAAAAAAAAGGGAAAAAAATCGTGAAAGAATAAATTCTCCTCCGCGGCCACGTCCACAATATGAAATATAATAATAATAATACGTATATGTATATTTATCACACTGCACACGCGTACATACAAACGAAATATTCTCGTTTATATATTATAATACTACTGCGGGGTCAAGTCATATTGTTGTGTATATGCGTATAGGCGTCGTAATACACACGTATTATAATATACACGTGACGAAGACGACGACACAGATCCATCAACGTGTGTGTATTAAAAATAAGATATCATATTGTATAGTATATAGTGTTCGACATCCCTTTTTAATTTTTACGCGATATACTTTTCACGATATGTATAGGTATAGGTACGCGGTGGAAAGTGATTCCGTTTATGAAAATTTATTATTATTATGGTAATTTTCGCGCTGTTGAAAAACGCGATTTTTTTTTCTGTATACGCATTCGCCAACGCGAAATATATATTACGCTTTTTCTTTTTTATCCCGTGGCAATCACATTATTTGTATAAATGCAATATAAAAAAAAAAAAGCTAGCGAGAGGTGTTGTAAATGTCGCTCGAGTGAATTACTCGGACAAAGATTTATTTAGAGCGTTATCAGTTATCGTTATGAATTTGAAAGCAATGAAGCGTTGGATAAAACGATTCTGAACGGAGCTTCGGTGCAGTAATATTTTGGGTATATAACAAAAACTAACCTTTTTTTTTCTATGAATCAAATACCTCAAAACACATACTTGCTATGAATAGACCAGAATTAAAAGAAAGTTTTTGAAAAGTTTTTTTTCTCCTAAATACAATATAAAGTTACATATTCGGTAAATATTTCGTGTTTCTGCATATAATCATTAGTCTCGAAATGACAAAGAAATAACGACAATCGGTTTTTGACGGAATCGCGTTTTTATGTAATTTTTATTCGGTAATTTTTTCTGACGCGTGATAAGGGTATTGAGAAAAATCTTCAATGTACCATAACTAGATGCGATTTTCCACCGTGAACAATAAGCTATGACTATAAAGATCGGAGCACTCGTCTTCTGGTAGATTTTAGAAGAGGAAGTGCGGGATAAATGAAAACGTTTCAGTCATTTTTGTTACTTTCATATAATCGCTTTCGTGATTTCGTTTCGTAATTGTTCCATCTGTCTTGCAACGTCTTGAGACACTATTGTCCGAGTTGAAAATAACGTTAACATTATGTATGTGTGTGAAATTATATTATCTCTGAAATTTAATCCGAGACCGTATCAAATTTTAAATTTTTATAATAACAGGCCGACGAAAGTACATTATTTTACGGATCGGACTGAACCGGACCGGACCATGCATAGCTCCATTACTTTATTGTTTAGGGTTTTAAATTAACGTTTTGATGTTTGTGTATACCGCGCGTGTTGTCGTTTTCGTTCTTATGTATTTGGTCTGTCAGAGGTGTGTGGTGTTTGTAACGCGTTGTAAACATCGGCGGCGGGTAAAACAAAAACCGGTTCGCCAATCAACCTGTCCCCGGGACACTTCTGTCGGCTCGGGGATTTAACCAATTAAACACGTCATGTGACGCGCGCGGCTAGAAGAAACTTACATATAAAATAATATCTGGTATTATTATCATTATTAATACACACATAAGTCGATTTCGATTTAGCTGCTGCTGCTGTATCATCGTCTTTGTCATATACGTACGTGTATATTTTCATATACAACGTCCGAGACGAGACGTCACGATGTTATCACTGCACCGTGTACGTTGTCGGCGTATATCCTCGTAAACGTCGTAGTAGTAATTATTACAGTCCGGACGATGACCACGTATTCACACACACACACACACACACACATATAGGATATAGCATAATATACGAATATATAATATAATATAATTTTCTTCTTCTTCTCCTTCGGGGTACATATAAGGCGGCCTCTGGAACCGTCTCGTCATAACTTCATCATACACGTGCTTTCCAATCTGATCCTCCTCCCAGTCCTTTCTCGACTACATACTCACACCTCGTTCTCGGTTTTCCAAGGGATCTTTTCCCTGTCTTTTTCCAACGTCAAACGAAGAAATAAGTTTTGCTATATGTGTTTTGCCTGTATTTTAAGCCTAGAAAAGAAGTCGGCAGACAGTCCAGTGAATGGCCCGAAAATTATTCGCGTGACGCCGTAGAATCGGTGCGAGTCCAAAGGATTTGTGTAGAGGAGTACGCGGTTAGACGAGAGATCGGCCGAGCCGTTGGCAATCTCGTCGCAAAAACGTTTTGTTGCGTCCATTTATCAAATATCGAAATAAAATAGTCGTTATCTTTCAGCACCAGCGGCGGCGGTTCGAGGAAAACCTAACGTAATAATTTTTTGCAAAAAAATTTGAGCATTATTCGCAGTTTTCGTTTTATTAAACTTCAAATTAAATATATGATTGAAAAAGAATGACTCGTCCGTTTATCATCCGACTCTAAGCTAAAATCCAGTCATCATAATCTCGTTTTCGGTTCTACGTTAAAAGTAGATGAATACACATTGCTGAGTGAAAAACCAGTGAGAATTTCCAGCAACGTATTTACACGCGAAAAATCATTTTCATCGGTCACGCGTAGCTAATATATTAAAAACTCGGTATCGGTCTCGACTTGAAATAAGTATAATAGGTCTCTAGAGACTTTGTTGGAGCCAAAAATGCAAAAAAAACTTTTACAAAACAAGCAGGAATACTTAATACTGATAAGTACATTGCGTATAAGCTATATTAAATCGTTTTGTAATAATAATTGTACTCAAATAAAGTCTAGAGTTTAAACAAACTTGTACGGTTCAGAGTGTTGGACGGTGGACAGGAAAATAGAGCGGAGAATGAGTGTAGCAGAGATGAGAAGCGCTCAGACGGACGAATGGGGTGACAATAAGAGAAGATAGGATAAGAAATGAATACGTGAGAGGAAGCGTAGGAGAGAAGATGTGAGAATATTGATACTTGGGCGGTTTGGTCGTGTTACGACTCGGAAGCGGGGTAAGAATGGTTATGGAAACGAATGTCGAAGAAGAGGAAGAAGAAGCGGTCGAATGCGCGATCGAGAGTGATATGAGGACTGTGCGCGGAAGATTCGGGTCGGGCGGAGGTTTAGGACAAAGGTGGTCGAAACGGTGTATTTGTAAACAAATAGTTGGGATAGAGGCGAGGGAGAAGAAGAAGAAGAAGAAGTTTGAACGCAATAAATACTGCGAGAGCGTATCGTAACAAGATATACGATCGTACATCATATCGAGAATATGCGAAAAAAAATTTGTAATTGACGTAAAAAAAAAACTCCGCGAAAAATCGATTTTTATTAGAAATAGCGAGCGCCGTATACTGATTTACGCTCAATATATCGTGAAAATAAAACGCCGTAGATTAAGAAAAGAAAAAAAACTCTCATCCAGGACAAATTGCTTTCACCCGCCGCGAGGTCGCCGCCACCGCCATCGTATCCTCTCCCGTCATCATCATCATCGTCGTCGTGACGTGCAGTCCGCGCACCGCGCGCGTGTAACGCGTTTCGAAACACAAATATACACGAGACCTGCAGCATCAGCAGCAGCAGCAGCAGCCGCGTGTACACAAATTAGACTCGTCCGCGCGGTCTCGTGCAGTAACGCGTATTATAATAATATATACACTACCTCTATCTCGCTTGTATTGTATTTAAATGTATATACGCGCGTACGTATTATTATTATTATTATTATGGTGAGCTAAAAATAAAAAATAAAACTCCCGGACTCCCGTTGTAGGTATTATTATTATTATTATTATTATTATTATTTCGGTGTTAAGCCCCCCCGTCGGTCATCGCGCTCGCGCGCGCGTCGCGCTTAATAGAGAGAGAGAGCCGCGAGTATGCGGAGCGAATGACGCGAACGGCTCGCGCTGATGTATCGCCCACGGTTCGTCATGTTATATTATCTCCGTACAACGATATTATATATATATAATAAAAAGGATATATTATGTACGCGCGCGTCTCCTAATGAGTAATGTTCCAGTTAAAGGAGTACGTAATGATCCGTTCGAAAAAAATATCTCATCGCGGTATATATACGCTACGTCTTTATTATAATATATATTTTCCCAAATATATTATCTTCTAGCGCGCGCGTACAGGGTGTGATTTCTCCCCCTCCTCCCGTCATCACTATTACTATAACGACATAAATACTACGTAGGGAGAAGAAGAAAAAAAAATTCCTAACAAAATTTTCCAAAAAAAAAAAAAACAATTGAATATTTATTTTTTAATTTTCGAAAATAAACGATACATTTTATATTAATTGTTCAGTTAAATTTTATTTTCAAAAAAAAAGGGGGGTTAATAATGAATAAAATTGCCTAGATAGAATTATAGAGTTTTGTTAATATAAAGCGTCGCGGATAAATCATCGCATTCGATAAAACGATTCCGCGGAGCCGAGCTTCGAGCGACACTTTGTCGGAAAATTTTTAATTGGTAATAAAAAATTTAAAAAAAATTGTTAACTTAGAATTTAGTCATAATTTGGGTTAGGATTTGTATGCGTTGGCGTATTTTTTTTTTTTTTTTTTTGCAACTTCTGATTACTGCTTTTGTTTGAAATGTCCACGAATGATGAAGTAAATGGTGGTTATTTTATTTTGCATATTTTGAATAAAATGCATATTATTGCATATTTCAACAATAAACACCTAAAATGCATGTTTTATGATATATTTTAGCCGTGGTGGTTGGTAAAAAAAGTAAAATAAAATATTGTAAGTATAAAAAAAAAAGATATAAGAAGTATAAAAACATACTAAGATCTAACAGAAGAACTTTTTATTTAAAAAAAATTTAAGCACCACATTATTGTTTCACTTTTGAATAAAATTAATAGTTTATAATAATATTTTAAATATTTTAGATTTTTAAAATGTTGTCTTTGTATTTTGTGCCATACTTACTTCCATTTTTTGTTGCATATTATGTGTCATATTTTTTCACATTCTTTTGTCGCATATTTTTAATAAACCGCATATTTAATATTTTACCATTTTTTATTGCATATAAATCCTAGCCCTACTTATGATTTTTTCGAACACAGTCTGAGTAACGTACGACCTGTGTCGTCGTACAGCACTTAAAATCAAAAATTACATCTTTAACGACTCGAACAGCTCAACATTTAACAGTATTGCTATAAACAGCCGAAAATTAGTAGAAATCGCGGAGACTATACGTAGGACCATATTAATTTGGTATAAGTAGTTCTTTTGTGCCGCGTTTTTTTTTTAAAAATCCTATCGAGAATATAGTTTTAATTCCGATTTTTGGTTTTTTTTTATTTAATTAGGCGCATAATGAAACTATAATACCGAGATAATCGAATAAAGTACCGACTATAAATAAGTTACCGGGATTATTCGCTACCGCGGAACGTAACGCGTGACGAGATCGTCCGCGAGCATTGTTTTTAATCGAAAATTTGTACATAGAAATAAAAATAAACACCGTTTGCTCGGTATTTAAAAAAAAAAAAACGAATTTGTCTTGTGTAATTCGATCTGAAACAGAAATTTAAAACAAATGTCGGCGAAAACCGCGTTAAAAATCCAAAAACCCCAATATTTTCTTTCATTATCCGCGCGCTTTTGAACCGCGTCCATATTCGAAGGGTAGACAAAATTTTGCTGATATTCACCCGTTCACTGCAATCGGTGACCTGTACGCGTCATAGACATATAAATATATGGACTGCGCTTTACTCACCCCCAGTCCATCAATCGACGAACGATTGTGGACTAGGGGATATCGTGGAATAAACACTACATGAATTTATTTATCCAAGGACTTTATCCGAATACTTTTTTAAAAATATTTAAATACAGTATTTTTTACAAGCCTGATTATACAAAATAACAATATTTATTATTTAAATCATACTATCGTACTATCAATGACTATCATAGACATAAAATGTTATTATTATTATCATATATTATTATGTTATTAGTTTTTTCTTCCATGATATCTCCTAGTATATATTTATCTCTCTTACTCAACAACTGCTTTCGATTTCTCTCTCTAAGCGCAGTCCATATATTGATATGTCTATGGTACGCGTGAATTTCAGTGGCAATACGGTAAGCGTTCGTTTGACGACGAATCGTTAGTTTGAAAGAAACGATCAAGGAAATAGGAGACTGGAAACGATAAAACAATATGACCCGTACAATAAACCGTTCGATATTTTTTACTTTTTTTTCTATGTTCCTTAAAAAAAAAAACAAAATAGATATTATATGAACATATTATACTCTATTCGTCCAGCCGCGTGCGGCGTTGAAAGGAACGACGGCGTTACTAAATATATGATTATTATTATTATTATATTACGTACATCTATAAAAAAAAACATAATAATAATAATAAAAAATTAATAAAACTGGTTTGTACAATTATAATATTGGAACCAGAATCTTTTGAGAAGCCCCTCAAATCCTGTATATGAATAATTTTGACATAAATTCCCGGATCATATACGCGCGTATTTATATATACACAGCGAAATATTATTGTTCGTCTATGTATATTTTGTATAACATCGCAATAATATTGTGGACAAAAACGACAAAACCGAATTCTCTAGAATCCGAAGGAAATCTCGTATATTTATACCCACGCGGTATTCGTTTTAAATATATTGCTTAGGATTTCGCTTCGAAGTGTAAAAATACTTTTGTTTTTTCCTTTTCAATTAAATTTATCGATAATTTAATTCAGTAATTTATTTATTTATTTATTTATTTTATTGACAAGGAAATAAACATATCTACATAAATAAATATGTAAGTATACACATATATGTATATATATATATATATATATATATATATATATATATGTTCGTTACAGCGGCAATATACTCGGTCGTTTTCGACGAAATAATATTAAATATTTATTTTATATAAAGTTATTAAAATACATAATATTATGCGTTTAGATAAACATTATTTTATAGCCGGCATACGATATAATAATAATTATACCGATGATATATATTTCCAGTTACGCGTGTAATATTCCGAGTTTAATAATTTTTTTGTTTTTCAAATATTTAATAACCGTTTGCAGTATATAATAATATTACGTATAATTTCATTTCCTTTTTTTTTAAGGTTTATAATAAATTTCAACTCTATAACACGGTTTTAACGCGATCGCGCGACAGTTAAATAGCCGAAATATAATTACGCGCCATTCCCTCGTGTTCCTTTTTTTTTTCCCCCTCGTATGGAAATCTCGATTATTGTATCGAAACAGTATGTGTAAACTATTTGATCGCGCGCACGTAATAATATTATGTAGACTGGCAATGGTGTAATATAATAAAAAAAAAATACGTGTTTAAAATAATAAATCACCCATTTATATAATATATATATATACGAAATTAAAACGTCTCTGCGTTTTGTGAAAACATAAGAGGATTTTAAAAATGAATTATTTACGAAAAATTTAAATTCGAACCGTACCACGTAATGGAATATTGAAAAGAAAAAAAAAACCGTATTAAGATTATATCGTAATAATAATAATAATAATAATATAGAAACGCGCGTATAATTATTATAATGTTCTGGAGTACTATTATATTATATATTATGTAACTATTATAATATATATATTACAATATCCTGAATCATAACGTGGTATTTAAAAATATTTTATTGTTGACGCTTTATATAAACCCGTCTCTTCCGAAATTCAGCTACGTACAATCAAAATGATAATACACATTCCAGATGTCAACAGTTCGATAATATTTTATTGTTGGATATCATTCGGAAATTCATCGTTACCGACTAAATTTCCATCGTATCCGACGTGTATTTTACCGATATTTCTTACCAGTAATCAGCACTGGGGTGAGCTAAAATTGTCAATTCATTTATAAAAGTATAAAATATTTTTTAATCAGCAATGTAAACAAATCGGATAAGACCTTTCCAGCGCCTTGCTTTTTAATATATAATTATGTCAATAACCTACACTGTAAATAACATATATAAAGTATAAAAAATATTAAAGGTACTCGTAGTACTCCGTAAGGTAGTCGATAATAATAGTTTAGTTTTAATAAATTCACTTTATCATATATTTCTAACGCTTCATCCTGCAGAGACTGGAAAGATTTGCTCGAGTTTATTGAGTTTTAAATGTGGGTTGAGCTCGCGTTGATTTTTTTTTCCCAATCAATTTTGTTTGCCGCCAGCTGGTTTTTTTTTTATAATAGTCTTTTAAGTAATTTTTTTTTTTGTTAATCACGTGTCCGAAACGTGTGTGCAAAACTTCAAGGTGCTCTGTGTTAGTATGCAGTGCGGTTTCGTTCAGATCAAATGCTTCTCTTAATGCGTCTGAATTCTTAGCCATGCTGCTATATGTCTGAGACGTATGACCACCGAACCCGTGTCACTAGTCGTAACGTCTTGGACTGGACGGCCTCGAGTTTTGCCAAGGTTCGTTTCGTTAGCCGTCCAACGCGCCGGTCCGTATCGCGTGTATGTTTTCGACAGACGTGGAGTTTCGTTCTGGCCGATAGTGGACCGAGTCGGACGGGTCGAGGGACGATGATAACCTTCACGCGAGAGAAGGATGATGATTTTTTTGTTTGTTTTGATACATCCGTATTCACTAGTATTTCCGAGGCTTTTGAATGCGGATCGAATCGCTGTTGTTTTCGCGCTGATTCGCGGAAATCGTCGTCCATAGACAAAAGTCCATTATTGTTACGGTACCGAGTCCATCATGACGATTGCGAACCGCGCAGAACCTTTTATAAACGAATCGGTTATTTTGAAAAGGCACCTGCAAGTCCATGTTTCGTGTTTAGTATTTGTATACGGTACTGAAGAGAACTGAATGCAGGACATAATATAGTGCCTTTCAACAATCCATCTAATAAATCGACGTGGCTAAAAACGCGTAGCATCTTTCTTGAAACTCGTCTCCGTTGTGTCGCCCACACCAGGAAGAGGCGATCTGTGACTTCAGTCGCATTATATTTAAAACTGTCTTTCTCTCCTCTCTGACAGACTCGGTCTTTTTTCTCGTTTATTACTCTCTAGCCTACCCTTCTCCAGATCCATATCTACTTCGTAACTCCCGCTCTCCTATCCGTTATTCACCTAATTATATTGATTTCATCCGTAACTCTGGCTTCCTAATTTAGTTTTTGTTTTGCTTTTTTTTTTTTACTATTTATTAACTGCCTTGCTGTAATGTTTATATACGAAAGCAAAAAAAATGCATAGAGTACGCGGACTTGGTAATTTTCTTCGCGAAACCAGTCGGTACGCTTGATATCGCTTAAAAATCTCGTGATAAAAATGATAAATGACGAAATGTGGACTCGGTGCGCCTTTTCGAAACAACCAAATCGAATATACCAAAACGAACCGCGCCGAGTATTAAACCGGAATATGTTACGATGTGTGTTCAGCGTATGTGCGCGCGCGCATTGTGCCGGTCGTAGCGCCGCCAATGTTTTGATGGAGAGCCGTGTTGTAAATTTCCACATGGTTTGTTTCTGACCCCTAAACAACGCGCCGCGCGCGCTGCCTCTCCCTCTTTCACTCTCATTATAAAACACACTGCCCGGGCGGGCAAAAGCGCACCGCCGCTCGTTCCGTAATCTCCGCATATGTACATAATATATTCGTGAGCGATAACGATTTTTTTTTTCCTCCTTTTCTTTTCGGTACGTTTGTGTGTGTGTGTGTGTGTAACTCAACACTGTATTTTATAATATTCCTGTCGTTGTGGTCCACCAGACCTCGTGTATTGATCAAACGAGCGCACACATAAGTATAAATACACACACACACACACGTACATAAATTCGTGTGTATACACATAACGCTCGCGCGTGTGTGTGTGTGTGTGTAATCGTACACCGCGTTCGGTCCGCCGATTGTAGCGGAGAAAGACCGCGTCCGCGAGGACGTACGCGCTGCATAAGCCGCCGACGGCACTGCCGTTTTGTTTGCGTTTATTTAAATACGCGCTGCGAAACCGGCAACGCAATATTAAATGGCCTATATAGGTACATATGTATATATATATATACAGGGTGATTGTTTAGAGAGAGAGAGAGAGAAACGAAAATATATATATTTTTTTTAATCACTATTATTTACCGCGTATCGGCTATTACCTGTATAGATTTCGGAATTTCATTTCGGTTTTCCGTCGTGGACGTTATGTTCTATAAGGATTTCGCTGGGGAAAAAAATCTTCTCCGAGAACGGAAGTTCCGCGTTCCAACGTGTTTTCTATAGAAAAAAATAAAAAACGTTTCGCGAACAAGCGATTTTCCGAATAATTCAAATACGATTTATTAATGCGTACATAGGTAGACAGACAGCGGCGGAAATAAGGGGGCTAAGCCCCCCAAATATCTTATAATTTGGATATTTGACTGATTATGACTGATGTTAAAAATGTTAGCCTCCCCCCCCCCAGAAAATTTAATAGATTTCCGCCCATGTAGACAGACAGCGGCTAGTGGGGCTGATATTGAACTATATTTATGATTAGAACGTACATATTTTGTTTTTCTGCGAAGAACGCGATGTGATCGGAAACTCTTTATCATCATCATCATTATTTTTATTATTATTAATTACAACGGCCTGCGTTCTATTCTATACTCATTCGATCGGTCCAAAGTACACGGGTTCGAGATAAAAAAAACCAACACCAAACTATTTACAGACGGATTAAAAACAAACCGCGTGATCGAAGAGAGTTACTATTTTATATATATATATACGGCCAAGTGGCCTTATGATTACATAAGGATTACAACGTACAGATTTATTAATACAATCGATAACACGAACAATAAAATTACAATACGACTGATTAACTGGATACAATTACAATCGCGTACAATAAATATAATTGAAATTATATATTATGTTCGAAAGTATAAATCGCAAAGGCGGCATCGGTATTGTCGTAAGACATCAGTCTTATCGTATATACGTTCATTACGCGTATATAGTTGGTGGTAAAATGAGGAATATAAAAAGGAACAATATCGTCGGCGGTCCGTGTAAATAAATAAATGAAATTCGTAGCGGCGGAAATCGGATTATAAGAAGAAGAAAAACTATTTAAACCGGTACGAAAATAACGAACGGAGTCATTTTCGCCAGTAGAGAATTCGAGCACGACGCGCAATAGCTTCGCCACGAAGAATATAAAAACGTATACATATATCAAAAAAAAAACTGATATTTATATTTGTAAAAACGCACAGCGTTATCCTGGCAGTATAAATAACACGCGCGCGGTTATGTTCTGCAGCAGGGTGTACATATTATTATATAATACACGGGGTCCGATCCCTTACGGCGGCGATTTTTACGGATCCCTGCAAAAAGTTTCATATTACTGCGCCGCGGTCCCTAGTGTCGAATCGGCCGGTTTTCGGACGGACGGACGGGGAACCTATATTTGTGATCAAACGCCGCCGCCGCCGCCGCCGCCGCCGCCACCGTCGATTGTCATCGGGCTCATGGCACCGGGGCATTCGGTTAATTATTATTACTCGACACGTAGTGTAATGTACGAATAATATTTATCGTCCAAAAACCGACAGAACCCTCTTCAGATAAAATGCCAAACGAACGTGTGTGCAATATACCGCGATATTTATTTACTCGTACGGACACGTCTTTTATCCTTTGCACGGAAGTCGGTGATGTCCTTGAAAGGAGAGGACACTCTTATAACATATGAATAAAAATAAATAATATCGCTTCACCGCGCGGTTTAGCATAAAATAACAACACTGCATAAGTTGTACGCGATGATAACGTTTTGTTTTTATTTATTTTTACGAGTTTTGTTTTCACATTATACGTCAACAATTATTATAAATTATAACATAAGAATATTAAAAAAAAACATTTAAAATATTACAATTGATATATACAATTTAACAAATATTAAACTAAAAAACCAGAAGAAGAAATAAAATTTAATATCAGTTCTACGACTAATTGGGTAAGTGTACATAATAAGATGGTGAAAACATTAATGACAGTAACGTGAATTTCTTCAAGGGACTCAAAAGGACCTTTCTTTGTGTAGCTAGAGTGGGACATGATATAAACAAATGAATAAGGTCACAATTTTGTGGGTTGATGTGTAGAGTACGCATATAGGAGAGTTGTTGAGCGAAAGAAGACGTACGTGAGCCGGAAAGAGGTTGTGTCCTAGACGAAGTCTGGTAAATTGCACAATTCGAGCCCTATAGGTAGATCCCGCAATAACTAAACCAAAGGCGGCGGAGAGTAATAGGAACGATATTTCTGTACCATATCGCATACTCAACGTTTTGTTGAAATACAAATCTTAAAAAAACTTTAAAAATACACAATGTTTACAATTTTTTTTCTAAATCTCATAACTCCTTGTTATCGCATTAAAAAGGTTTTCCGATTGAGCGAATCGCATTATAATATCTAGTTGGTACTCGAAAGATTTTCTCAATACTTTTTTTTGCAAGCGTCAGAAAAGAACTACTGGAAAAACTATACGCAAAAACGCGATTTCGTCGAAATCGATTATCGTTATTTCTTCGCGATTCCGTGACCAACGGTTATATAGAGAAACTTGAATTATTTACCGAACGCGTAACTCTATAATATATTATGTCAAGGAAAAAAGAAAAATTTTTCAAAAACTTTCTTTTAATTTCGGACTGTTATTTACGTAGCGATTTCAGGTTTTTAAATATAAAATAACTATAATAATATAATTCATAAAAACGGTTGGTTTTATTGTTATATATACCCAAAACATTACGCACCGAAGCTCAGAATCGTTTTATCGAACGCAATGATTATTTATTTTTATCCAAGTAATTCACTTAAGCGACATTCACAACACCCCGCGGCTCGCTACGTTTTTTTTTCTTCTTCTAAAATCGCACAACTCCTTGTTATCGAATTAAAGATATTTATATAAAACGGCTCGATAACGGATATAATTCCGTAATTCGTTTTTTTTTTGTTTTGTGAAAATTTTGGTGTCTTAAGTACAGTTAGGATTCTTTCCCCGTCATTTGAGACGCTGTTATACGTATATCGTCGTAAATATTTTAATTTTCGCGCGGTACGCCCGCGGTGCCTGTATCGGCACGTTTTCTCGGGACAAGCCTGTATGCAATAAACGTAGTTATTATATTTTAAATGTTAAAAACATACTTCATATCGATCATAAACTAAATTTAGTAAAAAAAAACCCCAACAACTATAAAAATACTATTGTCTTTTAATTAATTACGTCGCTTATAAATACGCGTATAAATTTAATAATTTCTATAATTAATTTCGTTTGAAAAATAATGCGTATTGCACAGAGTGGACGCGCATCGCGGCGTCAAATTTTCGGAGAAATTTTCACGAAAAACTATCGAATCGAAGGAATTTTTTTAAACTTATTTCACGAAGCGTACATAGAAAAAAAAAATCCTTTTTCATCGTCGACTTTGTTCGCGCGGAAAGAACGATTTCGCACCAAACGGCTACTACGAACATATTTATATTATATAATAATATGTTTATATATTATATTCAGCTATAATACCGTAAATTTTGTTTTGGGTCGTACTAAAACCGTTGATATATATATATATATAATGTATCCTGCCACTTCTGAAACACTTAATACTACTCGCGCAGTCGTTAACGAGATGTAGGCGTGTACACCTCACCTACCTTTTTTTCTCTCGAGTGTTGTGACGCCAAAAATTGTGTGTGTTTATAATATGGGAGCACATGATGTTTTATATTATATACGACGCGCTGTATATAATTATTAATCGCGTTTATACACTATACTGTACAGGGTGGTTTTTGGATCCGAACTATATCTCGGGGGAAATAAAAATAATTTGTATTTTTTTTTTTTTAGAAATTTTAATGATTTTAGTGTTTATAATCCCCGTGCCTTATTTGTTATAATTCTTTTTTTTTTCTAGACGAAAACCTCCTAGTTTAAATACGAAAATTCTTAAAGAATATAATATTTGTACGGGAATTTACACGGTTTTCAAAAGTTTAAGACTGCAGTGGTACTCTGTATAGTAGGTATTTAAAAATTCATTCTCTTCGAAACGCTTTATCAGACGTTTGTTTAAGCTCGGCGGTTATAATAATGTTACTTTTCGTCAGGGCACGTTATCGTGGGCTTTTTCATTCGTTCCTTTTAGTACTATATAATAGATTGTGTGTGAAAAAAAAATTGTAAAAAACAGCAGATTATTATATTCGTTTGAAATACGAGGGAGTGGAGATATAATTTTGCAAATAATCTATAAAAATAGCCCTTAAATTATTTAAAAATTAAGCGCTGGGTCGCGATAAAAAGAAATCATCCTGTATAATATTGTAGCGTTAATAAAGTATGTTTATATGAAAACGTTTTACAGTAAGTGATAAAAAAAAAATGTCACCAACCAGTTTTAAATAAACCCAAAAACACTTATGACAAGAAATAGTAAATTTTTATAGTCATTGTCGAATATATGCGCTTAGGTATATCGCGCTTCTGTTCGGGTCCTGATTAAAGGAGACACTACTGTGCGAAGGCAATGTGTTTCGTGCACGCGGTACGCACATCTTAAGTAGCGCACATTTTTTGAAACATCGATGATTTTTCATTCTTTGTTTTTTTTTTTTTTAAATTTCAAAACAAATTAATATTAATATATAATAAATAATGAATACACAGAACACGTTTTTGGAATACAATAATTTTTCAACATTTATTATTTTATAACACGCACGATTACAAAGAAAATCATTAGAATTTACTTAGTGTAGTAGATATACTCGTATGTTTAGAAAACATAGACATTTAGAGAATCTAAAAATAAAATAATTCTTTTCTAGATTAATCAGTTGTTTAAATGAACAGTTACATCACATAACATCCCCAGAGGTAATTTAGAAGTCACTGTTATTTACTCTTGTATTGGGAACCAAACATACATTTATTTAATTTTAGAAAATTCGATGTCTACAGAACATTTGACAATAAAAATACTGCAATTCAGTTGTTATGCGAAATTGCAGCAATTTTATAGTATGTTATATTTATTTTCTGATACGATATTGATCTTTCACAATTTGAAAAAAAAACGGAAAATCAACAGGATAATAAAATAAACAAAAAGTACTATAACTAAAAGTCTAAAGACAAATACGATAATCATCATTATAGTGACGACTTTCATTTTTTACTTCGTTCTACAGGAATACTGAAATCCGAGTACGCATTCAAGAATTATAACGATTATATAAACCGGCGATAGATACCTATGAATTTCTCGTGACTATAGGTTTCAAAAATAACTCGGACATTCAGTGCGTCGTAAAGCTATTGTCATTTTATTGCGATGATTGCCTGTTTATTTTTATCGATTTCACTTATTGCCCAGAACCTAACAAAATACAATGTTGCAAACATATTTGTTTTGTCTAAATTCAGGTTTATAATTTTTATTACTTTAATTCTACATGTTTACTACAAGAATAATATATAATTGAGATGGGTCTATACATTCTCCTCCTCCATAGTTGCGCCAATGTCTATTCTACACAGTGCGAATCGTGATAACTGATTAGCGTTGACAGTATATATAAGGCCATCCTCTCTCCGGAGACTTTAACGCCGTTCCATTCTCATTCCCGTGGATTTTTGTCTTTATAAGTGAATTTTTATTAGACTGTATTAAAAAGTTTAGTATAAATATTCATTCAACGTGTTAAAACTACTGAGCCACAGCAAAACGTGGCCGGGTCAGCTATAGTATAAATTGTATATATATGTGATGTACCATAGCAGCAGACCAAACTGGCCCCAATAGCGGTTATATTAAAGCCTTGAGGGGGAAGGGTGGCGAACTCAAATTCAATGGTGAGCTAACGATCTCCCCCGATCATTGAGTTCAACCACTGTCACTTCCCCGCATTATCAGTATTAGAAGTTTATGACTCAAATCAATTACGGATATTTTAGATATTTTAATTGAAAAAAAAATGATCCACATCCTCTTCCGTTGACACTTTTTGAGCAGGCCTGTATTCAAATCCTGCCCTTTTTCAAAAGTTTTAAAGATAGGTATTATTTCACCATTTAAAATACGTATTTATAGGTATCAAAATGTACTCAAATATACTCCAAGGGGGGAAGGCCCTATTCACCTATTCCCAGATATACGCCACTGACTGGCCCGCCACTTTCCGCGTTCGTCCTATATAATAATATATATTAACTAATAAACTCTATTTATTATACGTTTGCCATTTAAACACGACCAGCCGTTACGTTATTTTTGATATCGAGAAATATCCTCATTCGTCAGCTGTCTTCGGTTCACTGCACACGGGAGTTTCGTACCACGAGTATATAGTATAAATAACTCACACTGTTCTCGTATTGCAGTGTATCGATTTGCTGAAAACGATATAATATACGGTACCTGAACCGTATTTTTTACTCTTTGAGTTTCGCACGTATAATTCCTTTGATTTATTACGTATATATTCAACCCCTTCCATTCCAATAGATATTTTAAAAAAATTATTATTATTATTATTATAATGTCTGTGGCGGCGTCGGGTCTCGCAGACGCGCGTGGTACAGCGACGAGCGGCGCGCGTGTATATATAATATGTACAGCGCGCTGCCGGACAGAAACAACTTCATTAGAATATTTTTACAGTTTGTAAAGACATCAAACGATAGCCGCAAACACATTATGACAACCAGATTATTATTATTATTATTATTATTATTAAAGCACCTTTTCTAATGAAGTAAGACATGTGTCAAACTCCGGCCGGGTTCGGTCGGTAAAACGCGCTTTACCAGTGCACCGCGTATTATATATATTATATATATATATATATATATTATACACAAACGGGATGTCTGCAGTGTCTACCAAAATCATGTCGTTTTCTCCGATCTTCGCAGTCGTCTCGCAGTGTTTTATTACACTACACACATTATTTTAAATTCTCGATAATTTTTAGTAAGTAATCATTTATATCGCGACGTCCGCGAGACGACTTCCTATATATATTATATACACTAAATTGTTTGTTGCCGACTGGATAAAGTGCATGAAAAAAAAAATTAATGCCAACTATATGAGGCCTGTGCGAATTTGATGAAAAAAAAAAATCGCGAAAAACGCACGTTACAAAAAGCTAAATTCTCACTAATTTAAATTATTCTTTTTACTTCCGATAATATGTTATAAACACGTTCCATATCGAACTCGAGGAATCTTTTTGCTTCTCTCAGAAAAAAAACCTATTCTTCTCCTGTACGACACTACTACTACTACTACCATAAATGCATTGATATTTATACACGCATCAGTCAACTCTCTGTTTCGCGTTCTCGGTCCTCGCAGGAACGATTCTCAGCACGTTGTTATCCCTTCACGGCTACGATGTCCGAAAAATGTGACACTGTTACCGCGTACCTCGTTTTCGCTTCTCGCCGTTTCTACAATCCTATACGAAATCTTTCTTTAACCGATTTCTTCCCTTCGTCGGAAAGAGGGGGGTTTTTTTTTTTAATTATTATAATTGATTTTCTTTATTTTTTTTTTAATTTTCGTATATTTTATCGTTTTAATTATTCGAACTATATTTTCTCCGATACTTTTTTCTTAAATAGTTATATTCAAATTATCAAATTATAAACTTTAAAAGTCATGTTCTCTAACAGTAATAATGTGTTTGAACGATTATAAAAATTATTAACGAAATTCGATAAATTAATCGCGTACGAGTAACACATTATATTGTTATAAGTTTTCGAAGTCTCCGCGGCGGCGGCATATTTATAATATATGCACGAGGAGTCTATTCACACGCCGTTCTCGCCACATACTTCATTATAATAATATTATTATAATGCAGCAGCAGCAGCAGCTTGTCCACCGCGCGTTATTTACAATCGTAAACATTAATAAATTACCGGCCAATAATTTTTATTTTTATTTTCCTTTCTGCGCGGCGACCATTGCATTTATTGTACATATATAAATGTATACAGTATGCGCCGTATATTAAAAAAATTATTTTCATATCCTTGCTAACTATATATATATGTATAGGTATATACAGGATGATTATATTGCAGTCTGCACGAGCCAACAGCAATTGCCGTGATATATTAAGCTAATTTTTTTTTTTTTTATACTAATAAAGGACTTTTAGGGACGTTTATATAATAACCGTCAGGAATGTCTGATATTGAGCGTTTCCAAGAGGACGTATATTGTCAATATACTCGTACACTATATAATAATATCACCAAACCTGATTGTTAAACGCTCGTCACTCGACAATTTATAATATTCGTCGGATTTTAAAAATCAACGCTTGTCGATATATTTCTATACTAAGGCTCGAATAAATCGTTCGCTATTCGACAATGAAAATACGGGTGAAAAATACAGAACGGAATGTGAGAAAAATCTTTCTTACAAAAAAAAAAAAAATAATTTCCATAAATCTTTACGGTTGTAATTGCGCAGTTTTCTCAAAATTACACCTATCACACCAAGTGCAAGGGCGTAGCCAGGAATTTTTTTATGGGAGGGGGTTCCAACATTTTTATTTTACTTTTTCTCTAATTATAATTATAGTTTAATTCATAACCAACAGATTACTGTTAATAACACTAATAATAGTCATAATAGTTATACACACACACACACACATACCTTTAAATACATAAACAGAAGGGTTTACAATAATAAGCATTTATTATAATTTGACTGGTAGAAAAAAATTGCCTCGAATTAATTAAACAATTTTTTTTGCTAATACAATAATTTTCGCGTAATGTATAGTTTAACGATAAATCGATTTATCTTAAATATTTTTCTGTCCCGTAAATAGACGTACATAGTTCACCCGATCATCGACAATATTCCCCATTACCGCGGTGAGGTATTGGACAAATATTATAATATTCGTTATTACAATAATATTTACTTTCGTATTTGAAAACGTTTTTTAAAATAAATTTTATTTAAATATTCCAATATAAACGAAATGCTTCTGTTAAAGCTCGTATACACTAGTAATATTTTACTTTAAAAAAAAAAATTGGTTTTTTTTTTTTTGTGTATAACACCGCGCTTATATTATATATTATAATATTATCGAACAAATCGTATAAATCAGTCTATTCGCGAATTTCCCTTTATTCCACGATATAAATATATTACGTGGCTATATAATTTATTACGTTTCTTATTATTGTGCACACACAAACACACACAAGAAACGCGTATAACGAAAAGATGTTCGACCTCTTATAATAAAATATTATAATATAGTATTTTATACATTTTATTCGTATATACGATTTGTTTTATTATAGAAAAAAAAAATTGTTTGGGTTTTAAAAATTTTAAATTTACACGGTACATTTTTTTTTAAAATTATTATTATTATTATTATTTTTGTTAAATTAACATTTAGATCGTTAATCAATATTATTTCGTTAAAAAACTGGGTGGTTTTTATATTTTAAAAATTTCTGTGGGGCAGGGCGACTGATAGTCCGTAGTCATTTTAAACGTATATAAAATCGATTACACCGTTAGAATACATATAAAGTATTGATTGCCTATAAAAAAAAAACAAGTCGCATTACACGTGCGCACGAGTTATTTAATTACCACCACCAATGTCCACAATGATGGCAAAAAAAAAAAAAAAATTACAAACCATATAGAATCGAACGAGCCGTTCTCAATGGACACTGTAATTATTCGTATAATTTATTATATATAGTTGATAGCTCGGCAATTTCGATTTTATAAAATATCGATGCACATATATAAAAAAAAACGAAAATATCCTTATACAGGGACGTTTTTATTGGTGATATTATGTTGTGTGTGTTATACAGTAACATTTTTTTTTTCCGGGTAATTAAATGCTTTTTACTGCGCGTTATACCCTTTAAATTTATTTACCAAATACACTGCACCACTGCGAATATAATATTATAACGTTGTGTTTTCGACGACCACGTCGTCCGACGCGAGGACAAGGACAAGGAAACGTGTGCAATGTGTGTGTGTGTGTGTGTGTGCGCGCTATATTATTACAAGAGTTTGAGACTTTTAAACACACATGGGTCGCAGCACTGCGCAGTGGGGGTTGGGGGAGGAGTAGGAGATTTTTACGGATTCGGAGAGCTCGGAACAGCCGACAAAAGGATATTTTCGCATGCGGATGTGGTGCGCGCGTGTGGCAAGAGCGCGCCAAAGGATCGCCGAGGGTGTCTATATTAGGACATTGTCCAGATGATGATAAATCGTGAATGTATATAGCCACTAGTAAATGCCCACAATATTTTATACGCATATGCGTATCCCGCTTTGACCTGGTCGTCGCGCTGCATCGTGGTGTATATACCGTTATCTCCGGAATTTCATTATTTCTCCCTCAAATACTGCGCGTACACGCGTTTCACACGTGCAATTACATATATGTATTACGAATACGGTATATATATACCGCAAGTCTCCTGGCACTGCGCGGTTAGTGGCATTTTTCAAATATCGCGCAGGATCCGAGCCAAAAACCGAGTTCGGTATAATAAGTCTAGGGCCCAGATTTATATGCCCTCCGCCAAAAAAAAAAAAGAACTTTATAAACGTACGCTATAAAATACGCATTTACGCTCTCTAATTTTGTGTACAATTTTACCCTTTAAAATAAAATAATAATAAAAATCGAATTTTCGAATCGATTTCCTCTTTTTTTTTTTAGATTCTGAGCGGAGTATATTTGTCTTACAACGATGTGTCTTTTTTCTATGTCTGTACCCAAAAACGCTATACCTGCAGAAGGAGTGCTCCGATCTTCACGGTTTGTTTCCCGTAGCGAATCGCGTCTAGTCGGCATTTTAAAGGGGTAATTTGTCGATTTTCTCAATACACTTTTTAAATCGTCAGAAAAAAAAAACTACCGGCGAATTACGTAAAAACGCGATTTCGTCGAAATCGATTATCGTTATTTCTTCGTATAATATCGAAAGTAATGCGGTCACACAGAAACCTGAAATTTTTCACAAAAACGCGTGACTTTGGACTGTATTTATTTTTCAAACATTTCTTTAATATTTGATTTGATTTTATTACAGCCGATGATTTATAGACATTGATGGCGAGAGGTCAATAAACATCAAAACCGTTTTGATATCTTCAACACGTTGAACGACCGTTCAATATAACCAATACGCGGTCAATAATATTGTCAATATCAAAAATGTTGTTCGCGTGTGCGAGAGCCGTTACACCTCACAGGTGTACAATAACCATAGCTAACCCTGCAGTAGTCGCAGGACGTACAACATTATTATTATTATTATTATTATGCGATCTAATGTACCGTTACAATATAAAACAGTGTATCGGCGAGAGGGTGTTAACGGTTTCTGCTGCAGGTATATTATATAAGCGCGACCACCGGAGTTATACACACACACACACACACACACACCGTTAAAGGTTTGCACGTTTTAAGTCCCCGTCGTTGGTCCGCCAAATACGCGACTTACACACACACACACACACAACAACGCGTATTTTATCGACACACAAAACGCGTATGAATCATTCGGCACGTATATTATAATACCGTATGTTAGGAGACACGCAGTCGGGATACCGTTCGGTGGCGAAACGCCGCAGACCGGTAGCCCTTCCACGTCCGCCCATATTATTATCGTACTCGTTTTCTGCTCATACGGTGTAATTTATATATATATATATTTATACGGCGGAGCAGGAGCAGCGGGAGCAGGACTCGTGTTAACCTTTTCTTCGCCTCCGGGACGAGTCTGCACGCGTAACGGGAGGGCTCTGTAACATTCTCGCGTATACGTTATCGGTGCCGAATGCACTTCGGATAACGACGATAATGCGATGGGCGTGTATACCGGGCCGCATTGTACGCGAGAAGACCGCGGAGGGAGAAAAAGTACGGTCGAAACGTCCCCGCCGATTGTTACAAAACGCCGCCGTCGCCGCCGCCGGTAGGAAAACCGAACCGAATGCGCGCCACTGTTTTCACGCCCATATAATATAAGACGACGCCACCCCAGAGTCGTTGTCCACCCCGCCGCCGTCTCGTTACAATAATACACGTATTACGCTAGCTGCCCCCGTGCGCGATATAAGAAACCCTAGACGTCACAGAGCGGGCATCTAATGCGACACTCTTATTGGTCGGCTTATTGTTATCAATTATGCCAAACTGTTATCACTCATTAGTTATCATTTTTATTATTATGTACGAACCGTTTTTTTTTGTAAATATATAAATCTAATTTTATCATTTTATTAACACAAACACACTAAATATGTATATGTTAAAAATATCAATATTATAGATGAAATAAATATTTGTAATAGCAATCTGCGTTGCGAATTAGTAGATATTAAGAGTAACGTCGAAGTGATACGTTGTAATTTCAATACAGAAGACGACGTTAACACATTCTTTGTTCTATTCAAAGAAAAAAGTGCCACTAATTGGATTGTTCAGGGACAATTAAAAAATTTGTTTGTAATTATTACGTTATGACTTATATAATTATTAAATTGAAGGATTCAATAAATTATATAAAAAATTCTAAATATATATGATAACAATCAGCCGACCAATAAGGGTGTCGCATTAGACGCCCGCTCTGTGGCGTCTAGGGTTTCTTATATCGCCCCCCGTGCACTCCGTTGCCCGTAAAAAATGCCACCTCTTACACGTAAGCGCAAATAGGGGGCTAAGCCCCTAAATGTTGTATAGTCCTCCCCCCAAAAACTAATGACATATTATATGCACTACAACATTATGGTATATGAAATATTTTTCATTTCTATTTTTGCGCTCATCCTCACCAATGCAAATATTTTATTTCATAATATATTTCATCAATTATTTAATAAATTTAAACTACATTAAAAATTTACAGAGTATTTTCTATATATTTTTCTAATATTCTTAGTTTGATGACTTTTTTTTTTTTTGCTTATTTGGGTAATTTTGTGGGGCATCAATCAGCAAAATTTCTGTTTAAGTGAATACTTTTTTTTGCTTATTAATTTTTAACCCCCCCTAAAATTTAGTGCTAGTCGCGCCTATGCTCTTACATCGTTCAAATATTTTGTCCAATTCGTTGTTCCACACACGTTTTCTATATTTTTAATTCTCACCTTTTTTTTTTTTTTAGCTCGGCCGAGGTAACACGACTGACGAATAAAACTTTTTATTTAAAATTAATGTTTTTATATTTATGTTTAAAATTTATTAAAATTAATGTTTACATTTCAGGCTCGTCTTTGTAGAAATTCTACTTCGTTTTGCATCTTTTCGGTATTTCTCGGTTGAAACGTCGTTTTTTTTTTATCAATATCGGTGAATTATACGCGTTCTTCTACTGGGTATATTTGCATTTTTTTTTTTCAAGTCTGAGCTATAATTTTGTACGTAATGCCGGCAGTAGGTACACGTAATACGCCGAGACGGGTCGAAGAGTGCACGCAGTATATTTATTTACAAAATTTACGCCGTGACACATTACAATATACGAGATTAAAATACAGTACAAACAATAACAGAAAAATTAGATAATTAAAATATTACAAATATACAAAATATAATGAAAGGTGATTTATCACTATTGGAATGATCGGAGCATGCGGTGGATAGGATTATTGTTATGACCACCGTCATAGTGTAGAGTGTGTGTATAGGTATGCAGAATCGTCCTCGATAACGGGTACTCTATAAGAACGTATTCTGAAGGTGATATTTGAGAGTACGTCGGGCGCGTCTAGCAACCCTTCGAGTATAAAGCCACGATAAAATTCTTGTCGGCAGTGGAACGACGAGAATGGAGTGATTGGATATTTAATACATCACGTAAATAAGTATGATCGTGGCGTGGATCCGGTAATTTAAGAACGAAAGCATCATATGCTAGGAATTTATTTTGCTCCAGCCTTAATCGATCTTTTGCCCTAATATGGACGCCAGATAACAACACCGTACTCGAGCAGTGATCGAACAAGAGGGATACATAAAGATCGAAGACAAACGAAGAGAAACGTTTAGAAATTGCGCTATATATAATAAAACCGATAACTTTTAAAGCTCTACCCACAGTTATCTCAGTGTGCAGGTGATTAAAACAGAGCGTGGAGGAATAATGAATTCCAATGTCCTTAATGGAAGATACACGTTGAAACAGAGTACCATTCATGTGATATTTATTATGCGAGATCTAGAAAATGTAATGACGTGACACTTGCCGAGATTCAAGAATAAGTCAAGACGAGCGACCCAGTCATTGAACCGGTTGAGTTCGTCTTGTAATAAGAAGCAGTGTTCGGGAGCCTTATTTATTCTATGGAAAATTTTTGTGTCGTCGGCATAGAGCAAAAACTTCACTCTGGTATAGGTAAAAGTATATATTATAGGTTCGTTACGCCCCGCACCGACGACATAAGAAGAAAACTTTAACTTTCGTGGAGCTTATTTTCCCGAGACGTTTCGAAAGACTTGCGCGGACATTACATACAACAGCCGGGCAGTTTGTGGTCGTTTCTTGTATACGATCCGCGCACGAATTACGGCAACGAATTATTACAATAGGTACAATAATATAATCCGCGTGGAAATAAATATGAATCCAGAAATACATTAATTCCAAGACGGACGAGATGGCGAAAGTGACAATTTATAAATTATACGTATTAAATCACGCGTGTGTACCCATAAATACTACGTGATAATATTGTTATACCGTAGGAATTTATGAACGCGACCCCGAATATCACTGTTGTCAACGTAATAATATTACAACAATAACGTACACTTTACGAGCTTATAACATCCTTCGTCCGAGTTCGTATACGTGTAATAATAATAATAATAATAATAATAATAATAATAATAATAATAATAATAATAATAATTTCAAGTACCGCGGCCGACCGACGACGACGACGACGACGGCGTTTTACCAACGCCGCGTATAAATCATCGAGTTTCAAAAACGACATTGCACGGAATTTTAAAACGCGGCGGCTCCCGTATAATATTATAAATATATAATAATCTCGGGTCTCCGGATTTTATACGAATATACAAATGTTTATTGCGTAACTCGCAAGAATAGTATTATTATTATTATTATTATTCGTTTTACCACCGCCAGCGTTCAAGTCTTTCTAAAACGATTTTTCGTTGTTCCGAACGGTACCTACCGAAATCTATAAAAAAGAAAATGAAACGTTTCAATCATTTCAGTATTGTATACCGGTCATAACGTTTTACGAGTATATATTATATAGGTTTAAACAAATATATATATATATATATTTTGTATGCGTATTTCTTTCGTTTGTCGTCCTTTTGTCTATTTCGCTTGTAAATTTAAAATCGTACACATAATGTAATTTAAAAAAAAAAAATTTTTTGTTTTAAGGCAAATCTCTCAAAACGGGATGCGGTTAACCGCGCGGTTTGGCAACGATACTTTACTTTGTGTAAAAAAAAAACGTCGATTTCGACGAATGTGTTTAAATATAACTATATGCATATAGAATTTTTATAGAAAAAAAAAAGAATTATAACGAGCGATTTATAAACGTATTATATTTCAGATAAATACGCGCGATGTCGAACAGCGCACGATTTCAGGAAAAGTGTACGCGATCATATAATGACCGCCAACAGGATGATGGCGAATGTACCTATCCTAATCGATCGCGATTGGAATTCAAAGTCATCTGCGAGTGAAACGGAGTTTATGCGCCTTCCAGCATTTAAAAATGATTTGAAATCGCGTTTATAACCGAGGAACCAGTTCGAACGGTTTTCCTATGATATTATTAGTATCGAAAACGAAATTCGTATAGAAGAATTGTGAATTATGACGATTTAATTACTGAATTCGCGTGTACGAAATCTTTTAAAAAATTTTTTAAGTACATAGCTACATTTTTTTTTTATTGTTACATTCTTGCGTTTTTTTCAAAATTTCATAAAACGAAACTATTATAAAAAATTTTATATTTTGTAAACCTAAAGTTAAGCTAATTTTTTTTTTTAAATAAAGGCTATTATTTACGTTAATTAATGTATATTTAATAATTTTATACATTGCCAATAATATCAACAGACTTCAGATATCAAGGGAGCAGGAGGCGGCAAAATGTATTATCCTCGGGCCCGAAAAAATTTCAGTACGTCGTATTGCTCTGCAACACGAACTTGGAGGATTGAGAGTGGAAAATACCTCTTTCAGAAGGATAACGGACGGTGTAGATCATGGACTATAGAATAATAACGGGTTCGAGATTCATAGCCTCGTTGAAATCGCGGATGAATCGTTTCGGAAAGTATTTTTACGTACCTACCATACGCGTATATGTGTCGCGCGAAAAGAAGTCGAAATTGAATTTTATTTAAACGCTACATGGTGCAGGGACGTAGTATACTCGCAGAAAGTCCTCGAGCCGAAATCACTTCCAATACGCCGGACGAACATTATACAAAATGCGGGATATAACGATATAATATATAACATAACTGTAGGGATAGGATTTATATGCAATAAAAAAACGGTAAAATATGCATTCGATTTATTCAAAATACGGCACAAAATACACCAACAAAAAACGTGAACGGCGCAAAATACGAAAACAAAATTTTTAATTTCTACAATATTATTATAAACTATTAATTTTATTCGATAGTATACAATACGTGGTATATTTTATTATTATATTTATTATTTTCTTCTTTTACCGACCACCACGGCTAAAATACAACAGAAAACATGCGTTTTAGGTGTTTATCGTTGAAATATGCAATAATATGCGTTTTTAGCAAAAATATGCAAAATAAAATAACCACCATTTGCTTGATCACGACGCGATTCGTGGACATTTCAAATAAAAGCAGTAATCAGAAGTTGCAAAATAAAAAAATACGCCATTGCATATAAATCCCAGCCCTAGTCATAACGTTTATTTAATATATAAGAAAAAATAATAATTGGGGAGGGGGAACGAAAAACGGTGGTCGCCGTCGCGAGGTAGACGGTATATAAATAATAATCCACACGCGGCATTTATTATTATTTTGTAAACCGTTGCCGGACCTGTTTTGATAAAAAAAAAATTCTTTAGGTATTCGGCGGAAAGGAAAAGAAGAAACTGCGTCGTACGAGCCGTGACCGTAAGACCGAATTAATATAAATAGGTGTAAAGGAGATTATGTAGGCATGAAAACCGTTTACATATATATATATATATATGTATACTGAAGTAATGCCACTGCTGCTGCTGCTGCTGCTACAGGATTCGACAATGACAACGTATCTGATAATGAGCCGATGTCTTTATTTTGTATATTATTATTATTATTTTTTTTTATATATATATATATATAAGGCGCATGCCATTATTGTGTAAATTACCGTCGTCGTCCGTGTAAGAAATAGGAGGTAAAATAATATAAAACAGGTCCACAGCTTGTGTCACTATATTATATCGCGGTTGTAATGTCTTGGCACTTAATATAATCATACACACACACACACACACGCACACACTCGATCCACTGCATGACAAATATATAATGTCCCAGACGTCGTCGGTCGTACCGGAGACAAGGATTACAATTCAATTATATAATAATATTATATAGACGTATTTTTTAAATAACATCTTTTGAGTATTTATACACGTTATTATTATTATTATTACGATCGCATACACAATATTATCGTATTGAGTTATAACACTTCCAAAACGATTGAACCGCGTAGTGCTACGCAGTTTGAAAGCAATACGCGATGATAATTATCACTATTCGCGATAAAACGATTCCGAGCGGAGCTTTAGATTTCGAACGTGAAATTTTCGCGTTTAATTTTATGGTTTTTATTGAATAACGCTGCACACGATCGTAACGATTTTTTTGAGGAATTTCAAATTAAAAACCGCGCGGCGTGATATTACCAAAAAAAAATCGGAGAAATATATTCTATTCAAGCGTACACAATATTCTCATAATTATTGCAAAAGACATTATTATTATAAGGGGAATTTATTTGAGAAAAAAAAATAAAAATTCTCCTTTGACTTTTAACTCGTTAATGTCTGGACGGTACTGAGTAAGCCGAGACGTTATGCGTAGGTACATGGTCGCGTATCGGAATAGAAAACTATATAAATACCTATATATACCTCTAACACGTGGTATAATAATGCGATTAAAATCTGACGTATCGTCTGTTCGTGTCCGCGTGTAATATTATAATAATATAACGTACTACTCTTTCCTCCTCGTGCACCAGCGTTCGTAGCGCGTGCACCACTCCAAAAGTGATTCCGACGAATTAATTTTCTTTTACAAACGGGACGTTTAACGATTAGTTTAAAAAAAATATACATATATTTATATATATATGTGGACAAACGTTTTCAGTCGACGCACGATCCGAACGATTAACGCCATATTTAAATTGGCTGTCGATTGAACGCGTTCAACGCGCCACGCGTGCAGTGTATATGATAATATATTGTAATACGCGATGATGTTGTACCGCGAGTAGGTGCAGAGCGTAAAAATTTTTCGTTTCAAAGTCGTTTTAAAAGAGAAAATTTTTTTTTACGGTTCCGGCCCAGTGCCGTCCTATAACCACCAATAACGCCCTAGGGCAGGGATGGCAAATCTATGGCACGCGTGCCCGAGGTGGCACGCGAAAAATTAAAATATTTTTACTATACCGATTAATCAAGAAAGAAAATAAACAAATTAACAAATTAATATTATTATAATATCGTGTACCTAAACTAACCTTTTTTATATTAATACATTAATTATACAATAAAATAACAATAATTTTTTTTACAATATTGAATAACAATATGTATAATATTTTTCATGGCACGCTCGCAAAAAAAAAACAGAAAAAAAAGGTAATTTTTGGCACGTAGTGTTCAAAAGGTTTAGGCCCTAGGGCAATAATATTTGACGCCTCCTCCCCCAAAAAAAAAATGTTTACAACTAACGTAATATCTAATTACATAATTTTATATATTTTAATAGTAAATACACTCATCCTTAAAATCATCATATATATATACAAGGGAAATTAATATCTAAAATAAAACAACACATTTTTTTTTTTTTTGTCATTCATTTTTTTGACGTCCCCTGCATTCATAATACTTTGGACGCCCTAGGACACTTGCCCCATTCGCCCCCCCCCCCTTGGGACGGCTATGGGTTCTGCTCTAGAGCGTAAAATCGTGGTATATTCTTTGTAGTTTTTCGGAAATTTAAACTTCATTAAAAAAAAAAAAAAATGTACGACGAACGAGAGATGCGTTTTAGGTATTTTGTTTTTTCACGGCGGAAGTGCAGGTGATGCTCTTTTTTTTTTTTTGAACGATATTCAACATTAACCGTCCCTCTCGTTTCCGATATTTTTCACCGGAAGCGGCACTTCTAATAGAAATTTAAAAAAAATTTTTAATTAAAATAATCGAAATTTCGACGCGATATTCGCGTTATTCTATTTACAGAAATGACTCGCATATTCGACGTTGAGTTATTTGAGTCATAAAAGGGGTAATTTTTGATTTTAAATGCTGAACATTTTACGTTACTTCAACCGCATTAAAGTAATAATCTTGAAAATCCCAATGGTCACAATTTTTTTTTTTTTATTACAGTTTGAAAATTTTTCGACAAAGTGTCTTATTTCGGTGGAAAATCACAAACGAATTGACGCGCACACGATCGATAAGAGTTTTTTTTTCTGTGCGTTTTCGACTTTTCGACTATAGCGAATCATTACCCGATTCGTATCGATTTTCCTGTAGCAATTCTCGCTGGCCTGATGACACGTCTTTAAGAGACTGTTATTTTTCGATTTTTCAAACGATTTTCAACGCGGCCTGAAAATAGTTGGACAATTTATTTCTCAAAAACGCCGCCGCGTTTCGTTGAAATTTATTATTTTATAAGTAAAAAAAAAAAATCACGTTATACCGCCTCAGCTCCACGCGGAATCGTTTTATTAAATGCAATCATATGTGTCCGTTTATTTCAAATTTTAAAAAAAAACAAAACACTTTATCTAAGTAAATCACTTGAGCACCAACCCGGTTACCAATTTTTTTTTTTTAAATTACAAATAACGATTATCAATATAAAACGCTTTAGTAAAAAAAAAAACTACTTCTATATTTCTTTTAGTATTGCGTATTGTCGCGTGAAAATCATAACCGCGGTTCTGCAGCCATTCATCTGCGTATACCTACACAAAATATCGCGTTTACTGCACGATACGGGGTTTGTCGGAAAAATAAAAAAAAACACCGATAAATAATATTCGTTTTCGAAAGGTATTCTATTTTTTTTTTTTTAAATGCATTTAATTTTATTGCGTCGTCCGGCAACGTACATACATACATATAGCTGCAGGTAAATACGAAATCGACAGTTTCGGCGCGGTCATTACAAACACACTATAAAATCTCGACGCAGGCTATTTGTTCACGGAGATGAGCCGGCCGATCGGTTATTATTATTATTGTATACGAGACGAAAACTAGTTTCGAATATACGCGTATTATTATTATTATTATAGTTTCGGGGTCGTAAAAAATAATATATAAAAAAAAAAATATATATATGTCCAGAAGCGCGCCGACAATGGGCCGAAGAGGTTTTTTTTTTTCTTTTTTCTCTCTATTTTCCCATTATAATATTGTGATTACATTAACGTCTTCATCGCGTATCGTGTAGAGAGACGCGCGCGTTTCACCGGACGTCTGTTGGCCGATCGCGTTCGCGGCGGGGTATGTCGCGCGCAGCTATATCTCATATGTGCGCGCGTCCCGCACGAAAATATTTTGACTCAAACGGACTCCACAACATAATATACGAAATACGGAATAAGGATAACCAGTGGCGTATTTTCAACTTTTTTCTTGGGGGAGTATCAATCGCGGTTTTTTTTGAAAATCCCAACAGGTTAAATTTTATCTAAAATAAATATATAAGGTATTTAATAAAAAATACCTTTGAATAATCTTTTTTTTTTTGGTCTGGGGGGGTCCAGTACCCCTGGACCCCCTCCCCGTAAATACGCCACTGAGGATAACGTAATAATATCTTTTTATATTATGATTTTCATTTCGAAATAATTATCGCTTCGCGCGAGACAGTTCTGTAGCCAGGGGGGGGGCACTAGGGGCACGTGCCCCCCCGAAATTTTATATACATTTAAGCCACAAACAAGTTGATGTATTTTAGAATGACTGTAATAATAGTGGTAAAAAAATCTAGTGCCCCCCAGAATACAGAATACGGTGTAACTGAAAAAGGCGGAACTTTGCTGGCACTTTGAACGGGTATTCGTACGCCTTCCAGAAAGGCTTGGTCAAAGGATCGTAGCGCTGGGTGTGTACAAATCGCAAGTGCCGTAGCTTAGTGCATAGCCATATAGAAAGGTTTAATGATCCGGGGACGAATTCGGTAAAAGATAAGTGAACACACTAACGAGTCATGATTTTGGGGACGAATTCGGGAACCCCGTGATTTAAACGCGCTGGAGAATATTATTTTCTTCGAGTTCGGTAACACTCAATTGAAAATACACGAACGACACAATAATATCGTTTCAACGTTATTTCTCCAAATTTATCCCGTTATACGTAAACCGCTGATTTGTAAATATATTATATATATGCGTATGACGATATTCACGGATGTGGTGTCTCCCACGGTGTCAAGTATAAGATCGTAATGAAATTTCGCGAATAAAAAAAAATTCCAGCATCGTCGCGCATATAGCAACATTCGTTATTAGTTAAGTCATTATACCCGTAATGATATTATATTATTATAATATTATCGATCGTGTTTTGCACGTGTCCGAATTACATTACTTCAACGGGTTTCGTTTGACATAATAAACACGAGACATTTCTCTCTCTCTCTCTCTCTCTCTATCGTGTATAGGTACATAATAATAATAATAATAATAATATTATTATACTACGCGCGTAAATATTTGATTTTTTTTTTTTTCTATTTTACGGTTTTCGAGACGAAATTAATTAACTCCAATCCGGTTTTTATTTACGAGCTATTTATATATATAATATAGAAAAATATTATGTTTTATTTCGTATATACGTACATATTACATATATATATCTTATAGTTTCATAAATATTATAATATAATATAATATAGTCGGACGACGCGCGCATATATATATATATATATACGTTTACAACCGAACCCGTCGCTTCGTGACAACGCGTATACTTAAACGTAAACGTAAAAAAATTTACGATCGTATAAAAACGTTTAAATGTTTTATAATAATTTTTTTTTTTTTTATTATTATTATTAAACTAGACGACTTCAGGAAGCACTGTTCGTACCTTATATTTACGAATATTATATTCGTTATATGACGCGCACGTAGGTATGTGATCGGGCATTAATATAAGAGGTGGCTGCACACTCCTATATACGATTTTCATCGAAAAAATAATAATATTGATTCACGCGAGGCGGGGGGGGGGGAAAGAACGCTGAAGGCTACTGAATCAATCGTCACATTTTATATAGACACCTGCATGTATTTTTACACGCGCAAAATAAATAACAAATATTACAACACCTATGTCGTATAATGTGCAGATAACACAGCAGCCCCGTTCGGGTAAATTTCCTTAAAAATTCGTATAAAAAAAAATAGTTATAAAAATACAAATTTTACCATTTTATTTACTTTATAGTTGTATTTAAGGATAAAATATATAATATGACGACGGCGTATATCCATAGAATAGACAATGTTTTACTGTCGTAGTCCTGCGTGACGTTGCGGTAAAAACTATTTTTGCACAGTCAGAACGCATATGTTGTTTTGACCATGACGTTCTGTCGTATTCTACATTAAATTATATAGGTAGTGTATATATATATATATATATAAAAGTATCGGTTTTATTGGACGAAAAACTAAATATATCCTATATCGGCCGGTCCGATTATTATCTATATAAATGTGTGTGTAATTATACATCTGGCGTGAGTATGAAATTCGAAAAATAGCCAGGGTTTTATATATATATATATATATATCCTATTATATAGACTGTTTGGAGATACAAGAAACGGAGAAATACCAAGTTCTTAAACATTTCATTTCTGCAATGTTTAAAGCACTTTAAAACATGGATTATAAGCTAGCGTATATAATATATGATATTTTATTTTTTATTTTATTTTTTTTTAATAATTATAACACGTGTGCACGTCCGTACCGGCCCACCGAGCAACCGGGCAGATGTACGATGTGTCCTTTAAAATTACGAGGCACAATGCGCCCATTAAATTTAAAGAAGTTACGTCTATTAAATAGATTTTGGAGAAATATTGACTTCGATAATTTTCCAATTACAACTGGATAAAATTCAATGATATAATATTATAAAAAAAATGTTTTTTTTTCATATGTATATAATAGGTACACCGTTTATAGTCGCATAGACATTTTGGTGTCGTCATTGCCGTTTTGTTTTCATGCGGTTTGTTGGTGTTTGGTTTGTTCTTCTAAACCAATTAAGATTCTTGATCGGTAATATTTAGACCTCTAAAATGAAAAAAAAAATTTTTTAGGCGCCCTTTTAAGATTCAGCAACCGCCCTATAAGAGCAGCCTGCAGTACGGGCCTGCACGTGTTTTTATACAATCCAGTACAATATAATATATTTCGATAATTGTGTGTGTGAAATATATTTTCGTTGAATGCTGCTGCAGTATAGCGGATATTTGAGAAATCGGAAAAATACGGTAATATAAAAAATAAAAAATTTGAATCCCATATATAGATTTTGAATTCGTGGGCTCGTGAAATAATCAATTTACAAGCGCGTCTCGGTTCCTAATGAATCGATAAAATAACGCGCGAATCCTTATCATAATAATAATAATAATAAATTCTTTCTATATATATATATACAGTGAACTGAAAGATTTATTATTCCGTATATAGGTACGAATAAAATTACTGTGACTTGTATTATTGATGATTACAGTTTCTAAAAAAATTTTTTTTTCCATACATATATTTTACATAAAGTATATAATGTTAAATATTATTATATTCTTTTGTAGAAACCATTCGATTGAAATGGAATCAAATTTCTTCGAATGCCCGTGTGTGTATTTATAAAAATCAACAAATCGGTGTAAAATATATCATATACAAAATTGTATCTTACGTTTGTATTGTTTACGCGTATTTATTTGATTCGTATTACTCTGACGGCTGCTCAATTATAATTAATACTTTACCGCAACAAAGTGTATTATTAATAAAATATAGACAAAATTAAAAAAATAAAAAAATAAAAAGGATATGTAAAAAAAATTAAAATTAAAATGAATACTCGTGAATAATGAGTTTTTAAAGAAAGTAATTGATTATAAGAGTGATTTAATATAATTTTATTCACGTATATTATTAATTATAGAAAAATATCCAACTGAAATAAATCGATATATATATATATTTAAATATTTCTATATTATTATATCTGAATGAAAAATTGTCTGCGCGCATTTGTTAAAGAATTTTCGTTTGTAACACATATTTTCCCTTTGCCAGATACAAAAAAAAAAAAAATAAATTTCAAAACAGACTCGTTCGTAATTCGTATTATATTATATGACGAAAATAACATCGTGACGGACGAAAGAAAAACTCATCTGGACCGCAAGTTCGGCGTGTCCGAATGTGCACCGTCATTTCTGTAACGTATTTGAAAAGGAACCAGCGGGACATCTCACACACACACACACACACGTATCTATCCATCCGCTGTATTATATGCGACCACTTGTGTTGCAACAAGACCAAAGGCGAACCGTGTAATACGATTGTCTATATAAATTCTATAATGAACGACCGAGGGGATCTTTAGAATTTCGACGATTTTACGCGATGCCTACGAGTGGACCGCGTGTATAACGATAATAATGGTTTGAGGGGAAAAAAAGAAAATTTAAAATATCCCTCAATGTATTTTTATAGTTCTATATGGAACTCTCTCTCTCTCGAATCGTGATATTTACAGGATTGCAGTACGGTTCATTATATTTGCGATTCCAAAAAAAAAAAAAAATTATATTTTCTTCGCTGCGTGGAAAAACGTTGAATCGTGGATTCGGAGAAAATTCAACGGGGGTTTTTTTTTACTACAAAGAGTATAATAATATAGATAAATTATTATCAATGGTCTTTGGGAAAACACGGACGCTGTATAGAAGCCTTTCGGATTCTGCTCAGAAGAATTCAGCGGAGAGCCGCCGCGGGTAAACGATTATGCGCATAGGCGAACAACGGAAAACTCGTGGACCGTGAATTTCGGGCTTTTTCGCTTATAAAATGTTCAATTTTTCTCCTCTCGTCGACACATAACGCGAAATACCCGGCCTTTCGCCTTGTAGCCGATGAGTGGATGACTCGTTCGCGGTTCTGTCATGCGGATCGAACGCGATCTGGTCGTTCCGAAACGAGTCTACCGTTGGCAACAAGGTCCGGTCGTAACCGTCTACTGCAAGATGAGAAGCGGCTCGTGCGTTTTCTCTTTTGGAACGGAGTATATAGTCTTGCTCACGTAATAACGTCGTACTGACAACGAGAGAACGTTTCTCTTCGACGAATTTTTTTTTTTTTTCCATATTCCACGAATGTATTTACACCGACATTCGCGTGCGTGTTATACGGTACTATAGTCGATGAGGACGAACGGAAACGGATGCGCTCGTGGGAGGGACGGCCTGCTAGGTTAGGGTTGTACGTTGAAAAATACGAACGATGTCACGCGAATACAAACAAAATCCACGAACCCCGATGGACGAGAGCGGTGTTTTTTTTTTTACATGAATATTTTACCGTGCGAATTCCAGTCAGGTGCGGCGGCCGATAAATAATTCCGCGGACGACGATGCCACCCATCCATCACATAATATTGTGTGTCTTGTTTAAATTGTTACCGCCGAGTATCTCTAACGATATACTTAATAAATAAAAAACACACACAAACACTAGCTGGAAACAAAAAGTACTTCGCCCAGGTGATATCAATTGGACCCGGAATAGTGGTCGTGCCGAGCACGCGATCGTCCGCACTCTCTCCGCGTATACGTACGATGTACATACGTTTCGCAGAGGGGCGTTCGTGTAATATTCATGGATTTCAACCAAAAGAACACACAAACACGGTGGCGGTTATTATTTTTTTTCCCGTTTTAACTACATACGCGTATAAAATGCAAATTATTAATTGTATACCGAGTTGTACGTAACGCGTATTAAAAATATTTACTCGGCGGCATAATATTACCTGTATTACAATATCATCGGACGGCGTATAATTCCCTCGGAAATCGAGGGTTATTATAGGCGTATCGTATTATAATATACTCGTACGGCAGCGTTCGCTAATTATTATTTAATATTACGTATATGGAAATAGCGGAGTAACGCTTATAAATTTGTTTATGTATATACTTATACGTATGTTATCGGAAATGTTGACGATTCAGGAAACGACGCGAAGATTCCTAGAAAATGATGACGATTCCTGTAATACGGCCGTTAGAAAACGAATTTATTTATTACAATATTTTTACGGGCCATTGATCAATGTACGCGTGGTACATGTTACGAAAAAATTATAAAAATTTAGAAAAAATAAAAAAACATTACACGGCTTGGCTTGGACGGCCGTAAGGAAGGGCAGATATTTAATCTATGGCTGGGTATTTTTTTTTTTGTAGTCGATGACTGAACTAGCCCCGTGTAATCGACTAAAAGGAAACTAGTCGGAACTTGCCGATAAAAATACATCTTGTTGTATTATCAAAGATAACAAGAAAACGAAATAACGAATGTACACATTTTCGTACAACATTTTTATTTAAGTAATTTTAGTAATCCATTTTCAAACGCACATTTTTTTTCTTTTTAGATTTTTTTTTTTCTATTCCATTGCCGCTCGTAAAACATCCGAAGACGCTAAAATGAACTCTGTTGACATTGTTAAACTAATAAACAAATAAATTATTAGAAGAGTTTATATATTATATGATAATATTAACTTTATAATAAATATAAATCAATAATATCGGAATGGAAAAGTAACGATAATGTATGGAATAAAAACGAAATCTGTTTCGGCCATTCGAATAAGGTATCACATCACTATCGCCGTGTGAATTTTTATTCCATTTTACTTGCAGCTAGCGATACTAGCAGACAGTGCACTAGCCTTCTATAATTACACTAGTAAAATAGCATCGTGTAAATGAGCCTTTACTTTGTATAATACCCACTGTCCGGTAAGCGCCGGATTTCTTACATCGACATATATATATTATATATTGTTAGCGATCTAATTCGATTGATACGTTGCTCGTTATTTATCATAGAGGTCGCTACCGGTCGGGTGGATTTATTCGGCGATAATCAATTGCGCAAAATAAGGCAATAGTTCAGTTGACGGTTGATCGTGTGATTGCGTCGTAAATCCACTGCGCACGGATAAAATTTTTTGCTGCTTCTTCTTATTATTATTTTATTTGTAAAAAGTGTCGAAATAATACCAATAATTGATATTAATTAGTATAATTACATTTATTTCTAACAATATATATATATACAATTTGTATACCGATTTCGATGTGGTCGACCTAATTATTATATTTTCAAATACTTTTTTTGTCGTCCATATTCACAAAAAAAAAAAAACGTATTAAACGCTATAAAATGTATTAATTACGATTTATTGAGAGAGAGTGTGAGAGAGAGAGAGAAAATTTCGGTTAATAAGACGCATTGTGTTCTGGTATTGTAAAGGCAAATGTAATTAGTAAAAAAAAAAAAAAAAATTCCGTAAATTTTTTGTTTCTTTATTATTATATAATATCATATATAAGTACGTGTGTACTGTAGCCAATAGAAGTACATTACGGCCGATATTGTAAGCCAAAGACAATAATAATAATAATAATACTTCTCGTAACCTTGCAATATATGTTCTTAAGACTTGACGAAAGTGTCGAAACACGTAGAAAACGAGAAATAATAATTAGTCAAATCGTTTATAAATAAATAAAAAAAGTCCGAACGAAACGAAAATTTCGTATCGGCAGTGATTGTTTTTTTTTTTTGTTTCTCTATTATTCTATACGCTATAATGAATCGCTCGTTTTCGAAAAAAAAAAACACACGAAAACCGCGAATTCAACCTTGTCCGTTTTAAATGTTGACAAATGTCTCTCGTCTAAATCGATTTATATATACTCAAATACGCGCGCGTTCAATACGTCGTTAACGACGCCAAGGACTCGTTTCCGAACCGATCACAGACAATGTGTGTGTGTGTGTGTTGTATTCATTGCGCGCAACGAAAATACGGTGAGCAAACGGTCATAATAACAATTTACATGATAATATTGTATACGGTGGCTGCATTTAAACGCGAAACAATAACCGAGAAAATAAGCCGTTAAATTAAATAATAATAATCGCGCGTTAATAAAATACGTATTTACGTTAATTTAAACGGGAAGGGGGAAATAATTCACAATCAAGCGTTATTATTATTATTACGATTATTTTCAATTTGAAAATACCCTTCGTCTATGTGCGAACTCGAGTTATTCATTTATTTCAACGCCCGGAAAGCGATTATTCGAAAAATATACGATGTACGCAGGGGCGTATTTAGACATTTTTTTTTGGGGGGTGGTGGGCATTGAGTAAATATCATTGTTGAATTATTTCTAAATTCTAACCCAAGACTAAATCTTAAAAATAGGACAAATTACCAAATTCTCAACATTTTAAAAACAACTACATATTAGGAATTTATTAAAAATATTACATCATATTATAGCCATAGGGCATAGGAATTTGTAAAGAAAGTTCCTGAAATTTCGGGGGCCGCAATGAATAATAGTAATAAATAATTAAAAATTATATTATTATTTTTTTCAATGAGAAAAACAAAGAGCTTTGGCCAATCGGCGTTATTATTCTATTACAAATCGATTAATTAAACGTAATATCGGTTAATTATCGACTTTTTTTTTTATACGCTTCGCTTTACGTTTATAATAATTTTGAAAAAAAATTGTACGCCGCCTTGTGCCCGGGCCTACGCGTCCTACGAGTAATAAATCCGCCCTCATAAAAATAAACTCTAAATCGCTTCTTCCGCCGCTCACTACAAGGGCCCGGCCGCCGAAACTGTAAAGGTTCGCAAAAATGCGTCCCCTCCCCCACCACAGGACAAAAAAATAAACCCCGGGACGCAACTAGTGTTGTACGTCGTCGCCCGGCGGCCCCCGCGGTCAACTCGACCCAGGCCCCGCACATGAATTTTTCAACTACGGTACTGCAAAATAAATCCGGGCCCTCAGTGTATATTAATATTTATAATCATCTAATAATAATTATAAATTATTCTAACACATAATTTTTTATTTTTACAAAAATTACCTAAATATATGGGTTACACGGCTTCTCTTTTGCTGTTATATACACCTCTATAAAATATCAGTTATTTTAATTTAAAACACAAGTGCATTAATTTACTACAGTTTAATATAAAAATCAACGTTTTTCAAAAAGTATTTATGTATAATGAAATACAATGTAAATTATTCAAAATTAAAAATAGCGTTTGTACATACAAAAATACAATCGTATTGTACATATTTTGTACATGTACATTTTGTGAGAATACCCGAATACGAATACCTATTGACAAAATTGAATGTATAAAAACGCATAATTATCTCATTTTCGACCAGCAAAATTAGTACTAAGAGTACAGGCGGCACAACATTAATATTTCTATAGCGGCAGACTAATTGCTCTTATCTTCCAGGATTTATTTGTACACCAATATCGTACAAAGATATGGTGACTAGGGTGGCGTGACTCATATATGTCTCGTTTTATTTTTCTAATTTAAATTAATAATATGTATATAGGTATATTACGTTTTTTTTTCCCCCGGGCCCTCAGAGAGCCCGGGCCCCGGGACCATAGTACTCACTGACCCCCCTCCTTTGTGGGGGCCCTGACTCGTCCCGTTTCATTCCGGTCGGGTCGACCCTTCCGGGCCGTGGGACGCGTCACGGCGTACCTGCGCGCGACCGAAGGGTTTTCACTTTGCAGCCGCGCTAGTACTCGCGCGTAATGACGCGTTACTACACGCGTACGTACGATACGCTACTGTACAGTCGTTACACGGAGGACTGCACACGTCGGAGGTCAAAAGTACAACGGGACAGGATAGGGGTGGGTGAGTGGGGTTAGGTGAGCACCGCGCGTGTCTATTCGATTATTATCATGCCGCGGGAAAGGGTTAATTGGTCGTGATTGGATTAAGCGCGTTTTTTTAATAATATCGGCGGCGGCGGCCAATAATTGATTATCACCGAAAATCCGATTAAATACCGTTTCCGTAGTCGTCGACGTCGTCGTCGTCGCGATCCTCGCGGTTCGGTTTAACATTTGTGTATACGACAATAACAACAATAACAATAACAATTATTACTGTCGTGTTTACGCGGCGCGGCCAATGAATATTAATTGGCCGCCCGCGTGGCCAGTACGCCGCAGAAACGATTACGCCGTACCGTTATATACGCGTCTATTATTATTATTATTATTAAATACCGGGTGATTTTTTTCGGGGATACCCCCGAGTGCGTCCCGAAATGACCTTTTTTCGGTGTCCCGAGTGCGTCCGGCAAAATAGGTAGCAGCCCGAATGCGTCCCAAGAAAAAACGTCGTTAAGTTTGCGTATAGCAGCCCGAGTGCGTCCCAAGAAAAAAAAAGGCAACTTTTTCTCGTGCAGTCCGAATGCGTCCCAGTTCATTTACAGATACCCGGGGTGCATCACCAGTTTTTTTTTATATACGCTTTACAACCGGTTTAAAGAACGATTCCGTCTTTGTACATCGTTTTTTAATAATTTGCGACGTCTTAATTTATAACCACGCTGGCCCACCGTGTGTTCCGGCAATGCCGTTATTACAATATTAAACAAAACACGCGTGAATGAACACTGGTAAATAATTATAACGGACGGGCAGTTATCAGTCTCAACGGTGTCGTGCGATTGGAACTCGGTCAGCGATGATTGAAGCACAACGGTGATTTTCCTCGACGGATTGTTTCAAGTCGTAGGTGGAAATATTATAACGGACGCGCTCGGGCTATTCGATATAAAATTGATGAATTACAACAGCGGACGCGCTCGGGCTATAAAAAAAAGGTAAACATTTTAAACGGGACGCACTCGGGAAACCTAGTTTTTTTCTTATTTAAAACACTTTTTTTTTTAACGATTATCGGCCAAAATTTTCGTGGACGTTTTATTTCGGTAGCTTTTTTTTATTATTCAAAAAAAAATCCTCGTCGCATTTCACAGTCCTCTTCGTTTCGGGGAAGGAGAAAAAGCTCACCGCGGTACCGTCTACAGGCCTGTAGGAACGTCTACGCGCGTCTGCAGGCTGTCTAACGCGGTGGCTGCGGCAATTCGGTTTTCAGTATAAAAACCAAAAAAGGAGAGCCAGCAAAATCCAGGAGTCGATCGCGCGCGACGTTCCGGTACCGTTTATATTCTTTTCGAATCGATTGCCGCCGTCACGAAGAAGTATAAGAGTACACTCTCTTCGTTTCACTGCACGATGACCTGATGCAGGCGAAAAGTAAACTGCGGACTGTCGTCGTGGACTGTGCCACCGTGAAATTGAATAAAGAACGCCGTGAGAATACGTTTCTTCGGTGCTTTTGCCGTCGTCGTCGACGTCTACCGCGCACCGTTGCGAATAGGCGGTGAGAAATTATTAAAATCATTCAAGTATTTCGGCCGGGCTCGGGAATGGGGTGGTGAAAAAAAAAAAGAGTCACCCTGTATAAAACGCGGTTTCGGCGGTTAACATCTCCGCCGCGGTCGCCCGCCAACGTCGCCCGGTCGTCAACTGGCCGTCTCCTATTATTTACCAATAAAAACCGCTCCGGCGCAGGACTTTTATATTTTCCTACCCCCTCCCCAACTTAATACGCGTCGCGCGCATGAGGGCTCGAAAACGGTGCCCGCATCGCCGCGGCCGCCAGACCGACTACGGCGCGCGCCGCCCTCTGTTTACCGCGATAAACTAGGAAGGAAAAAAAAAAAGGTAGCGCGGGACGTTACAGCGCAGGATGTACTCGCAGGATAAAGATCCGAGAGTTTTGTCACTGTACATTAACTAAACGATTACGTATGTAATATTATTAATATAAACGAAATAACGTGTGATTTTCCACAAAAAAAATATATATAAATACGCTTTGCCCGAGAAAAAAAAACTATTGAAATGTTTATAAAAGAAAATTGCGAGAAAGGATTTTCAAGATTTTTTTTTTTAATACAATTATTAAAGTAACGCGTACGTTAGCGTTAAAACCTTAAAAATTACCCCGTTTACGAATTAAATACTTGTGGAAATTGCTATAAATAGCGCAAAAATGTATAGTAATTTTGTTCGAAAAAAATTTTACCCTAAAATATAAAGTTACACGTTTGGCCAATACACTTCAATAGTTTCTATGTAACGCGTACGACTGATATATTATAGTATTAAGCGTTAAAACGTTAATATTCTTTAACGAATTAAATATTTGAAAATCGCTATAAATAGCTAAAAAATTTAAAGCGATTTTTTTTTTCAAACATTTTTTTTCCCCTAAAATATAAAGTTACATATTTCAATAGTTTCTATAAGCGCATTAGTTTCGAAAATTACGAAAAAATAACGTAATAATCTTCCAATTTTGACGGAAATTTACGTCATTTTTCGATAGTTATTTCTGCAGACGCTTGAAAGAACTATATGGAGAAAATCGAAAAATGACCCGAACTATACATGCGATTTGCTACCGGAAACTAATTGCAAAAAAGATTCTCAAACAATCCTTCTGCTAGAATTTTTAGGTACAGACGTTTAAAAAAAAAAAAAAATTACATCATTATACTCGTATTACGTACCGATATAAATTCCTCGGCTCCGCTCGGAATCTAAAATCGCGTTTGAAACCGAACGGATAAACGACAAACCGCAACCGGTAATATAATATGCGAATGAACCGGCCGATCGGAAATTCGAGTCGGTCCGTTGATTTTCCATTATGTTCAGAAACGGGTTCGGTGCATTTTTCGACAAAACAGTCTCTGCAATCGTACGATTTACATGGAAAAAAACCGTACAGCGTACACGTATAGTATATTAAGGTCGAAAAAGGTATACGCTCACTCGATTTTACTAATACTTAAGGTCTGCAACCGAAATATCCGCGTAGAACATATTTTTTTGTCTTATAGATTTACACTCGCTGAAACCGGAATAACTCATATGTGTTTAGTTTAATTTCAATTTTAAGAGTTGATCTAAATAATGGAAGGGCCGGTACGGTAGTGGGGGTGTGAAAAGCTCTGTTAGGTTTCCCGACACTTTGTTTGTAGCTATAACGGTTTATAAGTTCGATATAATAAAAATTGATGATTTTTTTTTTCTTTTTTGTTTGTCACTGTTACGCGATTTTTTTCATGATAAACCCCTACGATATTTGCAGAAAAAAACAGTACGCCAAGAAGGTAATTTTTTTTCGATTCAAGCATCCTAGAAAGTTTACCAATAATAATATTATTCGGAGCGGCTGAAAAAAATTTATTTTTGGACACCTTAAGTTTCTCCGCAATGAAAAAGCGATTGATTATCGGGAAAACGATTGAAATTTTCCATAACGTACCACGTGATGGTGTCACTGTGAAATCGATTCGTCTGAGAATTCGTGGACAACGGGACCAGAGCGCGATTACGCCCGGGGAAAAATTTCCGTTCGGACTGAAATTATTTATGAAAAAAAGAAGATGAGTTTCGTCCGCCGCGTTCCGTCAAAATCGTCGAGGACTAGACTTTTGTAAACCAATTGTTTTTTTTTTCAAATTTTGTAAACGCGTTAGAAATTTTTTGACATTTTCGTTCCCCCAAGAAAACGCGTTTTAACCCGCTCGCACCTGGTATGAATTAGGACGAATAACCTCACGCCGAACGTAAAATTTTTTTTTTTTTTTTATTCTCGACGGTATGAAATCCATCTGACTTTGACGGTTTTTTCATCCCGTCGCGCGTAAATCATCATCCCGGACCACGTGTACACGGAAAATCTTCGTAGGAAAACCGCTCGCAACAGTAGTAAATCTTGGACCGCCACTCTGCGGGGGGCTCCCTGCCCGTCTGCACGTCTTGTCTTCGCACAGATATATGAAAATAATCGAACTCGCGTATATTTTAAATGGAATTCGATTTTCGTTAGCTACTTGCGGAGTGACACGGAAATTTACTGCCTTGCAGCGCACCTATTCGCGCGATAATCCCCACCCCCGACGTGGCGGGACTCGATGAAATTTATGGTTTTGTTTTTGCAGCTTACGCAAACACTGCACGCCGCCGCGGTTCGTGTATGTTATTTTTGTGTTTTTTCGGTGTCGAAAACCACGCGACGACGACGACGACCCTTCCATAAATCTGTCTTGGTGCCGAAACGTCTGCTAGTTTGTGTGTAAGAAAAAAAAAAAAGGGTCAAAATTCCTTTGATCGTCACACGCTTATATTATTATAAGCGCAGCGTCAACGCTGCAACCCGTCTTACTCGTGTGTGTGTGTCTGTGGTTTCGAGAGGACTCGACGATATTTTCGAATATTATCCGTATAAGATTTTATACGAATAAATAATAACGTGTGTGTGTGTTTTTTTTTTTAAATACACACTTGGACGCGAAAAATAGTGCGCACCCTTTTCTTCTTTTACTGCGATTCGGTTAAACCAAACGCGCGGTTTTATTCATAGATAATATACATAATGGATAGGCCATATTGGTTATCAGGCGTTCCCGAATCTTCTGTCTCACTCAGCAAATATTTAGATAATCGATACGTAGATAACAGAATGCACTGTTTTTTTTTCAATTATTATGTCATGGAACAAATTATTATTTCATGGAACAAAAAATAATTTCTCGCCGACTAGGATAAAAGATATGATTTTAATATTGCTATCTCTCTTCTTTATTCAGGAACGCTGCCCGCTACACATATTGTGTACACATGGCCTATCCATTATGTATTATCTATGGTTTTATTACACGCGGAAAATCGACTAGTGATCTGCAGAGATTGAGCTCATCGAATAATTGATAATACGCGTGTAAAATTTCAAGATAATTCCAGAGGCGTAGCCAAAGCGGGAGAGTGTAGAAGGGCATTAAGTATAACGGTTTTACAAAGATTTAACGAAAACCTACGTTTTTCATTTGTGAAAACATTGAAGACCCGCTTAAACGACGACAAAAGAGGAGAGACGCGTAATGGGTCTGGTTTAGCAAATATCGATGAATGTGAAGAAATTCTGTCGTTAAAGTTTTTTCGCTGAAAAATCCGGTACGCGTCTTAATTCACTGTTAATTAAGACTGGTCAGGAAACGTTTCTTAAAAACAACCGGATATACGTGAAGTATATACACTCGAGCGTTTAAAGACTTAAAACTCGAAGGGAAAAATTATGTTTTTGCTTTTTATACCGACGTGGGTATTTTTTCAAATAAATTAAACACAGATAAAAGAAAAATTAACACCGCGTTCAACGCCTGTTGTCGCTTATATTCATTTTTGACTTTTCTTCTCCGCCTGCATTGCCTCGGGATAACACCACCTGTCTCCAGAAAAATACCGCCAGTAAGCTTTTAGAAAATATATTTAAGTATTAAATTCTCGATTCAATCCGTCGTTATTTTTACACTGGACTCGAGATTCGTTTCGAGATAATCGCGTAGATCGTAGGTTATTTTTATGTTGAGAGCATAATATAAGCTGCGTTGTTCTTTTCCTAACTAATTTTATGAGCATTTAGTTTGATCTGTATCCGATAAATTCATGCGACGACACCAATTGTCTCGGAGAATTTTCGATAATTGATTATTTTACTTGTTTTACGTGTATCGAATAAACTACGAACGATCGCTTAACGCAAAAAGTGCAGGATGCAAAAACAATCGATAAGATACATTTCTATCATTATATAGTCTTTATTTTACCCCCGAAAAGCTACGAAATCTGAGACGGCCCTCTTTCGATATTTAAATTTAAACAAGTTTAAAATTTAAACATTTTTGTGTATCAAATTATATTATCATCGAGAACAACGCCTCGTGTTACAAACAGTACATTTAAAGCGTCGGGCACGCTGCCGCTGTATAATTACCTACTCGTATGTACACACACATAATATTATTATAACTGGCGATGTTAACTATTTTTTATTATCGTCTCGGTGTAATGGAGTGGTATACTCGTAATTATTTATTTACTTATTATTATCATTATTATTAAGCAACGTGTAACGTGTTATTAAAAAATATGTTTTTAATTGAACCCGGATCTGAACGAAACGACGACGATGACGTATACGGGTTCGTTTATATTAGGTTTCAGTTTTTATTCCGTTTATTTCGAAAATGATAAAAATTAAAAAAATAATAATAAGCTAATCGTTTTTTTTCTCTTCTATAAATATTGTTTACGTTCAATTTGATCGTACGAATATCGTTTTGAAAAGTTTAATCGTCCCTTTGATGTATTCAATTTTTTTTTTTTTTGACATTATACTTATGCAGTGCCTTACCTTAATCGCACAACGCGAAAATCTATACGCTTTAATTATTAAAACATACACCGTCCTTTTACAACACTCAATCCGCATTATTTCCTCGCAATATTCTCCCATCATCCTTTCCACCATCTCTTTCTTTAATCGGACTGGTTACCTAATTTAGTAATACCTTAATTGTAAGATCGAATTGCTTTTTATTCTTATTTTATTTTGATAATTTTTAATTGTCGTAACCGCATAGATAAGAAATATATGGCGGGGCCACTCCTATATTGAATGTGCATGGTCCAATTTAAAGAAGAGAGAATTCACTATTACAATGGTTCTCTTTCTCGCATGGGGTATATTTTAATGAAATTATTATATTTATTATCTTTGGGAATTTATTATATATATATATATACGCGGTGATAACAGTTATTTTCAAAGTTTGATATTACATATATAAAAATATGTGTAACATTGCCGAAGTTTTCCCTGATGATTGGAATACCTGACTTGACTTGACTTATATACTCACTCGATTAGAACAATCCCGCCCACACAAACGAGTTTATTTGCTATTTTTAAATTTATATTTATTATTTATTATCATATGTTATTATCACATTGTGGCATTTTAGGCATGGGAGAAAAAGAGTAACACTTGCTTATAGAAGAAAGAATAAGCTACCCCATATAATTTTTATAAAATGACCGCGAGATAAGACGTAATGACCCATCATCCATATATTTATTATCTACGGTTGTAACTAATTTTATTTACAAAATATATATATATATATAAAATATACGATAAATATTTTAATTAATTTTTTTTTTTTTTAACGAGTCACTGGGTCCCTATCGTCGTCGTCGTTGCCGCAGCTCAGTGTCAATTGGAAATAGGAGAGAAAATATTTAATAGCAATTTGTCGCGTGTACGTACATACGAATAATGACATATCTCTTATGTGTATATAAATATTATACAAAAGACATACACACGAGTCGTGTATACAAGTGAATGAATGTGTGTGACCTTTGTTTGTTAGAACGTACGGTCTTTCAATTGAGGGAGTTATTTATTTTTTTATTATTAATATTTCTTTCGCTTTTTTTTTTTTTTTAATGACCAGTAGGTCCCTGCGAGCAGTTTATTATTGTACACACATACACACGATAAATATTATGTGCGCGCAGGCGCGCGGTTCCTTTATTTCACCTCCTGTAACATGGTATACTTCAACGGAGGAGGTCGGACATCACCGTGGGTCGTTGTCGTCAATGCATCAGTGTAGAGCGATTATATTGTACGCACACACCGGGGTGGTGGCGGTGACGGAGACAGACGCGCAGCATCGTTCCTATCAATTTGTCTAATGGACCGGAGGTCAATACGGCTTTTAACCCGACTACGCCCGTAACACCGAAAAACCTGGAGGGAACAAAACGACACGCGCGTTTAGAGGAGAAAAAAAAACACGACATATTGGCCCCCTGCTCTTGTAATTATTATTATTATTATTTCAAATATTTTTTTTTTATTGAAATTCGTATAGAAAACGCTCGTTAAATAGGCTTATAAAAACAATTGTTTTCGCCTCTTTACCACGCCAGCACGAGCGGGTTCTTGAATTCAAAACTACCGGTCAATATAAAGTTCTCGAACCGAAATAAATCACGTCTAGTGCATTTATAACTCCGATGGAAACGTCACGTTTTAACACGTTTTTCACCGATATTTCCGTGACGTCGCGAAATCGGTTTGAACTCGATCGTTTCTTATAATATAACACTACGACCGTGGTATATTGAACGTTCGAACGTTGTAATCGTGCGGCACGTGCAACCGTCGACCACCACTATAATATTACACGAACGACATGAATTGTACAGTAATCACACCGATTAACAACGTTATAGGTTGTGTTTGATTCAACGAATGACCCGAGGGATACGTGAATAATACCGACGACACGTGTTATATAGTTATATTTCACTAAACTATTGAGTCCTAAAAAAAAAAATGTATACGTTTAAAAACAACAAACGTTTTTCGATTGGAAAACAAATGGAAACGTTATGTACCTACAGTGTAAAACGTATTTTTTTTTCTTCAAAATACGCATTTAAAACGCAATACTGCAGGGCGTTGTATAACAAAATTATATCTGACGTTAAGTGCGCAGAAACAGCGCATAAGACTGGCAAAAGCAGCTTTCAGTAAAAAAAAAAAAAAAAATCTTTTCGCTTCCAAAACAGATACAGTTCAAAACGAAGAGAACATTATTATTAAAACATATGTTTGACGGATGCGAAAAACGTGGGTCGCGTAAATGATACCGAAAAGAAAAGGCTATAGAATCCCTTGAAATGTGTTGCTGGAAGACGTATGGAGAACGAACACTATTCGCTGATGCCGCGGTTAGGTTAGAACAAGACGGTTGAACACCGCGGTGGTCTGACATACCCAGAAGATATTATGGTATTATAGAGGACGCGATTGAAGGAACTGGCCGAGCGACTTACGTATATTAAAAAAATTTAAGGACTTTAAAGGAACCAAAAGAAAAGGCGAGCAATCGTTGGGAGAAACGGAGAAACGGTGTAGATTATGTACATCGACCTACACGGTCGAAAGACTCCTACGACGACGACGACGATGATGAAGATGATGATAATATAATATATACCCCTTTTCGGGCTTTTATTCCCCATTGTGTTTGCTAGTTTTCGTGTGCACGTTATACGTGCGTGTCCGTATACGAATTCCGTTTGAATCGAAAGACTCGGCCGAGGGCCAGTTCACGCACGTCCCCGGGGAGACGTTGCAAGATTCATCAACGTCCGCCGTCTCGTCCTCTATATCCAGCGAGCAGCAAACAAAACCACCCGCGCGGACACGTGTTTCGTTATTTGTTATAATAATAATAGTAGTAATATATGTACACTGCACGTCCCATTCACACTTTATAATAAATACGATTTTGTGTCGTTCCATTATTATTACAATAATATAACTATATTATAATATATTGGCCTGCGCATCGATCAATATTTTGTACGCTCGTGTACGCATATTATATTGCGTGTATGGTCACAAGCGTTTTTATAAACGACGTGTTATAAGCCGAGCGTGTGCGTTTATACACACCACACACACACACACGTGAAATGTACAGTGTCGTGTTATCCAATCGTTTTACACGAGGGCAAACAAATTTTGACTTTTTTTTTTTGTCCGCCTCGAAAGAGGTACGAACGCCTAAACGAATGAATGAAACTGCAGCCGTACGTCTCAATGTTATTGTATTATCATCGTTCGCCGGACGATTTAAAGACTACTCGGTAAAATGGGCATATCCATCGCGAGAGTTCTCTGATGCCGCCGTAGCGCGGGAAACGAACACGTTTGTAACGAACGATGAATAATAACGATAATATATTATAATAAACAAATGGGGGAGAGAAAGAATAAAATGCATTTTTTTTTTTTTAAGGAGTTACAGGTGTCTAAGAGATTGGATAGGAGACATTTTTAAAAAAAAAAAAACAAACCTATAAACGGATTTGAATTTATCGACACGAATCGACATTAACAGGTTTTTTTTTTTAACATTAAAAATTTAATTCGATTCCGGGACAGCGTCTCGGGTTATCGGACGCAGACGCGTGTCGCCGCGTACGTTATACGCGAACGAACAAGTCGCGCGAAAAATAAGAAAATGTAAACGTTTTCTCGAACCGTATACAACACACTGCAGGTATACACGTAGACTAAAATATGTCCAGAAGAACACAAAGAATTTACCAAAACTACGTTCGCACCACGAAATGTACGAGGATCGGCGTAAACGCTGCGGCTGCAGGAGAACGACTCGAGTATACGTGTTGATGAACATCCTCCGTTATTCGGGCACGAATCTCTTGGACTCCGAAATCGAGGAAAAACTTTTTAGCCGCTCTTCTAGAAAATTTGCCACTTGCAGCAGAACGCTGTATAGCGTCGTTTGATTGTCGTAAATCGTCTACTAGAATTAGAGTCTGTTAGGCGACTAGATTAGACTTAACGAATACACCGATTATGGAAATCCGAATTATTGCGACCGTGGATATGAACACGCGCAGTATAGAATACGTCCGACGGTCGTACGAATGAGACTCCGCGCGCATCCAAAGACATCTGTAATCTGATAACCGCGGACATTGCAATGATAAAAAAAAATATCGGAATTTATTTATTTTTTTTATCGTTCTCAAATGAACATTGACAGCAATGGCCACATTAGTTATAATCGTTTGTAGAATATCTATAGATACGTTACAATTTTACGATTCTATAATATTATTAAATCGTACACGTTTGATTTTTTTTTTTTTTTTTAATTTCATGATTTGATTGATGGTGTGTCTGCAGTGTTTGGTCTTAGTTGGGAACGTTGAATACGGTGATGACGTTTTTTGTGCACCGGCGGCGTACTGTAAATACGCGTTTTGTTTTGAGATCCGTTCCGCAGGTTATGCAAATCGGTTTTTCGTCCTTTGCCGTAAGGAATCCCGCGTGTTAGTCCGGTATGGTCATAGAAACGTGAAATTTTCACCTTATATACTCAACTTTGGGCTGTATTAACGAGACAAATTTGTCAAAAAATTTCTTTCAATTTTGGGCTATTTATAGCGATTGTAGGTTTTGAGGTATTTAATTGATAAAAGAGCGGTAATTTTTGGTTTCAAGGCTTAAAAATTTAAAACAACGTCGGTCGTTTGTTACTTCAACTAAATTCAGAAAAAAACCTTGAAAATCTTCGAGTAGCAATATTTCTTTCAGTATAACCATTTCGGATTTTTCGACAGAACGAATTACACCATAATATATAGTGAAAGTTTATTACACCGAAGCTCCGCTCAGAATCGTTTTATCGAACGCGACGATTTGTCGTCGCTTTCAAAATTATGATAACAATAACACTCGAAAATGTTCAGCCGAGTAATTCACTCGAGCGACATTCACAGCAGCACCCGCGGCTCGCTGCATTTTTTTTTTTTGATATTATCTTACGACTCGTTTGTTTCGAGCGTATTCCCGGGGACTGCGCAGCACAAGACGAATTTGTTTTTAAATTTAATATTACAACTACGCCGTCGTATCGATGGGGAAACGCCGTATTCGTATGTTCCGTAGTAACGCGTACAGTTTATTTTTTCCCAAATCCACAATATCCAACAACTCGAAATACGTTGTCGAATCGATTGCTCGTAAATAAAAAAAAACCCGCCGTTTCTCTCGTGAATATAATATGAGTAACAGCCGACGTTTACCGTTGTAAATATTAATATGTATATATATATAAATTCCGCGAACTTGTAAATATTATATTGAAAACAATCCGACTGTAGTTTAGTTAAATACACAGTACTCTTAGTCTGTATAAATATAGATTTTCAGAACCAATAGTATTATGAAATATTGAAATATATTTATATATATATGTATTATAATAACAAGCGAAAACACAAAACACAAACGAGGCGAACGTTATTGACGTTTGTCCTTTTTGACCCGTCGGCGGCTATACACACACACACACACGATCCCTGTGCTTGCGTGCGGCGTGCGTTCCTGGGAGGAGTGTCGCCGCCGCGTGTCGGCGGCGGGGTTGGCGAGAGCGCTTTCTCGTAACGTAATAACAGTTTCTTGCGCACCTATCCTGCAAACCGGAAAATATATGAAAATACACCGCTAGGTGGGGGGCGTGTCACGCCGCGCGTGACTCGATTGGTTTTTTTTTTTTTATTATTATTATTACCTAGTTTTTTTTTTTTTTGTTATCATCTAATATTTATGATACCGATATATATATATATGGTTTCTCCCTTCTCCGCCGTTATTATATACGTATTCATAGTCTCGTCGATTTTTTTCAGAAAAATTACACTTACTTACATAGGTAACATAACATAATAGAACGTCGATATCGCGCGAAATTTATACGCGTTTATTTATTGTATTTGTATAGAAAAAATCTATTCTAAACCGGCTTGACAGCAGTCCCAAACAGTGGTGGCGTTGGAGGGAGGAGACGAGATCGACCAAATTCGGTTTTGCCCCGCACCTTCGCACTATCCGTTTAAGACAATATTGAACCGAAGGAAATTTAAAATTTTTAAGTACTTATTTATTCGCCGTTTTCCATTAATTGTTTCGCCGCGTTTTGCATCTTATTATAATTCATTTTTAAACCGTTTAGATAATACGCACCACAGAAAACACGCCAGGGATCGAAAATAAGCGTGTGGATAGAAGCGTTTTAAGTTTTAAAAGGGGTGGGGGGCAAAATTGTGAACGGTCTATATTGTTGAAAAATAAGCAAAAAAAAAAAAGTATTTTTTTTAAAATTAACATCGGCCCTATTTATGAACTCGATTTAGTGAACTATATTTTATATGATTTCGATTGAGTGACATTTAGATCAACTGAATGTTAACATTTTTTGAAAACGATGAATAGTTAAAAAAAGTTGACACTTATTACATATGATTTTCAATATTGTAATTTAAATTATTCCGTAAGTCAACTATTGTGAAATTTTATTATTATTATTGTTAATATAAAATAAAATATAAAAATTATCGCCCAGTTATGTGACAAACGTACCATGTGCTAGTCAAAAACGTCTCTTCCACATACAGTCGGTATGCCGTTTGAATATTACTCGCGGTACACCGACAACGACGGGTTGTGTTTAGACGTGTTCTCGTTGTGCCCGTCAACGTAACCCCGTGCAGCGTATTCTGTGTGTAAATTTACACGGGGAGAGTCGGATTTCCGCACGACAAACGATGGAATGGTCGTTGGACGTTATGGGGAGAGATGAATCCGGTTTTACGGGATGTTGACGTGACATCTAGTATTATTATCGCATGATCATACTGTTCACGCCGAGAGTCCCTCGAATTACGCCGGTTTTTTTTTGTTTTGTTTTAATTGCGTAACGATCCGTTGAAATTTTCGTCAAATTCCTTATAAGACTATTTTTTTTTTTTTTTAGAAATCGTATTCACTTGGACCGTCTCCGTTTTCCCGCGTTTATCCTTCACGGACATACACGCGGTAGCAGACAATAATTCTTTGTAACGAGATTCGTTCTGCAGGAAACGTCTCGAAGCGAGTAGAGGTGCTGTGCGCGCTGCTGAAATCATAAAAATTTTCGGACAAGTCAAAGTTGCACGGTGCGACCGTTCCGAATGTACCTACGCGAAGAGATGACGAAATTCTGCGAACTAGAGATCTCTTAAGGAGTTTTCGTCGATGCGCGAAGGCGCGAGCCTGGAACAGGTAAATGGCACAGCCATTCCTTTCAAAGCAAAAGCAAAGCAGTATTTTATCGATATTTCTATCGATCGCCCTCCATTCTTCGTTCTAATTCCGAACCCACAATTAAATTTATTATTATTTTTTATTTCGGAACAATACATATTTTATTATATAATAAACTCACGAGCGAAAAAATCGACTCAGACCGCAAACCCGCAGTTCAAAGTATGTCTCTATAGCACAACGACTAAAACTATTGTATACCGTTTTTATTATTAAATCCTATGAATTCTACGTTTTAGCTCGAATAAAACATCGAACAGCCATTCAAACTATGACAAATCGTAACCGATAAACACAAGGTATATAACGCTCGTTTATTTCAATTGAGTCGATTTTTTCGCTCACGAGTGTGGTTCTGTTTTTTTTCTTTTTCGTTTGTAGTTATTATATATATATGTTATACATATTTATAATAATTGCCGGACTGTAACGATCTCACTAGAAGCTAATGAAATAAAATATTTTTGTAATACTTTCCCCCGGCCGTCGAAATTCGTAATATTCCGACTCTGTTGACGGATTCCTGAAAAATATGGGCGAAACAACGAGAGATTTTTTTTTTTTTGTTCCACCGGGTCAGCCCGCGGCCGACCAAGCCGAGTCTGGGAAAACGACGGCGAGGGAACTACGGCGACTACGCGACGCAAACGAAAAAAGCGTGCGTTGTGTTTGTGGTGTATACGGGGTGACGTTTTGAATTTTGAAACCCGCGACGAAACACGAGAACAACGCGGTAATAACTATAATAATAATAATAATAATAAATAATACATAGGTAGGTGTACACGCCCTGGTGACGGAATAAACCTAATTATCGTCGGGGCGAAAAACGTTTTTTTTTTTTATATATATAAATATAATAACAGCAACAACAACAACAACGACAACGACAAAAACAGCAAAAACATTTCCTATTGTATATTATAATATCGAGTTGTATACCGGTACGCATCTCTCTCTCTCTCTCTCACCGCGGAACACAATGCCAGCGCGAAATATTTCGAAACGCTGCAGGGACGAGAGGAGGAGTTTCGGCCAAATTAGACTCTACGAAAAACTGCGGCGCACCGCTCACGCATATAACACCGCCTCGCCTGTGCTCGTACGTATATACCGAGACGTAAACACTCGCGGGATAATAGGATTATACACTGTGATGCAGTGTACGTGTGCACGACGACGACGAATAACAATACGCGACGACGAAGGGAAGAAAAAAAAAATATTATTATTTATATAAATATATAATATTATATCGACCGGAATTCGGGAGGGAAAGGGGATTTATATATATATATTTTTTTTTTTGTCGATAAATATTATTATTATTTTTTATTTCACCTGGAGAATATGTCGTACATACAAAAATATATATATATGAAAAATAAACACCACGTATAATCCCACGCGCGCGCGCGCGTGTGTGTTATATTTGTAAGACTGACATTCGCAGACGGTACATTGAAAATGAATAAAATTTAATACGAAAAAGAATAAAAAAAAAAATGTAAACGAAAGGAAAAATGTAAAAAAAATACCGGTAATAATTAATAAATAAATTTTTATTGCCCGCGAGAATATTAATAATGACAAAAAGTCATCGGCGGGCGTTCAGCGAAAAATAATAATACGACCAGTGTTTATTACAGTTATGCGTCTATCGTCGTCGTCCCCCCCCCTTCCGCTTCACAAAATTAGAGAAAACCTACGACTGGTTTCTAATTATTAACCGAGAATTCATTATGAAATGAGTACTATACCGACGTAGATTATTTCCAGTACTTTATAGTGGAAAAAGTTTTTTCCTAAATTCTACGACGATACGATATATTGGATAGTATAAAGTTAGTAAAATCATTATTATTACTATTAATGCTATATCGCTTTTTATTACGTTATTATAAATATTCTACGAGTATTCGGAAATTTGAAGATTCAGACTTATCGTCACGGTAAGTCAATAAAATGAGTCTCGTCCAATACATATTTTATACATATATTTATATACACATGACATAATATTTAGCCAAATAATTTCAACTCAATTCGTAGTTGTAAAGTATTTTGAACAGGTACTTTTGAAATACTCGTATTTAGCAAAAATGTGCCGTAATAGTTTTTACAGTACTCGTCTAAAATTCAATGGTAGTTTTTGCATTCGTTTTTTAGTCGGCCAATATTTATTAAAATGTATGTTAAAATATTACATTTAAAATCATGGTGTGTGCCATCGTGTCTAATGGAATAACGTAATAGACCATAACGTGCGATACTGTGTCGCATTATTTTTCCCATTTTAAAAAGTAAAGACCGTCTGTAGACAGTTGAAATCGAATTTTAGAGGCGAGGCCTACTAAAATCGCCATTAATTATATTTTCACTATATTATAACAATATTTAGAATTATTGTAAACGTGTTTTTAAAATATTGTCGATACTACAATATTAACACTTCAAATAAACATTTTAAAACTTTTTTCGCGTTATTTATCAAATATTAAAAAATATATATATATGTTTTATTTTAATTAATAATATATTTTGAAATATTATAGAAATTATACTTCCAGTCATTCGTGCAACAACGGCTTCAATACAAAGATCGTTTAGTATATATTATAATGAATAGAATTCCGAGTAAGACCAGAAATAGGACGCTACCAGGAACCTTGATGCATTATAGTGATAACAAGTATTGAGGGACCTGACATTCCAAAAAAAAAAAAAATGGCAAAGATTTTGTGTACGTATAGCTATAATTAAATTGTTAAAAAATAAACCGACAATTGCGTGTTATTAATATATATATATATTAAAACGACGACTTCTGATTGTATATTCACATATAATACATTTGATTAAAAATCGTGTATATTTCAAACAGTAATACTCGTACAGAAAACGGAGTATTTAATGTGTTTTAAACGAAATGGGGAGAAACGCGTGCAAAAATTATGACTATTACAACAAACACTCTGGAATAAAAATTAGTCGAATTCATTAATATCGTACAGTTTTAATATTTAAATAGGTACCTATCGATACAACACGCATAAACGATTTCGTTCGCATTGTGTTGGAGTCTCGAAATTTTGTTTTCACTTTGGTTTGAATAATAATTTCGGCAAAAGACTTGTTCGAATAGTTTTTCTCTTATAATAATTTTCAAATATCGATTAAAATTATTTCGTATAAACGTATTCGAGTAATATCGGTAATCGTTTTATTCGTTTTTTTCAATTGAAAATTGCTATAAATATAACAAAAAAGTAATATAAATGTGTTTTTTTTTTTAAAAATTAAGACACGCCAAGATTACACCCTGTCTATAAAAAAAAATTCTAGTAAATTTCGAAATTTGAATGCAAAACTAATAAAAAAAAAATCTATTTTTCCTCTCGGCTCTCAACGAGACCTGCAGCTAACCGGGCCAGGGTGTTTTCTGTATATATTTAAAACGCGCCGTTATTCTACCGATTCGTCAACGACGACGACTACGAAGGAATAGAAGTTTTTTTTTTTCTAAACCCCGTAGTTCCTGCGATCGCTCCGTATATAATATTATATTATGCGCACATAATAATAATAATAATAATATTAATAATAATACGTAAAAGACGTGCGGTGGTACGCGATCGTATTATATCCGCAGGGAACGAAGGCCTCGTGCAGAAAATACGCGTGTACAGCAGCGAAGTATTATATTGTATAGTGTTTGCAGGCTGCTGCTGCTGCTGCTGTTTTCATCGATGATAAATTGTTACTAATGCTTTTGTAATTTGGCATTAAATTTTTCTGCCACGGCCCGCGGGACGTCTTCTTAAAAATACGTCTTAAAAAAACACACACACACACACCCCCGAGGACACTATATATACGTTTTATACATTATAATATCATTGTGTATTATATACGGACGGGAAACGATGAAAAAAAAAACCGAGCGCGTGTTACATATAAATGAATGAAAAAAATGATGATAATAGAAAAAGAAGAGAGAAAAAAGTGACCGTGACAAATTCGAAAGGCTAAAAAAAAAAAATAACATTTTTGGCTTCTTCGTGTGCAGTCGGTATAAAAAAAAAAAAAACGTATTGAGATTTTCGGGGAGAAAAAAAAAACACTCGTGTATCGATCGTTGGGATATTATTGCGAGTATTATAAAACGCGCTCGCCGTGTTTTACTAGTGTTCTTCGTTCGGTGGCATTATCGGGGGAGGAAAAAAAAAAGTAATAATAAATTTCCTACGTTATATTGTCCGTCGGGGAGTCCAAAAGATTTCTCTCAGCAGCAGCAGCAGCAGCAGCAGGGGCGGGCGAGCCGTTTCTGTGTAAAAACGCGCAGATGTATTTTTTTTTTTAATCGCTAGAAAACGGACGAGACAAACGAAAAAAAAAAAACGTTTCACGGTTCGTTACTGTATCGCTTTATTTTATTTTTAGTGTTTATAAACATTTTACACGGTCGTGTTGTACGAAGGCGCACGTGCACGACGTTATACACTAAACGCGCACAGGAGGTGAAGAGTAGCACAGAACGCGTAGAAACACACTTAACCGTCTCGCGGTGTGTCAGTTATATTGTGTAAATGTATAGGAATAATAAGTAGTAATTAGTGGCCGAGACGACCATATATACGTTTGTATAACGTTATGTGTGCGAAGAACGCGTATAATCAGAACTAAGACGTCATGGCGAACGGGAAAACAAATTATATTATCCTTTTTTCCCCTTTCATTCGACAAACACTGTACAAATCGTGTTCCTGCGCGCGTATCGAACTAGTCGTTTTTTTTTTTTGCAAATTTTTTTCTTTTTTACGTCATTCGATAAAGTATTTTTTTTACGATATTTTACTAATACAATGCTCCTTAAATATACTTATATTGCGTATAACTGCCGGGGCAAAAATCAATTGTTTTTTGGTTACACTCTGATATGAGCTTCAAAATATTTTGAAGACAAAAACGAGCCGCGGAATCGAAAGGTCGGAATACCGCGGTAATATACAAATGCCTAAACGTAGAAAGCGCAATTGTACACTATCAACGAATTAAGATAGACTGGGTGCAGAATATAAGCTTCTCATCGCATAAAATATTGAAAGCCAAAAGTGCTACGGCGGTCAGCTGTTAGTGGTCAAGACCATTAGCGCTCTCATATCGAATTATTTCCCGCGCTCGTGTACTAAAAACTATCACTATTGCTATTCCTTTATCAATAATTGATTAGCAATTATTTACCAAGAATTAAGAAAATTACTAGCGATTATCTACTGATTTGATAATAATAGATGCCAATACTCGGGGAATAAGGTAAGGTAGTAGTAGTGGTAAATCGGTATACAAACAATCCACTAGTGCCGGAATGTCGCTAGTAGCTATACGACACATCAAATCACTCCCGTGATTCACGCATATCGTTTTCGTTCGGCATCCAGTCTACCTTAATTCGTGATACCGTAGAACATTATAGAAACGACACTCAGGTTGTTTACAGAAATTTTGGAGGCTCGTCCGGGAAGTTGGCATCGAATTTTTGGAGGCACCGTCTTGAAGTTAGCAACGTTTATTTCGGTATGAAACGACAATGTTCTCTGATAAATCACTCGCTATTACGTCATGTTGTATTAACGCAGAATACATGGTATCTATGCTATGAAAGGATCAAATGTCGCAGGAAATTGTATCTGTTATCAAAATATATTAACAGCTGTCATTTTCAACCGTCAAGGTCCCCCATTTTCAGTGTACAGGAACATAGAGAGTGTCGTGGGCCTAGTGATACTGTCTATAACCGTGGTTGAAACCATTTAATGGAACCTCTATTATCATGCAGATAACACGATAAGGGTTAAACTCGAGATTACAATATTATTAATACGTTTAGTTTTACGTGATATCTATAATATCCGAGTAATTTATAATAATAATAATAATAAAGTTTTACTAAGTACCTCCTCCTCTAAATCCGCCACTAGAAAATTGTACAATTTCTTAAAACTGAGCAACGTACGTTTTTCTCCAAAATTATAAAAATTAAATCGTTAGGAGATAGAATAAAATCGTTACCATGATGACGAGATAACGTGTTTTGAAATCGCTCGTTTTTCGAAATTTGACAAAAAAAAAAAAAAAAAAACAGCGCACTGTACGATTTTACGCGTGTTTAATTATGGAAAATGATAATATTCTTTAGACGACGAACGGAATGTTTCTTTTTATCGGTAAATCGCGTTGAATCTAGGAAAAAACATACGCGCTGCACAGTTTTAAGAAATCGTACAATTTTCCCGTGTATTTAACTAATATTTAACTAATTCACCGATTTATCAGTATATAATCACTACGAAGAAAAAAATTCCAAACACCCGAAGAGTTCGTTTCCATGTATTAAAAAAAAATTCGCCGTTTCCTTAAAACGTAAACGTGAACACGCGAACACCGCGAATTAAATGATTCTCGTCGGTGACACCAATTACCGGATCTCACAGCTGTGTACAAGATATAGAAATATGCCGCGGTTGTCTCCTAATTGATAGTAGCTGCGAGAACGAGAGAGAGAGAGAGAGAGAAAAGAGTTACATATATATTATACGCGTACTGCCGTCGTGGTAAATGGTAGAAATAATACTTATTGAATGAAATATAAGCAATATAATTTAGGGGCCGGATGTGTTTGCCTGAAAATATCATGCAGCGCGAGTAACGAACGTTTATTAGTCGATGTTTTCCACTCTTGTTTTATATCATACCGTAGCGGTTAACAATTATTATTATTTTAATATCAATTGAAAAACGCTATTACGTAGTAAGAAATAACAATCTTTTTTTTATGTCATATTTTTAAATTTTAATTCTTTGTCGCGGTGGTTCTCAACGTATTTTTTTTTTAGGAGGGATAATATGAAAAAAATCTTAAGATTTGTTTTAAGACACAGGCAAACGAAACTGACGTCTGAGAGAAATAAGCCCCTGTTAAATACAGAAAACGTTGAAAAATTCTACGATTAAACCGATTGACGGGGAAAAGAACCTCGGAAAGCCGCTACACATTATTGTATTCGAGACACGAAATTTTGATGCAAAAATAAACTATAATATTATCCGTACGCGGTAACAGAGCTGATTTTTAAAAAATATTTTTAATTTTTAAGTAGTCGCGAGATTTTTTTTTAAAAAAGCGGTAAAAATTGTATTTTATTAAACGCTTATAAATCGTTTGAAAATTAAAGATATTTACAAAAAAAAAAATGCTACGTTATTGTACAATTGTTATATTGTAATTTATTTCGTGTAAAAATCTCGTGTCTAAATGATTGCAGTAGCCTTCAGAGCAGTGCTTGACGGTAACATCTGTTTTTTTTTAAAAATATTTTAGCCCTTCTGATTTTTCATAATGGGAAGCTGAGAACGGAATGGAACGATCAGGACTATTCTTTACAATTTTATCGAATGAAAATGATAAAAATGCCTTTAAATTTTGTTATCAACGCAAAAATAATAATGATTTGATGTTGATATTACAAATTAAATGGATTTATTTAATTAAAAATAAAATTATGGCTAGGGGAGAGCGAAATCCTCACGAATTTTCAAGACATTTTCAGGGACGCACATTTTTTTTTTTTACATTTTTGCATCCCGCTTCCAATTTTTTCCAATTCAAGCACTGCTTCAGAGTTGTGAAACGTGAGAGGAGACGAAATTTTTAAAGAACTTTTTTTTTATAAACTATTTTTTTTCTTTTGAATTTCACAGTGTTCTGTGGACAATATTCGTGTGACTGCCACGAACTATACTGAGTAAAAGCAATATTATAAAATAATACAACGTATCGATATTGTTTTGAGAACGTATTTTTTTGTGTACGCCGTTAAATTTTCCGGCCATTGTATCTGGCAAAAGAACTCTTTCGATATATGTATTAAAAAGGATAGTCATTTAAGATCCGCACAAATGTTGTTGCTCTGTTTGTAGGGGAAATTAGAATCGAATTCGGTAAATTATATACGAATTATAATATTATATAATTGTACAATTCAAAAGTTATGTGTACGGATGAACGCGAGCTCGGACGAGTAGGCGTAAACAGGCGAACGGCTCTAATACATTATAGGTATATATAAATGTGAAATAATATTTAAATTGAAAGAGAACGAAATGCAATAATAAGAGGAAATTCACTTAAGCGCGCGTAGAACAATCGTTTTGTCCACGCAATGTTTTAAAAACAAACGTTGTAGTTTCTGACGATATGTCCGAGGGGGCTGCGGATTTAATACGTATTATACGAATAATAATTCGTCTAACGAGATCTATTTCGATCTAAGAACGCGTAAACGTATTACTACATATTACGCGATTGAAATATCGAATTACGTGCTGTCATTGACACAATATTACAACGGATTCGTTTCACCGACAAATTCATTAACGGGTTTTAAACGTTGAAATTAAATTATACGCCGTAAAGCGTTGCGTTTTGTTTTCTTTTCGGAACTCAACTCTACTACTCTATATAATGTATTTAAAATGAAGTTAAACGCAAGCGTATAGGTATAACTTCGTATACCAATATATTATTATTGTTGTTTTTAGTGTTTTTATTAAGTGGCGTCGTATTATAAGGACAAATATAGTTTCTATACCAGATGTTTATAGGGTTAAAAGGGATGCGAGCTGTATAAATTAACGGAATTGTCTATCACGATTGTACGGCAAGGAACTTGTCCGACACGTTTTGTTCATTTAAAAGACGTTCAAAACCGAAAATAAATCTTCAATCCAAATGGTTAACCGCCATTCGTTGTCGGGGAGCCAGAGATTTTAAAAGTGTACGTGTAAAGGTGATGATCGTGTAATTAATAACCCGTAACGTTGTGTAATGATGAGGTGTCAAAATAGTTCAACACGTAGCGATAAGTAATTGATTAGTTTATGAGTTTTAAGTGCGTGGAAAAAAATATATATATATTAACAGAAAACATACGTTAGGCACTCGTACTGTGCATTATTACAGTTCATAAACGAAAATACTTTAAACTATTTTATTTACATTGAATTTACTTGAAGAGTTGAAAAAAAATCAATTCGACCTAACCATTTAAAAGGGAATGTAAATTTAAAAAAAAAAACAAAATAAAAGTAAGACCCAATTCGTACGGTAAAATCAATAGTTTTCTCCCGTTGTATTGTCTAAAACTAAAATATTTAAACACCCGTATCGATCCGTAATTTATAAGTGAAAGCAAAACAAATCAAAAAGCGTTACGCCCTAAAATTTAAGACATATAAACTATTTAAAGGGTCATTCGACAATAATGTGCAGAAAAAAAGTTATAACGAACGATTTTTCAAAATTCTTCAAATATCGTTGAGTTATGTAGAATTTTAATAAATTTAAACGCGCGATAATTGCACACGTTAAAAACGAGTATATTGAGAATTTTACCAATTTTTTTTTTTTTTTTTGAAAATAATAATCGGTGCTTGTTTTTCCTTACAATATTATGAAGACTATTGAGAAAATGGTAAAACGTGTGAAATAAATAGACGAGTACAATTCGCTACAAAAAAAAAAAAATCAGACGCGCGTGTATTGTTGTCTAAATCAAAAAACGAAAAATCCTTATGGTTTAATTATTTTTGTTTACTATAAAATAGCTTAGGAAATTCAAGAGTTTACACGAAAAACCGAACATTAATAATATTATTTCAAGTATTTCAATGAAATCTTTCCGCGTTGTACACTCGTTTACTCGTTTATTTTACAAGTTTACTATTTATTTAACATTTACTCGTTTGCTCACATTTACACGTTTACTCGTTTACACTGTAAATGCCCGACCGAGTTTGTCGTCAGTTAAGTACTAAATGTTTGAACACGACCGATGACCAGCGCGTACCGTATGCGCTGATCGAGCACTAATTCAAGCCTTATACATGACGTTTAAAGGGGGCGAAAATGGAGCATGACCACAACATAATTGGACCAACTTACATGGCACAAGTCGGTGCTGTTAGGTCAGATACACATATATACTAAATTAAAAATTATCAAATCCCATGGGGGCCATCCACCTATCGCCCTCCTTCCTTATAACCGCCACCGGTTACAATGCGGCGAACGATTTTGAACACGTTTTTAAACGCTAACAATTTTAAAATGTACTCAAAATACATAAAGAAAATCGATTAGGTACACGACACAATAACGAGGAGAAAACCGCTGTCGTTTGTTAGTAATGGTGAATTTCCTGCAGAATTTCGTTTGGGTATACTATACTACTATACTATAATTTTCTTGCTGAGAACCACGTTTTTTTTCGGATCGAGTGAAAAGACTCGGCGTATTTTTAGAAAATCTTCCGTTGTCGGTGGTTACCTGCAGGGACAATATTGATTTCCACGGTTACCGATCTATTCGTTGTTGAATTTTTTTCGGTCGTGTATGTCCTAAGAGATATTGCGAATTATGCCGTATAGAAATATTCTAAAAACATTTTAAACGTGAACATAACAATAATTCGGCGGTACCTGCTTGGGATTTATTTATATCATCATTGCAACGCGAACAGCAGAAGTTATTTACGAAAAAGTACCCGTAATAGTGTAATTAATGTTAAACGTTTTAACGGTTCGCGGACGAAACCGAGGGGTAATCCGCAGCCATTTAAATGGAGAAAAAATACTGGATAACATTTTTTTTCCTACCAAAACGTTACAGACTTACGGAGTGTAATTTATTCCGAGGATAATTTTTAGGCTATAAGCGCTGTCACAAAACGTGACCTCCCTGCTGGAAAAAAAAAAAACAAAAAAACTCGCACTAATCGGCCGGTTTTCGAAATGGTTTTTTTTTTTGGAAAACGTCGAAGAAACCAAAACGAGATGTTTATCAGCGCGTCCTCCATTCATCGCGAGGCCGGTTCGTCGGCGAAAGGCAGGCGGTCTTGAATTACCGTTTGCGAGACATCAATGAATCCCCCGCATCAAAACCGTGACCCCGTACCGCCGTGTTGTTAACCCATATATTATTATAATTTTATACGTTTATTGAATTAATATATACGACGTATTGTCATGTAATTACGGGACAGAATAACCCGAGCGGTTAGTCGATATAACGCGCGCATTACACGGGCTATCCATTGACGACGGTGCGTCCGAAAAATCGTTGAATCGTCGCGATTGAAGATCTGCGTCGGGTTTCGTTCATTATTCGAAAAGAACGTCGTCACGTGTTGGTGATTTAAACAACGATCTAGTCCGCTCGTCATTTTGGAATCGTAGAAAAAAAAAACATGTTTTTTTTTGTGTGTGGGGAATATTTTAATGCACCGAAATATTTTATGCACCGACGTTTAAAGGGGTACGGGAAAAAAATGACCGTTGTCAATATTCCAAACTTCATCAGCCTTACAGTTTTATTGTTTCACAATTCAAAACGATTTGGAGAGAAATGATAAAAAACGCAAATAAAGTAACGTTATTGTACGGGCAATGATTTTTTTCTCCAAATTCGATTCATGCATCGTATCATTTAGCAACAAAACACTAGATGGTGTTTGATTTTGACGATCGATCGACTACAATCGTTTTTCCCCTCATCCCTTTATTTGTCAATGTTTTAAGTACGAAAACTTTTTTTTTTATATTAAATTTTAAACGTTCGGTGCAACGATGTTTATGAGTTATAATATAATACGTTCGTATATCGGGGAAAAAATTTAACTCGAAAAAATTGAATTTTTTTTTTTTGGATCTTACAAACAGTAGGAATGATTTTATATTCTGAGCGAAACGAGTTTTGGTTTTACAATTAATGTTGTTTATTTCTTTCTGTGTACACATTTTCGTCTAGAAATAATGCTCGGATGATCTCGACGTGCGCGTTACGTTCTGGTAGAAAATTGTACGTGATCGTTACTTTATTTGAAACGTTTTTCGATTTTCTCATCGTATAGTTTTCTTACGTGCGTAATTCAAAACAACCTGAAATTTGGAAGAAAAACTATTTTCTCAATATTTTGTAAACGCGGCACAAAAAAAAACTACCAAAACAATGGCTCTAGAATCTTGAAATTCACACTGAATATGCAATACAGCATTATATATATACGTAAATTTTTTCTGATTTTGGGCTATTTATAGCAATAATTAAACGTCGAGCTTATAAAACGAGTAATTTTCGGTTTTAAGAACTGAAAATGTTACACGACAAAGGTCCTACTGCGTTACTTTATATACAAAAAATCTTGACGATCCTGAATCACAGTTTTTTTTTCTTATTAGCATTTTGAATTTTTCGACACCGAAGCTCCGCTCAAAATCGTTTTATTGAACGCAATGATTTATGCGTCGTTTTCAAATATATATTGTACTAACTAAATTGTATCTGAGTAATTCACTTAAACTACATCCACGGCAATCACGACTCGCTACCCTCTTTAAGTTTTTTTTTTTTTTGTAAGTGTTAACAATTTTGACATTATATTTTATACAAAAACATCCGTATAGTGCGGTACCGTTAATTTAAAAAAAAAACGACTGATATACATATGGTTCTTTGGATATTACGTGTTCGAAAATCAATTATTATTACAGTGCTACCGGAGTTTTTCAAGAGTCGTTTTTCAGACCAATAATAATATGTTATATACGATGGACACATTGCGGTGCCGCACAATACTACCCACGCAACACACAGCGTCGTAACAATGTGTTGCCTATCCCACAGATTTACTGCCACAGTTTGGTCGTTTCACACGTCTCATTCCGGAGCGCCGGATTTGAATTGTTTTTCATTATTGTGTTGGCAGCGTTTTTTTCGTAACCTGTGATCATCGAGGTTCTTTACACGACGCAAAGTTTTTGTTGTTTTAAGTGCCGTTTTTTTTTTACGTGTTCTTTACAATAAGTACCTACGACAATGACCAGCGTACGAGCGGACCAGGGGTTTTCAAAGAAAATCATCTTTAGCGATGAGGCACATTATCATTTTAAACGGACTCGTTAATAAACGATATGATGGGGATCTGGTTACCTTAGAGCGATTCAAGAACAAGAAATTCATCCGCAGAGATAGTTACGGCTCGGCGTTGATTTCGGTGTTGATATATACTTTTTTGAAGATCAGGAAGGAATTTCGTCACAACGTTAAGGGAGATGGTTTTTTTTTTTTTTGGGAAGAATTGACCGAATCGTAAGTTTTGAAATCTAAAAATGTTGGTGAAACTTCAGAGGGAAATACGATACGATAAGCGCGTGCGAGGCTGGTGGAATGAGTTGGTCATATTCAAGACATCGTTTTTCACACGTAAACCTCACGACGTACCGAATAAAATTGTAAATTTGTTTTTTTTTTTGTGAAAAATACACGAGTTACAGTCATTTCAAATTGTTCTCTTTGAGACACCGTAAACAATTATTATAATAAGCCGAAACACTTTACTTTCAACGGAATGAGAGTGTAATATTGATGGTTATTTTTTTTTTAATATTTTCTCGAAAGAACACCGATTTCCGAATCATTACTCAGCCACCGTTTCAATCGATATATCATAAAATATATTCCTTTTGTTTTCTCGTAATTTTTATTTCTGTTAAAATGCCTAAATGGTATTATAATTGAATCGGAAAAAATGTTACGGCGTTTTACGTTTCGATAATAGTATTTTATTGTTAAACAAGAATGGCGCGTAATTTTTGTCGCGTTTATAAATATTTTATACGTTTAGAAAGATTTATGACCAACAGTGGAAATTTGTAATGTTCAGAAGTCAAAACTGACAAATGATAATAATTACAGACTGTATACGAATCTGACACCCTGTGTCTCCTCGAGGAAAAAAAATCGCGTTGAAGCCATCGCTGCCCGTAAGCGTTCGTGCTATTTTCGTTATTACTCAATACGCGTCCGGCGTTTTGTCCGCGTCATGTAGAAAAATAAATTATAAATCTCCTCTAACCGATTTGTCAGACAAGCGGCATTGTGACTTTGTAACAGCTACACGCGTCCGAAGTAATCGTTTCGAATCACAAATGATTTATTCGGACTTTCTCTTTATGCGTATATATATATAAGCATACGCGATATTATATTATTATTATTATTTGTAACTAGGGCAGAGGACTACTTGTAGCGTTTGCATGTTTGTTTTATACGCGCAATCATGATAACAGCCGAGTGATAAACAAATACGACGTTAGAAAATACTTTATTTCATTCATAAATACATATTTCGGACGTTTTTTTTTCCGTGTCTTACTCGTATTTCTCTTTTTTTTTTAACAGTTTGTTGCGTATTTCTTATGTTTTTTTATATTTATAAATTAAAAAAAAAACTGTGTTCAAAAAATTGTATTTATATTTTCTCCGTCGACGTTATTATTTTTTATGTTTTATTAAGATCGCGGGCAACACGAACCTAACCGATGGTTATTTATGGTATTTTTATGGCGAGCGACGAAAATACGATACTTGTACGCTGCAAATGCAGACACTGCAGTGACGACAATACTTTTGGAAAAATATTGTTGCGTACGCGGAGACGGATTTAGGATTTAATTCTCCGTCCTCGCTGTATTCGTTATCCGTTAAAAAGATTAAAATGCAAAATCGATTCGACACAGTCCGTTTTATTGATAAATCGATAATAAAAAACGTTATTTATAATGTTACGCGATAATCCCGCTGAATTTTCGAATTGTTTCGTCCCGTTATATTGTATGTTGATCGTTGAATATCGACTCTATGTAAAATACACGTCTCGTTAGATTATTAAGACGATTATGTTAGATCTTGGACTCTCTCGACTCGCTTTAGGCGACTTAAAACATCTTTCTGAAGAGCGCGTTTCGAAGCCGAACCGCATTTCAAATAAACATTCTCAGCGCTCTATGTATTGAAAATGTATTTATATATTTATTAGATTATCAGTTGGTACGAAACAATAATTACTACGGATTTAAACCGTTAATCAAAATTAAATTGAAAATATGAAAGAAAATTAGTTACTTCGTTGCTGTAATCGAATTATAATTTTTTTTTTTTTTTTAACGAAATTTAATGTAAATTACGTCTTATTTTAATAGAAATTAAATAGCAACGACGATTATAAGGCCACTATTTTGCCGGCCCTAAAATACGTAGAAAACCTGATCTGGCCACCCTAGCTCTTCCTTATACGATTCTGATTATCGCAGTGTAATATATATTTTAATAATAATAAAACGTCCGTTTAACGACACCGAAAACATGGCTGCTTCGTCCGACGACGAATATATTATAATCCATTTATCCAGCTGCGTATTTTGATTATTTTCGTATAATAGGTAAGTAAAAAAAAAAAAATCAGTGGGGCCCATTCATTTTTTTGAAGATTTATTTATTTCGAGCGCGTCACATTATATATATATATTATAATAATATAATCACAAGACGTTATTAAACCGTGTATTACGATTATCTATCGCCTTTTATGCATTATAATCACCGGCTTCCATAATGACGACACGCCCGCGCTACGTGTATGATAATAATAATACAAGGGGTGACCATATTTTATTTTAAAACGTGACCATTTTTTTTTTGAAATTCTTGTACTCGCAGTTACACCAATCGTCAAACCAGAGTAAGGGGAGAAAAAAAAATTATGTGTATTATTTCAAATTTTCGCATTTACAACTCATAACTAGTACGCAAAATATGTGTTCGACAACGTTTTGGATTACTCATAAACGTATACGAATAATAATAAAAATGCTACTGCTTAATAATTTAAAATCGAAAAACGACCACCGCTCTAACGTACACTCCGTAAAGTAGACGCGATTTGCTATACCGGAAACCGGGTATGACTGCAGTAAGGATCGCGGAACCTTCTGGTAAAATTTTTGGACATCAAAAAAAAAAAAAACCAACAACACGTCGAATTGTAAAACCAATACCAATATCCGTTCTCGATCCGCTCAGAATCCAAAATCGTTTCAAAGTGCGCCACTGTATTTATAATATAAACTTTAGTCTCGCCGTGACAATATACACTGAAGCAATGCCGTAGCCGGGAAGTGGGAGGGGTTAGAGTTTACTCCGGCCCACCCACGAATTTTTTTCTTAAAACAAAATTTAATGATTTACCTATATTTATACTCTCAGCCCTCAGCGCCCAAAAAATATTTTTGACACGTATGTGTCTTACCGCGGCTGGGGTCATTCTATAAATTTGTGCGACACCGAGAGCGTTACCTACCGTGACGTCATGAACCCGGTTCTACTCACCACCCGGCCAGGTCCCCCCACTTCTATGTATACCGTCGTTGCCAGTTACGTTGTAACGGCGATGGCAGCGCCATCTATATATATAGATATCTATAGCGTCTATGGGTACGAGGAGACGAGGACTGAGCTATAGGTAACTTTTTGTCGCGTGTAAGAAAATATAAATGACATACATACATGTACCCGATGTATCTGCATGGGGTTTTGCTGGCTACGGCCTTGCGCTGCACAATTTACGCCTAACCCGCAAACCCGCGACCGAACGGGCGAATTCTCACGATAAAATAACGCTGGCATTATTATTATTATTATTATAGAAACGTGAATTTTTATTACGTCTTTTTTCCTCCCGTCGTTTTTAAACAGTGAAAGAAAGAGAAAAAAAACTCCACACCTCTCACCTAACCTCACCGCGAGGCGCGGTAGTTTCTTTTTTGATGTCGCGCGCGCGCGCGCGGGCGCTCGGATTGAATTGTCATCGGGTCGTTCGGCGGCGGCGGCATACGTGTGTGTTACGACGATAAAAGAACCGCCGCCGCCGCCGCCGCCGCCGCCGCTCCGTGACTTTACACGTTTGTCGCCATTATTATTATATATGTGTGTGTGTGTGTTATCGAATCTTTTACGGACATTTGTGTACGACACCGCGGAGACGATGACGACGGTGGCGGTATTTTTACGTATTATTATTATTGTATTTTATTTTATTATTCCCTTTCTTTATGTATTTGATAATGTTTTTTCTCTCTCTCTCTCTCGGACGGTGAGAGAGTGTTAAAAAGAAGCCGACACACGCATATAGGTACCTACGCGTCGCGGCCAAACAATGCGCGCGCACAAAAATATTGTACGCGCATTATCGATACGTCGTCGCCCCGAGCGAAATTGAGATCTCCGCCCCTCCGGATATCTGCGCCGCTGCAGTAATTCGGGCCCGCCCGCCCGCCCGCCCGGTGCGAGACCCCCTCGTTTTCAGTCGGTTTTTATCTCACTCGATACCGACGCTTACCTGTATAACGCACAGCGTAACCGCCTACACAGGGTGTAGGCCGGCAGTGTTTTGCAACGATGTGTGTTTTGGAATTCGACATCAAACCAATCGTATATGCTGAACGAGCCGTGCGTTTTCCGGTTAACAGCGCTTTCTCAGAAAAAAAAAAAAAAGGAACGCCACGAAACTTCCTCCACTTCCCGGAGTCGTGACGTTTTCAAAAAATATAATTACTGTAACTATACATATATTATATACCAGCTACTACGAAAAGCTTTTCAAATTTGTTTTGTCTTTTTTTCTCACTTACAATATCGCGGTCGTACTTTTTTAACAGGTTATCGCGCAAAAATCACCCGAGTGGAGGGAAGGGGGGAAAGGCTCTTCTTCAAAACGGTGTGAAACGCAATTAGGTTCGCACCGTTGCAGCAGTGGCGCCCAAAGGGGGGGGGGTCAAGGTGGTTCAATTGAACCAGGTAAATTAGGGGATGGTGCCGCCTTCCTCGTGATTTGTGTGTCCTAAATAATGATTTTTATACGTCATATAATTTGAATATTATCAAATTATAATAGATAGTAATTGATTTATTCGAAATAAATAAGGATTGAATGTTGAAAACGAGTGGGTGGGTGGGTGAGTGGTGTTTTTTAACTATTTGAACCACATATTTCAAAAGAGATGGGCGCCACTGCGTTGCAGCGTTTGCAATAAAATAAGACGGTGTACGAAAACGCGTGTCAATAAAACTAACGATTTTTTTGTAATTTTCTTTATTTTTTAACCGTTAGAACGGTAAAAGAAAAATGACAATAATAACATAAAAAAAAAAACGTTTTATTATCACAAAATATAATTGCCCTAAATTGTGTATATGTACAGACGTTTTGACGTGGTATAATTATATAGAAATTGAGTACGACGAGTGAATAAGAAAAAAAAAAACATTTAATACGCTTTTGCTCATAACGCCCGAAAACGTACAAGACGTAAAATTCCGGTAATGACATTTTTCGTTTTTTTACGGATGTTATTTAGGAAAAACGGTGATCTGCTGTGTTCCGCGCGAGAAACGGGTGATTATACGAAACGGAGCGCGATAAGACGAGAAGAAATTTATTATTCTAAAATCGATTTGAGACGGTATGACACGGAGTCGTCAGTTCTAACACGATAAAAGCTTAAATCGGACATTTTTTTTTTTTTAAGTGCTGATTAGATCCGTGCCGGTAAGGATTTCAAACGAATTCTATTTCCAATAAATGACACGCGCGTTTAAACGTTGAAATGACGACGACAAATGCTAAAAATCAATTTCCTCGATTTTAACTGTCGATAATCTATACCGTCTGTTAAAATATACATATATATACTCAAAAAACTGGTCGGCCAGCTCGATTGAAACGGAGACGTTTAATTGTACGTACACCGACGTTTTGGAAAAAAAAAAAATCGCCGATAATTCTTGCAACGGAGTGAACATTCAGCGTGTTTGTACAGCCAGTCCGCGTTTTAATATTTTATCGAGATTTAATATTTTCCCTTTACTTTTAATATTTTAATATTAATATATATAGTCAATCGAACACTTACGCGTCGATTGTATATAATGTCCAATTCACATTTCGTCGATATTTTTTTTTGTACACGCGTATAACAAACGTAATTCGAATACGCGTTTACATTTTTTTTTTTACGCGATCGAGACAATCGAAAAATACTCGTTTTATAATAATAAAAAAAAAAATTCAAAAATTAAATACCGATTCACCGCCGCCGCGTCTAAAACTCGGAGAATACATTCATCGGATTTAGAGAGAGAGAGAAAAAAGGTAGCGAGCCGCGGGGTGCGTTGTGTGGATATCGCTCAAGTGAATTATACTTGGATAAAGATTTTTAGAGTTTTTGTTTTCATAATAAATTTGAAAGCAACGATGAATCATTGCACACGATTCTGAGCGGAGCTTCGGTGCAATAAAAATAAACGATAAATCGATTAAGGCGAAATCGCGTTTTTACCGTTTTTATGTCATTTTTTTAGTAGTTTTTCCTGAATTTCGAAAAAAAAAAAATATCGAAAAACGACCCGTCTAATGTACAGACTGGACGCGATTTGCGATCAGAAAAGACAAGACCGGAGCACGTTCCTTCCGGTAGAATTTTCGGGTACAGACATGAGGAAAACCAGTACGTTCCTCGCTCCGTTCAGAATCTAAAAAAAAAAGGAACCGGACGTAATACGCGACGAATTTCTATATATAAAAAACACGCGTGTGTACACTTAGATAATTAAAATCGTTTGAAATTTTCTTGTACATTACGGATTTAGTCCCCGATTCCGTGGACCAGTGGCGCGCCGAAGAGACATTTTTCGAGGCAGTTGCCTCACGACAATTTTTTGAATGGGTGGGTAGGTTCAGTGGTTAAAAACACATAATATATGATGTATTTTATACATAATTTATATATATATATATATAGGCAGATAGTCAAATTATCTAGTTTGCCTCAGGTTTGAAAAATGTTCTGCACGCCATTGCCGTGGCCGGTAAGTGATTGAAAACATAATACCCCGGTAAAAACGCCACGATAAAAAATTATTTATATTTCCCGAAACGGAAAAATCACCCTGTACATTTTGTACACGAGTCCAAGAGAATTATGATGGAGAGAGAGAGACATACGCACACCGTGACTGACTCGGCCGCCGGGACCCGAATTTTTACGACAATTAATCTTTTGTGAATTCGCTCCGCCTACTCGCGCGTCTCTTTTGAAGCGATCGCGTACCGTGCGAAGCAAATCGCACCACCGCCGCCGCCGCCGCCGCCGATCGATATCTCATCTCCTCTCTGTGATCGGTTTATTTGGTATTTTTCTTTTTTTTTTCTTTTTTGGCGACAGACCTCCTCCACGAAATCGCCTTATTTTTAAGACGCCGCCACCACCACGTGTTGGTCAAATCGGCGGAACGGAAACGTCCGATTCTCGTTCCTTTATACGTTGCGTGTACAATCGAACCGACGCCGATAACATATAAGGACACGGCTCATCGGGACGATCAGAAGTCGGGACAGTGGTCGGCAAAGCCGCCCGCAGGGGGGGGGAGGCCGGGAGGGGCCATGGCCGCCCCCCCCCGCTATTTTATTTGATATTTGTTTAAATTTGTGATATAATTCTTTTTAAATGTCAGATAATAGAATTTTCAGTGTTTTTGTTTCGTGTGATAAAATAATCGGTTATTATTTCTACTAATCCCGCCCGAAATAACTAAAAATACACTGTATATTAAAAAAAAATTAGGGTGTACGTTTTTTGTTGGCTCCCCCCCCGAAATTTTTTTCTGTGGGCGGCCTTGGTGGTCGGCAAACTTTTGTGTCGCCGGCCGCGTTTACAAATCATAAAGGTTTTTTATTCGGCTGCAGGATCGGACTAGAAATACAGAAATTTTATAGTCTTATTTAAAAAAAAAAAAAAATTCGTATATTATAAAAGTGTGTGGTAATGCAAGTCGTCGGTAAAACGACCGATGTGAGTTTTCTCGTTGACGTCATCGTTATGTATTGTCGAAAATTGTCCGTTATACACCTTATTTATCGGTAATGTCCTCGAAGCGTTACGGACCGTGACAAAGGCGAATTTTCAAAGCGAAGCTTTCTTACGGGTGTGACGGAGGAGACTAAACCGCGAAAAAGCGCAACATTATATATATTATATAGGCATACACCGTTTACTGTTCAACAGTGTTGTCGGACGTACGATAATTATCGTATTTGTACGATTTTTATCGTTCGTGTGCGATAGGCGAATCGTTATCGTACACACGATAATACGATAGTTTCGACGATTTATTATTATTTATTATATGATTATTATTTGACCGTACCAATATTGAATATACCATATACTAATCAATAACCAGATACTAGAAATGATATTCGACAACAATATCACGGAACAGATTCAATTAATAATTATTATATTAATTATCACAATGCGTATGTGTGTGTTCCATTCCATAGACCTCATACTAATAGACACGGAGCATTTGGGCGGGGTGCGGTAATTTGTGTAATTAGTTGTGCAGTGGTGCCGATTCTCTAGTACTAAATATTGTTCCAATAAAAATTAGAAAAAAAATCATGTGAAAATCATTGTTACTATAATACATATATTATATTATATAATAATATTAATAAAACAAAATTTAAAAAACGAGTACATTCATTAGCATTTATCAAAATTCAATGTTATTATTGTATTATTGTATAGAAATATTGCGCAACTTGGTTTGTCCTCTGCACATGCGCAGAAGCGTAGAACAACACGTACAGCACACCTCCCGTGGACCACAGGAACTATTACCATACTCCGTATATTAGTGTGAGGTCTATTAAGGTTTCCGTTGCTTGACAATCATTCTCGGATTGGTCGCCTCCGTAACCGCGGAGTGAGAAAGCTTCGCTTTCATCGAGGGCTTCCGAGACCCACATTTTTTTTTACGCATTTTATTTTCTGAACACACCGAAAACGGAGCGTGTGTTTCGTACTGTTTAAGACCTGAAGAAAGAATTGAACACTTTTTTCCCCCCTAGGAAAAACGTTTCCTAAGTTCCTTCGGTCCTAACGTTAAAGGGCGAAAAATGTCTTCGGAAGATCGTATAGCCCAGTTGATTACGATTTATTTCACTTTTTTTTTTCATCACTCTTCCGCCCGCGTAGTGGTGTGACGGAAAATATTCTATTACGCTCCTTGAAATCACCTAACGAATCCGTCGACGCGACTTTCATTCGAATAAGGCCAGCAATTTTCGCGCAAAAACATTAAAAAAAACATACACGACACGTTTGCAATATTATATTGTAGTAAGGATAGACGGAAGGCGGGTGTTTTTTCACGCTTATTATGCAAAACGTTAAACCTTTAACACTATATATACTATATAAAAATTATATATTCTATACGCGAAACGCGCGATTAATTGACACACGTATTACAATATATAGAGTTTCAGCTGCGAGTTCGACGATAATAATTGATGGTTTGTTATTATACGGGGCCGTGTAAAATCAGCAAATAAAATTCGGATTAAACGCACATAATATCACCTACGTGTCCGCTGTGTTTGTATTATTGTAATTTAATCCGTTCGCGTAGTCGTTTATTTGACTACGTCACGAGCGGTGGTGACATAACACACGTATACAATAATATGGGGTGCGAAAATATAACGTTAACCCTCCCGACAACGACGGTTTAAAAATCATAAGACATTTAATTATTACAAGTTCACCGTGCACACACACACACACACACACCGACTATAAATAAATTATTTGTCAATTTATTTTGTCCACCCCATTCGCGGATATTGGCCAGCTGCGGACGTATTCCGTTTCCTGCAAACGTCCGACTGACGACGCGGGTAATGTTTAAAAACGAAAAACAGACCGTTTAATAAACAGAATCGTATACGCGTAAGACGTGTCGTAATAATATTGTGACCGGAGCGAGGAGAGTGGAGTTTAAGAACGAATAAGTGTATGAGTACACATCTGATTGTCATCACTGGACCGAGTAGATATGAGTTGTACAAATACATTTCGAGAGTGAGACAACGAAGGACGGCCGAATAAACCCGGGTAAATATGTGCATTCCAAAGCGAGAACAATGCGTTCATCAGCCGGTTTCACCGACATTTGTTAACGACTTAACGTTTTGTCAATTATATTTAACAATTAATTAGTGAAAATTAGGTTTAACCGGGATTCGTTAGCCTTAACTCGTTGTACGAAATCAGCTTGTTAAAATTCGATCGGCATTTTAAAATGCCCATAGATCCACTATATTGTACGCATTAGGTTATAATCGTCCATTTTTAATATTATATTATCACTTTTTAGTTATCACATTTCGTGGTAACCAATGAGATATAGGCGCAAATAGCGGGAGGGCTAGGGGGCTAAGCCCCCTAAATTCTGTATAGCCCCCCAAACATTAACGACTATTTTATGTGAATTTTGAATTGATATAAAATTTCTAAAGAGTGTTTGGGATGGATTTAGACTTCAGCCCCCCAAACTTCAAACACTATTTGTGCCTATGCAATGAGAACGTTAGAACCAAGGTAACCGTTTTGGTAACCCATCTAACATTTTGTTAACTCAACAAATAGAATTTAACATTAATAATGTAATGGTGAAATTTATGTAATTTAAGCAGATGTTAAATTTAAACAAATTGTTAACTAACACGGTGTTAGAGTGTATTCAACAATAGTTTGTGAAAACAGACTATATGTCTAAAAAATTAAACCGTAACAACCTATTTTCTATCATTTTCCGGCCAAAGATTTAATTTTCTCTTCGAATTCCGAATTCTATATAATCGGCCTATAACCCTGCACACATATAGGTACCACCTTGACGTTGTCATTTTTGTAAAATCCGTTTTATTTACATCGTTATTATTCTCGATCCCGCCACACGAACCCGTATAAAGCTTAAAATTGTCATTTTCCGAACAGCACACAATTTACATGGTTTACCGTATAAATTTCCCTCAACCGGGGGGCTATTACAAAAATATATTTCTGTACTTTAAAAATATTACACCTATTCTGTACCGGAAAATTGATATTGTTCGTATAGGAGTATACGCGCATAAATTAGGAATTTTAAATACTTCGGAGATAGTTTTAACACCTTAATCCCCTCACCGCAGGATTGAAAATCGAATTTTACTCGTTAAACGTACGAAAACCCTCATATACGTGAAACAATAATCATTATAGACGATTTAAATAAATTCAATTATACGAGAGAATTCGCCGGATACAAAAAGTTTTTTTTATAATAATATAACACTTACAACATATTATATAACTGTAATTATATTGTACGGCATACCTTCAAATTAATAAAATAAAATATTGTCACATAATATCATTGTTGTGTGGTGTGCGTTATGTTTATAAAGTAATTACGACAGGATTTTTTTTTTTAACTCTCCGAATAAAGGAAAATATGTATTATATCGTACGATATCTAAATTATCTATTACGTAAAACCAAAAAATTTCGTCAAACAATGAGTTCGGATCTTTTGTCACCAAAAATTATTCAATCAGATCGCTAAACATTCAGCAGTTCGAACAGAAAAAATCCGTCGTTTTCTAGACTAGCATGTAATATAAAACAGTGGAAATAATGATTGTGTACTTCAGTTTGCGTTCAGCGACAGGTAAGGTATGTTTATTACGTGTTCTTAATCATTCAAAAAAGTTGTTTTAGCAATGAAACTGCATTTGATTATGGTAAAAAATCACATCGTCATTAAGTGGTTTTTCGTTGTTTGCATCGTTACATTAATTAAAAACGTGATGTCTGTGAGTACTTAATGCGTTGCATATTACGTAAATTATTTTTAAGATGACAGGTCGTCACGAATAATAGACACGTCTTATTTACCTATATATTCATTCATACTCAATCGATACGTCCAATAAAATATATTCGTATAATGATATCATTTATTATTATTATTATTATTATTAGAAATTTTTTTTAGTTCAATCCGTTGTTGACTTATACTATTCGTTTCAAAAAAATTACGTGGTATCCGAATGTAATTGGAAATTATACAATCGATCAGTACAGAGATAAACAATATTATATCAATGCAGACATCTCATTAAATTCGAACGAACCAATCGATAGAGTAAGTGATTATTACATACCATATTATTTGGAAACGTTCATATATTTAAAGCGATAAAAATCAGAAAGATGTCGGTCTGAGAGTATTGTGAGACTCTGGCTATCCTGTAAAAAATACCCGTACAATCGTAGATAGATTCTTTTCCAGATTATAGTGGAAGTGGCTTTTTGAATTAAGAATTTCCAACGTTAGTGAATTTCAATAAAATTGTCTTATTTCCAACGTTTTCCTTCTCTACTGTTTTTGTTGGAAGAACCCATTAAATTGTTAAAAGCCTGCTTCATATGAAATGCTAATACAAGCTAATACTTCATAATCCCTTTTTTCTTTTTTAATTAACTATAAACATTTTGTGGAATAGTTCATCTTATTTGGGTAACAACTAGGCCTCAACGCTGTATCTCCGATGCTGCTCGGTGCATTTTATTTTGTTTGGCTAAATCGATCACAGGACACTCGATCGCTTTTTTATTGTTGGTTCCTGTAACAGGACCAACAAAGTTTTGAAAGCGCTTCACTGTGTGTTGAATGAAATACCATTTTCTGTCAACGTTAAAACAGTCAATTACAACGACCGCGTTGCAAATAACATTTACCGGAATGTTTGTTTTTTTAATAATAAGCATTACTTCCGAAATTTTTTTGGACGGTTTGAATTTGAATGATAATTATTGTAAGTAAAAAACTCACAGGTTTTTTAATGGATCAAATTGTTCGACATCAATATTTCGCACCTTCCTGTAATATTTTCACTAAAAAATTCACAAATCCTGTTGTGAGTATTATCATATTATTAATAATTTTCATTGAAGTATTCGTCTAGTTCTACAAGGCGATTAATCGTATTTCTGATTCGCTCGTACTCGTAGAAAAAATTCTATAGCCATCATAAGCAGTTGACTGCCACACGTTCTTGTTACTCGGTTTCGCATACGATTTCTGCGTCAACTATTTTTCAGGTGGTCGTAATTTTCGAACGTTGCAACGCAGAAGGAATCGACTGCGAGTACTTTCAATCGTGGACGTTAACAGACATTTGCGTGAAATTAAACGATAACAATCAAATATGGTCCAAATGGTACAATTCGTTCAATCCACCGATGCGCTGTCCGATAACCAAAGTAAGGAAATCGCAATCCGTTCGCTTATCATTTGACTATTCGCCAAATACCTAACCGCGTCATAAACCGAATTTCATTGAGTTCGCAAAAGGAACTATACTGTTAAACAGTAATAATGCTCGATATATCGCTAGATTTCTATCGCATATATTCTCCAGGTCTATACCTCAAGCTTTGTAATATTGCTCCATCTACGTATTTTTATTCTACAAAACATACTTAGCTCTTACACTACTAAAGAAAGCTTAGAGATACCTCCAATATATTATTGTATTTTGTCAGACGTCCCAAAAGGTTTATTCCATTACAAAAAAATCATCAACAGCTCTTCCATCTAAAAAATCGAAATGCCTAGTTTTAATCATTGACAGACGACTGACGTGGTCTCCTCGGCTGTTAAATTTTCACCAAAAAAAAAAAAACTAGCAGTTAATCAGCATCCAAAATACTCCATATTGAAAATGTTGATGATTTCGAAATTCGTCAAAACAATTTATGGAAATTATCGTCAATCAACAAATAATATTATAATATGTTCACAAAATCGTCTACAAATTGTACGCTTAAATTAAACGTTTTATTCACTATCGTAACTTTTCTTCTTTATTCTCTTCGTTAAATTAGAAAAGTAAAAAAAAAAAGTTATATTTAATTCACGATATATATATATCAATGTAATATTATACACGTAACGTTACACAATTTTAGGGACAATATCATCTAAGAAACGGAACTTTTGACGTGTCTCAAATACTGAAATGGTATCCCGAAATGACCAACTATCAATGGAGAGTAAAACAAGTATTTTATGTCCGTGACGTATTTATAGGTGCTTATACTGTAGAAGGATCACTATTTGGTTACAGAAAAAAATTGAAATCCGTGCTAAACGGTCATTAACCGATGTAAACCTAGCTAACATCGTATTCACCCGTTTTAATCTATTTCAGCACGTTCGTGTTTGTTTTAATTTTATGAAGAGTTGATATATTGTAATTTGTGTAATATCTATACGTGTATTATGTTATTGCCACAAATTTATCCGCGCAACACTGTAATAACAATACGATATTTGTTTGTGAATTATAACATATGATATGAATAAATTGAATATTTGTTGGAAATATGTGCGAAAAATCGTATTCGTTTCGATAAATCATAATATGTTAGCGATAACGTCACAGGAACGTTGCAACAGATCACACAGAACTCGCATCAGCCAAGGACGCGCAGATATCGAATAAATTTTTCGTCCTTTACCGTTCTAGAAAAAAAAGTGTTCAATTCTTTCAGGTCTAAAACAGTACGAAATTCACTCCGTTTTAGATATCTTAAAAAAAAAAAAATACGTAAAAAAAAAATTCGTGTTCGTTATGGTTCGTAACACTTCAAGGACATTAATAATAAATTAGGTGTACAATGAATTATTTCCGACAATACGTAATGATAATAATACAATATTTTGCGCTTATTTTAGAAATGACAATAATAATAATAATATTATATATAACGAACGATACAATACGTTCATTACATTTTTAATTATAATTAAAATTACACTGTATATTGTATAATAGTAATACCAAAGACGTATATTTGATAATTATTATGTATGATACGACAGACCAACAATTAATAAAACTGTTTTGGGAAATAATTTTGATTTTATTTTTTGTAGAAACATAATATATTAGCTAGTTTTTATTATATGAATATTATTATTATTATTATTATTATTATTATTATTATTTATCGAAAGACCCTCGTAAAATGACGTACCGCTATGAGGTGAGGCAGTAATTTAGTGTAGAGCGGTGGTAAAACGATTGTCACCGGTTCTGGTGATCGAGGGGAGGGCGAGAAAATAAAAAAAAGGAAGAAACAAACACACAGCGAAGCTTTTAAATAGTCAACAGTACAAACTAGTACAAATCTTATAATTGTCGTTCTTTGAACTGCACACAATTTACATATTTTACCGTAGAAATTTACAATTAGATTCGCAGGACAAAAAATATGTTTTTTTTTTTTTTTAATAGTATAACACGTTCGATATATACTATATAACTGTAATTATATTGTACGGCAGACCTTCAATTTAATAGAATAAAATATTTTCACACAATATTATCGTCGTGTGGCGTGTGTGTTTATTACGTAATTACGACAGATTTTTTTTTTTTTAAACTCGTCAAATAAAGCAAAATGCGTATGTATAGCGTATACGATATTTAAATTATCTATTGCGTGAAAACGAAATATCTCGTCCAACAATGGGTTCGGATCTTTTGTCACAAAAAAATCATTCAATCAGATCGTTAAACCCTCTGCAGGTCGAATAGAAAAATCCATATTTTTCTACGCTAAAATATAATGTAAAATAATAATTATTGTATACTTCAGTTCGCGTTCGCCGACAGGTAAAGTATGTTCAATACGTGTTCGTAATCATTCAAAAGTTGTTTTAGCAATGAAACTGCATTTGACTATGGTAAAAAATCCCATCGTTAATAAGTGGTTTTTCGTTGTTTGCACTGTTATATTAGTGAAAAACGCTATATCCGTGAGTACTCATAATAATGTAACATATATTACGCAATATTTTTAATATGACAGCTCGTCGCGAGAACAGACACGTTACCCGTACAATGTTCAATTATAATAATCAATCGATGCGTCTAATAAAATATATTCGTATAATTACGTCGCGCATTATTATTATACCTACTTGTGAAATTTTTAGTTCAATCCTTTGTTGACATATACGGTTCGTTTTAAAAGAGTTATGTTGTATCCGAACCTAACTGGAAATTACACAATCGACCAGTACAGAGATAAACAATATTACGTCAACGGAGACATCTCATTGTATACGAACGAAATAGTCGATAAAGTAAGTTTACATTATATCGTATGATTTAGAAAACGTTGATATACGCATAGTTAATGCGGTGTAGTTCAGACTGCTCACTGTCTCGGATAATTGCGAGTTCCCGATCGTCCTGTAAAGCTTTATTTCCAGAAAATAGCGAAAGTGGTTTTTCGAATTATGAATTTCCAACGTCAGTGTGATTCAATTAAACAGTATTAATTCCAACGGTTTTTCTTCTCTGCGGCTTTTCTAAAGCACATATATGTACATAGGGTGAATTTCAATTTTAAAAAAACATACGCCTTCGCAGTTTTCTACAAGGCGTATCGGGTTGATCTTAACGATAACCTTTTAAAATCCCTTTTTAATTAGTTAATCTAAATCGGCTGATCGCATACGATTTCTACGTCAACTGTTTTTCAGGTGGTCGTAATTTTCGAACGTTGCAACGCGGAAGGAATCGACTGCGAGTACTTTCAATCGTGGACGTTTCCAGACATTTGCGTAAAATTAAAGGAAAAAAATCAAATATGGTCCCAATGGTACGGTTCGTTCGATCCACCGATGAACTGTCCGATAACCAAAGTAAGGAAATCGTAATCCGCTCGCCTATCATCATTTGACTGTTCGCCAAATACCTAACCGCGTCATAAACCGAATTTCATTGAGTTTGCCAAAGGAACTATAGTGTTTAAAAGTGATGCTCGATAAATCGCTAGATTTTCTACCGTATATTATGTTTTACAGGTCTGCACCTCAAGCTTCAGAATATTGTTCCACCTATACATATTTATTCTATAAACCCTATTTAGCTCTTTTACTATTAAAGAGGGCGTAGAGATACCTCCAGTATATAGTATTCCACTTTGACAGACGTCCCAACAGGCGTATCGCGTTACGAGTATTCATCAACAACTCTTCCGTATGAAAAATCGAAATACCTATTTTCAATCCTTGACAGACGACTGACGCGGTCTCCTTAGTCGTCAGACGTTCGCCGAAATAAAAAATAACCGTTAATCAACGGCCACTAATACTCCGTATTAGGAATGTTGATGATCTCGAAATTCGTCAAATCGATTTATGGAAATTATCGCCGATCAATAAAAAAACATTATTATATCAATATGTTCACGAAATCGTCTACAAATTAAACTTTTTATTCCCAGTGCAATAACGTCCCTTATTTACTCTCTACGTTATCTTCGGAAAATAAAAAGAAAACAGTTAAATTTAATTTACGAATAATATTGTTATATAAATGCAATATTACAACGTTACAAAATTTTAGGGACGTTTTCATATAAGAAACGGAACTTTCGACGTGTCTCAAATACTCAGATGGTATGCCGACGTAACGAACTATCAGTGGAAAGTAAAACAAATATTTTATGCCCACGACGTGTTTGTAGGTGCTTATACCATAGAGTTGTCGCTATTTGGTTACAGAAAAAAATTAAAAGCAGTGCTAAACGGTCGTTGACCGATGTGAACCTAACGTAATTTTCACCCGTTTTAATCTATTTCAGCACATTTGTGTTTGTTTATTTTATGGAGATGTGATGAATTGTGATTTATGCATTATCTATGTATATGGTGTTCTTTCAACAAATTTATCCCCGCTCAACACTATAATAACGAAACGATACTTATTTGTGAATTATAACATATTATAATATGAATAAATTGAATATTTGGTGGAAATATGTGCGGAAAATCGTGTTTGTTTTACTAAATTATCTGTTAATAATCACGTTACAGAAAGATTACAACGGGTCACACACAACTTGCATCCGTCAAGGATAAGGGAAAGTCGAATAATTTGTTCGTCCTTCAACGTCCTAGAAAAAAAAAGTGTTCAATTCTTTCAGGTATAAATCAGTACGAATTACACATTAAAATTCAATAAATCTGCGAGCAAAAAAAAAAAAAAGAAAATAAGAAAAATGACATGTAGGTATATTTAGATAAATAGTAAATTAACTATTAAATCGTCATGATGGCCGAGTTTATGGTTTTTTTTAACTTGTTAAATTAAGGTAACCAATTTTGTTTTAACCGAGTCAAAATTTAAATTTAATTAAAAAATTAAATACGTTAGTTAAAACAAATTAATATTATTATTAACTGTTAATTAATGTCGACTTTTTTTTCATTAATCATTTGTTTTATGTTTTTCTTATACGAAAAATTCAATCAATAATCCCTATTATAAATAAATTTTTCAGCATATTATATACAATTTAAAAATATTAAATAGAAAAATGTAATACGTGCGAGAATTTGCGATTTACAATCTATGTAGGTGGAACGCATTTCTTGAGCTCTCGTGGAAAATATCGTTCCGATTGAAAATTACAATTTCTATAGAAATTCGAAATACATATTTTTCAGTTAAACTAGAAATTTACTATTTCGACTTGCTTTTATTTTTAATAAAATTCACTAGAAATTCCAAAGGATTTAGTCGTATAAAATTCGAAATAGCGCGTACAAAACTTCTTAATACCGATCGATAATAAAATTGAAAAAAACGTGTTTTTTTTACGTGAAACGATGTCCCACGCATGACTAAATAAACAGGCATGTCAGGAAATGTTCCCCAGTCTTGGAATAAACGATAAAATTCATGGAAAAACTTTCCGGCATAATTTAAAATTGTTACATTATTATTAATTAAAATATAGCTATTAATAACATAGTATAATAGTAGTTATTATTAAGTCATGATCCCGCGCGTATTTTGCATTATATGAAAACTACGTCATTATAATCTCTTATAAATCAAATAGTTTTACTTTTTAATACATTTCTGTTTTCATATAACGTTTTTAGGCTTTTCTCGTTTATTTTTATTTTTTTGATAATTCGACGGACTTTACTCGATTATTGTTCCATAGCCGAACAAATAATATGACATTCCATTACGGACTCACAGAGCCCTGCAGGATCTTCACTCGCTTCAAATCCGCCACTTCCTGTACTACACATACCGTACAACAGCGTATGCCGCGTTATATGCGTTACACGTTATACGGAGTGCTCGAAGAGGCGCAAAGGAAACGTCGTCCCCTTCACTTCCCACCGCGATATACATAATATAATAACATCGAGCGTTCAAAACTCGATTTCCGTCTGGAACGGCGTGCTACTATTTTATTATTACTGTATTGCATATAGGAGCTTATTGCCATCACGATTTATGCGATACGTTTTCAGACGACAACTGCTGTATAACACCAATAATAATAATAATAATAATAATAATTCTCGGTCCCTCTCCCTAGCCCGGCATGCAAACGTTTATTTTTCGTTAAACGTATTATTATAAGTCATCATATAACAACTATTCGGCTTTACTAGGACGCGAAACATTTGTTCGGGATTATCGAGTAATTTATGTACGATACACGCGTTTGTAAGTACATAAATATAGGCTCGGCACCATAATATTACAAGACTTACACGGTAAACACGTATATGGCGTATAAGTACAGTGCCCACGAATTGACGATTTATTTTAGTGTTGTAGTCTTCCAGAAAAGAACAAATTCTATATTTACTCATACTTTGTCACGGCCGGGAGAGTAAAAAAAAAAATGTTGTGTATAAAGTCGTTTTTTCCTCAGACTCTCGTCAATTTCTCGGTTAATTAATAATTATTACAAATAAATACGAAACACGAGTTTCTTTTTGAGCGAATTTTTTTCAATGAATCGCGGAAAACACTAGGCCGATCGACGTACAACTTTTCTTCGTTGACGCGCCATTTGTTTGCGCGATCGAGCACAAACTCGTCTCGGAGCAATGTCAACATCATCAGCAAAATTCTATATCAACGTATTAAAATATCCACTCTCGTCAGAATCGTACGATATTTAAATATTGAATATATCTCGTTACAATGTTTTCTCGGGGTAAAGCGGTAGCGCCACCGTGTGATATACGCCATAGTAAAAAAGTTAAGAAAATCGATATTTTTTTTCCACTCTTTGAACGGGCAAATACAAAACTGCAGCAATACGAATATCTCGTCCCCTTGCACACCGCTGTTTTACGAATAGCAACACAGCCATGTGTCATATTACCGATATAATTCGATTTCGAACTACATACGTATTAGCACCGATCAATAACGGTACTCACAATTATCGCCTTTGAAAAAATTCAAGCCCGTAACGCGACCACCGAACTCAATACGTGGAACGCGTGTATCAATCAGAGTATTACGACCCCAGATAGGAGGCCACCATATGCATTCTACAAGATATAAAATTCATGGAGGATACGATGAAATATCATTTTTTTCCATGATATTTATCATGTTTTATTAATTACTTTGAGATAACAGGACACGAAACGACGTGCTCGTAGTATCGGTGTTAGCACCAAAATCGATAATTTTTACACAATGAAGTTAGTAACAACAACAGAAAAATAGAAACGGAATGCATGTGGCGGCTCCCTATATACGGGTCCATCCATATTAATTCATATACGAGAATTGCGCGTTTCATGCATTGAGTTAAATTTATTATGATCTATCGCTTATTATTACCCGGGAAATATTCGTCGGGTTCCCGAAAAATCAACACGTGTGAGCTATACCGTAAGTATAATAATATTCTCGATTTAAACAGCTCTGTATAAGTTTCCGTTCTGCAATTCAAAATTCGACGCAACGACAAACGTTGACGACAGACCGGGGAAGGGTAAACCGCGTTTGAAAACAGTGAAAAAACGTCATAGACGATTGAATCGTGGTCTATTGCGTATACATAATATTATATAGTGAACACAATGTCGAAATTAAATACCTTAAGCTTTACTGCCGGACTCCTAAAAGGCCGCAATAATAATAAATAACTTGGACCGTTTAAGTCTGTTTGACGTTAATAACAGACGGTTTACGTGAAAAATTACTGCACACAATGTACAATTAACAGACAGCTTGCAAACATAAAACGTTATGGTTATTATACGTTTCGGATGCCGAGTACACATTATTATATAGTTAACGAAACGAAAATAGTTACAAGTTTAAATTACGATTTTCGTACGCGCTCCAAGGAATGTTATGACAATTTTTAATGTCTATAATATTAAAACGAGGTTGTGTGAATACTTCAAATATTTTACGTTCTTAAAAATTACGGGGGTTTTTTTTATAGAAAAAAAACAGTCGAATTCTTAATTCAGTCGCGGGAATTCAGGCTAATTTCATAAATAATTCGACGTTATTAATTAAAATAAAGATTTTTTTTTATGCATATTTCGCGGGTATTTAATGCGTATTTTAGCGCTTATTTTCATGTTTTTAAATGTTACAAGTCCCGAACCCTGATGATTATTACGAACACGCGTGTCGACAATACCGATATATTGATAGGCTGCAGGAAATTTCGGGGATTTTTTTTCAATTTTTACATAATAATGTATATTATGTAAACTAGGTACTTTCAAACGAACGACATTAAACGAGTTTTTAATCGTAACTGTAGAATTTTTTTTTTCTTGCGAGACAGTCCTGATTAGGGAGTTGAAATGGGAAGGAAAGTCGTTTTTTTTTTTAACGTAAACTCGATTTGTTTTTCTATCTTTTTGCGGGACTCGGTTAGTTAGACGAGAAAAAAAAACCGGACTCGATTCGTATGATGGAGCCGAAAACGACGCAGCGGCCACGTCACCGGGACGAACGTGCCGCGGACGTGAGCGTGCACTGCGGACACGCTGTTCTCCCGTATACGAAAACGGGATAATATTTTATTAATCCGTTTAGACAAAACACGAGTAAAGGGTGTCGGTGTAACGTTCTCGAATCACTGCGCGCGTTTAGTGCAGGGACGCGCGAAGGACAATGCGCGAGCGCAGATTATAACGCCGCAGCATCCGCCGCCAGAGGATCGACAAAGTCCGGTGTCCGTTTATGCGCTCACGTACGCGGCCCGTAAATACGCGCGTCATCGTCGTTTGAACGGCACCGGCACCGGCACCGCCGCCGCCCCGAGACGATTTTTTTAAACTCTTCTTGTAACAAAATCCGAATGTTCGGGCGCAGTTCGTATCGAATACAACTCCGCGGAGGTTATAAATACGAAAATTTTAGCGATAAAACAAATAAAATTCAATTTTTTTTTTCTAACGCAAACTTATAATAAGAAGCGAATCCATCACACGTCAATGGATCGTATCAGTGGCGTATTTACGAAGGGTGACGACGTGGTTGATATATCGCCCAGCCTTTTTGACATGTATATGTCCTATGGCTGGGGTAATTCCATAAATTTGTGCGACACCGAGAGCGTTACCATGACGTCATGAGCCCGGCTAGGTCCCCCCATTTCTGTACAGTCGTTGCCAGTTACATTGGAACGGCGATGGCAGCGCGATCTATATATACATATATATATATATATATATATATATATATATATATATATATATATATATATATATATATATATATATATATATATATAATTTATATAATATATATATATATATATATATATATATATATATATATATATATATATATATAGATATAGATATATAGATATAAAGATATAGATATGACTATAGGTGCGAGGAGACGAGGACTAGGCTATAGGTAACTTTTTGTCACGTGTAAAAACTGCATGCAGTGTAGATACTCCTATATTTTTGTTATTCCTAACCAATTTGTTTTTTTTTTTAACTCATGAACCGTACCCGTATTTGTAATCAGCGTGTTGTCAGTGTAGTCAATCGTAATAAATGATATTTTTTCATGGAAAAAAAATGTATTGTCTCGCAGCTTATCATTCGGAAACGCTCAGAAAAACTGACGGCTTATCTCATTCTACATTATCCATGACGGCGAGTGTATATCCGTATACACGTAAATAGTGTACACCTTATCTATGTTTTTATCGTAACTGGTGATATTATGACCTTGAAAGTCTCTCCGTTCGAATCGAAAACGAACGAACAGATTAACACTTTAAACAATTGTAATATTTCGCGTAATGTCTGTACTACTAATACATTTTATTTATACATATCTATGTTTTGTACGTCTACTTTATTTTTGAGAGGAGAGCTGGTTATGTGATGGATGGATGGCAAAAAAAATAAAATAAAAGCCATAATATTTAAATCTTTTTCTTTCAAAATTAATAATGCGTATAAAATAATTAAACCTCAAAAAAAAAATATATATATAAGTGACCCGATATCAATACAAGGAGTACAGTTGCGTAGGTGTATGTAACTGAACGAATCGTCGTCGTTTCCTAGTTCCATTCGCCATAAGATTAGACGCGCAATGTCATTTATATAAGTCGGTAAAATGTGAAAAATTACAATAGTTAAATAGCGAAACGGGGAGGAGACGACCGCCGCTGCAGTACACGTTCTATTAATAGCACTCGACTATTCAACGAGCCACTGGATATTAAAATATAGTTTTTAAAACTAATTTTCGTTTTCTTTCATATTATTATTATTATTATTATTACGCGTGTAATAAATTATCGTATACGACACACAACAAAAGGTAATAAAATTCGTCTTCTCGATAGTTATTGCGCGCGATTTAAGCCGAACGAATGCGTCGTTGTTGTTTTTTTTTTTTTTAATATAAAAAGTGACTCGTACGAGTGAACAATGCGTGTAAGAAACGAAATAAATTATGGCTATACGGAAGAAAAAAAAATCGATTCTCACGTCGAGAATAAACTATTTTCAACGTAAAAACGTCGAATATCTTCTGTTCGTCGAAAATAATTATATACTATGTATTATTATAATAACCCAAACATGATATATTATTCTAATACGATTCGGCCGAGGTCGAACAAAAACAAAAAAAAGGTAGCGAGCCGCGGGGTGTTGCGGATATCGCTCAAGTGAATATTAATTGGATAAAGATTTTAGAGTTTTGTTTTTATTGTAAATTTGAAAGCAATGACAAAACATATTGTATTCGACAAAACGATTCTGAGCGGAGCTTCGGTGTAATAAATAAACGACAATCGATTAAGACGAAATTGCATTTTCCGCGTTTTTATGTAATTTTTGGTAGTTTTTCCTGACTTTTGAAAAAAGTATTGAGGAAATCGAAAACTGGACGCAATTTGCTATCAGAAAAGGTGTTACACGAAAAGATCGGAGCACTCTTTCTGGTAGAATTTTTGGGCACAGACATAAAAAATAAAACACGTCATTGTAAAACCAATACATTCCTCGCTCCGCTCAGGATCTAAAATACTCGCGATATAGAAATGATTTGTATTTTATACGATAAATCATGTACCTATACCTAGTGAGTAATAATATTATGTATACAATAGGTATTATATAACTAATTATTATTGTTATTATACGATAATTATTATTATTATTATTTATAAAAATATACGAAAGCCGCGAGCGGTCGAAATGCACCAATTCGCAAAAATCAAGATCAATTCATGTCTGAGACCGGACGAGCCTTCAGTTTTCGTTTCGGACTCGCCCGAACGACCGTTTCAGTTAAGGGGATTGAAAGGGGGCATTTTCTATCTTCGTCTTACACACGCGAGACATTGCAAAATGGGCGTTTCCTACTTCCGACGTGTCTGCCGATCGATCTGGTGGTGCGACAAGAAATTTGAAAACTGATTTGAATTCGTCGTGAAGTCTACACTTGAGATCGACTTTTCCACGTTTCTATTTTTTATTTTTATTTTTTCATAAATCCTTAAAAAATTAATCGGACCAATTAAAAATTAAAAATAAATTGCTAATAATCACTTTTTGAAGGTTGTAAGATAGAAAAAAAAACGGAAAAGTAGGAAAATCGTCCTATTATAAAATTCACGAGAAAATCAAATCTTTTTTCAAATTTCAAATTATCGCGTCACTAGATGTACCGGTACGTTGGAAGTAGGAAACGTCTGTTTTGCTATGTTCCGTGTGCGCGTAAGACGAAGAGAGAAAATGCCCGCTTTCAGTCCCCCTTAAGTTCGAACTGAAGACTGAACTCGTGCAGCTACATTCCGGTGTGCTTGCAGGCAGTGGACGACGACGTCGCGTTTCCATTCTCGCGTATAGTAAAACCCGTGGCTAAATATCTAGGTATGCCAACAGATTTGTGATACGCAGGTATGATTTTTTTTCTTTTATAAAAGTGCAACCACTTCCATAGAAGAAAAAATCTTTATCATATTACTTGTTAATGTTGCGCATGACTAAATATCTACATAAATGACAAAATAATATTCCGGTTGCCAGTTCCGTGGAAAAAAATACGATATTATTGTTTTTTCCATGGATGCGCAGACCGAGTCGCAATTTGGACAATCTGTTGTCATACCTAGATATTTAGCCATGGTAAAACCATAAAGACATATATTAACTCATTGACCGCGCATTCCACACACCGCCCGAATATTCGTTATCAGTTACAAATAGAGTAAGAGAGATGGTTGACATAAAATATGTGTATGAGAGTGATAGAGATACGGGTTAGAAATTCATGGAAAAAAAAACTAATTCGTGTATTGTTTACATTCGTTTATCAATAAATGTCGATTGTAGATAAAAACTGTCGTAGTAGTCAATAGTCAGTAAACAAAAAAGAAAGTGATAGTCACTGAACTCTTAATACATGACGTATTAAGTTCAGCGGTGATAACAGACAGTCTGTCTCTTTTGCTTTATATCGGCACCCTGACCTCTCTTTCTCTCTATGCGCGGTCTATGAATTAATAGGTATCATAGACATAATATATAGACTGCGATTAGAGAAAGAAGTACGGAGCAAAGATATGTACGAGCGAGAGAAAGAGCCATTTGAGGTTTTTTCATGGATGAATAAATATAATCACGTATCACCATTCGCTGCGGATCCGGATATCTATTGCTGCCATTTTTTGGAAAAAAAAAACGAATTCGAAAAGAAGAAACGCGCCGCCGAAACACGGCCGCCGTGTGTAACATACGCGAATAATAACAATAATATATTTAGAATAATATATGTGTAAGCGTATGCATGTGTTCTATATTTCTATAATATTATTTTATTTTTTTTTTTTTTTTTTGTCTTCTGTCTCTCAAAAAGCAGTCGTGTCTTTACGTTAGCATTTTATTATATTTTTTACACGTGTTTATTGTAACATCTTATAATAACCGTTGAGATGTATGACTTGTAGTCAAAATTTCATTAAATAAAAAATAACAATAATGCTCGTAACATTCTCCCGCGTAGGTACGACGCGCGCGGTGGCGGCATACCACGACCTCGGTCCATTAATCACATTTTGGCGGCCGATTTTTATGTTTTCATCGTAAAAACCGACGACGGTTATGATCGCTCGCGCGCGCGCGCACACACACACACACACACGGATCAAGCTCCCCCCCCCCCCTCAAAATACCTTTTACTTCCTTCACTTCGTTCGCTCCCCCTCCCCCCTCCACACCAATCCCTCGCATCGCGTGTGTACGTATTAGTTACGTTCTGTTTTTGTTGTCACGACGAACGGCCGCGGAATACACGCGTATACGAAAACAAGGGGGCGAACGGCGGTGACGGCGGCAGTAGTAGTAGGGGGGCACAACGGGTACCGCCGGCCTTGCCGTGATTTCCGACGTGTCTATATAGGGGATAATAATAATAATAATAATAATAATAATCGCCGCGCGACGATAACAATAAAAACGATGACAATAATGGGACATACGCATGTCGCCGCCGCCGGTTCGGGCGGCCGATTATTATTATTATTTTTTTCCACTCTTCTTATACGCGGCTTCTCCCCTTCCTCCCCCCCCCTCACCCGCGACCCTCGTCACACCACGGTTCGATCGTGCGGTCACACACACACACACACACACAGGGGCAGATGACAGACCGGCGGTTCGGCTTTGTGACTCTTTTTCACGGATTCAAATGTTTACGGTAACATCTCTATATATTTGTGTGCGCGCACCCATATATAGGCACCACACACACACACACCCATTTATACGTTTGCTTTTCGGTCGCACACCCCTACTACGCGCTGCAGTGTACACTACTGTGAAACGCGTCCGCGCGTTCCGAGCAGCTCATTCGTCCCGCCGCCGCCGCCGAGACAATATTATTTTTATACTATTTTTCATTTTCAATACACACACACACACACACACACTGCACGTCATATGACGTGTACCACCACCTAATAATATAATACGCGACACGTCGTGTTTTATTATTATTTTTTTTGTCCGCTTCGCATTGTGCTCGCCGCGATTTTCTAACGAAAAATCCGATTGACAACACAGCGGCGGCGGCGGCGGCACAGAAGCGGAGCGACTCGTGAACCGGTGGCGGTGTTGACGGCGATACACCCGCTGAGCGCGGTGACGAACCGGTTCGCGAAATGCCCGTGTCGATTGTAGGAAATGTTTTTTTTTTTTTTTTTTTTGCGGCGTGCACCCGGCGGCGGCCACTCGCCGCCGCCGACGACGCGGAATATTATCGCCCTTGCGCCGGTCCTGCTGTCGATGAGTTTTCACAATTACCTCGGCGGTGTGTTGCCGAGTGATCGGTCATGCGGCGAGTTAGGAGGGAGGGGGCAAGAACGGCAGAAGCCGAAAGAGCGTATCCTTCGCGTCGATTTAGTTCTTCAAAAGCGTTTTCGAAATTAAGATTGTACACTAATAAGGCCTTCACGTATACGGTGTGGACCACCGCCACAAGTGTCACTGCGCGGATTGAAGACTTTTGAAAATACGGAGAAGAATATCGGCTACGAGGACTGGCCAGTGGCGTATAGGAAGTGTCCAGCAGAGAACTCCAAGAGGAACCGAAAACGTCGACAGTCGGCGGGTTCGGTAAAAGCCAGAGATTGTTAGGACGCGTAATGCGGCGTAGTAAAGTTGCAGCGATCGGCGCTGGACTCGAAGGAAAATGATGATCACGGGGTGGACTTTGGAAGAGGTGAATTGATGTGGTGCAATACTTGGGAGTGCGGAAACGGAAAGATACAGTGCAAGACCGAAAAAATTTGCGTGATTTGGTGATGGTGGCGAAAACTCTAAGAGTGTAATACAGGCCAGAAGAAAGAGAAATCGTACTGCAAAATTCTACAACAATTCGTGCGACAAATAGATCGGTAATACCGTGGAAATCAACGTATATCGTCTGTGGTAACCGATGGAAGAATCCTAAAAAAGGCGCCGAGTCTTTTCACTCGTTCGACGTCTGCTACTATTTAACTATATTTTTATGAAGCACTGAATGAGAGAATCCGAACGGACCGTAAGCGTTACTACGCCCTGGACGGCTTATTGTTCGACTCAAGACTCTAATCTATATAAAATTATATTATAATATATTAAAGTCCGACCGTGCTCGACGCCGGTAAGATCGATAGTAAATGCTGCAATCGTATTGCCGGTGTCTGACGGAGGCTCGGGAGAAGCTAATAGATGGTGGTTTTCGAAAGGAAAATATTATATGGACCGTACATCGTCGAACGGAGGAGACGGTCGTCAGTCCAATAAATCAGCAACGTTCACGCGTAAGGTATTTTCCTTATTGAATCGTATTTCTCCGGTGAACCAAATTATCGAAAAATGTGCAGTACAGCTGTCTCGGGACAGAATATTATATTTTGCGTTCGAAACGAATAAACAAGTAACTAAACAAATCGCATTGTGCGATCGGTAACCATATAGCTGAGTATCAATATTTTCTTTTCGAAATACCGCGGTCTCTTATCCGTAGGCTGCGCACAATGGGACCTTGAATATTTTTGTCGAAAACGCGCCCGGTAGTACGTACGGTACAAACGTTTATGAGTGTTTATACCGAATATAATTATATTTCACTCGAAAAACGTTCCTACTTGCAGTGTGTGGCGGCGGGCACGCTGGAATAACAGAAGAAGAAAAAAAGAAATGAAAACAGTTTAATAAAAATAATATTATAGGACTCGACCAAACATTATTATCCTGAAATTTGTACAATATAAAATCCGATTCGTTATTATTATTATTATTATAAATACGCGCGTCGTATACACTCGTACAATCGATTCTACTAATTTCCGTTTTTCAATAAAAGTAGCTATTCAGTATGTTGCACTGCGCACACTCGTTCCTTACTTCCATTCTCCCTCGTTCAAAACGTCGAAATCTATATATAATTGTACGAATGTATTTTCTTTTCTCTCTCCGTTACATATTATGCGTTCAACAGGTGATAACACTACAAAAATTCGAATGCCGTTTTACCGTGCGAATTTAAAAATAAGTTTTCTCTCACATCGCGTAAACCGATGCGAACGCAAATAGCTATTTAAGACGGTTTTTTTCCTGTATAAAACGTAAAATTTTTTAGAATTAATTCAAAAGAAATAGGTATAACAATTTCGTCATTTTCACTCGATACATTAAAATATAATAATAATAATACCGTTTAATAAAACTGTACTGCACAGTACACCTGCAGTTAGTTACGGTTATTGTTACCATTTTTTTTTTCTTTTTGCTGGCTTTTGTCTTCGGACTTTTACAGCGGACTTTTGATTTACTTAATTAAACTTTACGGGATAAACAGCTAACCCGCGCAGTGCGTTCACGTGATAAAATCATTACTGTCACGGACCCCGACTCGGGGATGCGAATTGTAAAGGATTACTTTTAACGAACCGTTCCCATTAGTCGCGTATAATTTTGGATTGTACTGAACGACACAACCGTATTTTAATACGTAGTTTCAATAAATTAATATAATAATCGGCGGCGTATATAGGGGGAGGGGATATGTTGGGGTTCGAATCCCCCGGGATTTGTTCATGCATAATAAAAATGTTTCATAATATTTGTGATTCGTGTGCGCGCATTAGTATTAGCCCCGCGGTATTATATTGATTTTAGAACTCGTGTTATCGACAGTGTACAATAAATTATTATCGATCGGATTTTACTCTACATTGCAGCGTATAAATTTCAAATCTCTTTTCTAAACAGCAAAAAAAAAAAAAATTAGATTTTTAGAAAAACAACTGTAATACGTATATTATATTAATAAGAATTTATAACATTACGATTATAATTTGTTTAATAATACTATGCTATTCTCTAAACCCGAATACCATCCAGAAGCGTAATCTTATATACGCCACTCTACAACGGAAACCTGCGCCAAAATACGCACGTGATGCGAAACAGAGGCGTAATTACAGGGGAATATGAAGGATGGTTGTTCCCCTCCTCGTGGACTTTCTTTTTTTTTTTTTTACGTAATATATTACTTGAATGTACAAAAAAAAAAAAAAATAAGAAAAATTATTAATAATTAAAAATATTCTTTTTAGCTAATAAAATTTGATAGTATTTACAATTCATAAAAAAATTCCTTTGCAGTTTAATAATTAAAAACCGATAATAATTATTATCTGCAACTGGTTACGTGTCACAGAAGAAAGCGGTGTTTACCCGTGTATTCGCGGGTGTCGAACTGAAAACGGATACGCGATAAATCAGCAGCTCTTGCAAAAACCACGATCATTAGAGATTTCCTTATAAAACACGTCGCTTTTATTCGAGAAAATAATAATAAAATTATACGAGTGCAATTCGATTATCAATATTGGACACTGCAGTATATATCGCCTCCAAAGACCGAAATTATTCGCGACTTTTGGAACGAATCTCCTCAATGGGTATTATAATAATTTAATGTTTTCGCGTACACTGGAAACGACGGAGGCAAGCGGACGATGATAACCATCGGAGTTTTTCCACTCGGTTTGCAGCGCAAACACACGAGTACACAACGATGCGATGCGAGAGGTCTTCTTCTTCGTCTTCTAATAATAATAATATGATTGCCCTCCTACATAATCGGTTTGGTCCGATCTAAATACACTTTATTATAATACGAATGCTTGGTATTTGTTATAATGTTGTTTGTCATTGTTATCGTTATAGTGCAGTGTTTGCCGAAACATATTATTATTATTATTATTATTAAAATATTATTATTATTATATTGTCGTTAATAGTATACCTATTATTATTTCTTTGTCGTTTCCCTGCCAAAAATCGAGAGATGGTATCGAATTGATCGAGTGCGACGGATTTAGCTACCTATTTTCCTGGACGCGCATAATCTGAGCTCAAATAACAACATTCGTATAATATAATGTATAATAATATAATGTACATGAGCATAGACCGTGTCACCGTGCAGGTCGTTTTACCGCATCGCGCATGTAAAGCCTGTAACAACGTAGGAATTAATATATATTGTGTCATATTTTATCAATATCAGGCAGTTCCAATTGTATTTCTCGGCCAGTATTACAAATCACCTTCAATATTGTAAAAACACGTCAATTGTAGAATTATTTGGAAAAAAGCTTCGAATTTATATCGATATTATCACTGAAGTCGCGAGACTATAAAGAATAATATAATAATGAACACTGGTCTAAACGCTATTGGGTATTGTGTTTTCTACGATATATAATGTAATAAAATGTATCGTCTTTAAAATTTTCTTCTCGAAATCTTAAAAAAATTATATGTAATATTTAATACTTTTATTTAAATTAACGCCTGATAATAGTAACATTTAATATACATATTAAATGTAAAAGTATAACATGTTATTCGAGTATGAAGTCTGTCGAGCGAATTATTATTAAGACCGTAATTTGTGCGATGCGTTCTTGCATAAAACGTCGAACACGAACGAGTGCGTTATATTGTGATGCGTGAAAAAAAATTACTTTCAAGAAAGACATGTCTGATATTTCGCTGCTCTAATCGTCAATTCAACTAGTGTTATGGTTATTCTTCTTTTTTTTTCGAAACTGATGATAAAACGTATAGATCTTCTTTGTATACATTCTTTCAAGTCTTTCTACGTGGAAAAATCGCAAATGGATTCCGTATAATGGACCCGTACTCTAATGTGGGACGGCGGACGAAGACACGAAAAAGCATTCCGAGGCAGTGAATATCGTGAAAAGATTTGGTAGATCTAAATAATCCCTCCCCCGGTGTTTTTAGACTTATCTTTTTAATATGTGTGTGTGTGTGTGTGTGTGTGTGTGTGTGTGTGTGGAACAGGGCCGGACCGAGCAATAAATTACCCATGGCAGATAAAGATTTTGCGCCCGTCCCTCTAAAATTGAATTCTATCTATTTGTTAATTAGTTACTTAAAATTACAAAAAAATTTTTAAAAAACGACTAAATGTGAGTTTAGTTATAATTTATTTATTCAATTTTTAATAATTATTGTATTATAAACGACAATCTGTTATGGGCGGCGCAGTTTTGAGAATATTGCCGCCGTCGCGCACGCGGGAAATGTTCTCGAATAATCGCCGCAGGTATTTGTAGTTAATACGGACAGCACTATATGGATTCCCGTGTAGTATTTAGTAAAGTCGTGTTTGCGCTATCGCATGCGTAGTTTCACACATTTTTCATCCAATACCATTGCGATATATATAATATAATAATATATCATATTATTAAAATTTATAAATAGGAATATCAAATTTTGCCCTTGTATAACTTAATATTTTGCGCCCCCTCGATAGACGGCGCCTTGGCAGGCGTCACCTTGCCAGGATCTCGGTCCGGCCCTGGTGTGGAAAACAAGAAGTTTGACTGAAATGCAACACGTATAATATCTAAACGAGATAAATGGTTTTCACCAATAGAATAATCAAACGAAATTTAATTTTTGTTCTCCTATATGAGATGAAACCTTTGGACATTTAGTAATGTTTAGACTTGGACCATTTATAGCACACCGCTCAGACTACAGTCTATTAAAACTAAAGACTTCATTGCGAAAAACACTTATAATATCGTCACGTACAGCATAATATTTTTTAACAAGACATAAGTCAAGTGGGAGACTGGGGTTTATTCAAACGCGTTATATAAAATCGCGTATATAAAATAAAATCGTAACACTTTTCGTGCAAAAACTTCTGAAAACGTCGAAATACGCGGTTTGATTTTTTGAGAAAATTGCTAATAACACTTGGCAACAGAGAATTTCTTGCAACTGTGTTGACCCGTCTAGTTTTGTTTCTGAAATACACCATAACGATATTCCCGAAAGACATCGATCGAGTGAAAAGACTGGACGTCTTTTTTTTATTCTTCCATAGGTTATCAGGGACAATATATACATTGATTTCCAAGACGTTTATGTCGAAGATTTTTTGCTGGGAAAATAGTACGATTATTGAGCCAATTATGATTATGTGTATGTATTTATGTATATAGTTTTCTCGTCAAACTGCAATAATACACGTGTATGCGCGTTTGTTGTTATCCGACCAGCTTTGACATTTCGATGGTTGCTTGAACAGTTTTGTTAAACTATTCCACACGCACGAACTGTGGCACATATAGTTTATTCCACAGTAATTATAGTTGCTACGCAACTATACAGTAATAATTGAACATTGAATAAATAAACAATATCGAAAAATCGACATTTTAAATGCAGTTAACTTACGACTTACAACGAGAAGGTTTAAATTCATAGTGAAAACTAATATTTTGTTTTCCTAAAATGAGCGAAAACTTTTTCAACGAATTGTACATAGACAAGTCTGTCGGAAAAAAAGAATATAAGAAGCACAATTTCGATAAAGGTAAATGTTTAAATATGTTCGCAAATTATGGCGGTGGTTGGTTTGTCTGGTATTCAAGGTATATCGTTTGTACACTATTGACTATCGATGATAGCTTTAATATTGTAAGTACTCTCGATTTTTGATATTTGCTAGCAAATATTATGGTTTAAATGCGAGATCTTAAATCTGTAGGTGTTGTTCACCGTTGTCTGAACGCCGGCCTCGATAAATGATTTGTCCATAATGATTTAATGAAAATACGTATTTTCAGCGATAATGCATTTGAAAAATGCGATTGCTTCGAAAGACGATGATGTGGATACTCTACTTACACTAAGCGAATGTTACCGAAAGGTAAATAGATTACATTCAGCGACGAAATACCAAAAAATGGCCGTCAAATTAGAGCCTAACTCGATTCGGGTATTGGAGAACGGTGGCGACCTTTACTACGAAAAGCAAGATTACGTAGAAAGTTTAAGTTACTATAGCAGAGGAGCTATGATTTCACCGGGTTATGCAGCTTTTGAAAAAGGAATTTTGAAGGTATTCTTCACGTCTGCTACTTAGGTAGAATATATATTGAAATAACGATTATGTATTATTATACAGTCGATAGATAAAATAGTCTACGACGAAAGAAGTCATAATAAATTACAAGAAATTATGATAAACATAGGATGCGGTGACCGAAAAGACGGAATGGAAAACTCGTCGAATAACAACAGGCCTGATGAGCCAATTTTATCAGCCAAAGGTATTGAAAGACGAAAAATTCTGTCGCAAATAACAAAAGACCGAAATGACGTTCAGCTACAAAAATACTACAATTGTATTATGAATGCAATAGAGAACCACGAAATTCCACTTGCCAGGAGAAAGGCGGACTTATTTACAGGTTTTTTGAGAAGAATACGTTATGAGGACTCTGTCGGTGTTCTCGATACGGTTTACGATATGTTCGGCACGTACCAACTGTTGACGTTTCAAGGCGTAAAAGGATGGAACGAGGAACAAAATAGAAACAGGATTATGTTGCTTTTGGGATACCGTGATATAGAAGATAAGAATTTGATCGAAACCACATTGTACGGAACCGATATTGTGAATTTTAGGTACGAGCATACCGAATGATATTCGGTATTATGTAAATATCCATTAAACTATTTTAACTAATTCGCTGATTGATTAACTGTTATTATTAGGACTCGGAATTTGACGACTTTAAAAAAATTGGTGAAAAAATGTTTAAAAAAAAAAAATGCCCGTAAAAAAAGTTTAAATAATTGAAAAATGCTAAGAGAAAAAAAATGACAATGAAATATAAAAAAACTTTTTATATCGACCTTTTTTTTCTTCATTAAAACAATTTATAAATAAAACATTCTGTAATTTAATTTTTCAATTTACGAAACGAATATTATAAAAGCTTAGCAATAATAATCAATCAATTGTACCGATCGCGTACAATTTCAAATAGTATTTAAGACCGCGCGTATAGGAGTTAATATGGTCTATATAAAATATATTGTAGACCGTGATTATATATTATAATATGTATAACGATTAAAATAAAATAAAACGTTTTCTTCCCGTATACATTACAGAATTTCGGCTTCTAAACTGTACGCCCGTTTGAAAGTTACTCCATCAAATATGGAAAAATTTTATTTAAATACCGAATTGATCAAATATTATTTGCACGCGGGCTCCGATAGAAGTATTAAGAAAGCCACCGATCACGTAATTGCGAACATGAATTTAGCCAATAACGCCGAATCCTTTCAGTGGTATCTCATTTCGTTAATTTTAAGCATAACGCTTCAATTCCGAGTGAGGAACCGGAAAGAATTGAAAATATATTTAAAGGCGGCAGACGAAATCATGGATGATTTGGACGCTTTGCCCGGAATAAAGGAATTTTTAGGAGAGGTAAGTAAATGTAAAACTATACGTATAAAATATAATATATACGTGTGTGTATACAAAAAAAATAAATAAAAATTGACTCCAAAACGCGCAAGATTACCACCGTATTTTCGTATTGTAAATACGCGCGTATATTATTATCGTTTCTGTTTTGTAGTTTTTAAAAATCGTTAAGAGAGAAAAGCGTTCGAGAATTGTTCCATCAAAATCGTATCGAAAGAATTATCTGAGGTTGGTGAACGACGAAAATCTGAAAAAAGATATGGACGTGCCTTTCAAAATGTTCGAGGAAAAAGTGCGGATGTGTAGAAGAGTGAAGGACTGTTTCCTACAAACGATGGCTGAATTAAGAATAAACGTCGGGCAGGATTTTTAACGGCTCGACGAGAATCGATCTCGATTGATATTCAGGTAGGATATGACGTTTTATATAATATCAGGCGCGTCAAACGTGAAGTGTCGACCGGGCCAAAAATATCGAATAGAACATTAGGGCCGCTGGCGTATTATTTTTATTTTATTTTTTTAATATTCGATAATAAGTACACGAACGTATTCTATTAGTATTATTATAATGCACGCGTAACCGATAAAAACTGGGTTTACGCGCAAACGATGTGAAATCGTATGATTAAAAATGATATCGTCATTTCAGACCAAAGTTATTTTAAACGAAGCGGAGTCAAACGTATGGGAGGTTACAGATTGGTTACAGATTGAGAGGTCACAAGTGTGTATGTATTATATTATATTATATATATATATCGGGTAGAGCAGCTCGCCTTGGCGTTTCGAGGCATCACATTCGCCGCGCGAGACGAATCCGACGACGAAATGCGATGGAGTCTCGAGAATATAAAGGCGAACCATCGCGGCCGGCAGGGTCCGTGAGTATGTCCCCCGAAGAATAAGTCGGTAAGCCTAGGAATATTATTTTCAAAAAAAAAAATATATATATTTCGAATCTTCTTCTTGAGAAGGCCTTGACTTGTCGTTGCAAATCTGGTTCTCCATTCTTCTCTGTTAAAAGCCAGTCTTTTCATGTTTATGTATTGACCACAGTCAGCTAGTCTTATCATTTCTTCTATATATACTTTCCTCGGTCTTCCTCTACCTTTGTGTCCATTTATTCGTCCTTCAAATATATTTTTCATAAACGAACTATGCCTTAATAGGTAACCGAACATTTTTCCACTTCTTTCTTTTGTAGTATTTAACAGAATTCTTTTTCCCTATTTGGTTTAATACATTTACGTTACTTTTAATTTCCGTCCGGCTGACTTTCAGCAATCTTCTCCATGTCCACATTTCCATGGCTTCCAACTTCTTCTTGTCTTATCTATTGATGGTCCATTTTTCACAGCCATATAATAGTATGCTCCTTACATAGCATTTGACAAAATTTTTTCTCATCCTTATATTAAGTCTTTTGTTTGTAAGTAGCTGCCGTTTTTGCATAAGTGCTCTCTTTGCCATAGCTATTCTTTGTCTAATTTCTATTGAATATCTACCATCGCTAGTAATCGTACTTCCTAGATACTTAAATTGTTGGACTTGCTCTATCAAGTTATTATCTATTTCCAACTTCACTAAAGGAATTTCTTTTGCTTTGGTCACCACCATTGTTTTGGTTTTATTTGCATTTATTTTCATTTGATACTCCTGCAATATTTTAGTGAGAGTGGTTAGTGATCTTTGCATGTCTTTTTCCGATTCAGACACTAAAGCAATATCATCTGCAAATCGTATACAGTGGATCTTTTCTCCATTTATGCTTATTCCTTTAGAGTTTCTCTTATACTTATCTATGATTTCTTCTACAAATATGTTGAACAAATAAGGTGATAAGGAACAGCCTTGTCTTACCCCTCTTCTAATTTTTGCTGTTGTACTATGTTCTCCTACCTCTATTAAGGTCTCTTGTTTCTTGTATAGTAACACTATTACTCGTCTGTCCCTCCAATCCATTCGTGTTTTTTTCATAGAGTTAATCAATAAAGCCCAGTTAACCTTGCCAAAGGCTTTTTCTAGATCTATAAAAGTTATAAATGTATTTCTATTTTATAATAATTATATTTTTATATATTCTATATTTCGAATAACGCCCTATAGGAATATATTATTTAATTTAAAAGTGTTTTTTTTTTTTTTTTTTTTGCAAATTTACTTTTAACTTGAAAAGTAACTTTTTTTTCAAAAAAAACTTAACGTGTTGACTTTTTACAAAATATCCGAGTTAAGTTAAATTTTATCTGTATAAAATTCTTATAGCTATATTATAAATATTATAACATGCGCCTAGATAGTGTTTTCATTTTATATAATATATTTTAGGCCCCGTGCGAGCGTCGGCAGCTTTCTCATTTTTTAAATTTTTTTATTGATAATCAGAAAATTTCTTAAACTTTTAATTAAGTTTAGTCACATTTTTTTCCAAATGTATTAGTTTAACTTATAAAGTTAACAACAATAAATATCGCTTAATTTTAACTTAATTTATTTCTAATTTTAATTTTAATTAACTTAATGAGTTTAAAAAAAAATCGTCGACTTGCCCAGCCTTGATTACATATATATATATTATATATAGTGACTATTTTTGACGAATTTCATATCGCGGCGTATCGGCGAGAAATAACGTATTTATTACGCGGGTTAAATAGTATTTTAAGGTATTTTTCGGAAAAATGAGTTTACATTTTATTGTCCGCAGTGAAGAACTGGGCGTTTTGAGGGGAAGCGTATTTTTTATAGCCTTAAAACGATTTTCATTTAAATAATACACGCGCGAAATAACAGTAGTACTTTAGAAACCAAATTTTTACAAAAAAATTTAATTACTTATTGTGTTTAAAATTATTCATCTCCCTTGGATTAAAAGAAAACAATTATTTTTCATAATTCGTAGTTACGTTGCCCAATTTTTTTTTTAGAAATATATCTTTGAATAATTTTTTTTCTTTGTAAAAACTATTTGGTTTTCTAAAACGTTAACATTCGGTAGATCTAAACGTTACTTAATCACAATCATAAAGAATATAGTTCACCATCAAGTTTAACAGGGCCGGTGTTAGAGACTTTTGTTAAAAAATTTTTTTTTGCTTATTTTTCAACAATATGTACCGTTTACAACTTTGCGTCCCCCTCCCTTTCAAAACTTGAATTGACGACACTGCTTCTATCCCTACACTTGTTTGATCCACTTCGACCACTACATATAATATATAACCGTATATAGGAATATTTTAAAAAACAGTTCAATCACGAACGTAACAATAATCGAAGAGTACCTATTATATACACTTAAGATTATTCGCGTCCTTAATCGTTGGACAACGCCGAGTATACTGAACAGCAGAAACTGTTAAATTTCACCGATAATAATGAAAAATATAAGTTAAACGATCCAGGCACGAAGCCGGGAGTGATTCAGCTAGTTTAGTTTATTAACGTTTTTTTTTTTTTTATGCGTCATATGACTCGTGTACAATAGAACTCGCCGAATATGGCAATATACAAGGCTGGGCATTAACGAGTTATAAATTAAAATTAAGTTAATAAACGCGCACTTTTTTTTTTAAATTAACTTTTAACTTGAAAAGTTACTTTTTTTAAAACTTAGCGAGTTGACTTTTTACCAAATATCCGAGTTAAGTTAAATTGTATACGGAAAGAACTGTATAGTTATAGATACCATTTAAATAGTTACCTATCGATGGTAGGTATAGGGACTACCATTTAACATGGTTAACAGTACTAAACTCATTTTGTTGAAAATTCAACCTAAAAATGTAGTTGGAATCTCCATCAACCAAAGATTATAATTGTCCTAACCTAATTTTTTATTGTAATTATAATTTTTGTAGTCAATATGCAGTATTTCCAACTATATTTTAAAGTAATAATAACAATTTTCATTGTTTATATAGAAACCATAATTAAATTGCGCGCGCGTGTGTGTGTGTGTGTGTGTGTGTGTGTGTGTATAAATAGGTACAAATATAAAATATAATGAAAATATCTTTATTAATATTATACATTTCACAAATATAATACAAAGGTACATATTTCATAACATATAATAATATAATATTAGTGTTTACAATGTACGTAATGTATGTAATTGCATCTAGTTTGTACTTTAGAGAGGTCGTTTTTCGATTTTCTCAATACTTTTTTCAAAAGTCAGGAAAAACTACCAAAAATTACATAAAAAAAAAAAACGGTAAAAATGCAATTTCGTCTTAATCGATTGTCGTTTATTTATTACACCGGAGGTCCGCCCAGAATCGTCTTATCGAATGCAATGATTTTTAATTGCTTTCAAATGTATAATAAAAACAAAACTCTAAAATCTTTGACCAAATATTTCACTTAAGCGATGTCCACAACACCCCGCGGCTCGCTACCTTTTTTTTTTTTTTTAAATACAAATTGTTTTCTCTCTCTCTCTCTCTCTCTCTCTCTCTCTAACTCGATATTATTTTAACTTAACGAGTTAAAAAAAAAATCGTTCACTTGCCCAGCCTTGGCAATATATAATATATATATAATTTTTTTTTCCGACCTTAAAATTCGAGTTTATAGAAAATTCTACAGCAGCAGCAGCAGCGCCACTGTACAGAACGTCTACAAAAGCGTATACGCGTACGCGGCGCATTGAGAAATGAATAAAATTCGGTATTGTGCGTATAGTATACGGCAAACCGACACCGATGATGGCACCTGGCGGTTATTCGGTTTTTGCTTTTGTAACAACAACGCGTCGAACTGCAGATACAATCTAATTTCGTATAGAATTACACGGTAAAAGGCTTAAATTCCCAGCGACCGAAGTATATATATATATATATAGACGCGAAAATGTCCGTCGCGCGCGCGGGCGGAAGATTATAAAAATATATTATTATACGAGGCTCATTACGCCCTCTCCCCTTTCAGGCCGCGTTATTCTTTATTTTATACGTTTTTTTTTTCGTTACAAAAACAACATTTTGTTTATTGTTGTTGTTCGACGGCCCCGATAAACCACAACAACTCGCTGTCTCGACAGTACACGCGTAGGGTGTAGATCTTCATTAGCCGCGCAATAATACAATGTAATTGCGCGCCTTCGATAAAAAAAAAAAAAAATGTGGAGAAGAGCAAAAAAAAAAAATAAAAAAACAAACGCGTATACACTTAGCCGAACGAATATAACGAAAATATATAAACCGTTTTAACCGTGGGACCCCGTGGCAGGGTGCAGCCGCCGCCGTTTCGCTCACAAAAATAACATAATATGTATACGAACAAAAAAAAAAAAATATATCGTCTGTGATACGTTTGGAAAAAGAATTTTTTTTTTTAAATTTCGTTTTGTAAATCCGCTAGCGAATTCGATTTTATTTATCTCGTCGAATCCGTGTTACCCTTCAAAAAAAAAAGTTTTAAATAATTTATTAAAAAATAAAATGACTTGACAAGCTTGTTTTTTTTTTTATACGGCGAGTGTAGAAAAACAAATCGTTTTGAATTTTACGCGCCGCGAAAACAAATTTTGAAAGTTCTCTTCGGATTTTTATTTATTTTTATGTAGGACGTATCCATACAGTAACCGTTTATTGGAATAAAATTTACGCCTTATTTTACCGCGAAATCCGAACGTTTTGTGAATCAGAAAAATGCGGATTGAATCAACCGTATTCAAAAAAAATCTTGAAAATTACGTTATTTCAAAACTAATGATCTTGAAATTTTTTACCGAATTCGTACTATAATAACAAAAACAATTTTAGATATGTATACTTTATTTTAATTTGGGCTATTTATTATAGCAATTATAGTTTTTAAGGTATTTAATAAAAGGGATTAGTTTTGATTGTATAATAACCTGAGTTTTTCGACAGAGCGTATTATTTTGATAAAAGACGACGATTAAAATTAAACATCTTTATCTGCCTAGGTTTATTTTAAGGAATTACGTATTAAAACGATGTACTGTAAGGTGAATTATCGTACCTATACTCTTATACGCACTATATTATTGATAATAAATTAATAAATAAACGATATTACACCGAAGCTCCGCTCAGAACCGTTTTATCGCATTGCTTTCAAATTCATATAGTGATAGTTACCAGGGCTCGGAAGTGATGGCACTAAAAAAAAAGTTCATTTTTAACGCTATAATATGCACTTAAAAATTACGCAAAATAAAACTGTCAAAAAACATTTAAATTTTTTCTAAATTTTATTTTTTTTTTTTAATACATTTTTATTTTTATTTTTACGTTAATCTCATATATTTTCCTTAATATAAGAAAAACAAACAACGTGAAACTCCGTCCATTAGAAACGCTACCGGAAGTTCGCCAAAAAAATTAATAACTTAAATCCATCGGAAAAATAAAATATGAACTGCGGAGGCAATCGCATTAGAAAAAGGTCTTCGTTTACCGCCTTATCATTGTAAAAAAAAAAAAAAATCAACGAAATACGATTGTTTTCATTCATACGTGAAATTGTCAAAACATGCATAAAATATAGCACTTATATTAATTCTAATTTAGCAAAATAGCTCTAAAAAACGTAAATATGCAAAAATTAGCACTAAAAAAAAATTTCGCATACGACAAGAAGAACGTGTGAAACAATCCTGTGTCTTACAAGGGATGTTCTAAGAATTACCAAAAAAAAAAAAATATATATACAAACGCTACAAAGCCCTGGTGATAACAGTACACACTCTAAATTCTTTATCCGAGTAATTTTCGTTACGTTCACAACCAGGGACTGGAACCTTAATGATTTTATGGGTTCTAGTTTCGGTTCGGTTGTTGAAAAAATAAAATTTCGGTTACGGCTACTACCGGTACTAACTTAAAAATATATTAATTAATTAAGCGATAATATATTAATTGATAATGTGGAGTAATTATTATTACGGATTTAATAATTATTTTAGCATACCAATTTTTTTTGTTCAGTGTGTTTTTTCACCTTCAGCATACAAGTATACCCCCGGTATAAGAAGCCCGCCGTCTAATCATTTAAAGTTTATAAATTTTTGTATTTTTTTTTGGGGGGGGGGATGTTTATTAGAAATTTATTGGACTTTTACGTAATCTCTTGTGATCAAATATTATATTAGTGTTATAATATAATAAAAACCCGTATTTCCAAATATCGGTTCCGGTTTTGAAAAAAAAAAAAAAGAATTAAGATTACTCTTAGGTTTCGGTTCCAACGTTTTCAAAAGGTTTCGGTTCTAAACCGGTTCTTTTCGGTAATCGGTTCCAGGCCCCGTTCACAACGACCCGCGGCTCCTCGCTATACCTTTGCATTTATTTTAAAGAACTCCGGTCCGGACCTTGGAAAAATTCTGAGTTCGCTACGTCACTAGGTACACGACTACTGCAGGACGTATATATAATACGCGGCGCGAAGAAAAAAATAAACGAAAAATATTCGAGAACCGAGACGGTACGCATAATATAATATAATATTATATAGGGCGCAAAAGACAGATGTACATTATACGTAGTGTGTGTGTGTGTGTGTATATGTTTATTTGTGCTTTATTGTGCGGGTTTATACACATAATCCAATGTTATTCTTTCATTAACATCGTTCGAGTTGATGCCGACAATAGAAGGCCACCGCCACCACCGTCACCACCACCATCGCCACCAAAAACTACCCTACACAATACGAATCGCTCGGATTATAATATACACACACACACACACACAAATATTTTATTTCGATCAAAACGGATCGCGGATTTTTTTTTTTCCTCGTCCCCCTCGCCGTTACCGCCGTTTTCTCCTCTCCTCGCGCCCGGGATATTTATTAGCGGTCAGGGGTTCTCAACGGTACGCCGCGACGACGATGAAAACAGAGGCCCCGGGGGCAGCGGCGTATTCATATTGTATACAGGGAAGGACGGCGCAAACAAAAACAGCCTCGGCGGCGTGGAAACAATATTTTCATTCGGTACAATAAGCGCGGGTTTGTATGCGCGCAATCAGTTACACGCACATAGTCGTCCTTTATTCTCTTTCGCTAGTTTTTGTAAAAAATTTTTCCAACGCGAATCCAATACGGATGATTTCGTCCGAATCGCGTGATTCGTGGTTTGAATACGTCGTCCTGACTCTTCGTCGTCTTGGCCCTTCGAGAGTGTTAAGCGCGCTAATTTCCACGTATATAGATGGAGTTTAAAACGTTTTGCAGAGCCTTGTCGTGATAGCCATTCGTTTCTGTCGTTCGCCACTTTTCTCGGCTTAACGTATTATTATATACGATGTGACGTCCACGAGTCGCTTCACATCTTGATAGTGTGAAGTCTTCCTCTAGTTCTATTGCCCGAGATCTTCCCTTCGAAAACGTTCCTTATGAAGGCGTTACGCCTAATTAAGTGTCCTATTTGTTTCGTTTTCCTCTTCAATACGTGTTTCATTAAAATCCTTTTTTCTCCTACGTCTTGCGGTAACCCTACGTCGTTTCACTTTCTTTCAGTCCGTGATGTTTTGCTCATTTTTCTTCAGATCCGCATTTCCATTGCTTCCAAACGATACACGCGTTTCGTATTTTTTTTTTTTTTGATGGTCCGGGTTTCACGACCGTATAAAAACACGCTATCCACACGAATGTTTTAATACATTTTTTCCTAGTTTCGACGTCGAAATATTTACTAGTTAACAGACCCCGTATTCCTTCGTGAAGGCTTGTTCGGCTAGAGTTATTCTTATTTTAATGTCAGTGATAGATTTATTATTACGTGTGATTGAGCTTTCTATATAGATAACAGAATTGTTCGACTTTTTGAATTGTTGTGTTCTTTAGTTTTATAGTTGGATGGATGTGTAACTCCACAGTTCGGACGATTAATATATCGTGAATATTTTATAATTACGAATTACCGCGCGCACTCATTAAACACTTTTTATTCGCGAAAATAGCCCGCGTGTTCGAACGTCTGCTGCAACGCGCTGAACATAGAGCGAAATTCTCTTGATACCCAGGTAGCACCAGCTGCACCGATCTCGCAGATAAGTCATTGCATTCGATAAAACGATTCTGAGCGGCTACGCGTTCGGTGTAACGCTTGCACCTTGTCCCGAAAATTTAAAGTGATAGTAAATTGGCCAAAATTTGACCAATACTCAAATACTAATATAATATTGAATATTATGTATCAACGTGATCCGACGGTAACACGAGTAGACTTAAAATATACAATAAACCTCTGTATAGGTATTTACAAACAAGTTTAATCGAAACAAAAAAAATTATAACGCGTTGAGCGTAACTTAATTGTAACTCTTAACTATCGTTGATGTCCCAAACCACGTAAGACAGTATAACAATCGATACGAATACGTTTGGAATACCATTTTGAAAATATTAGAGACAAATTCCTGCAAAAAAAATTGAAAATTGCGCAACGCGAGACCTAGTATTTTTTTCATATTTTCCTAAATAATACACACACAGACTGTAAATATTCATTCGTTACCGATCAATAATATATATATATGTATACCCTCGGCCTTATTAAATCGCGTCATCATAAATAATTCATTAGTCGATCTGATCCGTTTGTCTCGCGCGCGCGCGGTTGTTCCAGGTGAAAAATTAATTTCCCATTGAAAAAAATACTCGCGCGTCTAACCCCGTTCCGAATGTTGAATGTTTTTCAAAGAGGGCCGCACGAGATCCGCAACAATACGTTGATAATTTCGTTTGTCAAACATCTCGGTTAAGATTCGGTTACAACAAATCCCATTCAATATAATAACACACGTCGATATTCACCTTTCTTTTCGTTTTTTTCCCCCGATTCGCACATCGATATATAGACGTATATATTATCTTAAGGGAAAATATTGCCCTTATTGTCACCAGTCAAATTTAATCGGATAAAAATCTCACGTTATAAAATACACATTATAATCGTACACGCACAATACGGTAAATAGAATATTATCGTGACTATCCCTTCGCGAACCTATATTATGCAAAACGTATACCCTGAAAACGCGGTTTGGTTTTTTTTTTTATTCGGTAGAGTAGAAAATACATTTGTGATTTACCACGGAGCTACAGAATGCGGCCAACAATTTTTAACTATTTTTAAATGTTAGCAAAATTAAATGCGGGTACTTGTACTGATTAAGCACTGTCACTCGCCAACGGACGATTTTTTTTTGAACATTTCGACAAAATCGCGTTTTAATCATGTGATTTTTCGTTAGTTTTTGAGTTTTTTTTTTTTTTAAAGCGTTTTTGAGAAAACAGAAAAATAACTTCTCTAAAATTACCCCAACTAGATGCGATATGCTACCGGAAACCGGGTATATGACTGTAATAAAGATCGAAGCGCAGCTCCTTCTGCAGGTAGAATTTTCGGGTACAGACATAAAAAAAATATCATCGTAAAACCAATACGCAATCCTCGCTCCGCCCGGAATCTAAAATAGAGAAGAACACATAGGCGTGCGCACAGGGTGTGCCGGGTGTGTCGTGGCACACCCCGTGGCCCGTGGCTTTTTGTACAGCTTTCATTCATTCGGGGACTTTGTTTGAATTTTAAGCTATAAATAATAAAAATTAGAGAAAATAAATTAGGCGCTCTGGCAAAAATGGCAATTGGCAATATGCTGAGGCTAATGTATGATGTTACGAACACTATGAACAACTTTAGGTAACCAATAATAAATCAAACTTATCAAACCAACCAGTTATCAGTTAGGCCCAATTTTCTTCATGGCACACCCCATACAAAATTCCTGCGCACGCCTATGGAAGAACATAATACATTATAATATAGGATAACTCTGAACGTTTGGAATTAAACAAGTAAATTATCCGATTATTACCTATTATTTAATTTTTAATGAATTTAATGAATGAATTTTTATTATTTAATTTTTAATGAATGAATTTTTTTTTTTAATGAAATTTCGTAATAAAAATATTATTACCGCGTGAAGATCAATATTAAAATGAAAAAAAAAATTTTTTTTCATCTATATTTGCGTTTCACAATATTGTTTAAATTTTTTTTGTTTTTAATTCCCGCTTAAAATATATTTATATTTAACGAAATAATCTTTTAAGAAGGTTCAAGACGAGAGAATATTATTTGTAAATCGCCGTTAATAATTACTGTATGTAAAAAAAAAAAAAAAAACAAAGCACTTTTAAATAAACGTATATAAATTTCCATAGGAAATCGAGAATGATTATTTCGAAAATTCGAACGTATTCTTACAAAACGCCACTACAGTGGTCTCGAACGACTCCGCTGCTGTGCTGCACAAGGTTTGTATAGCTCCTATTGTTTCGGTTTTGAGACACAGCTAGTGTGTTGTGTGCTCAGACGCGATGATCGCGCGGATCGTCCAGATGGTGTTTGAAACGACTCGGACTCAAATCCGATACACATTATCGTTGCACGCTGTGGGGACACGCACGCATTTCGTTTCGTCGAATCGTATATCGGAAATAACGTTTTAACGACCGGTGCTCGTATATGATTTTCGTGTTACATTTTTTTTTTTTTTTTCCCCGAAAAGAAGAAGCCTTTGGCTTGTCGGCGGGACGTCGTCCGCAGCGCGTATAATATATAGTAACCCTTCTGTGGATTATATACATTACGAGTGTATAGCACTCGAAACGAGAGAGAAAAAAAAAGAAGAAAATAAATAAATAAAACTGCCTGCGCGCCGGCAGTCGGATACGGTTACCGTACCGTATATATACGTAGCTGCTGACCCAGCAGCAGCAGCAGCAGCAGCCACGACGACGACGACGTTATAATATAGAATAAGAGAGAAAGAAAAAGAAACCAGCACCCGTTTGCTTCTGTCACGCACAGAAGCGACTTGTTTTCAGCCCTTTTTACTTCGTTATTATTATTATTGTGTGTGTGTGTGTAGGTTATTATAGCGAACCATATACTCGTATATATATATATACGGAGCTGTTAGGGAACGAAAGAATTGATAGCCGCTGCTGTTGCTGCTGCTGCTGCTGGTGCAACCTGCTGATCTATACCGTCTTTACAGAGAATTGTATACGCGCGCGCCGCCTTATTATATATATTGTCCCGTTTTTTTTTTTTTTGGTTTATGCGACGTAACACATTTTATATTTATTGGTACATAAAGTATTATGTCGCTCGTTTTTTGTTCCTCCGTTCAACCCTCTTACGGGGCCGGGGGGTGGGGTGGTGGGGGGTATAAAAATCTGGTAAAAAAAAATATATATATATATGTATTTATAATAATATGAAGAGAGAAAAAAAAGGGACCGTTTCTCGACAATGAAAACGCCGTGCGGTGCTGCAGACACACCCGAGAGAACTGCTCGACTCCGCAGCTTCCGGAGACGCGCCGTAGAGTCAACTATTATTATAATTCAACGTCTTATGTACGCAGTGGCTGCAGGTATATACGCATTTGCGTATTTTAAAATCGAATATTATAGTAATTCGGTCCGCTTTCTTTTTTTTTTTAATCGGTCGGCCCGTGTAGTGTGTGGCTTTGCCCTTTCGCTTAATACATTTTTTTGTTTTACATTTAAATCGCGAAAACTACGAAAGCGATTGAACTGACATTATATAATATGCAGATTAAATGGAAATTAAACGTCGTTCTTAACACGAATCGTGACAAATTATAATATTTATACCGCTTTTAAAACACGTATTACGCGGTAATCATGATGGCTTTAGGTTTATCACACGACCGCGACGATGCAGGTTATATGTGGCAAAACGGATAACGATGATTTCGAATGAAAACACCGTGCAAACGGCAATAACGCATTTTCTAAATTATATAAACCGATTTTACGAACATAATATATATATATATTACTTCGATTAAAATAGTTATTACAACGGAGGGTACAAACAAAAAAGTTTTTTTATTTTATTTGTAGGTACGTACAGGTTAAATCATAAGTTGTAGTTGAAATTTTTTACCACGAAATTTATTTCGAACGAATTTAAAAAAGAAAAAATCTTGAATTTTTTACCATCTAAAACACGTTACGCCACTACAGAGTACAATTTATATTGGGAAAAATTAGTTATTTTATTTTTCATATATTGGAAATAAAAATACGCGTATTAAAAAAAAAAAAAAATTGAAATGACGCCACGCTGCTTATACGGATCTCGTATTTATTATTTCCGCGTACAAGACGGCGGCGTCGCGACCGAAGCGAATTATGTTCGGTATGTAAAAAAACGGCTCCTGTACGAGGATATACGTGCGGTGGACGAAAAATTTATGGGAGATCCACAAAAAGAATAATTTTTTTTTTTTAATAATATTGTAAATCGCGCGTAGTAAAACGAAAGATTTACTTCGCAAAGTATGAAATTCGGCGAAGCTACTATACATATTTTGTATACGACGATTCCAGCGCGTTTTTTTCATTTGTTTTCGCCTACACATATACTATAAGTATATTTTTTAACCGATTTAATAATTATTAATTCTCTAACGAAACTGATATTAGGAATAAAAAAAAAATATTTCGAATTCGTTTCAATCGGTTGCAGTAGGTACCTAATTATTACGAAATCAATCGATCACGAACAAATATTTAAAAATTATATCGTTTTGGTATTTTTTTTTTTCGTCGTATTACAATAAATAATATATTTTAACGAATTAATAATATTTAAAAAGAGGCTACCACCTATACACGGGCAAACTAGTCGAGAGTACGCGCTGTACTAGCCGGTGTAGCGCGAAAATACAGAAAATGTTCAAAAATTATAAATTGTTTACGATGATAAAACCGCGGTGAAGACCACACAATATTGTACTTATGACAACGAATTTTCACAGAAAATAAATTACAATATTATCTATACGCAATAACGGAGCTGTATATATTTTTTTTTATTAAATATCTATTTGATTCTTGAGGGGATTGAAAGCGGGTATTTTCTCTCTTTGTCTTACACACATGAAACGTAGCAAAATAGACGTTTGGTACTTCAACGTACCGATCGATCTATATTGGTGCGATAAGAAATTTAAAGCAGATTTGAATTCCTCGTGAATTTTACTACAAAACGACTTTTCCACTTTTTCATTTTTTCTTTTCATAAACCCTTAAAAAATTAACCGAAAAATTTTAAAAAAAAAAAATTGTTAATAATTCATTTTTGAAGGTCTTAAAAAAAATAAATAAAAAAAGTGGGAAAGTCGTTTTGTAGTAAAATTCAAGAGGAATTCAAATCTGTTTTCAAATTTCTTATCGCACCAATATAGATCGAAGTACGAAACGTCTATTTTGCTATGTTTCATGTGTGTAAGACAAAGAGAGAAAATACCCACTTCCGATCCCCTTAAGGAATTACGATATTAAAAAAATATATATATATAAATAGTATTCTTTAAAACGCTTATAACTTTTTAAAAATTAAAGACGTTTAACGTTATATAGCGTATATAGATAATACCGTAATTTATTTCGTATCTTATGACCGTGCAACAGTTCTTTCCCACGTTATTTCGATGGAAATCATCGTAGCGTTCTCTTAACGAAATTATTTACTTAAATGAAAAAAAAAAAAGAATTGCGTTAATACGCGCTACCGCGATTGTATTGAAAAACATTTAACGTCCGCCAATTTCAATCAATCAATGCGTGCGTATATAAAATTTAAAATAGATGTGTAAAAGAGTAGTAATTGCCCCACTGTTAGTGCCAAAGATCCTTGGATCCGCCCGTGTTGTGTATATATTACACGGACAAAAAAAAAAAAAAGTCGAAAATCCGAGCGTTAATAATAATGTATACAACGTCCAGGGCGTGTGCGCAGACGTATCGTAAACTGCAGTGTCTATTAACAACGTGAAAAATACGTCGTTTTAATTAATTGTTTTAAACGGTACTTTTTATTGCCAATTATTATTATTATTATTATTACGAATAAACGTTTATTTCTCGTTGAATTGTATAAAAGTAAAAAAAAAAGTTTATATATTTAATTTAAGAAAAAAAAAATAATAATATAAATGGTCGTATATACACTATACAGACTCCGCAGCTTCCGGAGACGCGCCGTAGAGTCAACTATTATTATAATTCAACGTCTTATGTACGCAGTGGCTGCAGGTATATACGCATTTGCGTATTTTAAAATCGAATATTATAGTAATTCGGTCCGCTTTCTTTTTTTTTTTAATCGGTCGGCCCGTGTAGTGTGTGGCTTTGCCCTTTCGCTTAATACATTTTTTTGTTTTACATTTAAATCGCGAAAACTACGAAAGCGATTGAACTGACATTATATAATATGCAGATTAAATGGAAATTAAACGTCGTTCTTAACACGAATCGTGACAAATTATAATATTTATACCGCTTTTAAAAACACGTATTACGCGGTAATCATGATGGCTTTAGGTTTATCCACACGACCGCGACGATGCAGGTTATATGTGGCAAAACGGATAACGATGATTTCGAATGAAAACACCGTGCAAACGGCAATAACGCATTTTCTAAATTATATAAACCGATTTTACGAACATAATATATATATATTACTTCGATTAAAATAGTTATTACAACGGAGGGTACAAACAAAAAAGTTTTTTTATTTTATTTGTAGGTACGTACAGGTTAAATCATAAGTTGTAGTTGAAATTTTTTACCACGAAATTTATTTCGAACGAATTTAAAAAAGAAAAAATCTTGAATTTTTTACCATCTAAAACACGTTACGCCTCTGCAGGGTACAATTTATATTGGGAAAAATTAGTTATTTTATTTTTCATATATTGGAAATAAAAATACGCGTATTAAAAAAAAAAAAAAAATTGAAATGACGCCACGCTGCTTATACGGATCTCGTATTTATTATTTCCGCGTACAAGACGGCGGCGTCGCGACCGAAGCGAATTATAATGTTCGGTATGTAAGAAAACGGCTCCTGTACGAGGATATACGTGCGGTGGACGAAGAATTTAAGGGAGATCCACAAAAAGAATAATTTTTTTTTTTAATAATATTGTAAATCGCGCGTAGTAAAACGAAAGATTTACTTCGCAAAGTATGAAATTCGGCGAAGCTACTATACATATTTTGTATACGACGATTCCAGCGCGTTTTGTTCATTTGTTTTCGCCTACACATATACTATAAGTTTATTTTTTAACCGATTTAATAATTATTAATTCTCTAACGAAATTGATATTAGGAATAAAAAAAAAATATTTCGAATTCGTTTCAATCGGTTGCAGTAGGTACCTAATTATTACGAAATCAATCGATCACGAACAAATATTTAAAAATTATATCGTTTTGGTATTTTTTTTTTTCGTCGTATTACAATAAATAATATATTTTAACGAATTAATAATATTTAAAAAGAGGCTACCACCTATACACGGGCAAACTAGTCGAGAGTACGCGCTGTACTAGCCGGTGTAGCGCGAAAATACAGAAAATGTTCAAAAATTATAAATTGTTTACGATGATAAAACCGCAGTGAAGACCACACAATATTGTACTTATGACAACGAATTTTTACAGAAAATAAATTACAATATTATCTATACGCAATAACGGAGCTGTATATTTTTTTTTTTATTAAATATCTATTTGATTCTTGAGGGGATTGAAAGCGGGTATTTTCTCTCTTTGTCTTACACACATGAAACGTAGCAAAATAGACGTTTGGTACTTCCAACGTACCGATCGATCTATATTGGTGCGATAAGAAATTTAAAAGCAGATTTGAATTCCTCGTGAATTTTACTACAAAACGACTTTTCCACTTTTTTCATTTTTTTCTTTTTCATAAACCCTTAAAAAAATTAACCGAAAAAATTTAAAAAAAAAAAATTGTTAATAATTCATTTTTGAAGGTCTTAAAAAAAATAAATAAAAAAAGTGGGAAAGTCGTTTTGTAGTAAAATTCAAGAGAATTCAAATCTGTTTTCAAATTTCTTATCGCACCAATATAGATCGAAGTACGAAACGTCTATTTTGCTATGTTTCATGTGTGTAAGACAAAGAGAGAAAATACCCACTTCCGATCCCCTTAAGGAATTACGATATTAAAAAAATATATATATATAAATAGTATTCTTTAAAACGCTTATAACTTTTTAAAAATTAAAGACGTTTAACGTTATATATAGCGTATATAGATAATACCGTAATTTATTTCGTATCTTATGACCGTGCAACAGTTCTTTCCCACGTTATTTCGATGGAAATCATCGTAGCGTTCTCTTAACGAAATTATTTACTTAAATGAAAAAAAAAAAAAAGAATTGCGTTAATACGCGCTACCGCGATTGTATTGAAAAACATTTAACGTCCGCCAATTTCAATCAATCAATGCGTGCGTATATAAAATTTAAAATAGATGTGTAAAAGAGTAGTAATTGCCCCACTGTTAGTGCCAAAGATCCTTGGATCCGCCCGTGTTGTGTATATATTACACGGACAAAAAAAAAAAAAAGTCGAAAATCCGAGCGTTAATAATAATGTATACAACGTCCAGGGCGTGTGCGCAGACGTATCGTAAACTGCAGTGTCTATTAACAACGTGAAAAATACGTCGTTTTAATTAATTGTTTTAAACGGTACTTTTTATTGCCAATTATTATTATTATTACGAATAAACGTTTATTTCTCGTTGAATTGTATAAAAGTAAAAAAAAGTTTATATATTTAATTTAAGAAAAAAAAAAATAATAATATAAATGGTCGTATATACACTATACAGGTACGCATAAGTTTCACGTTTCTACTTTAGTTCTCTTACGTTTTGACTTCTTAAATATAGGTAGGACTGTACAAAAATTGTACGTGTCCAAAACGAAAAATATCGAAAATTTCACCGGGAGAAGGGGGATTTTTTTTCGGTTGTTTTTAACTGCGTTTAAACGGAGGTTTATTGAAAAAAATCGAAAAACTTCGATTAATAACGTATATCGATCCAGACACCGGAACGCGTAACGCTCGCGTCGTGATCACCGCGAGAGCGTTCCTATATATTGTTTACACGAGAAAAGTTTTTACGGACAGAAAAAAAAAAAAAGTACACCACATGGTTGTGAAAACAATACGTTATTCGCGTCTCTCAGAATCTAAAATAATAATAATATTTATACGGTGTGCGACAGCCAGTAGCGTGACGAAGGACTCGATTTGAGTCGGCACGTGCCTCGCCTTAATGTGGTGACCCCGGAGGGTTCTTTCCTATATGTACGGCAAATATTTGGTCTTATACTTTATTCATACAAAACGTTTACATTGTTTATACGCCCATACTTATATAATTAATGCGCGATATAGAATAAAACGATACGATTCAGTCGGTGCTCGTCGTAACGGGACGGTATAATACGTTGTGTGTGTGTGTGTGGTACAGATTTGTTTTAATGTTATACATGTGTTTATCCGTCCGGTATACCGATCGGACACTACGAGTCCAGTGGCGTGCAGAGCTCTCTTACCAAGTGCGGCAAAATTATTTTCACACTTACCCGCCCCCTTGAAATAACCTGTTTTCAATCAATTTACCGTACACTGTACCAATAACGTTCTTTGGCCGTACCTATACTGCCTTAGTTACTATATAGTGTACCTATTTATCGCGTGGGTTTTGACATAATGATTCACAAGAATCGCGGGTACAGATACTCCTTGCATGGATTATTTGTATACATCACAACCATATCCCTGCGCTATACGTGCGTAATAAGACGTAATAACAGTAATAACTGGCGACAATGGCACAGGCCAGTCCATTTTCCGTGGTATGGTATTGGTAATATCTAACTTTATGCCGTGCCAACGGTCCAATACTGTTTTTTGTAAATACCCACGCTATTTTAAAGTGGGACACGGGTCACACTTAAACAGCGTCTGCACGCCACTGCTTGTGTCAAAATGGTTTTGCGGATTTGCAGAAGCAATAACGAGGTTTTCGTGTATACGGCTTTATCGTCTGCAGCTGACTCTGCGAACGATGTCGTCAATGGGTTCAGGGGCGCATTAAGATTCAATATTTAGAGATGGAAAGGGGGGCAAATATAATTTGCCGCCCCTAAATTTACAGTACAGATTAAAATTCCAACAGACTAAAACATAATTCCAAATGTTCGGTGTGCCGCCTCCTTAAATTGACGCCCGGGGCAAATGCACACTTTGCCCCCTCCTTAACGCACCCCCGAGTGGGTTGTTCCGACGAGGAAAACGTCTCAACTTTTCTCAACTTTTGAAATATCCAGCGGGAAAAAAAACAAGCGTCTCGCGCGTACAGACACGAATAGGTACAGTAAATAATATTTTGTTCTTTTTTTAATTTTTTTAACGTAGATTAACTAATAATAATAATATGTATAAAAAAAAAAAACACTGGCGCAAAACGTGTATTCGCGCCGACAACAGCGTGTCGCAACACGCTCGCGCATCTGAGTATTGTCGTGGGAAACGAACAGAAGTATATTATACTACAACACGCGTGATGCTGCAGGCAGCAGAAGTCGACCCAAGGAAGTGCGACGATCCGCTGCGGAAAAAAAGAAATAGGGTTTACGCCGAATTTATTACCGTTCTATATATAATATTCGTTACCTGCATTATATAATATACGGTCGATACGTCGATATAAATTCAAACCGGATAATAAAAAAATAAGTAATATTTATATAAGAATTCTCTCGGGGGGGGGGCAAACAATAATAAGGGCGCGCGTACCGTCGTCGTCGACAGGTTTACGACGTGGATTTTTTTTTGCGGCGGCGGCACCCGTAGACTGTCCCCAGCGAAAGCCAAAGGCCGAAGGGGGAGAGGGGGAGCTAAAGAAATAATAACAGTGTATGACATTAACAACTAAATCGAGGGCAGACGAGGAAAAACGAGGCAAAAAAAAAATCCCAAACGAAAACCGTGTTTGGGGGGAGGGGGAGAGAGAGCAATAAATATGTCTTTATAAACGTATATAATATACGAAATACTGTTTTAACCGCCCCGCGTGCCGCGTATTGCGGATAGGAGAGAAAAAGGGTTGTATTATTATTATTATTACGTGTGTACGCGGTGCCGGGAGGAGGCGCGTTAAAATTATAATAATAATAATAATAATCCGAGTCGGTTTTTTTTTTTTTTGCACGTTTTTGCTCGCTAGCGAACAATGTATCGGAGGGAAAAAAGAATGTTTCGACCGGTTCACGCCCGTTTTTTTTTTTTTATTATTATTCCACAGCGTTTCGATATATTATTTTTACAATCGATTTCGTATAACGTAACACAAATGGGCGGACACGCCGTTTAACGTTATACGCGCGCGTATAAAATATTAGCGCGGTACACGGCCAATTTCCGACGACGAACGCGTGTCAAACGGCAATTATTGTACATTTCGACGATTGTTGCTGCCGCTGCTGCTGCTGCTGCTGCTGTTGCTGCTGCTTCGTTCGAGAAATAGCCGCCCATCTCTCTCTCTCTCTCTCTCGCTCTAAAATATTATATTATATTCGTTTAATATTAAAAACGTTATTATTATCGTGTATTTCTCGTAACCGCCGCGTATTGTTATTGGTATAATATTATACGCGAACTCTCCGCGAAATAAGTAATAGCAGTAATAATGATAATAATAATAATAATAATAATAATAATAATAATAATAATAATAATAATAATAATAATAATAATAATAATAATAATAATAATAATAATAATAATAATAATAACGATAATAATAATAATAATAACTATTATCACCGATAGAACCATTAAATCAAATAGACCCGGCATTGTGATACATGACAAGAAAAACAAAACGTGTCTCCTCATCGAAATATCCGTTCCAGATGATGCAAATGTCCAAATAAAGGAAGCAGAAAAAATTAATAAATACAAAGATTTGGAGCTGGAGATAAGTAGAATGTGGGGTACAAAAACAACTACAGTGCCAGTGATAATAGGAGCTTTAGGAACTATTAAGAATGGAATAGAGCAACATCTACAAAGGATACCAGGAAGAATTTGTATGAAGGAAGTGCAGAAAATTGTTCTGCTTAGCACCGCCCACATTTTGCGTAAAGTGTTGGGTTAAGTCACTGTGAACTCAGGCAGAGATCTGGACTAAACCCACAAATACCGGTGAAGGAGTTCATCCTCCAACTCTGTGATGAGAGTAAATAATAATAATAATAATAATAATAATAATAATAATAATAATAATAATAATAATAATAATAATAATAATGAACGTGATAATACGTTGTCGTACCGACAAATGGTTTTTTAAACACTTAAAAAAAAAATTACGAAAATTACGATAAAAAAAAAATTTAGGCGTTTCTAATAATCGAAATTTAATCTTAATATTAAAACGAATTTTACGTATCGTATTGATTTATAAATATTATTATGAAAGCTCGTATTAAGTGAAAATCAGTGAAAATCTAAATAACGGCTCGGCGGTCCATAGTATTACGACGACTTTGAAATTTAAATTATATTTTACAGTTCGTGAAACGTTTTTCGATGTGCAAACATCTGTTACGGCGGTATGAGAGTAAATCTCGGGAAATGGGACGGAAATGTGTTAGCTGTTGTCACGACAACTAATAATAATATTTATTATCGAAATTACTTTGAATAAAAGTACCAACGTTCACAAATCCCAATCACAGTTCCATTTTTACCGCTCACGCGACGTTTACACATCAACGTCTCGCGAGTACTAGCAGACTCGTTTTTTATTTCTTAATAATACGTGTACGTCTCCTCTGCCGATCTCTGCATCTATACATAGCAAATACGTTTTTAACGCGATCATTATTGGAAATTATTGTATCATTCGATACGAATGATTTATTTAACAGACGCATTATAATATGTTAACCGTAAAATCGGTAATGCATTTAAAAAAAAACAAATAAAAAAATCTCCGCTTAAACGCGAGACGTTTTAGAAAATCAAGTTTTTAATAAGCCAAAAAAAATCGACTCGGATTCAGTTAAAATAAATGATCTTGTGTTTGTCGATTACAATTTATTGTGGGGTAATTTGAAAGGTAATATGTACCATATTTGACGTTTACTTTGAGCTGAAACGTAAAATTTATAGATATATAAAATGGCGTACAAGTTTTGGATTTTTTTTGCCAGAGACATTCGTCCGAGTCGATTTTTTCGCTCGTGATTTTATATAGTTTTTGAAACGCGGAGATATACATTTTAATACTTTTTAACAGACCGTCGCGGTCGATATTGTTTTGTTTTTTTTTTTTTGTTATTCAAAACGATTTGTAACACGAGCGAACTGTACAGCGATAATAACATACACACTCGAATAACTGTCTATTTCGATAACTTCGTAGTTCGACCGCTTGTTGTAATACTTATACATATTGTACTAAACACTGTACGCACTCGGGACTATATGTTATTATCGTCTCGCATTATATATATACGAGTATACTACACACACACAATATAACAAACAGAAGTGCGCACACGAACTAGAAAATATTATACATACACGCGCGTGTATGCGAGTATTATATATAATTTATTATATCTATTATATATATATAGTATTATATTTTATTCCGTTCCATTCGCGTGTAATACGTGTCTATCAAATTACTCGGCCGACGTCACGTTATAATAAGAGTGTATATATTATAATAATTTTTTTTTTTATATATATATATATATATATATATATATACGACGTCGAGTATTTATAATATACACGCCACTTGACGAAGCTAAAACGTCAGCGAAATTCGGTGAGCGTTCAACGCGCGTACAATAATAATAATAATAATAATAAAACGCATATACACGAATATGTATCGCGCGCCGCCGTCTATTCTCTAACGTCACAATATCAAATGTTTATTGTGCAACGATTTTTAAACGTGTCTATATATAATATTATAATAACAATATACACACACACACACACACATAGGTGAACGCGCGTGTAGAAAGTTGTATTTTTTTTATTTGTATTATTATTATTATTATTATTGTTATTATTATAGTTTTGTTCTTTTTATACTACGCGCAGCAGTAATATTCGTATATATCAAACGCGATAATACAATATAAAAAAGGTAATGGAATCCGTTCCGCGGTCGCCGCCGCCGCCGAGCCCGTTTGACAGCGAATCCGGTGCGTGGCCGAGCAGTGGTTATTTGTGGCCCAATTATCGTTTCGTTCGCCACCGCGAAGTTTTTAGAAGTTTTTTTTAAAAGAAGAAATTACCACGAGGAATATAATATCATAACGCGTACCTATACCCCACCTGCATACAATTATTTTATTATTTTTTTTTTTTAATATACGCGGTTCGTAACGCGAAACGTATATAATATTATGATGTAAATGCGCGGTATTCACCGCTCACAAACGGCTCCGTGAGAATATACGCGTTAATTTTCACGGGGTATAAGGATTTTCAAACGAAATACAATTTTATATAAAACCTATAAAGAAAAATTGGTGATCATCGGAGAAAAAAATTTTTTTTTTTTTTTTTGACATGTATATTATGTCTTATGGCTGAGGTCAGGCCCGGATTGGCCCATCGGGATACCGGGAAACTTCCCGGTGGGCCGGTATCCTTGAGGGCTGCTATGGCCGCAAACAATTTTTAATTTTGCTATAAATTATCATGAATTTTTAAATTTTAAATTATATTGATACAGAAGGAATCATTGATAAGTTAAAAAATAAAAGTGCATTACTCAATAAAGAACTCTCGTATTAAATAGTTTTGCTATATTATTTATGTGCAAATTTTATTTTAATAAATATAAAAATCAGTAAACAAAACAGTAATTTTTAAAATTGTATATGGGGGGAGGGTTTGAACCGCAGATTGCCTTAAAAAAAACACGAGTAATATTTGTTTTTATGTATAATATTAGATATTATAATATAGAGGGCTGGTCTAAATTTTCCCGGGCCGAAAAATTCTGCCAATCCGTCCCTGGCTGGGGTCATTCTATAAATTTGTGCGACACCGAGAGCGTTACCGTGACGTCATGAACCCGGCTGTACTCACCATTCGGCCAGGTCCCCCCCACTTCTATATCTTCGTCGCCAGTTACATTGGAACGGCGATAGCAGTGCGATCTATAGATATCTATATATCTATAAATATAGATATGTCTATTGGTACGAGGAGACGAGGACTAAGCTATAGGTAACTTTTTGTGACGTGTAAAAAATAAATGAGGTATATACAAGACGTATACATGTACCGATGTATCTGCATGCAGTGTAGATACTCATTTGTTTTTCAAATTAGTATTCTTATTATTTCAATTTCACGTAATAAGTCGTGTACACGTCGCGTTAATAGTGCACTTTTCGTACCTTACTCAAAACAATTATATTTTTTAAATTTTTTAAAATATGTGAAAGTATACGGTTAAAAACCAATCGGTTTCAATCGATGGGTAAACATATTTATTTACCCGTACAACTCTTGGGGGAAGCGTCGGTAAATATTCGTATAAAAATACATTGTGTATAATATACACAAGGTATTTTTATACATAATTATAATATAATATATTTTATGTATTATATATAATGCAAAAATATTTATTTAGAGACACTGACGTTATTTCCAGCTGAAGTCATTAAAAAAATGAAAATTTACACGGATATAATTTTAAATGCGTATCACCGTATAAGATGCAATTTATGTTTGTAATGAAATAACACGAATAAAACTGTTTAATTATTTACCGTAGAGCAATTTTAAAAACGCTCCCGGCGTGTTATAGTAAAAAGAGATGAAAAATCTCTTCCCCCGATACGTATAAAAATTATTTCCCCTTTAATATATTGATATTTTGAAAAAACCCGTACAGTATAATGATCACAACAACAAATAGCTGCAGATATTATACGAGAATAAATCGAATTAAATCTGTGAAATCGCGTCATAATGATTTCGTAATGTTTGTAGACAAAAACGCGAAATCATTGTCGATATACTCGTATAGAAACGCGTTTTTAACGTTTCACGAATTTTGTTTTCTAGACGTTTTAATGAAAATTATTATCCTTTTTTTCACTACTTCCCGCACGGCGGCGCGTTACGATTTCGCTCCGACAAAATTCCGAGTCTTCGGCTGGACCGATTTTTAAACCAATATTGTCGAAATTAAAATTCACTCTAAATAATAAGGTGCGACAGATGAAAAAATGTTTGAAATATTTTGTTTAATAAACGCGCTCTATATACCGATAATTCGAAAAAGCTGCAGTTATTATTTTCTGCGCTGCTGGAAAACGATTACGTGTCTATCGAAAAACGTCAAGATCTTAGAAAAATCGAGAGATGTCGTCCCCGACGGGAAACGCTCTGTACATTTTTTTTTTTTGCGCTTACCGCTTTCGAAGCAGCCTTTATCGGATATTATAACGTTATAATAAATAATAACAGAGTACATAGACGACAATGCGAATTGATTAAACATTTTTTCCCCCATAAAAGCTTAACCGATATCGTATACAACGCCATTTATTTACCGGTCACTGCAGTATTATGCGCGTGTAGTACGTCGTCGTCGAAGGATTATAATTTTGTGTTATTGTTATACGGTTTACGTACGGTGAGCGGGGTAAATACGCGAGAAAACCGGTCTCGAAGTAGGTACGAAAAAAAAAACTATTTTTTATTTTTTTTGTATAATAATATCTCCTCGCGGTTCTTGAATTACTCATTGAAATAGACAAAAAAAAAATCCGAAAGAAAGAAAAAAAAATTACACCGTACTCTTGTAAACTAGTGCGCGGCGTGTGGAATAATTTTTCGGTTTCTTTTCGTATGTGTGTGTGTATATGACAACACTCTGCAAAACCCATTTGTCTTCATTTACCGACAATTCTTCCTGTTAATAAAGTGGTCCGACCATATGATATCGCGAGCGCGGTGATGAATATAATATACAAAGTCAAGGCCCTCGACGACCCCTTGAACCCTCTTCTCCAAAACTAGTTTGCCGCGGCGACGGAGACACCCCGTCTCGTGCACCGTCTCTGTATACAACTATACGTACGTATCTGATTTGTTGTTACGAATTATTTCTTTTTTTTCTCTCTCTATAAATAACGAGTCTTTCGCGATATTATTTTTATTTATTATATATTATATAGGCGCGATGAGTACATCGACTATCAGACGTAGACAGGATTTCAAAATGTATACAAACGAAAAGAAAAAAATGAAAAATTCAATTTCTCATTAATAACCGGTCGTCGTACGTCGTCGTTATAAGAACGTGTAAATTTATTTACCAAAATGTAAGTACTATATTTTACACGATTACGATAAAAAAAAAATCAATATAAATTATACGTTTTAACGATTGTTAGTGTAAATAAAATAAATTTTTCCGTATTTTCTTTACTCATAGTCATAATTAATATAAATATATATATATATATGCATAATATTTATTATTATTTGTTTTGTTTTTCGTAATCTCGTGTTATTTATAATAGTCGTCTATCGGTATCAATGTTATTAATTATTATTATTATAAAATTTTTCGCTGTAGTCGTTCGTGTACTGTACCGCCGCATTGTGTCGTCGCGTACCGTTTTGTAATATCTACACTTTTTTAATACAGTATCTATTCATTTTGTTATCGATTATTTTTCGCCATTGAGGCGTTGTATACGGATTATTTGGTAAAAGTCGTTTAATATAAATCGTTGTTAATTAGCCATTGTGGCACTATGTATTCACGAAAATCTCGCAGATAATTAAATACAACGTACGTACTCGTAAATTATATTTGTCATTGTTCGTTGTACACCGTCAACACGCGTACGTAAAAAATTATTGTCTATTTTATAATTTTAATATTGAATTATAGTAAGACTCAAAAGTTACGTAATCGTTATTGTCAATGTATTTATGTTGCTGTAATTTACGTATTTATTTGTTTTATTAATTATACCGGCAAAATTACATTTTATTATATATTTTTCTTTTCGTAATTTTGCCAAAAAAAAAAATAATAATAACGGTATATATTTGGTATAAAAAAAAAAGCGTAACATCGCCTTAAAGGGGGCAACAACGATGTTACTAACTCGGATTATTTATAGGTCAAATATCAAAAAAAAAAAAAAAATGTTTAAAGGATTTTTAAATTTTATATTGATTTTTAAAATGTTTAAAAACAATTAAGTATACACGATATATTTAAACGTACGTAAATTGAATTAGTATTAGATAATTCGTAGAAATAAATAATAATATTGGTATTTAATTGTAATGTTTAAATAATAATAGGTAATTATGTAGTACAGTAGACTGACGGTGATAACTCGAAATTGGTGGGACTTGTGAAAAATGTCGAATTACCGAGTGTTCGAATTGCTTATAGTGGTTGGAAATAACGAGAGAGCAAAAAGAAAAAAATTCGAACTACTACTGAGAGTTACGAAAAATGTAAATATAAAATATGCATATTGTCATGTTTAATAGAGATTAATAATCATAACACGTACAATGTGTGTGTATACGCGTAGTACTAAATTTAATAGTATAAACGATATAAAGTAATATGTACGTAATTGAAATTAGAAATCGTTATTTTTCGAAAATATCTGTAATTTTTTTCCGCTGCATCGCACTCGGTTTCACTTTTTCAATAAGTATAGTAAATATTATTAACGATAAGATTATGAGAATGAGTGCCTATATATAGTGGTTATACACTTCAAGAATTTTCACGTGCTGTTCGATTAATTTACTCTAAAATATTACTCCGAATTACCGAGTGTACTTAAATGCAAAATTTCCATTCGAATTACAAGGGACCGAGCATTTGCTTCGGATTACCGAAGGTTTGAATTAATCGAGAGTCTATATTACATTATATCGTACAACACAATATTATCTCATATACGTACTTATTAATATATTAAACTATTTTGTGTTTAATTCGTTTCGAATATTTCCAATATTATGAGTTCGATTTTCCAACACTTCGGGTTCGGTTCAAAAATCAAACGGTTCATCGCTAAAATTAATAATTGCAAAAAATAGCGGTTATATAAGTTTCTTTTTTATATACGTTTCTTCGGCTGTAGTAGGAAAACAGAAACGCGTGTTTTTATATTATTTTGTAACAACAGTTTAAATCCGTACCATAAAGACCATTGGCGTAACTTGGACAGTTTTTATGGGGGGGGGGCAAACTATGTTATATTTTCTGATAACAAACTTTAGCGTGCAATTACCTCTGTGTTATCAGTTATATTTCATCAGCAATATTTTTTATTACACAGAAATTATTGTGTAAAAATGTTTATAAACTATTATAGTATATGCCTATAATAAATCCACGATCAGATATCTATTCGCAATAAATATAATACAAATTTAAAAAAAATTAATTCACAAAATATCAAGGGACATGGCTCCCTTTGATTTATACTAAGGGGACAGCTGCCCCCTCTCGCTCCCCCTCCCCTCAGTTTATGATCGAGACTACACCGACGAGACGTTAAATATACTGTATATACAATTCATCCACAGTATTGTATCAAAATATACTTTGAGAACGAGTAAAATGTTTATTTTTTTTCTATCTGTATAGTTAAGTATATAGGAAACGAATAGCATACTATATAATATATTATGTCGAAACTGTGGTCATTGTTGTACGCGACACACACACACACACACACACATAAAAAATATTTCAAACTACCTGTGTGGCGGTTCCTCTTATTCGATTATTTTATTTCTTCCGCCCGTTAAGCCGCCTGTACGACCGCAGTTTTTTTTTTTTGAAGTCATTCAGTAAAAAATAAGAAATATTCGCCACGTTTTCAACAACTAAAGAAGAAAAAAAACACACACACACACACCTCATATTATGTGTGTGCGGTCAGTTTTGAGGTCCATTAGGCCGATATCCCGCGGGGTAGATGTACTGCTCTGCAGACGTTGACAAAGTTTCCGGTTCCGTATATAATAATATTAAAGTGTTCCGACAGGAAACACACAAAAAAAAAAATATATATTTTTATTCAAAAGACGTGTCTCCTCGTACTGTAAACGAGAACATAATGTACGCGCCCACGACAATACGATTTGTTATGTATACCTACGAAATCCGGTAGCCTATGTTGTTACCGGGAAGAAGAAGAAGAAGAAGAAGAAATAATAATAAAAATATTTTTCCACAAAAAAAAAAAAATATATATATATATGTCTGTATTAGCGGTGTTGTGTTGTATTTATACACGAAGTTTATTTTTTCACACAACCGGATTCACGCGAAGAAAACCTATCGGCGCGTATATTGCCAGCGCGCAAATGGGTCAGAAATCCATTAGGAAACAATAATAGAGAGCTGATTCTTTATTTGGCTTCTTCGTTTTTTTTTTCGTCGAACTATTGTTGGATTCGTGTGTGTGTGTGTGAAAAACGCACGTATTTAACTAATGATGTTGTGGTCTTCTTGAGAATTTTTTATTTTATTTTTTTTTTCCACTTGTTATTCGACCATGTTGCAAAAAAGGAGTCGTGTATCCGGTTTCCGGTCATAATGGCATAATATTCGAAAAGAAAAAAAAATATTGATCGTTATTAGCCCCCGACGGAGCTTAAAACCGAATTAAAATGTTTCGATTTTCAGTACGTATACCTAACGAATACTCGCGAATGCCGCCGATTTTTATTAATTATTCACGTTCGATTCAGAGCGAATCGATTTTAAAGTTATCCTAATAACGGTTTCGATTTTGACAATATTCAATGTTTTTTTTGCAATTTTTTCCGTTTAAAAACCTCAAAGTCATTACAAAAAAAAAAAACGTTTTGGATTAAACAAAGAGAATTTTGTGCAGTGTTCTCCGGGTAATATGACGCGATCGAATTCGAACGTTGTGTATATCTGTTTTCGAGTCGAGAATTTAAGACGAGTGAAAAATTCTCGTAGGGAAGAAACGGGAAAAGGTAGAATATTTTCGATAAAATCGTATTTTTAGCATCTCATTTCGGTATATTAATTTTTTTTATTAATAGTCATATTAAAATAATTATTGCTTTAATAATGTTAAAAGAATAATAATTTGCGTTTTAAAAGTGTTGTTAAAAAATTATTGCTTCCGAATACTTTCTTTGTTTTATTTGGTTTTGGAAGAATTCCGCAACGTTTGAAGAGCGAATTTTTCAAGGAATTCGCGGCGGTGTACATATAGTACATTATTCCAGTGGCGGACCTAAGAGTCGATTTTGAGGGGGGGGAGGAAAGACAATTAATATTATCAGACTGTATCGACAATTAATTAACGATCAGGTAGGTACCAGTTAAAGCGCAATTGATAAGCTTTTTCCTCGGAGTCTTTATTGGTAGTAATAGCGAAAAAATTGATAAAAATTATACGAAATCCCTTCACTAATAAGGGGATGACCTATTTTTTTTTTTCTAATTTTTTTTTTCAAGGAAGGAAATCGCCACGTAAATTAATGTCGTTAGACTTTTTAAGTTTGTCCGCAAAATACAGAAAAATTCGATGATTCTTTTTTTTTTGTCTTATTAATTTTTTTTTTTTGAGGGGAGGAGGAAATTTCCCCTATTTCCCCCCCACCCCTCCGTAGAATAGCTCCTGATTATTCACATGGGCATATACGCGCGACGCGATATTATTGTATCCTGTGGCCGTCACGAACGTTTATTAAATTTCGAATTATTATTATTATATTATTGTAACGTAACACATTATTCCAACCGGAAAACTCGATACGTTTAAGTTTATTCGTCCGGCTAGACGTAATAACATACGGAACGGCCGGTCTTTATAATCCACAATAATCTTTGTATTGACAAAAGAGTTGACGTTATAATATAGAATGACCACGGTCGGTATCGTCTTGCACGACGTCGCATATTTCTGTAACGGAAGAAACTGTTTTATTTTATTTTATAAGCTCTTTACGCAACGCGGCTTAATCCTCCGCGGTACTTGAATATCATGGAATACATATATTATATAGAGTTTATAATGCATAACGTGTTTGAAACCCACAAACGTTACGAGCCACCAATAAGCAGTACGTATACAATAAACGTATATAATATAAACATTCGGACATACTCGTGAAATTTAATTAGTCGTTTTTAATCGAGCAAAAACAATATTTGTGTATCGGTGAAATAAGCGAAATATTATATTATGTGAAAATGTAATAATTTCTCGACATATATATATTTATAACGCTGCGAATTCGTACATATAAAACACACATATTATATACGTTACCTATAAAAACGCGTATATTTTTTTTTTTTTTCTTTTCGGCATATCACTTTCTTTAATAGAATCGTTTAGTGTTCGTATAAATCGCGTGTATCGAAATAATCGATTTCGAAAATATTTTTAATTTTTTTTTTTTTATAGCTTTTTCCATTAAATTTCACGTTAATTGAATATTTGACATACGCTGTATAATCGTTAAAACTTTTAAAACTAAAAAAAAAAAAAAGACAAGACCGAACTTTTTCAAAACACAAATTTATCGCTTAAACGTTTTTTTTTTTTCTAATTTCAACTTCAATACGAATCAAAAACGTTTTTAAAAATTACTCGTAAAACTTTAAAATCATAATTTTTTTTTTTTATTGTGCCTATTAGGATTGTTTAGGATTGTGAATACGTTTTTTTTTTTGTTACGATTTTTATCGCGTTGAATTCACAGACTTAACAATAAACGTTTAAAAAAAAAATCTGGTAAATATATCTGGTCGTTATAATTAATGATACGGACTTACTCAAAAATACGGTACGCACTGCGTGTTCTTATAACGTCAATTAACGGTTATTGTTTAATATTTTACAAGTCAAAACAAATTGTTTAAATTATTTTTACCGAATACAATATAATTTTAATTAAGTCCTCTTACGTAGTGCGCGCTTGTAATATACACCGCGGCCGCGTTCATTGTTTACAGTACCATTTTGAAAGTTTACGTTCCGAGTGTAAAATAACAAAACGCGTATATACACATAACGAGTAAAACGTGAAAAATAACGACTTTCGGTTCCGCTTGTCGAAATTATATTATACACATTTCCATTACGCGTATTACGTTTGAATGACCACAATTGAGAATAAAATATGCAAGTTATAATATGTATGTACATGGGTAGGTGTAGGACTAAACAGTATAACGATATTTTAAACCGAATATTCAGGTGCCTATAAATACGCGTGCGAGCGTGATGTGTATGGGCCGCGTGAAAAGTACAAATCAAGACTATACGTTATTATTAAAAACTATTTATATTAGAGTATTGAAATGTCGCTGAGAAGAAAAAAACAATTATATGCGTCGCTGTTGAAAACACCGTTTTTTTTTTTTACAGTAGGTACAGGTTTTAAATATACCGGCCGATTCATAAAAAAATCGAAAGCTAAATCGTAATAGAAGAAAAATTCGAATGGAAAAACGACATCGGTGTCGATTCGTGTAATTATAGATGTGTACGACGAATTACAATGTGTAAAAACTTAACATACTTCAATGGCCCGCAATGTTTAATTCGTATTTTGCGGTGTACGTTTAACCGTACTTATTATATACGATAATAATGATATTTTTAACAAATTTCCGTCTATATACTGTATTGTGTAGCGTTAAAAACAAATTAATGTTAGAAAATAATTTGCAACGGAATTCGATATTTTTTAAAACGTCAAAATATATATTATGGGAAAAATTTCGGATAAAAAAGTGACTACGTGCGGTGGTAGTTCAAATATTGCGCCTGCTATACACACACAACTAGGGCTGACGATTTTTCGGTATACCGTCAATACCGGTATACCGGTATTTCGGAATACCGGTATTTGGAAATTTGTGTGTTAAACGGTATACCGAAAAACCGTTCTTTACGGCGTATACCGTAAAAACCGTGCTTAACGGTATACCGAAAAAAACTTGTATTTATTTTTAATGTTTTGTGAAATATTTCTATTTATAAAATCGGGGTTTCACCATCGGACCATTAAGATTCATAATACAGTTTGTATATAGTAATTTTTAATATATAGTCTTTAATATTAGTTATTTTATTATTATTCATTACTTAATATTATAATTAATAAATTATTCAGCCCCAGTGATGTAGATTAATATTTAGTTTTCGCAACCCAAATTTTTAATTATTTAAAAGGTCAATATTTTTTTAAATAAATCATATGCATAAATTCGTTTTTAATCTTCTTAGACTATAATAATTGATTGAAAATTTCGAATTTTATTTACTAGTAAACTATTATAAACATTTACTAATACTAGAATACTAGTCATTACATTGTTCGATAGTAGGTACTCCATAATTCCAGATTGTCTTTAGATATAATAGTTGGCAATAAAAAGCTGTCCAGATATAGATTATGGAACTGATGGAAGTTTATCCGCTGTTCCTTCGGTCCTCGGTTAGGTTAGATTAGGACGGGATAGTGCATTAATTAAATTTTGGTATACCGGTTCGTATCGGTATTTTACCGTATACCGTTTCAAACCGGTATTGAAATCAATACCGTTCTTTCGGTATTCATTCCCAACACCGTCAACCCTACACTCAACGTAGAAACGCGATTTAAAAATGCTTATAGAAATGTATGTGAAGTAGATTTTGAATCTCTGAACGAGCATTATTTTTACAGCATTATTTATTTTATTATAGCCGGAGATAACAGAAAAAAAAAAAAAACGTATCACGTTTTGAAAATCGTTTCGTGTACACCGCGTAGCAGTAGTAATTCGATCCGCGTTCTTTTAACGTGACTGTAATAAAAAAATAAAAATCAGCAACACCGCCGCAATATTCCATTTATTTTGCAGGGGTTTCAAAGCTTTATCGGCACATGCAAACGTACACGCATACACGCGTTTTAAAATAAATAATTTCCCTTTCTATACCAGTGATTTTTATTGTAATGCGATTGAATGGCATATAATAATATGTATTTGTACATATATGAGAAGAACTTGCGGTCTCTGCGGAGATTTCGAATCCCCGTCGAATTCGAATTTCGTATACATATCCCGTCGTATTATATATTACGATAAAATAATATGACCCCTTTTTTTTTTATTGTTTTTTTTTATACGAAGCGATTGTCATCTACCACGCGGCAGGGTCATCTATATAATATTCGTATTATTATTATTACTATTATTTTCCGTTTGTTTGTTGTGCGTTTTATCTGATGTAGGAATTCGATACTTTTCTAACTGCTCTCTACGCAAAACGAATTTCTGTCTCGTTTACGTCGCGTATATGTTTCATACACAGTGTGTTACGTCGTATATACGAATATTATAATATAGTGTTCTCACGCAAAAAAAAAAAGTACATATAATATAGAATAACGGCCGTTATATATATATGTTTCAACTAAACATAATATTATTGTATATAAGTAGTAGTATACGCGCGCGCGCTATAATATTGTACGCCGCCGACAGACGATATACAGTGTAGTATTTTGATACGCGCATCCCCCAAAAATAAAATATTATATTATAATAGGCTGGTATAGGAAGTGTATACGCGATGAAATGGCTGTTCTGTATATACGTTTGAACACAATGAATAAACAACGTGATTTATGTGTGTGTGTGTAGTGTGTACGGACCGAGGAAGAGTTCGATAAATTATTATTATTATCATTGATAATTGACGCGTAACGTGCAGTGTATATTATGAGATTTAAGAGGTTTCGAGAGAACGCGCGGTGGTTGTGCACCGCGGAAAATACGGAAAAATTGAAACGTTTACGCGATGATAAAACGGGGGAGGAGAGAAAGAACCTTGAAGGCTATTGTAGTCAGGATTAAGGGGGCACGACCTCCCGAGCAGGGCCGTACTCAAGGGGGGTTCGTGGGTTTTAACCCCCCCCCCATGACCTCACTAACCGATGTAGTTCTGTGCGTTCGCGCTTATAAATAAAAATAATTCACAGGAGCAATTTTCTAAAAAAAAAATTTTTTAAGAAGAGAAAAAATAAACAAATATTTTTTTTACAATCTATTTTCAATTTTATGTCAACAAAATTTTCAACCCCCCATTGAAAATTCCTGAGTACGCTTCTGCTCCCGAGCCTCGGGAGACTTGAGATTTGTAGGGGCCTCGGATTTTTTTTTTTTGTATAGCGGTGTATTGATTTGTATAAATTATGAATATCGAAACGACTTGTAATAAAATATATATAACATATAATTTTAAAAAAATTCTCGCTCAATAATAATTCTTATACCTATACTGGAATAGCCGTCACTGTATAATATAAGACATTAAAAATCTGTTTTTAGACGTATTAACTAATTTATGTAGGTTAATTTTGTAATGTTTTTAAATTTAAAATTAAATTATAGTTTATGGAATGTGTTTTTTTTTTATATTAGAGCAATCGAGAAAATTTCTTTTTATCGTTGGAGATTTTTTTTTTTTTTTTTAAATATCTAAGTAAAAAAAAAAAAAACAAATATTAACATATAGTATTTTGTAAATAAATCGAGTGGGGGAGAGGATGCCCTTAGAGTTCGGGGTACCTCGGTGAATTTCAAAACCGCTCGATTATTATTTTATTTCCTTTGCACGCCGACCGAACCCGCTGAATACACGTGTGCAGTTATAAGGCCGCGCATTACGTATACGTATGTATATATTATATAATATAACACTGCGCGTTTCGCCACGGATTTTTCTCCGCGCGTTTTATCGCGGTCTGTATTAGCGATCGTGTGATGCTGCAATCCGTATTATATTGTACGTATATACGTCGCCTACACACAATGACACTCCGAAACGACACAACGCGCTGCGCGTAGTCCCTGCTGGGTCGTTGCGGCCCAGTTGCGGTGTGTGACCGGGTATATGTACTCCGGGTACGCTTTTTTTTTTTTTTTATAACGCGCCTAATGAGACGCGCCATCATTCAAACGCCATTTGTACCGACGCTTTTTATATAGAAAAGAAAAAAAAAATTTTTTTTTAAAAGCGACTCGCGCTCGGCATAATAGCGGAGGTTAAGAAGGAGGAGGAGAAAAAAAATAGAAACACGTTTTCACACCGAGCTGACGATATTGTACATCTCGCTCGGCGTCACGGGGGAGTCTGCCGCCGCCGCAGCGGTCGTCTGCGTGCGTCCGTACGGATGAGCGTATCTCCGGCAGACACCGAAAACCGCAAATTCCACTCGGGTGGCCGCCGCGCGAGCACAAACCGTGTTCGTCATTGTCACAAGCGCGCGCGCCAACCAGCCATTGTTTCCCCGTGCGGAGTGACCCGTAATTTTCTTGACCTTTATTATTTGTAACGTTACAAGGCTGCGCAGTACGCACACCACCGACTGTATAATGTTATATCGCGTTCCCACGGCTGTATAATACGCACGCCAGTACGGTGGCGTCATTTGGTAGGGGGAGGGGGGCAGGGTGGGCATTTTCCGCCGCCCCCCCCTTGTTAACAGTGGGCCGACACGATTTGTACCGAGATGATGTTAAATAATAGTTATTCTAACCAAATCTGTAGCTATAAATGTTGTATGACCAAGGCGGCGGCGAGAAAGATGAGCGAGAACTAAACGAGATGCTCAGAACTGGTCACAAAACGTCATTTCTAACATGTTTAATGTCGCGACCAGTGGCGTACATACGGGGGGGGTTTTCGGGTTCAAACCCCCAGGACCAAAAAAAAAAAATTGTGATATTATTATAAGGCCCGTTGCGCGTTATAACATGTTTTAATTTTTACACTCTACAACGGTGCACAGGTATTGTGTGTACACTATCGGCTCCTACTCATAAATTCCTTCATGCGCCGTTTAAAGGGATGGTTTTAGTGTTGGTTATTTTTTAAACCCCCCCCCCCCAGAACAAATTTGAATGTACGCCACTGGTCGCGACACAAGGAAACTTCAAAACTTGAATCTCATATGTACTATATGTATATAGTTTTTTATGATACGTTTAATATAGCTGACAAAGTAATGAATTTCCTCCCCCGCCAACCCCAAATAATTAATAAAAAATATCGGGTGATTCGTGCCCGCGTGATAACGAAAATATCAAAATTATGTAAAACAGAAATCGTATTGAGCTATAAATGTATAAGTAGAAAATAGTCGAATGGGCCGGTTAAATCTTTTGCCTCCCCCTTTAGAAAACTGAAATGACGCCACTGACGTCGTATAGTGCCGCGTCTATACAGGCGCCCTCGCGAAGTGAGCGCGTATACAACGCGAGACTTTTAACGTCGTTTGTGACGGCGCGCGTATCGTATTCGCCGTCGAGAGTTTTCGATTTTTTCAAAACAGAAATCAAGACACGGCGGCGTGCGATGGACAGTCGTAAAGAGTATGAGACTTTTAACGCGGTGACAACAACAAAAAAAAAAACGGATTCCGTTCCAGTTCTCATATTATTATATATTGTAAAACGACGCGTACGTACAATAACACAACAACAACGCGTTATTGTTTGTCGCGCGAACGTCACGGGGCAGTATAGTCTCCGGCGCCCTTTATTGTGCAGCAGACACTGTACGACAACGCTGCACTGTAACAGTAAATCCGGCGGTGCCGCGCGCGAGGGACGATTTTCAGTGACGACAGCTCGCCGCGCGTAGGCCGGCGTCCGTATCGCGTAACAATGCGATCGCGCCTGCGCGCGGTCGTTATAAGGGTCGTACGAGACAGAAAACTTCTTAAACTCCATAAGTGAACTGTAATTTTTTTTTTTTTGTATTGTTAAAAATAATTTTTGAAATGTTTTTGATTTTTCAAAAATCGTAACGTTTATTTTACATCACATAATATTTTCATAAATTTTAATGAGTTGAATTTTCAACATAATATTTTCGTCGAAATCGACGGAACGTTTGAGTTGTTGTTAGCGTGTTGATTTCGACAGTTCTTATAAGTCATTCGCTTTATCGTATTATCTCATATTCGAAAAACGATGCGAAATAGGATTGTGCGGCGACTGGAGAACGAAACGAACGTTTTATTTGATTGGAACGTTGCGTCTTGTAGTTTAACGTGGAAATTAAAAGTCAAATATCTCGAAAACACAAAAATGTGACTTAACCAGTTTGTACGCCGAGCCACAGACGTAATTTTTATGATAAACATAATATACATGTTCAGTACTACTCACTTTTGTAATGCACAACGATCCGGTGCTATTAGCAATGATTTATAATTTTTTTAAAACGAGTCGGCTGGTACTCGAGACATCGATGTGTAAACGTCGCGTGAACGGTGAAAATGGAACGGAATTGTGAATATCGGTATCTTTATTCGAAGTAATTTTGGTAATAAATATTATTATTAGTTGTCACGACAATAGCTTACACATTACAAGCAAATTTATTAAAATTTATAAAATTTTACATTTATAAATCAGTTGTACAACAGGAAATCTACACAAATCCACCGTTGTTTTTATGTGAAAAGAAAAGTGTTGTTTTTACTCTATTGTCCACGCAATTTTATATTTTTTCTCTTTATTAAAACTTTCCGTGTACCTCAAGGAACAAACGAAAAAAAAAAAATTAGCCGAATTGGTCGAGCCGTTCTCGAGTTTTGCGCTTATAGCAACATTCATTTTTATTTATATATATATAGAAGATTATTAATTATTATTATTATTTGTAGATACAGTTTGTCTAACCGGAACGAGCACTATTTTCACGCGAAAAAGTGTTCAAAGGAAAAATAATTAAGAGCGCGTCACTATGTTTCAAATCCAATACAATATTCACCATTCGCTTATAGGATTTAACTGTTTGAATTTTTTAAATAATAATAATTAATACTTCGTATTTGTTCTTAAAATATATTTGCGAGTTTATTATTATCCATTGGACATGGTTATACATATTAACAAGATTAATAGTTATCTAATGACGTGTTTTGTATAGAACAATTCTCTATTTATACCATATATTGCAATACGATATATACATACATATTTAACAAAATAAAACTTATTTTACTTGTATTATTTGTATATATATATATATATATATATATATATATACATTTATAAGACAAATAGCTAGATGTCATTTTTTTATTTATTGTTTAGTAACGAACCTACTTGTGTTCAACTACTCAATGATTATATACATTTTCACAAAGACAAAAGTTTCCTATGATCTAATCGCGAAAATAGTGAACAAAAACCAAACTATATTCAAAAAGCTGTAATATATACTAAACCTGCAGTAAACTTTAACGTTTATTAGTTAGTTAAATGTTTAAAAAATGTGAATGTGCAAGTGGGCTATATTGACAATCCTCTATATTCTGTATAAGCAACAATACACTTGACAAAATTGACGACATTTACCGCGGTCAAAAATAAAAATCGTAAATATTGTTTTTTTTTAAATAAAATTTGCTCTTTTGTTGTGATCGTTGGACAACCAATGAAACCTGTAAAGAGTACCGGGCCGAATAGTCTCTTTACTCAGCTGTTTAACGTTTCAAGATGAATTTGTGAGTTGATATTTTGTTTATCGTACACTGCTTCAGCTACTAATCCTATAGTGCGACATCAGTTTTGATGTTGACAATCCGATGGACGAGGATTTTTGCCGCACGCACAGCTTCATCATCGTACAACGTGGTCGTGTTGATGCAGGCTTTGCTTTACTAACATTTCACTTAAGAACATATAGGCGTGCGCACGAAGGTGTGAGGTATGCGCAAAATGCACCTCCAGCGAATCCAGCTTAGTTTAGGTATATATCAAATATTGATATATATATATCAAATATATAATATCAAGTCGGTTATCAATATTCAAGATTTATACTAGATTTACCAGGCTACAGTTATTTATAAAACTATAAGGAGTCGAATGAAATACCAAAGACTGTTTAGATTCTACGGTGATGATTTTTGTGGAACAAGTTGATTGGCTTTGCCAAATCAACGCAGAAACCACAACGGATGAATTCGAGTCTGTGCGTATCCGAGTACCTACACGTCGTCGTCTCGCGAATTATAAGCAAAAACTAAATAAATATTATATTTATATATAATTGTACGTATTTCATATAATTTCTTTACTTCTACGCATTTATAATTTTAACGCACTAATAAGATTAAAAGTGCTGCCACGATTTGTTATGTGACTATACGCAGTGGCGTCGCGAAATCAAAAAACTAAAGAAGCAAACAATGTATTAATGACCCACCACGCCAATTTTAGTTTTACAATGACGTTTTTTTTCCAGTAATTTTTTTTTAAGGTAGAAACAGTGTTCCAATTTTTACAAGTATACCCATTTTAAGCAAATGTTCCGCACAGATACTACGTCTTTGAAGGGACGAAAACAACGATTTTGTCAAAACTTCACGCACAAAATTAAGAATGACTACGAGTAGACGAGGGGAAAAAGCAAAATCAAGAAATTTTTACAGTATTGTTTTCGTGAATACTAGTGACTCTAATTTTTTTTTTTTTACACAAAACGACTGCTTCTTAAAAACACGGTTCGCCACTGACTACGTAGGTAACATACCATTGGCGCAGCCAGGAATTTTATTTGGGGGGCTGAGACTGATAATTAATTAATTATTATATGTTAATAATTAATACGTACAAAGGGTGCCTACTATAAGAACTGATTATTTATTCATTTCGGGGAGGGGGGCTGCAGCCCCATCAGGCCCCCCCTTGGCTACGTCACTGTAACATACGTTAAAATGTTGTATCAGCTGTTTTTAAGATTGTGCATCCACAGCGAAAATGTTCTGCGCACGCCTACGCTCAAGGACTTATGTCTCGCGTCTTTTCTCCAATGCAGACGGTTCTCAATTATCGCATCATTCACGGTATGGGTAATAAATTTCTTACATACATTTATTATTATTATTATTATTATTATGTCCTACTGTGTAAAGTACTCGAGAGACTTGTAAAATACAATATAAAAATGTACTCGGTTTAATATACACGATTTACGTTCGATTTCTCGTGCGTGTACAATAATAATAATAATACAGCGTTATATATATATATATATGTATATATAATATTATTGCGGGTTTGAAATATTTCAAATATTTATCGCCGCCGTAACCCGAAATATTCGTTATTATGACAAAAAAAAAAAGAAAAATGTTTTAGACGCCAATTAGCGAAAATTCCTGAGAGGATTTTAGAGGACGAAAATTGGATTACGGGCGTTTCGAAGGTACGTGTACGCGCGAGACAAGTAAGTACACCGGCGAAGTGTTATATAATATGCTGCAATCGCCGGACCAGCGACGACGAAGCGAGGCAAATCCCACGCACGCATGAACGGGCACTGGAGGATTATTACACGAGGAGCAGAGGACGTGCTGGGCCAGAGTAATAATAATAATAACAGTGTTAAAATACACCCTGGGCTCTACGCGGCGGCGCGATTTTATAATATAATATGCGGAGACTTTTTTTTTCGCTTTTTTTCGCGGGTTACACAATCGTTTGTGGGTTTCCGTTGGACCGGAGCTTAATTCGATTACTGCGGCGGCACGTCGCGGAATGAGAGCGAATTTGACGCCCGATTGACCGCGCAAAACGCCGTGTATACGCGCGCCTGAAAAGGGTCTCTCGACACTCGACGGACCTATATATATATATATATATATATATATATATATAGAGTGAGAGAGTTCTCACGAAGCCAACGAATCGCGTATAATCCGTATATAATCATTCGATTTGATTACGAATATATATATATATATATATATATATGTGTGTGTGTGTTTTCGAGTACATTATTCGATTTCGTTCGCGTCGAAATCTCGCCGAAAACTTTATTCCGTCTGTATAATATATTGTGGTACGTTCTCGACTGTTATATTACATAGGTCGGGCCATAGGCGTGACTACGGTGGCAGCCTAGGGTGCCTGGGCTGCCCCTGCAATTTTAGAAAGGCGCCGGGGTCAACCTAGTTAAAAGTCGGTGATTTGCAACTTTTATTTAAAAAAATAAAGTAAAATGTCTTTGATGCACTCGTTTATTTATGATTCTTATCGCAATATAATATCGTGTAATTATTATGCTGGTACCGGGTAACTGTCGAATGCCAACTGGTACAATTTATGAGAAATATGAATTACTTTTAAAACTATTGACGGCAGATAATTTTCGTTGACGTGGCAGGAAGTGGTGGTGACGACCACACCCGACTTCTGAAAAACCCAGTATATAAAGACTGCTATACACTATCGCATCTATTATTAGATATTGACGATATCATTTCTCAAACACAGACATACTGTTAAACCGTAATCCGTAATATTATTCCCTGTTTTTTCGTATTTATGTGAAGTCTGAGTCTTGACTCTTGCGATGATGAATATTTTATTTCGGTGTATTACCTAAGGTGGCGCCGGTCATTAGCTAGGCTGCCGCTGCGGATGAAGTCAAGTCACGCCTATGGGTCGGGCGCGCATTATTGAAACGCTGCGCGAAACAGCGGTATAATAATATGCTATTCAGTTTAAAAGTATACCGGGTGGCTGACGAAAATTGGTTCATTTCGCGCAGGCGAGGTTCTATCGGTATTCTGATTGGCGGAAACCGTCGTGAGCCGACAGCAACCGCCAATGACAGAGCAGTTATTAGCCGCCTGGAGGGGGACAACAGCCAATGGCAGAGTTGCTATTAGCCGCCTGGGGGTCTACCATCTCTCCGGCTTTCATTCAACGTGCGCGTTCCGGTATAATCTTAAACTGAATAGCATACTCGTATTATATTAGAATTAACGAAAATAAAATAAATTATCCATTTTAATTAAAGTTTTTCACCGTGACACTTTTCTATTCGTCATAAATTTAATTTTTCGCAATTTTTTTTTTTTTTACGTTTAGCTATAGCGAATATAACAAAAGAATTTCGTCGAATCCATCATCGGTACCCGATTCAGAACTTAAATTTATATTAAATTTTCTGCAGTATTGCTCTTGACGCTTCTGAGCAGTTTTCACTGCAAAACGGTTTTAATAATCAAAATAATCGTTTTTTTTTTTCTGGCCACAAACGACGATGAATACCTGCGCGGCGCAATATTAAAAAAATAAAGATAACGGGCCGCGGGGTGTTGTGGATATCGCTTGAGTGAATTACTTGGATAAAGATTTTAGAGTTTTGTTTTTATTTTAAATTTGTAAGCAATGATAAGTCATTGCATTCGATAAAACGATTCTGAGCGTAGCTTACTTTTCTCGTAAATATAGTCTAAAGTTACACATTTGGTGAAAATTTCAGGTTTCTATGACTATTAGTTTCAAAATTACGAAGAAATTAAACAACAATCGATCAAGATGATTTTTAGCGTTTCTGAGTTGTATTTTTAGATGTTTTTGAGAAAATCGAAAAATGACCTCTCTAAAGTACCAACTAGATGCGAATTGCTGCCGGAAAGAAACTGTGATCGAAGAGATCGATGCACTCCTTCTGGTCAAAAATCTGTACATAGGATAGAAAAAAAATAAAATAAACGTCATTGTAAAAACAATAGATTCATCGCTCCGCTCTAAATCTAACAGTATAATTTTAACGACGGTGTTTGAAAAAAAAACAACAAAAATCTAGATGCGAAACAGTAGTGTGACTTGTGATATATATAAACACTACAAATTTTGATGGCTGCATCTGCGAATCTCGTACCGAAAAGAAAAAAAAAATTAACGTCTTTGTTTGGTCGACAACCGCGGCGAATTGTTTTTTTTTTCCAACAGGTCCCCTCCGAATTCCGTGCGCGTTTATAGTAAAATATACGCGCAATAAATATATATAAGAGGTCGGTAAAAGCCGCCATCACCAGCTGCAGCAGTTTATCGTTTGATTGTGTCTATATAGGCGTAAAAATATTCGATTTTTAGTATCCTCAGATCGATAAAAAAAAACACGGGAATCAGTGCAGTGAATAAACAAAAAAAATATTGTCGACGGGTATAAAAATCATTCGCGTTTCAAACGAGTTTCTATAAATAATAATATTAGAAAACGGACGCGGGAGGTATCTATTATTATTATTTGAAATATTATATAAACGAAAACGGTAAAAATATTATTTTCGGCGTTTCACATATATATTCCGTCTGGAAAACGACGAGTCAGCAAATATAATAATTAAAAAAAAATTAAAGCTCTGCGGGACGACGACGACACCGCGCGTTTTCGATTTATCGCCGTGCGCACCGATCTTACTTTATCAGTGGTGGTTATACATGACGTCCGAGGGGGAGGGCGAAAATGGAACCAATCCCCTTTGCCTGCAATGAAATATCCACATCGACGAGTAATAACCAAGAAGAATGTACCTATTAATGTACCGAGACGAAATGCAAATGTATAGAAAAAGGAAGAACAACGTGCGTGAAACGTAAACGAAATAACAATTAAACGGGAAAAGAAAGTAGTCACCAGATGGCGCTACGACACAACATAGTGGGCGTGGCAGAAAGGCGCGTATAAATGGCGGTGAGAAACAGCGGACCGCTCAGTTTAGTCGCGGCAGTCAGTCGCAACACACGCACACACTTTGCTCCCATATCCCCCCCTCAAAAAATCCTTAATACGCCACTGAACGTATATATAGGTATACTCGTATATTGTAAAAACTCGCAACCGCGAATAAAATAAGCTGGCGTATTATAATACAGAGTGATCGAAAAATCGCGCACACCAAAATAAATGCGTTTGTATACATAGTAGTTGTATTGAATTATTTTTATCAACAACTACAGACTAACACAACAGCAGGTATTCCCGGCAATAAATTTAGATGTCACTGTTATGTGGTATTGATGGCACGACGCTGTCAGTTGTGCTTTGATCATTGCTCGGTGAACATGTCATTTTCCCAAGAGCAACGTGAGTTTATTGTTGAACTGCAGTATTTTGCTAGTCATCGTTCTTATGCTTGTGCTTGTTGACGAATTCCGAATGAAATATCCTGCAGGTGTAGCAGTGCCTAACAATTCAACCGTAACGAGATTAATCGCCGGTTCCCGTGAAACCGGATCAGTTTCAGACAAGAAGAGAACCGGGAGACCTACTAGCATTTTGACTGACGCTAAACTGGCGGATGTTAGAAATGTGATGCTGCGTTCGCCTTCAAAAATCTTGAGGAGACTAAACATGCACTCTCAGATTTCATATGAGGTAGTGCTCGGAAAGCGACGATGAAGTTAACATTTACTTTAATGTGCGCGACTTTTCGATTACTCTGGGGTGCATTCGAAAACTCAACTCGACTATATTGTCAACTGCGTATCGTTCGAGAAATCAGAGTTAACTCTACGACCACCGTTCGAAAACGTCATGATGTTGTTAACACTCCGAGTTAACTCTTGTTACCCAAACGAAATAGGTAGGTTATTCGTTACTCTACTGATAATAATTCTTATCGCATATAGTTAACAAGTAATTTTCGTTTATGAAATAAATGGCCGGTCAAACGGTCTTTATATATTGTATCACAACGTTTTGTTTAACCATCACGCAAGTAACAGTTAAAGTTAAAAAACGACAATTTATTATATAGTGTATTTTATATGTATATTAAAGAAAATATTGTAGAATATATTTTCAATGAATTATCAAAAAAATCTTATCATTATTAACCATCGTTCGGGGTTTTTTTTTTTGGAGTGATCTCGATTAAATAACTCTACTATACGACTCTACTCTTATCAAATTTACTCTACTCCGATTACGAACATTCGAACGGCCCGTCGGGGTCCGTTCTCCGACAAATTGATAAGAACGAACTGTTAGGTTTCAGATCTAACCTCACATTGCTCTCAATACCAACATCAATCTTTTAAAAATATACAGAAAGAAATTTTGTAGTTTATATAACAAACCCCTGATATAGTTAAGATTTATTGTTGTTCACTTGTTCAATAAATTAAATTAAATTTATCCTATGATTACGTCATTCATCATACAAACAATGATATAATTATATCATGATACAGACAAAAGTTTCATATGATAAATAGTAGTTGGGTTAATGATTGTTATAGTTTTAGTTAGATTTTTAATTATTTATTGAGAATACTTTTCGTCATCTTCATTGTTGGTAGTACTAATAAATTCTTATCTACGCCAAGTTCTTATCAATGTGTCGGAGAACGGACCCCATCCCTCGAACGGCACACCTGTATTTTTGGTACACCTGCAGCGTTTTCAATGTCGCGCAAAACGTAATAAAATTTAAACCTATATACATAAATAATAATAATTTTTAAAGGAATTATCCGCGTCCTTATTCGAAATATAATAATACCCGCGCCGCGTTAAGTACAACACGCACACACTCGTTGTATATTAAAAGTTTTCAAAAGTTTCGCGAACTTTTGAAAAGCCCTCCCTCCCCCAGCCCCGGCCGGGGCCCTTATACGCGCAATAAACGATTGAACGGGCGAATTATTACTTGCAAAACCGCACACGGCAGGGACGTGAAGAACGGCCGCGGACAACCGGTGGGCCGTATATAAAAACGCGCGCGCACACACACATATTAGGCGCGTACGATGTTTTATGTGATAAATGTCGTGTGTGTGTGTGTACGCAAAAGCCACGCGACCGAACGCCGGCCGCCGCCGCCAGTTCGGTCGCACCCTCCGGCGGCGGGCGGCAACGGCCACCACAACCGCGCCTAACCGCCGCAAACGATTATTATTATTATTATTTATTTTCGTAAAAACCAACGACAAAACGCAGCAGCAACAGCAGCAGCTGCTGGTCCGCAAATTAATTCTCCGCCTACCCCTCCCCCTACCGCCGGTCCCTTTTGCCGCCGCGGACGACCCTGTAAAAATATTGTGATAAAAGCGCACGTCGCGCGCGCACACACACACACAATATCTTCGTCGTAATAATATTACGCGCGCGCGCGCGCGCGCACTCCACTCCGGTCGCGTCGTGTAACGCACGCGCACGTACGCGCGTAACGCGACGCGGCGCGAGCGCGCACCCGCTAATAAACCGATTGGTCCGCCGCCGGTGAGAGCCATGTTGGATCGTGCGCGCGTACCGCCGTCGCGGTGACGGTGGTGGTGCTACTTTATAATAATCACATTATATTATTACACTGCAGCGCCCATCCGACGAGTGTACATTATGTATATAGTATATAGGTAAGTAACCGAGGTCCCTGCATCAGTGGCGCATTTAGGATTTTTTTTTTTTTGAGATGAGAGACGACTAACAAAAAAAAGAATCTGCTATAGTACTCGAGACTTTAATGTGTATACAGTGGCGTATTTAGGAATTTTTCGTGTGGAGGGTCCGGATAATTTTCAGAACACAGAGCCGTTGGGGGGCTAAATCCGTTTTTGAAATAAAAATTTATAATCCTATAATGTACAAAAATTATATAATACTGTTCCACAGTGACATGGCGATTACACCGGACGTAAGACTCAAAAGAACAGATCAGAATAATATTTATAATTATTAATTACCAATCTATAAAAGAACACCAATAAGATTTATACGAAAATATATTACGTATCTACCTTATACATGGTTCTATGAAATAAACATCTAGTCTTTAACATAACCAAAACGTATAAGTTATAACAAATATACTTATATAATAATAGACTTTTTTCTCATAGCTGACCTGCAGAGACGTATTTAAGGTGGGGCTAGAGGGGCGATCGCCCCGGGCGGCATTATTATTTTCAATGGCACCGAACTACATTTAAGTATTGTGGTGCAAATACAAATTTTTACCACCACCTACCCGCCAAAATAAAAAAACCGTAAAAAAATTTCGGGGGGGGGAGGGGGCGGCGAAAAAACATTAGCGCCCGGACGCCAAATTCCTAAATACGTCTCTGTAGCTGCAGACCGATACACTGAGAAATACTGCAGAGCTCCCGAACGGAATATAGTTTATAACGGCAAATCGATTTATTATTGGTTTATTCAATAACCGCAATATCTTGGTAATTTTCAACCACGTTTGGTACCAAATCGATTACAAAAATAATCACGATATTTGAAAATTTTAAAAATCGATAACCCGACAAAGCGTCGAAAAACGTTTACATCTATATTTTATACTGTGATAAAAAAATTTTTTTCTTAATCATGCATAAAAACACTATAGGTATAACGTGTTTGAGTGGATATCAATGGGGGGTGGGGGGTCCGGACCCCATGGACCTCCACCCCGTAAATACGCCACTGAATGTGTAAACGTCGCGTGAGCGGTAAAAACGGAAATGTGACTGGGATTTGTGAATATTGTGGTATCTGTATTCAAAGTTATTTCGATAATAGATGTATTATTATTAGTTGTCATGACAACAGCTTACACATTTCCGTCCCATTTCCCGAGATTTACCCTCATGCCGCCGTAATAGATGTTTACACATCAAAAACATTTCTCCCTCCACTCGCGGATATACATTATATAGGTGTACATATAGTACAGTGGCGTAACCAGGGGAAAGAAGGTTTTAAGGGTTCAAACCCCCATAATATACCTATATGCGACATACCTATAAATATTACTTATACCTATACATAAACGCGTGTTTGTTACATAAAAATTTTTAAATATCGTATTAATTGAATAACGCGCGTTATTGCGCGCACCAATGACGAATAATATTTTATTGATCGTCAATTTAGTATATAACATATACGCAGTCACGCAGGCAATACAACAGTTTATAAACGAATAGAACCAAGAACGTATTATATATATATATATCGTATAAATCAGAATTAATTTAAAGTATTGCATAAGAAACTTTATTATATATACACCTACTGTAAACATCCTATATAGTTATAAATTCATATACGCATTGGTAGCCGTGTACTCTATTGAAAACATATACTCGTGTATTATATATTATATGTTTTTTAATAATATATATAAGAATGTATTAATGAAAGTGACATGAATAGAGTGTTTTTATATATTCTCGCTCTATTATATATTATTGTTACGGGTCAACGCACATTTCAGACGGTTAAATCACGAATCTATATATTATATTGCAAAAGACAAACGCCGCGCGGCGTGTTATATATATATATATTATTTTTCTTTATATTTTATATATGTTATTGTACGTTTTTTTTACGTTTATATGTATTGAAAAAAATAATAAAAATAAAAATGTTGTTTCATTATTGTAGATTTTTAACAAAGTGTTTTTCAGCTGAACCGCAGTAACAATATATAATATAATATACGCTCTGCGGCGTCCGTCGTTCGTGATGCTGCACGCTGCAGAAAGCCACGCGATCCGCGCAAACGAAATGATCCGATAAATAATATATATATATATATATATAGCGACGGTATCAAGACAAAAATATAAACAGCTTTATATATATTTACATTATTAAGGTACATATGATAGGTACATAGGTAATTTAATTCTATATATATATATATATAATATGTATTATGTAATATGTTTTTTTTTTGTAAACCGTGTAAAATAAACACAATCATAAAAAAAAATAAGCTATAGAATTGAATAGAATAATAATAGAATCGGTTATGCTTGTCAGCTTTAATTTTAGAAATAAATATTATATATATACGCGGTTATTCACGCAACGATATAGCCACCCGCGAGACTTATAAAAATTATTTATACTATTTTAAGTATTACGCCCGCCGTCAGTATATATGTGTATTATATTTATGCGTGCGCGCGCTGTGTGTTTGACTATATAATTTATGAAATTTAGCAATGAAAAAAATATATATATGTGTGTGTGTACTGCGCGTCATTATTATATTAAACGAAGAATGAATATAATGTCGTTTTGTATATAATAACGCGCGTTCGATTCGCCTTAATAATAGCAGGCGCGAAAAACGTGAAAGAACGCCAATCGCGTATATATCATATGATATGTATACTGTTCATGCAGTAATCAGTGGCGTAACATTACGAACGTTACGTGGGAGGTGATATAAAATTTATCATTGGACAACCCATAATTGTAACAAATAACAACGTGATTTTGGACGAATTTGTCGATAAAGGCAATTTTTTACAATCGTGATGTATATCCATCCTTATCGTTTAAAAAGTTCCACTACTAATTTGTAGGAGTAATTTAGAAAATTCAGCTCCTGCGTGTGTATCTCCCGTCAATAGAACTCGCATTAAATTTCGCGCGTGCAGCCAAAATAACACGCGATTTTGACCATTTCCTGGAGTTTTCTCGAATTTCTCGAGCGTGATTATGAAACGGAGGATGAAACTTTTCTTATACCTAACCAATTGCGATTGGAGACGTAACGTCGGCGTGTCACTATACTCCTGAATCAAAAAGGCCACGGACAACGATTCGCGAATGACGAGGAGGTCCAGGAAGCTGTCGGAAAATGGTTTCGGGATGTGGAGCTGATGGGTATACAAGGACGAGGGTATACAAAAGCTAGTCCGCAGGCTTCAAACATGTATTGACCTCAACGGCGATTAAGTAGAGAAATAATGACACGTTTTGACACGTATCATGTAAATTTCATTTGAATACATGAATTTTTTTTTGTTTTTAACACGTGTTGTAATCTTAATGCCTGGACGTCCCTCTTATATTTGTAGTTTTTTTTATAATGAAATATTTACTATATTGTACATAATATTTATAATAAATTATTGTTGACCAATAAATGTGTAGAAATTCGTTTAACTTTATAACCTACAGTTGTGATGATATAAAAGTCATTGCTGTGCGTAGCGTGCCGAATTCCATGTTTATTATTTGAAAATATTGAATATATTACATTAAATAATATATTGTTTCGAACAACGATTTAATTCACTACGCGCAAAATGTCTTCGCTGTTTTTGTTTCTATGTCTTTTTATTGTAATTAATGGAAATTTCCTCTATAGAATTGTATTCATATTTTATTCAGTTGTATTTTTTCCCCGTTTAATACGCCCGATGATGACTTTTTGTACCGAAACCGGTAGTAATAATATATAAACAAATTGAATACATGTCGATTTTTCACTAATACGCGCTCTTTGGCTTGATTGTATGTATATATATATATATTTTTTTTTAATGTACAAATTTATTATTTACGAGTGTTATAATTTATAATTTTTATTTTGTTTCGCGTAGGTATCCTTTTCGTTCTTTTATTTATTTATTTGTTTTTTTTTTTTTACTACTTTATTAATGATCGCATTATAAAATATTATATATAGTACAACACAGCGTAATAACACGGCAAAAATAATAATTATAATAATAATATACGATATAAATAAAATAAACGAATGAATAGGTCGCCCGTGGTTTCTTATAATTTTTCTAAATAAGAAAACAAGCCTAGCGTTTTTCTTTCGGGCATAATATGGGAACACAGGTATTGCGGGTATACACGCACACACAAAACGAACGAGGTATTATTGTATTGTTTCTCGTGTGAGCGTATATGTATACACGCGCGCGTTTCCATAATGCGTAAACGTCGTCGGGGGCGTCACTTCTGTGCGCTGCGCCTGCTCATATATAATATAATGAGCACACACAATATAAGCACAATAATTTGTTTGCGCTCTATTTATACACCCATTTCCTTGACTATATAAGCAAAACAAAACGTCGTGTCGGGGGACAAGAATAATAATAATAATAATAATACTGCGCTCAGACAGGAACTGAAACCGGTCCTCTCTCTCTCTCTGTGATGTGTATAAGTAAAAAAAAAAAAATGAAGAAAAAAAAAGGGGATAATATTTACATACATGTACGTGCAGCCACGTACGTGAAACCATTTTTTTTTTTTTATAAACACCGGCTAATGGTCAATGGTGGACTTGTGTATGTACGAACGCCCGTGTGAAATCTAAATAGGTGCTCATGAGTAAATAGGTGTGTGTACGAGGACAACAATATGACGACAATGAGCCCGACCGTGTCAAAGTGAAGTCTCGTAATCATCACATAAACGTCGAAAATTAGAGTACCTACCAGCTATATGGTATACCTATATAGTGAGATAAACATAATGTGGTGCACCGTGTTGTGCAGAGAAGAGAGGAGGAAATTAGTGAAATGTAGGTACCTACCTGCAGAGTATATACATATAGCTGAGCCGGTACACTAATAAGCTTTCATCAACATTTAACACAGTAGAAATATATTAACGCGTTTATGTTTACGTTTTTTTTTTTTTTTTACAAAACTTATTGGCGTAACGGTATGTAAATATAATAAACCGAAAGTTCTTTTTGTTCGAAACAAATTTACAACAAACGTGATTCAACTGTGTTGCATATGGGAAATAGCGACTTTTTTTCTTAAAGATTTTCGCTGCACTTTACGAGAACGAAAAAAGAAATATTTTTCAACATTATCAGCATCTAAAGGCAAGGCTTTGCCGTTTTCGCCAACCTCTTCGATCATTTGCGGCTCTCTTCAGGTCTGTGTAGGAAGTAAGACTGTAATCTTCCAACACGTATTTGAAGAAGCAAGTTCTTGGGTCTTCCTCTGCTTCTTTTCCCCATGATTTTTCCTTCAAAGATGATATGTATAAATGTGTTGTGTCGGATGATGTGACCTATTAGTTTTAATTTTCTCTTCATAATTGTTTTTAAAAGACTTCTTTTTTTCTTTTGCTTTCTTCCAAAACACTTTCATTAGTTCTTTTTTCAATCCAAGTTTTACCTATCATTCTCCTCCACATCCACAGCTCCATCGCCTCTAGTCTCTTTTTTCATATTTGTTTAGAGTCCATGTTTCACAACCATATATGTAAGAACACTCCAAGCACAAAATTTAATAAAATTCTTCCTGGCAATTACACTCAGATGTTTATTAGCGAGTAGGTTTTTCTTTTTTTTCAACAATTACGCGTTATATGTAACTGTCTGCAGTTTAAATATTTATTGGCCACCGTATATATTTATATAAAGGGCAATTAATTCGAAGCGTAATACATCGCGTATACACTTTAACTATAATATACCAGTGACGGTTATAAGGGAGGGAAGGCAAACGGTAGATGCCCCCCCTCATGGGATTTGATATTTTAAAATTTAGTATTTAATAAACTCGGTCGGTCGTATACAGTGTCAACGAGTAAATGTGTAAATGTGAGTAAACTAGTAAACGTTAAACAAATAGTAAACGTGTAAAATAGACAAGTGTATAGGTAACGAGTAAAGATGAAGGTTCATTTAATTTCATTGAAATACGCGAAATAATATTAATATTAATAATAATGATAATAATAATAAAAATAATAACAACAATAAAAAATAATAATAACAATAATAATAATAATAATAATAACAATAACAATAATAACAACAATAAAAACAATAAAAACAATAATAATAATAATAATAATAATAATAATAATAATAATAATAACAATAATAACAACAATAATAATAATAATAATAATAATAATAATGAAAAAAAATAAATAATAAAGTTTGCATCCGCGCGTACGATCGGTCAGGTTAGGTTAGCGTCAAATTAACACCCGCATATACCGACAGCGCGTCAGCCGATTGTAATAAAACGGGAAGAGAAAGTAGTCACCAGACAGCGCTACGACGCAACATGGAGGGGGTAGCAGAAAACGCTTATAAATAGAGGTCCGATACCATCGGACCGCTCAGTGTAGTCACGGCGGGCAGGCGCGAACAACGCAGTACCGCTATTTAAATGCGCCTTTCTGCCACGCCCTTCTATGATGTGTCGCAGCGCTATCTGGTGAGTACATACTTTTTATATTTTATTGTAATTTCGTTTAAGTTCCATGCACGTTGTTCTTCCTTATTCTACGTCTTCATTTCGTCTCGGTACATTAATAGATCTTTCTTTTTGGTTATTACTCGTCGTGGAACATTTGCTACCAAAAAATACTTGTAAAAATTAGAGCACTAATTCCACGCGAAAAACAGTCTACAGAAAAAAAAACATTAATTGTAATTGTAATCCCCGTATATTAAACAAGTTATAACATATTACTTTTTTAGTATATTAAACGAAAATTTTTTTTTTAAATTCTGCGTGTTATATAAAGTACTATTGGACTATATCATCAACAGCGGCACGGGGAAAAAAAGTTTGTTTGAATTAGCATATAACACACTATTCCAAACGGGTTACGCAAATATATATAGTTTGCATGGAGGAAAAATGAAATTTTATATTAAACTCACACATAAATACGTGTTCGTTGAAATCCGCTCACTTTTTTTCCCATCAATAATTTAATTCACTAACAAAGTCAGGAACTCAGGACGAACGAATTTAATTTTTTTTAAATCTGAATTGCTATTGATTTTCGCGCAAATTTAATACAGTATAATCGTTATTGCGAATTATAACGAAAACATCGTAGGTAAAGTTAAAACTCGATTCATTAAAACCAATTAATCGCGTATTCGTCGAATATTCAAATTTTATTCGCTATATATATATTTTTGTTGTAAACATTTTCCACTGGATATTGAAACTATTCGTTTTATGTATAAAATAAATCTAAAATAATACTAATAACAATTATTACGTGAACGCATTTATATATTTCTTTCTGCAAGTGTACTGCACTACATATTAAAAAAAAATTCGTAGATTTATAAATATGTATTACGTTTACATGCGATATCGAAAAGTTAACACTGCAGTGTTTATTACAATATTATTATATTCAAATACCTAATTGTCGAAATTTTTTACGTATGAAATAACAAAAATAAAAACGCGTACAGTTTATGCCAGTTTGTTCTCGTCAACGAATCAATCAAGAAATTCAGCAAAAAATAATTTCACCCAAGTAGTTGTTTCACAGCGCGTCAGCCGATCGTAATAAAACAGCAAGAGAAAGTAGTCACCAGACGCGCTACGACACAAAATGGAGGGGGTAGCAGAAAAACGCTTATAAATAGAGGTCGGAAACCACCGGAACGCTCAGTGTAGTCACGGCGGGCAGGCGCGAACAACGCAGTACCGCTATTTAAATGCGCCTTTCTGCCACGCCCTTCTATGATGTGTCGCAGCGCTATCTCGTGAATACATACTTTTTATATTTTATTGTTATTTCGTTTAAGGTCCGTGCACGCTGTTCTTACTTATTCTACGTCTTCATTTCGTCTCGGTACATTAATAGATCTTTCTTCTTGGTTATTACTCGTCGTGGAATGAATCGTCGTATTAAAATATACGTTCGAACTTTTCGATAAATTCCGAAATTTTGAACATATTACTGCGATTTTCCTCAATTATATACAATATATATATATATATATATTGTTTTGCATATAAGAAATAAAACGATTAGGTATTTGTTATTACATATATTAATATATACAGCTTTTCTAGAAACATTTCTACACGCTTTACATAGGTATGCTACAACGGACATACATATATATATATATATATGAAGTTTTCGAAGTAATGTAATATAATAATAGTATTATTGCATAATTTTCAGTAAAAAACAAATTTTTTTCGGTATAATTAAAAATTCGGTAGAAAATTTTAGTCTTTGTACGTTTTCAATCATCGCGGCGATTTACAATTTTCTTAATATAATATGTATTATATAAATTATAATACTATTGTAAAATTCTTACATATATATATAGTACCTATAATATGTACCTATAGGCTTATTCGAAATTGTAAATTGCTTATAAATCGTATCATACGATTCGTATACTGTGTCGCAGACTACGCGTTTCCTTTCCGAAAATCGCATTAATTATGATATTTCTTCTTATTTTAAAACGTCAACAATAATAGTTTTTAGACATTGCACGATTAAAATACACGCCTTTACAGTAAAAAAAATATTGATTGTATAATTCATTAATACATTGTAAACTGCTTACGGTATAATAGCTGGTTCGCCACCTGCAAAATTAATATTTTTAATTTTTTTTTCTACAATAATAATTCCACATAAAATCCTACAAACTTGTATAATTTTTCATTTCCAGAAACGAATATTTTTTCTTAATGCGTAAGACTATAAAATAGACAAAATTGTATTAAATACTTTAAATTTATCCACGCCACAATATTATATAAATAAATACGATTAAAATTCGTTTAAAGTTAAATTTTTTTTATTTTTCTAAGGAAATTAATAATAACAGCTGGACGTGCGATATGTGTTAGCAAAATTTTTTCAAAAGTTTTGGTCTCTTGCAAAATATTTACAAGATAACTCGAGCATTAGTTGCATGTGTAATCATATTACATAATTTTTTTTTTATATATACAATATAATGTTGCCTTTACATTTGGATAAACGATAATGAAATATAGACGTTTCCCTACATTTCCAATACCAAACGATATACTGTATAAATTATACAGTGCGCGGGAGCGATAGGAAATGTGAATTCTTCGAAATTTCGAAAAAAAAAAAAAAAGAAATAGTTAAAACTACTTCAATATTTTAAACCTGTTTTTAATGCTTAGTTGAAGACCAACTCGGTGGTCGTGTACAGATAAAACGAGAAAAAATTAAATAAATAGTAAACGTGTAAAATAAACGAGTAAACGTGTAAACTAGAATACGAGTACAACAAGAGAAAACGAATCCTTCGTTCATTTCATTTCACTGAAATACGCCAAATAATATTATCACAATAATAATAATAAATAAAAAAGATTCCATACGCGCATACTATCGTAGCTCAAACAGCGTCAAAACTAAACACCCGCGTATACCGACATAGCACGTCAACCGACCGGTAATAAAACTGGAAAAGAAAGTAGTCACCAGATAGCGCTATTAAACAGAGTAGAGGGGGCAGTCAGACGTTTATAAATAGAGGTACGAAACCGTCGGACCGCTCAGTACAGTCACGGCGGTCAGGCGTGAACAACGTAGGTCGCGCCTGACTGCTGCAGTGCGCGTGTGCGCCGCGCGGGTGTGTGTGTGTGTGTGTGTGTGTGTGTGTGTGTGTGTGTGTGTGTGTGTGTGTGTGTGTGTGTGTGTGTGTGTGTGTGTGTGTGTGTGTGTGTGTGTGTGTGTGTGTGTGTGTGTGTGTGTGTGTGTGTGTGTGTGTGTGTGTGTGTGTGTGTGTGTGTGTGTGTGTGTGTGTGTGTGTGTGTGTGTGTGTGTGTGTGTGTGTGTGTGTGTGTGTGTGTGTGTGTGTGTGTGTGTGTGTGTGTGTGTGTGTGTGTGTGTGTGTGTGTGTGTGTGTGTGTGTGTGTGTGTGTGTGTGTGTGTGTTACCCACTCCTCTCACAAAACTACCGAAAATTTTTTACTTCCTTTCATTAGCTGTCCAATTTTTGTATACGACAATAAGTTTTTTTGGTCTAACGGATTTACAATATATTAAATGAATATATTATATTATTCATTCGTTTATATGTGTATGTACTGTGTCAGACATAAAAACGTATATCGATGTGAAAAAAAACGTAAAAAAGTAGCGTAGTTTTGCGAGAATGTCAACAATATCGTAACGGCGTATCATAACACATATACGCAATTCGCCTACAGTACAAGTTTCAAAATTTTTTTGGTATCTGCAAAACGCGGGTGTTTTCACGGGGCGTCCGCGAAATTTTACCGACGAAATCATATTTCTCGAATTGCGCAAATGCCACAGCGTAGGCGCTGTACATGCAAATTTCAAGCGAAAAAATAAATAAAATTACGGTTTATCTAGCGACATCTATTGGCGAAACTACGAACTATAACCCGCGCGAAACTGTATGATAAAACCCGTTCGATTTTCCCCAACTGGTACGTAGTGTCCTTATAACTGTACAATTACGTTATTAGACAAATCGACATTTTCGAATTTATTCGATTTTGAAATAAGATTCACAGTATGACACAATATTATAACATTATAAATAACGATAATTGAAAATTACCGTTTTTTTACGTATTATAAATATTAATATTACGGCATTTTTCGTAATAATTAGAAGAAATATGCGTAATAACATAAGCGAAAGAATTAAAATGATAAGTACATAAAAGAATCGGCAAAGTTTAAAAAAAAATTGAAAATCGAAAATTACGTATATGACGTTTAAAAAAATACATTTATGCGGATTTTTTTTATACGGCGTCCCGGTTACCGGTTACCGCCGATTACCATCACCGTTAATCACAACCGGTAACCAATAACCTCCAATAAATTCGTATTGATAAAACGTCGTGTCAACAGTGTCCGACGCTCAAAACAATATTGTACGAATTACAAATGACAAAGAAGACAATAAGGAATAGTGCTACGAACGCGTTGTGGTGTTAAGTGTACCGGGACCGGCGCAGTTTCGCTGTACCGGATGTTCGAACGAACGTCGAGAATTCCGTTTTGACGAGCCCGTTTGTTTTTGTCTGGTAGTCGCCGTATTCGATTTAGTCATGGCGCCTACGGTACAGAACAACAACACTGCTCAAGATAAAAGGCCACAACGTGCCGTTGAGAAAAGGTTAGTCGTTTTATTCGATACATTTTTATGCGTGGTCTCGTGTTCGTAGACCGACTGTTTACCGTGTTTGTCGATTTCGGTCCACAGATCCGAATTGGTGTGTAAAGTGAAATACAGCAACACGCTCCCGGACATACCGTTTGACTTGAAATTTCTCTTGTTTCCGTTTCTTTCAACGAGGTAAAAAAAACAATCACATTATTATTTTATACGCCGAGCAAATTATTATTATTATTATTTTATTTTTTTGTTATTTTCGCAGATACATACAATATAATCCTACAACATTGGAAAGATTGTACAAATTCGAAATTCTCGCGGACCACGATTTGGGACTGAACATTGACTTGGTCAACAAGGATAAGTATGCGTGCGATTATAGAAATCAAATGGATCCTGCTGATGAAAAACTGTTGGAAGAAGACATTTTGGCACCGCAAGACTCTAAAAGGTTTCCTATTTATTATTATTATTATTATATTTGGTGTTTACATTTTTCTTATCGAAATAATAATGGTCTGTTGTTGTATAGCCAATGAAATAGTTCATTATAAATTATGGCAGTCCATGTAAATGGAATTTCAAACAAAGTTATTAATAACATTTTTGAAAACATGTATAATATGCTACCATTAGAAGTCCCTAAACGAAAATGTATTATTATTATTATTTTTTTTTTTTGAGGAAAATGGATTTATCCCTATTAATGTTACATAAATATTTCAAACATGCCCCATAAATTCTTTAAACTATTTGTTATTAAACAAATTTAAACATTATTTTAGTATTAGTAGCTTATGAGCGTATAATCAGCATATACTTACATTTCTTCTTAGGTAAATCTAGGACCATCCTGACACAACCTTGCCTCCAGTTTTCCCTATCCGATGCCTGTGTTTTCCAGTCTATACCTCCTCCTAATGCTTTCACATCATTCCTTACTACTCGTATGATTGGATTTTGACTACGCCAAGCATAGTACCTTAGCATACTTACACATGCTGTTATCATATATGTTAATAACTAAAGATTTTAAATATGATGGTCACAAATATCAAATTTCTTCATTGCAGCTATTAAAATTTTTTAAAATTTTTCAAACCACTAGATTTTCACTTACCTAAATTAATTGTTAATCAATATCAAAAACTAAATACGTTTTAAAGCTTACCAAACGATTATTATTTTAAAAATTTAAAAATTCTGTAGTTACTTATTTTAATTTTAAATGTTTTCTTGTTGCAAACATACTTATAATATCATAAGTCTCCTCATCGACAGTTTTGTTTAGACATATTTTGACACTTAAAATTTAATTTTAAATACATTTTTATTTACCATTCATTGTATGTCACAATTTTATTATTATTATTATCATTGCGTTGTGTATTCAACAATATTTCTCAGCTCATAAGCTTATAAAATGCCAAAAATATAAGTGATGACATCACACATATTGTATGTAAGTGCGGCTCAATAATAATTTTTTAGGGGTATACCACCAGTACCGTCATTTCTTCAGATTTTAAAAGTAACATTTCATTGCATGTTAATTAAATATATTTTTTAAGTAAATCGAGTTTTTACATTTATTTTTATTTTTTTTTCAATAAATACCACATATCATCTTAGTACTTATTTACTGTAAAATGCTTCTAATTAATTTTCATAAACTGAACTACATTTTTTTTTAGCTTAAATTGTATATGGAAACAGTATTATAAATATTTACTTATAAAGATTTTTTTTTCAATTCTAGGTCTAAACATCATGCAAGAAGTGTATCATGGTTACGGCGTACAGAATATATTTCTACTGAACAGACCCGGTTTCAACCACAAACGATTGAAAAAGTGGAGGCCAAAGTCGGATTTAGTATCAAAAAGAACTTTAAGGTATTATGTTTAAAACTACTGTCATGCCTCATTTAAATGTAATGTGTTCTTTTTTTTTATTACTGTTATCAGGAAGAAACTCTCTACATGGACAGAGACAGTCAAATGAAAGCCATTGAAAAAACTTTTGAAGACAACAAGAAACCTGTCGAAAAACATTATAGTAAACCAAATGTTCATGCTGTTGAGACATTAAATGTTTTCCCAGATTTCAAGGTAATATTTAACATTTTTATAATTGTTTTGAATAATTTATTTATTTGATTGCTTTTGTACTAGAACTGGAGATATCCATGTGCTCAAGTTATCTTTGACTCTGATCCAGCACCAATGGGTCGACCAGTACCAGCACAGATAGAAGAAATGTCTCAAGCTATGATTAGGTAATTCATACATATGAATTAAATTAAACAAGTTCAATAAAAATCATAAAATAAATTTATGACTGTAATAAATATTATTATTATTATTATATTACTATTAAATATCACTTAATTTGAATTAATATAAATTTAAAATATTTACAATTAACATGAATAACCAATAATTTCAGAGGTGTGATGGATGAAAGTGGTGAACAGTTTGTGGCATACTTTTTACCATCTGAAGAAACAATTGTTAAACGTCGTGAAGATGCCATTGAAAACCGTTCATATGATGATGATTATGAATATGAATATAAAATGGCTAGAGAATACAACTGGAATGTTAAGAGCAAAAGCAGTAAAGGCTATGAAGAAAATTATTTCCTTATTGTGCGATCAGATGGAGTATTTTATAATGAACTGGAAACAAGGTTTGGTTTAAACCACGATCAATTATCATTATACTCAATAAATTCATTTTTCCTTTATTGTATTAATGTGTACATTTTAGAGTGCGGTTAAGTAAAAGGCGACAAAAGATTGGTGTACAAAGTAGCAGTACCAATACAAGATTAATCGTACGACATGTTCCAATCAATGAACAAGAATTTAATGTTCATAAATTTAGAGAAAAGCAACTGCAGCCATATGATGAAGAAGAAGAAGCCAAAGCTGAGGAAGCAGCAAAAAAAGCAATCAGTGGTAATTAATAATAAAACCTTAACTAAAATATTTATTATTATATCATATATATATATATATCATTTAAAAAATTGGAATTGTGTATTACTTTTAAAAAATTATGATATTTTAAATGAAAATAACTGTACATATTGATCTCTTCTAGTTGTTACATACAATAATTAGAGTCATTTACCAATTTAATATATTTTATCATTTTCAGCTGCAAAAGAGAGTGCAAAGGAAATGGCTGCTAAAAGTAAAATTGACAGTGATGACGATGATTCTACTAAAGGTAATATATTTTTTTCAAATAATATTGTTAGGTAATATAAATATATATATTATTCTTTTTTTTTAATTATTTATTTATTTCTTATTATTTTTATCAGGCAATGCTAAAAAAAATAATGTGGGATCGGACAGTGATATTTCTGATGAGGATGAAGATCAAGGCACTACACTTAACTCTAAACGTGCCAATAGCGAAACACTAGACAGTGACAACAGTAAAGGTAAAAATCGTGAAGATTCTGACAGTAATGACAGTGACAAAAAAATCGATAAAAAGAGACATTCAGTTAGTGAAGCCGATTCGGACAGTGACACCAGTGTTAAGAAATCCAACAACTATAAAGTCAATCGTCGTGCTTCTAGTAAAGTCAGTTCAGGAAGTGATGTCAGTGATAAGTCTGACGAAGAAGATAATGTCGAGCATAAAGAATCGTCCCAAAGTGATGACAGTGAAGAGGAGGGTAAAGTGAAACAGGTCGTGTCAGATAGTGATAATAGTGATGTGGGATTAAAAAATAAAACTCGTTCTGCTCGTGCAGTCAGCGAAGTCAATTCAGAGTCTTCGATCACAGATAACAGTGAACAAGATAGCAATAGAGGTTCAGATAGTGATTAATTTAAGACTTATTAGCGTATAATGTAAAATCACAGGACTTTACAATTTAAATTTTTATACTATTATAAAATAAATGCTTACAATCGTATGCAAAAATTATTTTAAAAAATATGACTGTACAACAATATATCTTTCTAAAACTCATTTCTTATAAAAAATTGAATAAAATGACTTATTATTTCGGACTTGACATAATATTTATAATTCTATTCGACTACTTTACAAACACTCCCTTAGTTGGGTGTGCTTGTAAAGGTACGGTTTCTAAGCTGCTACTGGCTACAATGACTCATGAAGTGAGTGTTATTTATAACCAGGGCTCCAATTTTATATTACTACAAAGTACTGAAATATACATACATTTAATTGATGGACAGGCTACTATGCAAAGTTCAATTCAAACGAGATTTATAAAAAAAAAAATAAATCATATTTAATGCATATTAGCAAAAATAGTATCAAAACTGGGAAAATAGCAATAAAAATCTAAAATGTTTCAAATATGCAATATAAAATTGTATATTTATACCTGTATTCTATAATAATTAGCAAATGCTACATGATCCGAACTCTGTAACTATTGTTCCATTTTTAGTAATCTGTAAATAAAATATAAAAATATGTGTGCGACTTGGAATTTCGATCTAAACTGAAACTGTTTAATGCCAGCAGCCACAGCATTCGGTCCTGTTGTAGGAAATCAATAGACACGCAAAGTTCAGTTGTTACGTAAAATCGTTGTGGCCAGTCGTAGCTTGGAAACCTTAACCTAAACACTCGATTATACGCTTTTATTTTTTACAAAATTTGTATATATATATTTTATGGACATTATGTATTGATAAATTTAAGAGTTAGAGTTAAAACAAAAATTTAACTCGAAAATGTTTTCTAAAATAAGTATAACCTTTGAATAAAGTCGGAACACAAAATTTTGAAAATCCATTCACACTTCATCCTACTTTCAATTCTTTCTGTATCCATTTGCATAACTTTTCATATTTCAAAAAAAAAAAATTATTTCATGTATGCACATTGTTTTATTGTAAAATGTAGAATTTTTCTGTTTTGTTTTTTGTATATAAGAGGATGAAAAATATACATAGACATTGAAGGTTATAGTATTTCATTTTGTTTTTTTTTAACATTGTTATAAATATAGCTGTATTGAATGTAATGAGTTTATACAAATTTAAATCGATAAACAGTAATAGTAAATATTCAATTCTATAAAAATATAAGCTGAAACGTTAAAAAATTTAATTAAATCTCTAATAAAACTAAAACGTAAAACATGACAAAAGAGAAAATTGTATATTTCAGATGCACACGTTGTAGTTATTGAAGAGTGTGGCCAATTTATTTTATTATTATCAGTGAAGACCATAAATATTAATTTAATAACGTTTAATATAATTTCACGATTATTATTGTAGGCCCGTAGTTTTTTCTTTTTAAAATAAAGAAATATACATGTTGGTGCACTCTCGAAATGTATTATATATACAGAGTGTTTCACAGAGATTATACAAATAACTAAAAATTTTATTTTCAAAATCGAAAATAGTTATTTTATAATTTTATTACAAAAAAAAAAAGTTTATTAACGATTAATTGTATACAATTTTATTTTTCAACAAAACGAGTCATTTGCCGTCGCGACGTATGCCACACTGCATACTCGTATATAATATGACATTTTCGTAAATTTAAGAACTGTAAAAATTTACGATGAATCGTTAATAAAACATTTATAGAGCCAAAAAAAAATTTTTTTTAAATAAAATTATAATACTGTCGCGCTGTTTTCGATTTAAAAATCTAAAATCTACAGTGAATGCAGTAGGGCGCGGGATAATTATTACCAAAAAAAAAAAAAAAACTTAAAAATATCGATTTGAACAAAACTCGTCAAATTTTCGCGAGACACTATGAAAAAAAAATAAATTTATATTTTTTCCCACGCGCTCTCGAATTACTATTACGGGTGGTGGTAGTCTGCGGGTCTCCGAATACGTTTACGGCCGTACGTACAGATGGTGGTAATTACCGTCGTGTAATTATACCGCAGTTACCACCGGTCACACGAGGTCACCGAAACGGAGAGCGATCAAAGACCACACACAGCTGTGGAGGGGGCGCAGCTGCCGACGGGGAAACGCGCGAGATAAGGAAAGGACGAGTGCGGCCCAAGGACTGTGTTCATATTTTATCAATCGTCGTGACGACGTTCGCGTATGACGAGTCGCGGTGGTACGCGAGAAAAAAACTGAAAGTAAAAAAGAAACGCCGCCTCCTCCGCGATACACCTGTTTTATAAAAACAATAACAACCTCGGACGGTGATAATATGCGTCGCAGTTATTTTTAATATTAACGAACTCGCGCTAATTGTGTACACAAAGAACGCGGCGGCGGTATTTTGTCGCAACAGTCGCAAGTTGTAGTTTATCGGTGGTCCGGGCCGTCGGGTTGATGGTTAATGTTGGCTGGCGCTCGTGACACTGCTGCGCGTTTTTTTCAAACCGTCGCCGAATTTGTTTTTTGTTCCGCTTTGCTCGACTTTGAAACACTCGCGCGCGTTACAATAGTCGAAAGCGTAACGACGCACAATCGCGGACACGACGACGTGGTGTCGTCGCGCGCGCGCCAGCCACCGATTCCACGAACATGACCGCCGACCTGATGTTTGACTATCAGTTCCGTCTGATACTGATCGGCGACAGTACGGTGGGCAAGAGTTCGTTGTTGAAATTTTTCAACGACGGCAAATTCGCCGAAGTAAGTTCGTTCGCCGCGCGATACCAAACGCTCGACACTCATTTACTCTATTTTTTTACCGTTTTCACCGAACACAGATGTCGGATCCGACGGTCGGCGTCGATTTCTTCGCCAGAACCATACAAATACCCAGCGGCCCGCGAATCAAACTCCAGTTGTGGGACACGGCCGGCCAAGAGCGTTTTCGGTAAGTGATAACGTTTGCCGGCCACCAACATTGTCGTAGTGTCGTCCGCCTGCTGATTTTCTCACGTTTTTTTTTTATTGTATTTACCAGATCAATTACAAAGTCCTATTATCGTAATTCAGTAGGTGCCCTATTAATATACGACATAACGAAACGAGCTAGTTTTGAACACATACCCGTTTGGATGAACGACGCCAAACGACACATCGAACCTCATCGACCCGTGTTCGTCTTGGTCGGGTGTAAATTAGATTTGGTAAGTGGAATGCAAACGTATTTCTTTATTTGTAGTGTGACTGTCGATTTCAGTTTACCTTGTAGGTACAATGCATTTCAATACATGTAGGTAACTGAAGTATTTTTTTTTTTTTTTTATACCCAATTTAATACATCAGTTTCGATTTTCGATGGTTGAAAAAGCAGACCTTAGTATTTCTCTTGTTGCGAATATCCCGTAATATACTATTAGTTTTCTCCTTTTTAATTACAGGATTTTAACAACATTAGATTTTTACATTTATTCTCATTAAATTACCATTTTGAAATGTCAATATAGGTATTTCAAAATTTGATATTAAATCGTCATTATTTTTAAATATATTTGATTTCGTGTTGGAATTTGTCCCATTTATAGTATAATTGTTTAATGGTTGTATAATTCTATGTAAATTCGTATTTTTACAATAGATAATTTCTAATTCACATGCATTATTTAATACCTAAGGTTATAAGGTCGTTTATTTTTAATTTACATTATAAACATTTTCTACATATTATTATTATTGATTACAATTGTATAAACGTGTGTAATAGAGAGTAGTCGATCACGGTAAATTGATTTGTTTCAGATATAAAATAAAAGATAAACGTCTACAATAATAATAATAATGGTACAATTTCCATTGCGCATTTTACTTTGTGGTTTATATTATTTTTATCTGTTTTAATTATTAAAAAAATGTTAACGACGCTTTGTCTGTTTATTTTATCAGGTGAATAATGGTGCTAGTAAGAGGATACGTTTACGGCCGTACGTACAGATGGTGGTAATTACCGTCGTGTAATTATACCGCAGTTACCACCGGTCACACGAGGTCACCGAAACGGAGAGCGATCAAAGACCACACACAGCTGTGGAGGGGGCGCAGCTGCCGACGGGGAAACGCGCGAGATAAGGAAAGGACGAGTGCGGCCCAAGGACTGTGTTCATATTTTATCAATCGTCGTGACGACGTTCGCGTATGACGAGTCGCGGTGGTACGCGAGAAAAAAACTGAAAGTAAAAAAGAAACGCCGCCTCCTCCGCGATACACCTGTTTTATAAAAACAATAACAACCTCGGACGGTGATAATATGCGTCGCAGTTATTTTTAATATTAACGAACTCGCGCTAATTGTGTACACAAAGAACGCGGCGGCGGTATTTTGTCGCAACAGTCGCAAGTTGTAGTTTATCGGTGGTCCGGGCCGTCGGGTTGATGGTTAATGTTGGCTGGCGCTCGTGACACTGCTGCGCGTTTTTTTCAAACCGTCGCCGAATTTGTTTTTTGTTCCGCTTTGCTCGACTTTGCAACACTCGCCGCGGCTCGCGCGCGTTGCAATAGTCGAAAGCGTAACGACGCACAATCGCGGACACGACGACGTGGTGTCGTCGCGCGCGCGCCACCGATTCCACGAACATGACCGCCGACCTGATGTTTGACTATCAGTTCCGTCTGATACTGATCGGCGACAGTACGGTGGGCAAGAGTTCGTTGTTGAAATTTTTCAACGACGGCAAATTCGCCGAAGTAAGTTCGTTCGCCGCGCGATACCAAACGCTCGACACTCATTTACTCTATTTTTTTACCGTTTTCACCGAACACAGATGTCGGATCCGACGGTCGGCGTCGATTTCTTCGCCAGAACCATACAAATACCCAGCGGCCCGCGAATCAAACTCCAGTTGTGGGACACGGCCGGCCAAGAGCGTTTTCGGTAAGTGATAACGTTTGCCGGCCACCAACATTGTCGTAGTGTCGTCCGCCTGCTGATTTTCTCACGTTTTTTTTTTATTGTATTTACCAGATCAATTACAAAGTCCTATTATCGTAATTCAGTAGGTGCCCTATTAATATACGACATAACGAAACGAGCTAGTTTTGAACACATACCGTTTGGATGAACGACGCCAAACGACACATCGAACCTCATCGACCCGTGTTCGTCTTGGTCGGGTGTAAATTAGATTTGGTAAGTGGAATGCAAACGTATTTCTTTATTTGTAGTGTGACTGTCGATTTCAGTTTACCTTGTAGGTACAATGCATTTCAATACATGTAGGTAACTGAAGTATTTTTTTTTTTTATACCCAATTTAATACATCAGTTTCGATTTTCGATGGTTGAAAAAGCAGACCTTAGTATTTCTCTTGTTGCGAATATCCCGTAATATACTATTAGTTTTCTCCTTTTTAGTTACAGGATTTTAACAACATTAGATTTTTACATTTATTCTCATTAAATTACCATTTTGAAATGTCAATATAGGTATTTCAAAATTTGATATTAAATCGTCATTATTTTTAAATATATTTGATTTCGTGTTGGAATTTGTCCCATTTATAGTATAATTGTTTAATGGTTGTATAATTCTATGTAAATTGTATTTTTACAATAGATAATTTCTAATTCACATGCATTATTTAATACCTAAGGTTATAAGGTCGTTTATTTTAATTTACATTATAAACATTTTCTACATATTATTATTATTGATTACAATTGTATAAACGTGTGTAATAGAGAGTAGTCGATCACGGTAAATTGATTTGTTTCAGATATAAAATAAAAGATAAACGTCTACAATAATAATAATAATGGTACAATTTCCATTGCGCATTTTACTTTGTGGTTTATATTATTTTTATCTGTTTTTAATTATTAAAAAAAAATGTTAACGACGCTTTGTCTGTTTATTTTTATCAGGTGAATAATGGTGCTAGTAAGAGGGAAGTGACTGAAGAAGAAGCCCAACAGTTTGGCGCTGAACACAATATGTTTACCGTTGAAACGTCTGCTAAAACGGGTTCGAACGTTGAACTAGCATTTTCCGCTATCACCCAAGAAGTACGTATTACAAAGTTTACTAAATATTATTTGTAAATTGATTTTTCGTTTGTCTTTGTTAGAGTGACATAACATAATTCAACTTTTCAATATTCAATACTACGTTATTTTTGTTCCTTCCATAACAATGGCAATGTTTAGATAATAATATTTTTTTCGAATCTGATCAATTAAAATTACTGCAACTTCTTCCTGCAACTCCTGGTAGTATTAAATTGAAAAAAACCAATAATTAAATTACGAGTTTGTTTGTCGTGTCCTTTAAAATATTATAGAAAAAGAAAGTTAACAAAATATTTGATTTATTATTTATTTTAGATTTATCAAAGGATAAAAAGTGGCGAGTACCAAATGGAAGAAGGCTGGGATGGCATTAAGAGTGGCTATTCACATCATTCAGCCAGCATTGATTTCAATAACTATATCGAGGCCGAACCCGCAAAGTCGTGCTGTTAAACAACTTAATTAACTTTGACGAAAGCTTATTGCTCCTTTTTTTTTTTTTTGAAAACAGTTTTATAAAACAAATTTAGCTTTGACAAATTTTAAATGTTTATTTTAACAATTATTAATCTAAGGTAAGAATGTAAACTTTATTTAGGAGAATGGTACAAGACTAGTATTCTATGAATTATTATTTTAGACTAGAGATTATTATACGTGTATGATATATTATAATTATTATTTTTCTTTTGTTGCACATAATTGTATTTTTTTAATATGACTATTTTTTCCGAATAAGCTTTGTATACATTTTCTGTCCTACTCATTAATAATAAATTACTATAATTTGTTGGCAAATTTTCTACGACGGGTTTGTTTTTAAAATTTGTTTCCAAATGACAACATACACTGCCTTATTGCTTGCTGACACAGATGATAGTCCCTGAAAGGAGGAACTAAGTACTTATGTAATAACGATAACAGCGTCTTGAATTTTGATAAAGCCTTTTCGTAGTCATTTTTATCCATCAATCGTTTTGCAATGTTAAATTTTTTCTCAGTGTCCTGAAAAAAAAAAATCTTTTTGCTTTTCGTACAGTGAAATTGAATAGTTCAATTATTACCTGTAAAACCTTTAGAGCTGCTAACAGGTTAGTTGTTTTCGAGCAGACTTTACAATGGGCTGCAAATTCCATTGTTTCTGTATTTACCGTTATCGCGTTTTGACAATTTGTACATCTAATCCTGAGTGATGTGTTTGTCTTCATTCGTTCCCAGGTGGGCCAGTCTTGACAGCAAGCAATGCAATTACATTCAAACCAATATCTATGATGACAGACCCAATGTATCTCACACATATATTTTTTTTTTGTAAGAAAGTAATATAAAAATCCGTATAATTTGTATTGTACATTAAATTAAATTGTTATAGGTTAACATCTAAAACCATAAATTTTATTTAACAAAATTTTTAGTACCTTGTAAATTATTCAAAGGTGTAAAATAATCAATTATTTTAACATTGTTGTGTTGGAGTAAAACGTGTAAATGTTAGTGTTGATCAAAATACACATTTTTATTTGGAATCACGAGTACTTCATTCTTAATAATTAGTTTTTATAGCTACCAAACATCAAAATTGGAGATTATTGCATTTGAAAACTTAAAAAAGAATAGTGTGCGCTTAAAAAATTTTAATTTTGATTTCAAATTAAAAACATTTTACAAAATGAATATTATTAGAATTATTATGTAGTTATGTATATATATATATATATATTTTAAATCATTGAACGGATGTTTGATTATTGAATTAGAAAATGAATCGTATTCAGTATTCTTATTACAAAAATATTATAATTTTAAAATTATAAAATTAAACGGATTAAAATAGCAAAGCAGAGTTTTGTGTTTAGCGGTGTTGTAATATTGTGTTATGCGTCCTGATTACACGAAATCGTAGTACCCGTTCAGCCTTAGAGTTACCGTAGCATAATAATATTTATTTGCGGGTATAGCGGTTATCGTTATTATGGTGTCCTACCTAGTCTTCAGCGTCTGTTGTCGCTCTTCTTTCGGATGGAACATAAACATCGGACCATAATTCTCCGTAATCGCTTCGCCTGCTTGTAGATCGCGAACACTGTGCACCACGACGGTCGTTCCTCTGTGGTATCTAATGAATAATATGGTAGGTATTCGATCGGTGTTAGTCGATTGTGTGGCTACACGTGTGTCGTCGGTGTACCTACCTGACGACGCAAGGGTCGCAAGAATGGTTCAGCAGAGCTAGTGTCGGATAGATGGAACCGCCGATGAAGACGGTCTGCTGTTCGTCGCCCCGCGTGCGCCGAAGCTCGGACACTTCGAACGAGTTGAACTGAAGCACCATCAGGTGATGTAACAGCAGACTTCCGACGAACGACTCGTCGTCGGTCAGGTCGCAGCCGTTCGTGTCCGCGAAGTATTTCGTTTTGTTCTTCAAGCAAAACAAGTAAAACGCGGCCACGTGCGTCCTGTGCAATAGGTCCTCCACTGTCCTCGACTGCCGGTGGGTGACCAAATTGTACAAGTCTACGTAGTCGTCTGGTTCGTATTTTTCACGCGGCTTTTGAGTCTGTGAATAATTCGGATAATGTCGGTAGTTGTTTTATGACATTTTTACGCGGATTTTTTTCAGCACGTTTGAAAAATTAGATACCTACTCGTTTAAAGTAATTGGTTTCGGTCGAATTTTTTTTATTTTGAAAAAAGTATACTCGTGTTGCGGTTAGGTTCTGGTAATAATAGAGTAATAATAGTAAGCAGTCCCTTACATAATCGATGGTATAATAGATAGTTACAGAAAAAACTCGTTTTAAATTCTTTTTCCATGCTGTGGATTTTCCGCGGTCGCGCGCGAATCGATCGTATTCTAGAGATCTCGCAGGGCTGGTGGGAAGGGGGGTGGGTTTAGCGAAGACCCCCCTCACTCGTTGTAGCACATTTTTCGGCAATAGGAATATTAAATTACAATAAAGATTTATTTAAAAAAAATTCGGATATAAATTCGAAAGAATATAATAACGGCCCATGGAGAATTTTTTCAATATTATTTATGAAACGTCTCGTTTTTTTTTTGTTAAATGTATATGCTATTCGGTTAGTATACCGGAACGCGCACGTTGAATGAAACGGCCGGAGCGATGCTAGACCCCGCCCCCAGGCGGCTAATAGCTACTCTGTCATTGGCTGTTGCCCCCTCCTCCCGGCGGCTAATAATTGCTCTGTCATTGGCTGTTGCTGTCGGCAGCAGTCGGCTCGCGACGGTTTCTGCCAATCAGAATACCGATAGAACCTCGCCTGCGCGAAACGAACCAATTTTCGTCCGCCGCCCGGCATACTCTTAAATTGAACCATAGGCGTGACTAGACTTCATCCGCAGCGGCAGCCTAGCTAATGACCGGCGCCACCTTAATACACCGAAATAAAATATTCATCATCGCAAGAGTCAAGACTCAGACTTCACATAAATACGAAAAAACAGGGAATAATATTACGGATTACGGTTTAACAGTTTGTCTGTGTTTGAGAAATGATATCGTCAATATCTAATAATAGATGCGATAGTGTATGGCAGTCTTTATATACTGGGTTTTTCAGAAGTCGGGTGTGGTCGTCACCACCACTTTCTGCCATGTCTACGAAAATTATCTGCCGTCTATAGTTTTAAAAGTAATTCATATTTCTCATAAATTGTACCAGTTGGCATTTGACAGTTACCCGGTATCAGCATAATAATTACACGATATTGTATTGCGATTTGCGATAAGAATCATAAATAAACGAGTGCATCAATTCAGAAGACATTTTATTTTATTTTTTTAAATAAAAGTTGCAAATCACCGACTTTTAACTTGGTTGACCGGCGCCTTTCTAAAATTGCAGGGGCAGCCCAGGCACCCTAGGCTGCCACCGTAGTCACGCCTATGAATTGAACAGCATACATATTATTAGATTAGTATTAGAGAGTCGACGGTATTTAAAACGCTTTTCTCTGTTGCCGTTAATAAAACTAAATATGCAATTCTTTTATAATAAAAAAAATTTCTTATTGAATAATGTTAATAAAATACAAGATCGCCCGCGCGTTCAAAGCGTCCACCGATTTAACCGTTTGACCGGTCCATCGGGAAATTTCCCGATTTACGATGACCGTTATCCGCACCCGAGAACATTGGAGCGGAATCACTGTTCATACGTTTTGTCGTTTTGAGAAGTATATCGAACAGTCAGTCAGTCGCAGTGGCGTCATTTCAGTTTTCGTAAGGGGGAGGAGGCAAAAGATTTAACCGGCCCCATTTAACTATTTCCCATTTACATTTAGCTCAATACAATTTCTATTTTACATAATCTTGATATTTTCGTTATCATAGGCACGAATCGCCCGATGTATATATTTTTTTTTTGTAGGAGAAAATTCATTACTTTGTCAGCTACAATAAATGTATCATAAATAACTATATAGTACGTAAATATTATCTGTGATTCAAGTTTTGAAGTTTCTCTTGTCATATAATATTAAACACGTTAGAAATGACGTTTTGCGATCAGCTCTGAGCAGCTTGTTCAATATTTTTTTCTCTCTTTCTCGCCGTCTTGATCTTTAGCTTTTTTCATTTTTATAACGTTATAACGTGCCTACTTTTTTATTTTATTTTTAATTTAATATTCTAATCCACTGTTTGCCACGCGATTTGTTATTACTCATTAGTCATTACTATAGATTTGGTTAGAATAATATTTATATTTACATCATAGATAGGTATCAGCATGAATCATGTCGGTCCACTGTTAACAAGGGGGGAAATGCCTACCCTGCCACCCACCAAATGACGCCACTGGTGTAAACGTCGCCCGCGTCTCCGTTAGGAGGTACTTACGTGATTCAACCGCGGTCGGAGGTCTGTGAAATATTTCAACGGCCGTTGCGTGATTATGCGGAGCGCGATCAGGCACGTTATCGACACGCCGGCGGCGTACAGTTCGGGCAACAATGGACATTCGACCGCGTGATACGAACTCGAGGCGGTCTTCTCGCACGACTCGCCGCAGAACGCCACCCTGTCGCATTCTGGACACGGTAACGGCGCCACCAGCCTGCGGACACATAATATTATTGTACCGTTACCAGATATTATTTATGTGTGTAGGGGATGTACAGCGAAAAATACAGCACGAAAAGCGTTTACAGCGAATGACAAAACGGCGACACGCATCATTATTTACAGTGTAATGCGCAGCGATTTTATCGAGTTCACGGGATTCTGCGTTTTTTTTTTTGAAGGTTTGTTACAAATTTTTCTTGACCGAATCGATTGTCGTTCGCATTTCCAAGACTTTCCTGTCGGCGAACTATATCGACAATATAGCGTTTCGCGGTATTGTTTCTCATCGAATTGCCGGGGCTATGCAGGGTTGTATATATAGGTACTCGGCTGCAGACGGTGCGCAGATAGTGATGGGGATAAAAATGTACTTAGGTTTTTTAGTAATTACGCGTATTATTCGAAATGTATATTTTTGAAGAGAATAAATCGTTTTACAGCGTCGTAAGAAACCGTTGTTCTTCAGAAGGAGAGAAAAAAAGTAGTATACCGCTGTCACTTCACTTTGTATTTTACAATAATAGGTATAGGTATGTATAGTCACTTGACAAAACAGTTGGCGCAATGCGAATGACCGTGTTCCCGGAGCAGGACCGAAGCGTAAGCGCGTTCGACCAACAGGACACTTCCCACGGGAACGTCCCTGCAGGCCGTAGCGTGTCTTCCTTCGGCCGCGTTGTACTCGACGGACATCGCGTTGCTGGCTGCGGGATACGTGTCGTTCCGTCCGCCGTACACTTGCGGCGGCACGTCGCGTTTTCCGTGCTTCGCTGGCTCTGAAAATAGGAATTTTAATTTTCCAGTCTTTCTCGGATCCTCCTATACTCGTGCACGCGATCCGTCTTGTACGATTTGTATGTGCGCCTCACAAAAAAAAGAGCCCCACACCGTCGTATACGATTTCACAATCCAACACTCGTCAAACGCTTCATCCGCAAGTTTCCCTGTGCACATAGGCGTGCGCAGGAATTTTGTATGGGGTGTGCCATGAAGAAAATTGGGCCTAACTGATAACTGGTTGGTTTGATAAGTTTGATTTATTATTGGTTACCTAAAGTTGTTCATAGTGTTCGTAACATCATGCATTAGCCTTAGCATATTGCCAATTGCCATTTTTGCTAGAGCGCCTAATTTATTTTCTCTAATTTTTATTATTTATAGCTTAAAATTCAAACAAAGTCCCCGAATGAATGAAAGTTGTACAAAAAGCCACGGGCCACGGGGTGCGCCACGACACACCTGGCACATCCTGTGCGCACGCCTATGCCTGTGCATATATACGGCTTCCCTCTGGTCGGACTTCGACTCGTATAGCTGTCGTTGAAAACGGATCGCGTCACTCGTGACATATATGTACATAGGCGTACGCACCGTTTTCGAGGTTCTTATCCTTGGCCATCATCGTCAACATGATCTGCACGTCCAACTGCCGTTTGCGACGTTGGTCCAGCGACAGATCCGAATCGTCCAGAGCCTCCACGGTGGACTTGAACGATTCCAACGCGGATTTCAACTGTTTCGTGGCCAGCATACACCGCGCTCTCCTGCGTATAATATATTATACGCGCGTGACCGCCTCGCGATTAGTTCGCATTATTGGCAAACGAGTTAATTCGCGAGAAAATATTTTCCCCGTTTGGTTAGCCATGTTACCTGTCGTAGACTTTGTATCGCAACTCCTTTGGATATCCGTTGGCGAGCGCCCGTCGTATGTCCAAAACGCACAGATCGTAATCTCCCAAGTGGTACAGACACGCGGACCTGTTGGCGTAGATGATGGACAGTTGGACCAGCCAGTCTGTGAACACGCAGGCGCGTCTGTCGCCGGTTAGTGACGGGTTCGTTGGTACTTAAGATATAGTAGTTAATGTACAGGTTATGTGTTATAGGTGTATTGTATTATTTGTATTCGTGAACTGCAGTTGAAGCGACGAGCTTACAAACCGAAAAAAAACCTAACCTAATAACCGAAGAAGACCGAAGAATATTATAATATCAGCGTATTTGCCTGCATATTTGGACTCTTGGACTCTACTAAATTAGGCACCTATATTTGTAGAATTTCGTTTTATCCGATTTAATGAAATTCCGTTTGAAATAAGTGACGTCTGTCTAAAACGATTAAAAAAAATTTGTGATTTTGTATACATATACTATATTTGGAAAAATGATACAAAATCGATAATTTTACAGACTTTTACACGACTTTTGGTGTGTCGAAGAAAATGTTTTAAAATTATACAGACGTTATATGTTATGAATAAGATTTCGTATTGCTTAAAAGACTGTGATGTTTTTCCGTCTATTAAAATTAAAGACTGTAATTTTTATTTATTGTATTCCTCTTACGACGACGTGTATACTGCCTACTGTATATAGAACGGTCTATCAGTATATTTCGTACTGAAATGACAAATTACGGGATGTTTACAACAGTATTAGCTAGTCACTTAGAAGTGACAATATTATAGACATACATATATTGTAAACGAGTGTACAACGAGGAAAGATGAATTCTTACGTTCATTTAATTTCATTGAAATACGCGAAATTATTATTATTATTATTATTATTATTATTAATAATAATAATAATAATAATAGTAAAGATTGCATACGAGCGTACGATCGGTCACTCGGTCAGCGTGAAACTAAACACCCGCATATACCGATATAGTGCGTCAGCCGATCGTAGTAAAACGGGGAAAGAAAGTAGTCACCAGATGGCGCTACGACACAACATAGAGGGCGTGGCAAAAAGGCGCTTATAAATAGCGGTCCGAAACCATCGGACTGCTCAGTGTAGTCACGGTGGTCAGGCGTGAACAACGTAGAACGCGAACAACATAGTTCGCCTCTGACTGCGTGTGTGTGTGTGTGTGTGTGTGTGTGTGTGCGCGCGCGCGCCTTTCTGCCACGCCCTCTATGTTGTGTCATAGCGCTATTTAGTGACTACTTTCTTTTCCCGTTTTATCGTTATTTTGTTTACGTTCCACGAACGTTGGTCTTCCTTTTTCTACATTTGCATTTCGTCTCGGTACATTAAAAGACCTTTCTTCTTGGTTATTACTCGTCGATGTGGATATTTCATTGGCAGAGGGGGTTGGCTCCATTTTCGCCCTCCCCACCCTTGAACATCATGTATAACCGCCACTGTTTGTCGTGGTCGATACGGAACACACTAAATAGAATATGAAACGAAACAGTAAGGACATCCGATAATATAATGATAAAATGGGGAATAAAGGAAAATGCGAATGCGGTGAGGAGCGGACCAACTGCTGCTTGCATGCTCACTACTATCGACTAAGTGTAGAAAGGAAGACGTTATGACGACAACTGGTATCTCAGGCAAGACGATACAAATCGTTGCTTACTGGGAAGGGAATAGGGAATAAAGTTGAAGAACGACACGAAAAGAAGAACAGTACGTTTGTTTCGTCGAGTAAAAACGTGGCTGAAGTTGATGATAGTCATATAGACTATCGGGACGCTATGTTTAACGTCTATAATATATAAACAATAAATATTCAAAGTATAAATTAAAAATTTCCAGAAAGTAAAAGCAAGAATGAAGAGAATTAGTTCGAGATCGAGAGAAACGGAGGGATTGCGGTGAAAAGTCTTAGAAAGTACCAAGTGCCAGATGAACAAGAAGAAGTATATAACGTACGCTTGCAGTATACCAACCGCGCCGTACCACGGTACATAAACCGTATTTTCTCTGTCTTCTACGAGAACGAAACGGTGAAACAACTGTTTGATTGTAAGTATATTGTTACGAGTACATATTTTATATATAATTTTCATTAATATTATTAATGAAAACTATTTTCTCTTTTTCAATTTTTATATAATCAATTATTTTCATATATTTCTACAAAATTATTAAAATTTATAATTTCTCACTCTCGAATCAAAATTATAATTTAATAATAACTATCGAAGTTTAAATTTATTCCCCCAAAAAAAAAAAAATACCAAGTTTTATTTATATTAAAATGCCGCGTGTACTAATAATATTATGTACTCGAATTTATTTCTCAAGTCCTATGTAGACAATAATTCTCGGTTGTTGAATTAATACATTTAAACGTGTCACTTTTGTGTGTGCGCCACTTTGTAATGACTCAAAAACAGTAAGATAAGCATACAGTTAGAATGAAATTAATAATCTGTCCGCAGGTCGTCAACGAACGGAATTATGTACAATTGTGGTAAACGCGCGGATTATCGCCGCTCTTCTAACCTTCGGTTTGAGGGCATCGAAGCACCGCCAGTGAATACCAGTTCAACGCGTTCCGGTAGTCCGACTTCTGGAAACGCGCGGTGCCCGATTTTTTCATTTCCATAGCCGCGCCGCCGTCTTTGCAGCGTCCGCCGCGGTTACCGTCGCCGCCGTCGGAAGCCGCGTACAGCCGTTCGTACGCGAACCGTATTTTCCGCCGGTCGTCCGCCAGGGCCGAGAACTCGTCCCAGTCGGACGGCCGCAACGAGTCCCGGAACCGGTCGTGTTGTACCGAAAAAGGCTGATCGCGCACGTCCGACATGGCGTATACGTGTACGTGCAGAGACTGCGTGTCCGTATCGTCGTCGTGGCCGATGCGTTCCGCGTCCGCCGACTGTTCCAAAGCGTATTTTTAGAACACGATTGGACGCGTTCCAAACCGTGTCTCTGGTCCGCGTGCTTCGGTCGCGGGGGACCGTCGTGGTCGTAATTGTTATTCTAACTCTTCAACTTTTACTTACCGCACACTTGTGAGGAATGCTTTTTTTTTTTTTTATTCCTCTTACTTGTTCGGATAAATGGATAGAAAAAAAGTATCCGGAATATTTTTATTCGAATATGCTTTCGATAAACCTTTCCAGTCGTTTTTTTAATTTATCGACGCAGTTTGTTCATTTCTCAAACAATTGTGTCTATCTGAATTTTACACGGTTTATTTTGAAACATATATATATATTTTTTTTGCTCCACGACCCATTCAGGAACTGCTTTGCAGCTTTCTACCAAAGCCAGAGCCGTAGCAAGGGGGTGGTGGTTAAAGGTGCGCGCCGGGCGCAAAATTTAAAAACTACAAAAAATCAATATTATATTATTATTTTTGATTATTTTCAACGATAATTTATTCAAATTAAAAACAAATATATTTATAAAATTCATACGCCATTAGTTCTGTGCTGAAACCAAATGGGAGCAATTTTAAGTCTTGCCCCGGGCTCGATATTCAGTTGCTACGGTCCTGACCAAAGCTCTCCGGCCTACTCGATCCTTTGCATCTTCAATATACTTTGCTCTATTTCATAAACTCTTTATGTCGTCTTTCACTCGGTCCGTCCACCGTTGACGCGGACTTCCCACGGGTCGCTATTTGTTTGGTTCGCTAGTGAGAGCACCTGGTCTAATCAATCCACCGTCTGTACGCCATACACGACCAGCCCACTCTAACATTTTTGCCTTCGGAAAATCTTGCGAATCGGGCGCATTATACAGTCTGCTCAAGTCTGCGTTTTTTCTCCGCTCGTGATGTACACCAGTATTTGGATTTAACGTAGTAGTCCCGTATCTAAGGATTTTCCTTCCAGAAGTCAATAGCTCATCACCTCGTCGCCCTGCGTCATAGACCATGTTTCATATGCGCACGTGGCAACGGGACGTAAGTAGGCGACGTATAGTTTTTTTCTTGGTTTCCTTGGAAAGGAGTTTCGATGTGAACATTTTACTCATGAAACATTTAGGCATAAAAAAGTCAATTTTTTTTTGAAAATTGTGCGTTTGTGTAAAATTATTGTGTCGGAAGAATGTTTACAGGTCCATCGCTATAATGATGTATTTCATAGAGAAAAATATATTTTTCCGAAATGAATTCAGTTCCGAGATTTTATTTTTCAACAAAATATAGCATTTCGTTTTAACGTTTATATTATAGCAAGTGATGATGTTATAACCGTCCCGTCACAAAAATTATTATAAGTAAACGATTTATTTTCCCAAGTTTGGCTATTATTTGCAAAAGATTCCAGTTTTGGATTTCTTTTTAAAAATTATTTTACTATATTATTATATTTTTTTAACGAAATAAATGTATTTTTTAACGCGACAAAAAAATAGCATATTGATTTTTGTTTAACGCGTGTACCTATACTGTATATTTATCCACAAAATATTAATCTCTGTCTATCCGAATGCATTAAATATAGCGATTTTTCATTTTTTATAATAAAAAAAATGTGAATGATCGCTATTCTCTGTTGCGTATTTGAGAGGAATTTTAGGACTTTTATTAAAACGCATCTTATATGCGCAGCTATGTGGGTCGAGAATTTTTAATATTTTATTTAATTATACGCCTCTCATCATCCGCAATAGGATCTATAAAAACCTCCCTGTCAGCCCGATATAGAAAATTGTGTAAAGCTGGTTAAATGTAGAGTTGTTTAAAACAAGCGTATACACAACTTTTGGAAATTTTTTTAGAAAATTATTCGAATATGTTTCAATTATTTTTCTTTTTACGCGCGTGTACAATAGCGTATATTTGAATATGTTTTTTTTTAGCTTATAGCTGTTTACTGCAAGACCGTATCTAAGTGTAGCGTAGTATATATATATTACGTACTATTATATATGCGGCTTGTGCTAGTGGCTATACTTGGATAAATTCGAAGGACATAAACCACACATAATAATTAAATAAACACTTTGCACAACCGATAATTCGAGTACGCGGTGAACACAATATTTTAATTTTATTCACTAAAATCGATTAAGTACACGTTATATGATATATAAATGGGGGGAAGGAGTATCGACCGCGTTGTTTTCGGTGTTGAACTCGACGCAAGCATATACTTATTTGTATACACTTTTTTTTTTTCATTATTTTCAACCAGTAAAACGAATGGGTTACGAACGATTATCTCGTATTTAGGCCAGACAATATTATATATAAAAAAAAAACAAATCCCGATTAAATACGTATGAAAATATACACTATAAAAATAACTAAAATACGCTCTTCAAAAAAAAAAAAATCCCGAATTATAATACATTTTATTTTGAAAACGGATTTCAACGTGAATAATATATTTTTTTTCAATCCAAAACTCCGGTGATGAAAGTGCTAAACGTATAATTTATATATCTCGAAAAATTAGTTCTACAAAAAAAAAAAACCACCTCGGTAGTATATATTAACATTATAAAATGTTCGAAATCGTATGAAATATGCCCTAAAAATGCAAAAAAAAACTCCGAAATTTTACTTACTACAGCCTATATACTGACTACAGTGGCGTATCCGGGGGGCTGATGGGGCTGCAGCCCCCCCGAAATGAATAGATAATCAGTTTTTTAGTGTGTACCGTCTATACATATTAATAATTAATATATAAATTAATTAATTATCAGCCTCAGCCTCAGCCCCACTAAAAAAAAATCCCGACTACACCATTGACTGACTATATAATAATATTGGATCGTCGTGAAACGCACACATTTTTGTGTGAACTGTAATATAGCTATTTTCTCCGAGATCGACCCGTATAATATAATACGCTAAATATGTACTAAAACTATATGGCTACTGGACTGGTCGGCTGGTCTGCACGTTATACAAAAGAATATATTGCAACTACTCGTATTCGAGACGTATACCTATAATAATATTGTTAGGTATTTGTATTATTCAAGGATAATTTTTCCAAACGCGTACAGTAATATTATGCAGTAAATAATATGCGATTTTACGTACTATATAAATAGAGCGCAATTGCCACGGTCGACTTTATTATAGTCGGTCCGATTCCGTTTCGAGTATATAATATGTATATACGCGCACATAAAACGGGAAACGAGCAACCGCGCGTGTACAACGATAAACAGCAATGAATTTTATGCGCTGTACATTAGTACATTCCATAAGTGTATACAGTAAACGACGGGTTGTACAAGAAAAAAAATTGAAATTCGTTCGTTACACAACAATATATAATGGTTTATTAAAATAAAACAATTGTTAGTATTTAAAACGTATATATGCATGTATATCACTAAGTATAAATATGGTACTTATATAGGTATAATGTCTACGCATAAAATATAAATATAGTAATTTTTATTGTTTGGCTATAATGACGAATTAGAAAAATATCTAAAGTATAACAACAATATATATATATACTTTTTAGAAAAATAAAAATAGTAAAATCGTTAAAAAATTTCCTAAATATATATATAATTTAAAACATACATACGTATATATAATATATATTATTTTAAAAATCGTTATACTATATTTTATTTTATTACGTACTCGCATATAGAAGGCACCTTTGTTTTGATTGTTTTTTTTTTTTTTTTTTTAGCAACGTGTTGCTGACTAGATACCAGATAATATAACATATAATTATATATATAATAATAAATCGATATAAAAAAAAATGTTGTAAAGCTAAATTAGTAAAAAAAAAAATTACATATATATATATGTATACATATATAAATCGTATTTAATTAAATAATAATAATAAAAAAAAATTATCTAGACAAAATATTACTCGCGTATAATGATTATGGATATTAAAAAAAAAAATCTAAAACAATATGTTCGACGTTTTTACCACTTGTGGTGGTGGTGAAAATATTATATTCGCTGCCGGATCTTGCGGTATACGATATATATTATACGTGTAATCGATTTAAAAATTAAATTACGCCAAATCAACGCGGTTATATATATATATATATATATATATATATAGCGTATTTAGACATTTAGACATTTCAAATCGGTTGTATAAACCGACCGTAACGGCGTAGTAGAAAATCCTCGGAGGGAAAACGCATCAAAAAAAAAAAAACTGGTCCACAGCCTCAAAAGACAAACGGTCGAGGATTTAAATGCATGATTTACGGAGATACGTTATCGGCACTCTGCGGGTGTAACGCGTAGAGGATGAGAAAAACGATTTTTTCAGTGGCGTCGAGTTCAGTAAAAAAAAAAAAAAAAAGTGATTCAATTCTAACCAAGACCGACTCAGCTAACTGTATTTGACAAAACTCTACATCGTAGACACATTTTTTTAAGATTAATTAATTTTTTTTTTTGGATAATATTTAATTCGTAAGTACGATATGTATATTATATTTACTATAAAATTAATAAAAGGAATGAAAAAAAAGTCATTAACTTTTCATTAATTATAATCTATTCATAAATAAAAACGGTTTTTTTTAAAAAAAAAATTACAAACGTGTACGTTAAATTTATTTACATTTTTCATAAATATTATTTAAAACGGGCAATGGGAATAAAATAAAGTTTCTCTAAAGAAAAATTGATCGAAATTCAGGTCAGATGATTATTATGACTTTATTAATTATTAAATGACTTAATATAAGTTACGGAATGGAAAACAAGCACGAAAAGGCCAAGGGAACGTCCCAGACAAAGATGGAAGGATAGAGTGAACAAGGACTTGGAAGAATTTGGAATCGAGAACGGAGTGGAATAATTGGCTAAGAAAAGAGATCGGTGGAGACAATAGTGGTTGTTGCAGCAATGGGCCTAAATGGCTTGTAAAACGTCTTAGATAGAATATGACTTTTTAAGAGTTTTAAGATATGTAAAAAAAAGAAAAGTGGCTACGTCGTTGTGATTTATTTTGTGTGTGTGTGTGTGTGTGAAAATTTCGCGTCAAACGCACGTGACTGCGCGCAGAGTTCATTTCCGAACCAATCGTCGTTTTCCGAGCGTCCTCCTCTTGTACGCGTACCCATAAGGGACGCGCGTTGACGTCGCGTGCCAGAAGTTCTCGCGCGAATCATCGAAACGTCGGCGCAGAGAAAACGTTTCAACAACAACTAATACTTGAAATTCTTTTTGACCAGCGACTTGGGCTTGACACCGGCGGCGCCGTCAATCGAGTCTTTCGCCGTGCTGGACGCGGTCGGCCTCATGAAGCCCAACGGTCTGCCCGTCGTAGCCGTCGCCGCGCCGTTGTCGTTCTCCTTGAAACTCGTCCCCGACGGTTTCGGCTTCGGTTTGTTGACGACAACGGACACGCCACTGCCGCCACTGCTGCTCCTGCCGCTGACCGGCGGCGTGGCGTTCCGGTTGTACGTTCGCAGCGCGTTCAACGGTTTTTTCGTCTTCAGCTCCGCGGTCAGGTCGTCGATGGCTCGCGTGTACGTCGACACGCCCGCCGCCGTCGTCTTCACCGTGCCCGCCGAGTTCGTACTGTTCAACGAGCTCCGGGACGAGCTGCGCAGACTGCTCTTGGAACCGGACCGCTCGACGGGCCGCGGCTTCGGCGCGCTAGACGTCCTCGTCACCGGCCTCGTCACCGTCCCGGCGGCGGACCTGACCGGGCCGACCGGCACTCTGGTCACCGCGGGCTTCTGAACCGCCGCCGTTTGCGGCGACGTCCTGAAACTGTTCGTCCGTTTCACGGGCGATTCCGTCTTTCTGGCCACGGTCGGTCTCGAGGACGACTTTAGCGAGTCGGATTTCCGGAGCGACGGCGCCACTCGCACCGCCGTCGTCTTCGTCTTCGCGTGCACCGTCCCGGGCCCGTTGCTGCTGCTCCTGCCGCTGCTGCTGTTGGTCGTGTCGTTGCTGCCGCTGCTGTCCGCTCGGGCTATAGTCTTAGGTTTCTCCGTCTCGAAATTGCCCGACGACGTCTCCTGACTCTGCAGCGACTCGGCCGACATCAGGCTCACCGATTCTTCGAAACTGCAGAAAACGTAAACGGTTTTGATTTATCAGTATTCAATAATAATAATAATAATAATAATAATACGCGGGACCGGCGTTAAAACGTGTCTTTTATACCGCAAGACCTACGGTATAATATTATTCACATTTTTCCACGATAAAAACCGGGTTTACGCGTGTGGGCGAGGCAGAGAATTTTATTTATTCGGGCGTCGCGACGCCATACCGTATTCTAAAATGCAGGGACGGAGAAGAGGGTCACAGTACAGTGCCTTGAGAGGAACTGAAATGATTTGAATATTATCGAGAGGCGCTCTGTGGGGTTTTGAGAGATCCGCAACAAATCCCACGAACACGTTTATTAGAAAAAAAGAGAGTACAACGCGCGGTAAAATCCTAAATGACGAACTGACTCATTATCAGGGGTAATTATACTAATTATGCGCAAGAAGAATGTAAGAGATTGTGCAGAAAACGAGAAAGACATGATACGAAGTTTAGAAACATTTGACCGGTCGCTATTACGATCGTCTTGGAGCAGGCGAATGCATACGGTGATGGAATCGATGTGCAGGAAAAGGTTCGTGGCATCTGTAAAGACGTTGTGAAGTTTAGCACGTTTAAGGACTGACGAAATTGACAAGAACAGTAACTGTGATAGAACAACACTATAAGGCCCACCTGCGGACGAGACGGGAAATAAACTTATTCTTGCCTTTGCAAAGTCAGTATAAATGCAGTTATTCAGCAAGGATATGGTTGATCGTTGGTTTGTGATAAACAAGTAAAGTCTGAAAAAGTATATTGATACGTGGCAAAGGATGTTAATGGGATCGCGGTAGTAGGATCATTAGTCTTTGGAGTAATCAATCTTTAAAATTGACGAGAAGAAAATGCTTTTGGAAAATTAAGCAAAGACGCGTGGCTACTATATACAGTTTAAATCGAACGGAAAACCCCTTGGAATCATATGAAAACCGCAATATTGTCTTTTTGTTACGGAAACGCGTATGTCCGTTCAAAAAACATTGGCGGCACAACAATAATGTGTGATCTTACGTTACACGTTAAATTATTTATAATTTACCCTTCGTCGTTCAAGTCGTGTTCGGTTCTGATCTTTGTCGGCGGCGTCAGTGCTTGCACTCTAATCTCCGGTATGAACTCGCTCTTCATATTTATCGACGACTCTTCGTTGTCATGGAGATTGATCTTGGTCGCCCGGTCCAGTGCTCTCGGCTCCGCGTCCACGTTTTTCTCGGGTGCCAGTTGTCCGTATATTTTCACGGCTTTCATGATGTCCCCGTGGTCCACGGCACTCTGGTTTCTCGTCGATCTAGGCATCGACGAGTACAGTCGATTCCTGGAGAAGTCTTTGTTACCATCGTTATCGGGCGTCTTATTGTACATCAGTTTGTCTTTCCATTTTCTCAACCGGACGTCCGTGTCTTCGCCGGCTCTCGGCGATTCGTATCCTTCCGACTTTCGGCCGCCCGAATCGTCCTCGGGCGTTTTCCTATACCTCCTCGTACGCCTGGCCGCGGAAAACCGATCGAATTGACCGTCTCCCAGCGACGACTCTTCGTCGGCAGTTTTGATTTTCGACGGTATCGATTGTGGTCTGACGATTTGTCTACGAGACGTCGGCGGCGTCTCGATATTATCCGAATCGATGTCAATCTTGTCGGTCACGTCTCCGGCCGGATTCGTGGCGTCCGAAGTCTTTCGCCTGGGCGCAAACGGCGGTAGTAATTTTTCTTCGGGCGAGTCCGGGCTGGCGGGCAATTGCTTCCTCGGCGCGGACGGACTCTTCAAATGCGGTTTGATTTCCGGCTGATCCGTTCCACGTATGTAGACCGTCAGACGGTCTTGATTCGATGACGATACGTTCTGTCCTAATTTCTCGATTAAACCTTTCCGCCTGTCTTCTTCTTTGATAGCCTATTAAATATTAATCGAAAGTCAAAACGTCGTTTATGATTTTAGTCGTCTGGCGATTTACGCGTGCGATATTAAAAAGTATGTATTAATGCTTACGTGTAACGGTGTGCTATGATTGTCGAAATTAGATAGAGCGGTTGGTTTTTTATGTCTTTTCATGTTGGTATCCGTTTCTTCTGACGTGTTTGGCACGTTTAAATTGGATTTGCGCCACTGCGATTTATCTTTAACCGACGGTTGAGCTTCTAAAAAAAAAAACAATTCGATATTTTTGAAATACTTACGCGTTCGAACGATTTTTTTTTTTTATTTCACTTACCAGCAATTGCTTCCATAACACCGACAACGTCAGTTTTATCAATAGTCGGCCTCCAATCGGAATAAACCCGTTTGTATCCTTCGTTAGCGTCTGCCAGTTTCCCTTCGGGCAACGTATCCAAAATACTACTGCGGCCATCACTCTCCGAGTCGTTTTCCAACGACCGTCTGTTATTTTGTACTCGTTGGGTTTTGCGCCGTAAATCGTCCGAGTCTTTGTCTTCTTTTTCGTTCTCTTGTAACCAAGCTTCGATTTTTTGTCTCCACGCTCTACGCAGTAGAAAAAAAAAAATTCTAAATAATTTATTCGCGACAGATGGATATGCAGAGAGATATGTTCGTTATTTTATCAATTTTATATACTTCGGTTTAGATTCTTCTTCGGGCGTCGATAAAGCAGCAGATGCGTTAGACACGATCGGCTTGGATTCCGCTAATGGCGACGGCGAGTTCGCTCGCTCTCTGTCCGCGCTGAAATCGGCACTTAACAGTTCTGGTCTTTTTTTGCCACTGCCTCTGAACCTTCTCGCCCACGATCGGTCTGAAATTTAAATGCGATTTTACAATAGTCTATAATCGATAAAAGCGTACGGTAAATATTGGAGTTCGGTTCGTTTTAAATCGACTGTTTTATGACGGAACACGATAAGAGCCGATAGAGTACATTACACTAGGAATAGAATATAGAATACACTAGAAAATATTCAGACATCCAAATATCATAGCTGAAGTCCGATACAAGAGATTGAGTTAGCTCGGTCATGTACGTAATAATAAGGGCCAATTAGCACAGGACAGGGAGAAATGGAGGTATGTTTGTTTTGCAGCGATGGGCCTCAATGGCCTTTAAAGCTGTATGGAATAAGAAGAGTACACCACGGCGTATTATTATTTTATTAATGCGCAAATACGCATTTAACTGTATTCTATTTTATTGATTTTTAATATAATTGATTATGAAATCAATTTAATGCTGCCGGTTATAGTTTGTAAATAATGCGTATATTTGCTTAGCACGTTTTGAGGAGATGGTTATAAGAAATTTTGTAAAATATATATATGTATTTTTTTTATATACACACAAATATAATTATCGCCTTGTTCAAAATGGTCGGAATTTTTTCGTTTATAAAATCGATCCGCGTATAATAGATAGCTTTCATGACGTTTTAAACCAGTTCATCGCCATAAACGATGACGCGTTCTTACGCCATACCACCGCGTCGTAGTTGTATTTCGATTTATAAATTATTATTCGTCGTTCCGATCTAGAAAATTACTCAGCCGCATTTAAATTACCGTTTGAGAATACAATTTCGGTACGGTTTTAACACGTCGCGGCGGCGTATTATTATTTCTCTTCGGCCGTGTTAATTATTTATTTAATATTTTTTTTTTTTACACCGCCGACTGCGTGAGAACCACGTCACCTACCGCCATCAATAAACCAGTGATAATAAACAGCGTCAACGTTGTTACGTTCGAAAGACGATTAGATTAAATTTAAAAAAGTATATAACTGCAGTGTGCGGGGAACTGGCACCCATAAAAACCTGTTGTCTCGTAACCGGTATTTTGTATTTTACTCGATACTTATAATAAACGTTATTATTATTATTACTATTACGTACTCTACATAATATATATATTATATTACGTAAAATAATAAAATATTATTTTTTACATATTTTATTGAAATATTTTACGTTTTCACCCGGGATACGATTAATTAAAAAAAAAAAAAAACCAGCCTTAGTATAATAAAATATATAGGTATGTATTTCATCAGACGTTACCCAAACTGCCCCAAGACTTCCGTTGAATGTTAGACACTGGCGGAGCGTCCTGATTGGACGTCCGCAAGAAATCCATTAACGTCACTTCGTCTTCTTCCTGCAGAGGCACTCTGCTCCTTCTACGACGCAAACTCCCGTTGGGCGTGACGTCTTTAAAACGTCAATAATAATTATTCAAAAAGCCGTGGCCGCGATAGGAGAAGAATAAACGCGAGATATAAACGAATTAATATGTTACCCGGAGATAGGTTGTCTTCCTTATTGGGATTATCGACGACGCCGAGTCTTCGTCTGATCACGGCCGGCGAACCGGTCACCGACATATTGTCCTCTTCCGAATTCACGGTAGTCGCGTTGTGCGGCCTTTTACCCTGGACAAAACGCGTGTTTAGTAAGTAGTGAAAACACTCGTGAAGTACGCTTCGAGCGAAGTATTAAAATACGTCATAGAAGTTATTATTATTATTATTATGTACCTTGTCAAAACTTTTCTTGTGCGGAAATCCCGAACGGATGTCGTACAGAATCGAATCGACCAGATTGCTCTCGACGTCGGAACCGTTGATCTGTTGATCGTTGGTCACTGTGGGAAATTTTATGACGTTATTACGATGACAAAGCACAAGCATCAGTGGCGCGTCCAAGCAGGGGATGTGTCATGTCCTGCCAAGACGATTTTACTCTCGGTTAGAGTACACGGACTTTCGAATATACCCAGCCCAATTTCAATAATTCAATCGAAAAATTCCTTTCGTCAACGTTTTTGCAGTAACGAAAATGTGTGTAATTTTCAACCGTTCGAACCGAAATTCCATAAGTTTTTTTTATTTTAGAAATCTGTCCATTAATAGTTTGTCAGCGTTATCTGATAAATTGTTCGTTGGAGTTGTTAGTAAATATTCTGCAGTAGGTACATAATTTATTACATGAATCATTAATGTCGGTATTTGATGTTATGTATTATATAACATAAACATGCAATCGGTACAAGTTACCGGGTTTACACGGGAAAATGTGCCGGTAAAAACATCCCCCTTCTCGATTAACGATTAAATTTTGTAAAAAAAAATTTTTTTTTAGACAGTTTCGATCGTAAAGGTCAGTTGTTGGTACTTATTTTGTACCTTTGAAAATTGAATCTACGGGGAATAACCGATGAGCACACCACCGGTGAGTATATATACTATCGAATCAAACGCGTATACACAATTTTCTTACACAAACGTTTTTTGACGGCCAACTGTTCCTCCCTCTGTCGCCGTCTGACCAGAGCCTGTTCTTCTTGCACTTTTCTCCTCTCGTTTTCGGCCACTGCCAGTTTGAATTTCATACAAAAGTTATGCACGATTCGGAAACATTCTTCCAATTTGAACGTGTTGACGTCCTCGCAAAAGAAATCCGCCAACGTTTTCCTCATGGATTCCAACTCGGCGATGTCGTTTTGCAGGCCGCCGACTTGCCTCTCCGCGACCTACGACGTATTATACGCATTGGTGATTTAATCATTAACCGATAAATGAATAGTCAGTCGAGTAAAAACTCGGAAGTTTGTAATAATTCTGGGGGCGGGACCTTTAGAAACTCGATCATTTGATTTTTAATGTCCTGTTCGGTATTGGGCCATTCGATTTGTTTCCGGACTACTTTAAACCTCGAATCTAAAGCGTTTATTTCATTTTGCAACTGTTCCACGGTAGTCCTATATAAATAAATATACGTACGTTAAACGAGTTCAGTTTTAATCGTAACGAATTATTATTGTTATAAGCGACATTCTTTAAACGAGCACTTCGTTTTTTAAATAAACATGTATTTATTAAAAAACAAAAAAAAAAGTATTTACTTGGTAGCTTCTTCTAACACGGACATCTCCTCGGGAAATTTAAGCAAATCTTTTCTGTTCTTTTCGGCTCGCTATACATACAAAACAGTCGATAATCAATACACTGCGCGTACTGAATTAACTGATGATATTTCTACAACACTACTGTAATAATTATTATCATAAGTGTGTACTCACCAACGCGACATAGTGTATAAGGTTCATGCCCGGTTTATTCGCTCTTATATCGGTGAGTTTTTGTAACGAACTCAGTTTCACTCCTGCGGCTTTCCCCGCGTATCCGCCCTAAATTTTAACAACTCTACAGTCTTTACCGTTTCTTAAATATAATAATAATATACATCGTCGCGTCCGTATTACTTGTGATAATCGGTCGCGAAAATACGATCAGACGTAAGGACAGGCGTTTTGTTCGAAACGCAATTTTTTAACACGATTAGTTTAAAATATTATTATTACGATTTCGTAACAATTTAAAAATAAGCGAAAAAACTCCGTATACTACCGACCGTCTCTACAGTCTCACGTAATGTCCAATACAGTCTCTCGTGTGCAGACGTGATTCGTGAAATATATTACAATAATAATTATTTTTAAGGATGTATTATTGAAAAAGAGATTGCAGTTAAACAATTCGCATCGGAAAAAAACGATTGGAATACAGAACGGTTTCAAATTTCGGGCGCGTAATTTGTGTGAGTGTTACGTTTCTAGGATGTGATAGTGTATACTCATCTGCAGATGACGATTATGTGTAAATCAACGGAATATGACTGCGGCAACTCCAACAAGTGGTCGCGAAATTGTTTAAATCGCAAAAGTTTTGAAAGCGAAGATTTCTGGACAGGTATGGTTTATTTGATACTGAAGATAATTGTCTTTGGGATCAGCGTTTGACGGACGAAATAGGTCGGAATCGAATCCGAAATAGCGTCGAAAAGCGTGCCAATATTAGAAACGCGAAGATATATAATTTTATAACAGCGAAGTAGTTTTTGTCGATATTTTAATCCGACTTTTAATAGTCGATATGTTTTAATAATATGTCCGAAATTCGAGCGACAAGTGTCCGTTCACACGTGACGGATTACGTTTCGTTTTGTTTAATAGACGATCCGATCGTTTTTCAACAGCCGAAAATGTCGACGCGAGAAACTTTTTTTTTCCAATAATATTTTACTCACAAAATTCAAAAAATTTCCAGCGCAAATCACCATGTACAGAACTTCTTGGAATCGCTTGTTCGTCATTAAATCTAAATAATACAAAAAAAATATATATATAATTTTTTTTTACCTTACCATATAGGAACGTCGCGTTAATAAAATATATATATAGATATAATAACAATAAACGCGTTCTACATTCGTTTTTTTACCTTCGCCGGCGACGATCATTGAATTAATGCTCGGTTCGAGGTAACTCATGTTCGACGCGAATTCCTCCTTTAATAGCATACTTTCGATGCGCAACTTGTAACTGGAAATAAAAATTCACGAAAACGTTCGCATACATACGACACCACGGTAAATAGGTATATTTTATTGCGGCGCTTAGGGGCGTTGATAAAAAAAAAAATAATAAAACATTTCGTCCAAGGTTATTAAATAAACTGGCGCATATTGTACTGGCAAAGTGTGTTCGGCTCACTTGGGAATGTCGATCAGTTGCAACAGGAATTTCTCGGCGTTTCCCAATTTGGTCTTGTCTCCGTCAAAAGCTCGGAGCATCTCTAACTCGTCCAGTTCCGGTAGGATTTTCAACAGACCGCGAAGTTTCTCCGCGCCTATATCGTCGTGGTCGCCGTCGCGTATCAATTGAATAATGTCTTCGTTCGAACTGAAAACCAAAAAAAAAAAAAAGCGATGATTTAACCATCGTCCCCGTTCGCCTTCTACCATCGACCCACCTTCGGAATTGTTTCAAAAATATATTCACGTTCAAACTCCGTTTTCCGTCCAACAAAGCGATCTGAAATATATAAAAAAAACCCGAAAATTATTTATGTAAAATACGGCTGTTTTTACAACGTCTCGGGGTAATATTCACCTCGGTCGGTTCTTTTCGTCTTTTATCGCATTCGCTGGTATCTTGGCCGATCCGGAAGTTCGTCACTCCGTTCTGACTGGTCGGCGCCGTCGGCGCTTGTTGACAGAACAAGCCTTCCATTTCCGACCAATCGAGATCGGGCATTGGTGAATTTTGATGACTTCTGGCGACCAGTGACCAAATGTTATGTCGTCCGACCACCTGTGCGATTTGACGAGAGTGTATTATTAAGACAACAACAGTTGGTACAAGCTGCAGTGCGGGGTAGGTGCCATACACTTTTATCTTAGGACATCGAGTATAAAATAAAACGATAAACGTCATAGAGCACATGCGCGCATCAGCTAGGTATTTTAAAAAGTAAAAATAATATTGTAACGTAAAGCAGTTAATATACTTATTAAATCGCGTACAGTGGTTACACGCGTCTGTCAACATATTATATGTCGTTACTCGTTATTATCTATAGTTTATTATTTTCGTATAAATAGTTAAGATTGAAAAAATTTAGTGTTTATTGAATACACCTGTCTGCACTGTTTCTAATAGGAAAAAACAATTTTTTTTTTAATGATTCACAAACCTTAATGGATGTACGTCTATCCGGTTTTGTCTATAAATTAACTGTCCTTTTGTAATCCGAACGAAAAGGTTAATATATGCGTGAAATTAAGAATATACGAATCAAAGACGTGAACGATAATATAAAACTTTTGGATCATTAATCTGGTTTTAACTCTTAAAAAAAAACTTTCCAAAAAAAAAAAAAACGTTCTTATAAATTTATTTTTTATCCAGTCAATTCTATCGCTAACGTTCCTCCCCCGCCCCACATCCACGAATTTCATTTTGTACGAACATTTATAAACATGTTTTAAATTATAGGCCTCAATAATGGTTTTAAAAAAATAAAAATTTTCTCTATAATATTCGAATTGTACGCATATATAAACTATTTTAAATTTTGTTTCCGGGCATTCAATTACTTTTCGTACAGAGTAAATATAATATACTGCAATTTACTCGGAGCAGAGAAAAGAAAATCCACTATATATAATACGTGTAACCGCGCACATTATAATAATTTATTTCTAGGTCAATAGCCGGGTTATTATAACACTATATCTGCGCTAACGTTTATTTTTTCTTCTTTAGAGATAGAGAAATAACGGAATAAAAATATTATATTAATACGTACGAAATCGTGAGCGTATATAGCTGTTTATATTATAGAAAACGCGTACTGTACACACTATAATGTTATGTCTCTGTGTATACAATTGCGTGTTTATATTATTGTAATGACCAACAACACATTTTTATAGGTAAAATTACACGCTAACATAAATATTATAACGCGCACTCGTGTAAAAAAAAAAGCGTATACGAGACATTGCACGCACCGTCTCGCGTTTCGTGTTCGGAGAGTTTACGTATTGAGATAATTGATGGTGTTAGAGATTATAAAAAAAAAAAATAGATTGTATAATATAGATCGCTTAAAAACGATCAAAGAAAAGTCATTAAAGACGATAAGATTTTTTAAAGAAATATAAATATTGCGCCTAACGGACCGAGGGGAGATGTTATCGATCGTTATGACAATATACCTACGTAAATCGTTATGGGCTCGAACCCAATATTATAGTTTACACGAGGAAACGTTTGAAGAAGCCGATATTTCCAATAGGTCAAATATCACGTAACGAGTATATTTTCTCGTATATTATGTCGCGCCGAGAATATTTTATTTCATTCAATTTCACTATAATATAAATACATTTTCGAGTCGCGAACAGTAACCAGCTATCGTATACGCGTGAAAATGGAGTTAATAATAATAATATCATTGATAAGTTTGCACTGTTTATATATGTATTGAGTTAAAATAATTTATCGTTTTTAATGAAAATGAGGTTTCGTGTTTTTTTATTAATGGCCTAACAATTGAAAAGTCTTGTTACAAAAATGGCCAACGTTTTTTTTGTGCGTATCTATTTGTATAATTTTTTTTCTTTGAAAACGCGCACTTATTCGAGAAAAAAATTTGACGTTTTTACTATTTTATCAGTGTTTTTTTATTTATTAGTTCAATAGATGACATTTAAATAGGAGGACAGCATGTCTGAAATTTACGATTCTCTCGGAATAAATTATACTAATTAACCGTCCTTATTTGCTAATATCCATTAAAAAAAAAAAAAAAAATTAAAATCTAACGAAAATGTTATCAATTACCTTTGCAAGTCAAATTTCAACTATACTGGAAAACAGAGGACTCGGTAGTGATTGAATATATTTTTAAACAGTAGTGATGTTACGAACTGTTCGATTTTCGAACCGAACTAAACACAAAATAGTTCGGTTCGAACGTCGAACCTCGGAAGACGAAATTCCTAACGGAAATTTTCGAAAAACAAATCAACAAACGCTTAAATAAATAAAATAGAGTTTGTTCTGTTTTTTTTCTAGAATGGAATGGAATTTTTCCGCAGTAAAACGAGTTTACAAAGAATTATTTAACACAACAGTCGATTCACCCGACTGTTTTCGGTGTCGTAATAGTAGCCTACTCGGAAAATTCGAAATATACGCATTCAATATGGTACGATTAATTCTTCTTCTTCTTCCTCGCCTCTGTCCCAACTATTTGGGGTTGTCCGCCTTTGTCCTAAACCTCCGCTTGACCCGATCTCCCACGTTTTCCACGCACACACCAGCAGTCTTCATGTCACACTCAAAAGCATTCAAACACTTCTTCTTCGGTCTTCTTCTTCTTCCTTCAACATACATTTCCATAACCGTTCTTACCGCATCCGAATCTTCTCTTCTCATAACACGACCAAAGCACCCGTGTCTATTCTCTCTCATCATCTCCGCGATCGACGCTACTCCTATATATGCTTCTTCTCACATATTCATTTCTCATCCTATCCTCTCTCGTCACCCCACTCATCCATCTATAAGCATTCTCATCTCTGCTACACTCGTTTTCTGCTCTATTTTCTTGTCCCGCACTGCCCGACACTCTGAACCGTACAACATATAGTTGGTCTCACTGCATTCTCGTAGAACTAATAATAACATTTAACTAATATAGTACGATTAATTATTGAATAATTCAAATCGAATCCAGTATTCGGTCGTTTTAAACGATTTAAAATTGATTTCGAGGGTTCGATATTTAAATCGAATACAGTATTATCGGTTCGGGTTCGACGTCGAAAATCCGAGTTAGCAACATCACTAGTGAACAGAAGTTATCCATATATTTTGTCCCCTACTATTTACAACGGAAAAATTCGCGCAAACTTCGTATTTCCTGACACGCGCACGTTACAATAATAATAATATAATCAATATTCAGCGCACTCACTTTGTTGTCGGGTATTTTGTTCCAGTTGATAGTCTTCATCTTGGCTTTGGGCGTAGGGGTTTCTTGTTGAGGTAACAGTTTGGCTATGGTGGCTTCGATCGGCGGCGGCGGCGGCGCGTCTGCCGCGGCAGTGGCGGCGGCGGCGGCGGCGGCGGCGATGGCGTTCGTCGACGACCCGGCGTTGCCCATAACGGCGTCCGTCACGAGTCGTTTGTTGACGTGCTGCTCTAATCCGACGGCGGCGGGTCGATGTGTCTGCGGGAAGAACGGCGCTGGAGGTGCCGGTGGTACGCCCATCAACGGGGGCGGAGGCGGTGGCGGCGGAGGTGGAGGCGGCGGCGGCGGCGGCGGCGGCGGTGGCGGCGTACCCGAACACTGCGGCGGCGTGACCGACGTGGGTGAAGTCACGTTCGACGGCCCTAACGACGGTTTGCGCCCGCAACAGCACACCCGCAAACCCACATCCCTGGGCTGGCTCTGTCCGAGCACGCTCGGGCTGCGCAACAGGCGCGACGCGTCTTGCCGGTTCTCGAGCAACGTCGAACGGTGCACCAAAGTCTCGGCCGTGTCCCAGATGATATCGCTCACGGCTTCCCGGGGATCGATTCTGAGCAGGTGTTGCAGCACGCTCAGGAAAGGGATCTCTTGCGGAGTGTCTGCCACCTGTGACAAATACGTACACGAATTCGATATCGCGGATTTCGGGGGAAAAAAAAAAAATCGATTTTTTTTGTTATCCGTTTTACTTACCGAAACGAATGAAAAAAATCTTATGAAAAATATATATTTGTACTAGTTTTAAGAGTAACGGGGGAAATGAAATTTTAGTAGTTTTACGAATTTTTCGAAATTATCGTTACAATACCGTCGATTCGGTATTAATGAATTGTCCGGTTCGAGTATTCGAAAAACGATTGCGAGACAGTGGTAGATTATTATGAACATTATGATGTAGACCAAAGTTTGTACTATTTTTTTGACCTCATGAATACTACAAGAATTTACCGTGTAGAAAATTTTTATCGATTATTTTTGCACTTTTTTCGGGTCGTTTTTCTTTATTAGTAAAAAAAAAAAAAATACTGGAAAAATCGACGAAACTGTCAAATATACCGAACAGATGTACCATTCGCTGTCGGTCAGTTGTAATAACCCGAAAAAGTGTTTACAGACAAAATAATAACGAAAAAATAAACGCGTCGCGTTTATTTACTTCGCTCAGAATTTAAAAAATGGATTTTCCAGAGATTTTGGAAAATTCTCAATATTTATAGTTTAAAATGTATCGGATTCATGACGAAAATTACTAAATAACCGGTAGAAAAATGTCCGCGTTGTTACTACACACAAAAAAATTAAATTTGGATTTTCTTGAAAATCACAAATGTTGTTGTCCGTTACAGTTTAGCAAACTATGTACGCGAAAAAATTCGTCTGTATTTTACAAGTACCGGTATTGGAATAAAAACGGTTAGTGAAAAAAATAACGCGTTAAATTCGTAGCATTTTAATAAATACGACGCTATGATTACGAAGAAAAAAAAAAAAAAACACTCATTTCTAAAATTAAAACATTCTTCGTTTCGCTCGAATTCCTGCAGAATTCGAATCACTATTAACGCGCCACAGACGAGTGTAATTTTATTCCTCCCGAGTCGGGAGGGAAAAAACCGTATAAATATACGGTCACATTGCGGTTTTTTTTTTTATATACGTCGCGTTATTTTCTGCAGCCGATAGAAAATTATATTTATGATGTTCATTAGAGCCAGTTTTTGCGTATGCGATATCTATACTGTATTCCATACGTTTCGAAATATTATGAAATTAAAAATAATCGATAACATTTTTTAGTAAATCGTAAAAAAAAAAAAAATAAAAAACCGTTTTCGCGATAGAAAAATCGTGTTTATTTTATATACGTTATTGTGTTATTTTACACTACTGACCTGTCTTAAAATAGCGTAAAACACGTCCACGTGAGAACTTATGTCGACACCGCGGTACGGCACGTCTAGGATTTGCGATTCGTCGTTCTCTCGCTGCTCGTCGAACACGTCCAACTGTACACCGAGATCCGCGTAATTTATCGATCCCTTCCTTGAATGAACACAAAACCGCGTTTATTTTACAACGGACGAATAATAATAATAATAATAATAATAATAATAATAATCGACTGCAACTAATATTCCGTATTCGTTATAATAAATTTTGTATTCGTGATTCGGCGGGGTGGATCGTTCGAGAACGACTGAATGCTGGAAATAGTAACGAGAGGAGCGCCCGTCGCCTTTGTTGTGTTCAGCCACTGCGGAAGTTCATTTTTTTCACACCGACCTCCGAGCACCGCGTGTATACTATTCTCGTATATTTAATTCTGGACTCCAGTGCCAGTGGCCCGCCGCCGCGTTACACGGCGCGGCGCGCGTGATATGTGGTGTACTTTATTTGGCACGCGGCCCGGAGAAGACGTTAAAATAAAAACTTGTCATTACACTATATACGAATGTCAAGTACGGTATATTATCGTATATTGCTCGGTATAGACTCGGGATTTAAATAATTCTTCCCCCCACCCCCGCTCCCCCCGATGCCAAAATTTTCTTTCGATATGGAAATCGGGGAATTTTAGTTGGAAAATCCGTTCGTATATCGATAACACTTTTTTTTTTCACACACACACTTGCCCGTTGTCATCCAAAAAATAATAATTCATTCTATAAATTTGCGCGACACTGAGAGCGTTTCCACGACGTCATGATTCCGGCTCTGTTTATCGCCCGTCCAGGTCCTTTCACTTCTATACGCAGCAGCGCGTGACGCTATGCATACTATGATAACCGTTGCTATGATAACCTTTGATATGGCAACCGCTGTTACGGCAACTGTTGCTACTTTGACATTCCTATGTCGACGAAATTCAGTAAAAAATAATTATATATAAAATACCTTTTAATTACCTTTACGGTATTACTAGAATTAATTAACGATCAGGTATAGGAGAGAGGTATCAGTTACCAGTTAAAAGTACACGAAATTCCTTCGTTAACAAGGGCATGATCAATTTCTTTTTTTTTAAATTCGTTTTCAGGGAAGGAAATCGCCAGGTAAATTAATGTCAATCGGCTATTTAGTCGTTAGACTTTTTTGGTTTGTCGGCAAAATACAGAAAGAGTCGATGACATTTTTTTTTTAATTATTAATTTTTTTTCTACTTAAATTTTTTTGACATGTATACGTCTTATGGTTGGGGTCATTCTATAAATTTGTGCGACACCGAGAGCGTTACCACGACGTCATGAACCCAGCTCTACTCACCACCCGGCCAGGTCCCCCCACTTCTATACAGTCGTTGCCTGTTACATTGGAACAGCGATGGCAGTGCGATCCATATATAGATATCTATATCTATAGATATTTATAGATATAGATATGTCTATAGGTACGAGGAGACGAGGACTAAGCTATAGGTAACTTTTTGTCACGTGTAAAAAATAAGTGAGATACAAACAAGACATATACATGTACCGATGTATCTGCGTGCAGTGTGCAGATACTCCTTTGTATATTATATATTTGTATATATAATAATAATACGATATAATAATATATCGATAATATACGATTCCTCGCATTAAATAGAATTTCTTACAACACAATATCGATTACAAAATAATAATAAACCGAAAGAATCAACGACGAATTACGGAACTATACCATCGATGCTGTTTTTTTCTAGATACGTCGATGAAATTACGTGAAAAACTTATGTCTCATATTTTAGTTATCACGAGGCTATTGTACTTTTTGTGGAAATTAACGATCAACGTGTATTGGTTGATAGATTAAATTTTATCGCACAAGATTTGGTCCTTAATTTTACTCTGGCCTATTCTTTTTTTTTTTTTCTAACAAATTAATGTTATTTTAATATAAAAATGTTTAATTTAGCGTATCATAAATTACACAATGTCTATAACGTCGAGTTCGTTAACACACCGCTTTGAAGTTTCACTTCTGCCCGGGGATCCTCTGACGCCCAGTTTTCTTTTCGTCGAAAATTACTCGATAAAATGTACAATAATTTAATAAACGATATGCAAAAATCTTAAAATTCCTTTCGTCTACGCCACTGAATATTATTTACCTACGCGCTTTTCGCGGCGATTTAAACGTTCGAAGTCGATATGGAGACAAAAAGCGCGTGCACATAGATGACGAGGTGCGCATTTCGATTTATTGTGATAGTCGGAAACCGCAGAGTGCGTCCGCGTGTGCGTCTCGTCTATAAATACTAGAGGTTTGTGTCCCGTTCGTACGTTGCGCAGAGCACAAACCGCCACTCTGAACACGCTTCCAAAAGACATTCAATATGAATTTTACGGAAATCGCTCTCGTTTTCACTGTTGTAGCTCGGTGGCTCCGCGTGAGTATGTAATCGAAAAATAAAACGATAGTTTGGCATAGTTCCTAAAGACATTTTCAGTTAAACAGTATTTCTACTGAGCTGCGCGCACGTAGTAATTTTATTTCCCCTTTTCCCCGCCCAGACAATCGTTAAAAAATAAATAAAAAAAAATGTTCGATAACGATTTTAAAGCGGAATTTTTTTTTTTTTTAATTAACAATATCCGCGTGTGTCTAATGTTCGTACAACATTCGTTATTACGAGTGGCTTGCGTAGAATGCAAATTGATCTCCGAGAAGAAAGTCACAGAAATCGCCATAAATCATACCGGTCGACCGAACGACGCAATATTATTCCACGGCCCCGGTACTATATAACGCGTCGCGTTTACGACAATATCCGTATTGTATAATACGTGTGCATACATATTTTATAAAAATAATGTGCAAAATATAGAAAATTCGTGTGTCATGCTTTTATGTGTTTTGCAGAAAAAAAACTCTCACGCCCCTTACAAGATTCGTCCGATTTCCAGCGTTTTATTGTTGTTGTTGTTGTTGTTGTTATTGGAAAACGGAAGACTCATTCCTACGGGGCGCATTTTTGGTGTTCGATTTTCGATTATCTTACTAAAAACTCGAATTGTTGTTAAAAATATTTTACGAAAATCGTTCGTATTCAAGCTATTATTATAGCTTTTAGAAATAAAATTTTCAGAATCCATGTGCAATTAGAGCCCTGCAAAACGTTTTCCCCTCTTTCCGACAAAAAAATATCGAAATCGGATCACTACATCTACGATACGTCGGCGGACATATAACACGTCGACAACGAACCTGCGCGATTTATGTGCACTAAATTATAAGCGAACATATAATAAATCGATTACACCTACCTCAGTTCGTTCAGTATCGGAAGAAGTTTGAGACCTGAAATCACAAATTAATTAAAAATATCGACATAAACCGTTTGATATATATATGAAGCGTCCGTTCGGTTATGAATATTTGTAATATTTCATTACACGTGAAGAGTGTTGTATATTATCTAGATAGATTTATCTAGATAATTTTTTTTTTATCTTTTATCTTCTATAGATGAATTCAAAATGAGCTATCTGAGTCATTATCTTAGATTAATATGTAAGTCATCTAGATAAAATAAATTTAATAAGCGCTTATTTTTTATCCAATACCCACAAAAATTCGAGTTCCTCGGTTACATTTTTTTTTCAATTTTCTATCCTAAATAAATTCAACTACAGAAATCCTAAATAATCTTTTTTTCTGTGTCACAATGTTGGATTTATCAAACGGGCGGGCGACGCAATATTCCATGGGAGCAAGCGAGTGTCCGAGCTACCCGTGGACTACGATCGGAAACGCGAATGTTTTCAATAATAGTCTACACTCTACAGTCTACACTATACACATTGATTAAATATATTATGTATATTTATTCAATGCTATACAGAAAATAGTTCTACGTAATAATCGTCGCCCGCGTCAGAAACAAACGAATTTGTTCCTACGCGGCGACAATTTTATTATCGCCCGCCCGTCTGATTACCGTTCAAATAGGACTTTCCATTAATAAAACCTATTTTTAATTTTATGGCGTCACCCACCCACCCGCCATCCATTTGCAAATTCCCGTTCTGTTAGGACGCTCCGTAAACGTGTGTTAATAATCAATTAGAAATTTTGTAATACTTATGTAGTAAAAAAAAATTATCTTTTTTTTTATCTAAATAAATTGTAATTAATTATTTATCTTTATCTAGATAATTACAATTTTAATTATCTTTTATCTTAATCTAGATAATTTTATTGTCTAACATCTTTTATCTTTATCTAGATAAATTAATATTTATCTTTATACAACACTGCTCGTGAAATAACGAAGACGGTTGTTTCGGTTTTTTTAACGATAGTTTTCGACAATTGTATATTACGCTTATAACGCAAGAACTATTCGATATAAACGTATTATGGTATTCGTCTTTGACGTGTTAACTGAATTATACGGTAGTATTAAATGTCAAAAAAAAAAAAAAGTCAAGCGCAAACGAAGCGAATTTAAACCGAACAAAATAATTGAAAAAAAAACCTTTTTAACCGTTTAGTGCTCCCCTTCCTTTGACAAACGGCCGAAAAAATAATATTAACGTTAAAAAAAAAAAGCCCCAGAGGACCGAAACGCTTACCGATAAATTCGTTTCTGATCCTTATCCTGTCTCGAAGCTGCGGCGTCGATATGATGAGGCAATTGATGAACGCCACGATCGCCGTTTGATAGTCCGCCGTCTCTTGGCCTTTGGACAGAGCCCATTGCAACTCACGAATGACGATTTGCAATCTGTACCTTTCATTTTTCTGGTCCTGTATAAAAACAACGTTTTTGCAATTTTCTTTTTAACGAATAGTGGAGCGCACCTAACGGTTATCTACACGACGTTTTATAATATGTCTGCGTCTCGTAAAAGGTCTGACTTTTTGACCGAATCGCGCGTTAAAAACACTGTAAAGCGTTAATTATGTATTGACAAACCGAGACACAAGGGCTAATACACGGGGGAAAAAAAATTTAATATATCGGATCATTCAGAGAACGGGCGACGACGCTTATTAGTTGTGTTCAAAGAAACCTTTACACAAAACGTATAGTCAAAATGAAACGAGACGATTTTCTTGACTTTAAACAACGACTACGTTTGTTTGTAAAAAAAAAAATATTAAACGCCAAAAATGAATCTGTACGCCGGAATAAATTTAAGCGGATGAATTACAAACACCCAACGACTTGGCAAAGTGTTTGTAGAAAATTATATATTTATGCTACTGGAAGAAGTACGCTAGAGACGTTATACGTTATTATAAAATTATCATAACGAGGAACGATGGCGGAAAAGATGATTATATATATATGTATTAATATAGAAAATTGTAATTGATAATTTGTATTTAAATATTAAGTGATATTATTGTGTGCTTCGATCGAGGTATAATGTTCGTAATAATAATTATTATTAACTATGCTCGTAGCGGTTCGTTACATTTTAACACTTTAGCCGAAATTAATTACACGGCTGTGGTACGAATCCCAGTAGTACACTAAACACGGTAGTCTAACAGAGTACTTACGTTCTTTTTTTTTTTTTACGGCCAACAAAATATAAAAATAATAAAAACGAGTTTATTTTAACAAGCGTGACGTATATACGTATATAAATATATTCTCTATATAAGCATTTCGTTATTATAAACGTGTTTTTTTTTTTTTTTTAATAAAACGTATCGAAAAACTTTAACACCCGTTTCAATTTTTATAAATAGTACTCGAAATAATGCTTTAAACGCATTTCGCAGGCGATTATTAATTGAAAATCGAAAACGCAATGCGAATATTATTATTATTATTATTATTCGTTGTTTTGTAATTTTATTCGCCGACGATCGAATAAACTTTAAAGTTTAAATATCAAAAGAGTGGAACACGCGTCTAGGATTTTCTAGTAGTATTTGATTATTATAGGTCGTGAAAAACAAGAAAAAGAACCGGTTTTTCTCGTATTTTTTTTTTTTTTTTTTACCATTTTCGAGTAAATCGACGAAATTCACTCGTTCGGAATACGCGTCGATTTCAATTTTAACACGAGCCGAGCAATATTTAATGCAATAATACAGCGTAATCGCCACAATTGAAATCCAGTCCTTATACGAGTCGCTTATTACCACCGTTCGTTGTATTTGTTTAACGTTTTCAAAGAAATTTTTTTTATTTCGGATTGAAAATAATTTAACGCTATAAATTTTATACCTGCAGTAACTTATAGAAGAAAAAAAACACAGAAAACATTCAACGCATTTACACGTGTACGACGTTAAAATAATAATTACGCTATATATAGTTGAGATATTAAAAAAAAAGAACATTTCGTATAAAGAAAAAAAAACAGATTTTTTTTTTATCGAGTATTATACACGAAGTCGGATAAATAAAGTTCTGATACGGGCAATTATTATATAAAAAAAATGTACACAAATAAATATCGGATTAAATGATATTAGGCGTTATCTGCACTAGAAACCGGATTTTTTTTATGTTTTTACATATTTTTACTCAGAGTATGCAGCTCTTCAATTGGATGAGATTTCTCGACGATTAATTTTCCTACGAACTGATATACAAAAAAAAAAAAATGTTGGCGTATAAAAAAGCATGTTTCAAGGTTATAGAGAATATTTTGTGTAAAATGATATATGTTTTAGGAATATATATCGATGTTTGATTTGAACATTGATAAGAAAATGAATTATTATTATTATATTATATCAGCATATCAGTATATCACCACAGAGTCAATGCGAGTTCAATAATCATTCAATAATTCAAAATTTAATTAAAACGAGTTAATTAGTAAATTTATATATATATTTTTTTTTGAACACGTCATTATTATTATTTTCAGCTCATAATACTGAATAGTACACTTTTATTGCGTAATATATTATGTATATAATTTATTATTTCTTTTTAGTACAATTAATAAAGCGATATATATACACCAAATACAATATACATCACTGAGTATAAATTAAGTATATGGCTGTTTAAGTAATTTTTTAAAGATTAGGATTAATTACTTAACTATTTTATAGTTTTTATAAATGTTGTTACTTTAATATATTTTATGAGACATCATATATTTCCGAAAAAAAGAATATTTATGCTTATAAAAGATTATTTTTATGAAAAACATCTTATTTTTAAGATTTTAAACTCATATATAAATCCGATCTCTAGTTATCACAATATAATATATGTTGTATTATAATAAAAAGCGATACGATTGATTCATTAATAAATTAACGATTAAAAACGGAATCATCAATACGATACACTTTGGTCAGGCAAGAGTAGTAGTAGTAATAACAATAATAGTAATGATAATAATAATAATAATATTGCGGTATACTCGCCTTGTAATGTTGAAGGGTATCAAGTGCTCTGGCGTGACCTTCTAAATTGTAAACGCACAGCGCAGACAGCAACTCCAATACTTGCTTTTTCACAGTGACATTGTTCGTGTCTAGAGCTGTAAAAGAAAATTGTCACGTTGTGTACGAATCAAATAGCCGTAGGATTTATTCAATTTATCATATTATATCGGTAATGGATCAATTTACGCGTTTGGAGCCGCCGAGACAAATGCCGATTTCTCGTACGTTATACGATTTTTTTCGCATTAATAAAAAGCGCTACTCATTACTATTAAATTATATTAATATATTTAGAATAAAATTGATCGTATCGCGTGCATAAAATAAAGAATAAAGGGTAAATTTATGATTTAAAATACAAACGGCGTTTTTAGCGCGCATATTATACACACTCGCGATAAATTTCCAGTGAAATACGCAAAATTAAAACGCGACAGATGTACGCGGATTTGTGCAAGACGGCCAGCTCTGCAAATTAAGACAAGCGATAAGGAGGACTTGTATAGTAATAATTTATTTCTATACATTTTGAAATCAGATTTATAAATTGTTTATTGTTCGATTTACAATATCGTTTGTTCAAAAAAAAAAATAAATAAATAAATTTAATAATAATTTCCTGTAAAAGTATTTCTAACCAGTTGCGCAGCGAACTTAAATGTATACGGCGAACTGAACCATTGACTTCTAGAAATGACGAAATGGTGTTAAAATTTCGTGAAATAATTCGATCAGATCAACGAATGACAACAAGAGAACTTTCTAGTGAGTGTAATATTTCTTATGGGTCTTGCCAAACCGTTTTGACTGAAGATTTATGCACGCGACAACGAGTCTACGCAAAAATGGTTCCAGAGTTGTTATCTCAAGATCAAAAAAATTCATCGATTGGAGGTTCGCCAAATTTGATAGAACGTGCTTCTGCGTTCTATCAAATTTGAGAGATAACAACTTTATTAAAACTATTATAACGGGCGATGGGTTTATGGTTACGCGACGTGGAAACCAAACGGTAGTCATCACGATGGAACATTGGATAACATTGGTAACATAACCAAGGCCTAAAAAAATTCGACAAGTCCGATCCAACGTGAAGACAATGCTGATAACTTTTTTTTCTGATATTATAGGTATAATTTATTACGAATTTTGTACCAACAAGTCAAACTGTTAACCGCACACTTATTACAAATAGGTCTTAATTAAGTTGCGAGAAAGAATCCGAAGGAAACGTCTAGAAGAGTTTCACGTACGGACCTGGTTATTGCATCACGATAACGCACCAACTCATCACCCGCTCTATCAATTCGTGAATTTCTTGCTGATAAACAAGTTGCAGTTGTACCTGCCCTTACTCACCTGATCACAGATCAGATGAATTCATCTAATCTGTGATCTGACCAAGCGCCATTTTTTTTTTGTTTCCACAAAAATTTAAATCGGCCTCAAAAGACAACGATTCGATGACATTGAAACAATAAAAACGAATGCGGTGAATGAACTCGAACAACTTAAAATTCAAATAGATAAAGATTTTCAACGTTGTTCTAAAAAGTGACAAGATCGTTGTGGCAAGAGCGTATAAAGTCTGCAGGTGGTGATAATACTTTGAAGGAGACTAATATTTATCAAAATAAATTTGTATGTACGATTATTTGTAATAAAAATAAATCCCGTCATTTTTTTTTTTTTTTGATCACACCTCGTTTGAATCCGATCTACTAATTATAATATATTATGGCGCGTTTTATGATAATCGCGTTGGATGACTCCAATAATATAACGATCTCTATAGTCATCGTGTATAAGCAGCCGTATCGTTTCGCGCACGAATAACAAAGTAATGAAACAATCGTCGTCGTCTTACACTTCAAAATACTAATTGGCAGTTATCGATTCGTCTATGTAAATAATAATAATATGTTATTTGCAAACGTGATATTTCGTTTCGGTTTTCTTTAATTGTTTGCCATAACTGCAGGACGCGTGGCAATAGCAGATTTAAACAGTTTTTTTTTTTAACGCCGTCGCTTATCGCAGAAGATATCGAAGTCATTTATGCAGAAATTAAATTTAAAATCTCGACGCCACTACAAAAAGCACGTAAAATAATATATTTTGCGCGATAATATATGTCGTAAACGCCGCAAGAATATTCTTAAACAAACTGTTCTGAAATAAACTGTTCTTTGACAGTGAAAGCTGTCGCCGTTTTTTTTTCTTCTTTTTGTCCGGAAGACATAACGCGGCTCATTATCGTGCGTTTCCACGGCTTTCGATTCGACAATATTATATTTTTTTCATATTTTTGTACATAAATAATATATTGTAAAATATCCTACGGTCGATTTACGAAATATACGATATTTAAAAATTACTAATTCTTTTTTCTTTTAAATTCGTTGAACACTGCGCGCTCAAGTTCAAACGAATTCATCATTGGCGGGAAGCAATAATGCAGGTCAAGTCGTACAAAACAATATATCGTCGACGATTCAACGGTATAGAATGATAATCTTTTATAAAACCGTTTTTAGGTGTATTGTACAATTTGCATTGTTAACGTTATACTTGTTTCGAAAAAATCGATTATAAATTCAAAATATATCAGTTGAGTTGAAAAAAAATTTTTTATGAAAAAAATTATCATTAATATTTAGCGTTTTTCTACAATTTGTATGAGATCCGAAATTGTTTCTTATACTCTTTCTAGACGTGACTCGTACTCGTTCGGTAGACGAGTGCCGTATTTACCGTACGACATTAGTTAAAACGTAAAATTGATTACAATATTAATTTAAATTATTTTTGAATGAATATTTAAATTAACACTTGTAGAATTCGACGGGAGGGGGGAATAAATTTAATAAATAAGCGTAAAGTATATAAAAAAAAACACTGCGGCGATTAAATGTCTCGTCCGTACACACTGAAAACGCGCGAATCGCAAAAATAATTCGAAATTAAATTAATCGTTCGAAATAAAAATAATTACGTTTAATTGAGGTTTGGTGTGAGAGAAGGAGGGGGCAAGTTATTAACGTTAAACCAAGAATAATTCGTTAATTTTAACTTTTTTTTTTTTGTTACTTATTAATAACTCGTTAACGGGGCCAACCTTGGGTACACGGATTGTACGCGGTTTGACGAGTTAAAAAAAAAAAAAAATAGAACAAAATTTACTCGACTCGAAATATAATATATAATATTAGGACAGCGGTTCCCAACCTTTTTTTTTTTTTGTCACCGAATCGTACCACTAGACACTTTTATGATCAATACGCGTACCAGAACCTTTATACCAAAACTGAATTTAGAAGAGTCAATTAATTTTTTTTTAATTACGTCTTTTATTATTATTATTTCGTTTATTAACATTTTTTTTTTTTATTGTATGATGTTCATGAAAGTAAAAAAAAAAAACTTAATTTTTAGGTAAAACTTAATTTTTAAATTTAATGCGCAATTCTTTGTCGTTCATTTTGCACAAGAACATCAATATCCGGCTGAACGGAACTAATTTTCACTCGTAAATCATTAAATTTGAATATCGAGCGTACTTCTGAGCTTATTTTTCGAATATAGCAGTTTAGAAAATACACTTTTGTCACTTACACAAATCAGACAAAAATGGAATGAAATAGCACTGTAATGTTTGCTTGAAAAAAAGATGGGTATTCGATTTTTGTCGACATCCAAAACGAAACTAGTGTTTTGTTATTAAAAGCGTCTTTCATTGAGCCGTCACTAATCGTATCGCAATGAACGATTCTTTGTCTTTTACATGACGTTCATACAAAAAAAATTGTATCAAAAAATTCCCTCCCGTACCACACGTTGGAAACCGCCGTATTAAGAAATTGGGTACCTAATAACAGTATTTTGGTCGTCATAACGTGCAAACCGATAATATAAATAATATAACTATCTACATAGGTGCGTATAAAATAACTGACACACTATCATGTATTATGTAAAAGTCAACAACCATTTTCGTGGTAGTCTGAAACGTTTCAATATTATTTCATTACGGAAAAATAAAATGTGTAATTTTAAACAGTCTTCAATAGTGTTTGCGCGTATTAAAACATATATTATAAACATTCACGTTATAGCTTCTCTACAGTATATACGGTGTATCTAAACTTTTGTTCAATTATTATCAATATTGAGCCGACATTTTATTTTCAGACTCAACTACAATGAATCTACAATGGTCTTTAACTCAAAAACTTGAGTCAACTGTGAGTCATATTACGAATTTAACTTTACTCATTTGTGGAAATCTTTTTTTTTTGTCATTAACACCAACATCTTTGGTAAACACATATTGCACACCGTGCAAATGGCGACTGGTGTACACGTGTACCGTGCGCTGAAGTATTATTCAAAATAATCGATCTAAACGAAATTATACTACTGTATATACCGTTAATATTATAAAACATACGTAGCGGACAGACATAGTATAGGTACAATTTTCGATTCGTCGTTGAAATCCGAGACCGAGTCAGGAAAAAACGTACGTATCCGTATTAAAATGTATTATTCTAAATTAAGAAATAATTTTTCAAACGCGGAGAATACGTGCAGTCCGTCTTTCAATAACAGACGCGTCCGTCCTGGTCGTGATGACCAGCTGGAGCCGAACGAAGGCCACCTAACCTTATAGGTTTACACTTAATTAGTACATAGAACATGTATGATTCGCTCGTACTTTCTTGTATTATGCGCGCGTCCTACCGCATGAATCATATAACAGCCAATTTAACATCTACAAATGAAAAATAAATATATATATCCTTTTAAGCGCCTCGTAGAAAAAAAAAAAAAAAAAGTATGACTGTTGATTCTATTTACATCGTGTATACGACCGAGCCTGCGCGAGGTAAAATTTGTACCCGCAGACGTTTAAAAACTAATATCGTGATTTTTGAAGGATACGCGCATTTCTCCATTTATTTGTACCTATACACGTACGTTTTCCTATATAGTGCGTATAAACCGTAACAATATTAATCTGTCGCGTGTTCGACGATATTTCACTGAAAATAACAAAACGATAATATTATGCTTTCTGTAAACGCAGCCGACGCTAACAAACGTTAACTGCAGCATCACCAATCGCTGCAATATTCACGATATTCCGCAATTACCGATACAATAATAAAAATTATTTACATATTGCGTTACGCCTATGCCGTGTTATTCAATCGACAACGAATAGTTTTCTGATTCGTCATCAGCACCGCCTAACACGACACAACGGCGTTCTCGGAACATCAAATTGTGCAGTCCGAATTACGCGCGTATAGACGTGTGTACGTCTGAATTTATTGTGTGTTTTATTAAAACGTAATAATATTTTTATACGCGTCGAGTGAGCTCCGCCGCAGTAGTTACTTTTTTAGGATTTAAATTTAAAATATCATAAATCGTATGCCAAAAAATATTCACAGTCCGTATTAGTAATAGTTTTTAAATGTTGTAATTTTTTTTTTAAATTGTTTGCGTCGTTTCGTTCACGTACAGTACTCGGGATTTTATTTTCGCTGCGGTGAAGGGGAGGAGGTCGGGGTAATGGTACGTTTTGGGTCTACGTTTAGTGTATTTTATGCCACTGACGGTTTTAAATGAGACCGTTCTATATATATATTTGTATTGGGAAAAGATAGGAGATTTTTATAGAAGAACGCGGAGAAGAAGAACTAAATCGCCGTATTTTACATCAAAAACTTTGTCCATCCTCTACCACAAGTTTTACTGCGGTACCGGACGATCGAAAGCTCAAAACTCATTTCTCGAGTGCAGTCATAGCGGTCTGACCGGTATTCGTGTTTTTACCGTGTAACGTATTATTATAAATACAATTCCTATCGCAATAGTAAAAAAAAAAAAAATTACTTCAAACACGAGTATTCCTACGCAATATCCAATAAATCGATTTTTAGAAATCGACCGACGAATAAACGACGCGACAATATTACTTAATAGTTAATCGAACGTGTCCCGCGTCCCGGGTAAATATATAATGTAACTTGTTCTCCCCGGAACAGTTGATCCGTGCAGTAGTAGGTTACAAGGTTTAATCGTTTCAGCGGTTAGTGAAGTGAAATAAAAATAAACGATATCCTGTATAATAGCCGAGAGGTCGTATTGTTTTCAACAAACCTAAAAAAAAAAAAAAAAATGTAAAAAACGTCGGTAAATTTTTCGACATTACTTTCAACGCGTTTTCGTTTTAATAAAAAAAAATCTAAGTACCCTACTTTTCAGCATTACAGTAGGCTATACTTGTATATGTATATTTAATGCTTCTTTTACTATTTCCGTGTTGTTTCGTTCATTTTTTTTTCAACTCGATTATTTATTTATTTTTTAATTTTCAATACGTTAAATTTACTTTATACCCACACCCGATATGTCGTATGCGATAATAATAATAATAATAATAAGGCCCGAAACTGTATACGCTATACGAACGTAGGAAATATGCGTGTATTTTTAAATACACTTATTATCGCTAAAAAAAAATATACACCACTAAAAGTGTGCGAAATATGGAATGATGCAACAAAAAAAAAATCTTCGTGTTTACCAAATTGAATCAAATTTTAAAACGTATAAAATTTGTTAAATAATTTACATTGAATAATCGAACTGTCCATTGCAATTGAATAGCTCATTATTGGCACATTGTAAACCGTGGTGAAAATTTCCGTGCACGTTATTAGCCCCGCAATGACCAAAAGATTGGCTAACACGTCTTATTTACGTCGGACCAGAGGCGATTACCACACCCGAAAAAAAAAAAAAGAAAAGAGAGAAAGAGCAATAAACAGTTGCGGCGAGTTATTATAATTCAATATTTCGAATGTTTTTGTGTTTAATACGCGGTGAAAATAGTCGTATATTTGTGAACATCGCCCACTATTGAGAAGAAATAGTGTCGTTGGTTTGTGAATGAAATTGTGTGTGCGAGATTACCAAAAAAAAAAAAAAAATAATAATAATAATAAAAAAAATATTAAGTGTTAACATACGCGCGAGAAAACAATGGATTATAATCAGACCCATATGGTCGTGTACGATTATTATTATTCATGTATTTAAAACAAATGAGATACCTAATTAGCTATTTTTGGCGGTACACTATACTTTTAAAAAAATATACATATATTATATACAATTATTTGAATACAGTGCTTATTACGGACGCGTTTCAGATTTATTATTTCATCTCCGAACAATAAACGCGTATTGGCCTACTCTAAATTTCGAATCGATTATGATTTCAACGAACGAAGCAATAGTCAAATTGAAAAAACGAGTAACGATTTTTATGAAAACAAACTCTTTTTAAGTGTAGATTTTTATTTTTCCTTAACAAGTGTATTTATTTCTAACGAGTATAAAGATAATATTTAATGAAAACGTTATGTCTACAAAGTGGCGTATTTACGGCGGAAGGGAGTTTCGAATTAACGTCCCCTCAGGACCAAAAGATCAATTTAAAAATATTACTGTGCGTCGGTCAGTTTATTGTATCAGCACGTTTAACGCTATTGCAGTCGACACTCCACGTGCAGTCAACAACAGACACATTACACCAAACTGTCTTATTTAAAAAAAAAAATGGTGATTTTATCAACCATCTCACAAATGAGTATTATAGTGAAGATCTGCGGAAAATTGAAAAGCCACTTAATCGAGGAATTATTTATTCTTATATATTATAATAATTCGTATTAAATAAAAGGCATTAATATAAAACCGGTTATTACTTTGAACAGGGAAAAGGCTTTTAAGGTTTTCGCTGCGTTTTCACGATTGGCCAGTTCTTACAGAACTGTCCAATGAAATTAGACGTTTGGAATTTGTACAAAATTTTCCCTCTTTTCTAAACACTCTAATGAATACATCAAAATAGCCTGCAATTTCCATTATACTCGCGACGAACAATTCATTACTATTTTCGATTAATTATCGTTAATTAAAAAAAATCGTTTATTTACCGGGGACGAAGTTTCTACGTTTTATTTTAAACCTCCCGCGCCCACGCAAAGAGAAACTGAAAATACGCGCCATTATAGTATAGTTGGTTCGCGTTGAAGACGCCGGCAACGCAGTTGTCGAAATACGTATACGCGATAAAAGTGTATTTTTTTTTTTGTGATTTTGGGTTTATAGTGTATAAAAAACAGTCACGAGTTCTCACGCGTATCTTAGTAAAAAAAATATGTTTTAATATTTATTACTCACAAATTTTTATAATAATGCGCAATTTATTTTGAGCGAGCAGCCCCAGGACCAAACGTCGTCGTCCCACTGAGTCATCCCTCTTGTGTGGGTTCTTTCCGCGGTATGGAATGTACGATGTAAATCGTAACGAGAAAAATCCGCGAATTTTAATGAAATTACCTCGGTTATCCGTTACTGACATTTAATTCGCCGAGCGGTTTTTTTTTTTTTGTTACATATAAATATCCTCTCGAGTCTATATATAGTATCTACAGTAGCTGATTCGACCGCGATTGTTGCGAAACGTTTATTCAATTATACCTACGCGCGTTTAATTCGTAATAATAATCATTTTTAATACGAGTATACCTACTATATACACCGATAGCGGCGCGTTAAAAGGATTGTCCTTATAAGGACGAATCACGTTTATAGACAAAAAGCGTATATATTATATATATACACATATAAATATATATAATATATTATTATATTATACGTTTATAAACTGTATATATATATTAATAATAATAATAATAATAATAGCGTGTTAATTAATCGGCAACGTCGGGAAAAATGTGACAAAGCGGCGTGTGCGAACATCTGGCGGTTTCGACGCGAATCAGTTGCTATTGTATACACGACTATTTGTGAATTTTTTTTTTCTATTTATTTTCTTTCGATGTCATTTTATTTTTTTTTGCGTGGGGCTTTGACGCGGGCAAACTACAAAAAAAAAAATAGTTTTACCAACGTAATGCGATTAAGCAACTCCAGCGGCTGTGTTTGTATATTATTATCGCCGTCGGCGTCCCCATAAAGATGGCAATGAAATAATAATAATAATAATAATAAAACGACAAAACGTATAAAAAAAATTTCTTTGAAAAAATATTACATCAAAATTAATAATATATAATATTATATATTATTATTATTATATAGGCTACAACACCGCGGCCGGTATTATACGATACAATATAATAAATAATACGGCGGGTAAGACGCGGTTCAGACGGCGTTCGGTCTGTGTGCAGTGGGTGTTCAAACTGGTTTTTTTCGCCAAGAACTACGTACGTCACATGCGCGCCCGCCCTCCAGAAGTCCAGCTGCTACTATACGTTCGACGATATTCTAATAGGTATATACCTACGTGCGGTTTCATTGAAGTTTCCGATCGCAATACGTTAACGCGATTCAGGCTCCATCCCCATACAAGTTTTTAAAATATAAAAACTACCGCCCTCTCCGTTTGTTAACTTATAAACCATTTAAATGTTAATTCAATAATGATTTCCCTAAGAGTTACTATATTCTATCCTTCGAAAAAGACCGCGAACCCGTGTACACAGTTAATACACCATATAGACACGTCATTATTCTCTATTATTATCCATGGAAAAACGACGTTTCTCTTTCCGTATATATATATATATGTTTGCTTGATACCCGCTAAGAAATAATTAGGTTTTTTTCTTCGTATAACTCACCAATAATATATTTATTTTTTATCGTGATTTTCGAGTTATAATGGAAAACATTTCGTCAACATAAAGACTTAAATATAAAATTAAATATTAAAAGGTACACGTATTTTTTATTTGTAAAGAAACGTTAAAGGTGTGAGAAGAGGGGCTGAAGAACAAAGGCCCAACTGTATCTGGAATAGCTCCCCACGAATTTATAAAATGTTCACGTCTCGGTTTAATACATAGTCTCTCGTCACAAAGTAAAATTGACTCAAGTTCCCTCTCGAAAACAGCCTGAGTACACGCCCCTGACAAAATCGAAATAACGTCTAATTCGTTATTTAATCCCGAAGAAATCGATCGGATTCGTATTCGATACGAACTCGATATACGTAATGGTAAGAAATTTATGTAAAAAAAAAAATGTATTACTCGAAGCTTTGCGAAAATGTTTAAAAATTAAATCGTCCAGTGTTAATACGGACAAAGTGAAAAGTTAAAAATCGCTATTACTTTTTATTTGTTTTTCGATAAAACTACGGTGTGAAAAGAAAGATTATATAGTTTTATTTTTTTTTTTTTGTGCCATCTTTTGGGTAATGTGAAAGTTTGAACGTCTCTCGTTCAAACGTGTTAGCAATAAAAATCAAAACGTCAAAATATCTTTTTATATTTATATTCTACGAATCTGGAAATGAGTTCTCCCGTAATTTTTCCGTAATCCGCGCCGGAGCTACAGATATACATCATTATCCTCCTACAAAAGTCGCCTACACTAAAAAGTAAAAACCGCGTTCAGAAAACTCTAATAGCGTTATTGCTCTTCGGACGATGTCTAACATTATTTTCGTATATGCGAAGTCAATTATATTTAAGAAAATCACCGAGAAAAACTAAAAACTAAAAAACCAAAATGAACACGTCTTTGTAAAACCAACGCATTCTTCGCTTCAATCAGAATCTAAAATATCAATAATTATTATTGTATCTCGGATGTCGTTGAATTTGCAATTTTTGCAGGTATTTTTTTTTTTTTAATTCGATCGCAATTTATTATTGATATTCCACATTTATAGTAAAACATTTTTTAATACTCACTGAACTCGAGAAAGATTTTGTGAAAATTAAAAATATTTATAAATGATACTTTATAAAGTAATTATGCGAGAATAAACGGCACCTAATTGATTCAAGTATTTTCGGTAAATAACACAATATATAAGACCGCCGCCGTCCATCAGACGATTTTTCATTTATTATTTTTTTCTTTCTTTGGAATTGTTTAATTAAATACCGTATTGGATTTTAATACCGCAACAATGTCTGAGCCCTAATAATAATAATAATAATAATAATAATAATAATAATAATAATAATAATAATGTTGTAAAAATAAATAGTGAAAATTATATTATCGTATTTTTATATTTATTAGAGAAAATTTTACTTTTAATTTTGGAGAAATTATTACTTATACGTAGACAATAAATAAAAAAATATATATATATATGTATACTTTTTAACTATAATTTTCCCGTATATACAACACAGATTTATAATACGATATTATTTTAATTCGTGTTATAGCTGCGAGCATAAAATATAGTGGTTTAAACGACTATCCGAATCGTTTATAAAATATTGTAAACATAAAACATTTTTTTATTAACAGTGCATAGTTACTTATCCCTTATATCGGACGCTATGCGTCGGGTTCGAAGGTCAGTATTTTTAATATATGGTAAGTTTTGTTGAATTTTAATAGATGTAAAAAAAAAAGTGAGCGTTTCGATACCCGGTAATTATATTGTGATTTTTACAAAAAAAAATAATAGTAAAATGAATTGTATCTTTTAATGCCATCTCCGAAATATTTCTAAATTATTATAAGTATATATAGGCAGGTGTACATTATACTTTCACTAAAAATCACAAAACGAAAATCGCAAACGTCAAAACGTTATCGACACCTACATTTGATTTACCTACCTTCATAACTATATATATATATATATATATATATATATATATATATATATACATATATATATACGTCTCATACATATTATTTTTTATAAACTATCGAGTATAGCAGCTTATCTTAATTAGTTATGTTATTTTTATTATTTCTTATGAGAATATATAAGTATACATATTATATCGAGTTCCCACTCGTTACTCGTTACTAAAATAATAATCTATATTTTTGAATCGACAACATGGTTATACGTAGTTTTTATTTTGTTACAAACGAGCTGCAGGCGTTTTTTATATTTTTATGTAAACACTCCTTATATTATTATTATTATTATTATTATTATTATTATTATTATTATTATTATTATTATTATTATTATTATTATTATTATTATTATTATTATTATTATTATTATTATTATTATTATTGAATTACGTCAGTACAATAGACATAATCGGATCGGTTTAAAACGAACAGGTTTCCTTTTCTCGACCTCACAACATGTCCGATACAATTTTCGGTTCATTATAGGGATATATACGTAGTAATATAGGTTATTTCAAAGATTTAAAAAAAAAAATTAGATATGAATAAATTAAGTTTTTAATAAAAAGAATATTTCTAGTCTGGGCAGGTTTTAAAAATTTTATAACTCCGGGAAAAATTATAGAATACGAGCAGTTTAAATTTCTTAAAACGATTAACGGATTAAATAAATATTATAATACTATTACTTTTACCAAGCCGACTATTGTTTCGCTTAGAATTTACATATCGAAATGCAAAATAACCTTATCAATAAAACAATCGTTTTTTCTATACTCAATAATACGTATATAAAACGATTTTTTTAGCGTAAAACGTTTAGAATTTTTAAAAAATGTATCTTTCCACATAAAAACAATTTTCACACAATTCCGGAAGGCACAAAATCTCTCGTGTCTCATGTAAATACACCAAAAAATTTATCGTTTTTTTTTTTTATTTGTGCATTAGTATCGTCCTGCCTTCTAGTCCACGCGCGTTCACTAATCATGTAAATTTATTTATTACACGAAAACACTTTATTGAATATTATTGAGAATAAAATTATTTCAAAAATTATTCAGTACTAATAGAAAATTATTAAAATACTTTTACACGAATACTTAACAATACTGTAAACGGTCATCCTTGCTAATCGCTTCAGACGTAGTGTAGTTTGCACCGATGTCGATTCCAAAAACGTCGAATGAAAATCACAAAAAATTTAATTCGTATATTTGGATAAAAATTGTACAAAAAACACCGAAGAGATTTTCTACAAGATCGTTCGACCATGTAATATAGTACACAATTTATACTGTCAAAATAATCGTAGAAAAATGTACAATAGCCTACCAAGTTCTAGATCAGGCCCCGATTTTATTTCGTACGAAATACGTTATGGATTTCTTTTTTTCAGATCATTTATTAATCATCGTTGTTGATCAAATAAACAATAATCGTTTCAAAAGGCCGCCGTCAAATTAAATTTTTTACGTGTAAAAATTGAAACGAATAATATTGTCGCGCGGACGTAAATCGTTCTTAAATCTCGTTTTGAACGCGTTCTGTAGTCGGCCGATTAACGCGCGCGCGCGCGATGTCAAATAAAATCGTTTTTAAACAAATTATGTTCACTTAACTCATTTTATTCGGTAAATAGCCTCGGCATAAATAAACGATTATATCAGCTCTGTTCACGTATAGCGTGTAACGGCTTTAATAATATCGTAGGGCCCGTACGCGAGATACGTTCGTATAAGTTTCAATAATTGTATAATATTCGAAAAAGTTGATAATTTTAAACCACAACGCATAGACTTTGTGAATTTTTTTTCTCTTCGAGGTCGGCATTACGTTTTAATAAGTATAAAATATAATACAACCGTCGATATAATAAATAGTCGGCTCTTAAGCCGCAAGCTAGTGAATTTATTAGCGAAATACGAGCGCGCTCGCAAGACGTATTTCGTGAGTACGAGTATATTATACGCGTACCGATTTCCCGATACAGTGTAAAATGTGCAATTTTAATCGAAAAAAAAATATGTTCGTAATGATTCGTATCGATTAATTATTATTATTATATTGTATACCGAGACTATTATATTGACGGCCCCGAGCCAGAATTCGCTACTTATTAACACGCACGCGATCCGGTATACATTTTTTCCCCTTACGTGTTTTATAATCTTTTTCTGCACTGTACCACCTCCAATTGTGACGCCGACATAACGTGTAACGTTACACCCAATGTATACATCATACACTGTACGACAGTGACTGCAATTTCGTTTAATAAACCAGCTCGAGGGACGTACACTGTTTGTTCGTGAATAGCTTACTTGTTGCGCTGCACAAATAATATTATAATCGTATATTGCGAAACGATTTCGATTATTTTATACGTATGCGACGTATGTAAAACGAAAAATATTATTTCATATTATTCGATAGTTTCAAAAAAAACCCAAGATATATTTAAAATATAGTAATAATTTGTTTTTTTTTTTGCCCCGATTACCAACACTCGACATTATCTGCAATGTACTCGATCCATTTTACCTACGTAGATACGGAACGAATATTATGTGCTATATATTATAGTGCCTATTCAGAAGGAAATTTGAAATAATAAACATGAAAATTAACAAATCCAAGACAAATATTCTAGTTGGCAACAGACAGAAATTAGACACTGCAAATATAATAATAGACAACTTCAAGCTACACAATGTGAATAGTTTCACGTACCTTGGAAGCAAGATTACAAGTGACGGGAAAAGTACCACAGATATGAGTTGTAAAATAATAGCACAAGCCAAACAGGTATTTTTCAAGAAGAAAAAACTATTCACCGCAAGATCATTAAACATTAATATCAGGAAAACACTTACAAAAAACAACGGTACGGAGTGTACGGGGTAGAATCATGGACGATTCTGAAAGCTGACGGAAGGAAAACAGAGGCCTTCGAAACTCGGTGTTGGAGAAGGGTGTTGAAAATCTCCTGGACAGATCGAGTGTAAAATGAAGAGGCGTATAATAGAATAGAGGAAAGAAGATCAGATACGGACAACAATAAGGGAGAGAAGAAAGAAGTGGATAGGACACTTCCCAAGGAATAATGCGTGGATTACGTTTATAATTGAAGGAGGAAAAGCAGAAGGGAAACCAGGAAGAGGAAGGCCCAGGCAGTCTTATACGAAACAGATTATTTTAGATTTAGGAAAAGAAAGTTATAACTTATAAGTGGTTAAAAAAAGCTGCTATGGACAGAGAGAAATGGAGGAACGCTTTAATATTAAACCAATCTTCGGATTGAAAAAAAAAACTCATATAAAACACTTTGTCGTATACATATTCGAGAATAAAATAGTGTTTTCGTAAATATATTCGCCCATCAAATCATACGATTCGCAACAAATTGTTCGCACGTTTAAATACTAACACGCGCTAATATTAATCCGTTCCGATGTATATATGAAAAATATTCGTAAAAAGCGGTAAAATCATATAATAATAATAGAGTCCGTTATATTAATGGGTATCGACGTTTTTATTTTACGCGCGAAACACTCGTCGTCGTTTCAACGTGTGTAGGTATACTGACTTTCTATATAGGTATACCCGGTGAAACGTGATGGACGTTGCAGTAGTTACGAGAAGGTAAAATGACAATAATCCAATAATTACCTGTAGCTAGTTTCGCCGTGTACTCCGGATTCTCAACGATGTAATCAAGCCCTATTCTAGACTCCATGACTAGATTTCAATACTCTTTCGAGCTGCCATTCCGGACCATATCCTTTTGTACGTTATTGTATTATCGTACTCGCATACACGCGTATATAGTTGTCTAAAAAAAAAAAACAAATTAAAACACGAAATTTTCTTTAAAAAAAACGTTTTAATTCCGCGTTCGCTACGAGTTAACATATATATATATATATAAATATACACTCGACATTTATACGAGCTAGAATAATATGTTTGTGGGGTAGAGTAACGCGCGCGCGCGCGCGGTAAACCGTAAACTTATAGGCGTGAAGTGAAAGTGACAATATTCCGCCGATTTTGAAGATCGACACTATGACGTTGCAATAGAGAATTATCCGTTGGAAACGGAATTATTCGTATACGCCCCGTAAAATTCAACTAATACGCCGTGCAGGTGGTCACAGTGTATTATAATAGGTCAGAGAACCTATTTATATTGTTTTTTTTTTGATACTTGTATTATTTAAATCGTACGACCGCCAACGATAATAATAAAGCGACAATAAGAGACGAACTAATAATGATAAAAAAGAAGATTTGGAAAAAATTGATTTTTCTTACACAATATAATCGTTATGGGCGTTCGTCGTCGTACTATCTCATCTGATAGCGTAACGTCGCACATTTATAATAAGAGGACTGGCAAACGAAACGGTGAAACGCTCCTAAAGAACACGCTGAGGTGTACCGCGAAAAAAAAAAAAAAAAAAAGAAATGTTCGAAAATTGAAGTGTTTACGACGATAAAACCTGCACCGTTACACGATGGGAAAGAACCCTGAAGGAGGCCGCACGGTTGTAATTAAGACGACAAATGTTTACAAAAAAACAAATTACGATATTATCTATGCGCAATAACAGAACCGGTTTTATTTTTTTAATATTTCTAAAATTCTTATAAGGAGTTACGAGATTTAAAAAAAAAAACAGTAAAAAATCGTATTTTTAAAATGCTTATAACGTTTTTAAGAATTAAGGATATTTTTTTAAAAATGGCATTGTACAGGGGTAATATTTTAAAATTATTTTGTGTCTAAAGTATGGCAATAGCTTTCAAAGCGATTATTTTGATGAAAGTCATATAGTAGCGTCGTCTTAAGTGAGCACTCGTATCCGTAAACCGTACAAAATATAATTATAAAAACGTGTGTCGAGCGTGGACACGTTTATTTTCAGTTTCTTTTTACTAAAACGGTTTTCTTTCAATGTGCGACGTAGATCCGAATCTCACGACGTATAATCACAGACCTTTATTAAGTAAATTCGATTTTAAAATAGTTTTTTTGTTTTATACAAAAAAAATTCTCAAAAACACACTAGAAATATGTAAAAAAAAAAATGTGTCCTGTTCAACACTGAGAATCACTGACGCACAACTAATTTAAACTGAAAGAAATAACACACACGAACGCGTAGACGTCCTATAATAAAGAATTTTTTTTCTCGAAAAAAATAAAATACCTAAAAAATAAACTATTCCAAAGCTGAGTATAGCGTATACCTACAACAAAATTTTAAGAGAAAACCACTGTATATGTGTGTGTTTATAAATATATATATAGAGTATATTAATATTATTATCGGTCAAATGTGTGTGTGTGTGTACACGTTTGTGCGTAAATTCTCTCTTTCCTGAGTGGCATTGAACGACACTAAAACACGACTGAGCCTCATGACCAGACATGGTATAGTTACTGGAATAATATTATCATCGCGCGTGTTGCAACTTCTTTTTTTTTTTCGTGTCAATCTTCACCAAGGACGCCACCGTATCCGTTTGTAGATGATTGTTTATTTACGAGATTCGGTATGACATATTTTTTTTTTTTAATAAATAAATAATAATAATAAAGATTATCTCTACTGCTGCTGCTGCTGCTGCTGCTGCGTAGTGCGCGCGCGAGAGGAAACGGTGCCGGAAAAACGGACTCTGCGAAATAACGAACGCGATACGCGCGCTCGTCGTTTTTTTTTCTCTCCGCCAAAAATTCGACTTTTGCCATATAATTTGTGATCGTAATCGAAACGTATCTACGTAGGTTTTGCGGAATTAAAGTGGTTTTTTTTTTCGTAATACGCGAATACTACGCAGTGTTGTGTGTTTAATACAGTCGCGAATTCGAGACAGAGTGTATAAGAAAAATCTGTATGCGAACGCGCGAGTGGGTGTCTTCCGCGCGCGACGACCGAAAGGAGTGGCCGTTTAATTTGTGAAGTCATCACTGCAGACAGCAGTATATATATATATATATATATATATATATAAGAACACGGGCTGCAGTCGTTAGGAAAACGTTATACGTATACAGAGAACGTTGTATAACGATATGATATTATTATAATACGTCGGAATATATTGTGCGGTAATACTGCGTCAAGTTAGTTAAAAAGTAATTTTTGAAATTAAAAAAAGAAAAAATACGCATCTAAATAAAACGAATGTATAATCCGGTTTGTTTTATAGTTTTTAACGATAGGCTGCGGCGGCCGAGTCGGCCGATTGGGTTTTTAACTCGTCCTGCAGTCAGAATAAAAGTAATACTTGATTTTTTTTAAAAAAAATTCAAAATTTAACTGGGGGGAAAAAAACGTGAAAAATACTACCATCGTCGACGACGTCTTATATAGTTGTACGTCGTTTGACTTTCGATAAAACCTTTGTACGGAGTCTTAAGAGGACGCTGCTAGGATTTTCATCGAAACGGTAATCGTTTCGCGCGTGAAAGAACTCTGAAGGCTACTGGAATCATACTTTAGACAGCAAAAAAAAAATATATTACCTATAAGTAGTCATTTTGTTTTTTTTTTAATATCTTATTGATAATTATAGAGCTACGAACGTTTTAAAAATACAATTTTTATTTTTTTGAAATCTCGTCACTATCCTCATAAGAATGATAAAAGATATCTGAAAAACAGCTCCGTTATTGCGATAATATTGTAATTTTATTTCGTGTAAACGTTCCCGCGTCTTGAGTACGACCAGTGTTGCAGCGGCCTTCGGGGTTCTTTCCCCCGTCAAACGGTATTATCACCGTGAACGGTACAGTTTTTGAACGTTTTCTGCAATGTCGCGCCGCGGTTTCGTTCGCCCGTGTATCGTCCTCTTAAAGAAGAAGAAGAAGAAAAAATTTAACCGAATAATTTTTATTGATTTTTTTTTTTAATGCAGCGTCGTTGTTCAATCTTTGCACACGTCACAATTTAATCGAGAAAGAAAAAAAAATCCGTCTATAACATACACGCGTAATATGGTGAAGTGAAGTACGCGAACGAGAAATGACAGATACGCGGCGGTTCAATATATATATATGCTCGTATATATACGTATCGACCGACCGCAGCATCGCCCACTCGATTTATCATTGTCTTTTGCACGTTAAAATATTTTGACACCCATATTATTATAATACACATTATAAAATTTAATCTCGCGGCACACAACATTACTGTATATTGTAATAAAATATAATATGTACTCGTGTACGGTGGGTACCCGACGAAACCTACAGGTTTCCATCGTTCTTGACCACAAAACGACATAATATCGATGATAAACATCTGCAGCGTTAGCTGCGTGTTTGACGGTCGTTCAACGCGAAGTACATTTATGTGAAATCCTAAATTGCACACGGTGTTTTCGGGGTGTTGTCCGCTTATATTACATACGTGCCACCTACAATGTAAATATTATGCTAATACAATCGCGTATACGTTTTTTTTTTATAATAAATGCGAAAAAAAAAATGTTTCGTCTCTACGTACCTGATAATAATATATACTGTGGCGTATACTCGTGTATAGGAAGAAGAAAAAAAACAAACGTCAACAGAGCCGGGCTGTGTAATTTTTTTAGTTATTGTAAAAAATATCGAAACGAACAAATGTGTGACTTTTATTCCACCGCGGCTGTAACTCGTAATTCAATTTTTCCGCGTTTTATCTACGATGACGCATTATATATCGATTAAATCGTTTTCCGATGTTCTACGCGGCCGTCAATGACAACATTATATTATGTAATATCGTTCGCAGGCTCTTTTTTTTTTTTTTACAAAAAATTAATATAAAACACCGCTCTCCGACATTTCCAAATGAAATTACAAAATAATTAGAAAAGACAAAAAAAAAAAGTTAAAATCCAGGTTAACGTTTAAGTCATTTTTTATTTAAGCGATTAACAATTTTTTTTTCTGATTTACCGTAAAAAATTGGGGGATTTTTTTTTTATCGTCTGGAAAACTTTATAAATTAAATTTCAAAGACGAAGGACATTTTTCCGAGCACGGTTTTAATTTTTAGCGTACGCAATTTTTATAGGCTTCGAGTTTTGAAAAAGTCTCGGAAGACACGCGCGGTATATTATACAATAATATTTAAAAAAAAGTGTATATTTACATTTTTGAATAACAGCCTGTGCCACTGGCTTTCAAATGTTTCTTTTTAAGGCGTAATACGCGTATCAGATCAAAATTTCACTGTTTAAATCGTTTGTCGTCGGGTTTTCGTTAAAGTTATTCATTATTGTTTTAATATCGTCAAGAAAGTGTTAAGTTGAGCCACATTTTTTTTCAGAGTTTATAAAAAAATATACATAAATAAATTTAACTCGACTTGTGTTTTTTAACTTGACGAGTTTAAAAAAAAAGAATCGATCGACTTGCTTCGTGTGCAGTGGCGTAGCCAGGATTATGTAATGGGGGAGTTTTTAAGTATAAATGAAATTATAAGCTTTTACATTTTTTGTTGAGTTTGTTGCACAATGCTCATACTCTTATTGAACCATTCAAGGACCAGGTTCAATGGTGTATATACAAAAAAATAAAAATAAACGAATAAAAATAAAACAAATAAATATATAAGCGCTGCAATATGAAATTCTTTTATTATTTTAATTCTATTATTTTATAGAAATAGGTAGAAAATCTGTTGTTATCAATCTGGACTCTGGACGAGTTTTCAAAAGTATTATGCTTTTACTTGTAAAATGACAAAATATATCATATTTTTTTGCAGTAGGTACTAGAATTAATGAAATATACAATTGTATAAATTGTATACATTTATTAGATTAAAATATAAAAAAAGGCAATGGGGGGGTTTAAACACCCAAACCTCCCCCCCTCTGGCTACGCCACTGTTCGTGTGTATAAGTAATTCCAGTGGCGTAGCCAGGAATTTCATACGGGGGAGAGGCTAAGATTATTCAATATCACATATATGTAGATAATACGTAAATTATCTTAAAAGCGTCAAACAGTATACAGGTGTCGAGTGTATACAACACAAAATGTCAAAATATAATAATAACAATTAGGAATAAATTTAAAATATATAAAATACAAAATTAAAAATATGTATTATAAAAAAAAACCACGTATAAAAAGGAAATATGTTTAGAATATTCCCAAAATTTGTATAAAGGTAACAATATTATTTTCGACTATGAGTTATCGTCGGGTTAAAACCCGATACATTAATATCATATAGTATCATATTAATAGGTTAACCCGATGATAGGCGAAACTAGTTGTTACTTTATATTTTATAGACATTTTGTAAATACTCTAAGTATATATTTTATTTTAACGATGATAATATAGTTTGAATCTGCTCTAACTACAGCAGTCTTCTATAGTGTTTCTAGAAGTGATCGCTGAATGACCGCAATCGATATAGCATTAAAAAAAAATCACGTAGCTCACCTGGCTGGCCGAACACCGGGGGTAAGCAACTGGTATAATTTTGAAGTGCAAAAATCGAATGATATGCCCGGGGGCGGAGCTTGCTCTAGAATTCTTACCGGGCAAATAAGATTTTTCCAAGCCACTTATAATATTTGAGGCCACTAATTTTCAACTGGGTACAGACACTAATACTAAATACTCGTAACGTGTAACATTATATCATTATTTACGTTATATTTTATTTAAAATTACATCTGACACTAAAATCGGTCGGGGGCCGTTTTACTATTAAAGGGCCAGGCCACTCCGCCCCCGAACACGCCGTTCGGAAAATCGATTATTATCGTCGATTTTCGTAGACTTTAACGCGCGCGCGTTTTTCGCGCCACGAATCGAGTCGGTGAGTAAGTACGCCGACCGATACGGCGGTCTGAGCTCAAACCCAAATCGCTATTAAGTAACCGCTGCAAAAAAAAACACACACACACAAACACACGTGATATTGCGAATATACCTATTATTGTACGCGCGCGGGGTATAACCGCGTGTAATAATAATAATAATAATAATATAATGCGAAACATAGTTCGCGTATTTAGTCATAATATATACGGCTTAACCGAAACGGGAGAGAAATTTCCGAGAGACAATAGACAATGAATCAATTTTCCGAGTGTATAATAATAATAATAATAATGTGCAGTACAGTTCGAAACCGAAACGGGGAGTATAATATATTGTATTGGTCTCTCGACGAGATCCAGGCGCGTATTTTTTTTTTTTGTATCGCGAGCGCATTATACGCGTATATACACCGCGGTAGGTATATACGTGACATAACGAGTGGTCGGCGATTTAAACGAGGGTAAACGAAGTGGACGCGTGAAACGGAGACGGGGTTCAACGGACGCTTATACACACACACACACACACACACACGATAATATAGTAATAATTGTTATTCGATTTTTTTTTTCTTTCTATTATTATAATAATAATATTGTAATATATTTTTAAAAAAAACACAAGCACGATACTACACCCCGGCCGTGCGACCAGCTCAGGAAGTCGAACTGTTTTTTCTCGCGGTTTATTATTATTATTAACCGCGCGCGCGCGTATACTCCTCGTAGTACGTATACGTACACACGCGTATAACCCTTTTGTGATAATATTTATATTGTTAAAACGAAAAATTATTGTTTTAATATTCTTGATACGTCGCTGCGACGCACACACTGCGGCAAGTGACAAATTGGCCATTGTTTTCTCGACCGTTCACTACTAAAACGGAACAGGAAGTTTGCGCGGTGACGTCCACGCGCGCGCTGAACGAAAAACAATGAAAAATAAATAAATATATATATATATATATTTTTTTTAACGCAACGCCTATAACTCACGCTCGTTATTACCTATTACGCGCGTTGTGTTAAAAATCAATTTTTTTTTTTTTGTGCGTGTAACCCGAAATCCGACCCCGTTTACATAATATTATCGAAAAATCGTATTTTTATAATCGCGAAAATATACGAAATAACAGAAGAACGATATTGTAATTTCGAATCGTTACGGACGTCTTATCACAAAAAAAAAAAAAGTAAATTAGCCGAATTCGACCGAACGGAAAAATCGAATGTTTTACAATTTTTTTTTTTTTTGAAATACCCACCGAAATCGATAAAAAGTATGCGCGCATTTTCGTGTAGAATAATCGGTTTTTTCCCCCGTAAGTAAAAAAAAAAAAAAACGCTTATCGACTCTGGAAAATATTTCCAATAACAGCTTCGGTGAATATATTAACATATTTTATACGAGCCCGTTTAACAAAAAGGAATCTTTGTGACGGGCAATAAGCGCGCATTATATACGCTCTACGCGCGCCATATTCATATATATATATAGTTAGTTATTATCCTGCGCTTCTGCCACGGCTCGTAGCGTAATATTAATTAAGTCGTTTATATTCCTCGGTTTTTCTATATCGCCGTCGTCAAACACGACTCCGGTCTCCGAATGCGCAGACACGTACCTATTCCGACCGGGTCCTGCTCGTATAATAATAATAATAATATTCCTTTTCACGAATATCGTCCTGTTGAAATCGCGCAGTCACAGTTCCGAACACTATTATTATTATTTAACGATATAGTCGCCTCCTGTAGGCGTCCTATAGGTGCGTCCTATAGGTGCGCGGTGCAGCGCATACTACCCCTTGTACGAGCTTGCAATATGGAACAAAGAAGTGCGACAAAATGACGTGTTCAACTTCGAAAATATTGTTTGTAGAAACGCGTATAGGTACTCGTATATGATACAGCGATCATTCTGCAGTGGTGAAGCTGCATCTGGTACTACAACGTACGCGCGGTAAAAACGGTTTCAAGACGGTCGAGTATCGTTGTGGATGACGACGAACGGAGGAAGGGAAGCCATCGTGACGGTTAAATGTCGCGAAGGTGCTTGCGATTTTGCTGGAACAACCTCATATTATCGTTCGGACCATAGTAGAAGAGTAACAAACGTCGGTAAAGACGTATACCGATTCTAAGCGGAAAAAAAATGAATCGTCGATATGTTCTCTTTTCGTTCCACACTTTTTGACCGCGACGCCGAATAAAAACACACGCGTCTTTCTTGCACCGAAGATTTCGTTGAAACTGCTGGATATAGTGATCCGAATTTTTCGAAAACAATTGTAACGGATGATTGTGAAAATATTGGTGTTTCGTGTATGACTCTCAAACCAAACGGCATCTTTCTACAGAAGATTTTTGAAGTCGAACACGTCTTCTTTTTTTTATTGCAGCATTTTTTTGTTCCATATTGCATGCCCGTGCATGAACTGTAGGTACACCCCATGCAGCTGAATGTAACTCGAGAATGAACCGACCAAACGTGTTGAATTTTTTCACACATACTCGCGTTAAGCTTTCTATACTAAACGATGCTTTGTTGTACGAGCGATAGCGCTATTTATATTGATTACAGTAATTTAGTTCGGAAATACACGTACTGTGTATTATGCCATTGATTTTTACAAATCCTTATTAAACACATTACGAAATCCTATTATAAAATCAATAATATTACTCGCATATGTATATAAAATACGCTATAAAACGCATCTATATACAGTTGACGTTTATAAAAATACATTTCGATCCCGAGATGATTTACTAAATTAAAAACATACAGCGGATAAGCAGTACCGATTATTATTATTATTATATACGTGTGTATGTGTGCTGAGCGGTTCACAGTTAAACAGTAAAACTATTTTTTTAAATTTAAATTTATTTGTAAGTCTTAATGAATTGGACTTTTCTGAAAATTCGTCGCATTCGCCTATTACGGTTTTTATGTACAAAAAATAAAAAAATCGCGTTTTCAATTCGAAGAACACGACATTATTGTTACTTCTTCAAATAAAACTGAACCGCGAAAAATTTGTAAATAATTAACTTTTGAATTTTATTTTACACGCCTACGAGTAACCACTATGATCGAAAACAAAACGTGCCTAGAATAAAATACATTATAAATTGCGATAATGCTAATGTCGTTATTATTGCGTGTGATAACGCGTTTGCGTGGCGTATGTTCTCGTTTAAAAATCAAAATTCGTAAAAAAAAAAGAATAATAAGACTCGGATAAAAAAATACTTTTAAAAAGTATTTGCAATCATACGTATTCCGAATACTTCGGGAAAAAAAATAGTATTCACAATACGTATTCGAATACTTATCGTGACTCGATTCCCTTAGGAATTTCGAGCACTTCACAAAAAAAGTATTTCAAATAGTTTTATAATAATAATTTTTTATACTATACATTTCAGTAATACCGTCCATTTCGAGTTTGTTTGAACGCGTCGACGCTCTGGAACTGTACCAGTCGGATATGAAAAATTCCTGTTCGCGTTTTGATAGTCCTATTCTCGAGGAAGGACGTAGGACATAGAGTATTCGGAACGCTTTAAAATATATATATATATATATAAAAGTAACGTGTTGAAATACCTTCGAAACAGAAAAACCGTACAGAACACTGCCCAAGTCCGACGATACGTTATTACGTATTATATTAGATATATAAAAAAAAAAAAAAAATTATTATATTATTTAATATCGCGCCGTTTAGGAGATATCGCGCGCAACTCTCGCGTTGGATTTGTGTCAAATACAAAAAAAAAAAAAAAATAGTATAAGGTCGAGCGACAGTTGTCGGTTGGCTGTACACAGTGGTGGCGCGGTAGTGCGCGCGTATACGAGTGTATAATATAGTGAGTGGTAGTAGGCGAGCCGGAGGAGCCCTTATTTGGAAACTGGCCGTCTGCTGCAGTCCGTCCCGTCCTTTAAATATTGTTATTATAACGCCAACCTTGCCCCCCACACACACACACACACACACACAAACGGCGAGTATTAGTCATCTTCATTAATCAAAAATAAATACGGTTTAAAATACATACTGTGTGTACCTCTCTATAGTGTACGCTGCACGTCGCACGCGTACATAATAGAGCTGGACGTTATAATATTATTATTATTGACCCCCCAAAGGAGAATAATTCGTATAAGGATAACGTATTAAAGGACATCAAACGCCTGTATAAAGGACGCGCGTTGTATCGACTCAAAGGAGAATCGAACGCCTCGGAACACGCGCGACGCTATACCGCAACGGTCAAACAGTCGTTACGATATATGAAACGAATTATTTTTATTTTATTTTAAATATTGTATTTTTTTTATTGAATAATTTAATATTTTATCTTGTCCGCACATAAAAATGTAACGTAATCGTCGTAATAATAATAATAATATGGTACGCGCACATTGTCGTCGTACCAAAACGCGGTCGTGTCTCTGTAATGCGTATTGCGTTAACGTTACAATATAATGCACATATAAATATTTATGTTTCGATTATATTATTATTATCATCGTTATTAGATAATCGAAATCTCATATTTTATTTATAACGAACCGCGTTGAATTAAAAAAAAAAATATCATTCCCCGTTCTAATAAACCGAATTGTACCGATTTGAATAATATCGCATATTATTATTGTACCGCAGTGAACATCTGGTAGGTATAGGTTTTTAAATTACCGAAGAAAAAAAAGTATTAATATTTATATAATATAGGCTAAACCGCGTTATGGAAAACGCGATAAATGAAATTGGGTCGGGGCGAGACATTTTTTTTTTCCTGCGCGCTTAATCACAGTTATTAGTGAAAACCGCGTCTGTACAAATGCGTGTCCGAATATTTCTCTTAACGTATTATTTCCTATAATAAAATTGAATTTTTTTTTTTTTTTTTTAAATATTACTCACTAAACCCATTCGTTTACGCGCGTATACCGCATATGCGAATATCTCGACCGAGAATCTCTCGAATCACACGCTTTATCTTCCAACGTACAAAACTTGCCGCCTACGTTATATACTACGCACTACGCGATTTAAGTGTTATTACTTCGACAGATAGACTGTCCTAAACCTGCGCAGCGTTCAAAAATATATTAATAAAACTATTTTAACGCGGGCCATAATCTGTCGGCCCAGCTTTAATTCGTTTATCCGCGATTTTTTACGACGCGAGTAACGAAAAGAATAATCGACTTTTTTTTTCCTTTTGTCAGTAGGTTTTTTTTTTTAAAATCGTGTGTGTTTCACTAAGAAAGTTTTTACCGCGGTTTAACAATTCGACGTGGAATCACGGATTTAATAAAATCATAATAATAATAATAAAACTAAAGAAGAAGTTTTGGCTCGAGGGTGTGTCGAGATGTCGCCGCGATGATATTATATTATTATTATTATTATACGTCTACTTTGACGGGCCCCTTTTGACTCGATGTCCGGTCGTTTACACACCGCGACGGGGCTCGTTGGCATTTCACAAAGTAGCAAACAGCTGCAGTGTAGAAAAAAAAACGAGCCGCATAATTGAATAACGATATATTATTGTTATAAAACCGTTTTACAAGTAACATATTAGAAGAAGAAAAAAACAGTGTTATACGTTTTACGCAGCAATTCGTTTATTACTTTGCAGCACGTTTCGCAAACATTACCTACAAAAACCCACGCGAATACCCGATGCGTTTTTTATTTCACCTATGGGCGCGTTTTACAAAATTTACACGGTTTTCGTAACTCATTAATACTAATGACGCGACGATACCGCGTCATTACAATCACTAACATCGCTATAAGATCTCGAATACTTTCAACGGTAATCGATCTCAACTAAAGTGATATATACATAAATATATAAGTCGCGATGACTTCTTGAAATCGTAAGATTTTCCACACGATCATATCGCCGTATTATGCGAAAATCCAATACAATATTATCAATCGGTTTAGCCAACTATATATAACACAAACCGTCGTTTTTTTCCTGTATATATAAGTCGATTAAAAGAAAAAAAAATTTCAATTTTTTCATACTTTTCTGTATCGGCGAAAATCCATTACCCGCAGTATAATATTATAATAATATAAATAAAGCGTTTTATATTCTAAAATCGATAGACAGACTCGTGAAAATTCACAATCGTTCTATTATTATTATAGACTTATTATCGTACCTTAAACTATAGCGAGCCATGCAATATACCGCGATAACTGTTTTTTTTTTTTTACTACACGAATATTTAAAAATTATTTCTAAAACATATTATTATAATATGGGATACGCGTTTACGTATAATACACTGCGATGTCGCGCGTGTAGCCAAAATTTTCAATATCGTTAATCTTCTTATAATAACCAGTATTTTAACGTTCACGTATACGTGCAGTAGTAAAACGAAAAAAAAAGCGACGAATAATGCAGGTTTTACACGTTTTTTTTTTTTTTTTTTTACAATATATTATGTAATTATAAAGAATAATACGGTTTAATACGGAAATAATTATTGTAGTGTTTCCAATAGACTGCGCCGCGATTCGCAGTTCGATTATTTCGTATATTAAAACAATTTTAAAATACGCTAATTTAATAGGTATAAATCAATTGGTACGTACCGAAAAAAAAAAACAAATAGAAAACGTCCTGCACATTCGTTTATATCCACAACACTTTTTTTTCTAAGAAATTAAACAAAGGCGGATATAACAGAAACGAATAAAAACTACGTGAATAATATTATTATTTAAAAGAGCAAAAAAAAAAAACGTATTGAAAAATAATGTTATAAACTTGTATTGTGCGCGGCGAGGAACGGGTTTATCGAACGAACGTGTTGATCGGATCGGTATAAGAAACAAACTGTTGCTAAGGCGCCACCCGTGAAAACACCTACGACATGTGTTCCTCGATATTGTTCAAGTCTATACGAATGAGTTCCCTTTCCACAATATATATTATATACTTGCACACCTATCTATATAGTTATATATATGTGCTGTTGTTTTTTTATCTATTGGATCGAAGGAAAAAAAAGACCAATAAATAACTCGAACGCGCTTAATGTTTATTAAATATACATATTTTTTTTTTTTTAATACATAATATTACTTACACAGGCACCCCTCCCCCCCACCCATTCGATTTATGGCCCGAGTACTGTACAAAAATCCGCGGGCCTTCGTTATACGTACAATTTTTTTTTTTTAGTCTATTTTTTTAGTATTAAAATATAAGCTAGAAAAAAAATTGTTAACGCTTAAATAATAATAAAATATAAATTAATATAATATATAAATAATATATAATATATAAAAATACAAAATCATACGCGAATTATTATTTATCTTAAACGCAAAATGTTTTTTTTTTTTATATAATTTTCGGTTATTTTATTTATTTTAGAAAATAAGCTCGTCAATATTTCTTAATATTTTTCGGTTTCTCAAACCGCGGAATAATTTTTTTTGTTTTAATTTACTGTATCGCTATACTTGTATAAACTGAACAACACTTGTTGCGAATCATTCGGTTTACATACAATAATAATAACGCGATATGATATTCATTATTTTCACGAAGAGGGAGGCCTATATACGATACCATATAATTTTTTCTACAGCTCCATTTCATATTTGTTTTTTTTTTTTTTATTATTAAGTTATTTGTAGAAATTAAAATGTTTCAAAATCAAAATGTATATACCTATAAGTATACTGACGACGTTAGTTTTTAATTATTACTAATTCGTAAATACTATTAAGTTTAAAAATATATATATATTATCCTAAGATTTAGGATATATTAAAATATAATGTGTGTTCAAGACGTATAAATGCCGCCTCCTCCCAAATTGATACTCTGGATCCGCGCCTGTTATCAAACGTGTTTTGTCGTTGTTTTTCGTTAGCTTCCTTATTGAAAATATCGCAATAGACTGCAGTGGTCGGTGCTCTGTAGACTCTAAAATATAAACGACAACAGGAACACGATTCGTCTCTTTCAGACGACTACTAATCGTTTTATATAAAAAAATATATATATTATTATTTAAAAAATATATTTAATATAAAAAAATTATACGTACAATTTTTTTTTCATATGAACGTGCAGTTTATCTATGATTTTTGCGCGAGCTCCGTCGACAGTTCGGATCACTGCAGGACGATAGGGATCTTACCGACTCCCCGACTCACTCGTGAGAGTCCTGCTTATGCCATTTATAGTATTGTATCTAATAAATCGACAAAAATCTACGTATAAAAAAAAAATTTGTTATACTACACGTTGATTTAAAATATTTTATCGTTGATCCGCGCGTTATTTGAAGAATATTGTTACTAGAGCGCGAAAAACGAGAGGTACGCATTTCAGAAATGTAAGTTTATTCATATACGCGCCACAGATATCGATAAAAAATATGTAATGATCGAAAACATATATATATATATTTTTTGTAAAATATGTCGAAAATAATAGTTATATATATATATATATAGATAATAATTATGCGTATACATCTTAGCAGAGCGCGCAGTATAGTGCGTATAGTGTTGTAACTGCAGAATATATTATACTGTCATCAGTCTCATACGCGTAAAATCTATACAAATTACAATTTATATCTAAAGCGTATTATTATACCTATATATGTGTTGGTAAATTGTAAAAAAAAAAAACGCGGCTACTATACGTATTGCACACATTAAACATTATTGTTCCAGTTATATAACCCTCGAATTTTTTTAAGTTATCCGCTGTACAAATAAAAATTATATTCTTTATACGTATATCTATATATATATATACGTTATAATTAGGACATGAAACATTGAAAATTTACGTATCCAAAACGTGCAAGCGCAACCATATGGTAATTCAAGGACTCAACGAACAACATTGAAGAATCGGCATCTGGGTCATCGTATGTGTGTGTGTACCGCGCGGCTACGCTTACATATATATAATATATATTTTAATATTTATATATTATAACATATACGATTCACTGCGATAAATTATTATTTATATTATTCTTTAATGACAACGAAAGCGCGGTGTTTATTTAAATATCGAATCGCACTGCACCGTGAATATTTGAATATTTCAACGAACTCACGGCTGTTTCAGCATATTATCATTCCGAACGGATTGAAAAAGCATTTTATATAATATTACACCAGCTGTCACCGCGGTGCACTTCGTTGCCCGTAAAAAAAAAAAATCCCACCTCTTATATAATGCGTGATTCAAATTTTGTTCACATCCGTATTCGATACTCGGTGTAAGGATGTCCAAAACTTCAAAAAAGATTTAAGTTTAACTTTGATTTTTATTTTATTTGTGACTGACGAATAAAACTTTGCCGACTTTTTAGAACTTGTTCCATCATTAACTGTCGTTGTGGGCCCCCACGACTGACCGCGACGCATCGCCCGCCCGCGGGCTATCACTTCGTTTTCGCTAAGCGTTTGTTCCGACTCTTTTTTTCTCGGCTCCTAAGGCTCGTAGCGTGATGTCAAATAGCCTATATCCTTCCCCAAAAATCGGGTTATCAAATGCAAAAAGAATTTTTCAATTCCGGCTGGTAGTTTCAGAGATCAATGCGTTCGAATAAAACAAACTCTTCCGCTTTGTTATACTCGTACATTATACAGTATAGATATTAAGTATAAATGTTCTATTACATATTAAACGAATCGTTTATCAGAACAATTTGTAAGGAAAAATTTTAAAAAAACATAATTATATAACCGGTATCTATATAATCAGCTATATAATATTATAGGCTGGACAACGGTCAACGGACGAGTTAAAAATTCAAATCGAGTTTAAAAGTTACACGCGGTATTATTTATAGTGTTTATAAGTAACGTTTTCCGAAATTGACGCACGTGAGCTTCAAATATATACAAAATAAATAATTTAAAATAAAATAATTTTCTTTTTTTTTTGTGTACGTTTTTTACTTTTCACTGCAGGCATCAGGTTTCGACAACGACGGACATATTAATAATAATAATAATAATAAAAAATAATCCACTCAAATAATAGCTCTTGAGTTCAATTAATTACAGCATAATATATATTATCACTCACAGTTAATAGTTATGGCGAAACGTTTTCACTTTTCAACGACTATATACTGCAGTCGAGTTTAAAGTCAAAACGGGGGAAAAAAATATTGATTTAACACGGTTGAAAAAAAAAAGTTAAATTCTATTTTTTTTATTATACAACAATTGGGATTTCAGCGTACAATTACTTCACAAAAGTAACACGGGTTTTTCTTTTACGAACTCCTTTTATTATATAATTCAATATATGAATAGTACCCATATTTAGTCATATAGGTTTTAAATATTTCGTTATACACGTATTAAGGTACGGTATAGTCGTTTCAGTCTTTAGGAATTTTTTACTATTTTACAATACTTATAATAATAATAATAATGCGTTTCGAACTTCTAAACTTATATCTAAATATTTTATGTCCATATACTCGTATACCGCAACGACGACGTTATAAATAACTCAAATATGAAATAGTAATAATAACTATATATATTACATATACGAACCGAGATATTATGTATAATTGTATCTTAATAGCGTTTCAGATCGCTCTAATAGCACGTACCACCTACATAATATATGTACAGGGTGTCTCGAAAATGCTATAATTTTTGTTCTAATCAATATTTTTAAGTTTTTTTTTTCAATGATTATCACAACCTTGCTCTACATAATAATATTATTATCTTTCAGGTTTCATTTTTTTTTTTTAACTAAAAATTTTAAAATTTACATTTTCGAAAATAGCCATTTTATAATTTTATATTTATTGATAATACTATAATCGTCAATTTTCTACAATTTTATTTTTTGTTTTTTGAAGTTTACGAAAATTTCAATTTTTTTCAGCAAAACGGTGTGTCATCATTTTGCAGTCCGCATTATTTTGCTGGCAGCCGGCGCGTTCTCTCGTATATTATATACTTGAAATATTATAGAATACTAAAATTTCCCGTATTTTATATATATATATATATCAGTCTTGTAAAAAATACTTTTAAAAAAGTATTTAAATACTAGTATTTGTATGTATTTCTTATGCGAATACTTTTTTAAAAAGTATTTAAATACAGTATTTTTTACAAGACTGATATATATATATATATATATATATATATATATGAACAAGTTTTCGTTCAAAACTGTGCACGGGCGAAGCCGGGTAATTCAGCTAGTAATAATATATAATTTATATAATAATATAATTTAATATTTTATTGAATTTTAACGCCACGTGCCAGTTGTCAGCTGCTGTCTGTGATATCAAAATTCCGCCGCATTTGACATTTTTTTTCCTCCATGACAAAATTGTAATCGATTTGGATAAATTGATAGGCGCGAGTGTACGATAAAACCGAATATTTTATTCTATTCTGTGATTTTACACTCGCGTAATTTATTTCGTAAAAAACTCGGACTCGCTTAAAACATTTTTGTTGTTGCTGTTGAAAAATTGCGTTTGCTAAATATCTGTTATTGGTACGCGTTTAACGGTGTGATGACAAGGAGAAAACCGAATATTCTTATTACTGGTAAGTGCGCCGTACGAGTAGTATTTTGGTGTTCACGTTTCACTTCGCGATATTACGTTTTTAGTCTGTTAAAAGGAGTTTTAACTTTTTGGAAAAAAAAAAATATATATATTTCACAATTTGGAAACGGAAGAGCGACTCGATTAATAACCAACGGGTCATATTTTTTCGCGGATTTCCGTACGAAAAATACGACCGTTTCTCCGACGTTGTGTATTAGTTTTTATATTTGTCTGATCCGATTTAGGGACGCCCGGCGTAGGAAAATCGAAACTTTGCGAGGAATTGATTCGAAGTGGTTTAGACATGGAATGGATCGAAGTCGGCCAAGTAGCCAAACAGTGCAATTGTTTTTCCGGATACGATGAAAGTCTTGAATGCCACATACTCAACGAAGACAAAGTATGTAACGATTGCTGCGTTTATTCGTATCGCTAGAGTGTCCAGTGAAATTTATTCGAAAAATAATAATTGTTTCAGTTATTGGACGAGTTGGAATCTAGGATGGTGGAAGGCGGTAAAATTGTTGATTACCACGGCTGTGATTTCTTTCCGGAACGTTGGTTCGACGTAGTATTCGTATTGAGAACCAATAATACGTTACTGTACGATCGCCTTGAAAAGAGGTTTAGTGATTTGAACGAATTAAAATTTTTACAATAACACCGCTATGATTATTTACTGAATCTCTTATTGTTTCAGTTTCGAGCAAATTTTAGTTTTTGTGGCCAATTCGTACCACTACTTTGATGTGTTTGTTAATCGTGATACTCTTTGTACATTTTCTCCCCGACCTGTACTACATAATTAATATTTATAATCATAAAGTGCAAATTTAGATTTGTTATTAAAAATAATTACAACTCTTTTTTTGTATTTAGTTCGTCGAATATAAATTTTTAAAAGTGCACTTTCCTCCATTGCGATTAACGGATTTTTAACTTGCAGTCCATTGTTAAGTGATTGTGGTTCTATTTTCTTATGATATAGTATAGTGATATTTCATCAAATTAACATTTTTTTTTTTTTTTTTACTAAGAGCCAAAACGATTTTTGATTTCATACTTACCCTTATTAACATAACAGCATACCCATACATTTGTCTAGGACCCCGAGCAGTTGAGCACTAGCGGAAATATAAAATGTGAATGTTGGAGACAGTATTCTAAATAAAAGGTGTTTTATCTATTATTTATTTATTTATTATTTTTTTTTTACAGAGGTTATTCGACCAAAAAATTACAAAATAATATCGATTGTGAAATATTCCAAACCCTATTCGAAGAAGCTATGGAATCGTACGACAACAACATTGTGCACGAATTACGCAACGAAACTTTTGCTGACATGGAACGCAACATCGGTCAAATAAGCAGTTGGGTAAACCAGTGGATTAAAGACAACGTTAGCAAATAAATTGTATTATTATAAGAGTTAAATCTATATATTATTATTTAAGTTTAAGACTTCATTTTCTGTGTACGATTAAAATTTCGTTTAATATGCATATTATATTGTACTGGAGAAATTAAAATTCCAAAACTTATATTGTTAATAATTTCAAGTTTGATATTATTTTTTGTACTTACAAATCTTGTTATGTTAACGTTGAAATATTTTAATAAATCAAAGTTTTTATAATCTCTTGATCTTAATTGTAATATTATTGGCCAATTAAGCACACGAATGAATCGATTATTTTTGTTGTTTAGGTTACATTGGTTTTCGCACAAAGTTCATAACGTTTATTGTTCCAAATTATTTACAACTGGTGAACACGATTATACCGTGTAATAAAGGATATTAAATTGTTTAAAAAAAACTCAAAGAAAAATATATTAAATAATAAATACATACATAATTTCAGTTAATTTATAATTAATTAAATATTATAAACAATGAAATAGTAAAAAAAATAATAATAAATAAATAATGATAATCATTAATCAGGATAAAAATAGTTGTATCAATTGTTTCTAAAAATTATTAGTTCATTGGAGTTCACTCTGGATTATTTTTGTGTTATAAATTATTAATAACTTTCATCAGTCATACAAGTATCATGTGAAAGTTCATATTTTAAATTGGAAGTATTGAAAACTTATTTAAATTTTATTATTTTTATTTTTGGCACACTCCCACATTTGAGAAGGCCGCCAAGTCCTTAGGGCAGCACATTATAAGAGTGCACTGGAAAAATCCCAGTGATTCTATCCGCCCCTGAACGGATACAACAAATGCGTATACCACGTTGAAATAAAGTGACAATTTCTACTCTAGTGTTCTATGTTTTATGATTATTAATTCCTTAAATATGTACCAGGTTTGTCATAAATTTTATAGTTTTTATTGTTTACCATTGTGACAATATTCCTACTAAGCATACCGCTCAAATCTAACTATTCAATAACAAAACGATATTTAAAGTAGTTTTCTACCTAAAAAAACATCTCACAAAACAGACAGCAAGATCAAACTACCCGCTTGAGATTAATAACTGATAACCGTTTTTCTTGTAGCAAAACACTATATTATATTATATTTCATTCACGCATACATCGATAAATGTTAACAAATATTATGTACAATCTACGTCCACGAAACACATTGGAATTTAATAATGTTCCCACGGTTTTTCTGGCCTTTCTCGATCCCAAGGATTTGGCGATTTGTACCGAGGACTTTCTTCCAACCGTATACCGCCTTTCAACAAGTTTTCTATTAGTGCTTCGAGCTGCAATTAAAAGTATACAAATGATTATAACGACTATATATATATAAAAAAAAAAAATTGTGGTGGAATACGGGCAAATTTAACATTATCATAAATTAATTTTATACGATTAAAATAGGAAAATAACTCTTACTTTGCTACCCGGCAAAGCTTCATAAGTACTTATCATTTCAGAAATACCACTTTCTAAACAACGTTGTGCCAACACTTTTCCAACAGTTACAAATGCCATTTTGTCCAGAGTGCTGTAAAATAAATGAAAACATTCAGAGTTCAGACAGTACAATATAACTCTTAAATAAACGCATAAAAAGAAATCTGTTTTTTCTTTAAAGAAATATACAATTTAAATTAAATATAATATAAAATATTTTTAATTTAACTTCACAATTGATACATCACGTGCCAAACCAATGTTTTTTTTTCATTTTTAAAAATAAAATATTGACACTTATGTGTTACATTACAACATATAACATTTGGTTCAAGGTCAAAATATTGTAAAATTTTTATAGGAAAACACTCGAAATTGGCCTAATATGTGATATACAGTATTGTATACGTCTCGTTTAACACTTTCAGCGATGTAGTGGTAAAATAATGTATAGGTATGTATGTGCAAGAGCTAGGTTTACATATATTTCAGTGAAGAAGTTTTGCTTCTTACACCCCATAAACATATAAATTATAACAACGGATAATCTACGTTAAATTGAAATAAGTTAACTGTAGGACACTTGCTTCTAATATTAGATATATGACATGCATATTTTAATAATCAATTTGTTTTTCACTATTTTACTCACAGTCATTTTTAATTTTTAACTAATTAAGGAGTTCGTGTAGCTCATATTCTTATTGATTTCGAAACAATTTACAGTTTATAGACTTAAAATGTAGTGATTACAAATTAAAAAATATATAATAATGAACTATTATGACAAATCAAAATTACATACATTTAAAACGTATATAACATACAGCGTAATATCAATTATTCTCAGTTCTTGTAAGTTCCGGAATGAAGAATATATTGCTGTCAACGATTGTTCAAACAAAATATACACAAGGACAATAATTATTAAATAATCAAAATTTATGAAATAAAATTATTTTTATAATATTGTTTTTTTTTTTAAATAAGGTATGCACGTTTTTCAGTGCATACTTACGATTCAAGTATTATTTTTTAATAAGCAAGCGCAATTTCAAAAAGTAGACGAGTAGACATACGGTGTGTACCCACGCATGTCCTCCATAAAATCTCTGTATACTATATACTACATAGCATGGATCAAGGGGGAGATTCTAGAGAAGTCGGGTTTAAACCCACTTCATCGAAATTTGTATATTTTCTATAAGCAGGAAAAAAAATTTAATAATGAAAATACACTGTATTACAAATTAATCTTTATCACTCAGCGGCGACGGGTTTGGCAGAATTTAAATTTATATATCGGATTCCAGGCCATAGAGAGAACGCGCTCGAGTCGTCAACAAAATACGAATCTAACAATACAGACCAGAAATCCAATGAAGATATGAAAGCATACAACAACGATACTGCAGAACACACATATTGGACTGACACACCGAGAGCACATAAAAATTTTTCAACCGTCCTTCTAACGTTTCTCACTGACCACTGTGGACACAAAATTTTAACAGACCTGAATAGCTGTTTGCGTATGGCCCATTCCGCAGTAGTTGCCAGTATCGGAACCATGCCGGTATGGTGCAAGACGCTGGCCGTCACGTGCCGTTTGCTCGTATTTATTTGCAGCCTGAGGACAAAAAAATAATAAAAATCAAACGTATTTGAAAATGTCGACGACTTACTTGTGCCAAAATTCACGACCCGGTTTGTCCAGATGGTAGCCGGCCGGTTTGTACGCGATCCTCAACTTCTCCAGATTTCTAGGATTTCGGTTGTACACGTACTGAGCATGAGGACTTTCGGCGGTGGACGTGCTGCAACACCTCGTGATGTTCGTGGTGATCGAATTCACCGCGACCGTTTTCACCCAACGACAGACGGACATGTTTTAAAGTCCGCCGAGGAGTTTACGTTATGCAATAAAAACTAACGAAAAACCGATTCGAGAAGCGTTCGGATTTCGCGACCCGACGAGTCCGGAGCATACCCAGTAAATTATTAAATACGCCGGAGTCGGTAATTTGGGCCGTTGATAAGGTTGATAACGAATATGACGATAATGAACGCGGTCACGGTTATTCAATGTTTATAGATAGTACTATCTATAAACCTCGACGCTGGTTATCAGCGGTTAAATGATAACATTTTTTTTTTTTTAATTCGTTGACGACGATTTCTTAAAAACTGCTTCCACGTTAAACGTTTTGTTGGGTAGCCTCTGCGTTTTGTTCAACGTGTAATGTACCAGAGTGCTAAAATTTTTAAAACATTGCAATAGGTATACTTAGAAATAATAGTACTCGTCACCATTGATTTCGGGTTGGAATCGCGAAATGGACACGACGTTCCTGCCGGAGTATTTAGAATTGTTGGTAAAAGATTGGCTTTCGTGGAATCAAGTATGATCTTTAGTGTGACGGTTTAATTGCACTTTGTGTGTGCGTGTACGATTACTTACACGACACTGCGGCTTTCAGTCGCAACAATATTCCGTAGAGCTGGCCGAACTGCTTAATGAAAAGAATGTGGACAGGATAAAGGACATGTTCGACGGTCGCTTATCTTTCGGGACGGCCGGCCTCAGAGCTGCGATGGGTCCCGGTTTTAAACGTATGAACGATTTGGTCGTCGTACAAAGCGCCCAAGGTCTTTTGCATTACATGCTTGACGTTTTTGGAGACTCGTTAAAAGAATCCGGTGTAATTGTCGGATACGATGGAAGATACAACAGTAAAAGGTCGTAGAAAAATAGAATGCACTTTTTACGCTACACGTGATGCGATTAACTGTTATGCCGTCTGTTCAGATTTGCAGAACTGACGTCTAGCGTTTTCTTAAAACATTTCGTCAAAGTGTATCTTATAAACGAAGTGTGTCCTACTCCATTCGTAGCGTTCGGCATTAAACAGTATGAGTGCTGTGGTGGCATAATGGTAACCGCATCGCATAACCCTAAACAAGACAACGGCTATAAAGTGTTCTGGAATAATGGAGCGCAAGTTAATAAATTTTGAAAAAATATTGGACTGTTTTAACTGTCAAACTTCTTTTACTTTAATGTAATTATGTTTTTCTAGATCATTTTCCCGACCGATAAAAATATTCAGTATAAAATTACCGAACATTTAAAGCCTGAAAATGGCGTTTGGGATACTAAGAAAATAATGCATAACAATAGTTTATTAATAAATCCTTTGATCGATCTACAAAAACGTTACAATAGTTTTGTTGACAAGATGTTATTTCCTAACTTGGAAAAAAAGAAAACAAATATTATTTTTACTTATACACCCATGCACGGTGTTGGTTATTCTTACATACAAAATGTATTTGATAACGCAAAATTCAATGCAAGTGTTTATTAGTTAAAAATTGACATTTGATAATAAAATATAATTTAAAAAAAAAAAAAATCAATTTTAGCCAGTAATTGTTGTAGAACAACAAAGAGATCCAAACCCAGAGTTCCCTACCGTGCCATACCCCAATCCAGAAGAAGGTAAAAGCGCATTAAAATTGGCCATAGAAACGGCAGAAAATAACGGAAGTCGTATTATACTTGCAAATGATCCTGATGCTGATCGATTGGCAGTAGCCGAACATCCGTAAAAATATTTCAATATATCATAGAATGTTTCTGAATTAAATGTTTATATATATATATTTTTTAATTTCGTTTTTTACAGAATAGGTAGTGAAGGATGGAAAATATTCACTGGTAACGAGCTTGGTGCCTTGTTAGGATGGTGGATGATAAACTCCTATAAAAAAATTCACGGTAAAATGCATCCAAAATTAGTTTTACTTTCAAGCACCGTGTCATCAGCAATACTTAAATCTATGGCTAAAGTAGAAGGTATCAAATTCGAAGTAAGTTCTTAACCTAAATAACAGTTATAATACAAACAGATCATCATTGTGCATCGATTCTCAGGAAACACTCACTGGGTTCAAATGGATGGGTAATCGAGCCTATCAGCTTGCTGCCGAAGGATACGAAGTGCTCTATGCCTTTGAAGAGTCTATCGGCTATATGTGTGGCAATGAGGTCTTAGATAAAGATGGAATATCAGCGGCTATTAAAGTTGCAGAACTAGCTGTATATTTAGAAAACGAAAACAGTACATTGTCCTCAGCTTTAGAGTCTATATATAAACAGTAACAGTAAATTTTAAAAATTCTAATGGTATTTGGTAATCAAAAGGTGTTTATTGCATTACAGATACGGAGCACATTTATCTGTCAACTCGTATTTCATATGCAATGATAGCCTGACAATAAAAAAAATATTTGAGTCATTGAGATGTATTAATAATCAGCAAAACAGTGTAATATATTCATTTATATAATTAGTCAAACAATTAAGATACTATTTTTTATTTTTCTAGTACCCCAAAGCCATTCTTGGCGGACGATATTTAATAAAATCTGTTCGTGACTTAACAACTGGATACGATTCTAGTACAATCGATCATAAACCAGTATTGCCCGTATCGAAATCATCACAAATGATTACTTTTAACTTTGACAACGGTTTAATTGCTACGTTACGAACAAGTGGAACAGAGCCCAAGATTAAATACTACGCTGAACTATGTAGTGATCCTGAAAATTCTTCGTAAGTCAAATAAATATTGTTTACGTACACTAATTTTTGTTTATTTATAATATGAATTCATCATTTCACATTTTAATGAATAAATGATTTCAAAATGTATTTTTTGTTTTCCAGTGATGTTAATACATTAAAAAGTGTTCTGAACGAAATGGTCGAAGCAATAATTGAAGAATTTCTAAAACCACACGAATATTCTCTCATTTTTCGTACAAATTAGTTAAGGAAAATTGATTGATTTATTTTTAATATTCATTTAAACTTAACTCAAATATTATTTAACATATATTCCATTATAATTTATATTTTATTAATACTTTATGAGGTTGTTATAAACTTGAATTAATAGTATATAAATATATACTCGATTCATATTCCTATCAAATATTTATTCCATATTAATAAATAAACATGTATTTAGTATTGAAAAAAAATGTATTTTGTTTTAAAAACTTTTAGAAATTAACGACAACTTGCCATAACACCTAATATGTTTTCATAATCAATTTTCTCCGTAATATTCTTGGTTTTAATATTTTCATCTTGATTCGCAACAAATACATATTTGCTATCCAACTCCTTCCAATTGTATTTTTGTATCCAGTGTTTTAAAGCAGCATCTGTTCAAAAGTATAAATATAGTAAATTGTACTTCAATTTTAATAATACTGAGTATAATATAATATATACCATCAAGGCCTCCAAGCAGTTCCATAAGAAAATGTTTTTCAACTGACTGGAACGTTATACCAATCACATGGCAAACAAACTTGCGCACAGAGTCCAAAAATCCGTTCACCTTAACATATAGATCAGGCATGGAGTGAACGTGATACCAAAATTCTTTGAAATTGCAATTTTCCAATAAGTCTGCCAAGAACAATACTTGACTCAATGGAGCTTCTTGACACTAAATCATAATGAAAAAATGAAAATAAATAAATTGATTATTAAAAAAAAAGTATACGACGAACAAACGATAATGTCAGAAACACAAGGAATATATTTTATATGCTTGTATACTCTATTCGGGTTAAGACCGTACAATTTTGTGCAGGCATACCGAGTCACTGTAATGGTCTGATCCCTCAGCTGAGTGCTCTATTAGCCACCGGAGTCAGCATCCGTTGTTACTCATCGCGGTCTGTGGCTGCGCCGGATATACAGAGCAGATGATGGACGGTGTGTATACGATAAATATAACAAAGATGGGCACGCGATATGTCATGAAAACGATGCGACACTACCGAATTTTTATATTTCCCGTTAACCGACGTTTCATACATATTACGATAACAGACCAGTACCTAAAATTATGGTCTGCACGACATTACGACTAATATAACGTTAATAAATTAAATAAGTAAAAAACGACAAATTTGTCCAGCTATTTAATTACGAAATACTTTCAAAATAAAAACCGACCGATTACGGATTAAACAAAAGCCTCAGACTAAAAGTTTTGTTGGGTCGCCTAATATTTTTGAGTACGATATAATAACGGATTTTCCCTTGCAAAGGGTTCACTCACCAACTTTTCGTTCAACAGACACTTGCACAGCACGAAATCGGAATGGGGAAAATTGGTTATGGCTTTCAACATGATTTGGACTGTAATGTCCAGATTGTAATCGTGGTGAAACTGGTATATCTTCAGTACGGCCAAGTTGGCTTCCAGATCGTAAGTGTTCTCTTGGGACTGCACTTCGACGTAGTGTTCGAGCGTGGACAAGTGTTGAGGGTTGTACCTGGAAAATTAACCGGAGTCAAACGTCAATGTACGACGTATTGCGCGCGCGTCTTCTTCGGTCCGATACCGTAACTTACGTACCTTTCGATGCCCTGCAACAGAGACGCTACCGTTTGCCTCATCGCTTCGGCCATGGCTCACGTTAATCTCTTAAAAAAAGGAAACGGTCGACTTCGGGACACCGGACTCTTGGGCACGCGTCAAGAACACGGAGAATTTAATATTTTTTTCTACAGAAGAAACTAACAACGAGACACGAGAAATCGCACGACTCTTTTATCCGTTCGGTGCGTTCAACAAAATAGCCGTCCCCCACCCCGCTCCACATCTAGTCGACCGATAAGCGAATTGCGAATACGCGGTGCGATCAGTGTCGGCAACGTGAGAAATTCCGATCAGTCGGTTTACGGTTTTGCGCGCGACCGTCAAAACTACCTACACTGTCACCGTGCTATCAGATTGTGATACGAATTATCTGGGATTTAAATTATTTGAAAGCGTGAAATAGAGTCGCGAAAAAAATAATCGGTTATATAAATAAAAAAAAAAGAGTGTTAAATATTAATCGAGTAAAGTTTTAACGAATGTACTACCGTTTTTATACTTATGATCGCCTCGAGTTTTCACGTTTAATTCGGGACCGTATTGTGGCCGTTGTTGTTTGACGGTGAACGACGTTATTGGCAATTGTGTAGCATTCGAAAATTCTTTAATTCGTTTCGGCCTTGAGTACACCGTGTAAGTACAGCATTGCGAAACTCGTCCTACACAAAACCTACGGGTAAATAAATGCGAATTATTTGTTTTTACCGTGCTCTTATGGAAACGTTCGACGTTGGATTAATGCATAGGATTCAAAAACCCCCCCAAGTCAGACACATATTAAAAGTTTTTTTCTTGTTTTTTTTTTTACATAACTTTTAATCTAACGAATTACTATTGAAATATATTTTCTTAAACGCGACGAGCAATTTTTTTTTTTTTTAAACCTATAATAAAATTGTTTCTATATTTCAATCAAACTAAATGTATTTATTTTATCCTTGTGATTTCGCACTCGAAGCCTTTTGTCCGCTTTTTCGAGTTTTCTCGAGTGTGTACTTAATTGAGACATTGGAAAACTGAACTTATTGTGTTTTTATTTATTTATTTACGGAACAAATGCCCATTTAACATTTAACAGTGTTCATGGACTTCAATCCTTGTGTAGTCACAAACTCGTGTAAACAGTTGGCGATTTAATCAAATAGTTTTGTACCTGATCCAGTCGTTAATTCCTTAGAGCACGCCTACGTTCTTTGATCCGTTTTGAAATATTTATTCGTACCCAATTTCAAACTGAGTGTGCAGAAATTCAAACCGCCTAATTCTAGTACTAAGTAAAATTGACTCGTTCGTTATCGGTAAGCAAGTCTTGAACATATGTTTGCCAACGTTCAATCATAGCAGTTGAATGTATTTTTTTTTTTTTGGCCAAGGTCTTGATCAGTGCAACAACTCGTCTGACCTGTAAATTATTTTAGTTTTCTATTTGGCAATACAGAGTTCTCGCACAAACGTTTTTAATATGATTTTTCCCTGTTGTAATGTTATTAAAATGTTTTTTACAAGATTCCTCCTACATGTCTGCCGGGGTAGGTCTTAAACAATACAGAAAATAATGATGATTTTCACCACAAATTAAATGTAGATTATATTCTTTATTAAATACAATCAGCATGTCCAACATGTAAAAAAAATTATAAAATTGTAAACGATTATGTTTTTCTTTATTTAATATTTATGATATATTGATGCATTTATTCATTTTTAATGTATACATATTTAAGGCTAGAAAATAATGAAATCCCTTTAATATAATTATTGGATTATAAAAGTATTTTTATGATTATAATGTAGGTATGAGCCGCCGAAAATGACAGATTTACAAATGTCACCAGGTATTTTAACAAGAGAATGTTTAAGAACACAAATTTGTGGTAATGAAAAATTACCATTTACATTACAAGTCTTTTTATTTACGTATGGTTATATATATATATATATATTTTTTTTTTTGCATAGGTGAGGGCGAATGGCCAAAAAACACAGTTTTATATCAACCGTACGAAACAGAACAAATTCTATTACCTGATAACTCAAAATGTTTGTCTGTAAAGACTTTTTTGAAAATGGCTGGCTTGGACTTCATTGTAGAAGCAAGGGAAAACGCTGAGTATATGTCACCACATCGGGGTAAAGTACCGTTCATTAAAGCTGGTCAGTTTTTAGTCGCCGATTTTGAACCGATTGTGAATTTCGCACAAAATAAAGTAAGATATAAATAAATACGTATAAATATATATATATATTCACGTAAATTTGAAATTTGAAACATTTCTGTATAGGGGTACTCTTTGTCCAAGGATTTAGATGAAACTCAAAAGTGGGAACTTAGAGTGTATATGGCACTAGTGAATAATGTTCTCTTGAATGCCGAGGTTTGTAGCAGCCCATTGTTTTTGAAACAACAATATTATTTTAATTATATTTAGATTTATGTAACGTGGAACCACGAGTTTACTTATAACGAACTTACCAAGCCTAGACACAGTTCTGTATATCCATTCCCTCTTAACCACTGGGTCACCTACTACAAGCGACGTGAAATGTTGTCATACTTAGACGTGTTAAATTGGAAAAAGAAATCTTTGAACGAAGTATTTGGAGAAGTGGAAAAAATCTGCGAGTCGCTGTCAAGCTTTTTGGCAGACAAGAAATATTTTTTTAATGAAAAGTATAAAAATATTCCCTTATGTTTATGATATTTCATTTTATTAATACAATTCATTTTTTAGACCGACTGAATTAGACGCTTTGGTGTTTGGACATTTATTTTCCATCATAACGACACCATTACTGAACAATCGGTTCGCAGCTACCGTCAGAGCTTACGACAATTTGGTTCAGTTGTGCGTTCGCATTGAATCTGAATTCTATCAGTCAAGAATTCTATGATAGAATTAATTAGTTGAATGCGGTATTAGTTAGTATTTATTATTCGATTAATGTGATCTTAAATGTTTAAAAGATATTCAAAATTATTTATAAAATATTAATTTTTAATATACTCATTCAAACTGTTTGAAGTTTGAAAAAATTGACATAATATGTTTTATTTTTAAGATATTCATAGCATGACCTTGTTGTATTGTCTGTTGAGATAGAGACAACAAATGTAAATGCGACGTCTCAATATTTTACTATTTATTATTGAGAAGTTTAATAAAGATCTAGGACTCAAAAAATTCAGGATAGATATAATATACAATTAAATAAAAAAACTGTTATACATCAAAGCACAATGTCATTATTTTTTTTTATTTTATCAATAAGTATAATAATTAATGTAAATTTAACAATTATAATGAAACAAAAAGTTAAGCAAAAAATAATAAAAATTCTGGTGAACAATAATAAATTGAAGTAAAATGTACCCAACTCCTAAATAAATATACACGCAAAATATTTTTTGTAACATAATAACTCGCTTAACGTTTCCATATAATACTGAAAACTTAACCAAAATACTGAAACAAAGTTTTTCTTATGAAAAATAAATCATTTCCGAGAACAAACACAATTTCTTATAATAATTTCTATAATTTCAATAAATCTAACATTAAAAACCATAAAATTAATTAAACTTCAGCGTACATAATATATAAATATAATAATTCTTATAAATAATAGGGTGTTTTGATATTGTGATGTATAATGATAAAAAAAAAAAAAAAAGAATTACATAATATTTTCTTTAGATTTTATTGTTAACTATAATTATATTTGACGTCAAACAATACACATTTACACAAGTTAAAACTAAAAAGTAAATAACACAATGTAAAATATTCTAACACAATTTGTCAACATTTCTCAATTAGTAAAATAACCCTTTTAATTGTCAAAGGAAGACGTTTAAAATATCGGATGATATTCGTTAACTCGTATAATCACAACACTAAATAATGTTTTATTTTGATATTAATTTATGTGTAAAAAAACCAATACTGTTACCGCAACATGTCCTTATACGTAAAAACATATGGTTCATCAAGAATAGGTAATACAATCCAGTTAGGTTTGTAATATGATTATGTCTCGGGGAAAATTTATTTTTCAAAAAACTTCTGTAATTCTTACACAAAAAGGGCAACGACAAATACTAAAAATGTTACATGCATATAAACATGTCATACAATAGAATATTAACTTATGGTATTAAGTTTCAATTTACGAAAATATTTTAAAACAACTATTTCGTAAGCAATATTTACCATGATGAATTTCGGAACAATTCAGTCGTCAAATGGAGGAGAGGGGGTTTAATAGGTAACTACGTAAATTATTCTAAAATATATATTATAATCGTATAATTTTTATATACTTTTAAGGTTGTATTTACGAATTATAATAATAATAATAATAATATTATATGTTAATTATTTTAGACCACATTTAAAGTCAATCGATTCGTAAACAAGATAGTTCAATTATGACTGATTTTAACAAAAGCTGTTTAGAAGTCTATCAGGAAACAAGACGGTAAAGAGAAGCATTATTATAATTTATGAAGATATGCGAATAACACTCGGCGGGATCAAAGCATTATAGTCTATAGATAAACCGCCCAAAAATTTATTTATTTAAATTTCAATATACAATAATTATACATTTTATACGACATGTAATGTACATAATATTAAGGCTGGGCAAGTTAACTGATTTAAACAAGTATGTTAATATAAAAAAAAATATACAAGTTAAAAGTTGCTTATTTTTTAACTTAAAAAGTTAAAAAATAATTTCACTTGGTTAAATGTTAATATTTAGGAATAAATTTGTAAAAGAAAATCTTGAATAAATGTCTTAAAAAGTTAAAATACCTAATAAGGCTTAAATTACATTAAATGCGTATAATCTATACACATTATACACATGAAAGGTCAATTGACTTTTTCATTCAAGAATGGCTGCTTAAAAAAGTTGCCTACACCAAAAAGTAGAAAACTGTAATGTCTTTTAAACAAATTTAACTTCATTTAGATACCTTTGTATAAAATTAACTTAAAGTTAACAAAATAAGTTTTAAAATATCATTCATTAGGTTAAAAGTTAATTTGGAAAAAATTAATACATTAACATAATTTTAACTTGTCTCGTTGATGCCCAGCCTCAAATAACATAATATATTACTTCAATTTTAAAATATATTTATAATAAAGATATGCATACTATATATGCCTACTGATATAAAATGATTAACGTTTAGGTCGATTCGAATACTATTTAGTATGGAATTAAAGTTAATTATCTCATATAGTTAGATAATCGTTATTATACATTTTGTTTAATGATAAAAATAAACTTATTTTTTATTATTTAAAAATATAATAGAACCAATTAGTAGGAGTTTTAATATTATTTATAATATTAATTATTATTTAATCAATTATAACATATAATGAAATAATAAAATATTTAACATTTTTTTTTAAATTTTGGTAAACAAAAGAATTTAGATTAGGTAAACACATTTTGCAAAGACTAGGTTCAACATTTAGTTATACAAAAATATAAGTATAATATAATATTACGTGTATATTTAAAATTAAGTATTTTATATTTTTGAAAAGAAAGTCGAAATGGAATACATGGATACATCAATGACTCTATAGTGTATACGACAAAATACAAACTACAGAGTGGAAAATATTGCAATAATTTTAAAAATTTTCAAAGGATTAACTTCAAAAATGAACATAATGTAGAGAAAAATCAATAAATTAATAGATAATTTAACAAAATAGCTGGTATGAGCACATTGAAATACAATAATATTGAATGTATGTCTTGATTAAGATCGAAGAAACTGTGATATATACATATATATAATTTTCACTAACTTTAATTAACTTAAGGTATTGGTATTTTAATCAAATCAAAATGATAAACAAATGAGAAATTTTAAAAGCTATTATATATTAATTATATCTTTTAGAAATTATATAAAAATAGGTAACTAAAAAGGTAAGAATTATTTGAAGAAAAAAAATAGTTAAAATTAAGAGACAGACACATTCACATAACAATTTAAATTACTTTTCTGATACAAAGAATGACAAAAGTAATAAAGGTAAAAATATTTATGAATAAAAATTGAAAAACGTTTTATTTTATCACAGGTTTCTAAACCCTTAAACACATGGTATTATTAAACACATCTTATTGATATTCAAAATCAGATTTTAAGATTGCTCATAACTATTATAATTATTACATTATATTATTGTAATTGTATGTTATGATATTACTTGTATCGTAACATTGCATATGGCATACATTGCAAAATGAAAATTATAAAATATATTATGCAAACCCTGTAACGTTAATACTAATTTGGGAATTGGAATGGTTCAAACTTTAAAGTACACTAAATACTAAAAAATTGGAAACTTATTGGCAAGTAAGCTACAAAAGATATACTAAGGTTAACATGTTTTTTTTAATGGTAATGTATCTATATTAGTAATAAAAAATCTGTATATGTATATACATAAACAATAAATATACATATATATAAATAAATGTATACTTAAATATACTATACTGCCAATGAGTATTACGTAAAAAATGAAAAAAATATAAGGTTGTTGTATAAATACATTTATTTCGACCGGTTTCGACTAAAAGTCATCATCAGGTATAAAATTACTTTTTGCAAAATACAACAGAAAGAAAAAAGAAAAATGAAATATAAACGAGTATTAATTTTAATTTTTTTACATATCCTTTTCATTTTTCATTTATTTATTTTAATTTTTTAATTTTGTCTATATTTTATTATATTAGTAGTTTAACACTACAAAATATTTTAAAATTATTTCTTTAAAAGGTTTTATAACCATATACTACTTTTTAATATTTTATTATGGTATCAACATAATACTCTTTAATTTTCATCTCTTAATTAGGTGATTACAAGTTATTTCAGGGACGTATTTATAAGGGACAAATAAATTGATTTTTCGGTATATATAAAATAGAGAACATAATACTGTATACACTTGTTAGTAAAATTCAAAACTAGACATAACTAGAGAAGGTCACCAGAGCCCTCCAATATTATTTCGAATCTCCTTTAAAACCATTATAAAAACGATTTAAACAGAATAATAATTTGTCAAAGAATACGTTATAAATTATTTAAACTAAAAACTGACAATGTCCACCTTATGCAATGCACTAAATTGGCATGTATATCATACTGCCTCAATACGGCCAAATAAAATTATTAATATTTTCGAAGTTAAAAACAGTAATTCATAAATTAGGACTTTCTGGATTTATGTCTAAGGGTTATGGGAGCAAGGCCCCCTACAACTCGCTTTCAGTTCAAAATAATATCGACTAGAGCCCCTGTGCTCTTTAACTCTAAGACCTAGTTATGGCAACATGAAGACAGATTTAATAAATGATTACATTAATTTTTTTTATTAAAAATTATGTAGAAACGTTAAAAGTCATTTTGAAGAATCAACATATGATTTTAAAACGAATAAATATTTATTTTTCAATTATTATTAGAAAATAAAGTGTAGTGTTTCCATTTTTAAGGTCTCGAAATTATACATGATTTTTTTTTTACTCAGACACACTACGTTGAAAATAAAACAGTTTAAATAGGCTTTTAAACACATATATAAAGTTTAAATATTTTATTAGTTTTAAACTAATAATTTTGCCATGTAAAATAAGAAGTAAAAATAACATTTAAATTTTAAATCACAAAAATTTAGGACACTACTAATTTCAAGTTTAGTAATTAATATTTATTTATATATTTAAAACAAAATGGTAACACTAATTAATCACTTTATCAAATTCAACATTTTTTTTTTTAATCATTATACCTATTTACTAATCCTAACACTAATGAATATTATTGTTATTAATACTCATTATTTGACGAAAAACCTTAAATGTATGTAAAGATGAAAGTATTTAGAGATTCCAAGTAAAATACTAGGCGCGTACCTATTATATTACAATTAGGAATTTAAACTCCTAAAATATAAATAACACAATGATAGTCTTTCAGTAGTAAAACACAAATTACTGTAAAAAAAAAAATTGCACTTACGTTCAACGCATACTTAACATATATTTTAATTATTACTCCTTCTACTTCGTCTGGACACTGGTTCTGCATTATCTCTAGGCGCATGGCGTTTCCCACCTTGAGACTGAGCACTCATTTGCAAACTAATCGCTTGCGTATTCAATTTTTTCGCAACTAGTAAATCTTTCATGCTCCTCATCTTTTTACTCTTCAACGTAATTTTAGTTTCGGGTTCATCGTCTTTCATTGTTGTTTCAACAACAGGTGGTTGTGGTGGATTAATGGGAGTAGGTAACGCTTCTGAATTACCCACAAAAGGTTCCCCTCCGCCTTGTAATAAGAACTCTCGATTTAATATACGTTCGCTGCAAGCTGCAGTTAGGGCTTCTATGCCGGGATGGAGATCCGATTTCGTTTCGTCTTCTGTGCAAGGTATAGAGTTTAAAATTTCTTTGGACATCGGACGATTATTATTATTTATATTATTATCGTGGTCATTTTGTTTTAAAGAGCCGTCGTTTTCTGAATCCTGTAAATAAATTACACGTTAAAAACAATTATATACCATTAACAATCAAAAACGTTGAAAAAAATTTAATACTGAAATAATTTTTTATTCTTAATCCTTTACTAAATGATTATTATTTACAATATTGTGGTCAGATACTTTGGCAGAACAGTGGGGCGACACCATAATAACTACTACCGTTTGACAATACAGTTAGATTATCGATCGCCACACGAACAATTATTAACTAAACAATATCATGTAATATAAACTAAACGTTTAGTTATGGGATTGAAATGAAATTTTTTTATTATTATTACTATTATTATGAAACAATACCAGTTTGGAAGCAATTACACTGATAAGCATCGATGAAACGACTCGGAATATTTCACCGAGTTATCTGGTTATGACTGTAATAATATTATAATCAAACAAATTGTCTTACTTTTGGTTCTAAAATGATAAGTCTTGTTCTCACACTATCATCGAATTTAGATATGGAATTTATAAAATGTTTTGCCCATTTAATATGTAATACCGGTGTAGTTCCGTCTTCTTCCCAAAGACAAAGACCATCGTAAATTAATAATACGTATGCGTAACACTGTGGATTATTCAATACCGAACGACTTTTGCCACACGTCATTTCTTTCAGTGAGTACGGTATTAATTCATACGCAATATCCATCATTTCCTTATACAATTCTTCGTCGTCTTTACTGAAATTATACCTGAAATCAAATAAGAATTTCAAATATTTTCAAAAAAATTCTAACAATATTAATCATTCGTCAGTTAATCGTCATTAAATCGCCCATTAAAAAAAAAAAATTTTTTTTTAATGAATCTTACTTGCTTATAACTCGACTAGCATTGGCCCAACTCGCAAAAGCGTCTTTTATCATGTTGTGCCTATAGAAATATCCACCTTGATATGTATACGGATAGACAAACATATCATTGTAATACATCTGAGCGGCCGAGATAGCTTCTTCGAACAGGGCCGTACAAGGCGGTCTTCCGGGCGTAGCGTTTAACTCTTCTAAATCGCCCAAGTTACCTTGATAATGACGGACGCGTGAGCTAAATACTTTGTAAACTAAACGAAATATTTGAAATTACCCAGAGCGAGTGGAAATTTCGATAAATGCCCTTCGTCGTAGAGGAGCCACAAAAGAATTTTTTGCAGAGTGGCAACTTCCAGAGCGTCACTGGACTGATTGACGCTTGGGTTGATAGAGCTAACCAGCGCAGACACTTCCATGTGCCTGTTACAAATTACTGGATGGCCGTTAACATACAGCCACGACCCGTGTCCGGGTCCCGAATCTTTAATTTTTTGTCCGCGTTTATCTTCGTTACCCTTGCCTGCAATAAAACAATTAATTTAACGACTCGTCCTACCGACAGACAGCGCCGCACTATTAAAACAAAAACCGTACAAATAACAATAACGTAACAACGTCGCGAGTACGTGCGAGTAAAGAAGAAAAAAAAAATTTACCGTGCCACGTAACTTCCGCATTTTCACAACCGTCCGGACCGAACACGACCCACGCATGGTCTTCGGACAAAGCCAAATGCACGTCGTTGTAACCGAGTATTTGACACGCGGCTACCACGGCAAACGCGACACCGAAACAGTCCAATTTCGAACCTGTACGAAAACATTTCGAGTGATAACGCTGTAAACAATGACGAGGCAACGGTTCCACTAACCGGTCAAATAGCTGTACATGCTCTGCAAGTGCGCTCTGTCCTTGTAGTAGCTCCTGGTCAGTGTGTTCCAGATGACGTCCGACACTCTTTTCACTAGTTCCCGGGTGGCGTGCGCTTCGTTGAACCGCAATGGGTCCACGCTGCTCTTGATGACCGAATAGAATTTCGTGTACAGCGCTTCCACGATGTGCAGCTCGACGTCGGGCAGCCTCAACGGCACGCGGTCAAAGTCAATGTCCGTCTCGGCGGACACGGCGACGGGCACTTCGACGCACGGCCGCACGCATGTCATCGTGTTCTCGATGGCGCCGGCCACCAGCGACAGCAACAACAGGTCCGGCTCTTTCTTGGCCAGCTCCCTGCGGAACACGGCCACCACGGTGGGTATGTCGCGGATCGGGAACGATTCGGCGTGCTCCTTGAATATCTTCATGGACATGACGGTGGTGCGGCCAACAGCCCCGCGGGGACGACTACTCTACGTCACGTACATGTACCCGCCGCGGCTGACTTACGAAAGAACCGGCCGTCCCCCGGGTCACAACCTCTCACTCTCCTCACTACCGAATCGTTTGTCCCGAGTCCGTCGGACGTGTACGGTTTCGTACGGGTTTATATATTGTTGTGTTCTTATGTCGCGTGCGGCGGTCGTGTCGTTTTTTTTTTTTTTTTATTGTTTATTTATTTATTTATTTATTTTTCACGGCGTTTCGCCTCCTCGAACCGTGCGAATCGGTTGAATCGACGCCGGACCGCGACGACGTTTTCACAGCGAGTTTAACGTTGCGCACCGTTCCGATAACGCGTATACTTTTGTTTGTTGTTATTGTTGATACCGCGGCGGCGGCGGCGGCGGCGATGATAATATTCGTGACGTACGTTGTGACGTCATTGCTCGCCGAGAACCGACATTTTGTCGGTTGTGAAAAATGTGTTGTTCGTTCGGAGAAGAAAATCAGGCCTTATCTGATCACTCACCAGGCCTTATTCTAACGGACAGTAGGTAGCATAGGCGTAAACAAGGGGGAGGGACTTGAAGTTATATTATAGCCCCCCACCGCAATTTTTTTTTAAACATTAAATCGTTATTATTGTTTATAAACTCTATTTTAAAATTTGATTTTTTTAACAATTTAAATTATTTTTAAAATGAAATGTTTTTTTAGACCTTATCGGATATCAATGAAACTTCTCTAAAATCGCAAGTGTTAGTATAATATATAGCTAAAAATTGTTACAACAATTTTGTGTAGGTATAAAATTGAATGCTGCGCAGTGATAGTGATGAATAGGGCTGGGATTTCGATGCACTTTTCATTTTTTTCCAGAGGTTGCTGTACGATGCTCGCCTGGTCAGAAATCCATAACATGTACCTACTTTTGAATGAGAATAAGAAAATTTATTTTGCATTTTTTGATTTTAACGTTATTTTCTTCATTTTTTAGGGCATTATAGGGTTTTTGGGTGCAAAATTCAAACTTGAAATTTTATTAATAATTATATAATAATAATAATTTTATCTGGCAACGACTATACCTACTCGTATCTCGTATCGTAGAAAAACTTGGATAATGAATTTGCGATTGGCGGCGCGGCAATAATCTGTCAGAGCAATAAAATCGATACTGACATCTGACGATTTCGTTCATTACAAGTTCGTTGTCGTAAGTTGTAACACGCGTGCATTTAGTTTCAGTTATTTCATTTAAAATGCCGAAAGTAAAATGTTCATCGGCGAGTCGATTGCGTACGTTTGTTCAAGAGTTTGGCCAAAGTATTTTTTCTACTGACGGAACGGTGTAGTTATTGTGTAAGGCATGCAACGTAAAAGTTTCTGCTGAAAAACGGTTTTCTATACAACAACATTTATCAAGAGACGAACACATACTTGGAGTAAAACGGTGTGAATTACAAAAACAAGTAGAAGAAAAAAAACTACACAAAGTTTTATACTAAATTTATTAAAAATAAAAACAATTTACTTCCATTTTTTTAGTGCATTATTTAGAATTTTTAGGGCATTAAAACGTTTTTTAGGGTTTTATAGGGCATTATATTCCCAGCCTTAGCGATGAATATTTGAAACGCTTGAAATGTATCACAAACTCACAGTCCATAGATACCTATATAGGTGAAAGTGTGAAACAGTTTTTCGTAATTTGTATAAATACGATAATTGTAACATTTAATTCTTTCTGTTCCTGTTAGCAGTGTATCTTTTGAAAGATCGTTTTCTACAATGCTACAATATTTAGCAAATTATCATTATTATGTATTGAAAGAGATTATTATTTAATACCTAAAACACTTTTAATGAAAATATTCTGAATAAATTTCCCGAAAAAGAGCACAAGCTTATACTTTAATTAAAATGGATAATTTATTTTATTTTCGTTAATTCTAATATTATAATATGCTAGGTATTCAGTTTAAAATTATACCGGAACGCGCACGTTGAATGAAAGCCGGAGCGATGGTTAATAGCCAGGCGGTTAATAGCAACTCTGTCATTGGCTGTTGCCCCCCTCTCAGGTGGCTAATAACTGCTATGTCATTGGCTGTTGCTGTCGGCAGCAGTCGGCTCACGACGGTTTCTGCCAATTCATAAGAACCTCGCCTGCGCGAAATGAACCAATTTTCGTCCGCCGCCCGGCATATTCTTAAACTGAATAGCATATACATATTAGATTAGTATTTAGTCCAGTCATTTAAGCTCCAAAAAAGACGTTTGCCGGAATTAAATCGGAAAGTTACTATTTATTTAATTTTTTCTCGTTGACACTGTATACGACCGACCGAGTTTATTAAATACTAATAATATAATAATAATAATAATAATAATAAAATAATAAATAATAAAGATTCCATACTCGCGTTTTATCGGTCGCTCAGACAGCGTCAAACTAAACACCCGTGTATATCGATATATATATATATATATATAGCGCGTCAACCGACCGTAATAAAACCGGAAAAGAAAGTATAGTCACCAGATAGCGCTACTGAACAAAATAGAGGGGGGCAGACAGACGCTTATAAATAGAGGTCCGAAACCATCGGACCTCTCAGTGTAGTCACGGCGGGCAGGCGCGAACAACGCAGTACCGCTATTTATATGCGCCTTTTGCCATGCCCTTCTATGATCTGTCGTAGCGCTATCTGGTGTCAACTTCGTTTTCCGTTTTATTGTTATTTCGTTTACGTTCCATGCAAGTTGTACTTTCTATTTCTACATCTGCATTTTGTCTTGGTACATTAATAGATCTTTCTTCTTGGTTATTACTCGTCGATGTGAATATTTCATCGGTATAGAAGGGGTTGGCTCTATTTTCGCGCTCCCCCTTGAACATCATTATACCTATAACCGCTACTGATTGTTACTTAACGTTTTTCAAGATTTTTTGTAACAAACGTTTGATATTATTTTAAATGTTTAAACTTGAATGAATGAACTCAATTTCAATGAAGGAAATGAACGTAAGGATCTATATTTTTTCGTTTTATGCTCGTTTACACGTTTACTCTTTTATTTTACACGTTTACTATTTATTTAACGTTTACTCACATTTACACGTTTACATTGTACACGACCGACTGTGTTTGTCATCGGCTACGCACTAAACGTTCGATCACGACTAATGATCATCGTGCACTGTCAGCGCGTGGTGCGTACGGTGCACCTTGATCGTCGGTTGTGCACTAATTCTAGCCTTATACATGATATTCAAAGAGGGTGAGGGGGTGAAAATGGAGCATATCCATAACATAATTGGACCGACTTACATGACACAAGTCGGTGCTGTTAGGTCAGAGATATACTAAATTAAAAAATATCAAATTCCATGGAGGGGGTGGTGCGATCCACCTATCGCCCCTCTTCATAACCGCCTTCGGTGTGACGGTGTCTATTTTTATTATAATTATATCATCAAACACTCGGTTAAAAATTAATGGTCTGGAAAAATCCTATTTGGCCATTAGGGGCCATTCCGCCCCTGCAGTATACACACGTACTTTTTATACGTATAATAGAATTTTCCACGAAGGAAAAACAAGATATAAATTATTCGCATAAAAAAAAAGTTTTAAATAAGTACATATTCGAGTTTTGTAATCTAGAGGAATTAAACATTTTTGTATACGTGCGTGATACAATACCTACATAAGTTAATACACCAAATTTTTCGTTTTTTTTTTCCTGCAGAACCACCTACCTATATACAGTACTTCTTTACAAAAAACATTCCAAAAATAATTGTCCCCCCCTCCGGTAAAATTGTCGATGCACACGTTGCGGACACGCGGTTTTTGTACTTTTTATAAGAGCACAAAATATATTACAAGCTTAGTAGACGCGTAAACTTTTAACATAATACTCATTGTTTTCAAATTCAAATATCTAAAATCTCCGAGTCTCCGATCGCTATTTTTAAAATTTTTTATTGTTTTTAAGGGGCAAAATATAGGCAATTTGTAATCTCGTGTATTATATAATTGCTGACGTGCACATGTTTGAACAACGTTCTTTTGGGTTCTAAAAACAAAACAAAAAAAAATTCACAATTTCAATAAAACCGACATAATCTTAGCCACTGTACACACGTTATACTACACATTTTAAAATGTACTTATCTATTTGCCACGTGAGGTAGAAATAGAAGTACAAATTCGTTTTGGATCGCGGAATGTATATCGTTCATATCGCTTTTTTCCTCCCATTTATTATTCAAATATCTTATTTTCGTCTCGTATTATTTTTCCACCATTTTCCATAATCTTATAGTTACAAAATGGCTATACGTGCTTATTGTTTTAGAAAATATAACGTAATAATACGACGTATATTACCGTAGAAAATAAATTAGATGTTCTACAAATTAGTCTCAACAGTCGTTTCTTTGTTACGCCATACTACATATTATAATTCGTCACATAATCTGCGTTACACTTCCATATTTAATCGTCACTTTTTTTGGCATTATTTATATTACACGCAATATATTATAACGATCACGACAATAATTATTAACAAACAAGATTTTTATTTTTATTTTTTTCTTAAAAAAAGCGTACATTGTTTTTTCTTTAATATATTCTTTCTATATATATATATATATATATATATATATATATATATAAACAAAAACAATAATAATTATAATTTATAATACGTGGTTTGAAACAATACGTTTTAATAACAATAAACACATTCGTGTCAATACATGGTCACATATATTTATAATAGAATAATACGCATATTATATGCATTTGTTCAATAGTCAATATAAGTAAAACAATATGTTTTCGTATACAGACTTAACTTAAAATGATACATTTTTCAACATTTAGTTCACAAATCTCTATCGTATAAAAAACAAATTAAAGCGTTTATTACCTATATATATATATATATATATATATATATATATATATATATATATATAGCTACACATAGATTTCTTTAAATTTTCGTATATATTATATTATATTATATACTCACGTGTATTTTATTATTTTTAAATGTTAAAAATATTGAACGGACAATAAATATTGTGGCAAAAATAAAAATAAAAATAATGATAATAATTACATATAATGAAAAGTCAATAATCCGTATAATAGTTAAATAATATATTTTTTTATATATATAATACCTTTGGTTAATTACTCAGTAAATGCACGCAAGCAATTGTTTAGTAACATGTTCTATATATATATATATATATATATATATATATATATATAATAAAAAAAAATTGCTTTTTATTCACTTAAAATTAAACGAAATATGTATTTGACAAAATAATACTTACGTATGCATGTATACGTATTTTGTCGTTAACCCGTGTCTATATATGGTTTTATGTTTTTAACGGGGTCGTCATTTAGGCTATAGTAATGGGAGTACGGCACTTATATAGTTTAATCACTGATTCGACCCAGATTCCGTACCTTGGCGTTTATAACGCGTATATATATTGCAGGCCGTTTTAAAATTTTAATATTTCATTGACAATTTAAAAAGATCTGTAAACAATATAGACGTTACAAAAATAGTAGGAAAAAAAATGTTTATATACGTTTCGTGAAATAGCGCTTAAAATTTCGACACAATTAAAGTAGGTATATGATATGTAATATATATATAGGTACTCTAACGAAAGAACGCGAATGAAAAGGGAAAGTTTTTGAATGAACGGTGGTGGTCAGCTCGATGGCAGGGTACATAAATAAATTGACATTTTTAAATTTGCCGGAACCCTAAATGAAAAATCGAAAATAATTAAGGCGTGTGCGATTATAAATGTGAAAATGTCTTAACGCCGAGTGCTCTCATATATAGATGTAAATAAAATTTCGATTTTATTCGAATGTTGAATTATAAATTAATATTTAGAAAAAAGTCCAGTTATAAATTCGGAAGTTTTTCACGTAAAATATGCACACAATAGTCGGGCGATAATTATTATTATTATTATTTTTTTTTAAATCGAACCTGTTCTTATTAACACTTAAAATAGATGACTCGCGTCGTAATGTTCGTTACACTCAATTCTGTGTAAATAAATCTATACGCGAGTGTCGGGAAAAATTTTTTTCTTACGTTTTCGTATACGCGGGATCGGTGGCGATACACGTGATATTTTTTTTACATTTTTTTACGCGTATTATTATGTATTTAATTTTGAAATTCTCACTACAGACGCGCGTATATTCGTTGAAATTTCGCGGGGGGGTATGTTTGAACACCAGCTGCAGTATACCCATTGCCCTCTACCCGCGTAGGCAATGAATATCTTTAGTCGAACCGCGCGCGACGTCCACCGTTCATTCGGTTATCGTCAACTGAATGGACAGCATGGACGCGAAACCGATGGCGATGAACACGAGTCGCAACAGCCGTTGTTTGACACGTAAATGTCCGACGGACGGTTTGAGCACTTCGAAGAACACCACGTACATCAACGTGCCCGTGGCCAGGCCTTGTAGGGCCACCGAGAACACGATCACGTTGCTCGTCTCCTCGAGATTGCTGACCAGGGCGCCGACGCCGATGCCCATCGGTGACGTGACGGCGAACAACAGTATCGAAAAGTGCGCCAGCAACGGTTTCGTCCTGTCCGAAAGCATCTGGAGCCCGACGTAAAACGCGATGACCAGCTTGTGACACGCGACGGCCACGGTAAGTGACCAAACCTGCAGTGAAAAGGATGACACGCGAATTACTAAAGATCATATGTATCATATATGTATACATAAGATCATAATGTATCATAGGCAATGGTCGAAGTGGGAGGGGGATGTCATCCCTCTACTTTTTTTTTAGTTAGCATATTCCACCCCCCACTTATTTTGTTTAAAATTATTCATCCCTCTTGGATTTTTAAAAACGTATTTATTTTTATAATTTGTAGCTGTTATGTCGCTTAATTCTTTTTTCTTCGAAAGAACTATTTCGTTTTCTAAAATGTTAATATTCGGTAGATCTAAACGTCACTTCATTAATCACAGTCATAAAAAATATAGTTTACCATCAAGTTTAGTAGGGGCCGGTGTTAGAACATTTTTTTTTTTTAAAAAAAGAATTCTTTTGCTCATTTTTCAACAATATGGACCGTTCACAATACTTTGCCCCCTCCCTTTCAAAATTTGAAATGACGACACTGCTTCCATCCCCCGTACTTATTTTGATCCAATTCGACCAACTTTATCGAGGAAAAAAAATTGTTTATTTCAAAGACGTTTTGAAATATTATATATTACGGGTACGATACAGTTTTCTTTTCGCCAGTAATTACGGAACGTAATGTAAAAATAGTTTTTAATAAATCTATACCGTGTGTATATACTATATAGTGTATGATATTTTAGTTATCAGGCCCCACTACGGACCATGGTAGCCTTATTATATGCCACTGCAACTTCCCAGAAGTAACGTAAGAACATTACAACGCTCACTATAGTGCATTGTACGTAATATGCGACAAAGAAGACAAAACCACGTTTATGTGGAAATGGAAAAAAAAATTGTGATTTTTCTCTCTTTTTTTTTTCGTAAATGTATTAAAAATATATTTGATACCTTTTCCGACGATTTAGATTAAAAATGAACTAATACAGTTTCAAAAGTTAAAGGAATCATTTATGGACTATTAGTCTTACCACGAGATCCTAGTTATTGTTTAAAATAACTGTAACTAAATATACGAAATATGAACGTTCATCGTACACATTTTCTCAGCGTAAACACTAAATATTATGTACATGTCAATGCGCGAATTGTTGTAGTGAACGTTCATTTACCGCACTTTAACTTATAAAACCTTTCGTGTGTTCTTCGTTAAGCTGAGAAAAACTCTGGTCTCATTATTGGTAATCAATCATGATGCTACAAAAAAAGTTGACGTCTGAAGACACAATACTGCCCCAAGAAAATATCCGTATGGTGATTTACACAGATGAGATTCCTATCTGCGTGTAGTCCGCCTCAAATCAGAACTTGAAACCGATTTCGAGAAATCAATAACCAAACTAGTATCGAAATCATTAATAATCTGCAATACCGATATTCGAAACAGAATTAAAATCTATCGACACAAATTAATATTGGTAATAGCCGCCAAAATCGAAATCACAACACGCTGAAAAACAATATTTTGAGATCGGAAACAAAATTAAAAACGGTTATTTAAAATCGTAATGAAACAAAAATTAATGTGTGAGACGAATTAATATTATAGTTGCCATACGAATAAATAAATAAATATAAATAGACAATCAACTAGTACTTCGAAGGCTATTTAAAATTTAAATTCATATTACGCGGTACGTTTAATAGCTGTATAATAAAAGTATTTTCGGTTTTCATTCACTCCCGGGGAGTGTTCTTATTGTAGGTTCACCGCGGGAGCTTCCAGACGGAAGTAATTAAATGTATCCCAGAGAGCACTCGGTTAACTTTAATATTCACGAGTCATACTGATATCTTACAATGTGTTCTTAATACTGAAATATAATACCGTACAATATATTCGTATATATGAAAATACGAAATTAACAATATTATAATGTCTAAAATTTTATCGTCTTTCCGGAAGAAGTAAAGTTGAAAAATTAAAACTTTCTTTTTCCGAGCTTATATACGATAAGTCTAGTATTCGATTAAAATGTGCACATTAAATAGTTGGTTTTCTCTTATTTCAATACTAAATAATAAAAAAAAAAAAGTCGCGTGCTTATTTGGAAGAAAAATTTATGAATAACGAAGATTTCTATTCGTCAATAAAACCGTACAATATTTCGAAATATTTCCGTTTAAAAAGTAGAACGATATAGAACGAGTTTTTAAATAAAAACAAAATTAAATGTCAAAGTTAGAAAGCGAACAGTTAGACGTGTCATCCGTTGCCTATATTGCCTATATACGGAGAGAAATACAAGATTCGTTTTCTGATAATTTTATATATTCATTATTTATATTAATTATAACAATGAGTGAGCTACATAACTGATATTGTGTACAATTCAGCTTTAAACTTAGTTTTCTATACGCTTATTACAGGTAAAAATGCACATGCTAATAAATATTATAAATAAAAAAAAAATCCAGAAAAACAATATATTTATTAAAAAACTTATATTAAACAATAAATATATATACATTTTTTTTTTTTTTAGTATGAACTGATAATAATCATTTTACTTTTATTATAAATATGAAATAACATTTTACTAGCACTTATTTAATATATTTCGTTATCAGACTCTTAATAGTCATATAGATAGATTAATGCACACATCGACAAATCGTTAATTAATATACATATTAATTTACTTTATACGAATTTATATATCATTTTTATTAGTAAAATATACTAAGAATATTTACATACACATAGAATCAATGAACAAATTGATTTTAGTCCACAAATGCATATTGCTATTGTAATATCGCGTGCTGAATATATTTCTAACCTCCTCCTCTATCACCCGACCGCTCCAGAAAAAATTATTTAAATACGGATGATATAAAACTCGAGTCTGATAGTGCATGCGAGCTGTATTATAAATTCATTTTCTACCCGGATAACCAGTTTGGGACTCATTCTGAATCTTGACAAATGACCAAGTCTCATATTAGCCTTTTGGTCGCTTTTGTTTTATTCGTAACATTTTAATTTCGTGTGTTTTATCCATATTTTTTTCACTCTTCGCTAGTTTGCTGCATTATTGGTGTACGTTATGTTTAATTGCCGCCTGGTGTATAATAAATAAACGAATATTCCGTATTATAATATGTAATACGAACTATGATTAAATCCCTACATTTCGAACATAGAAATATATATTATACGCATAACGAAACGTAACGTGACCAACACACGAGTAAGTGTAAACGCTATATTATAGTACGCACACTTTCATTTGAGGTATCTATATAGGTATGTATATATATATATATATATATATATACACACACACACACATATATATATATATGGACTAGACTATTAGGAATTACTGAATTCGGCTTAATTAAGATTACATTTTATAAGGGGCTTCTTAAAATCTTAACACGAGGTATATGATGTATACGTCATCGCTTTAAACAAAAGAAGCGTATCATAAATTTTAATTATTTTTATAGGTATATTACATATGTCAATAAAGCATTGTTTTATAACGACTACTTATTAACGATATATGACAAATATCTATTATTATATATGTATATATGTTTTTTTTTTATCTAGAAATAATAGTATTTTATAAGAGGGCTTATAATGTGCTAAATACTCAAGTTTCAACTGTGCAACATAAAAATATTAAGTACACGAATATTAAAGAATAATATAATAATAATAATAATAATAATAATAAATATATATTTACGCGTAAATTCTTTAATTTTATAACGCAGAATGATTTTTTTATAATAGAGATTATAACGTTAGTAAAATTACATTGGATTAAAAATGCGAACGTGTCGGTTAAATTTGAAACGTAGAATTTTATAAAAAGACACACACATCTAATGATGGATGATGTAATTGAAACAAAAAAAATGTTTGTAAAATATTAAAAATTTTAAATGATACGTTCGATTGTTTTTTTAACTTTCCGGCGAAATTAAGCGTTTTATTGTGCAACACCATTATAGTCCACAATAATATATGATTACCAATCAATTAAAAACGTTTACTCAAAAACAAGAATACCAATTATTTTGAAACGCATAAATAATGTAGAATCTAGACCAGTATATCTGTTCGACGGTTATTCTATAATATATTCACAAATGCGTACATTCAGTATATATATATAATATATTATACACTGGAATATTTCTTTCGAAATTTTATTCAGTTACACTGCAGTACATTACCGTAAATAATACAGTTCCACGAGAATTATACAAAATATTTATATAGATTGTATTACGATATATATATATATATATATAAATTTTGATAATTATAATATTTACGCGTATAGGTATACCAATATTACAATATTATAACGCTTAGTTTTTTCTTCTCTAATCAACAGTACAGTAGTCGATTAACGGTTGTAGATAAAGTGCGTATTGTAAGTTTTTTTAAGGCATTACAGCAACATGTTCGTGTTAGATATAGAGTTTTTTTAACTCGAATAACCGAGCGTCGTTATAGTTTTAGTTTCAAAGAACGCGAATTCAAAAAAAAAAAACCGAATAGAATTTTTTATTATTTTTTAGCTTATATTGTGTTATAATAACGACAATTCAATAATATTTTCACTCTCAAATTATATTCTATAAACACGCGGATGATAATAAAAATATTAATATAATATAGTGCGTTATTAACGGGTTTCGATTCCGGGCGTGGTAAACGTAAAGAAAATAAAAATCTACAATATATTACCCAGCATTATACATTATATTGACAATAAATTATTAGAGCGATTGCAGCAATAATAATAATAATAATTCTATTACGGTGTTCTATATTTGTCCTCGCCTGAACTAATCGATACTACAACCAACGTTCTTTCTAAACACAATGTGTTCTGATTTCCATTTACAAGCGGATATTTACAAAAAAAAAAAAATGTATAAATGACGGTTAAGAACGGGTAATGGGTTTAAAAAAAAAGGCGAAAAATGTCATTTCAATTCTCTAAAAAAAAAACGTGAATTTCACAAATAAACGATCGCTTATCGAAACGCAGATACCGACAATAACGAAATAGTTGTATATAAAATAATATAACGTTATCGAAAATACTGTTGTATTTCCGGTTAAACGTGAAAAAAAAAACACAAAAACCTGCGAGTTTATCTTACGCGTTTTCTTACATAATCCACATAATTACACGCATTTCGACGAGACTCGATAGTGTGTCGTTGAATTAAAAAAAAAATAGTAATAATCGACCGAGATTTCCCCTTATATTCGACCGGAGAAAATTTGTTAAAAAAAAAAAAAAAAAAAATTAATAAATGAAAAGTTATAGCGGGGCGTAGCAACTGCGTGGATATCGCTCGAGTGTATGTATATATTATAAGTACATATACTTGGATAAAGATTTTTCGAGTTTTGTTATATTTTGAAAGCAATGCGATATAGATAAAAATCATTGCGCATTCGCGACAAAACGATTCTGCGCGGAACTTCGGCTAGCAATATTATTTATTAATCAAAGAAATAACGTATGATTTTCGACAAAAAGAATAAAATTTACGTGATTTTTTTTTTATTTTTTTATTGAGTATATACTCGTATATTTGAAGTGACTTTAAAGTCTTAAAAAAAAATTGCCTCTTCTACGAATTGAATAACTGTAAAATCTATAAATAACCCGAAAATTGAAAGTAATTTTTGACGCTTGAAAAAGATATCGAGAAAAAAAAATGACCTGTTTGATAAAAAGTAAAGGCTCAGAACATAAAACGTCGTACATACGTTTAAAGGGAATTTCTTTCGGATTTTTTTTTTTTTTTGTACACTATAATATAGGTACGCGAAGGACGCGACGGACGCGTCGTATATTATATGGAAAAGGACACTGACCTGTTTGGGATTTTTCTCCAGGCCGACGGCCAGTCCCTCGAACAGTTCGTGTATGCTGAGCGCGCCGATGACCAGAAACCCGCGGAGAACCGACTCCCGGGTGGCCGACGATTCTCTGGGCAGCGCCGGTTTCTTGACCGTCGCCATTTCGACGGCCGCCGCGGCGGCCGCGGCCGCGGCGGTGGCGGACGAACACGAGTTGTAGTTGGTCATCCGGCCGGCCACCGTCGATTCCGCGGCCTTTTCGAAACCGGCGTTCGGACGAACGCGCCGCCGCCGCCGCCGTTGGAATCGTTCCGTTGGTCGCTGTAGTTGTGGCCGCCGCCGCCGTGGTACTGCTGCTGGTGGTGGTTGTGGTGATGGCCGTCGTCGTCGTCGTCGTCGCCGCCGCCGCCGCCGTCGCGGCTGTCGCCGTGCGCGTGACAATCGCGGCCAGCGAAACCGTGCACCAGCTCTTCGACGGAGTACATGAAGAAGAACCCGGTGCACATGACGAGCTCGGCGAGCACGTCGGCCAATGGCGAGTCCCGTGCCAGCATGCCGTCGGCGATCAGCCGGTCCACGCCCTCCCGGACCTCGGGCAACAGGTGCAGGAACGTGGTGCACAGCAGCACGCCGCCGCCAAAGTTCAGTATCAGCCGTAGCACGGCGTTGGCGGCGCCGCGGGCTCGCCGCCGGATGCCCAGCCGCTCGAACACGCACACGGGCGTGCTGCCGGCCACGAACGACGACACGCCCAAGAACGCCATGGCCAATATTTTGGCCAGCACCGCGGACGACGCCGCGTCCGCTTCCGCCGCAGTCATCGTTTTATACGGACACGAGCCGGACGGTATATTCTTTTTCCTCGCGCAGCACCGGCCGCCACCCCGCCGCGGCAACTCTGACGGCGACGACGTCGAACGCGCGCCGCACCGTGAACGTGTACTGCTGCTGCTGCTGCTGCTACGTGCTGCTGACGTGCTCGTTTACGTATTGTTGTAATAATGGCCAGCACCGTAATAATAATGCAGCGGGGCGTGTGCGCGCGTATATTATATATAGGTGCACACACACACACACGCACAATACATATAATATGGATATGCGGCACGGAGCTGATAAGCGGCCGCGCCGCCGACGATGCCTGATCTAATCGCTATAGCGCCGAGCGTGCGCGTAGGTACGCACGGCGTCGTCCTGCAGCAGCAGTAGACCCGTAGAACGCGGTGCGTAGCGCGTATAGTGTTCGCGCGTGCATACCGTCCGTAAGAGTATCGCGCGCGCGCGCGCGTGCGATTACGTTGAAGTCGCGGGTCCGGTATTGAAGTCGCGGGTCCGGTATTGAAGTCGCGGGTCCGGTATTGAAGTCACGGGTCCGGTATTGAAGTCGCGCGCGCGCGCGACCCGCTTCGATTAGCGACGCGCGTGAAAATGACGTTTATCGTTTTTGTCGAATTTTCACTGTCGTTACCGATTTCCGATTTCTCCTTCTCCGCCCGTCCCGTCTTTTTTTTTTTTTTTTTTTTTGGAAGAATCCACGCCGTGTCAACCCCACCCAACGGTCATTTTCACTGACATTGGTTCCGTCACGTGCGGTGACATCGGCTGGGGGAAAAAAAAAAATCCTAACAATAATATTATTATAAAATCGGGCCGTCCGTCAAAAAGGCCTCGTCATCACGTATATAATATGGATTGTTTATTGAATTTATTGAATATTTCCATATCGCTATGTGGAAATATTGTTGTTTTTAGTTATCCGAATGAATGGAATTTTTTTGTAAAAAAAAAAAAAAAAACGCTCGTACACTTATTTCTTTCTCCGATCAATGAAACGCAATAGTCCACGCAGGGTTTATTCCGAGGATTTTTTTTCCTATACCGCTCAAAAGCTAAATAGAGATTTATTCGGATCGTGATATCCCCCTCTATATACTGTAGAAAAAAAATGCCGTGTATAAAAACCGCGTGTTTTTTTAAAAAAAAATAAAATCTTTTAATTTTACTCGTTATTTTTCTATATAAATACAAAGTTAGTACATTACAAAATATTGCAGATAACACAATGGTACGAGAAATCTTGTACAATTTAATTTTATTTAATTACTTAGGATTATATATATATATATATATAGTTGATATCGTTTAAAACTTTTTTTTTTTTATCGAACGGTTATAATAACCGTCTTCCAGAACGTCTCTTTTTTCGGGAACACATTACGGCGTACCGTTGCATGTTGTGGGGTGCCCGAATTCGTGGAGCCAATATTTTGTCCGTTTGACATTACCTAATTTACACTCAAATCTACTGCCCGTTAGAATAAGTTGGTTATGCAATATCATTACGTGTACAACGTCGTTTCCCTCATGTTCGTATAGATTTAAAAAAAAAAAAAAAAAGTAATTTGTGTCTGTAAAACACTGTAAAACGCGTACAAATGACAGGTTTGTAAAGAGTATTCCGGAATATTTAAAAAAATATATTTGGAATATTTATTCGAACGATTTACTATAAGTATTCCCAACCCCTCCAGCTGTATACTGACTGAGTTATACGAGTTTATTCGTTCCTTTGAAATACCTGAATTTTATATCGTTTATTTTGAAACGTAAACATACAAAAGCCAATATAATACGAGACTTGTGCAATGTTTATTGTATTACAGGGATAATATTATACACGATGATTCAGTGCAGGTTAGGTAAGAGAATTCCGTGAAGTTTTATGATTATTAAAATATACGTCGTATTTCGTTGGATATTGGCCTCGACGATTTACAAAATATTATAAAAACTCAAAACGTATGAGTATTTGGATCCAGAACTCATTTACGGGGGCCCCGGGCATCGTAGTCGAAACACTTCAATCCTAATGAAAATAATTCCTAAATTTTGCATATTTTACCAATTCGAACTAATACTGTTCGGGAGTAGGTATATTTTTTTTTGTTTTTACACTCCTTATAAGCCGTCAAAGTCTTTTACTATAGTCGTATAATAATTCATCAATTCTTATAGTTATAGGTTAATTAACGGTTATCAGAGCTATAACTCATCACAAAGATAAATGAGTCTCATACAATATTACTATCATATTACATAATATTATGCGTATTATAATAATTCAAATACATCATAATTCATACGTTCGAAAAGAGTTCGGAATAACGTAGCTTTTCCATTCAGATCCACTATATTGTTGCAAATCAAAAGCAAGCTGAGAACGAGTTCTATCGTTTGCAAAAAAAAAAAATCGGGATTGAGATCGGATGTGAACTCGGCGATTTTTTCCTTTCGCTAAACCCGTATTAAGTGCTGGACAAAAAAAAATGTTTCACACGCCCGTTTGGGCCGGTTCTCTAATACGAATTGACTATCCGTTTTCGGTATCAAGTAAGTATATAGCTGATCAATCTGTTAAACGAATAATATTTGACGTACGACCAAAACACAGATAGATTTCGAAGCGTTTTACGAGAAACGAAATGGACAAAAACATGAAATTCTTACTTTTCGATTGGTATCCAACGTTCAAGGTTCACGTTAATTACAATATTAAACTGCAATACCTACACAAATTATTTGTGCCCGTACAATATTATATGTAGGTACGTTGATAAAAGAGTTACTTACCTCGATCGGTTATTAAACGACAGCAGTAAAAAAAAATTTAATCAGATTCTACTGTGAGGGGGGCGATCGCCCCTTGCCCCTCCATCCTTTGGATTCGCGCCTGCTGCAGCTGATTATCGAGTTCGATAACTGACGGTAATACAATATTAGAAACGACACACTAGCGCGTTCAAGAAGAATTTTTGATACGAGTATGGAATATAAGATTATATAATATCCCAATACACAGCAACCGTGGTCTGTTTTCTGTGAACACTACATAAAGAACAGATAACAATATATTATATAAACATATTTGTACGATATTCCAATATGCGAAACACGAGAATAACTATAAACTGTTTTCGAGTAGGGGAACATCTTCGCGTCGACGTTGGATTTGTTTATTATTTCTTATTAAGTCTTAAAAAAAACCGTGAACATTGTTTGAGTCTCGATATAAATACGATTTTCTCTTTAACCGTTTCGCGTTTAACGGAGAGAAAATCAAATATAATATAAAATATTTTAACCGTTAATGCGCGGGCAATTTACGTTTAAAAAGAGGCTTTGATTTAGTGTTGAGTTACGTTAATAAATTTAACGGTGCGTGCGCGTGGACTCCAATACATTTGATCTTCGAATGTCAATAAATCAGTGTATGTATATGAACGCGATGTAACATATTATTCGTTATGAAACGGTAAAAACAAAACAATTAAAAAGGCTATGTGCGAGAGAAATAGAAATAAAAAAAAATTAAATCTACATAAATATCAATATACTGTCGTAAATAATAAATATGTATATGTAAATACTGAATATATATATATAATCGAACCAAAGACTATTACGAAAAATAAAGAAATATATTATATAGGACTTGCTTTGTATTGAATTTGTTTATTTTCGACAAAAAGTCACTATCATCAGTGTGTTAAAGCTTTCGTGGATTGTTGATTTATTCAGAATATTTAATATTCAGTTATTGGTCCGAGGTTGTAAACCATCGCTTTGAATACGGACTCTGCAGTAAGTCCAAAACGTCAGCCAAAAACTGAAGACGTGGATATATCTGCAAATATTCTGAATAAGTCATTATCGGTTTAGTCAGTTATTAGATTAGGTCATTTGAAAATAGATTTGAATTCGTTATCGTGAAGTCTACTCGAGACCGACTTTCCCACATTTCTAAACGTTCTCCCGCATTAATCTCTCCAAAATAAATTGAACGAATTGAAACTAAAAAAAAAAAAAAAATGCTAGTACTCAATTTTTAAAGATCCTAAGATAAAAAAATAAATAAATAATAAAATGTCAAAGTCGATCCGTATACAGTAAAATTCAACGATTAATTCGAATCTGTTTTCAGAATCACTATTAGAATATAATATACAGGTCGTTCGGAACGTTGGGAATGGGGAACGTCCGTGTTTTACTATACGTTTCGTGTGACAGAGACTTAGAGAGACTGCAGAAGAGAGAGAGAGAGAGAGTGATGTAAATCCCCGTTTCCAATCCTCGTATAAGCGAAAAATGATAATACACTTCTTTATTTTTCGTAAATACACTCAAAGGCTTGAACGTTTTGTATTCGCATTCGCGTACGAATTGACTAGGGTTATTCGTATATAGCGTTCAATACGAGTGCGGTTCAAACCCGTTGACAAATCCCCGGACGCGTTAAAAAATTCAAACGAATTAAATGAAAATAATATAATATAATACACACTTATTATTATATACGTATACATATTATACGAGTACTTATTTTTTTTTTTTTCAAGATAAAAATTTATCTCTGTTGATATAAAGCGTATGGCCACTCGATAACAATATATTGCAGGCGCACCTATAAATCGATATATAGGGCGTCTTATCGTATAGGCTATGCCTATACATAATATACTATACTATACAATTTGAAAAACGTTTTAAATCTACGAGATTTAAAATATATTGTAATCTATACACTATATACGCTATACTGTCGAGTGTTCGTCGTGCGAATAATAAATGAATAATATAATGAAATCGATAACGACCGAAGAACAAATAATACCACACGCAACAATATTATCGAAATGAGCGCGATTGTATAAATAAACGGAAATAAAATCGAGCGCGCGCACGCTCTGACGACGCGTAATAAACGATCATAGGAATTTTCTCTATACAAAACCGCTTATATTATTACGTTTTTTTTTATCGTTTTATTAGTTTATGTATACGTTATTTATTTAAAAATTACCCGGCGTTGCCCGTGAAAAAAAAATGTGTGATTGCAACTTCTTTTTTAATTAACAATATTTTCAAATCGATCGGTTCAATAGGACATATTATAATAATACAGAATAGCAACGGTTTCTTTTTCGACTTTTTATCAAAATAATCGTTGTTATGAACGCGATATTTTCACGTATACCTAATACAAACAATAATTTGTATTCGGTTGTACTGATTTATTATTTCTGAATAAAAATATTATTAGGGAAAAATTAAAAAAAAAAATTTATACAAAGCCGTACAATTATTTATAGCGTGATTTTTGAGGTTGAATGTTTTCCACTAATTCGTTTATATCCGTTTTACCGTATTGTATATTCCGCGTTAGATTTCATTCAAGTATTTTGTCGCTATTATTGCCGGGAAAAATATTCATTTTTTTAATCAGCCGCGAACGCGTGTTCACAACATTAACACATAATAGTGCTGTCGAAAGTAGTAAATCACTTTTTTTTCTCTCGAAATACCTCTAAAATCAGTTGCAGAAATGTTTGAACAAAATATTTGCGAGTTATTATGTTCTTTATGGAAAAAAAAATTCGTAAATGCACTACATAGCCGTGCCAAGGGGGGACAAATGGGGCAAGTGCCCTAGGGCGTCCAAAGTATTATGAATGCAAAGGGCGTAAAAAAAAAATGAATGACAAAAAGGAAAAAAAATTATTGTTTTATTTTAGATATTAATTTCCCTTGTATCTATATGATTATTTCGAGGATGAGTGTATTTACTATTGAAATTTATAAAATTATGTAATTAGATATTACGTTAGTTGTAAATTTTTTTTTTTTTGGGGGGCGTCAAATATTATTGCCCTAGCGCGTTATTGGTTGTTAGGACGGCACTTAAAACACATAATGTTTTGCTATTCGATGAGTTTTCGATTTGTGTAAGTTGGATCGCCACGTATCATCGCGTAAAATCAACAGAAAAAGAGTATTGAAAAAAAATTCGATTTTTTTTTCTTCTCGTGTACAAACAAGTGTCAGAAAATCTCATTTGAAACGCGTTCTATATAGGTCGTCGATTATATTCGAAAATCGTTTTCGCGTTTACATAATATGTAAATATATCTCGAGAAACATTTGTGGACGGTCGCGCGGGTTGCCGACGTGTAATAGAGTTAATAATATTATGTAGTTCAAAACGGATAATAACAAATCGGTATGTGCACAATTACTGCGCAGTATACGCAATTACTATAATCGAGAAAGCGTTTAAAAACGGTTAACGAAGACATTCACTATATATATATAAATAATCGCATAAAATAGGTATTTTATTCTCTATTAATGCACACGACCGCGGTGATTTTTTTCATTTTTTTTTTTTTTCCCCGTTATCGTTTAAACGCCGATATCTACGGTATTATAAAAACAGTTATTGTAAATAAATTATTTCTAAATTATCATATTAATGCGTAAAAACAAACGATACTTATTGAACTACACGCGGCGATTAATACTTTGGAACAAAAAAAAAATATTGTGTTGTTGATTAACGTATCAAATAATAAATCCGATAATACATCCTATAATAATATTGTAGTCGTTAATCGGTTTTTTTTTTTTTTAGAAATAAAAACAACGCGAGAAAAATAAACGATATCGTGTTTTGTTATTATTTACGTTTTGTATATACCTAGATGATGACACGCGTTGTGTGGCGTTTAATCGACAATCGGTTTAACATTTAATCATTACTCGAAAACTTTTTTATTATTAATAATTGTATAAAAAAAAAAACTAATAAAAGTACGCTTTACGAGACTCGCGTATAAAAATTAATCACTTTGATTAGATAACACAATATTTCAAATTTATCGAAAATATCGTATATAAATATTTATATAAATGGATTATACACAAACGCGTATTACGGAATTTTTTATCGAAATACTATATATATATATATATATATATATAGGTAATTGATAATAATGTTTATTATTATTTACCAATATTACCTATAAATTACTAAATTCTGGACGAGGGAGGCGCGTATTTATGAACGTAAATATTTTAGAGGCGATTGTAAATTCCGTTTGGCGGCACACAAAAGATTTTACGATCGGATAGAGTCTGCAACTCGCTGGTAGTATTTTTTTTTTTATAAACTACCTCTATAATATTATAACTGCTTCACGGATTTTAACTGTTTTCGTGAAACGGCATCGATTTAAATCGTAAAAAAAATTCAAATTTTGAACTTAGAAAAAAAAAAATTGTGTTCAAAGGTTTTTAAAAAAAAAAATATTATTAGAATAGCGAATTATGATAAACATTGTATAAAATTTTTAAACTAGAAAAAACGGGACATTTTCAAAATGTTATATTTAGCCAACAGTTTGATCGAATTATTTAAAAGAAAAAGAAAGGTTTTAAAGGTAATTTTTAAACCGTTTCGTTGAAGTGTGTTCTGGATAATCGCAAACGTTTCAATTAATTAACTATTTTCAGCTGCTATATAGGAGTCGAAGAGAGCGAATTATTTGAAATGCAATAATTAATGCTCATTTCGAAAACCTCATCGCAGGAAAATCAACTTTTAAAATCAATTATTTTTCAGGCGAAACAGAAAATAAAACGATACACCAACTTATATTCTTTATTTATTTATTTTTTCTTAATAACGAGTTTTATTTTATTATTTCTGTGAACACTTTTTGTCGGATTGTTCAAGTATTTCGTTTTCTATATTGGTACCTATCCGATTTTAGGTCGGAATAAACCGTGCACAACTGTTTTTGGTACTTTTTGACTTTTTGTTTTTCCCCTCACTAGTGTTCTCGGCTTCAGGAAAAATTACCAGGAAAAAAAAACTGATAAAATTTTACACGACCCGTTTGACTAAAATGTTTGTAAAAAATATTACATTTTCACGATTACTTTTTCGGAATTTAATGGATTTCCACTCAATAATTTATTAGAGTATTTAAAAAATATTTTGAAAAGACCCGGAAATTGAAATGTGATTCGAAAAATGTTTGAGCCAAGAGGAAATCCTCCTTTCCCCTAATGACGAGTCTTTCTACTCAATTAATTTTAATTGTTATTTTGCAGGGACGTGATTTTTTTTTTTGTTTTAAATTGATTAGTTAGATTATATACTATAATCCGAGAAAGAAGAAAAAAAGCACTCGAATCCTGTAGCAAAACAAGATTTTTCAGCTGTTCGTTGTACTTAAATATTTTATGTGTATTAAATATGTAATTGTTTTCATATTACAGAACCGACTTGGATGTGTATTTAACTGCATCGTTTCTACACAATCGAAGAGATTGCATCTGACGATTGAATTAACAATCGCGGAGAAAGAAGGATCCAGAGGTTCTTAACAATATCGCGATGAAAGTATATATTATATATGTACCTATTCTGTATTCATTATAATGGAATTACTGTATAAATATATTGGCTAAGAGTTTGGATATATATTATGTATATATACTTATAAATATAATTTATTTTTATGAAAAAAAAAGAATGTTATACAATTCAAAACTGTTATTACGATCGTAAGTAGCTTATTGTTTTGACTTTATTATAAATAATAGCTGGTAATATGACAATGAATCACTTTTCTTCTTCTATAAGCCTCCTTGTATATATTCGATGTGGTTTTTATCCGAACATTTATAACATAAACGTAAGTGTTTATCTAACGAAAAACTATTATTTATTTATTTTACAATTTGATTTTAACGTTAAACGAATTTCGTATGCACTCTTATTATTTATATATGCAAGTGATGACGTTTCAGACATCATATTATACGTCGTATCTGTATATAATTGTCGGGTCGTCTAGACTAATACGTACCTACCTACTATCGATGACACGATAACGTATAAACCATTATAATATTATATCGATTGAGCGATTGCGAAATTGAAAAGCGCGATTATCTCGTCATACATCTCAGTATACTTTATGTCGTGTTTTTTTTTTTTAAATTAACAAATTATTGAATATATTTTATATATTATTGTATAAGCTGCCGGTAAAACGTATGCTTATATTTCAGGTATTACGCGCAAAATGTACCTGGGCAGTGTCTATACGTAATGACGACTAGTTTTTTTAGGTAACGTGAATAAAACATGTAAAAATCAATTATATATTTTTAACATTATCTGCTACATGTAGGCAATTTATAAAATTCCTATAGGCATATTATATGGAACGTCACATTTATTTTAGGCAATGTAAAAAATCGATATAATTATGTTAAAAATTCTCGACCTTGGAGAAATTAGGTTATAATTATATATTATTTTAGTAAACAGATGAAATATCATAAAAGTTATCATGGACCATTACTTAACACCAACTTCCTTGTATAAACTATGTATAATTATTATATGACTGTATAATGTATATACTATATATATATATATATATATATAATAATATATTATTATCATTATATTCACCACGAAAAACTTAATTTAAACAAAATATTAATAATTAGTGAATCACCGAGTGTTCTTTGTGTCAACACTTATGAAACACGCGCGAAAAAAAATGTAAAATCACACAAATATTGAATATATTGAGAATATTGAATTAGTGTGGTGATATACTATTTCACAATGGAATAAAGAGCGATGTAAATGCCAACGAAATAGTCGAATTGGTGACTTGACGATTTTTATCTCTGATGCGCACTACTGTATTAAACACAACCACCAACGACATATTATATTTCCTCTCTATATACGTAAAAAATTAATTCAACACGGTAAAACTTTAGAATTCGATATCGTTGTCAAACACAAACTAAAAAATAGTAAAAATTAGAAAACAGTGTTAGGTTCCATACAATACATGATACGTACGTTATTATTGACATATACACGTTTTACGAAAACGACAAAAAAAAAAAAAAATTGGATGAAGAAATTAATTTCGAAACATCGAAAAACCGAACGATATCATTCCGAGTAAACGTTAAAATCCAAATATAAAAATCGTCGTATTTGAATACATTATAACGGTGAAAAAAATACGTGTTATTAATTTAATTTTTTAGTGTTCCACGTATTACGTCAATAATATTCACGTATTTTATATGAAAACAATTGTTTTTGATTTATTAAACTATTGTGCGTACCGCGCTTGGTATTTCAGTATTGGAAAGTACTATTTCCGGAACGTGTAATGATTATTTATAGTTTTATATTTCAAAACGAGGAGATGATTCATCGCGCCGGAAAAAATTCTTCTCGAACGATCTCTTTTCGAGCGCAGTAGCACACAGTGTACGTATAGGTACCTACCTATACTGTATAAATATAGATTTATACATCAACGAGTTAAAATTAATTTTAAAAGCTCAATAAATTCTAATTTGAAGTGACTTTTTATAGCTTTCTACGAATTGAATTTTTCCAAAAAAAAAAAAATGTATATACCTTAAATCGATCGTTCGAACATTGATGAAAAACGAGTGACGTGGTCTAAAATTAACATTGGCGTGATAAATTTATGAGACTACGCCGGAATGGGTCTCATCTCATCGTTTACCGCACTTTTTTTTTTGTCGCAAATTACGTCGACTTTTAAACTATATTTGAATACTTTTTGAACAAAAAAAAAAATATATATATATAAGTGACTTTTATATTTTATCATTTTATATTAACTCGGAAGAGTTAAAGAAATTAAAATACGGCCAACGCGTGCCGCACATTTAACAATATTTTACGTTCCGTTCGTTACAATATTCAAAGTATTATTCGCGGTTTCGTACACAAAACAAAATTTCCGATCGACTATTCTATTGATTTGCACACGTGATAGACGCGTATAATTCGGTTAAAACTGAATTGTAGGCACGTAAAAAAAAAAAAATCGAATTTATATAGCGAGCGAAAAACCGAATACTGTTGGCGTGTTTTAGCCGCGTCGTTGCGGTTGTATCGTTTTTATTATTCGACAATTTTTGCAAACTCACCGACATAAAAATCGCGTTACATATATGCGTATAATATTTTGGCCGAGCCCCATGCCGCGAGGAGGAAAGTTTTGTTTTTCTATAAAAAAAAATTTTTTAGTCGTAATACAGCTCAGTGTATTGCAGTACAGTGTGTATTACGTGCTGGCAGCTGTATCGCGGAATATAATAATTGTTTTTTCGATTTTACGTGTACAACTTAAAAAAAAAAGACCCGAAATAATAATACACGATTATATACGGGAAAAAAATTTCACCCGATCCCGTTACTTGTGGTTATCTCATCGCCTTTTGCCTCTACTCTTATACGGAGCTAATGCGAACATTAATTATCAAAATTACTACACAATCTCTCCGAATTTCGTTTCGTTATTTGGATTTATCGTTTCTTTAAAACACGTAGTACTGCAGTAAGTCCCCCGATTCGTTATAATGACGTATTATTTTACCATCAGTTGGATTTATTCGCAATCAGTCTCGTTCTGGGTCTCGTATACGGATTTCAACAAATTACCCTTTTTATTGGGTTATGATCAGTCGACAGTGTGTATTCGTAACAGTGGCGTGCCCGGGGGGTTTATAGGGGTCAAAACCATTCCATAATAATATTTATAGTATTTGATATTAATTATTATACATCATAATTATCATTCACAGTTCATAATAATTTGTTTTAGGTAGCCAACATTATGGTAAACGAAACTCTGAAGCCCTCATTTCAAAATCCTGGGCACGCCACTGATTCGTAATGTAGTTTATCAATTTATTTCTGATAATCACTCGTTGTTTGTTTTTGTGTTAGAAACCTAAACGCAAGTCAAATGCGGTTTTTTTTACGGGACCCGATGAATGTAAATTGGAAAATTTCATTTTCAGAAAATCGCGGCGGGTTAATAATGGTACCTAATAGGAAAAATAGACAGCCGACTGCTCTGCTCGTTATACTATATGGCCGTTATATTGTGTATTATACTGTGTACAAATACCGGACTATCCCTTTAAAACGCTACGCAAGTGCGAAGGAGGTAACGCGTTAGAAATTTCGAAATAATCACTACGGTTCGCGTATAATATATTACGTGTATCTTGGAAACGTAACGATTAAAATAATAATAATATTTCTAAAAAAAAAAAAGAAAAGAATTCCGCGTATATTATAATATACAATACGGAGCAAAGCGCACATACACTAGCTGCAGTCATTAACAGAAAAACCGTTTTCGTTTTATATAATATATATTATATGCTCGGCCACGTCGACATCGCATATTAATATATCCAACGAAAATATATTATAATAATTTACTGATACTGTGCCAGAAATATTTCGTTTACTGCATCGTTCGAATTATTTTCACAAGGCTAACTGCAGTACGATAATATCGCTATAATATCGTATTACACTATAGTATATACACAGCGCGATATTGAAAATAAAAAAAAATATCCGATTTAATATTGAGTTTTTACGTGTTACACACGCTCGTGTTATGTATATATATATGTAATTGCCGTCAAATTAAATTTTAAGTTAAGATTTTTTTTTTTTTGAGACATTTTATTGGCTTAAGGGAAGGTCGTACACGTCGAAAACGGCGAATTACAAATTAGTCACAAACGGATTACGTGTATAAATTTTCTCGAAAAATTTTGTCGAGTTTATGAAACGGTCCTCACATGTGAAAACGATGTATTCGAATCGATTCGATTAATTTGGGCGGGGGGGGGGGAGGGAGAAATTCGTGAAGTTCGTCTTTCAATGAGAAATTATAAAAAACATTATATATAAATATATTGTATTCGTATAATATTTTTTTTAAAAAACACTAAGTTATTATAAATTGGCACATTTTCGAAAGTTTTTAGATAATATACATTTTTTTTTCGTGCCACAGTAGAATTAAAACGTTCGATGTACCAACTGTTATACGACTGCTCTTACATTTAATCTACTATTCTGTACTATCTCTTACATTTTAATCTTTTCCTACTTAAAATTCTGACGAATCATCACCAACATTGTACGGACCGAGGTGAACAATATAAACAATATATTATTTAATTATTTATATACGTACATGTACTTATATTATTACCTACTTATATGATATGTAATGTATATAATATGATGTCTTTGCCGGAAGTACAAATATAAACTCTACGGGGGATTCTCGCGAGTATATTATATTATATTAAATATATTTATATAATAACGCTATTCAAATGACCGTGGTGGTATGACCCAGAGAATCGGTACAGTATACTGTTAAACTTCATGGACTGTGTTTAATGCGTGTACTTGATTAGACACATTTGAAAAAAAAAAAGATTCTCGATTTTGAAATTATTATGGTCTAAGCGTCATCCTGAAATTTTTTTTTTTTGCGAATGTTTATAAAACAGTCGCATTTTAATCACACATTGCATTGTAGTCTTAATCGGTTTGTAATCGACGACAAATTAGTAGTTATACGAAAATTGTCAAAAAAAAAAAACGGTCGACAATTATTATTACTGTATAAAAATAAAACGCGTATTTATATATACAGTTCTATTCTATTCTTGTCAAATACGTAAATATGCATGCGTATAGTGTTTAAATTTTTAAAGAAAATGTATTTGCGCTTTTACTTATTTCAGGGTCGACTTTATAGAAACTTTTCCCCCAGTGTAGACAATTTTTAAAAAAAGCGTAGCATTTTTGAAAAAAAAATCTTTTATATAAAATATTTGTACGGACAAAAAAAAAGTGACGTTTTTCTCTAGTGACGTTTATATGAATCAAAAATACGTTTTAAAGCGTTCAAATTTCACGTGAAACGAAAAAGGTTTAGAATAAAATGAATGTATTGTTAAATAAACGGATAACAGGCGCGTAAAAAATCTGCAGATCGTCCTCGATCCGGCTTCGAATAAACCTGGAACTCGGTAAAATCAAGAATTCATAAAAACGTTTGGCGTTTTTCAAATTAGTACCTACGCACTGTACATCATGCATCAGAAAATATTCGATATTCGTACGAATTGATAAATTTATAGTGGAAAAAAAAAAAAGAAAGAAATTTAATTAATATTTTATACAATATATAATACGCCTTCTGTATAAAGAGAGAGAGAGAGAGAGAGACACTTCAGTGTGAAGTACATAATAATAGTAAATACTTAACGGTTATGCGGTTTTGTCTCGTCGAGTGTCGTCAATATTGTTTCGAAACGATTAACAGAATATTTTTCGTAACGAGTTTTAGACATCTCTCGTAACGTTCAACGTGTTGGGCACTGCATAAACGGGTAGACTTCACGCTGCTGTAAAGATAGACGAGGTCTACGAACGTTAAAATATCGATGTGACGTATTTTTTAAATGTTTTTTTTATTTATAGAATGGTTTTTTTTTTTTTTACATAAATTACGGGTTTAAAAATATGTCATGTCGTCCGCTATGTAGGACACGTATGTATATATACGATTTTATTTTTATAATATTATATTAAAATACTCGAAATTCATTATTTTGTCGGTAGGTACACATTATGGAATCCGAAAACAAGCGATAGGTCATAATACAGACTTAAAACCGATTGATGGGCGTTGTGGAAGCGGGCGCACACACCGAGTCAGTAATTTTATTCGAATAATAATTATTATCCCGCGATAGCCGCGGAACGTATCGATTTCAATTATTATTTCAGTACCTATAATTGTACAGCGCGTATCTGTGCCTCGTCGTGATGTTTTTGAACTTAAAAATCGTTACTGTAATTAACCGCGTTGCATTATATACCTACTCATGTGACCGTTACTCTTTTTTATAAAACAAAAAAAAAAAATACCGTTTCAACCAAAATCGCGAGACGAGATAAACGATAACTTGCGCATTTGCATATTATATATACTGCAGGAGACAGTCTCCGAATCCGTTTTAGAATGTATTCAATAGAAGGAAAAAGAGTAACAAATTTGGATTTTTTTTTTTTTAATTATCAAAATAGTGGCTCTGCTAAATCCCGTACTGATGACGTAGTCGTTTATTATTTATTTATTTATATTTTTTTTTGTAATAATTTGATTCTTACACGATATATGACCGCAGCGTAGTGGGGTTTCCTTTTTTTTCTTTTTACTATTATTTACTCGAAACGAAAATGTAATTGCGAAACAAATTGCGTAAACTTTTTGAATTTTATAAATAATTTAAAAAAAAAAAAGAAATTTTCAAATGTTGTTGCGAGCGCGTGACAAAACGAATAAAAGAGTAATATTTACAAATTGTAAACCCTCGTATCGGACAAAAAAAAAATATGTAGAAAATCGTAAAAAATCGTATCTATACAGTAGAAAATCACGTTGTTTGTGATATAGATGAGAAAAAAAACCTCGAAAATTTCTATTTTCGATCGATTTTTCTATTTTTTTTTTCACAATAGTGTTTCTCTTCGGGCGTAAGGTAAACCTATCAAAAAAAAAAAACCGGCCGTAATCGTTTTGGATCCCGGGGAAACGTTTGTTATTTATAACAGTTTAGAACACCGTAACGAGACATAAAAAGTAATATTCGTTATAATATTTATTCGAATACAACGATTCGCCATCGCTTTTTTAATTCAAATAATAACGATTTTCGAAAATCTCCGACCCGATAGCGTCCGCGGCTCTTCGCATAGTATTTCCTTTCCATTTCTATTATATCTATCGGGCGCAGTGGCATATTTGAGAGGGGGACGATTGCCCCCCTGCCATCAACTTCTTTCTTTGTATAAGTATTTTCTATCTATTTATTCTAATGCATTAGAAATGGTTTTTTTTTTTTGGTTATCTCTTCCATACGACAGAAACATAATATAGTAAAGTCATTGAATATATTATATTTATGTAAATATCAAATAATTGACGAATTCGCAAGGATAAGAAAAAAGAACCTTAGATTTTTTTTTTTTAAATTTAGAAAAATTGAGACGGATAACTATATTATTATTATTAAACTTGTAAATAATATAAGAAATTAATAAATTAAATAGTTATATTTGTATTGAAAAAAAACTATATTCATATTCTTCTTCTTCTCCTTAAGCTTTTACAGTCCTTGAAGGACTTCGCTGCCTCTACTACATTTCTCCATCTATCTCTATCCAAGCTGTCTGCTATTGTCACTCCCTGAGTGCACTTGTTTAGGTCATCATTGACCCTGTCTGCCCAGCGCTGCCTAGGGCGACCTCTAGGTCTTTTCCCATTCGTCTTTCCTTCCAGTGCTTTCTTTAAGATACCGCTTGACCTCCACACATGGCCCGCCCACTCAATTCGTTTACTCATGAGGTGCGCATTGGTTTTCGGTAGATTTGCTGCAATTCTCTATTAGTTCTTCTTCTATATACACTTCATTTTCTAAAATAGGTCCATAAATCCTTCTGAGTACTCTTCGCTCAAAGCAAGCCATTTATATACTCATATTAGGTTAGGTTTACGTATAGATTGTAGGCATTTTGTTTCAGGGTAGGCCTAGGTTTGAGGGATACCACTATGGGATACTGAAACAAACAAGCACCTCCTCTCCTCATTTAGTGACCCTTGGTTCGCTCAACCCCTCCCGTAAAGTTAAGTCAGATTGGGCCACCGATCGGGCGTTTGAAAAAAAATATATACTAAAAAAAAAACAATTTTTTTCGCGTTTTTCTGATCAAAAGCGGATCTGTTACGCACCGCGGATCGACATATACGCACGTTGCCTTCGAGGTTACTGTCGCGTATAAGGGCATACGAGTTGCGCAAAATTACTGGAAAGGACTGCGATGACTGAGCGCGACCGCGACGGAAAACGCGCACGAATTTACCGGAATTTCCGTAACGCGTCATGCGTTCTTTTTTTTTTTTTACTCGCGTTACGCTTTCATATATAAAAAAAAAAATTCTCTTTATATAAAATAACAATAATTTTTAAATACTCTTTTTCTAAAGTATTCCGAATGTTTTTTTTAACACCTCAATCATATTTTTAAATATACGTAGGTACCTACGTAAAAAATTATAACTTATTTTAATTGAACGTAAAAAAAATAATAATTGTTTTGGAAAAAATGGAAATACGAGTGGCAACTATCAGCAGTGTGTTAGTGTTTAAAACGACATCGATTATTGTTATTATTATTATTATTTTATCAATAACCTTCCTGCGTTCGGTGTTTGAACCCAGCGTTATTCAAATAATAATACGATCAACAGTTTAATCGATTACGCTATATTACGTTATAATACGATTGTGTTATATTTTAAACACTAATCGGTATTATTAATTATTAGTTATTGTTTTAATTCATAAACACAGAATTTTCAAAAAAATTTTAGCTCCCCAAACGCGTGTCAAAGACTGTTCATATTCGATTAAAATATTTATTAATAATAATAATAATAATAATAATAATAATAATAATAATAATAATAATAATAATAATAATAATAATAATAATAATAATAATAATAATAATAATAATAATAATAATAATAATAATAATAATAATAATAATAATAATAATAATAATACAATTATAATTAATAATGATAATACAATTACAATATTCGATATTCTATTATTATTGAAAACCAGTAAAAAAAAAAAAATATTCTAAAAGCATATTCGGAATACTTTTTGTGAAGTATTCAAAATACTAAGACAATATTATAGTCATAATAAAGGTGTTCGCGGAATATGTATTCAAAATACTAAGACAATATTGTAGTCATAATAAAGGTGTTCGCGGAATATGTATTCAAAATACTAAGACAATATTGTAGTCATAATAAAGGTATTCGCGGAATATGTATTCAAAATACTTTTAAAAAGTATTTTACCCGAGTCTGGAAATAACGATAATCGATTTCCGAATATTTATGTGATTTTTAAAGTTTTTTTTTTTTAGGCACTTTTAGGAAATCCGCCTATTTAATGCACTCCGAATGTAGACGCGATTCGTTACAGGAAACCGGTATTAAGCGAATGCACTCCTTCTGGAGGAATTTTTTGGTGGTGCAGACATAAAAAAAAAAAAACACGTCATTGTGTGACAAAAAAAAAACCAAGTACGCATTCCTCGCTCCGCTCAGAAACCAAAACTGAGGACTTTTATAAAGTTCGCTTTTAACCGGTTATCAATAATAACGTCGGTCCGGCCTCGGGTGAACCGATAAAACGAAGACGACCACGGACCGCGCTGCAGGTGGGGCGTACACGAGAGTGTCCACAAGCGCGCGACAACGACGACGGCGGTGGCGGCGGCGGCGGCGCGAGAGAAAGACCGCGGCGGCGGGCGTGCGCGCACAAAAGAGAGGAGAAACCGCCGTCGTAAGTAATAAAAGAACACAAGCGCGCTCGAGTTATTATTTTATTATTATTGTGTTACGGAGTTTAGTGTTTACAGTAATCGCAGCGTTGGTGGGGACGGCGGCGGCGGCGGCGGCGGCGCTGTAGTCAGACGCCACGACTCGTTCCGCGCCGCCGCCGTAGTCGCGCACGCCACACACGCAGTGACCGGCGTCTGTGTTCCGCGAGTGTGCCCGCGCGCGCGCATATCGAGTCGTCTCATCGTTGTCGTGCTATGCGCTCGCGAACGGCCGTTACGGGTGGTGCACGCGATCGTCGTCGGTATTTCTATCGTCTCTCGGCGACGGCGGTGACGACGTTTGACCGCCGTTAGTTTGGCGCGTTCTCTGCGGCGAATATTTTTTGGTTTTTTTTCCCCTGTACCCGAAAAAAACCCCGACCACCGCGATGACGGTGGTGATCGACGACGACGCGACGGCCGGCGCGTTCGTAGACCGGGTGACCGTGGCCAAGACGTTCGCCATGCTCGTGCTGGGCTTGGGCTCGTTCGTGTTGGGCGTCGTGCCCCTTAAACTGACCAAGTGGTGGCGCAAGGAAACGCCGGCGGTCGTGCCGCCGCCGCCGCCGCCGCCGTCGTCCTCGTTCTCGTCCGCGTCGTCGTCCGCGTCGTCTTCGCACGGCGGCCACTCGCACGGAGGCGACGCGGCCGCCGCGTCGCCCGTCGTCTCGCTGCTGCTGTGCTTCGGCGGCGGCGTGCTGCTGTTCACCACGCTGTTGCACCTGCAGCCCGAGGTCCGCGAGGGCGTGGGCCGCCTGCAGCGGGCCGGACAGCTGCCCGACGGCCAGGGCACCGAACACCTCGGCGACCTGATATTCTGCGCCGGGTTCTTCATGGTGTTCTTCGTGGACGAGATCGTGCACTCGGTGCTGGACCGGTGCGCGGCGGCCGGACGCGCGAACCGCGGTTCCGCCGAGGAGGTGTTGCACCGGTCGATGAGCCTCAGGCGGCGCACCATGTCCATACCGCGCGCCTCGTTGCAGCAGCAGCAGCAGTCCGGCGGCTCGCCCAGCTCGATACCGTCGATGGCCGGCGGCGCGTCCACGGCCAGCATCAAAGAGCTTCTGAACAAGGACGAGAAACGGTACCGGCCGGCGGCCCGGTGGTCCGACGCTCCGGTGCGCTGCTGCGGCGACGACCGGGTGCACCGACCGCAACAGAACCATCACCACGGCGACGACATCGAGAAACGGTTGACGGCGAAAGCGACGACGGAACCGTCGTCGGACGACGCCGCCGCCGCCGCCGCCGCCGCGGACGAACACTCGTTCCGCGGCCTGTTCGCCGTGCTCGCGCTCTCGTTCCACGAGGTGTTCGAGGGCTTGGCCATCGGCCTCGAGGAACGCGTCGACAACGTGTGGTACCTGTTCATAGCCGTGGCCACGCACAAGCTGGTCATCGCGTTCTGCATCGGCCTGGAGCTGGCCTGGTCCAAGACCCGCAGGCCCGTGCTCGTCATGTACGTGGCCACGTTCGCCGTGGTCACGCCCGTCGGCATAGCCATCGGCATGGTGCTGGTGCAGTGCGGCACCGACGGCGGCGGCGGCGGCGGCGGCGGCGGTGCGGCGGCCGCGGCCGACGGGTCGCCCGGCCGCGTGGCCGTCGTCCTGCAGGGACTGGCCGCCGGCACGCTGCTGTACGTCGTGTTCTTCGAGGTGCTCGCCCGGCACAAACAGTCCGGATTCACGCACCTGTTGTCCATACTGTTCGGCTTCAGCATTCTGCTCGCGTTGCAGATGATGAGTGAGTACATATATATATATATATATACCTACTACCCGCGGACAGGGGCGTATTTAGAAATTTTGTTTTTTTTGTGGGAGGGGTGGGGCTGAGGCATTGAGTAAATATCATTGTTGAATTATTTCTAAATTCTAATCCAAGACTGAATCTTAAAAATATGACAAATTACCGAATTCTCAACATTTTAAACGCACAACTATACGTATTAGGAATTTATTGAAAATATTACATTATCCTTATAGCCAAAGGGCATAGGAATTAGTAAAGAAATTTCCTGAAATTTCGATGGGGTGGGGGAGGGCTGAAGCCCCCGATAAATGCGCCCCTGCCACCCGGCGTTTTTTTCATTATCACAACGAGTCCCCCGTTATCGATTTGTTTCGAATGAAATGCGCGAAAAACGAACCGTATCGGGTATTTTGTTTGCAAAAAAAAAAAAAAAAATGTTTCGTTGCCCGCGAACACGCTGCGATTTAATTTCAAATATCGGGCACATTATCAAAAATACATTACGCGTAACGCGTGTAATATTTTCGATTTAAAAACAACAGCAGCGAGCCGCGGGGTGTTGCAGCCAGTGGACGTCGCTTGAGCGCCATTTCGACTGGAATAAAGATTTTTTTCGAATTTTTTTTATTATAGGTACCATGTATAAAATATACATTCGAAAGCAACGCGATAAATCCATTGCGCGTTCGCGACAAAACGATTCTGAACGGAGCTCCGGTATAGCCTTATCGCAGTGAATCGTTTCGGTATTTAATTTCTCCAACAGTAAACCCAATTACAAATAAAATTTCCAGCTAAATACGCTTTGTCCGAAAAAAATTTGAAACGTTTGTACAAAAAGAAAACTGCGACGAACGATTTTCAAGATTTTTTTTTTTTTCTGGAGTATAGTTGAAGTAGTAACGCGTACGTCTGACATTGTTTTAAAAAAAATGTTAAACCTTAAAACCAACGATTACTTATTTTTATGAATCAAACGCCTGTGGAAATTGCTATAATATAGTAGACGGAAAATTGAAAGTAACTTTTTTTCCCCTAATATAGGTAATATAACGTTACACGATATATTTGGTGAGTATTTCCAGTTTCTATAAACATCAGTTTGAAAATTACAAAGAAATAACCGTACACGATTTCGACGAAATCGCGTTTTTATGTAATTTTTCGGTAGTTTTTTTTCCTAGGCGCTTTTGAGAAAATCGAAAAACGACCTCTTTAGAATACCCAAACTGGACGCGATTCACTACCGGAAACCGGGTATGACCGTAGTAAAAATTGAAGCACTCTTTTTGATAGAATTTTTTGGGTACAGACATAAAAAAAAAACGCATCATTGTAAAAAAAAAAAACCAATAGGCATTCCTCGTTCCGAACAGAATGTAAAAAAAAAAAACGGTACGCGTAAATAATTTTCAAAAATTTTTTTTTTTTTATTGGACGAGAGGAGTTAATTTTTCGAGCTTTTCATTTTCTACTTATCGACGAATATTTACCGAAAAACGTCGTGACAATCACCGGAATAATATTTTATACGCTTAAAATCGTAAATATACCGCGAAAAAAAATCCTATTTCAATCGGGTACCATCACGAATCCAGAAAATATATTCAAATCCTTTGGATTTCGTTTCGAAGTTTGTAATTCCGTGGAAACAGAAAAAAAAATGGACTTAACAATTTTGATGAAAAAATATACATACACATGCATATACGTGTGTGTGTAAACAAAAAGCTATTCAAACTATAATTGCAGACTTTGGGAAAAGTCATTTTACGCCGAACGAATAATAAACGTTTAATTTCAATATTAATATTTTCACGCTACGTGATTTGTATTCATTTTAGTAGTTTTATTATTGCGGTGGTGCAACGGCGATGGACAAATAAAATATGTATATATATATATATAAATATATATATTATATTATATATTTATCAAAAAAAAAAATCGCCAAGTTTTGATTAAAATAATACGAACTCACGCCGCGGTTTATCTGACTTTTTGTGCAGACGGACCGTGTAAATATCCGTTCGATCGCGTCTGTTTAAAATACAATTACTTACTAACATAATTTTTTTTTTAAACGAAAATCTGAAATCTCTCGACCGGCACTATTCACGTCACTGCCAAAGTACACTTATTTGTATATCGTTTACCGCAGTGGCGTGACGAACGTATACAAATATCGAACTCGATCCCTTACAGAATGTTGATTTTTACAATTTTTCTTTATTTCCACAGTGAAATTATAATGTTGAGTAAAATAGAGAAAATCCGAATAAAATATAAGAACACCCGTCATCTATAAGAACGTGAGAATATCCATCGATTACGGAAAATCAATATAATATAGTATTTGAACTAGAATTTTTTTAATCATATAACTCGACCCGCGGTTGTCGATTGCTGTGACGACGTACGAAAAAGGGTATTTTAAGTTATTATTGCAATAACACTTGTAGGACGTAAAACTATGGTGTGTATAGAAACTTTGTTAAAACTTAAAATAATTAATAATCTATAATTCTGTACACTCGGTAATAAAAACGTCGACGACTCAAAGACAAGAACAAATTGCCTTCTATAATTCTTAACGAAATGCAAACGTATCGCGCGTGATTCCGCATAATCACATCACGCGGACTTGAAAAACTCGGAGGCAAAAAAAAATATTTCCTTCGTTCGCCTGCAGCGTATGCACGAATGAGAAAATCGCGAGAAATTCGTCTCTCTTTATGCATTTTTCTATAAATCAAAATTCTTATTACATATATCATCTTACGAATTTCGGGATTATATAATGTATAGCGCACACTGTATATAACATGATTTATATAACATATATATATAATATTTATATATAATATGCAAGTTCATTGACTCACACGAGCCCTGCAGCAAACGCTCGCGGACCATATAACATAACCGCTTTCTCGACTGCAATAATAATATTGTTGTGTCTATCGATTCCGCCGTGTGTCCTTCTTAACGATTTTATTTTTTTCTCCATAAAATAATACGCTTTCACGCGATCCAAATTCATTTATTATTATTATTATTATTATTATTATTATTATTATTATTATTATTATCGTCATCAGTCTCGTAGACGGAAATCCATATTTTGAGACGAGACACTGACTATTTTTTTATCACCATTTCCAGAAGTGCTGAAACACTAAAATACTGCAGGTCAGACGAATCGATATACTACTATTTTGAATACGTGTAATATTTTTTTCATTTTTGATAAGACCGTGTTTACGGGACACATTGCCCGTCTTTGTGTTAATATACATAATAATATGGATTATATTTATAAGTACTAAATAATGTAAAATATCTTTGTGTGTGTGTGTGTGTGTGTGTGTGTGTGTGTGTGTGTGTATATATAGACAAGAGAAATATACACGTTGAAAACGGCGTTTTATTAGAAACGATTAAGAAATATTATTGACATACCGGTGAAATATTTTTATATTTTTTTTATGAGTGAACGAATCGGTATTATACTAAAAAAAAAAATCTACTCTACTCTGTACGACTGGGCGTTTGACTGAATGGGATTTTAATCCGTCGTTTACGACAATATTTCACACAAAAATATCGTTTATGTTTGATATTTTCAATTGTTAACTAGTACAAAAAAAAAAAAATGTAGGAATGTTTTCATAAAAGTGAAATTTTTAAACCATCAGCAACGTGTTCGTCGAAATGTCTGATAAATGTAAAAATATGCTTTGTCGTGCGATTTCATAATACTTTGAATGAATTCAACAGAAATCAATATTTTTGAGGGGCGGGGGGCGGTTATTGTTATTATACGACTGTTAATATACCGTAATTTGGTCAATATTTTTAGTGTCGCACATACTTGGCATAAATTATACATTTTAGTACCCGTCGTGTGAAATTTTCATTTTTCCCCCTCTTTTAAATAACGTGCGTTAAAGATTTTATACAAAAAATTCCAAGTATATAAAAAAAAAAAAAAAATTTATAAAATTTATAGTAAAATATATATATATATATATATATATACGTAAATGGAAAAATTGTTTTCTTTTAAACTTCCTTTTGAAGTTATTATGTTTCATACAACAGATCCAAGAAAATTTCAAATCGTCACAATACGACGAAACCGAGTCGAGTTTATATTGGTATACTGATGGTCAGGGCCGTATTTAGGAATTTGTCGCCCTGGGGCAACAAAAAAAAAAACGCTCTATTATGTAATATAATACAAATTTAATGCAATATATAAAAAAAACTATTTTATTTTTAATTTACAATTAAATTTTTCTCCTGGACTGTGACTACGCAAATTATATTATCATAATATTCAATCAATTATTATCTCGCCTAAATCTCGATAGTAGTTTATAAAAGTAAGAGGTCATGATAAAAGTATAAATAATTAACTGTAAAAATGAACTGAATGAAGTTTTGTGTGGATTGAATTAATGAAACTATGTATAAAAAATTTAGCCGCCCGGAGCAACAGTTTCCTGTTGCCCCCCTAAATACGGCCCTGCTGATGGTAACGTAAAACACTACACAGACACATATTATTGTTGAAAAAGTATATATTATTCGAAAATGATTGTTTACGCAGGATAGGAGATCGTTTTTCGTATAGTTTTATTTCGGTGTAAAGAGCGACAATTTTTTAATTTTTTTTTTAATACTTTCAAATAAACACCGATCGATCAATCGGATAATATTTTTTTGTACGTTATTAATTTTTTTTTTTTGCTTTCGATTTGTAATGTGGCACGACAAATGTATAATTCTTACATTATAGTCTTTCAACGGGTTTCGAATCATTTTATCCGAGAAAACGATATTTAGCCGGGTGATTTTTTTTTTTTTTTTACGTTACAAAACGATAGGCGACCACTAGAAAATATTCAGTGTTGTGAGTTTGTCCCGACTGATCCCGGCCGTGACGATATTAACCGCTTCGTAGTGTCCGCGCGCGAGCGACCCACCCAATCGATTTATACGTCGCGCCATATATTATCGCGTTATACACGCGCGTTTTTGCTCGTCAAACTTTTATAGTGTCCACCAACAACGCTTTCGTATTGCGTTTCAATAGGCCGAATCCTTTCGTTAAATTATTTTCATTAGTGTTCGGATTTTAATGTCCACCAAAAAAAAAAAAACCCCAACAAAAACGCTCTTAAAACGTGCTAAAAATAAAAAATTCACCCCCCCCCTCCAAAAAAAAAACAATTTTTTAGTTTTTTTTTTATTATCCGTACAATACAGTATAGTCCGTAATAATTATTAAAAACTAAAATTGTTTAAAACGTAAATTTTAAATCGCGTAAAAAATAAAAATAAATCAAGTACGAAATTATAGTTGAGTGATGCCGAACAAAACTGGAATCGTACACAGTAATGAAAAAAAAACGATGAAATTTAAAACGATTTCATTGTCGTTTTGGAAAATGTAAGAATTTTATTTTTTTATAACGGCGACGAGGGAAGAAAAAAAATCACTGGACGGACGTTATATCGGACACTATATTAATATTATTATCAAATACGAAATTATGAGTCATGACGATTTCTCATCGAGTAAACTATTTTAATAGAACGTAATTGTTCGGCACATCGAACAAATATCTATTAATATTGACTTATTATTTATTAATACAATATTAAACGCAATATATATATATACGTCATATATATATTATGTTATTCGTTTATACGCATACATATATTGGCGCGTTTTGTCGAGTCTGAAACTCGAGCGAATCTTTATTCGACTTTCACGTGTTTTTTTTTTTTTTTTAATTCTTTTATAAAAAATAAAACCGGTTTAGTTTTTTTTTTTTTTAACGAGGCGGTGTAATGTTTTTGAGAAGCGCCGTCTCGTGTGTGACGGGTCAAGGAAAAAAACGAAACGTTTACGCGTATTTATACAGCTGCGGGACTCGTACAGGTACTGTTTTAGGGTATAAAGAAGAATTTTTTTTTATAACGTTTGTTTTGACAACGGTCACGATGACCTATGACAAAATTAACGAGTTAACCGTATTGTGTAGCGTTCGTTTAACGTTTTTCGTTAGATAATATGTACACGTGTTACAACGTCATTCGTTTTCGTGTAATTATTTTCGTATTTAACGTTTTAATATTATAAACGCGTTACCACAGCCAGCGCCGCGCCGATTGTCTCGCGGATTTTTGTTTTCTGGCTTTCACGATACCGCAATTATATCACACGCGTAGGAAAGTAAAAAAAAAAAGGGGGTCTCTTTTTAAACTGATATGAAATAATACGCGCCAAATCTTCAAAATCTCGATTGGGAGGCGTAATTAAAACGGAGGAAAAAAAATGTTATATAATATTGTTGTCTCGGGCGCGAAGTCGTAGAAACGCAACGTCTTTGAAATAGCAATAAAATACTCGGTACTATATACAAAGAAGTCTGAAAAAAGAAGAAGTTTTGATTTATACTCCGCGGTATTATATCGTTTTGACTATTTTTTTCTTCTTATAATCTTCGTTCTTATTTTCTACAATATATATATATATATATATATAACAAAATTTTATTATTGTGACGTTCGAATTGAAAGTCGTGTTATTAAAAAAAAAAAAAATTCATCGCCAGAGTTTATATAGTTCTATAATAATAACACGTTGCCGGAGACGAGAGCATTTTTATTTTTGAAATGAAATTCGAATTTGATTCGCGATAATCCGATGTTTTAAATATTCTTTATATTATCATTAATTTCACCCGTTCGCGTAAAAATAAAATACAAAATCCACATTATTCGTATACGCGTTGCGTATTCGGTATATGTTTTTTTTTTTTCATTGTTATCTGGCAGAGAAACCGTTATAATTATTGTGTAAAATTAATGGTTAGGAGGAGCGAAATAAATAATAATAATAATAATAAAATTATTATTTTTAAATAATTACAATATCGAGAAGTTTGTGTTGTTAAACTTCGTGTCATATAAAGCAGAGAGCTCGTAGTCAATCGTGCAGTACTTATCGTATTTATCAAAAAGTAAAAATAGATAAATTAAATTTTGCGTTAAGAATTTTAATTTTCTTATTAAAAAAACAAATATGAAAGTTATTATTTAAATAATCGAGTAAATTTCTACATTAACTTTTAACCGTGAGCTATATTATATAATATTTTAATTTCACTTATTAGATTTAATTTTTTTTTTTTTTCATTTAAACTCGTCCACCTTGACTGAACAACATATATTTCATTTATGTATAAATAATTTCACGAACTGGCCGTACATTTTTTTGGTCTCCTTTCGCGGAAATCTTTCATTAATTACGTCTGGGCCGTTTTTTTTTTTCTTGACAAATGTCTCGTAAATAAAGCGATTTTTATTCACCGTTCTTGGTAAATTTATCGGATAACAACGGATTGGCGCAGTAGCGATATATGAAACATTAATTTACATTTTAATATTGAACGAATACCGTTTTGAGTTATATAACTCAATGCGTAATTAAATCGATCGATTAAAACGTGTTACGTTTAATTTTCCAAGAGTTTTATCTACCGACCAGCCGAAACGCAGCATAATCCGGTGTAACCTTCCGTTATAAAATCCAGCAGGTTACGCCATTGCCCCGCGTTATAATACAACGTTTGATGATAATAATCGTATAGGAAACGGGTGTAATATTAAATGAGCACCGAGGAAGAATATTAATATTAAAAATTCATTTTTATCGACGCCAGATTGATCGAGTGAAAAATTTTAATTCATCTATACGCGTAATCAAATAGCTCGTTTGACCCTCACCGATTGTGCAGGGCATCATCGGAACGCGATGCCGTCGCTTCCGAAAGCAAAACCGAACGCGATTGTGGAATAAATAATTTCTATAAAACTTGCGGAGTACAACGCGAGACTGTTTTTATTTTATGAATTTTCAAGTCAAAATCATTTTTCAAAATGAAAAAAGAAAAACACTGGGCGTAGAGTATAAGACCACGGGCCACCTGCAATTGGGAACCACTGATCTATATGTTAAAGTATACACGAGTCACGGTCACTGCAGTGATCACGTTTTTTCTTATTATTATTATTTTTTTATATAATAATAATATTATTATTATTTTATTCTTGCGTGGTTCTGCGGTGACGACGCATAATATAATCTCGAAACAAAGAACGCGCTATATATACGTAAAAAAAAAATAATAAATAAAATATAGACTCTGACATAATATAATATAATGTGGCGAATTCACAAACAATATTCGCTGCGACTTTATATTATGTAGAACGATAAAAAAAAATCCAAAAAAAAAAATCTTCTCATACAAGAACGCGCACGTATATACCTATACTTCGAATGTTGTCGACCACCAAGCGACGAAATAAAATGTTATCATTTGTGCTGTGTCTATATGTTGCACGAACATGTACGGCGACGGTGATTTTTTTCTATTTTTATTTTTTATAAATCGGTTTCATTTATGCGTACTTGCTGTAAGTTATTTCCGCATCGAAAACGCGCGCGCATTTCTCGTTATTATTTTAGATTCTGAGCGGAACGAGGAATGTATATTGGTTTTACATTGATGCGTTTTTTTTTTTATGTCTGTACCCAAAAATTCTACCAGAAGGAGTGCTCCGATCTTTTCGTGTAGCACCTTTTTGATTTCAAATTGCATCTAGTTTGTATTTTAGAGAGGTAATTTGTCGATTTTCTCAATACTCCTTTGAAAAGTCAGGAAAAACTACCAAAAATTACATACAAACGCTAAAAAAATGCGATTTCGTCTTAATCGATTGTCGTTTATTTATATTACACCGAAGCTCCGCTCAGAATCGTTTTATCGAATGCAATGATTTATCATTGCTTTCAAATTTATAATAAAAACAAAACTCTAAAATCTTTATCCGAGTAATATTCACTTGAGCGATATCCACAACAGCCCGCGTCTAGCTACCTTTTTTATTTTATATTTCTTGTCGAACACGGTCGATATAATGCTAAGAAAATCACTGCGTAACACAATGACGAAATCATAAAAACCGAAAACGGCTAAAAAGGACATGCGCTCCTGAGGATTTTCATTGAAAAAATAATTGCTTATAGTACTCTGAACGCTATTGCTGCTGCAGTCATAATATTTAGACACCGAATTTTCGCACAAAATGAATTATCCGTACGCTACAATACAGCCATTGTTTTGAAATAACTTTAATTTTTTTTTAATTATAAGCACTTTAAAAAAATCTTTTTAAATCACGTAACTCCATATAAAAATATTTTTAAAAAAACGCGACTCTGTTATTGTCGCTTAGGTACGGATAATATTTTGGTTTATTTCGCGTAAAAATCCGGTAACTCGAGCACAAATGTGTGTGTGTGGCCTTTAAGGTACTCTTTCCTCCGCGAAAAGGCTGTTCCGTCGTAAAAGTTTCCTGTTTTGTGAACATTTTCTGTTATAGTACGCCCGACAGCGTCTGTGCGTGTAGCGTCCTTTAAGAAGAAAAAAAATCTTATTAGTTTAATCCAAGCGAGTTACAACACTCCCTAAATTTTGTAATTTATTTATTTGCTGGTCGAATATTCGTCGGATTTTCTAAAATAACTGAGTCGTGTGAATTCCCACGGGGGAAAAAAAAATTTGCTCTACAATTTTCAATCGTAGATTTAATAATCGAAAGTCGATACGCAATCACAGAGACGGCGGGTAAAAACGTATAAAAAAAAAATTGCATAAAATGTGTAAAAACGAATTTCTTAAAAAGGAATGTAGTGGCGAATGTGTTCGATTGGGACAACGACGACGTATGAAATGCGTATATTGCATGCGTTAAACATATATATTATTATTATTATTATTTTTTTTTTTTTTTTTGGAACGATATACGTGAAAGACGATAATAATATAAAAATAAAATAGACGATTATTACGCGACAGCCTGCGCGCGGTGTTCCGTGAAAACGGCTCTAGCAAAATTTTTACGTTTTTTTTTTTATCAATTTCACAACTATTGTCGGTCGGTTTCGCGCATATTTTCTTTATACCAATATATACAAAAAAAAAAAAAAATACAATAACTTAACCTCGACGACGTTTCGATACGATATCGACGCGTATAGAAATATATTTTATTCGTTCGTATTGTTAACGTGATATTATTATTATTATTATTACGAGTTCTCCACGGATGTGGACGGAAATGCGCACTTTTTTTTATATATATATTTTACCGATAATAATTGTGATTAGAAATTTCAGTACTTTAAGGTCGACCTGTGTGTGTATATATCGCTGCGCATATTTTCCTCCCAAAACGCCTCTCTATGCTGCAGCTTCTCATTCGAAACGCGTGCGTACGTTTAAACGTCGAAATCCGTTTCAAATCTCGAGTACACATTGTTATTATATGATATTTTTGTTTCGAGAAACAAATCATATATATATATATATATTAAAAGAAAAAAAAATAATTGTAAATATTCAAACGCAATTCTTTGGCGAGTTACCAATATAGTCGTTCGTGGCGTTTGAACGCGCATCGTACGACGTATTATATAACGACTTGTATCGAAAATTTCTTAAAAAAAAAATATCACGGTCGTTATTTTCCCTTAAACGTTTTAAAACAGTTGCACGACCGCGGCGAGTGTGTAAATTAATTCGGAAATCGACAAAAAAAATAAATAAATATACGCTGTTAAATGTGTACGACGATAAAGATTATGGAATTCGCGAAAGGTAGCGTCGACGGTTTTTTTTTTGAGAAAACCGTAAACGAACGCGCGTACAGTAATCGTCGTATGGTCGTATATTCTCGAAATCGTTTCGAAATTAAATGAGAAAATTGGCGTACACGCCTCGACGGGTAAAATATACACCGTTTAAAACAAAAATATATAATATTTTACGCATAAATCACGACAGTATTTTAATTTTCTTGCCTTAAAACTTGTTAGGGTTATTGACCGTATTTTCATATAGCTGCCGCGGAGTCGTCAATTAAACGTTCGGCGCACGTATACTTATGTGCGCGTACGATTAGACGAAATGTTTATAAAATTGTATTCGTCGCGCGCGAGTAGAATTCATGAATTTCATTAATGCGCATAAACGCGTATACCTATAAAACTCCGAGTGCTGTGTAAAATTTAAAATATAATATAAATAATCGAAAAAAAAATTTGGAAAAAATCTTCCAACGCCTCGTGTGATTCAGCCACTAATCCAGAGTGTCACGTGATCCAGGCGAAAAACGAATAGGTTCACAATTTTGCGATTTCTTTTTAGAATTCTTAATGATATTGTGCGTAAAAAGTGCAAAAAAAAAAGAAGATTTTTTTCAGTTAACCGCTATTGACGCAGAGCCGTAGTGAGGGGGCGAAAGGTACCTGCGCACCCGAGCGCAAAATTAATATAATATTATAATTATTTTTGATTATTTTCAACGATAATTTATTCAAATCAAAATATATATATGTATATATTTATAAAATTAATACTCTATTATAGTTCTGTGTTGAAACCGATAAGGCGCAATTTTAAGTTTTGCTCGGGTACGCAATATCCAATTGCTATACAATCCCGTAACGACGATGCGGAAAAATTCCGCTCTAAACTACAAATCCTTTGAAAATCCGCTGTTCGCCTCTCCGTAAAACACTTTTTGGTACGAAGCCGTCTAGAAAGACATCATCGGCGTAGAATATCTTGAAAAAAAAAAAATTTAAAAAAAAAAAAAAACGCGTTGCTTTTATTTTATCGCCAAATATACTTATTGTAATAAGTTTCTCTCGTGTAATACAATAATATTTATATTTTGTCTCTCGAAATTACAAATATTTATTAATATTGTCGCATTTTCTATAATATTTTTTTTTTTTTTGTACGAAACAATAATATTACATCAAAATTTTCACTACGTTTTATAGTAGTAGTACGCGCGTAATGTGAATGAATACGAGTGAGAAACAATGCAATGTTATTGCGTATTAGGTCGACGTTTATCTGCTAATTTTTGTACTCTACGGTATTTATGCGCGTACTGTTTATTTTATAAATCGTTGTTTTCAACGCGTACACGTTACCATTAGCAGGTTTTTAAATTCCGCAATAACGACAGTCTCTGCAATCTGGTCTGCGGACAAATGAATTTTAACACCCGGAGAAAAAAAAAAAAATACGCACACGGTTTTAAATTTCTCGAGACGATTAACAGAATATTAGAATAATAATAATAATAATAATAATAATAATAATAATAATAATAATAATAATAATAATAATAATAATAATAATAATAATAATATAATTATTATTATTATTATTATTATTACTATTATTATTATTCTAATATTCTATTAATCGTCTCGAGAAATTTAAAAACATGCGCGTATTTTTTTTTCTCCGGGTGTTAAAATTCATTTGTCAGGAGACCAGATTGCAGAGACTGTCGTTATTTTATATTATTAAATTAATATTAATATATTTGTAATATTCACTTTTATCAAGCCTGATTGCTTCGTTCGACTGTACTTCATACAAATTTATGTACAATAAGATTTTCAATCAAATCGAATTTTTCGCTGTGCATAATATTGTATAATATAAAGTGATTATTTTAAACGTAAATCGTCTAGAATTTATAAAGGGTTTAAATAATTCGGTTTAAAAACTATTCTGCCATAACGTTGTAACAATTCCGGAGGAAATAAATATAAATAAATACACCAAATATATCTGTATACTGCAGTCAGTAAAAAAACACTAAAAAAAAAATAATAATAATGGAATTTTTATTTTATTCGATAGTCTATTCCACGAGCGTCCACTAATCTCGTAAAATCGAAACGTATATGTGTATAAAAATGTGGCGTAGTTAATATTAAATAATTACTGAGAAAATATATAACTGATTTGTCTGATAACAATAATACTTCCCGTGTACATTTTAATTTTAATTTTAATTTTAATATATTACGGCTATTATCACGTCAACTATATTTGACAATAACAACAAAAGTATTGTGTTCAAAACTATTATTATCAGGCTTGTTACAGTTGCTTCCAGCGACATTGATCCCGAAAACGTTGAATGAAAAAAAAAGAAAGAAATAAATTGAAAAAAAAAATTCACAAAACATCTACGAAGTTTTTTTTAACTACAAAGCCGTTCTCCGGACAATATAGTATTGTATACGATTATTATACGCGTCCGAGATAATTAAAAAAAAAAAAAATTTAGGCCCGGGACGAATTTCTGCTTTCCCTGCCTGATTCGTACAATGCCAGTGGCGTAATGTATTTGACGTAAAAGACCCGGGCCAGTGTTAACGTTTTCTAATTTTAGAACTTTTTAAAAGCCAAATTTATACGTTCGTATTATTTTGTAATGAAAATCCGCGACATCTGTTCTACCTTAAAAAACAAAATTGTCAAAGCAACAGCAAACTCATTTGCAGTCGGAACCATTGGGTCGAGAATGAGAAATTTAAAATACAGTCCAATTGAAAGAATAAAAAAATTAATAAGTACTTACACGTAGGTATACACCCATATAAAAGTTGCAGTGTCGTTGTCGCGTATTATTTATGCGCATAAAATAGATGGTATGGTTTATCCGAGTAATCATTAATTTTTATAATATTAAAACGAATTTAATCCGGAACTAATTATTTTCAATATATTTTTACTTAACTATTTTACGCATATAGCGACGTTTAGAGCTAACAGTCTGACCTGTCAGTTATTGACAATAAATTATACATTTCAAGTCTCTACGGAGGCTTAAACAAAATTACCTTTTCATTTTATTACTATTTTTTTTTTTTATTATTCATTATTTATGATGCACCTGAACAAAACGTCTGTGACGTATTATATTATTGTCAGGACCGGATTTATAAGAGAGGGCTGAGTGGGCCGCTCAAGTCCAAGACGGCACACGCTGCAGTTTTGTAATTATCTAATAATATCGCGGTAAAAAAAAAATTGCAGCAGCTAAATGTCATTCTGTAATTTAAAACACGTAAAAAAAACAGATTACTTACTACTTCAATGACAGAAGATCGACTTAACTCGACTTGTTAGAACGAATTTTCAGTGTGATATTTTAAGAAAACTCGATTTTCAAAAGGAAATAGATGATTTTGTAAAAAAGATTATTAAAAGAGATTATGGTTTTTATATTATTTTATTATTTATTAAGTTAATACATATTTTATTGCTTCAGTGTATAAATTTGCTAATTGAATTAAACGAGTACTAGTAGAGACGAGATAACAATATAATGTATGAGTAAAAAAAAAAAAACATGAGCCTTGCCTATTTATTTCGGTCCTCCAACTAAATTTTTGATATTCTGCACTCGGTAGAAGACTTCGTTTCCCCCGTTTTTACAACAATACGATAAATACGAATCGATTATAATGTACGCGTTACCGAATTAATCAATCGATTTGCCAGTATATATATAGGTACCGATTACTTGCGTGATTTGTGTCGATTTGACCGTTCAGAATACAATGATCGTTTTTATTTTATATACGAATGTTAGAAAAAAAGAAAAAAACCATTGAAAAATTAATGATATTCCAGCTATGTTTTTACAATTTATATTTTTTTTTGTGTTCCCGACGAATTACATTACAACGTTGCATTCTTAGCCGTTAATAATACGCTGCTACTTAAATTATTCTTCAAACCTGTTTTTCGATCTTTCTCGTTAGTATTATACAGATACGCGTATGGTGTTGCAGCGCGCAGAGGTATTCGCGAAATTTAAGATCGCCCGAAGTGCTGCGCGGAGGTAATCCGAAAAGAGCACACGCGACTAAAAATAAAAAAAATAATAATTGCCGTTTAGAATGTCATCTTGGAAGGCCTCGAAATTTGTATTTTAAAACGATATTTTTTTATTAATCCATACGCGTCTATATAAAAACTCTATACGAACACAATATAGGTACGTAACATTACGTTATTCGAACAGAATTTAGAAAGGCGTACGAAATGTGTAACGTGCACGTAATAAAATACCGCGGTTTTCGATGATCCGATATATAGTGAGTAGTAAATTCGAATCGAATGATCTCTCGAAAACGTACAGATTTATGTTATATCGCAGCTAATTATTCGAATTTCTCTCTCTACGGTCTCAATCCGTAGATTGGTTTGCAGCCGTCTTCCGTTCTTCTCTTATTGTCTGCTTTCCTTTTCATTTCTACATATGAGTCACATCCTTGGTCCTTAATTATTTACATAATTATATTCGGATTAATTTCGTTCGATATTTATGATTTATTGATTTTTTTAAAAAAATTTCTACGGTTTTGTTTATACTACTTATAAAATTAAAAAATCCCGTTGAAAAACGATTTATGTAAATACGCGCACGCACCCATATAATTTATTATCAGAAATATATCAGTTTATTAATTTATACACGAGTCAATGAATTTTGAAAAATGCACCACACAAGTGAAAAATTTATCTTTACTTTTCTCTCTCTCTCTCTCTCTCTCTTCGCAGTCTAACGATTAATAATTTAGTTGATAATAACACAATTATGAGTTATAATCGTAAATTCGTAAAATACTTAGCTCGTTATTATTACTATTATACGCTAATACTATACGATGTAAATAATAATAATTACATAAACAATAATTTGAACATTTACTGCGTATTACATATTGCAATAAGAACGCGCGAATCACAACGATTCGATATAATCGAGTCGCGATTGCGAAATGTGTAAAAACGATTGTATATGCTTCTTAACTTTTGCAGTATGTAGGTACGTCAGACCATTTGTCAGTGAAAAATTCGCAATGTCTAATTACAGCTATATACCGCTACGTATCAACCTTTATTCAAGTCGGATAAATAATTTTTGCGGAAATCCGTTAAAATATAAAAATAAAAGCTCGAAATTCGGATTTCCGATTCGACCGGTGAGAGAGAATTGTATCGATTGCATTGTGCTCGGTGTTTTATTAGCAGTTTTTTTTTTAGGTTTTTTTATTTTTTACTGCAATCATAATTCGATCGCGATTAGTTGTTGTTATGTTTTGAGGAAGAGTCATTATATTATATAAGGTAAGCATGACTGGGAGCAGTAACGAGTTAAGAGCTGGTTTTAATTAATAGGTTACTTAACGCGTGACGTTTGAAAAAAAAAGAAAATTAAACGCGTTAAACTGAATAATTGTCTGTCTTTTTTTTAACTTATAAAAATTCATCTTGATCTCATACAATCTAAACCGTGTTCAATGGATAAGTAATGCAACGTTTTCTGAATGCAGCTTTTTTTTTTTTTGTAGGTATCAGGTTTCGAAAAAGTCATGATGGACTCGTGTCAGTGTATCATGTCATATGTATTTTTAATTTCTTACACTTTTAAATAACCGCAGGCACGACGTCATTGTCTTTCAATGCGTGTGTCCAAAATATTACGTATACACATAAAAAATAATCGTAACTTTTCAAAGACATTTGTTACGCGTTTTTCGTGCTATTTTTTTTTATTAATTAGGTAATTTTCTTTATGTATATATAAACTTATTTAATAAAGAGTTGAAACTATTTTTACGAACTTGGAGTCAAATAAATTGTAATTATTCCGTATACCGCGACACTGTATACGCTATATACTCGTTAATAGTAACTCGCTGCACACGAGTCGTTCAGTTTTACGGGAGTCTAGAATCGGTTAAGGGTGGCTGATATTAGCTCCACGATGGGAACCGAATTCCATTTGAGAACAATCTATAACATATCGGACAAAAGATTTTTATTATAAACGTATATTTAAAAAAACCCCCAAAATACTTTCTACGAGATTTATTTAAATCTTCTCTGTAGTGCTACACGGTCGATGCATCTCGCATACGAACTCGTCTGTCTGGTCCGTCGTCTCGCTGGTGCTGCGACTTGACAACTTTGGTCCGTCGGTATTTTTACTCGGGAATATGTTGTATAATAAATAACGACGAAAAAAAAAAGCGAACAAAAATTTACCGTTTTAGACCCGTGGCAAATCTATATGATATTATACGTTCGGAATTTCTTTTTAACATAAAATATATATATATATATATATATTAATTCCACGGACGACGCGTATTATATACGCGCGGAGCTGGTTGATAAACGCGAGGAGACAGACGTTGTCTCACTGGAAACGATCCACGTCGCCGCCGGGATCGAGAGATTTAAATTTATTACCGTAAACACACACACACACACACACACACGCGGGCGTATTTTATTTCGGCAGCAACGCATATCTTTCTAAAAATTTCACAAAATTTCAAAAAGTAAGTACGTTATTTTGTATACGCGCGACGGGTACAACGGACTCCGATATGTTTCGCTTCGGACTCGACCGCGACGACGGTTTCCTATACGTACCAGCTGTATAGGACGTGCAGTGGCGTAATAAGGTCGTGGGGAGGGGATCGATATTTTTTCATAAGAACAAAGTAAAAATTGTTTTTTCAAGTACATTTGTGTCCGTTTAAATAAGACAATTTTATAGATAAGAAAAAAAATTATAGTTCACATCTTATTATTTTTTGGCTTCAGAACCGTTTCGTGTCCTTCGCTGACATTTTTCATAAAAAAAAAACAGTTGACTTTAAAAAAAAAATGTAAAGTTTTGGACGTGTTGTGTATTTCGACTTGATTTACGGTCGCCTGCAAGGATGAAATTATAGTGGTGGTTGGAAAAAATGCATTTGACTCCAACGCGAGAATATTGTTAGTCCACAGTGTGAAACACACAACTAACAATTTTTATTTGAGTGCCCGTGATAAATTATGCACGAACTGTAAAAGCTTTTTTTTTTGAAAGATATATTTCTATTTAAAAAAAAAAAATACATTTTTGTCAACTTAACTATCTTAATTTGGTTAAAAAATTTAAGTTGTCTAATTTATCAAACACTATATACACGCGTTATACTTGACTATATTGTATCATTGCTTCATTGCTAATTGTCATACACTTAAATAACTTATCGAAATAAAAAACAATTAAAAAAAATATATTTATACATAGTATGAAATTTTAATTAAAATATACCTAATTTTTAATTCGTTAATACTAGCGGCCTTGATTTTGACGTCTGAAAACGGATTTCTTCGATAGGACTCGTCACGATTGATATATACGTTTGTATTTTAAAAACGTATAAATCATTCATTTTCGGACGTCATTTTTTTTTTTTTGAATTTTGTTCGTCGCTATCAGATATTTTTTAAAAATCCGTTAACAGACGCGTAGTTTAGTAGTTGAGTAAAATAAATTTGATTTAAAAAAAAATAATAATAATAATATCCGCGCTGTAAATCGCCTTCAAACGGTCAATGCACTACAAAAACTACACACGCACATATAGGTCGGTCTAATATTATAGATCAGTTGGGATGATGATGATGATGATGATGATGATGATCTAACAACACAATAACACAATCAAGTCACGTGTACGCGTATAATAAAATACACACATGTAATATTATACAGATCATTCTTATTGCAGCCCACAACAATACCGGCGTGCTGCTATTACTACTATTCTTTGTAAAACGCTCTTTATGAAGCACATATATATATATATATAATTGAATATTGTTGTATTATAACACGCACTTCGAACACGGTTCGAAGTGTAATAAGTATAATAATTGTGCGTTTCTCGACGAACGGGCGTTCGCAATTGGAAGGGTCCGCCGAGATTTTCGACATCGTTCGCGTGTGTCGAAACGTGGACGTGTCGTGAGGCGATATCGTGAGAGCAGTGCGTATTGTGCGTGCTCACGCCGTTGTATTATTATACATTGAAAACGATACGAAATATTAAAATAGTGACGTAACAGCCGCGCGAGAATAATATAATATGTAAAACGAAATAAATGGCGAAGAAAACGATTAATTCTGTGATGATTGACGTGTACGTACGTGTGATATAACAGCAACAACATTATTATTATTTGTATTTCCTAATCGCCTCCGCATTATTAATATGAACGCGTTGTCGTTTTGTGACAAACCGCGCGGACCGGATTCCGTTTGTATTATAATATTATTGTTTTAATGTCGTTCGGCGAGAGATCGCGAAATAATTCAAAATGGTTTTGCATTTTTTTTTTTGTTTTCCTTATTCCAGACCTTGCAGGTCCATCGCCACTTCCTCTACTACGCCTCTCACGTCTCCTTATTGTTTTTGTAGCCGATTGTTCTCCGTCTGTTATTTATTCGGCCCGGGAGCTTCTCCGACGCGATCAATCCCCCCGCCCCGGTGGTCTCGGCCGTCTTCTTTTGTCCCGGGTTTCCGCATTATTCACGTGATCACACGCGTACTGTTTTTGGCCCTCCGCTCTCCAAACGTGTCCGGCCCTGTAGTCCTTCCGCTTTCAAGCACTCCTATACTACTGCGTCTGGCTCATCGAACACTGCTCTCAGATTTTTTCTTACTTTCATCCCGCTCGTTTCTTTTGATTTTACGCGTAGATTTTCCTCTCGAATGACTCGCATATTAACCATTTTTCGTCCGGCTTTGTTGAAGCACTTGAAGCCCGCACGTTCCACACGCACGCATACAGGCGTCTAACTAGCGACGTTCCGTTTTTTTTTATCGATTCGGAATTAACTGTAACACGCAATTCGTCCAGTAAACGCGCAAAATATTAAAACTTCGATTTTTATGACGTTTTTCCGCTTGTCTCTAACAATTTATTTTGTTAATTTTGCCCTTTTTGAGAAATTTCGATCCCGTAACGCGAGGCGGACACACACACACACACAACACGGTTATCGCGAAACTGTCCCAGCGAGTTGACGACCGAGTACTGCTGCGGGGGATTGCGGTGTCAAACGCGGGACGAAATGTGAAATCGTTAGATTCGTCGTGTATAAAACATTATTTTAGTTGTGTGCTCGACGTTTAAACACATTTCGACGCGATTTCGGCTTGAAAAGTCAATAACAGTTCCAAATACGCCAAAAAAAGCCGTTTATATACCGTCGGAAAGTGCGTCTCGACGATCCGATTGAAACGAAGGTATGAACGTCGAGATTTTTATTTCGAACTGTCAAAAACTAAGACTTATAAGTCAAAGTAGTAAAAAAAAAATCATTGACTAAACAACCGTTAATTGTCGACAAAACCGGACATTATAAAGACAAAACCGGTCGTTCCGACAGAAATGTGTGTGTGTGTGTGTGTGAAATAATTTTTCTAAAATGACGACAATATCACAATGAAAAATGTCAAAAATCCCCGTGGTGAATTGAAACTAATTGTAATCGGTACAGACAATTCTGAATATCGAACAGAATATGTTATGCAAATAGAGTATACGAAAAAAAGAAACGACGTATTATTGTCGCTTACAACGGTTTGCCGTTTAACCGAAAGATACAAAGTATACAGTATGTGTTTGAAAAAAAAAATTTCTGAAAAAAATTCGTTATCATTATATCCTACTAGAAGAAGAGAATAGTTCTCGCGCCAAATGAATGACTCCGTGTTATGCAGCTTGTGAACAACAACGCGTCGTATAGTGTGTAATGGGAAAAGATTAATGGCATTTAATCGGGTTAATTCGAGTAAATAAAAATAAGTAGACGCGGTTATTGACCTACATAACACGAAATATTATTACGTTATATTTTTATGCGAACCATATTAGATTATATTATACAGGTATTATTGGAAAATTTCGAAAGTAAAACAATTTTACAATAAATATACGAAATCGTTCTAATACATTTATACGTATATATTTATTGTATACGCATTTTATAAAACGTTTCCCGGTATTCGCGCGCATATATTAATAAAATTAATACGCGTAGGAATACGTGTGATTTTTTTTTTTATAAGTTACTGTGACGTATTTATTATAATATAGAAATCTGAACTGGAATATAACAACGTGTGATTGATAGTCTCTTAATATTTAAAACGTAAGAAAAATAGAATAAATACATATTTATTTTATCTATATACAATATGTATGTGTGAATTTTTAAAATATTTTTTTTATTCGTGCGTTGTAAAAAAAAAAAATCTCCTACGCGTTTCTGTGACGACATATATACGTCGTATATATTGGAAATCGTAATCAGCATATATTATTATTATTATTATTATTATTATTATTATTATTATTATTATTATTATTATTATTATTATTATTATTACTATTATTATTATTATTATTATTATTATTATTATTATTATTATTATTATTATTATTATTGTATTAGCTACGGCGATCAACGCGTAGAGCTCGGATTCGCAAATGATTTCTTTTCCTCGTCGATCTCACGCGTCACGTATGAAACACGTTTTATGTTTCTCGGTCATATAAATTAATAGTAAATTTTAACGTCAATTATTTTACCGGTAATTTTATTTTTTTTTTTACCTCCAACAATTCGAATAGTCTCGAAGGAAAATTCTCGTCCGAACGCGGTCAATGTCAGATGTGCGCATAGTAACATAGTATAGTAAACACGTGATTTATTTTGCCGGAAGCATTTTATGAACTAGTATAGTTTAAAATGGTGGGGTAAAAGTGATCGAAAATTGTGTTATTATTATTTTTTTTTAATTACGGGAATCGCGTTATTCTATTTGAATTTTTGCCGATTTTCGCACGGAATCGTATTTTGAAATTAGAAAAAAATAATTGAAAATTAATAGCCAAGTACAGTTCACGCGGACCGCGTGATACCAATATTGACGACAACTAATATATATAATATATATGTTTTATACACAATTATTATATACCGAATTAAATAGTGATTAGATTAGATTTCTTATTCAATTATATTATATATATATATAAAAAAATTGAATGTTTTCACCAGTAAAATCCACGTATCTTTCATATTCACGATGTTCTGCGTCAAATATTGCGAACAATTTTGACGCATTTTGTTTTTTATAATTCGAGTTTTTCGATTTAAAAGCGATATTTCAGTTTTTAATTCGTATAACAACGATTTCGGTTTGTCACGATATTTTTTTTTTTGTAAATATTTCGAGACAAAAATATAAAATGTACACAAATAGCACGTCGTCGTCGCGGCCAACTTTAAACGTCATCCCGCTATTAAGACGAGCAGGGGAAACGCGTTTCGAGACTATCGTACGTTATAGTAATCGTTTAATTTTATTTATACATTTATACGCGAATCATATGACGCGTTAAAATGTTTAGTTACTGAATTTATAATAAAACTTCTATGAAAAAACGTTTTTCGTAGAAAAATTTCAAGTTTTTTTTTCGTGCGTAAAAATGCGTGTTTTATACGTTTCATTAGTATATATATTTTATTAGCGCACATGAATTCAACGACTAATAAAGTCGGATAAAATAAATCAAAAGATTACACTTCGTATTAAGTCGCAATTTTCCTTTTTTGTTTTTGTATTTTCAAATGCACTGGATTAAAATGAACATACTATAATATTAGGATAGCGGAGACTCGAACAACCGTTTCTATTTCATTACACCATAGTCCGTACATACATAATACATATATATATATATTTATATTATAGTTTTAACCTATTTTATGTTATTTGAATTTTAATTTAATCTGATTTCGGTTTTCGTGTTAATCTTGTATAATACCCGTGTATATTCCAGTGTACTGCTGTTGCCCAACGCGATATAAATAAATAAATAAAATTAATACTACGGGGTCAGTCGATTACGTACTTTGTCGAACGCATATATTATTTCGTAGCGATAATTTTACGAATAGTTGGTTTCGATTTTTGTTTTTGTTTTTTTTTGTTTTTGTGTTTTTAAATTCGAAGAGTTCCGCGTAAAACGACTACACTTTTCCTTTTATAAAATCTGAACAATTTTCGTGTGTAAACAGTGTTGAGTTGTATATTTGTAAAATATTTTTTACGAGAAAAATACGCCACTATAAACGCGCCAGTCGTTCAAGTGTTTTTTCGACAAAAGCGTTTGTTTAACAGGTGTGTGTGTGTACGACACGTCACACGTGTATACGTAGGTACTGCGTTTTTTTTTTTTGTTGGATAAAACCGAGCTTTATGGTAGATAGTAAATAATAAGTAATTTTTTTTTTTTTTTTATAATATTATACTTGATATATTTTAATAATAAAGTAGTGAAACCAACAACAGAAAATAAATGAAGAACAAAAAGGATATGCAAAAAAATATATATATATTTAAATTAATACTCGTAAATAATACATTTATATATTTTTTTCCCCGGTCGTTGTATTTTTCTTTTTGCTTAATACCTGATGATGACTTTTTGTCGAAGCCGGTATAGTAAACGAACACGCTCAATATAAAACAACTCCTACAGTGGCATGCCCAGGATTTTTAAATGGGGGGTTCAGAGTTTCATTTACCATGCTGGCTACCTAAAACAAATTATTATGAACTATGAATGATAATTATGATGTGTAATAATTAATATCAAATACTATAAATATTATTATGGGGGGTTTGACCCCTATCAACCTCCCTGGACACGCCACTGAACTCCTGTATTTTTGTCTTTATTTTACCTAATACTCTTTGGCTTTATTGTGTGTTTAAGTATACTGCAGATTTAATATTTTTATAACATAACGCGTTATATGCGTTATTGTTGTACATACATATACGATACGCTGTTTACAATAGTATACTGCACATATGGCGGCGGCGCGACATTTGGTAAAAGAATCTCTCTCTTTTTTTTTTTACGCTTCTCATCATTTATCGAATTATATTTTTCTATTTAAATGTTTTTATAAAACAATAAATAATATTTTTATTATAAATAATTAATGTTTTTATATTAAACAATAATTAATATATTAATAAAACAATACGTTTTGAAATAATATTATATATTTTATTATAAATTATAATATAGTTAAAAATATTTGTAATTTATATGTTTTATTCGGTTTTTTCTACCGGACACTTTTGGCGCCGGATATTTTATACTGGTATCGGATTTAAACGTCGCGGATGATTTGTCGTCGAATATTTTTCGCCGGTACACCGGAACAAGTGACGCGGAACCGTTTTGTGTTTGTACACGCGCCAGCACGCGGAAAATATGTAAAAAAAAAAACGATTTGTACGTATTGTTATAAAAACCGGTATTATTTAATTTATGAGGAAAATTTTTTTTTGTTTTTAGTCCGCAAAACAACGTTAAGCTATACGAGTGTAGTAACGGCACAACAGTTTCGACGTAATCGAAGAAAATACTCGAAATATATGCGCGAATTACGATTAAAATAATAATATTATTATACGTTACTCACGGAACGAATTAAATAAGATTCATTAATGATGCGCAACGACGAATGTAATGAGTGTCGTATTTGAACTTTATTTAACGTCGTTTTTGCAGCGAAAAAACAAATACGAGCAGTGCCTCTCGGTTCGTCCTTTTTTTTTTTTATATATCCTCGTACGAATTTTTCGGTATTTATTCGTCTGTTGATCGCCGCGTTACACGTAACCTGAATATCGATTTGTTTTCACTATAATTAACGGTTTTTGAAATTCCTCTTGCGATTAACAATGACCGGTTAATAATAATAAAAAAAAAAATAAATAAATAATCATTTGCAGATATAAAACTATTTGTTTTTTTTATTGTTCGCGCCGCAAAACCAATTGCGCATACTCGGAATTCGTCCGTACTTTTTAAAATTTTTTTTTCCGGTGTGTAATAAAAAAATAAATAATAATTTACTTTTTTCCCCAAAACTAAAAAAAACGTAATCAAATGATTTATAATACGCGAATAATATATTTTTTTAATTATTTCTCGACAACAGCGTGATACATTGCTGAAAACTGTTAACCATTAAATTTATTATACAGTCATTACTAACGTTATCGCATAATTATACACAGTGTGATACACGAATTATATAATATCAAAAGCCCAACACGGCCTAATTGTTATTGGTTTCTTTGTACAAAGTACTTCTTTATCAATATGATAATGAGTAATAACAATAACAATAATAATAATACGCGAGTAATTCGCCGTGTTTAACGCGGAGATTGAAAATAAATTATTCTATATTTACCAATATAATTGTTATTAATTACACACAGCATTAGTAATCCACTGAATAATATCGTGACGTTCAAGGCTAGGCGTTCAAGAGTTTTAAATTAAAATCAAATTGATTTCTATCGAGTTACTTATACTCAACGCGTTTATTTTTTTTGATTAAAATCGACTCTTAACTATTATTATTAATTAGTCAGTTTTTTTGTTTTTGCAACTTGACGCGTTAACTGCAAATTTAAACTATTCGCGTGTATTTAAACTGTGTTCGATTTTGTCCGATAAAAAAAGATTTTTTCCGAAAGCGTCGTTTATTTTTTATAATATTATTATTCTATATTTTTGTTAAACGTTCTTCGCGCTATTTATACTACTGTTACCGATTGGAAATGTTTTACTTTTCGAATTGGACAAATACATTATAAGACGTAAATTTCGAGCTGACGTGCGTTAAAAAAAAAAATCGGTTAACCCGCCCGGCAGTTACGATGATATTTATATAATGAACATTATTATTAATGACAGTAAATTATACTCGTTCGAGAGCTAATTTATAATATACATTTCGCGTCGATAATTTTGAAATCGAATCGAAATATATTAATCCCTACACAGAAATATATATTATCGCATTATACTCGTGCAGATATATAATATATATAAATCAATAATTCAAAATTGTACATTGTGATCTAATAACGTAATGTCCCGTACATTAAGCATCTAATAGGTTTTGAATTGTTTTCCAGCTCATCATCACAGTCATGGACCGGTCGAGAACAACGACTTGCACCATCATCATCAACATTCGGATCATCACGACCATCCTTCGTCGTCTCACGAACATCATCATGTACACGATCACTGAAAAATTTCTCAATTCGTCGAGTTACCAAGTATTTTACACTAAGCCCAGCGTGATCTAATTTTATTGTAGATTGTACCTAATTTTTTTTTTTTTATTATTATGTTCAGCTAAACCGTTTTTTGATTGTTTATATATATATATATTTCTTATGGAATACTATATAATATATATTTAAGTACGTACGAGTATATATATAAATATATATACTTATATGTGTGACGTAATGTGTATATATTAAATAAATTTAAAAAAATAAATATATATATATATTTTTTTTTTCATAAAAGACATTGTGTATACATACATATAATAAACGTTTTGCTATGTGGAAAATTTGGAGAAAACAGAAATATGAAACATTTATTTGAACGCTGCAGCTGTATACAATTTAATAATCCAATGTAATAATTATTGGTAAAATGTACGTTTTTTTTTTTATTATTTTGTTATAACTATTTTATTGTCCATACGTCCCGTCGTATTTATTATATGTAATGTATTTATTTTTAATATACAATACAATATATTATTTTATAAATTTGTTATATAATATATTTCACGGTTTTTATTTATTTATTTATTTATTTCTTAAATCTTAGGAACGAGAAAAACGATTTTAACTGCGCGTTTCTCTGCGTATCGTAAATATATAGACTCGAGGTAGACTGCGGAGTCAAAAAATATCATTTTTCCTAATAATTATGTTATTTTAAACGTACTTAAGGGGATTGAAAGCGGGTATTTTCTCTCTTTGTCTTACACACATGAAACATAGCAAAATAGACGTTTCGTACTTCCAACGTACCGATCGATCTATTGGTGCGATAAGAAATTTGAAAACAGATTTGAATTCCTCGTGAATTTTACTACAAAACGACTTTCCCACTTTTTTTATTTCTTTTTTTTTTAAGACCTTCAAAAATGAATTATCGACAATTTTTTTTAAAAATTTGTTCGGTTAATTTTTTTTAAGGGTTTATGAAAAAAGCGGGAAAATCGTTTTGTAGTAAAATTCACGAGGAATTCAAATCTGTTTTCAAATTTCTTATCGCACCAATAGATCGATCGGTACGTTGGAAGTACGAAACGTCTATTTTGCTATGTTTTATGTGTGTAAGACAAAGAGAGAAAATACTCGCTTTCAATCCCCTTAAAACGCTAGCGAACGGTTTTCAAAAAAAACGTATTAAAAAAAACACTGCTCATGTGCAGTAGTTAATAGAAGTCGATTGAAAAAAATTTGATTTTTGTTTTACCGCGGTTAATCACCGCGATTTGCTGCTGGGTAAGTTCGATCGGTAAAGTACTCGCAGTGCTCGTAATACACGAGATAGGCGATTTAACACAGATAACCGAATATCGTTAAGCCACGTGCAAAGAAATTTAAACAAATAATACGACAATAGTTATGTGTCGGTTCGCCGACAGTCTACGTACGTATTCAGTGAAACGCATATTATTAAAAAATAATCAAAAACGTATTCAACACTCGTTGTATACTATCTCGATATCGAAGAATCGTGTTTAAATCCGCACTTCATCGAACACTTGTACTACTCGTATACTTCACACTACTGATCTCTATACAAGTATATATTATGTACTATGCACAGTGTGATTTTTTTTAAAAAAAAATTTTATCAAGAACGATTATATGCCCCAATAATTCACAGAAATTTTTACAAAAATATTGTAACACCACTCTTTAAATACCAGTGTACCAGTGACTATTGATTTTTAAATGCGCATAATATTTCCGTCTACACTACACCTTACAATATAACGGTCTAAAATAAATCAATTTTTTTCAGTTTTCCCTGCAATCATTTTACGACTAATCATTACTAGAAAATTTGGTCAACGGTACCCAATAGAAGTCGTTTAATTTCTGTTTGTTTTTCGCAAATATAATATTATTAGACAGTATTTGACAGCTCGATTATATAGAAGACACGTTTGACTGTCGCGTTTACTTAAGAAAAAAAAAAAAAATTGTCGATGAAAAGTAAATTTTCATTATTCACTACACAATATAATATGCTTGACCGCGTCTCGAATAAACGCTATCATTATTACTCGGGAAACGTTCGTGGGATTTTAAAAATCAACACGTGCCAATTCTTATAAAAAATATTTTTAAAAAAAATCTATCCTATAAGAATTTATAATATTAATGGTAAGTAAACAAATCAAAAGTCGATGTACGAAAAAAAAAAATTATAACAAACCTTTATTTTAAACTTATTACTTATACGCGAATGTACCTAAATCACACGTCGTCGGAAAATCATTATATTACGTTGCGTTATATAGTATCTTAATGAATTTTTTTTTTTCTGTGGTAATTTTCGATCTCTCTCGCTGGCTTTTTTATTCGATCAAATTGTAATGTGTGTGTGTATATGTAAATACGCCGCGTACACGTCATATTGAATAGCGTTATTCCCGTTCGCATATAAATTCTCCACATTATAAATCTCGTATATTATTATAACACACGAACACTTTCTCCCCGCTTTTGTGATGCTCAATAACAGAACGATGATTTTACTGTCGTGCTCGTATATATATTATTATTATTATTATACAATATATAAATATAAATACTTGATTGAATTTCTACAAAACGATTCGGTCGGACGCTGAGTTATTTATTTTTTTTTTTACAAACCCCAGACGAGAGTGACGAGGGGGGAGGGAAAGCGTAATCGATTTTACAAAAAAACGTTATCGGCTAATTGTTCTGCGATGGTAATATTATGTGTTGCACGAAACATAATATTTTACGATTATTCGTGCGATCACTGCACAAATATAAATAAAGATTAATCGTGAAATATGTTTAGAAAATAACGCGATACACCGGCTAGCATATAAACATTCCGGGGTCCGCCTGCAGGGCACCTGTATTCAAATTACGCTTTCCGGGTGGTTAATAAAAAAAAAACTAGTAAAAATATATACACGAATATTATTACGTAGATTTTTGGTGAAATAAATCAATTTAATAAAATAATTAATTAATTCAAATAAATTAATAACAATTAATGCAAAAGTAGCTTTGCAAAAAGCAAACACTTTGAACATTTATTAAATTCTATATTATTCATCATACACCACCTTGTATTGGTTTTATCGCTGTCTACTCACTTATCCGTTTCAAAATGTCTTGTTCAGTGAATATGTATTTGAACGATAAATATTACTTTCCCAGTCATTCAATTTAAACATTTCAACATATATACACACATATATATATACCTTCCTATATCATTAATTTTATAATAATAATAATAATAATAACAATAACAATAACAATAACAATAACAATAATAATAATAATAATATTTAATAATAATGTACTTAATATGTAGGTATACGAGTATAATAATTGCATTGTCTAATCAATTGTTTAAATAATATTTCAATCAATATTATAAGAATAATGTTATTTATACAATTCATAATTGAATACACGGAGGTATTATATTTCAAAGATATTATATATATAGGCGGGAAATTCAAAATCGACCAATCGGAGAGCGTAACCGTACACTGCAGATGCCCGAACGGACCACAGAATGTTTATGTGCCACCGGGGGCGGCTGTGTACGGTACTTTTATTATTTTTAAATTATATTTTTTTATATATGACTTCGTGTCGCGCACGATAAGGAGAAACGTAATAAATACTTACGGCTTTCGTTGTATACTCGTACACGGCGCAAACGACGCCAGTAATTCGAGTGAAAATTTATTTGGCACTGCAGGGAGTACAATAAATACTGTACTGTCTCGTGTGTCCCCAATTACCTATTTATTTTATAAGGCGATTGGGATTTATTTTACGCAGGAAAACCGCTGTGTTCGTCCGTCCGTTGGTATCGTAACGAAGCTATTCTGAATTCAGGAAAAGGATTTGAAGTCTACTCGGCACGGGTAGGGACACTTTTTCTTTTGAAATTTATATTTCGGTTTTTTTTTTGTTTTCTAAATCATTTAAGAAGTTTTGCAAAATATTAAAAGCAAATTTATGAAAGTTATGCGGGGATAAAATTTAATTGTTAAAATAAACGACTATGGCTTGTTAAATAAATTAAAATTTATGTAAATATTATGTTGTATACTTAAAAAAAATTCGAAGTCGTTATTGTCTACGTTAAACGATTAACGGTTCGATTATTTTCTAAAACGTATTCCGCAAAATTTGAATTCGGATTAACTTTTTACAATTTTGTTCCATCATACGTATCTTGTTTTTAAAATTTCGATTCTACCAATATACTATTTTAAAACGGTTAGTTTGTACGTTTCGGGACAATTGAATTCGCTATAAAATTTGAAAATCTCGTTTTGTATTCTGTAAAAACGTGTTCGTTTAATTAAATCATTATTCGTATTGAACGCGATTTTAATATTATTTACATTATTATTCGATATTTTAGCGAAAACGTTTCTCCTAATCATAGGCGGAAATCTATTAAATTTTCTGGGGGAGGGCAAACATTTTTAACATCAGTCATAATCAGTCAAATATCCAAAATACATACAAATTATAAAATATTTGGCTTAGCCCCCCCTAAGCCCCCCCATTTCCGCCTATACTCCTAATTTGTTTTGAATAATATATGTAAAAAATAAATATTATTACGGAAAAACAATGTGCACCGGAGAAATAAACGAGAGGATTTTATACGTATGGAAATAGGTGCTATTACATACAACAGCATATTATAACGAAACGCCTAATGGCAATATTATATTATTATTCTGGACATCAATGATACGCATGTATTACTACCACTGCAGTTATTTGCCCGGCCGTTAATGACGTACATTATATTTAAACGAGATATGGTCATTGAAGGTAAAAAAACCGAGACGAGAGAAAATATTAATAAACGAAAAATATTTCGTTATTGTACATTCGCGGTCAGCGACACAGTCGGGAAACGGATGTGTGTTTGAGAGAAAAACGAACGAGGACATCACATCATACGTTTATATACTGTAACGAGCGGGCCGCTCGTATTCTGTATCGTTTAAAGCGGACGACGTGCAATCGATAAAGAACGTACCTACTGCGGTGGCGGAGAAAATAAATTAGGACAAGACCTCTGCGGGGAGATTTAGGTGCAAAGATTTGAGAAGAATGGTTCAGAACGTGTCTTTATCGGAAAGGAGAAAGAAGGACTTGTGCAGAGATGACAGCGATGGTCTTTAATGGACCGCGACGAGCTGACGATGGTGATGACGCAATAATGCATCTTTCTTACCACCACCAAATCTCCGGTGCTGCTGCGTACATCAGTCCGTCTAGCTGCTAGACTCTAGCAGATACACGCGTAATAATTTATAAATAATAATAATAAAAAAAAAGGTTAACTCGGCACTTATTATTATGCGACGATTTTCCTTTCCATCATTGTCGACGTTACCATTCGTCGTTGGTCCTTGGCATAATGTCGTCTCTAACTATACAGTACACTTTATAGTATACAGCGTTGTTTTTTTTTGATAAAATACTTGACTCGAAAATAGTGACGCTAACCCGATAAAAAAAAAAAGAAAAACCACCTTTTTTTTTTTTTACTCCGTTAACCGTTTCGTTTGTGTTCATAATCCATGCATCATAATCGTATGTCGAGTACCAACATTTCGCGACCAAAATTTTTAAAACTATTCGCGTACAGCACAAAAAAAATGTCGATTTCCTAAGTAAAAAAAAAAAAAAAAAAACAGTTATCTATTAAATTTTTATATAGGAATTTTATCATCATACAATATTGTTTCTTCGAATTTTTTTTTTATACTAAAATTCTAAAAATCTATATACGTATTTTATAAAATTCGTTTGAAAATTAATTTTTTTTTTTTTTGGTTCGCGCGCTATTACAATATTTGTTTTATTCGTAATAATAGAGTCGTTCACAGGATTAAAGCGATAAATCGTAACTGTAGAGTTCATTATTATTGTTATTAATTTTTTTTTTACGTTAAAAGTGTGATTTTTTCCCCCAAAACAGAAGTTTCAAAAAATAAATAAAAATTAATATACCGTTGGAAAGCTATTATTAAAAAAGGAAATTTTTATGAAATTTGCACACCTCTGAGTGACAAAAAAAAAATCGTTGAAAAAAAGTTATATTTTTTAAAATTTAGAAAATGTCGAATTTTTATATTTTAAAATTGCGCTTATGCTTGTGAATATAATATTGGAACTTTGTACGGTATATGTTTTCTTCGAGAAAATTCAATGGGGTTTTTAATGGGGATATTCAAATGCGCTGTAGGATCCTGTTGTTTAGAATATATCGCCGGCAGTTCGAGAAGAAAAATCTTGTTTTTCGATTAAAAAAAAAAGCAAATACTGAAATTTCTACCTTATACTGAGAGTATAGATATGAAATAGAATAAAAATAATAAAATATAAATCATTAAATTTTATTTTCAGAAAAAATTTCGGTGAGGGAGTCTGAACCCTGAAACCTCCCCCCTGGCTACGGCCTTGACCACGCGCATAATTTATAATATTACCAAAGGAAATACGATAAAAAAAGAATTAAGCCCGAAACAATAAATGATAGCTCCCAGCGTAGTTAAATATGATTTTACAAACGGCAGAAATAGCCGTTTAAAATTTTTTTTCTTTGGGTCACGAGGGGACGTTTAAATTCGTATTTTTCGCATAATATAAATTCGGATAAATTCGCGGGTAGGTACAAGCCTAACATCGGTGGTGTTAATAATATCGTGTCGAACGCTCGTATACACACAATACGCACATTTAATACAAATTTTTTTTTTTTTTGTATACGCGTAGTTATAGTGTAATTACGTCAGCTAGTCGCCTTCGTGTATAATGATAAAAAGTAGGGCGCGATAACGACTTTGTAATAATAATTGACGATTGTTATAATCGTTATTCGTGTGTTAATTATGTGTTGTAAGAAAAAGTGAAAAAAAAAAACAATAGAAAATTAATAATACACGATTTGTTGCGATTTCGATGTTGGAAACAAATATTCTCGAATAAATATCGCGTGCCGCCAGCTGAGGATAACGCGTTGGAAATATTTTTATTTTTCTAACGTCCAAATAAAACGTATAATTTGTTACGAAATTAAATTGAAACGCTTAAAATTGTTTGCCGTTAACTTCGAACCACTTTAAAGCAGTGACGGATATCTGGGGGAGGGGGAGGAGGGCGAATAGGAGGATCGCCGGGCCCCCCTTGGAGTAGGTTATTTTATTTTATAAGTGTTATTAATTTTTATTAATTATTATTAGATTGGACATATCTTACCACCTAGGGGAATGGTATCTGTCGTCAGTGGTGACAATTATTGTCCAATTATGTTATGGTTATGCTTCATTTTCACCCCCCCCCCCTCTTTGAACATCACGTAAAAGGCTGATACGCGCTGATCATCGGTCGTGATCGAGCGTTTAGTGCTTAGCTGACGACAAACTATCGGTCGGTCGTGTACAATGTAAACGAGTAAACGTATAAATGTGAGTAAACAAGTAAACGTTAAATAAATAGTAAACGTGAAAACGAGTGTACAACGAGGAAAAATGAATCCTTACGTTTATTTCGTTTCATTGAAATACGCGAAATAATATTATTATTAAAAATAATAATAAATATTGCATACGCTCGTATGACCGATCGCTCGGTCAGCGTCAAACTAAACACCAGCATATACCGACACAGCGCGTCAGCCGACCGTAATAAAACGAGAAAAGAAAGTGGTCACCAGATAGCGCTACGACACAACATAGAGGGCGTGGCAGAAAGGTGCTTATAAATAGCGATCCGAAACCATCGGGCCGCTCAGTGTTGTCACGGCGGTCAAGCGTGAACAACGTAGTTCGCGTCTGACTGCGTTGTGTGTGTGTGTGTGTGTGTGTGTGTGTGTGTGTGTGTGTGTGTGTGTGTGTGTGTGACTGACCACTATATGCGCCTTTGTGCCACGCCCTCTATGTTGTGTCGTAGCGCTATCTGGTGACTACTTTCTTTTCCCTTTTTATTATTTCGTTTACGTTCCACGCCCGTTGTTCTTCCTTTTTCTACATTTCCATTTCGTCTCGGTATTTTAATAGATCTTTCTTCTTGGTTATTACTCGTCGATGTGGATATTTCATTGGCAGAGGAGGTTGGCTCTATTTTCGCCCCCTCCTCCTCGAACATCATGTATAATCGCCACTGGTAAGTGCACATTCCTCTCCCCCGGTGGATATTCTTAATATATAGTTAAACGATTCAAAATTACTGTATAAAGTATAACAGAAACAATTTTTCCTAAATAAATTTCTTTTTAATATAAAACAACGCAAATGTCGATTGAACCTGTACACCGTCACTCGTTGCAAGACATCGTCGAAACGTGTATTTACTTATTATGTTTTACTGTTTTACGATTTAATATACTAGTAGTATTACACGTATAATGTATATAATAAAAATATGCAAAAAAATTTAAAAAATTTAAATACTCAACAAGTGCGGTGCTTGGGCGTGTTTATGTTTCTCGTTGCCCGGTTATTATAACGCGTAAATGAGTGCCGCGCGCGCGTTTGATCCATTTGTTTTGCCGAGACCTCGACCGATTCTACGTCGCCGCGCAGAACTGCTCCAACAAATCGTTTTACACGCCGCCGCCGCCGTCGGTTTAGCGAACAATAATATTGCGTTCGACTAATGTGCACGTTTCGCTAAAGCAGTGGTTTCCAACTCAACTCGGGCCGCGGATCACTTTAGACAAATTGTCGATCACCCGAGGACCACTACTCGATACTGTGCCCTGTCACATGTTATTACGTATATTGAATAATGACTAATAATGAAATAGGTAATTGAACAAGCAATACCACGGCAAATATCGAGGAAAAATTTTAAAAACTTACGAGGCATTCGTTGACGTTTGTTGTTGACTAATTTGTTTCATAGAACATATTTTAAATTACTATATATAGGTACCTACTTCATCAATGTGACTATTATTAGCTCATATACTTCTTTGTCCATTTGTGGCATTCTTGCAGGAACGAAGTTGTTGTTTGAAACAAACACCTAAACGCCGCACCAAATAAACCACAAATACCAAACGCGGAATCGGATTTCACTCCCTACGTTTGTTAGGTACTGCGCGTTCGTTGTTTATTCTTTAATTTTAAAATTAACATTTTTTTTTTTAAAGTAAAAAAATTGATGTAAATTTTTTTTAAAAAGAACTTTAACACTACCAGCCACTTGAGATAAATCTCCGGACCCCTGGACCACCAGTTGGGAACCACTGCACCAAAGCCTATTTTATTGTACCTATACTTTTCGTCAACGTTACTATTGATACAAAACGGCTGAAGGCGACACGTGAAAACGACAACGCGCATTGTCTACAGAATAATATAATATTGCTTAATAATATACTTAATTATAATACGCACACAACGAGTCAAGGGTTACCGTATAACAAATCATGTGAGTTTAGGCGTAAATCCGCGCGAGTAACCCAACCTAACCTTGAACTGGTGTTGCAGACATTTTATGTATACGTTTGAAAACTCGAGAAAAGAGTGATTGGTGGCTGCTACAGAAAGAGAGAGAGAGAGAGAGCTGAGAGTTGTGACGGCCACGACTGCAGTACCTGCGTAAAAAAATATGCGTGATTTATGCGCTCAAAGTAATGTCATAAATAGGGCACAACGCCCTAAAAAATATCAAAAAAATTCCCGTTAAAAAAAATACGTTTAAGACTTTTAAAAAATGAGTCCTAACAAAATTGTATAATAAAAAAAATTCGTTTTGAATAATTAAATTTGATCAGGTGATTTCTTTGTAACAGGTATATCAACTATAAATGTTCCAAAATACGATTTGTAAGATGCAATTATTGTAAAAAAAAAAAAACTCTAATATCACGAGAGTTCATCGCCTTGTTTCGATGAATAAAATAAATATTTGTATAATAATACATTTTAAAATGTCAAAAAAATGTGCATGGATATCAAACATTCACCTGTTATTGTGCGTGTCAACAAACACCTATAGATTTCCGCATTTTTATAAATATTTTTTATTAAAACGTCAACACTCACCGCCACGCTGACATACACATTAATAATAATTATTTTGTTAAATTTTATTTATTAAAAACGAGTTTAATTCAATCCGAAACAGAATCTGCTGTTGATAGGGAGGTGTGACATAAACACATAAGTTTGAGAATCGTTTTGTTTAAAAAACCAGATGTTACCTGATGTTGTATAATTATAGTATCAAATTATACGTTTATATATATAATCTTTGGTGAATTTGTATGTTAATTTCGTAATATTACAATAGAAATAGGTTAAAAATGACAATAAATAAAAATGTCTGAAAAACGACAAAATCCTGGTAAAATGCATAAAAAAAGTTTTTTGTTAGAATAGTGTGAATTTTTGCAATTTACAAAGCAGCGTGTAAAACATTCCAGAAAAGAGATGCAAACGCATCAAAATTGCCAAGTTCACGAATTGCTAGAATCATTTATTGCTCGTTTTATTATAAATGGGCAAAAATCAATTTTCAGTATTAATACATTCAAAGTTTATGTTATTTTTAATTTTTTATAAATAATTAGTGTTAAATTTAAAATATATATATATATAAAATAATAACGGGTATAGAAATTATAACTGTTTTCAACGTTAACGTAAAATCTCATATTTCATATTTTTTTTTTTTTTTAATACACGGAGTTGTTGCGCGAATAATAGTTTGTGCGGTTTTTGATATAACAAAACGGTTTTTTTCACGCCTATTATTATATAATAACTTACATATTCCAATAATAGCTGCTATTTTCAATCGTTATTTTTCTTATTCGATATTTTTTTTTTTTTTTCTTTAGTAATTTGCGTGCGATCGTTTCACTCCTTTTCCGTTGTTGTTAAACTTTTTAACGTATATTAATTACCATATTTTCATACTCGGTAGTGCGTTCACAATACTTTACGTGCGATAGCCTTGTTCGAAATTCATTACAACGTATTTACTTTAAAAAACATGAAAAAAAAACATTAAAATTTACGTTTAAGTATTATAATATATATATACGAGTATATAGCAAATCCGAATATTGTAATCGTTCTTAACGCGACACGGCATACTGAATACTATAATGGTCGTCTCCCATAACCCGTACTTTTAAACATAGTATTTATAATATTGGCGATTTTTTCTGCGTGCCTCTGATGTGTGTTGACCGCGGTGGAAAGCGTGTTCAAATATATATAAGCCATTTTACTGTACGTTATATTAATGTTTGCCGGTGTTAAAAGTTACGCGATAATTGATTTCAATCGATCATTTTACTGTGTCTAAAATGTATACAGGTTGCATTTATTATAAATCATAATCAGGAGCGTATTTAGAAATTTTTTTTTGGGGGAGGGGCTGAGGCATTGAGTAAATATCATTGTTGAATTATTTCTAAATTCTAAAATCTTAAAAATAGGACAAATTGTCAAATTCTCAACATTTTAAAAACAACTACGTGTTAGGAATTTATTAAAAATATTACATCCTATTATAGCTATAGGGCATAGGAATTAGTAAAGAAAGTTCCTGAAATTTGGGGGAGGAGGCTGGAGCCCCATCAGCCCCCTCCCCATAAATAAGCCGCTGATCATAATAAATAATAAGCGTGTTCACTCCGTTTTTAATACGTAATTATCAAACGGCGTTGATACATTAAGTGAATCACGCTGTACAATATGCTGAGCAGCATTTATCCTAGTCCATTTCAGAAAATGAGTATGGATAGGTATATTTTTGCTCGTTTCATGAACTGGATAATTTCACGTCTGGCATCGACTTCTTTGAACGATATACACTTTACGGGTAATATATGTTGCATTCGAAAATATTTCCGTGCAAGTTTTTTTTTGAGAGTTACTTATTTTTTAAAAAAAAATCCAATTCGATGACATAAAACACCACCAGTACTTTCTACTAAAATCGTTTAAATCGAATAGAAATATTCGCTACGAATTTGGTTTGTATAATACGCGCCTATTGGTAAAAATTAGCTATTTTCTCGACCGACCAATAACACTTTTGAAGAGATGACTGATGTCATTTTTACTTTTTACCACTCACATATTATAATAAATAGATACAAAAGCGAACAAATTTCCATTTATAAATCCGTAACTCTATACGTTTTTATTTGATAAATAAATTCGTTGACAATTTGTATTAAATGAATTTTCAATAAGTAAATTATTATGTTCATGACAGACATTTTCCATCTAAAACATTTGGTCGTTTGAAGTTTGAACATCATTGGATGCTGGAATGATAATAACGTAATTATAGGCATTGATAACGTATAATAAAATAACAACTTTATAAATCGTCCAACGAATGTAATATGACAGTTTACACCGAAACAAAAAAAAAAATAAAATAAATAAGAAACAACGATAGATTACTGAATCCAATAACTATATAACGAACGTTTAGTGTCATTTATGATAATGCGGTAATAGAGAAAATATTATATATAGTATATTCTATGGAGCTAGATAACGAAATCGTAATTAATTCACTGGGCGAAGAGTCTAAAATGTTATCTAAATTATTTATGTTATTATATATATTATATAGTTTTATTGCTTTCGTGTTATTCGGTAATGTGTTCTTCGTATTTTCTTATATATTCAAGAATAAATTAATTTAAAAAATTTCATATAAACACATAATATATATATTATTGTTTTACACCGTAATATCGTTTATACGTTTTGTAGAAATTATCGTAAATTTTCACATAAAAGTGTCTTAAATAATAATTTATTATATTAGAACCGTAATATTTCCGAGCTCAGCGCGAAGACAAAATTGTGCTTGTGCGCGTTATTGAGGAAAAAAAATTAATCCGGTGGCCCGGACGAATTTCAATCTCCCGGCCCGGATTTCGTTGCCACTTCAAACATATTTAATTTTCCCACTGCTGTATACACATATCAAACGTATACCTAATGTCGTTATGTTTTTTCAGTGCACGAAGACCAATTTTGCAGCGTTTATGTTATGCGTGACGCTGCAGACAGAACGATAAAAAATGATTCGATTGCTGCAACGTTTTCCGATACACGTATTATAGTAAAGAGAATGTCACACAATAATCGTTTTTTTTTGTTTTTCCAGCGTAGTCAGTGGCGTGCCCAAGAATTTTCATTGGGGGGGGATATTATAAGAAAATAGTAATAATACATTATAATTTTAATGAATTGTCATGATAATACCAAAAACTCAAATGTTTATGTTTCTAGCTCTCCAAAATCGTTTCTAGCTTATAATTATGTACATTTGTAAATTGTTCTATAATTAAAATTAATTTAAATTATAGCACACTAATACCAAGTTGTTCAATTAATATAACGTATGTATAGTGAATGTTTATTGTCATAAGTAATAACTTTTTGCTAATAACTAATGAAAAGTATTAAGTAATGACTCTAAAACTGCAGCTCTTATTACTAATAAGTTGTTTTCTGTAAGTCGACAAAAAAGACAATGGGGGATATAACCCCTAATCTCCCCTGAGCACGCCACTGAGCGTAGTAATACGTATTATACTTATTCGTTCTACACCCGTGTGCGCAAACTACGAGTTTCAAATACTTGAATTCGGCTAGTTTTAATTATAAAAACATAATAAACATTCCTTTTAAAAGTAAGCATTTCGAAATTTGTGCGCGTTCAATGCGCACGTTGACTCAGTGACGTAACTATATAGGATTTTACTCCGCGGGAAGAAGGGAGAACTTGTCGCTGGCGTCGTTATACGCGATCGAGGTGTGGACTCATTAGGATTCTACGTTCGAATTTGACATTCCCGAATGTCTTGGCTGTATTCCTAAAAAAAAAAAAAAAAAAAGACACTAAAAAAGTAATAAGTACAGAGTAAATTGTATACTTTTGTAAACAGCTACAGTAATACACTCGGATACTATAATTATTATTCTTAAACAAATACAACTCAAATAACCTAAGCAAGTGTTTTTGTTGTTATGACTTCTATCTTTTACACGAGCTATGCGACTGTTTAATAATAATTTTTTTTTTTTTTCGAATATTTTAAATGCGAAATAATAATTTAATTTGTTTTTGTTATAAAATAAAAGCTTTTCATTTAACCACTCGTTAGATTGTTAATATGTTGTTTTTTTTACGCATTTTTTAAGATTATTTTAGTGCATTCGACTCACAGAAATAATTATACGACGCATAATGTTTTAACTACTTAATTATAAATTAATATTGAAAAATATATTCTGATAGTACGGATTAAATACTGATAAGAATTGTATAAAAAAAAATCGACGACAACTTTAATAAATATTTTGCCAACAGCGTGTCCTTACCTACTTGGCTTACTTCTTATATAAATATACATTTTTTTTTTCATTCTTCATTTCAAAACTAAATCGATAAATGTCCAGGAATCGCAATTAATCGTTGGTTCGATAAATTGATTACGTCCATAAACAACCATATGTATATAATAGGACAAGGAAAACGACACGATTTTCCATAAACTCAACTATTATTGTCTATGTAGGTATAGAACAATTATGAATCATTTTTAGTTATTATGTCCAAAAACAGGTTTGTACGTTATAAAACGTCATAAGAGTACCAATCGTTATATTGCAGTGTATGTGTGTTATTACATTTTAGATTTTAAGTCACCTTTTATCGATCCTGAGATCAAAAAAAAAAACAACATATTCCTCTTTGACTCGGTCACATCGTTTGTAAGTACGTTTCAAAATGTCCAAACCTTCGCCTTTAATACAATTTGTTACAAGCTGGAAATCATCCGTGTTAACTAAATCGAATTTTGGACAAAATATAATATTCGCGATGATAAATCATCGAATTTGATATACCGCGGTTAGTGAGATTATATGGAATTAATAATTATACAAAACGTTTTCGGCTTTAAAAATTCGTAAGTCTATATATAGTAATTTATAAATACTTACCTCGTTAAAAATATAATTTTTTTTTTAAAAAACAAACAGTTTTATATAAATTTCACTATTTTTTTTTTTATTTTAGTAATAATAGTAAAAAATAGTCTAGGCAATTTTTTAAGTTTTCGTCTTCGAGATTACATTACCACGACAGAAAAACTATATAATATGCATATTAAGAATATATCAGTGGCGTTATTATGGGGGAGGGGGGTGTGGGGATAGATCCCCTCATATGCTGTATTTATTTTACCACACGTAGTTATCTCTACAGCACAAAATTATTTTGTAAAAATATTAGCGCCCTTTAAAATAAAAAATACTCAAAAAAGAAATAAAAAGATTCGATTTTCAAAAATATTTTTATATTATATTAATTGTTTAAAAACGTTTTCATCAAATTACACGTGTATTATGATTCATTTTCTATGGTATTTTCGCAATGTTTTCAATCCGAAAAGCTACACTAAAAATATTTAAAAAAAAAATTAATTCTCTGATTGAGCCAGGGGTCTCCGACATTTTTTTTTTTACGGCTGGCCGAATTCGAAACACTTTTCGACGTCGCGGGCCAAAATTGTGTGAAAGGAATGGGGTAGAAGAGACGAAAGAAATAGAGAGACTACGAAGCGTCTTTTATTACCATTCATTGAGAAAAAGACACTGGAAAATGTGTACCGTGATGCATTTACCACAATAATCTCACAAGGGACAAAAAAATCAATAAAAACGTTTTAATAACACTAGTACATAGAGTTTAACACGCGATGTTTAATATATAATTTAACGCGATAAATAGATAATTTTAACAAAATACTGATAATATTCGTTGATTAAAGGACCGTTTCTGTTGCGCAAATAAGACGACACCGTTTTCTTCGCTTCACTGATTACGACCGAACAATTAACAGTAACAATATTTTTATACGTAGGTTGAACTGAAACATAAAAAAAATATCAGGATATTTTAGTTAAAACAAGTATTATTACACATAATTATTGTTCGAATTATTGTGTGTGTAGTACGTTTAACAAACTAAAAGAATAGCTTACACATAAGTTTCTCGATCGGAAAGAACGATATTAACGATTGCTCTCGTTTTTTTTTTTTACAATTTCCGTGATACTATAGGATCTTTAATAAAAAAATCACATATAAGAATTTAAAATTAGTTACGAACTTACGATGAATCGCGACAATAAACTTGCGAGTTGTAATTTTTCTGACCCATTTAAACCGCATCAGATGACTATACTATACGGTCCACGCGCACTGGTGATGCCTGCCTTTCGTGCATTTTAATAATAGAACATAACATATTAAATATTTTACTATAAAATTAGATTATATTATATTGTGTTCGCCACTGTTGTGGCGGTCGTGGGATTTTAACGATAGCCATCAGCGTGGGAGTTCGTATATAGTGTAGCAATCTAAACGGTTTTAGAAAAAAAAAATATATGCGAACACCATATTATATACAGAGTGTTCAATAAGTTCGGCTAATACCTAGCAGTTTTCTCGGCTCCTAATTAATATTTTTCGTCATACATCATAATATATTTTATCGCCATTTCGGCGGCGGTATATACTCGTTGCTTTTTTTTTTTTTTTTAAACGTATATTTCGATTTTGAATTCTGCCTCTCCCAAAAAACGTCTAAATCAACGGTTCCCACTTACCAACTAGCTGTGGTACGCGGAAAGCTCGTTGATGGCAGGTATGCGAAGAAATGTTTTGACGTAATTTTCATTGTATTATTATTAAACGTTAAATTTCAATATATATATACTATTATACCAATAATCGGCTCATACCATACAATAATTATAAGAAAATAGGGACCTAACCACAAACGATGCGTTCCTGTAAAATACATGACATTTACGTATCAAAAATGTACAACGATTACATAAATATTTAAAAAAAAAATGTTTCTTCGCTTTATTTCAGTACAGTAATTAATAAAAATATGATACGTTCGTATAATATTCACGACGTTTATGCGCGCGTATATTTCTCTATCATATTAGGCGTGCGCAGAACAATTTTACTACGTGGGTGTACAATCATGTAATAACAGATATAACATTTTGGTATGTTACCTATACCTAACCACATACAACAAGTCGTGACAGTCAGGACCGTATTTAGGAATCTGTCACCCTGGGGCAACAAAAAAAAAAAAAAAAAAAGCGCCCCATTATAATATTATAATATACAAATTTAATGCAATATAAAAACGATTTTATTTTTAATTTACAATTAAAATTTAGCCGCCCCCTCATAATCAGCCGCCGTGGGCCAACAGACCCCTGTTGCCCCCTAAATGCGTCCCTGCAGGTGACAGTACTAATAAAAATAATAATAATAATAATTTTATACCTTTTCAAAGTTATTTTTATTAATATTTTAATATTATATTAGTGCATTAAAATTATAAATGTATTTATACAAATATACGATATATATATATATATATATATTTAGTAATATTTAAATATGTTTAGTTTTAGTCTTCCTACGCCACTGTCTATATACTGTACACAAAATGGAAGTAATTGTCATATATAGTGCGATGTGTGCTGCAGTGAATCGCGCGTTTTTCGTTTTTAAACCACATATTGTGGATTTAAACGTTGTAAAAAAAAAAAAAAAATGTATTCTTCCGCGTACGAGTATGAATTAAGAAAAAAAAAATTATAAACAGAAACAGCGTATATTATGTTTTATACATACGCGTATTTCGCCGTATAATTATAAAAATAAAATAAATTCTTTATTGCTGCGGTGCGCAGTGTTAACCGTTATTAAACTAGATGCATCAAGGCTGGAAAATAGCTATAACTGTTTTGAGTTCAATTAAAATCTGTCTTCATTAGTCTCCTACTATATATTATATATGTGATGTTATAAAGCGCGTTCTTCCGAACACCGTATAAAGTATATTAATTATGTAAACAATACACTATAATAGTACTGTATAGTGTTTGATGTTACCTCCAGATATAATATATGTAATATCGTTGCTAATTTAATTTAAAGGTATAAAGATATACCTTTGTGTGCGAAGTAAATTTAAACTCGTTATTTTTATTAAAGCGTCGAGTAAATTAAAAAAAACCCCAACTTAACCATTTTGATTCGTTAATGAGTCAAAAAAACGCTGCAGTACGAGTTAGTTATTATAAGACGACAAAAAAAAAAAATCTATGTAACGTTATGAAAAACGACAACGCTTATTTGATTTCATAAACGAGAAAATAATTATTTTTCAGGTGAAATTTTGAAAATAATGAATTGCGCGGGATTACATTTTGGAATACGCACTGTCGTACGATTGAACGCGCGCTGCAGAGAAAAAAAAATACTGTGAAAATTAAAAAAATAAAAATTCGTCGCTATTGCAATGCTAAAGCTGATCAGCAAGACAAATCGTGAGACGACTGTTGGAGGACGAGTTCGGTCCGAAAACCGTTTTAATTTCTGTACACGAATTACGCGCGGCTGCGTATAAAATATATTTTCGTCCGAATTACAGGTTTTATCCTACTCGCCCCTGCAATATTTTTCAAATTTATGCACATTAAAAACAAAAAAATATCGAATTGACTTTTATATAAAAACGAAAAATCGGGATCAGAGAAGAAGAAGAAGGCGTATTGCAGGCGCGGATCCAAGGGGGGAGGCTAAGGGACTTTAGTCCCCCTCCCCCTTGGGCTGTAGTCATTGCTTACAAATTATACATATATAATACCTAATACCATTTGTCGAGTACATATTTATTTCTCCTCCCAATTTATAATTTCTAGATCAGGATCAGTACGTATATAAATACTACCTATAAAAATGTATAATTTTAGGTAGCAGTTCATCGTATCAGAGCCCCACTTCCCCATTTGTGATTTCTGGATCCGCGCCTGGCGTGTTGTATACAACATCAAAAGAAAATTTCATAAAACAAATTTTTTTTTTTTAAATGACTGCAAAAAATATTAGCAAAAATTAATCGCTGTACGAATTTGTTAAATCTGTCGCTACATTTAAACCGTATACATTTCAACCGAACTATAATAACGTTTTATTATTGTTATTATTAAACGTTAAATTTCAAAACTTTACCTATAACGCGCGACAAAGAAAAATGTTTTAATCCGCATAACCGTGTATACCTATAACTAGTTGATAACTACAGAGCCGTAGCGATATTAGGGAGAAGGGCGGAAGGTGCCTGCGCTCCGGGTGCAAAATTTTAAAGGGCGCAAAATTTAAGAAATTAAAAAAAATTATTATAATAACAATATAATATTATTATTTTCAACGATAATTTATTCAGATTAAAAACAAATATATATTTATAAAATTAATATTCTATTAGTTCTGTGCCGAAACCAAAAGGGCGCAATTTCAAGTTTTGCCGCGGGCGCAAAATTCAGCCGCTACGGTGGTCCTGCAGGATAATTATAAATTATACAGACAGTCCTAATATAGTCCTGGAAAAATGTGGAAAGGAATTTTTTTGTCCCCGAATTTACATTAGGTATAGTAACGACGACGCGCCGGAACAGACACGGACACCTTATTGACGAGGCTTTCCGATCGGATTATCACTGTACACAGGCGTACTGCAGGATCTTCGCGATTAAAATATTAATATCTGTTCTTTAAAAAAAAAAAAACAATCGACCATCCGCTACTATACACACTAATCCGCTGGTCACAACCGTAAATTCTGGGGTCCGTGCGTGCATGAATCCTTTTTGTGGCCTCTCGAATCACACTGGTGATACAACTCCTACTCGGTTAAAATATATTATATTATGACTGAATAGTGCAGCCCGCTAAGGAATGTATTGGTTTTACAATAAACGCGTGCGGTATACGCGTTTATTATAACATATAGTTGTGTTGTTTGCACGTGAACAGTCATCCGTGCGTATATCTACGGATACCTATATAGAGAAATCAGCGGTCTTACTATAATTTTCCTGCAGTTTTACGCAGAAAAATGACGCACAGTTAAAACTTCCGGAGGAATAACTGAAGTAAAACGCGTATTATGGCGGTAAACGTGCCAAAAGAACATTACAATAATTGTATTTATATATATATATAAATTTTATATTACGAAATAAGGTATATCGCACGAAATCGACTTTTAAATAAGTAGTTTTATACGCTTTTTATTATACTGCGAGCCACAGGCGAAAATCTATTAAATTTTCTGGGGGGGCTAACATTTTTAACATCAGTCATAATCAGTCAAATATCCAAAATACATACAAATTATAAGATATTTGGGGGGGCTTAGCCCCCCTTATTTCCGCCTATGCTGCGAGCAAGTCGTGGAATTTAAAAAAAAAAAAAAATCTCGAGACGTCTGTGAATATACGCCACTCTGAATTTACGGCGATCGCCTTACAAAACAAAAAATATTCGGTCATATGATCACCGAGTTTTTTTCTTCTCCTGTGGGCGGGTGTACACTATATAAAGTATACTAAAGAACAGTGGCGTGCTCAGGGGTTATATCCCCCATTGTCTTTTTTGCCGACCTACAGAAAACAACTTTTTAGTTATAAGAGCTGTTTTAGAGTCATTACTTGTTTTAGATGACGTCATAGATGAAATTAGTACAAAAGCTAGGCGGTTGAATTTCCGTTCGGAATAAGTAATCTAGTTTCTAAGTATTTTATTTTTTTTTGTTTATTTGCTTATAAATGCAATAAATTTTTTCAGTTTAATGGTGTTATGTTAATTGAACAACTTGGTATTCGTGTGTTATAATTTAAATTCATTTTAATTATAGAACAATTTACAAATGTACACAATTATAAGCTATAGAAACGATTTTGGAGAACTTGAAACATAAACATTTGAGTTTTTGGTATTATGTACCATGAAAATTCATTAAAACGTATTATTACTATTTACTTATAACATCCCCCCCTCATTGAAAATTCCTGGGCACGCCGCTGCTAAAGAATACCGAGAACGCTCTGGGACTTCAGACAAAGGACACGAGAAGAAAACGCGGCACGAATATCTCGACAAGTGCTGCGCGCGAAATGTCATGTCCAGTTTTCAGAGACCGGCCCTTGACGCTTTGAAATAAAGGACGTTATTTTGCAGCGGACGTCGTTTAGACAAATAAAATATATAGAAAAAAAAAAAAAATTGTTTTTCATGTTTTTTTTTCCGCACAATTTAACGTGGTATAAATAAATTTGTTAAAAAAAAAAAACTATTCGTTGCTTTTTTTTTTTGTATAGTCATTTTAAAATCGCGCCCGTTTCACCGCGCCGTCCTGCACGGAATGTTTAAATTGAATAATAATAATAATAATGCACGTTATATAGGGCCCGGAAAAACTTATAGTTTAGCGGGGGAGGCTTAATTGTGTGTAGGGCCTGTATAATATTATCGTGTTTTTCAGAAATATCCTCCGGTCTCTATTTACATAATATTATAAAACTAAATGATTTCTTTTTAGATTCTGAGCGAGGAATGTATATTGGTTTTACAATGATGTGTTTTTTTTTTTTTTATGTCTGTACCCAAAAATCCTACCAGAAGGAGTGCACCGATCTTTTCGTGCAGCACCTATTTTCTGATTGCAAATTGCATCTAGTTTGTACTATCGAGTGGTCGTTTTTCGATTTTCTCAATACTTTTTTCAAAAGTCAGAAAAAACTACCAAAAATTACATAAAAACGCTAAAAACGCAATTTCGTCTTAATATCGATTGTCGTTTATTTATTAAGTACGCAGAAGTTCCGCTCAGAATCGTTTTATCAAATGCAATGATTTATCGTTGCTTTCAAATTTATAAATAAAAACAAAACTCAAAAAACCTTTGTCCAAGTAATTCGCACTTAAGCGATATCCACACACACACACTCCGCGGCTCGCTACCTTTTTTGAAATTGATTTTTTTTCAAAAACTTGTAGCTCTACAACCGTGGCGTAGCGTATAAGCCGTGTTTGCATGTAATATTTTATATACTTCAAAAAAAAGGTAAAATAATTTTTTTAATTGTTCCAAAAAAAAATCGGGCATCAGCGCACAATATATATTATCATAATACAATCTTGTTAATCACATGCACGGGATACGAGGGAAAATTATATTTATAATAATTAAATATAATCAGTGTTCGGCGCACTTTCCAAAAAAAAAAAAAATATTCGTGTAAAACAAATTTGTACCTACTTAACGAAAAATGTTCGCGTGTTTAGAAAAAAAATCAATTTAAAAAAAAAAAAAAATCCGTTAAAAATATTAATATATACTGCAGGCGGTTTTACGTGTTTTAAAAATAATTTATACCTAAATAATAAAAATATTTTTACCTTTAGTCGAACGTTTCATCCCAATTATTCCTATTTAAAAGGCCCCCCACCATATTCTACGGCCCCGGGCCTCCCCAATACCGCAAATCCCGCCCTGTATAATACTTATAAAAATAGCGTATTACTTTCAATAAATTTTTTTACAACGATTTCGTTGGCTACGCGTCAGACATGCGTCTATATAAGCCGCTCTTGTTTTTTAAAAACAATTTTTAGCGATAGATACAGAGACGATGCCAAAACCGTCTCTATATCTATCCTACACAACGTGTGTACCTATATATTATATTTAAGATTAAATTATATATATATGAATACGAGTATGTGGTATACCTACTCAAATTCTGAAGTATGGCCAAGGTCACCGTGTTTCGAACGTGCACATTTATATAGCTACATACGCACAGATACTATTATATATTATTATTATTATTATAATATATTATGTACGTGTGCGTACAAGACAAGTACCGCATACGCGTCCAAGTCGGCGAAATGAATATAATTGCTTTGTTACGAGATACACATCTGCAGCAGCAGCAGCAGCAGCAGCAGCAGCGGGTCCTATACGCGTCCAGCGGATATATAATAAAAGAAAAAAAACCAATTTTTAAGTATTTTCGTCGCGTACTCATACCCGTAGAATACGTACAAGATTGGTATGTCGAATTTTTAATTTTCCCCCTATTCGAAAAACGTTTACCATTTTATATACAATTACACGTGAATGCTATACGTATTCTAGTCCACGTCGAACGCATATAGGTACACTTTTTTTTTTAACGAATTTAAACGCGCAGACGTTTATAGCGACTCGACCATTCCATATACGATTTCCATCAGACCAATCGCTTCACGGGGAAAAGAACTCTGAACGCTATTTGTACGCATACTTTAGACACCGAATTTTCGCACAAAATAAATTACAACGGGAACGCGCCGCAATGGCCGTAGCCGCTTTTCAAATATTTTACAAATTTATAAGGCGTTTAAAAAAATTGCAATTTTATTTTAAAAAAAAAAATGTCGTGACTTCTTAAGTAAGAATTAAAAATATTTTTTAAAAAACGGCTCGTTATTGTTGCGTATAATTGTAATATTTACATTGTGTAAAAATTCGGTGTCTCAAGTAGCTTTCACGGTGTTCTTTTCCCCGTTAAACGGTTTACCTAACGCATTTCCTGTTTTTGAACGTTTTCTGTATTTTCACATTCACGGTACACCCAACAGCGCCCGTGTAGCGTCCACTCACAAACGCGTATTTCAATTCGAAACGTATTATTTGAAAATATTTAATTAAATTTTTAATAATAATATATATATATATATATATATATATGAAATAGTCGAAAACTCATATTGTAAACACTGAAACAGTACTTCTCACGCCTTAAACGGATAGGTACATTTTAATAAATGTACAAGTTATAAAACTATATTGTCATTGTCAATGCCGGACTGCAATAGTTACTCAATATCAGTCTTGTTCAAAATACTTTTAAAAAGTATTTTAATACTTGTATTTGTATGTATTTCTAATGCGAATACTTTTTAAAAAGTATTTAAATACAGTATTTTTTACAAGACTGGTCAATATATCTGTCTAGTTAAAATTGGAATATTCAAAATAAAATCGTTTAAAAGCGGAATAAAAAAATATATTTATATTATTATTTTTGGAAAATTAATATGTAATCCTATGAAACGGGTCGTCACTTCACTCGTTACATTTCTGTTGGAACCTCGAATGTCTTCAAACGTATAAATTACAAACTTCATTAACGATTAAAAGTAATAGGTACACAACTTATAACCGATTACTAACTACAACACTGTATAAACTGAGAATCCGGATTTATAAAGGAAATTAATTTTTGGACAAACGGAGAAGAAATTAAGAACATAAAGGGATACTTAAGGGTTAAAAAGTTTCTTAGTTATTTTTTTATTAATCGGTTATAACATCAATCCCACTGTTTGATTTTAAACAGATAAGAGTTGTCAAAAATATTGATTAGTCCATGAAATTTTAACATATTAAATTATTACGTTAAAAATTCAATAAATACTTCTTTTTTTATCGTATTAAAGAATGTTAATTTTCAAATATTTATTGTATCATACCTACTTATTGACCCGCAATTTTAGTTTTAAAATTAAAATATTGTACGTAATCTTAAAATGAATGACTCATGCATAAAATTTGTTTTGTTTAGAGATTTATTATCGAGCAATTTACTATCAACACGTGTAGTGTTTATGATTCATTCTAAATCAAAGAAAACAAACGAGCGTTTTCTCTACACGTAGATAAATAATTTTAATTTAGACAGAAATATAGTAGTTTTCAAAACTATACAGATATGAAAAAAAAAAAAAATGTAGAGTATTATCTTACAGATTTTATTTCTATTTCTTTCTTTAATATCCTCTTTGTTTTATTTATTTAATCATCATGTTTTTACTTTTTATTATGTAAATTTGAATTACTATTTTTGTTTAACCAAATAGAATAAAAGTAATACTGTAGCCAATGTATATTAAGTCTGTATATGTATATATATATAAACAATATACATATACAGATTTTTATTATTCACAGTATTAATTTTAATTTTAATTTTTTTTTACATATCCTTTTTATTTTTATTAATTAATTTATATTTATTAATTTTTTATTTATAATTTTGTCTATATTTTATTGTATATTAAGTTTTACCATATTACTGTGTTGAAATAAAAAACCGATTAAACATATACTCTGTAACGATATATATATTTTCACTATAAATTAAAACAATTTTTTAGTGAAAATTAAAATTCATTTTTATTTTGTAATACGTTATGGAATCTACATACTAGGACGTTTTGTCCAAAAAGTATGGTAATCCATTATTGGCCAAACGTTTGGTCATAATTTCAACTCCAGTATCAGTAACTAACAACGTTTGTTCAAACTGTGCCGATAACAGCCCATCGATAGTCACAGCTGTCCAATTGTCTGGCCAACTCTTGTCTCGCCAACTACCTGAATTTACGCAATAAAAAATTAAATATGTAAGTATATATTTTATAAACAATAAATAAATAATGAGAAGAAATATAATATTTGGGCACATTTATTCATTTCCGGTAAATAAATGTTTATTTTATAATTTTTTTTTTAATGTATATGAATCTAAATAGTAACAATAATATATTTTAATTTATATTAAAATTACTCTCAATGGCAAAGATTTTCAATACAAACATAATTATTCAATATTAAGGTGCCAACCGGAAATATTTACCTATATAGAAAGTGACACGAATAATAGACAATGTTTCGTAATACTATTCTAATAATTTAAATTGTTAATGACTATCACTACAGTATAACGTTTATTGAAATTAAAATATCCGAGACCTATTAAATTCAATATCTTTTAGTGTTGTAAAGTTATTTAAACATTTATTACATATTATTTTCTCCATTTTATTTTATTTCAAAATTCCTTAAAAGAATTATGAGTAGTTTTATTATTTTCTCATGACGTTTACTACGGTTTAACTTATTATGGGAAAATATGTAGTTTTTGGAAAACCGATATGATGTATGTATTTAAACAAATAAATATTATAAAACAGTTATTTCAGTATTAAAAAATTTTAACCTCATCAATTGTAATTTGTAATATACAATTTTTATTTTTAATGTAAGAAATTCAAATCAAAATTTAGATAATTTATACCAATCCGATTATTTACCTTGTGATATCATTGGTTCAATAGTGAATGTATGTCCAGATTTCATAACACCGACAGCTTTGTTTTCTATTGCATAGGAATTGCGAATTAATTCCATTTCATTATGTATCATAATAAGTAAAATATATACGTTTGTTTTATGAACGTACTTCATTAAAAATACACTTACTCGCATAATGTGGAACTCCAGGAGACGTATGGAATAATTTATGGATACCATGACCACAGTAACTTCTTACGACAGAAAATCCATTAGCTTGAGCATGTTTTTGTATGATATTACCGAGTTCTCGATATTTTTCACCCGGATGTACTACAGACAAAAGAATTTTTTTAACAAATTTACAAATATAATTTAATAGTATATCATATTATAATCTACCTGCGTTTATGGCTTTTTCTAAACATTCCCATGTAACATTTACTAATTTTTCTGCAGTTTTCGACACGTTACCTATTAAAAATGTATCATTCAAATCTCCATGATATCCTCGATGATATACAGTCACATCAACTGTAAAAATTCAATATTTATATACATATTATTACAGCAAATTATTAGAATATATATATAGTAATTTCACAAACCGTTGCATATATCTCCATTAACTAAAGGTCTCATGTCAGGTATTCCATGGCATATGACTTCATTTATTGACGTACAACACGATTTCGGATATTTATAATAATTTAATGGTGATGGATAACATTCTCGTTCAATGCACGCTTCATGCACAACCCTATCGATTTCATCTGATGTTACTCCAACGCTAATCATTGATGCTACTTCGTCCAACACTTCACGACCAAGCTTTAAAAAGAAACAATATTAGGTATACTGATAAACATATTTACATTTTATATTTTTAATTTCGATTATATTTTGCATAAATAAAACACAGTAAACAATAAATGGAATATATATCAACTGCTAATTGCAATTGTACATTTATTATTATTATTATTATTAGTACCTTGCAAGCGACTTTCATTTCCTCTTGTTCTTCATCATTTAATACTTTGATAACTGAAGATAATTTTACTAATTGTTCAGTTAAAGGTATACCCTCAGGATGATCCGCATAATCAGGTCTTGGTATGTGGTCAGGAACAGTACGTGCAGGAGATGTTTTATGAGGTCGCAATGATCCTAATGATAATATCCAGTTTTTATTATAAAAGTAATTTTAATTTGTATTTTATACATTCATATTTGATTGTATTTTTAGTTTTTGAGTTATCTGTAGTTTGAGCCATGGCCTGTTTTGAAATAATAAATAAATAAATAATTGTTATGGACAGTTAGAAGACATTACGTTACAGAGCAATATTGTTTTATTATTAGAATGTTACATACCCACATTCAATAATTTTCGATACTATTTGGGTATATTCTTTTTTTTTTAGTTTGTTAAAAATTAGGTACTTCTATGTGATTGCCTTACTACTGAGAGCATAATAGTTTAATCGTCTCGCCAAACCAAAACTCATAATATTCTAAATCAAAATTTAAGGTCAATAACTGTTTAACATTCAAGTATGCTGTCGATAAAAAAAAAAACAATACTTAAATATTTAATACTCTATTTTGTAATTTTTATAAGTAAACAATTTCGATAAAATAGTAAATTAGTACCACCGACTATAAATATTTGTACCTATCATAATATTGGTATTAATATTTAAATCATACATGTAATAATAAATTAATATGGAGGCTTCTGACATGTCTTTCAAAATGCTTTCAAACGTATCTTCTTTGTTAAGGCGTGTCTTTCACATAAATTCCATATCACACCAGAATCTAACATGATGGCAGACTCCTAGAGAACTCACAACATTCGACAATTGGATTTCAAACACTTTTTGATTATTTTATGGAGATCACATATTTTTAGAAACTGCAAAATCGATTTACTGAAATATTGACAAAAACCAATGTTTGTACACTGAAATTAAATGATTTTCAAAATGTATTTTTGATTACCTATTAAGTCCTTGATAAAAACTGTACACTGAATAATTAATTATATTATTTTAATCGTAAACAGTGTACTACTTATTGGTTGTAACATGCATAATTATTGACCATAAATTACGGTTTGGAATATTATAATAGTTGGAGATGTGATGACATTTACAAGTATCAAAATAATGTATGCCCAATGAAATTAAAAATGAAATATAATAAACCTGTAAATGCATAATCTGGCCAAGGATTATATGGTTCAACGATTCCATTCGACGAATTTTCTGTAACAAAATTATAATGTACAAAAATAAAAAACATTTCGGTCAAATATTATTTATGCGTCCTATAAAAAAATACTAGAAATAACGATGAATATGACTTACGGACAACTTTATGAATAGCTTTATGTGTAGACCAATTTCCTTTGAAACATTCCTAAAATGTAACAAAACATTTTTTTTATTAAAAATTTGACAAATTCTCATCTAGGTAGTCTACGAGTACTGAAATTAACAGAAAGAAAAAAAAAGATGAAGAAATTAGTTACAGCTATTGAACCATTGTTTTTCCTGGACCTTACCAAACTTTTATTAAAAAATATATATATATATTATGTACATACGTTAACCAATTTAATTAACGAGAACATTGGAAATACTCAATAGGTATGATCTTAGCATTTACGGTCCTACACATTCCGTCCAAATAACGATTCATCGTTTTTACTCCGAATCCGTAACGTTGTTATTTAGACTTTCAGAAGAATACTACACTAAATATCGACGGAGGTCGTACCAACTACTGTGTATTCATTTGACCTTTTCAACACATAATGTAGGCATACTTATGGACAAAACGCGGGCAATACACGCGTTAACGCACAAAACAAGTTTTGTCGAGACTGCAAGAGCGTTACCGTTTAAACGGAATTGAATACCACGTTACTGCGCGACATTATTCGACGTACGGCGTTTTTGTTTGTCGAATTTCTGAAACGTAAACGGATTTCGCTGCGGTCGCTCGATACCGTAATGTGTGGATAGAGCACAGAAAAACGTTCCCAGAAAAAACGAGACGAGCCCCGGAGAGAAAGGAAAATTATTACGACACTTGCGAACGATTCGTAACGCACGTTACGCGGCGCCGTACGTTTAACTAACAATCAATATTATCGTTATTATGGTGAATACTCGCCTGAGAGCAAAAATAGGAACCGGAAATATTGAGTTTAATGCAAGTCGGACACTGTAGGTTTGCTGGCGAATTACAGCCGGCCGTCTCGCACGTTCGGTTCACCATCGACATTTTGCACGGACCACGAGTTTTTTTTTTATCAATATTTACTATTGCTGTTCGGTCCGTTGACGTGACACGACCGACGTTAAAAACCGATTCTATTTGATTTTACCGAACGCAAGATCGCCGCCGTCAAACCACGTTCACCACGGTGGTGGCCGAAACGCTATTTCGTTTTGACTCTGCTGCGGCAACGAGAAATCACAGCTATCTATTTTACACTTGTTTCCCGTGTGAAATCGTGTAAATTAATTATACCGCCTTATAACATATTTAATAATAATAATAATAATAATAATAATAAAAAACAATTTCTTTTTTTTTTTGCGAGATTTTATACTTCTTACGAGCTAAACGTACCTACACATAACCACGAACTACGGATAGTTATCTCAGTCCGTAACCGTAACCGTGTTTTGTAAAATAATACGAAACTACGGTTAGGTTTCATAGTGGGTTTTATCACAGATAAGATTTTATCTTATCTGTGGTTTTATCGAGTACCTAGGTCGATAATGACGATGATAACACGGCGGAATCGTTTTGTTGAAAACAAAATTTAAAAATCGTGTACAATAATTCTATATTTTTTAAAAATATGTTTAACGTTTTATTTTAAAAACGGTCAATTCATCTGCTTATAAGAACTGTTATTGGCTCGCACCGTGTAGAAATTGTACCCGGGACACCGGCAACGAAATCATAATATCTCTTTCCCACTTTGCCGACCATAAAAAATGTTCCGAGGAACCGAGTTGCTGTTATTGTATTCGGTCCCTACCGATGTTCGCTCTCATCTGGAAAACATTATTTTTTCGTACTCGTAGTTGTACGCAGGGTAACGAAATGTACGTAATAAGCTGTTCATTTTTTATTTTTTTTAAGTATTTTTATAACTCGTCCATAACGTACGAGATTATTATAGACGTTCGGATTTTTTTTGCCCCCCAATTAAATCGTTTTAAAATAGCGTGACATTTCAGTAAACGGTAAAATGATTTCGGTACGTTTACCAGAAAAAAACTCTGGCTTATACCGCCTTAATTTAGAGGTAATATCACAGACTATATGAAAACTTTTCATACAGTCTGTGGCAATACACTCGTCTCCGGGGGGGACTGTAGAGAGATATCTGTGCGCGAGATGCGATATCGTTATCGGCTGATCGAAGCGGCTCAGCTGACGCGCCTTCCGTTATCAAAAAAAATGCTATTGGTTTAATCATAATAATGTCTTAATACGTTACCTGTCTCACGTAGACACTTTATTCACAACAACAACAACGGCGATTATTTTTATTTAAATGCGTTCTTGGACGCGATTCGTTTTGGTTGGCGCACGAACAGTTTTCGTTTTTTCTCCGACCGCTGCGGTCGGTTTCCGTTCGTTTTTCGTCCACGGTTTTTCGAATACTCCGCGCGCTTCAATATGAACGTCGTCCCGAGGCTCGGAATAAAATGTGTCGTCGGTTCGTTGGGCTTGTCCAACCTTGCCAGAAAGTATACCACACCGAGTACGAATCCGCCGCCGAACCCTGCGCCCGTCAATCCCAGTGTAGCGCCTTCGTTCGACTCAAGTATTACTCTTGCGAAAATTTTCAATTAAAATAATAACTACAGACTTTTGTCGTTACATTAACAGACAGCAATCGATATCGTGACTCGAAGGGTTCGGTACCGTTCGGCGATTACGTCGGAAACGTTTTAATGTTTTTTTTTTTACGATAAACAATAACAATTCAAGTACATTTTCCTAAATAAAGTCACTCGCCATGTTTGCGGTTCAGCGTTGTATAACTCGTGCAGAGTTTATTCTAAGAACTTTTCTCGACCGTGCATATACGTGAAGAATATGATACATTTTCGACACTTTCCATTAGTCCTTAAAAATCACTTTTTTTTTCCAAATAAATATTTAAATATATCGTATCGTTACTTCAATACCTTCGAAACATTGTACGATGTAAATGGTCGTTTTTCAATCGAATCGTTTAGTTAAGAGCACACAATAAGACAATTTCAACAACTTCTCCGAGTACACAAATAACCGTTTTAAAAGTACTTGAGTAAATTGCGCTTGCAAATATTGTTTGCATTTATTGACTGTTAGGCGTGCTTAGAAAGTAAAATGTAAGAGTATAATCGTTTCATGACCTTCAGTGAAACGTGAAAATTATTCATGGTTTGTGTATACTGACCCGAGTACTATTTTATTAGTTTATAATAATAACATTAAATTGGAATTCGTTTATACGTGCCAAATGTTAAATTTAAAAGAAACTATGAATCGGTAATCATAATAGTTGACCGAAATGTACGAAATATTATCGTTCAATATTGTATTCCCTTCAGATACGACGAATATTACTTAAAGTCCGTAATAAAATTACTCGGATAATGTCGGTATCGTATACGATATACACACACAGGCAGTGTCGCTAACATTTTCTTTTTTATTTATTTTTGGTGGTATGAAGTGTCCGATTATTTAAAAAAGTATTTTCGTTCAAATCGGACATCTTGTATTTTTATTGTATTGTGGTCAAAGACCTGTATACATACTATACAATATACGTAGTATGTACAAGGACTTTAATTTCTAATTCAGTGTTATTTTATCGGTTATTATGTTTTATTAGCTTTGTTGTGAACAAAATACTTTAAACCACAGCTTAAAATAATTTTATCTTAATCCGTACTTTAAACCAATATAACAGGATTCTTATAGTTGTGTATTTGCAGTATGTTTTTTATTATGATTTCCATGTAATGGTGTACGCATATCATTGTTTATTAAAAGAAGTTTATTATATTATACGATTGCAGTAATAGTAATAACGCATAGATAATTTCTGTAGTTCATATATCATACGATATAATCAACTGATAGGTACCTACATATTATATAATGGACTTTTTTCCTTGAACAACTTGTGTTTGTTTTCGTGTATTAGTAATAGATTTACTTATTTTATGATTTTTTTTTGTATTTGGCCTCTATAGAACTAAATAACCAAAGTCTAAAGTTATAACGTGGTTTTTATGTTGTTGCAATCAATTATTTTATTAGTATAAATAAAAATGATCCACAAATTTCATGAAATACTCAGAATTCAAATTAACAATAGTGTTTAAGTATTATCAAATAGAAACATATTAGATACCTAATTGTAACTTTATAAAATAATAATTTGTTTATTTTAATTACTCAATGTTTTAGATATTAAATATCCGCTTACAAAGACCAGAAAAATGTTGTGTGTATGGGCTAAAAAGTATCCTACAATAAAAGACGTTCCAGATCACGTTACGTAAGGATTATTTAAATGTTGTTTATTTGATTTTTATTGCTTCCCCTCATTTATTGTAGATTAGTTAACCATTGTAGTGTTCCGCATTTATATTAGATTCTGTTTTATTAAAATAACCTTTTATTTATATGTATGTATATACGCGCCATATAAATAAGTCAATGAATATTACAAAATCAAGAACAAATATATATATATATATATAAATTTGTTTATTTACTACTAAAAGTCATCGTCGGATGACGGGTATAAATAAAAAGAAGAAAATACAATAACAACAACTAAATAAATAAAATAATAAAAGCGAACAAGAATACCTACATAGAGAAAACTATGATTTTTACAATAAAAATATAGTAAAAAAAAAAACGTGTGATATGAATAAAATTTTAAATGAACAATTATGGTATGTTGTTACTTATTAATTTTAGTTAATGTATATACATATAAAATATTATTTTTAATTTCTTTATAAACATATACGTAATTCTTTCAAAACTGAATTGATATAAATATGTTGAATAATTAACAAATATAATTAAGTCAATTATAATATATGATTACTGCTAAATTATGTGAAATGTTATATTAGTACAAGGGCGTATTTGAGGGAGGGGCGATCGCCCCTCCTCCCCATAGACAAAATGTTATTATAGCCCAGAATTTTATGGCTAAATTACAAAAATATTGATTAGTAAAAAAAAAGAAACCGTTTCGCCTCTTCCCCCATAAATTGAAGTCAAATACGCCTCTGTATTAGTATTACTTCTATTGCTCAAATTACCAATTTATATTTTTATTTCATTTTTGTAGTTGAAAATTATAATTTCTCAAAAATAAATGATTACTTAATCAATATTTTAAAATTATCTACCTATTTTGTTTTTGTTATAAAAATATAAAGCTTTAATATTATTGTTTACATTTATCATACACGTTTACAAGTAAATCATTTAGCTGTATTTAGTTTTATTTTTTAACAAAATCATATACATATATATCTATAATTGTAACAAATACGAATGTATATTATACATATTTTATTTTAATTATATTGATTAAAAACAAAAATAATAATCGACCTATAAAATCAGGATTGTAATTTTACATTTGGAAAATGTAATTTTTTTTTTTGAAATGTATTTTTTTTTTTTTTTAGTGACTGAATAATTAGTTATTAAATAATATCAACCGAGTATACAAAGCGAATTGTTTTAAATATTTTAATTTGGCAATCTCAGATTTTCTCCAATACACTGTTGTAAATGATGTCTTTCCGTCGTGTCCCGACAATTTATCTCGCATTATTGCCCGTTGTGTTAAAAATTTAGAACAACAATAATTGATTTATTCGTGTAATAATCTTCAAATGAAATATACCAATCTAAATACTGATTCGTATGGATTTAAGATTCGAAAATCCTCTAAAACCGTATCAATAAATTAAAAAAAAAAACATTTTTAAAAAGTACTAGACATTTGGTGTGTATCGAATCAATTTACAAAATATATCATATACGTGATAATTTTGGAATTATTCTTATATAAATAGAAATGCTGTAGTTTAATGTACCGCGTACGTATAAAGAATAATACATAAATCGTTATTTATTATTTGAGTTCGGCCTTAATTAAATATATACCTACGTCAAATCGACGTTGTTTTCCACTAAAGGGGGAACACAATAATTAATATTCATAACGAAAAAGTGTTATCAGTGTTTACTCGGTAGAATTGTTTTCAGATTACTTATTTAATTTTTTTTTATTCAGATTCCGCGAATTATTCGTATAAAACATTGGAAATTATTATTTTACTATAAATATCACATGACTCTAAACACGAAATTGTTTCGAGTTTACTCTAAAGATCGGGAGGTTTCAAAATACTTTATGAATATAAATATTTATAGGGTAAATGTGTGTTTGACTAGAACATTCTCATTGATGTGTTAAAAAATGTTTGGCTCCTTCTAAAGTTTACTGCCGGATTTTTCGGTTTAACGACAAACACAAAGAAGTAAACGTGGTTTTGGTCATGTTCGTCCAAATATTATAATTCGTTAAATATACATACGTGATCAATTGAACGTAAAAACTTTTACGACAAACCTATAATAAACGTTTCGATAGAGTTTGGATTTAGTAATTTAGAATTTAAATTACAATTATTATTGATCGACGATCGTCGATCGAGTATATAATATATTATACAGATATCCGATCTATTTATTATATGCATATAGATCGACGAGATCTCGGAAACATTAATGTGAAATTTGCGAGCACAATAACCGATCAGAATAATGTATTCTTATTTGAGAAACGCAACAAATAGGTATGGGGGAAGAGAAGGGATTAATGTAAAATTGTAAGAAGCCTCATTTATAATAACGTAGTGTATTATTTTACTAAATTGCCCTAGATAATAATAGAATAACATAATTTTGTTCAAAATTTAAAAAAATATATTAATCGATTCGAGTATAAGCAATAAATAATATTAAAATATTAATACAGCTTAAATCGACCAGTCGGCATTTTGTTTTTTTTTTGTGAACGGTTCGATTCATCAACAATTCTATTTTATTTTATTGACTAAATGTATGTAGCCTAACAAATAATAGTTTCTGTTGCTATATCGAAAACTTTCGATAACAGTATTATGTTTGTTACGCATAAACGCACTTTTTGTTCATGATTAATGTTTCGATCTTCGTATATAAATCTTCATTATTATATTTAATATATTTCAGTTCATATTTTTGCTTGTCATTCGACTATTGTATACGCGACAACACACGCCGTTACCTATCTTTATAAACGTTTTGAGTATTTGTATTTTACCGATTTCATCTGTCTGGCGTCGTGTTGATTTGGTCCGGTAACGTAGTTCGTCCGGCCGTTTGATTATACTAATTTCCGCGATTAAAACAAAAACTTATTCGAAAATGGCAGAGAAAATAAAGAAAATGTACGAACACTTTGGTACGTTGGCCGACGCCGAACAAGACATAGCCGAGGTAAGTCGTAGCCGTCCGCTTATTCCGATGAATATTTAATATTTACTTGTATAGTATTCGGTTAAAGACCGATATTAAATATACACGTAAGTGGCCGTAATCTCGGTCGAATTAAAATCAAATTATAAAATTGTTATACATATATATTTTAAAGTTTTAAAATAATTATTTTTATTGAACGTCCTGGCCTAAACTCTAGGTACAATGCACGGGTTATGTTAGGTATATTAATATAGGTACTGAGGAGATTGCAGGTCCGTCGAGCGAACCGTCGTTGGGTGTCCCTTCACCGAGGGCCCGAACGATGGAGGAATGGACTGAGTAGGTCACGCGCTGGAACGTTCCCGTCGGCAGCGGACAGTATTGGACCAGAACGTTGATCTTTTCCGTGCTTCTCGATCGGTGGGTAACTAGGACGCGTGGTGAGATGACGTTCGACCTCTCTCAGCTACTATCGGGGCACGATAGTTTCAACCGGTTCCTGAACGATTGATCCGGTGGGGCACCCGGCTCGTATAGTGAGGAGGAGGACGACGCGTATCACACTCTCGTGGGCTGCGAGGCGTTTGAGAGTGCACGAGTCGACCTAGTCAGAGAGACCTAGTCGTTTCGTTCCCCGTGATCTCGTTGTTCGCATGCTGGGGTCTCCGGCAAAGTGGGATGCGGTGGCCCGATTCGCTTCGACCGTGATGACGGCCAAAGAGGTGGCGGAGCGCGAGAAGCAGTCGCTGCAGGGGGTCGCTCCATCGCGAAGTAGAGGTGGCCGGAGAGCGGCTCGCGGTCGCTGGTTGCTCTAGGGGAGGACAGGATTTCTTGTAAGGGGAGGAACTGTAGAGCAGCAACCTTCAGTTCCTCCCCACTTTTCATTTGTTCATGAGATGTAAGGGGTAGACTGGTCCAGGGACTGTTTGGCCGCTCATCCTACTAGGAAGTTATATATTTTTTGTATAAAATAAATGATGGCAACCCATTGCTCGAACGGGTATTGCTTAACGTCTTTACGGGCAGTGTGTGTATTGCCGATTTAAAAAAAAAGGTATAATATAGGTGATACTCATCAGAGTATACTTTAAAAAAATACATTATAAATTATATTTTATTGATTTTATATGAAATACGAATAAAAATGATACGCATAAAATCGCTCCGAATTATGGCGTTAAACTATTTACAGAAAGAATTTGTGTATTTGGAAATTATATCAGCCGCGAAAGGTTCTACGGAAGAAAAAATACTTGCATCTCAATTTATAACTAGACTATTCAAATATTTTCCAAATCTTGAAGTTCGAGCTTTAGACGCTCTAATTGATCTTTCTGAAGACAAAGATATTCGCGTAAGTTATGACGGGTTTATATAGGCAATGATTTACCTATACAGTATACTTATATTTGTTGTGATATTTAGGTACGGAAACAAGTGATTAGAGATTTGCCAGTATTATGTCACGAATCCAAAGTACACGTGATAATAGTAGCAGATATTATATTATCCCGATTACTATACGCTTACGATGACCAAGAATTGCAAATAGTGTATAACTCGTTATGGTCACTCGTTCAAATTGACGCTAAAAGTATAATAGAATGATACATTTTACGACCAAAATAGTAATTAATTTATGTTTGTTTTGTAAACCGTTAGCCACCTTGATTAGAATACTGAATGAAATGCAGTTAAATGCAAATGTCGTTAGAGAACGTACCATGGATTTCGTATTGAATAGAGTTATGTCTTCGGGAAGTACAATAATTAAAAAGGACGTTGAGCACTTAATATTTGCAGAATCCAAAAAGGTCATCGAAAATATTACTTGTGAAGAATTCCAAGTTCTAATGAGGATTCTAATGTCAACTCGGCTAATAAAAACCACAGACGGTCAAAAATTGCTCGTGGAACTTTTGGAAAGTACAGCCGAACTCGAACAGGTTTTCAATCCTAACGATGTAGACCAAGTTAATCGGCTCATAACTTGTCTGGATTTCGCTATTCCACTATTTTCGGTAATTACGCGTTGTATGATTTATGAAAATAATAATTATCTGTGATGCTTATTTTTTTGTTCAGGCTCATGTAAAATCTACAAAATTTGTTGTATATGTTTGTGAATTATTGAATCGTTACACCACGATAAAAGATAACGAAAAACAATTTATAATTTTAAAATCGTTAGCTGAATCTGTTCGGTATTGTGAAACACTCGTGAATCCTGAAGTTGCACTGGGACAAGTATATAACGCCCTTTTCGTGAGTATCTATTGACAATAGTATTAATAGATTTTCTGATATTTATCATTACACATTTTGCTTTTGTTATTTGTCACGTGGTTTCTTCTTTATTAACACATAACTCGACTTCAACGTTATCAATGTTAGTCAGTTAATTTTCGAAATAAATAATTCCTACGCAGTATTTTTCAAATATTTGTCGGTATCATGTTATTTGAACTAAATATTTAATATTATGAATATTCGTTTATAGGATTTAGTGACCTTTCCGGATAATAATAAATTCAGAAACATGGATCTATACCGTTTAGAAGCACTGTTGTATACTTTGCACACACTCGGAAAACAATGTCCGAATTTTTTTATTAATGATTCTGAAAAACGAAAAGAATTGGAGAAAAAGTACGATTGGTTTAAAAATGATGATACATACGTGTATTTTTAAATCGCATTAATATTATTAGGTTGTTGTACGTTAATACGTGTACAAAAAATTTTTTTAATACGGTCAAACAAGAATTAGAAGGGAAAATTAGCGAGAATATGAAAATCGATTCAGTTGTCGAAAAAAAACTAAAAGAAGTGATATTAGCGTGTAATGTGCATACATTAATCGAGCAGTTATTTAATATTGGACCCGGATTCAAGACAATTAGTCTGTCATGGCTTGGTGGCGTGACCGAATCGAAACTAATTGTAAGCTATGTTTGGAACGAGAAAGAAAAACATAAAACAACTGTAATTGTGTGTCGTAGGCCCAAATTTTCCAGAAGGATGAAAAGCATGAACCTACAACAACAGTCGACGGACAATCGAAAAGGAATCAATTTTGTAATAGCCAGCGACCACCATATCAGCGGCGAAACAATAAACTTAGAGGCGATTCCTCGAACAATACAAACAACAATAGTAATAATAACATTTGTATTTTAATATTGGATTGTGTGAATAAACGTTAAATGCTTATTATTCAATTTCAGATACAAATCGTCATGGCGCTGGCTGGAATGCTAAAATATCGTTGAACGCGGTCAATAGTAACCGCCGATCGTGGCGACCATATTGATATAGTAATGCAGACGGTTACACCGTTTTGTTTCACATCCTTGTTTTTTTTTTTTTTTGTTATTAAATACTCGTTTTCTATTTACGATGTACGAGGGACGTCCAGAATGTAAGATTACAGCACGTGGTAAAAGTAGAAATATGCATGTAAACATTTCATGTGAATTTCATTTAAATTCATGCGTTTTTCTGTTTTTAACCCGTGTTGTACCTTATTTTCTGGACTTCCCTCTTATATTTGTACTTTTTTTTTCTTTTTGTAATGAAATATTTGCTATTGTACATATAACATTTATAATAAATTATTATTGCACAATAAATGTGTAGAAATTCATTTAACATTGCCCACAGTTGCGATGATGTAAAAACAACTGCTGTGCAGCACGCTAAATATTCCACGTTTATTATTCGAAAATATTGAATATGATGTGTTAACACGAAAAATGTTTCAATAAATTTGTTTTGAATCGCGTAAACGAATTTTCGAAGCTAAATTCTATTCAATTTTAAAATTATTTTGCCGACCATCGACTATAGGTTTGTTATTTGTCCGAGTATTGGAAAACGTCAACCCGTGTCAAAGAGAACAACACCACGTTGAAGTGTGCAACTAAAAACTCGAGTTTTTATAATGACCGAATTTTCTAAAATCAATAATTGAATTCGGTCCGACGGGTACGATCCAGAACCGAAGGCCGTTATCGTCGCGCAAACAGCGACGATTCTCTCTCGTATAAAAAACAAAAAAAAAAAAAATGTCGCCAAGACCAATGACTTAATAACACGTGCATAGGCGTGTCCAGACCTCCATGGCTGGGGAGGCCATTTATACAATTTAAATTTTTTACTTACTACAGCGATCTTTATTCTATGTCTATATTTGTGACTTTTTTTTTGTTGTATGGCAATTATATATAGCACCTGGAATTTGTTCACCCCGCAAAATTAAAGATTATCTCGATCTTAAAATTGGTTTCTTATGCTATTACACCTAATAAATAAGGCCAGTCAATTATTAATGTGCTACTTAGTTATTTTTTATAAATATTTTATGTTTATATTTTCAACCACGGTAGATTATAAGCCAAGAGGCCAAGAATTAAGTCACTGGGGAGGCCGGTGCCCACCCTGCCTCCCCCGTAGACACGCCTATGAACACGTGCCTATATATAAAACAATTTACAGATTCAACGTTTTTTTATCTATAAATACCTAGAAAATAATTATAATTTGTTGAAAAAACTCTGGTACGGTTTCGGACGGTTCAGTTTTTCAAGGAAACAACATTCGTATTGCCCGTTTCGCAATAACATTATGTACGCGCGTACGTTTGGTGGTATACATCCGTACGCGATACGGCGTTTCGATTTCATCGAGATAAACCAGTTTTAAAGAAATAAACGTAATTTTTATAATATTCAACTTTTATATTATCTCTTTCCCGTAGAAAAAAAAAATGTACGTATAAAACATCGTCGGGCATTGGATGATTTATTATATACTTTACAAAAAAAAACAAATTCGTTGAAAACACGTCCTTGCACTGCTGGTTATTACTGTTTTTTTTTTCCGGTCCGATATTTAACGGTTTCGATAATACTATTATTGCGGAACGTATATATATTTCGTTTTATTTAATGATTAGTAATTTTTTTTTTTTATAGCCAATAATATTTTGTAATATACGAAAAAAAATAAAAATATAAACGCATACATTTTTTTTTTTTGAATTTCTACACCTCGACATCTTTAAGAAGAAGAAAAAAAATGTTTTTCGCGTTTCCTGAAAAATCTGTAAATTCAGACTTATGCAGGCACCGAATGGATTTATACAGTTTATCACGCGGACATAATATTTTTTATTAACAATATATTATTCGTAGTCGTAGTGAAAATTACGGTGATGTGTGTGTGCGTGTATAAGTCCTTCACGGGTTTTTATTAAAACGGACGTTTTATTTTTATATTTTTTAAACAAATTTATACACATACTAGGTATAATAATTTTTTTACCAAATTCGAGCGCAGCGCGGTGGTACGTTTCGCGTATCACAGCTAATACCGCGTACGTCCCCAACTCGTTCGTAAATAAAAGTTTAAAACGCCGTATCGCAGGGCTGAGTTTTTTTTTTGAAAATTTTTTTATTCCACTACATATTATAATATTGACTTTTCAATGTATTTTCATTCTCGACGACGGGTCGGGCGCGGTGAATAAAAATGTCTGCGCGGCGTATAATATATAGAAAATGTATACGGAAAATACACGACGAAATAGCAATTTTTTTTATAAATTATTCACGAAATCCTCGGCCAAAGCATATATATATATATATGTATGTCTATGTAAATATAATATTCTGCGCTGCAGAATCGGGTGTAACGCCACAGCAGCAGCAACAGTGAAAAACTAAAGCGATTTTTCCACGAGTTTTGTTACGGCGCGGACGTCAATATAATATAATATAATATAGCCGAGGGGGGGAAACTCATCGAGACGGATTTGCGAGGCCGTTCAACAAGGTTCGCTCGAATATCATATATACACATATAATATTATGATATACAAGGTGTATGTTGTAAGTTTTTATACGGTAAAACGAATCCGCGAGAGTATATATTATTATATTATACTATAATATTATAGGTATAATAGTCACGGAATAATCTCTTTTTCGCGTTTTTCTAATAAAAAGAAGAAAAAAAAACAAGGGTAAGTGTTGCGGTGGATGTGAATTACTCGGGATCTTAAGAGTTTTAACGTTATTGCCGCCGTATACATTTGAAAGCAGCGTGCGATAAACCGTTGCTTTCGATAAAACGATTCTGCAGAACGGAGCTTCGGCGTAATATTATTCATTATTATTAATAATATGGCGTATAGTGCGTATGGAATACATAATTTACGATTAGCCTTATACGCAGTACATAATTTTAACGTAATTTCTTACAATAAACCTATATTTTCTTTTGAGTATAATTATTAATATATCTGTTCCTTCATTCAACTCTAGAAATCGGCAAACATTTTACGTATCAAAACACAGTACACTTTACTGCTTTTTTTCCCCCGATTAACAGGGCTATAGTTTCTTGTAATAATCTGCCTAAGAATACTTTGATTTTTTTTTTCATTTCTCTCGGGCGGCGTTACGTATTAATTATATTCTTTCATTCTAATGTTTTTCTTTCACTTTTTCTTGTTATATTCACTCTATACCTAGTGCCTACTATAATAAAATAACACTATTAACCGTTTACACTATACATATATTTGATAAGTATATACGATTGTAACTAATTATATAATTTGTTATTTGCCAATTAATTTACTGTACAAAATGTCCTCGGGCGTGTATTTCAATGAAATAAAACAAAAATAAAAATATAGGTAGTTAAACATTTTCAAAAATTGTTTTCGTCAACATATTATATCCGTAGTGTACAAAGTTACATATTATTTGGTAAACATTTCAAGACTCTATAGGTCAGCATTAGTTTTGAACAAACGCATAATTTCCCACAAAAAAAAAATAAATACACTTTGTCTCGAAAAATTTGAAATTGCAGTGACAAAAGATTTTAAAGATTTTTTTTTTTGTTAGTAACGCGTCTGACTTTGTATTAAATTTTAAGCCTTAAAACAGAAAATTTCATCTTTATATGAATTAAACGCCTCGAAATCTATATAATTACTGTGAACAGTCCAAAATCGAAAGAAATCCCTTTATATAATATAAAGTTGTTACTATACATATTCGGTGAATATTTCAAGTTTCTATAACCGTTATTAGTTTCAATAAAATTATGCGAAGAAATAACGCGATAATCGATTTCGACGGTACTCAATTAATTTTTTTGTAAGCGAGGGGAACGAAACATTTTTTTAAATTAATTTTTTTTCTATATTTAATATATTACGTGGCTATAGGTATTATACGGGGATTAATATTTTGTCGCGTAACTATACGAAAAAAAAAATTTTTTTTTTTTTGAAGCGAATTTTTATATTAATTAAAACGATTGAATCGGTCGTTTCAAAACCGACATAAGTCAATTAAGTTTTATATTATTTTAGTGAAATATAGTCAAAGATAGAGACAATTTAAAACCACAAATTACGAATGTAATAAACCTTAAAAATAAACGTGTGAAGAGGTAAAAGTACAAAAAAAAGTTAAATTTCTGGAGTTATTTATTTATTTAACATATTTACGGGCGAGGCCCTTGTTTACAACATTATAGCACAGTAAATTACATATATAAAATACAATAAAAATTAAAACATATAAAATATAAACATTACATTGCATGAACAAACATGAGAATGGAGGGATCCGAATTGGCACGAGACATTAACCGCCTAATGGGCTCATTGTACATGTTCTGAAGTATTATTTGTGGTTTGTATAAAATTTCAATTTGACGACTGTTATGTTGTTTTTGAAATGACCGATTCAATCGTTATTACGGCACAAAAAAAAAACATAAAAATTATATGTACTTCATATTATATTTCTATTATTCTTGGGTCCGAAATTCCGTTAATAATAATAATAATAAAAAAAAAAAGGCCGAGGCGGTGGGATGGGGGGAATTCGACGACATCCGTATCCCCACCCCTGCACGACGAACGCGCCACTGAACACAAGTGTACCCACAGAAGGGGGAAACGGTTCTATATTTAAATGCACAGATTTTGGCAAGTCCGCTCGGTGGGATATGCACCCGTTTTTCCGACGTCCAGACTGCTGCAGATGGACCACTTTATTTCTGGATCGACGGCGGCGACCGGCTGTTTCGCTTTATTTCGTACACTATTCGTTCGGCCGCGCGCGCGATAATCACCGCGGTACTACACAATATGAAATAATAGATTTTGTTAAAAAAAAAAAAAATTTCTTTTTTTTTTTCTACACGAATCGCGAAATTTTTTTTTTTATATAAAAATTCGCACCGCCTGCGTTACGACCAACGCGCGTTTATATATTATGTAGAAATACGTTGTTTTTCGGCGGGGGTTTTTTTTTTGTCGATTTTCTCCTCGTTTTTCGTTCGCGAATCATATTCGAGAGAAACAGAAAAGAAAAACAACACCATGTTGATGGACGTGGATTTCGACGACGACACGCCGAACCGATGCACGACACTCGTCTACTACGCGTGGAAGATATTCACTTGTCTGTTTTTGCACGTGTTGCTCGTCACTATGGTCGTGCTGTATTGTTTGCTCGGTGCCATCACGTTCGAACGACTGGAAAAAGCGCACGAGATCGAAGTGAGCGGATTTCGTTTTTTTTTTTGTTTCATTATTTCGGCGTACACCGGCGACGTGTAGGTACTATAATCAGTGGCGTATATTTACGGGGGGGGGGGGGGGAGTCCAGGGGTACTGGACCACCACAGAACCAAAAAAAAAAAATTTTTAAAAATAAAATATACTTATTCGTTAAAATTATCCAAAGGTATTTTTTATTAAATACCTTATATCAATATAATATCCTGTTGGAATTTTCAAAAAAAAAAAAAAAATTCGGTCCCCACCCCCCTAGAAAAAAGTTGAAAATACGCCAATGATTATAATATACCTAGATTTCACGAAACGAGAATATATTTAATTATTTTTTTCACTGAAAACTCCCCTCAGACTTTGCTGCAGCGTGAATTTACGTCGCGATTTGCAGGCCATCCATATTTTGTGTAATATACAAATATATTATTTTATATACGAGTACGCCGTTCACCGCGCGTGATTCCATCAAAGTATAAATTCATATATAATAATATTGATTTTAGATTCTGATCGGATATAGCGATATGAATCTATTGTTTTTACAATGATGTTTATTTTTATTTTTTCTATCCCGTGTACAGATTTTCGACCAGAATATAGGAGTGCTCCGATCTGTTCGGTCACAGTTTGTTTCCCGCAGCAATTCGCATCTATAGTTGGTACTTATTAGAGAGAGGTCATTTTTCGATTTTTTTCAAAAGCACCTGAAAATATAACTAAAAAACGCTAAAATTGCTAAAATCGATATTGTTGTTTATTTCTTCGTCATTTTGAAACCAATAGTCGTAGAAACCTGAAATTTTCACCAATTATGTAACTTTAAACGATATTTACGAGAAAAGTGAGCTCCGTTCAGAATCGTTTTATCGAATGCAATGACTATTATCATTGCTTTCAAATTGAAAATAAAAACAAAACACTCTAAAATCTTTGTCCAAGTAATTCACTTAAGCGATATCCACAACACCCGCGGCTCGTTACCTTTTTTTTTTTTTACATTTTACGCAATTTATTGACTGCGTTAAATTTCTACGGTTTTATTATTGACTTATTCTATACATCGGATATTTCGTTTATTTAATAATATCCAGTGGGTTTCGACGTTTTAACGTTTTTAACTACACACAGGGGCGTAATTACGGGGGGATATGGGGATGGATCCCCTCCCATGGGCTTTCTTTTTTTACATAACATATCGTCTAATGTACAAAAAAATGTAATAATTAAAAATAATACTTTTTTTGCGTTAACAAAATTTGTTAGTATTTATCATAATTCATAGGATTCCTCAGTTTATTGACTAGTTACTGGTATGATACGGTTAGGTTAGGTCACTGAAGAAAGGTCTATCCATATTCAGATTTTTAAGTAAAATTGGATGAAGTACTCAATAAATTAGCTAAAAAAAAAAAACGAAGAAAATTAGAAATTTTATTATAAAATATGTCATTTTTATTAAAGAAAATAATAAAAATACGAGTATCGCAATTACTTTATTAATTTCGATTGATTAACGTTTAAAGGGTCGTTAGTCGTTACAGTTATTATGGATTATCCAATAATGCTAAATTTTCTATCCCCTCCCATATAACATTCGTAATTACGCCACTGACTACACACACATATATATATATATATATATATATATATGAGAATGCTGTTAATATAGTAATACGCGCGTATAGCCGGTAAATGTGTCGTAAAAAATGTCACTATAGGAATTATTGTAACGAATAACCGAGTTTAAACGAGCGCTTATACTTATATTTATCCCTACTGTCAACATGCAATACGTTGTTCAACAACCGGGGTACCGGCCTGCAGGTATACCCACCATATTATTTTCATTTATTTTTTACGCGTATGTTATTTAATTTTCGTTTAATTATGAACGATATACAAATGTTTGCAAACATATTCTGCACAAGTTACGTTTATTTTATTTATTCTATATAGGTAATCTCGCTGGTTCATACCAAGTTATTTTCGTCGCCAAGGATAAACCGCTAAGCGGTTACGTACAATAATATATAGTAAAGTTATCATCCGTGTACACTGTTTTCATTACATTTATATCATTATTTCAAAAAAAAAATTGCCAACTCCTCTCGTAATTAAAAAAAAAAACTGACAAAAATATCTTCAAGTACTTCTACTAATCTCGAGACAGATACAATAACGATTTTATATGTTTCGTCTTATTCACTGGACGTTCACGATGAAACACTAAACATATCAATGATACGTGTAGGTACGTGGTTGTTGAACAACGGTGTTGTTAAATAAAACGTCGATAAATTAAATACATGACATCAATGAAATCGGCATTTATTTACATTATAAGACATAATTACGTTTAAAAGACGAGGATCCGGGAGGATATAAGCATATGAATTTTCAGGAAAAATAAAAAAAAATCTCGTATAAAATTAAAGTGGGTTGTTGACAGTAGGGTTATTTTGTGTTTGACGCAAGCGCGAGCGTTACATTTATGATTTATATATGTATGTAAATATACGTTTAATTCTCGGCCTTATATTTTTCTATTATTTTTACACACATTATTATATTCGTTTAGTTTCGAATGCGAGACGCGATATTTTTCCAGCGTAACGTACGCATAAAACGCTATTATACGTATTTTTATTTGCTTTTACGTGGCAATTTTGTTTACAAAAAAAAAAAAAAAAAAAATTGGAATCTCATAAAAAAATTAGGTATTTAGATTATAAATAGATTACTCTAGGTGTCTACCACGACTTTACGCATATAATAAATATGTGTACACAATATTATTATAGCTCGCAATTGTTTTTTTCCTTCGAACTTTTTTTAGAATTTTATACGGAATCGGAATGATGCGATTAACCTTTAACACCGCGTGTAATATAGAGGGATAGAGGGTTTTTTTTTTGTTTTTATCAACGGATTTAGTTCAGTTTAAAACGATTGACTACTTGAGCCCTGCTCGCTGCTCTTCAGACGGGATCGGAAATATAATTGCGTTTATCCACTGTGGCGGGATAAATGTAAAACCGTCGTGGACCGTGGTAGACACCACCGCGCGTTTCAATTAAAATTTAAGCAATATAATTTCGAACAAAGTTCCGTGGTCGGTCTGAACTCGCAGTTTTATTATCTGATTAGTTCGAAATGAATGCGGAAAAAAAAAGTTAACATCACAAAAAGTTTCCAATGCGGTGTTCAGTTCATTGAGGAGTTTGAGATTAAATGAGTTCGACAAACTTTTCGTATATTGCACCCCGTTGCCCCAACTATATATATATATATTAGCAATTATATATGTGTCCAAGTTTCTAGACAGGACGTGGTAAAGGCTTCTGTAGCTTAATGTACCTTACTGTGCGCAATAATAGTACACAGAAGTGCATATAGTCGACAAAAGAGAGTAAACAATTAACACGGAAAATTTAGATTTGAAATATTTTGCTTTTATTGTCTATTAAAAAAAAAAACATAATAATTACAATATTATCCGCTGTGTAATGGACAGTACGGTCAAACCGTACGACGGGTTTTTGCGGATTAGGTTCAAAAAAAAAAAATATATATTTCTTAAGTCCGTTGTTAGAAAATATTATTAATTATAATATTATTATTCGTCTCTGTGTGTAGTATAATACAGAACGGTAGCAGTCCGGTACAAAACATCGTTTACAGGAAATAAATATTAATTGGATTTCAATCTTTGTCACAGCTCGCGCGATTCCTTCTAAACATCATCTTTTAACGTTATACAATATAATGTAATAATTATATTAGCGGGTGCTCGAAATCGAGTTTTTCGAATTTTTAAATTTCGGCCCTTTTGAATACGACTATTATTTAATCGTTTCCGATTAATGTTCGGTATTGTTCGGAGTTGAAAAATTCATGTCGACGACGTTACCACAATAACGATTTCGAATTTTCGAATTTAATTTCTCTGTATATCGATTTTTTTTACGATTTCGATATCAATTTTCATTCATATATAACATCGCTCATAAGTCTTTGCCATTTTAAAAATCGTACTGACTCAGAAAAATGGGCTTGGGTGCTACTATACGATACTATACTGTTGTACACTATATGAATACATATACATCGTGAGTATAAATAATAAAATATTTCCCTAATACTATATACATAAGTAAGTAAAATTTATTGAAATTATAACGTGTATTATTTTGTTGTGGTATCACGCGTTTAAGAGTCTTTATTTTTGTTTGGAGATTGTGGAATTATTTATGTAATAGTAATTATACTTAATGGTATATAGGAAATTCAAATAAATTCTACGTTTTATTATTCAGAAATGCTATTCTCGAGTGTTCGATATCCACACACGTGCACGTCATCCATAAAAACAGCTGATGTGTGTGTGTGTATACGATTTAACATGAAATTCTAAAATATTTTGTTATCCGATTTTAAAACAAATTATACGCAAATATTCTAGAAATTGTTCCCTCGTTTATACGAAAATTTATAATATTAGTTTTAGGTTTTTTTTTAACGATTACAACATTCGAAACGTATTGTAAATACACGTGTGTAATACATCTCTTAAAAGCGAAGATTTATTAAATAGGACGTATCGAGATTGTTTTCCGTTATAAAAATAGACTAAGCAGTTGTGTCGTGAATATATTTTGTTCGTTTTAGATTCTGGACGAAGTGAGATTGTTTTACATTATAATTATGTTTGGTATTTTTGTACGCGGTAACCGTTCGAGAACGGCATAGTTTTCCAGTGTGTGGTGTGTATATCGTTTGTACTGCGATAAAAAAAAAAATATAATATTGTATTTGAGTCATCCTATTGAATTTTGTGTCGTCGAAAACCGTTTTATTTTATTTAAAAAAAAAAAAAATCAAAAAAATCACAATATTAATGTTTCAAGGTGAAAAAAAGTATTCGCGTGTTGCGGAACAACGTGACTACGGTGCGCACACTGACGAGACGACGAAATCTGTGGGTGTACACGAGAGATTCGATAAGTGCATATCATTACATCCACCCCAGTCTTTTTTTGGGTTGTGCCCTCACAACCATGGTCAGAAGATGGAATTCATGATGTTGAAAGAAAAAACCAAAACTTCGAAGTTGAAAGTTGAAAGTTGAGTTCCCGTTGAAAGTTGAAAAAAGCAGTGGGCCGTGAAGTTGATTCGTCGACGTTGAAAGTTGGAACATGTAGTAGTGAAAGTTGAAAGTTGAAAGTTGAAATGCTGTGGTTGAACTTTGAGTTGCCAAAGATTAATGTTGATAGTTAGAAACATGAAGTTTCCTATCTTGAGCTTGGGATGTCTTGCTATTTTTAATTGAACATCGCATCGGGGTGGATTATAATGATTGCTTTACAATTTTAAAGATTTTTTTTTTTTTTTTATGAATTATAATATTCTTAAATATAACACAATTTTTTGTATACATCTATTTTATGGAAGTAAACAGTTATCTTATTTAAAATTACACAATTAAATAATAAAATTTTTTTTTTTTTTTTAGAGCACACAAAATGTTGTGTACACTTTAATACAACTTATATTTTAAACTTAATGAATATCCTTATATTATCTTGGTACAGATTTTTTTATAGAACAGACTATGTCTAGTAATTTAGACTAAACAATTTATTTATTTATTTTTTTTGAATCTTGTTATCTTTACATTTTGACGTATAAAATTATAAAATAATGGTGTAAATAGAAACGATTCACATTTAAAGAATTGTTTTAAGTTTTACATAGATCTTGTTACATTTTTTGTATATAGAATGAGTTGAACCTTATGCTTTTAAATTCTGAATCCAAATATGTATATATATACATGTTTAGGTACAATAAAATATGAATCTCTAAGAGTACATATGTGTCAAATAACAGAAATAAGTATCTTTCGTCTTTTCTGTATTATTTCAGGACTACTATAATGTGTTACTACATTATATCTTATAATTTAGTTACAAAATTTTTTTTTTTTACATACACATAATATGTTAACATATTTTTTATAAAACAAATTACATTTAATATTTTAAATCATATAAATAATCATAAAAGTAGTGTTAAGAAGTGTAGATAAAGTGTTAATTTTTTGATTAAAATTAATTGTATTTTTGTGCATACATTTTGTATGCGAAATTTTTTTTTTTTTTTTTTTTTTTACATACACATTATTATTATTATTTTTTATTTATTCATTTACTTATTTTATTTTATCATTTATTTATATATATATATATTTTTTTTTTTTTATTATTATTATTATTTTTTTTTATTTTGTTCCTTCTTTTTCGCATTTTTCTCTGGAAAAATGGGGTTTTAGACGTCTAACATGAATAGTGTCTATTGTTTCACGATTATTTAATGTGAATTTTATTCTATAATTTAAATCATTTACTTTTTCGAGGATTTCATATGGTCCTCTGTATTTGGGTGCTAGTTTGGGAGATTTTCCTATTTCTAAAAATGGAAATTTTATCATAACTAAATCACCTTTATTATAATGAATTATTCTGTGGTTTTTATCATGATATTTTTTTTGTGTAATTTGTGCTTTTTCTATAAGTTGTGGAATTTTGTTTCTAATTTTCAAGAGTTCCTTTAGTGATTTTTGTATGTCATATGGTATGTTATTGGGTATTATTTTATTATCAATAGGGAAGTTAGGTTCGAAACCATGCATCAAATAGAATGGACTCTGTTTAGTAGTAGTTTGTGGTGTTGAATTGTAACTTATAGTTGTGTAAGGTAGGTAGTATGACCATCGCGTTTGATTATTTTCTATGTAATTTTTTAATGAGCTACATATAGTTCCGTTTATTTTCTCTACTAATCCCTGTGTTTGTGGTGAATAACTAGTTGATAATATTTGTTTTATGCCAAGTGCATTGCAGGTATCATTTACTAATTTATTTTTAAAGTGGGTACCTCTGTCTGATGAAAAGTTTTGAAAGCACCCCCAGTGCGATATTATCTCAAATATGAATTTAACTGTTGATTCCGCTGTCGCAGACGGAACTGCTTTTGTGAATACGTATTTAGTGGTGCTACATATCGCTACTAAGATGTATTTGTTATTGTTACTAGGGGGCAATGGACCTAAATAGTCAAATGTTAGTCTTTGTAACGGTTTTCCGGTCAATACTGGTATGGGGTTTAAAGAACCAATGGGTTTTCCTTCTAATTTTTTATGTTTTTGGCACTGTGGGCAAGATTTTATAAATTCAGTGGTATCTTTTATTAATGTGTCCCAATAGTATTTAAGTTGAATTTTATGTACCGTTCTTGATATCCCGGTATGTCCCCCTGTAGGTGATTCGTGATAAGCTGTTAATATTTTGTTTGTTAGTATTTGTGGTATAACTAAAATCTTCTGTATGGTTTTGAGTGGTGTAAAGCGTTTGTAATATAGTATGTTGTCATGTAGTGTAAATTGTCTTGATTTTCTTTTTATTTTGATCTGGGTGTCTTCGTTATTTAAAGCTTTAATTATTTCTAAGCAAAAATTGTCTTTATTTTGATAATTTTTAATTTCATTTAAGTTTGTGTCTAAGTTGCTTTCGTATTGATTTACATCAGTTATAGTATTTATGTTATTTACAAAATTTCTAGATAACGCATCGGCTACTTTATTATCTTTCCCTTTTTTATAGATTATGTGGAAATCGAAGTCTAATAGTTTTAAAGTCAATCTGGCTATTCTTGCTGAAGGTATTTTTAAGTTTTTGTAATATTGTAGACTAATATTATCGCAAAATACAGTGAATTTACGACCCCAAAGATACTCTCTAAAATATGTTATGCCAAAGCATAATCCTAATAATTCTAATGTAGTGGAAGAGTACGTTTTTTCAGTGTCTAAAAGTTTTCTAGAGGCATAACCAACAGGATGTAGTATATCGTTGTGTGATTGTTCTAAACATGCACCTAATCCTAAAAGGGATGCGTCAATGGTTAAAAATACTTGTTTATCATCATCAAAATGTTTGAGTAAGGGTTCTGATGTGAGATACTTTTTTAATGTGTTGAAAGACTTATTGTGTTCGTCGAGCCATATAATTTTATTGGATCCCTTTTTTATAAGTTCTGACAGTGGGTGTGCTATTTTGGCGAAATCTCTGACATGTTTTCTGTAATAGGAACACATGCCAATAAACGACCTAACATTTTAATTGTTTTGGGTATTCCAAATTCTGTAATTGCTCTAGTATTTCTGTCAAGTGGTGTTATACCTTCTGTAGAAATTTTGTGCCCTAATAATTCTATGTCTGTGTGAAAAAAATGGCATTTTTTTGTTTTAAGTGAAAATTTCATTTTGTCTATTATAGCAAAAGCTTTTCTTAGGTTATTTAGTGCTTGTTCGAAATTATTTCCATAGGAAGCTAGGTCATCAATGTAAATTACTAGAGATTTGTATAACAGTGGTGAGAAAGCTTTGTTTAGTTCCCTTTGGAAAATGGCACTACTATTTTTGAAACCTTGTGGTAACCTAGTAAAAGTCATTAAGCCGAGTACAGAAGTAAATGCGAGCTTATATTGGTCCTCCTTATTCACCGGAATTTGAAAGAACCCACTATTTAAATCTAAAGAAGTGAAATATTTTGAGCCCTCTAAAGCTCTTAACAAATCATTTGTGCGTGGAATTGGGTATTGGTCAGTTTCTACCCGATCATTAAGTTCCTTATATGACACCACCAGGCGGTAAGATCCGCATCTTTTTTCTTCACTAGGAATGCTGGGGCTGCGAATTTTGAAACCGTAGGTTTTACTATGCCGGCTTCCAAAAGTTTTTCGATTTGATTTTGTAATTCTAGCCTTTGTTGTGGTGAAACTCTATGAGGGGCATTAAATTTAGGATCGGTGTAATTTGGTCTCATATTAATTCTGCATGGCGTTATATTAGCCGCATTTATTTTGGACGTATCTGTGGTAAATATATGTTTAAATTCAGTTAATAATTTTACTGTTTGATTATGTTGATAAGTATTTAAGTTGGGAGATATGGAGAAAGGCGTTTCTTCAAAGTCTGTTATAATTTGTTTATCGTGCGTGTTATAACTTATATTTGCAGTTGCGTTGCTATTTTCAAGTCTCGTAGGCAATTTTCTTTATGTATAGAATTAGTATCTTGGAAACTTATTTTAGTATTGTCTTTTATTATTTGTTGTATATTTGTTATTAAATTATTGTTTTGTTATCAGTGGTATCAATTTGATTGGTGTTATTTATGTTTGGTTTCGCGATTAATTTATCGTTATAATGTAATATTTCATTATGGTCATTTATTTTATGGTTAATTTCTGTGCAGATTTTGTCAATATTATGTGGAATTATTTGCTTATTTGTGTCTATATTCTTATTTTTAATCCCGCTATTCTTTTCACTATTATTTATTTCATTTTTATTTTCGTTTTATTTATATCCACATGTTTTTATTTTGTATTTGTTATTTTTATTTATGTCTACAATTGTTATACATTCTGTTTCCTTTGCTTCTATTATTGTGTGTTCGATTGTTGGGTGTCTATCGAAATTTTTTATAATTATAGGTGTATTAGATGTATCTATTTGTATTGTATTAATGGTCGTAACATTGTTTGTTCCTAATGTGTTTATAATTTTTTTTGTTTCTATGTTAGTATGTGTTGGGTAATTAATGTGATTTTCATTTTCATATTTGTTGAGTGGTGGTTCGTTTTTGTTAATAACTATTAAATTTAATTGTTCATGTTTTTCTGTGATTTCTCTAGCAATTAATTTATTTTTAATTGATTTAATAGGAATTATGCTTTTTATATGAATTATGTTGTTAGGAGTTTTGTTAGACTTTTTATTTGTTAATGTTCCTGGGATCCAGTGTGTGTTTTTATTTACATTGTATAATACTATTTGTGGTCTTTTTCCGCTCCCATGAACTATACCTGTGTTATCACTGTCATTATAAACATAAGTATCGAAATTATAGTAATCCGCTATAGAAGCCAATTCTTCATCTGACCACCAGTAATTTGGCAATTCATCTAAACCGATTAATTCTAAAATTTCCATTATTGAAGTAACCCTCTCATTTTTATTATCGTTTAACGCGTTGCAAACTGCATAAATTCCACAGTTTCCATCGCTGGGAACATTTTCCCCCGGTTTATGTTTAGCAAATACTTTACTCGCACAAATGTCATCATTTGAGATTTTAACGTTTGTGTTTGTTGGTTCTTTTATGTCCATCGAGTAATGATTGTGTATATTTTGTATTAAATTATTATGTTCTTTAGTTTTCCAATTTTGGGTGATGTTTTTTTTGTTAAAGTGATATATGAAAATTTCAATGTTAGTGTCCATAAATTTTGAATAAATAAGTTGTTTTATAATTGGCCATTCACGACCATCTAATCCTGATGCTATGGTAGGCATTGCTATTTTTAGTTTGTTTTGTTTAATGGCTTCTAGCTTTAAGTTATTAATTGCTGTTTGGATGTCTTTGTAAGTGGGCTTATCAAAAAATGATCTTTTAGTAATTAAATAAAATATAGTTCTGTGATCATGCTGTGTATATATGGTGTTCCCAACATATGGCATAATTAAGGGTAGTTTATTTCTTACGTCATATCGTTGACAGATTTCCCTAGCTAAGCCTTTGTTCATTTTAAAATCGGATGATATGCAGTGGGCTATAGCAAAATCGGAGGGAGAGTCAAAGATATCCCCTTCTACTTCAATAATATTACTTTTATTAATTATTTCTGAATCATTTTTGTTATTTTTTGTGTTTATATTAAAGGGGTTTAATTTTGTGGTAATTAAGTTGTTTAAAGTAATTGTTTTATTGTTGAAATTAATAATAGCGTCATTTTTTATAAGAAAGTCGTTACCAAGTATTATACTACTGGACAAATTTTTTATAACATGGGCTTTTATTTCAAATTTATGGTTGTTAATTTTTATATATAAATTTGTGATCCCCAATGAGCATAATGGTTGATTATCCGGACCTAAAAGTTTGATTAAGGTCGGGAGTATTGTTTGATTTGAGTTAAGCAACTGTTGTTTTATGCAACATACGTTTGCACCTGTATCAACTGTTATAGGTATTATTGTGTTATTAAATTCTATATTGATGCATAATGCATCAGAAATGTTGTGTATTTTATTTATTGTTTGTGTGTTTTGTGCTGTAATAAAAGGTGAACTATTATCAGCATAGTTTAACCTGAGATCTAGTTTTTTTGGTTGTTAACAAATGAGTAGCACTGTATTGCTGAGTGTCCAGTTTTATTACATAACTGACAAGTAACAGTATTTTTATTTTTTAAAAAACAAAATTCCTCGGTGTGATTTGTTTTTAAGCAAAAACTACATTGTTTTTTAGAATTGTTCTGTGGCATATTATCGTAATTTCTGTTATGTGGTTGGTAATTATTTTGATAATTTTGATTGCCATTTTGTTGTACGTTATTGTTGTTATTGTTATTATTTGGGAATGTAGATGTATTATTATATGGGAATGAGCGTCCATTCCAGTGAGGCCCACCAATGTTTTTATTTTGGGATTGATTTGTCCTTATGGGTTTATTATGGGTGTTTAAATGTTGGTTATTATTGTATCCATTATTATATTTGTTGCTGTATTTCCTATGTTGATTATCGTTATTTATGTTGTAACTACCACTAGTGTTATTTATCTGAGTGTTTTTTAATTGTTCCCTTAAATTATTTATTTCATCACGTAAGTTATTGTAATTGTTATTTTCATTAGTATTATCGTCACTATTGATTCGTTGAATTCTATTCTGAATTATGGAGTTTTCAATATCAAAGGAGATTGTTGTGCTTCCCGGTTATCATAAATTCAATCATGTCATATTTTTTTATATTAGATTTTAATTCGTCTAAAGTTTTATTACCCATAATTCCTATGTATCGCGCTATTGATGGTTTTAATCCCTTCATAATATTATGAACTAATTCTCCCTGTGGCATATTTTTATTTATGCGTCTACATAACGATTCTGCCTCATTGATATATGAAATGGTTTGTTCGTCAGGTAATTGTTTTCTTTTTTCGAGCATAATTCTTAGCATATCAGTCTGTGCAATAGGTTCAAATTCCTGTCTAAAACGAGCCTCTAATTCATCCCAACTAATGAAGTCATGTGAATAGTGAATATTTTCATAGAAAGTAAGTGCTGCCCCTTCTAGATATACAGCAATGAATTGTGATTTTTCAGAGTCAGTCCACCCATTTATTAACGAAGCCCTTTCAAAACGTTTTAAAAATTGATCGAGGTTCTCCGATATAGTGCCAGCAAATTTCCCCGGTTTAAAGAAAGGTTTTTTACTATCAGCCATATTACTTTTTTCTATCGATGGTTCGACGTGTACTATAGGGCCCGGTATAAATGTTGTTTTACCTACAGAAATTTCAAAGTCGTCTTGTGTAGATTCGCCCTTTAAATACTGTAATAACCTACCTTTTAAATCAATTAATGTTCCTACTGTTTTTAAATTTCTTCTAGAAAGTTCGGTTATCAGAAATTGTTTATTTGATTTGTGTACCCAAGTCGTTGATACGTTTGAAAAATCTATGTCATCAAATATGAACCGATTTTGTTCTACTTGTGACATATGTATTTTTATTATTTATCTTGTTAAAATAGATTATATATTATATTTGTTTTTTTTTTGATTTAATATGATTCCCTTGGTTTTAAGTAGATAGAATAATTTACTATTTTTTGTAAAGAGTAATTAAACTTCATACAAGTTAAAATAGAATTATAAAATAATAGGTGAATTTTTATTTATTTATTTTATTTTAACCTAATCCACTATTAGACTTAAAAGTAAACAAAGAAAAATAAAAGATTTCACCACATATATGAATATATTGTATACTATATAATAGTTTAGAAATATTATCACTAAAATAATAATAATTTTATTTATTATTATTTTCGTAAGTTTGGGTAGAAATGTTTCTATTTAAAAAATTATATATAATAATTATTTTATAGTTATTATTTAATCTTTGAAATAATTTTATTATAATAATAGAATAATGTTGGACTTAAAAAAAATATTTTTATACGAACAAAAGAATATAAAATTGTATTTTATAAGTATTGTTTTATTTTATTTACTATGAATTAAAAGCAAAATTTTAAGGATATTTATAAAATATTTCTACGTAGATTTAATATAAAAGTTTATTTATTATAATTATCAGATAATTATTTTGTAAGTATAAATTTGAATAATTTGATTTTTCATAAAAGAAAATTAAAAGAAAAAAATTATTACACTTTTTCTTTCTATAAACTCAATATATAAATATTTAGAATAAAATAATAAGATTAATTATTTGTAAGCGTTAACTTATAAATACTGTTACCTAAAAAAAGATTTATGTTATATTTATATATGTCTATATAATAATCTTTTTTTTTTTTTATTTTTTTTATTTATTTATTTATTATTATTATTATTATTATTTTTTTTTTTTAGAAATAAATATTACTTAAATGTAAGTATAATTACTCTTACAACTTAGAAATATATGTAAAGAAAATGATATAAAATTTTAATAATACGATTATTATATAAAACTTGTTTTATATTTAAAGTAAAATTGTATTATATTATTTGAAACAATTTATTAAAAAAATATATAATTATTTATTTAATTTTTTTTATATTATCAAATTAGAATTATTTCAAATGAAATTTGTTTATATTTAATAAAGTTTATATATTTATTTATATATATATTTTTTTTGCTTATTTAACTTAGAAATATTTTTTTATAAGGATAATAATAATGATTTCAATAAAACAACACTATTCTATTTAAAAGTGTTCTTTATATTCTAAGTACAGAATCTTTTTTTTATTTTTCTGCAAAGTTTCACTTTAAAAATATAAATTTATTTATTTATTATTATTAATTTTTTTTTTTTTTTTTTTTTTAACTTAGAAGTATTTTGATGAATAATAATAATTTCAATCAGACAATTATTATTTAAAAATATTCTTTGTAATAAAAAAATAAAATCTTCTTTATTTTCCAAAAAGACTCAATATTAAAGTATAATCTAAATTTCTTTTTTTTTTTTTTTTAACTTGTAGGTATTTTTTTTTTAAAAAATAAAATAAAATCTCTTAAGTAATTTTATGTTTAAAATAAGAAAATCTTATTATTTCATGAAAATATTTAGTTTAAAATATATATATATTTTTTTGTTTTGTTCAACTTAGAAATATTTTTAATGAAAAATATTAATGATTTTACTAAAATAATTATTATATAAAATAATTTTATATTTAAATTAGAACATTTGTTATTTTATCTGAAAAGATTTAAATTTAAAGAAAGAATAAATATACAAATTTTATTTTATCTATTTATTTATTTTATTTTATTTTATTATTATTTTTTTTTACTTAGAAATATTCTTGACGAAGAATAATAATGATTTCAATGAGACAATTATTATGTATAAATATTTTTGTAGCTAAAATAAAATCCTTTTATTTATTTATTTATTTATTATTTATTATTAATTTTTTTATTTATTTAACTTCGAAATATTTTTTTTATAAGGATAATAATAATAATTTCAATAAAACAACACTATTCTATTTAAAAGTGTTCTTTATAATTTTAGGTACAGAATCTTTTTTTTTTTTTTGCAAAGATTCACTTTAAAATATAAATTTATTTATTTATTTAATAATAATATTATTATTATTATATATTTTTTTTTTTTTTTTTAACTTAGAAGTATTTTTGATGAATAATAATAATAATTTCAATAAGACAACTATTATTTAAAACTTTATATTAAAAAATTTAAATCCTTTTTAATTTTGCAAAAACACTCAATATTAAAGTATAATTTAAATGTTTTTTTTTTTTTTTATTCTATTTTTTTAACTTATAGGTATTTTAAAAAAAAAAATAAAAATAAATTCTCTTCAGCAATTTTATATTTAAAATAAGAAAATCTTATTGTTTCATGAAAATATTTAGTTTAAAATATATAATATATATATATATTTTTTTTATTCAACTTAGAAATATTTTTAATGAAAATATTAATGATTTTACCAAAATAATTATTATATAAAATAATTTTATATTTAAATTATAACACTTATTATTTTATCTGAAAAGATTTAAATTTAGAGATAGAATAAATATATAATTTTTTATTTTATCTATTTATTTATTTATTTATTTATTATTTTTTTTTTTTTTTTTTTTTTAACTTAGAAATATTCTTGACGAAGAATAATAATAATTTCAATGAGACAATTATCATATATATATATTTTTGTATCTAAAATAAAAATCCTTTTTATTTTTTTTTATTTATTTATTTTTTTTATTTTTTTTGTTTAAATCATTTATTTTATATCTTTTACAAATATTATTAAATTTTATAATTTCCCACTCTTGGACCAAAATTATAATTTAACAATTTATATCAGTTATGATTTTTATAATCATTTATTTTATACCTTCAAAAATATTATTAAATTTTATAATTTCCCACTCTCGGACAAAATTATAATTCAACAATTTATATCAATTATGATTTTAATAATCATTTATTTTATATCTTTCACAAATATTATTAAATCTTATAATTTCCCACTCTCGGACCAAATTATGATTTAATAATTTATATCAATTATGATTTTATAATCATTTATTTTTTACTTTCAAAAGAAATATTATTAAATTTTATAATTTCCCACTCTCGGACAAAAATTATAATTCAACAATTTATATCAATTATGATTTTATAATCATTTATTTTATACCTTCAAAAAATATTATTAAATTTTATAATTTCCCACTCTCGGACAAAAATTATAATTCAACAATTTATATCAATTATGATTTTAATAATCATTTATTTTATATCTTTCACAAATATTATTAAATTTTATAATTTCCCACTCTCGGACCAAATTATGATTTAACAATTTATATTAATTATGATTTTATAATCATTTATTTTTTATTTTCAAAATATTATTATATCTTATAATTTCCCACTCTCGGACAAAATTATAATTCAACAATTTATATCAATTATGATTTTTATAATCATTTATATTTTATTTTCAAAAGATTATTATATCTTATAATTTCCCACTCTCGGACCAAAATTATAAGTTAAAATATCTAAAAATTAAATTCAAACTATCAAGTTTTATAAAAATATATTTATTTTATTGTGAGTGTTTTAATAGCGTGAATTTATTTCGCAGGTTCTAGACAATTCTCAGTTAAGCTAATTTAATAATATAAAAAAACTGAACTTTTGTTGGGCGCCACTTTGTAATAACTCAAAAATAAGAAGTGGGTGGTATGGTTAACCCTTATTGTAGATTGAATTATTACCTTACTCCTTTTAACGGAAAGGAGTGTTCCGAGGTCGTGAGTTCGAGAATTGCAGCAGAAAATGCGAAATAAATATTTCTAAGCTCTATAGAAAAAAACAACACTTACCTCACTCTTCTGATGTATGACGACTCAAGGTAGCGTGGTGTGTATATCGTTTGTACTGCGATAAAAAAAAATATAATATTGTATTTGAGTCATCCTATTGAATTTTGTGTCGTCGAAAACCGTTTTATTTTATTTAAAAAAAAAAAAAAATCAAAAAAATCACAATATTAATGTTTCAAGGTGAAAAAAAGTATTCGCGTGTTGCGGAACAACGTGACTACGGATCTGTGGGTGTACACGAGAGATTCGTTGGTGCTTCACCAAGACAATTTCACGATAAACGTCACGGATCGGTTGCTGAAATTCGAAAACGATTTGATATTCGCGATCAGACGCAGTGGCTGGGACGGAGAAGAAGACACCGACGTACAGCAATGGACATTCACCGGCGCGCTCTTTTACTCCATCATTGTCATCACGACTATAGGTGAGTACCTACTTAAATCAAGAACGTAGACAACAAATATTTCTTCTTTTTTTTTGGGGGGGCTGAGAGTATAAATTTGAAATAAAATAAAAATAATAAACTAATAATAGAATATAAATCGTTAAATTTTATTTTAAGGAAAAATTTCTTGAGAGCGTGCGGTCTGAACTCTAAAACCCCTCCCCTGGCTACGGCCTTGTCCTAAATCGTTTCAATAACTTGCCAGGCGCTGATCTAGTAATCTGAGCGATGCGGAGGAGAGGTTAAACGTTTGTTTTTTTTTTTTTTGCAGAAAGACGACAAATGTGATTTTAGCGGGTATTAGATAATATCGTATTTTTCGAAATCGCGATAAATATGACGTAATATATAACGACAAAAACAAAATATATAGTTAATGAGTTTTTCTTTTGACCGACCTTCGACATTTATATCCGTCTTTGCTTTTGTCTTGAAAATCTGTTGTGACTTCATTGACATTTATAGGTAGGTAATTGTATGTTGTTGTGGATATTGAGAAATGTTAATCCACTCAGTCTGTGTTTCGACACATAGCAGCTATTGTGTAGTCTTTCAATCGGTTTAGAAAAGAAAAGAGTATTTATATCGGTTGTGGCTGATGTTCGTAAATATTTTTTCAGTAAAATTCCGATATGTGTGAATACATCACGATCAACTCCAGTATGTATGTCTCTATATATAGCAGTTTTGAGATTTGCTTTTCCTACGTCGACCTATTTCGTTTTCTAATTCAGCTTTAACCTAAAGTTTGCTGATAAGTTAAAAATACACAAATTAATGCCTATTTCAATATTTCCTTAGGATCATATTCATTTTTATTAGCAGGCGTCAATACTTTTAATGCAGTACGTTAATTGTTTCATTTTGTATATTGCTGTGCCGGTCATGGTCGAATTTTCATTGCTCGATTCAGAATGGTCTTACAAAATTTTGTCACCAGAATCGACGCTAATATTTCGAAAAACTCCTTCTTTTCCAGTTATTGTTAATGTAAGTACAGGAATTCGATTATTTCTACGTCCTCTCAAAGCGAAGTATTGTTATTACCACAAACGATTACGGTTTTAATATTAGCATAGCCGTTTTGTATTAGCTTGTATTATTGATTTGGTTTTAGCGTTGAGAATATTGTTTATATAAATTTTGAATGAATTTGACAGTAATTTATCAAAAAAAAAAAACGATTTTTGAAAAAAATAAATGTTCAATGGACAACAGTGAAGCGTAAAACTGTTTAATTAGTATTTAAGGCAGTTTTAAAATGCTCTTTTAAATCTGAACGCACAGTGCAATAATAATTTATTAGTTTTACAACTCCAAATTTTATACGATTCTGTACAAAGCTAAATATTTAAATATAATTGTGTACGGTGTAATATCTGAACAGGGTTCGTTGTACTTTTTTTTGTGGATAATTTATTCGCGAAATATTTTGTTTTCGAAACGTTTTTGAAGACAGTTAAACGAAAACCTCTTATTATATTTACTCTGCGGTCGGATGATTACCGCGCGACCGAAACCGGGTACTATTCAAACAGTTCCAGCGAAATAATTGTTTGAACAACGTTGCTTGCTACATATACGAGTATACGCTCATATTCTTCAATAATAATTTACTACGCATACATTATTTGGCTATTAAGTTTCGGCTAAATGCGTGAACGGTTTGTTCAAGTTAAACGGTTAGCATCTTATCCGAGGATCGTATTAGCATACTGAGATTATGAGACACGCTGTAAATATTATAAAAAGTCAACGCAACGCCACAGAATAATTGTTCGATTAACGTTATCACATATAATTGTAAACGAGTGTTTACACGATATTTTTATCGTGAATTTTTTTTTCTATTCTATAATCCATTGGTAATTCCACATGACTTTTGTAAAACCGCCATTTATTCAACCCTGCAACCAGCTATTTCATGTCAAATCGTCTATATTTTCGATCGATATTTCGGAGGTTACGCTGTTTTTTTTAAAACCTAGAAAAAAGAAAATCATAACGCGACTTCACCGTCAATAATATTTCGTCGATTACCAAAGACTGACGCCACTGTTTTCCATCGTTATAATATTCGCAGTTACGTCCACAACTCATTACTCAAATCCAATAAATAATTGTAAATGATCAATGCACGATTAACCGGAAATCACGAAAATCCGTCGGATACTTTTCCGAAACAAAAGCACGAATACTTCGTACGCTATAAATTATAATAAGTAACACGTACGTAACAACGTAAATTAACAGAATTAATAATATCATTAAAATAATAATTTTTTTTTTTTGGAAATCATAAATTTAGATTTATATAATATTGGCGTATTTACGCGTTTTACGAGTTTACAACGGTTTTGATGTTTTTACGCTTGTTATTTATAAATAATAATGAAGTGTTTAAATTTTCGTTTGAATAAATGTTAAAAAAAAAAAAAAAATACAATATTTAAATCTCGCCTTGAACAGGAAAAAAAAAACGTACAAAATATATTATTACTTAGAATGACCTAAATTAATGTCTGAGTAAAATAAAAATATACCGCGTAAACATCTCTGGTGTCAAGAAACTCTTAGCGCATGGATTCGAATTCAGTATAAGTTCTTAAAAATACATTCTCGACGTAATTTACTTTTATATTTTTATACTTTATACTTTAGTTGACAAGACGAGACGATATTATTTACTATGAAGTTATTTACTAGTGGGTATATGTTACACGATGCATATTTTATGTATTATGTTTATATAGTAATAATAAATAGTCAAACAGCCATAATATATTCCAGTGTAAATTTAAATAAGAAATTTTATTCTATTGTGTAAATTTAAATAAGAATACTAAATTTTCAGGAGCACTCCGAAAGTTTTTTTGTATAAATTATTCCTTTGAAACGTATCTTTTCTATAAATTGGAAAGCGCTCACAGACGGTATACTACTGTTAACAGTATATGCTTTAACTTTATTTTTATTTTTTATTATCGTACATTTATTTTCAACGAAATAATAATAGAAAATTACCACAAAACGATGGAAAATTGGAGACGATTTCGACAGGCTGAATTCTATTTTTGTTAATTTCGTACAAAAGTCCGAAACGAATAATCCTATACATTTGCAGTTTAGATTTTTGTCAATTATTTGAATATTTTCTGCGTACAGAATAATTTACAAAACTTTTTCGCGTATTCCGTGCAATATTTTGAAAGTATTTTTCATTTCTCGTTTTGATATTCACAGGTACAAATTGTAATTATATTTTTGTATTTTGCAATAATGATAATAAGAATAAAATAACAGTGACAATTTTCGTTTATAAATATTTAAATCGCGGCAATTACAAGGTGTATTCCGTCGTTAATTAATTGTTTTATATTTCTTTTGATAAAACGTGTAGGTAATTAAAGGTCACGCGTGGGCGCAATTCAAATTGTTTAATTATTAAAAGAAAAAAGAAAAGCTGAAATTATGATTAATCGTATTATGAACGAATTCAAATAAACTCGGAGTAAAATCGTTTGAAATCACTAGGTACTAGTTAATTACTACAAACTACCATTAATGATTATTTATTTGTATTCGAAACGTATCTATTTATAAAACAAAGTATTCATTTTTTTAACGATAATTATCTTTTTAAAAGGATGTTTTCAGAACCAATAAAAATAGAAGCTTTTATTTCGGTATTTTATTTAAAAACGAGTAATGTAATATATCGAAACAAAATCATGTGTATATATAACTTATATCGCGAACCAAGTCGATTTTGTGTTATTAACTAATTGTATACAGTAAGTTTGCGTTTGTGATTCAAAGTAATAGTAATAACAACAACAATAATTATAAAATAACGTTATATAAAACGATAGTATTTAATGTTAAGAAAGCACCTGTATAAATACTTATATAGGTTTACTTGTAATGTTATTAAAATATTATTTGGATAATATCAGGAGAAAGTTTCTGGAAAAGTTTTAATAATAAATATATCCAGAATATTTGTATACAGTGTAAAAACAAAAAAAAAAATTAACCGACTTTAAAGCAAGTGTAAAATCAATATAGGTGTACATTGAATAGTGCTTTTAGTGGTTATAAATATATTATTTACATATGCTTTATAAATTCTAATGAAATAATAAGCTTAATCTCAGCTAACTCAATTAGAATATAAATAAATAATTTACAATATATAAAGTATAAATATTTAGGATATAAAAAAAAGATTTAGGTAAGTAATAATAATTATCTCCAAAAATCCGTATAAAGAACACGTCATGTATACAACAGCTATTATTTATCGGCTAGTTCTATAAAATAATATAATTATAAATCGAATATAAAAATAAAATATAATCTAATAAATATACGCGTATACAAATATATAAAAAAAAAAATTAAAAAATATTATTATGTACTCGATGTATAAGACAATATAGTCTCCATCTCAGCACATCTAAACGCATCATTCATACTTAACAAATTCGTATATGTTTTAACAATATTATATACAATATTATGTTTATAATCAAGCGCCATTTTATAAATTAGTATTGCATAAATTTAAAAAAAAATGACATATAAAATATTATTTAGACATTGTGTATATTATACTTCTAAATTTGCCTCGGAATGATAAACGGATTATTTCCATAATCGTAGGGTTTTCTGTTGATGAACGGTGGTTCGTTCGGAAAATTGTTACCTTGTCGATCAATAAATTCCTGAAAATATTTATTTTATTTTTATACTAAAAAACAGAATTAAATGTAAATTATACTTCAACAACATAATAATATCTAGTACATGGTGTAAATAATTCATTTTTTTTTTTATGTCAATCCATAATTTTATAGAAGCCGAGTTGTTATTGTTTTTTTAAAACGAAATTTAAAAGCGTTTAAAAGTGAGTTACTTATTTGTTAATCTGTATAAATTTGATCACGTAAAAATTAATATAATTGTATAATTTTTTCTATATATATATGTAGGATGTATCTCATGTCGTATTGTACAGGGTATTTTTAATGATTACAAAATGATAAAATGGAACTAAAATAAAATGAAAAAATGTTTTTTTATTTACTTTTGACTATTTTAAAATTTACAAACATGCAGATTTGTACAGACAAAAAAAAAAGATTAAGAACTACAATATTTATTTTAACCCGATTTTGTAGCGTTTATTTTACTGAAAATTTTGGTGTTGGAAATCTAAATTTTGGTTCGTCGCTCTCCTAACTATGACCTTTTAGAAGTTTAAAATTTAATTGATTTAATGATTGTTTCAATTAAAATAACTGAAATAAATAACTAGCCGCTAATCGATTCCGGTCTATTGGATATGGATATAGTAAAAAAATAAAATGAAAATACTACTTACTGCGTATAATTTTATTCCAGTTATTTCAATGGAAACAATTATTTTATTTGCTAAATTTTAAACATTTAAGTGGTCACAGTATACAGGTAATCCGTAAGCAGTGAACCGAAACGTATATTTCTCGTCTACCAACATTTTTAGAAAAATAAACACTACGTGAACTCATTAGAAAAAAAAAATTGCTGTTTACATTTTTGTGTTAATTTTGTTTGTTTTTACGTGTAAGTGACATTTTAAATTGTCGTCAACAAAATAAAGAAACACGCGGTTTTTTTTTCGTTTTGTTATAATTCCATTTTTAATCACAAAAAAAAAAAATCTTAACGTACAATTGACGTAGGATACATTCAATATAATATGTTTGGTTTACTTTATTTGCATGTAGAAAAAAAAAAACTGTTTTTTTTTCCAGTGTTAGTTTTGAAACGCTTATGATACGGCGATAACGAGTGAAAAACAATTTTTTCGCAGCAGGATTAATATGAAATATAAATATTGACGCGTTTTGTTTTCAAACGAACTGGGACGTAAAACAACGCAGGATTTTTTATTTTTATTGCAACGGTGGAAATGTTTTTATTTATTTGCGTTGTATATATTATATGGTTGCTGAAAGCCCGAGATCACGTTTATATAGAGCGAGGAAAAGGGGAAACGTAAATATTTCAAAGCACTTTTAATTCGTACGTGTTGAAAAATAATTGACGCGAATTGTCAAATTTTGTAATTTCTCTTACGTGTTTTTTTTTTTTTTGAAAATTCCGGAAAACCGGCGCGAAGAAATGTGATAAAACGTATGGGCGCTACGCGGTTATTTCGCGGTAAATTTCAAAATATATGTCACCCGGTTGCAGATCTTATTTAAAATCTGAATAATTACCTACTTTTATCGTATTATGAGTGTATTTTTTTCTTACGAACAAGTACGTACAAATTTTGAACAATAAAACAAACGGTTCGAAGACGAATTCGCTTCTTCCTAACTTATGTCAAAAATCAGTGGCGCGCCTGGAATTTTTTTTTTCCGAATAGCAAGTGTTAAGAAATTTACATTTTTTTTTCTGAACATATTTCATATTCGATTACGAATCGTGTCTATGAAATTTCCGGTGAAACGTCTCAGCTCTAAAACACGACCCTGGGAGCTTTATAACCTCATATAATATGGACCATTTACAATATGGTCTTGCATCATCTCTCGCGCACTTATCAAACGTTTGTTTCCGTTAGTTTAGCATAATATCGTTAATGTTTTATGTTGCCTTGAACCGACATGCACTTACAATTCGTAGGTCTTACGTTTTTGTTGTACACTTGGCCGTATATACCGGGCCTCAATCCGGGTCTGTTGTTGGCTCCAGGACCAACCAATATGGACGGTACGGGTTCGGAACGGTCTCCGCCGTATTTGTCGATCTCTTTGCTCGCCGCGTTCGCGCCGTCGAAATCGTTGTAACAACAGTACTGTTTCCCTTCGTCACAGCTTCCCTGTTTGTATGAAAAACCGCGAGATAAATTATTTTTATTCCGGCCTTGTGACGGATTTAATAAATTTAACGACGAAGCCACGACCTGCTCATGTGGCCAAGAGCAAAACACGGTCCACCAACTTGGGTGCCCAGAGAACGCAAACACTTGTACCGAAAAGGACCTTATACAGGCGAATCAAAAAGCCATTGACGTAGCCCAGTACTGGGCGAAGACTGTACGACCTACAACCGACCGACCATGACACTACCAGGACTTACTGGGTATATTTTATTATTTATACGACGTTATATTACTCGTATCACACGCGTTAATATTTATATTTATTTATTTTCTTCTATTCGTTCAACTCTTATTTTAGAATCTATTGTTGTTGTAAAGCATATGTTGTTTTAAATAGTCGTCTGACACGAAAAAAAAAAATTTAATAAAATAAAAAATAATTTAAATGTCCGATTAAACAGTGTCTAACAGTAGTTTAGTCGGCGGCAAATTCCTTTCTCTCACCCCCCCCTGTACACCTAAAAATATAAACGTATATTTTTTGTTTTGAAACTTTTCTCGATTTCAAAACCAAATACGATTACAATGCACAGTGACGTTCATTAATTATTCATAAATAATTTCGTTATAATACTTTCGCGTATCGACGTAAAGTTCTAGGCCTAATATTTGTAAAACATCAATGAATTTTCTGTTTTTTTTTTTGTCAAAAAAAAAACCACATATCTAATACGTGTCGGATCAAAAATCGTATTCAAACAGAAAACGAAACAGCTGCGGATAAAACGTTTACGTTATATTTGAAATTCACGATTCCTAGTCATTTATTTATAATTTCCCGTTCTTCTACCCCAATTTCACAGTAATCACATTTAACGAGCATAAAGTTCTATGAAAATGGAAAATTCTGTGGCCCTTATGTATACATGTTTGTCTCTTAAATCCGCTTGCACCGGCCTCGACCCTAAGCATTTCTCGAATTACGTTGATAAATTACTATTCGGTCAATTTATATACACTGTATATGATTAAAGTAATGAATGCATTGGTTTTGCAATAACGTTCTGTTCCCTTGTGATGTCTGTGAATGAAAACGTTCGGGTAGAACGGGTAGTGCTTTATATCCAGTCGCGCGTTCATTCATTTGTCGACTGAATCCCCACGGAAAACCGCTGTTTTTGCTAAATTCAATGTTGTGCGAGTAACTGGAAAGATGAATTAGAAACGTCGGGTCTAGGAAGAAATTTTGTCTTTCCTTAATGACCATACACCTGCAGTGAAATCATCTGGCCACTATCTCTCACGGAAGGAATGGTCTCCTTTAAACCGGATTCGTACAGCAAACACGGGAGATGCATGCACCTCTTGTACGAGCGTACGGTGCTGCTTCTAAATCTAATCAAAACATAGCGCTTATCACACACAAGAACGCTCAAACAGAAAATTCTACCGAAAAGCTCGTGAATATGTTCGATGCGATCCCTGAAGTTATTGAGTGTATTCAAAATTTTAATATTAATATTTATGAATTTGTATAGTTGCTTTGAACTACAGTTTGTAACATATTCTTGTTCGTTGTTTAAAATATAATTTAATTTCTGCTTTTTTTTTCTACTTAGATTACGTCTATATAATATTAGTCCCATTGTACACGCCATCAGTGTCGGTCTGGCCTACGATTGGGCCTCCGGGTAAAAATGTTCAGTGATCTCCCGTTATCAATTCATGGTAATATATTGTTATAGAAATAATTTTTCAGACTAGCTGCACTTTGAGGCGTATAATTTATAACAATATGTAACTTTTTTTTCGTAAATTGGTTGTAGACATATAGAGAGAAGAAAATGATCTCTAAACGTATTAAGGTAATTTATTTACCTAACTTTTAAATAAATCAAATTACATTTAAAAATGATTTTTAAAAAGGAGTAACTTCGAAAAAATTTATCTCTATAATGCGTACTGCGAATAGGATCACAAAACGAAATTTAACACAGACGCCACATTGGCGTTCGTCTATTGAAAAAAAACTGAATGCCCGATCCACGCATTCAAAGGCACTTTAAATGATATCCATACAGCTAATAGGGATGTAGTCGATTGGATACGAAACCTGGACATTAATTTACGGTCTATAGTTTCAAATATCTCCCAGCTATAATATAGTTACTATCTGTCTTACTAAGCCCTTAATATTACTATCACAATTAACCTAATTTCTGTAATTTTTGTAATGTATAGTTTAGCTTATTTTTATTTTATTTTATTCTGTTTTATGTTGTCTGTCTGTTAATATTTACGTGTTTAAATTTGTTGCTCTATTCTGTCATACGAAATAATAATAATAATAATTGAAAAAAAGCGACTGTTAAATCCGCCACTGACGTATATACAACTCTCGGCTACACGATACTTTAATTATATAGAAACGTTATTAGGCCTATCATATCCATTAATTATAATTAATCGCTACACACTCTCGCTCAGAATCGTTATTCGAATCCGACGATTTATCATTTCCTTTCAAATTTCAAATGAAAACACAATTCTAAAATGTCTATCGAAGTGCGTGTCAACTACTATTTTTTCACTCGTATCGAATTAAATTTATTATTACGTTTTGTTGTTTATAGAATTTGTTTTTTCTTCTAATCACTCAATTAGTCGTTCAAATAAAATGTACCGTCGGCTTTTCAAGAGATTTTCAGTTTTTCAACCGTATTTATACGAGTCGGCGTGTTGGTCAGTGACGAATTCAACGGGAGGGAAACGGACGCGTGTACCGCCTGGATACTTAAAAGTAAGGGTCCTTGCCATATAAACAAAATGTTTTATTTAATTGTGCGAAACAATAATCGAGTTAAGTATGTCATTATACTAAAAGCTTAAGTAGTCGTTACATAAAGTAAAAATAATATTTTCAAACATAAAAGAAAATAAGTTTTTTTTTTTTTATTTCTAAAACTACATTTTATTTTTCGTCATAAATCATATAGTTTTAAATCTGCTGTATCATATAAATTGCACGGTTTTTATCCGTATAATTTTTAGGTATTTTTTCGTAATTGCGGGATATAATATATTACCGATAACTCTTCATAACTTTCGTATTTTTAGATTTACAGTAAAAAAACTATTGGAAAAAAAACATCGTTTGCGTTAACATTTTAAAATTCAAGTAGATTAATGGCTTTTCCGTTATAATGGTATCCACTCGGCTGTCAAGAGTTTTTATAATAAAACATAGATAGTTATATGAATATAAATATTTGGTAATTTTAAAAAAAAAGTATGTATATTCTAAAACAAGAAATATGCTATCTGGGAGATAATTTTACACTGAAAAACACTTATCACTTTATCCGGAGGTTTATCTTTCGAATAAATTCATCCGACGGATAGCTGTCTGACGACTGTGAGTGAACGATTGAAAAACCGGGCCTAAGTAGTTGAATTTTTGTCTAGCTTTTAGGTCTAAAACGGTACAAATAGTAGGCCGTAAATACCGTCGGCTATCGATCTGTGTGTATAGGTACTTATATACACAGAATGTACTCACGAACTTGATCCCGGGAGATTTGCAGTTGAACGAGAACGAGCATTTGCACTTTTCGAAATTCGTGGGGTCGCCGTTTTTGTGGACCACCGGCCTTTGCCACGACGGCACCGGGCCGGTGAGTATGCCGATCGCCGAGCCCGCCGGTTCGGTGGCGGCGGCGGCCGACGGTTTCCTGGACGGCGCGTGCACCGAATCGACGAGCACGGTCTGCGGCGGCCGTTGCGGACGCGGCAGCGGCGGTTGAAAGCCCGCCGAAGGCCTCTGCTGCAGTTGCAACTGTGCCGGCGACGGTTGCGGTTGCGGCGGCGGCGGCGGCGGCGGCGGCGGTCTGCCGAACGACGGCCTTTCGACGTACGTCTCGGACAAGTTGATCGGTTGTTGAATCAAAGGCTCCCGGTCCGGCACGTAATCCTCGTTGACCTCGTACCGTCCGCCCCGTATGGATTCGTCCCTGTTCAAAGGCGGCTTTTGAAATACGTTTTTATCGAGGTTTCCCGAGTGCGTCCCGTTTAAAATTTTTACCCTTTTCACGGCCCGAGTGCTTTCGCAATATTTTATCAATTTTATATTGAATTGCCCGAGCGCGTCCGTTATAATATTTCCACCTACGACTTAAAATAATCCGTCGAGGCAAATCACCATGTTGTTGTGCTTCAATAATCGCTGACCGAGTTTCAGTCGCACAACACCGTTGAGATCGATAACTGCCCGTCCGTTATAATTTACCAGTGTTTATTTACGCGCGTGTTCTGTTTAATTGTAATAATGGCATTGCCAGAACATAATATGATGTTACGGTTATAAATTAAGATATCGCAAATTATTAAAAAATGATGTACAAAGATGGAATCGTTTTTTGAAGAGTTGTAAAGCGTATAATATAAACTGATGCACCCTGGGTAACTCTAAATGAACTGGGACGCATACGGACTGCATAAGAAAAACTACCTTTCTTTCTTGGGACGCATTCGGGCTGCGCAAACTAAACGACCTTTTTTCTTGGGACGCACTCGGCTGATACCTTTTGCCGGACGCACTCGGGACATCAAAAAAAGGTTATTTTTGGACGCACTCGGGGTATCCCCGTTTTTATACATTCGAATCGTCTCGTGAAAAGGCCGGTCGGCGGTTTTCGCGTTAACGGTGTCTGCCGGGGTCGTATTTATGGGGCGCGGAAGGACTCGATGGAGCTCTATCAGCCCCATCAGGAAATCGCGAGAAATTTTTTTTTTTTATGTATGCGCCCCAAAGGATATAACGCGTTTTGTTAAAACAACAACGTTTTTTATCGTTTACACCACGGTCTGACCGCCGAAATTAAATTCCTAAAATAGTTCGGGGTAGTAACGCGGAAACTGCAGATTCCCCACTGTTGTCGGTTCAAAATGGAAAAAAAAATTCCTAAAATAGTTGTTTTCAATAGGTTGAGAATTCCGGTCGTTTTTTTCTTCAAATTTTAAGGTTTATAGCCTTGGATTAGATTTTAGAAATAACTCGACAAAGATATTACTCAGTGCCTCAGCCCCCCCCAAAAAAATATCTATTCGACGAGAAGAGCGAGAAAACGGCTTTACGGGAAAAGTTCCGTGCAATAATCTCAGATTACGATCGTTATGATTCGTTTCGTTTCATTCGAAAGAATAAAATATTTTTTAGGGGGGAAGGGTTCTTTGGTTTTTTGTAGAAATCTACAAGTGTGGGAGGCACACAGACGCCGTCGAAGACAATAAATTGTAATAATTATTGTATACTCTCCAGGGCCTGATTAACCAATAGGCTGAGTAGGCTACAGCCTAGGGCGCCTATCGGTTAATGTCAATTTGAGGGGGGCCACAAAATAATTTTTTTATGAACGTAGAAGCCGCGATCGAATAATATATATATTGGTACTTACTTAAAAAAAAAAGTAAAATAATTTTTTTCAATTGTCCAAAAGTACCAGTATTCGGCACATAACGTTATTATAATAATATAATAATAATAATCTTATTAACCTTCCCTTTTCGAATACATCGTAGGGCCGTAGGGGCGCCAAATTAACCCTAGCCTACTGGCGACAAACTCCTTAATCAGGCCCTGATACTACTCTCTCTTACCTGTACCGTTTGGCGTCCAACCGCGGGTTGTCGGCGGGTTGGAATAACGGGTTGGGCCTTTGACCGGTCTGGTCGCGCACCAACGGCCTAGCCACTCGGATCACCTCGTCGGACGACGCTGACCCGATCCTCGAGTCGGCTCTCGACGATAGCCCGTCCGACTTGCCCCAAACCCATTTGTCGTCGTCGGCAAACGCGACGCCGGCGAACGTCGCGAGTAACAACAACGCCGCGCAGTTTATTCCTGAAACGCGATAAAATAATATATTTTTAATTAATTTTGAAATTTTATTTTGTTTTTTTAAATCCTACGAAATCCGCTCAACGAAGTGTGTTTCCGTCGCCGAAAATAAATAATAACACTTTGAATCCGTCAAGGACCAATTACGAAAATATAAGGACGACTACATTAGCGCAACAGTGAAACGTATAAGAACGCCGCGTACACACTCGTATACAATATAAAATTCGTCAAAGTCACCGATCGTAATTCTTTAAGATTATACGGTCTTCGAATATAGTATTTAACGTTTAAATTTATTTGACGAATTATTTTGACGTTCTAATGTAGTTTCATAGCGTTTTATGCGTAAAAGACCGGTTTAGATGCGATATATCCTGAGAAATATACGATTTTCCTGTTCGTTTTTATTGTCTACGGAGAGTTTTTTTTTTATGACGAGCTACCTGGTCGAATTACGCGTGAAATGTAAATAATTATTTTATATATTTAAAAAAAAAAAAAAAAGTTCCTCTCATATTTATTTATGTATAATTATTTTGAAATATCGGCAGATAATCCGCAGGATCGTATTATTAACACTGTTACAGTATTCGTATTGATTATCCAAATATTGCTTACGGTTTCGGCAAAATCTATAGAATTATACGAAACGCGAGAAAAATCAATTCAACAAGTTATTTTAGACTGTATTATGGAAAAATAAATTACGATTGGATAACGTGCGATACCGAAGTCATCTCGACTTGTCTAAATTGATGTAATCTTTTATATAACAAATGTCCAAATAATTTTTACGCGCACGTCTACGGAAAAGTTTACGAATTAGGATTAACCTAAGTAATAGTGCGCGTCAACGTCATAATAATTTCATTTAGGAAATTACATCAAAAAAAAAAAAATCGAAGTTGAATTTAAATCAGTTACATAGGCTTATTATAAGACGCGTAAAAGTGTTTAAATACGATGCGATCGGAAAAAAAAGTATTTTTCTTCGAGTATAAAACGGGTATATGGTATTGTAACACGTAGTTTAAATATTTTAACACCGAAACGCGTACGTTGAATGAAGATTAAGCTTTGATTTTAAGGAAAAATCAATAATTTTTCGAGAGACGAAACGCAGAAATGTATATAAAAAAAAAAAAAATCAGAAATTACGGATTTTATTATAAACATTATTCCGAGTTGAATAACTATAACGAATTTGCGGTTTAAATTATAATATTATATTTGACCGGGTTAATTATAAATTTTTTGATATTTCATATATATATATATATAATATTGTTTTGACAAATTTTCATTACAGTATAATATATATATTTTTTAATCATTTCCTTCGTTATGGGGATACGATGAATTACAAAACTCGTTGGCGTAGACGAGCTTCGTTCCTCTTCTAATTTATATTTTAATTTTTGTTGATTAGCCGCACCGTTTGTTAACTAAGATTGTATGAAATTAAACAATTTTAATTAAAAAATAATCTATTATACAAAGCCGTAAAGTATTAAAACGCGTGCAAGCAATTTAAATATCTGTGATTTTAACGCTAAAATAAGGCGAAATATATATATAATTATACCGGCTTTGTTTGTATACGTATTGACGAGAAAAATGACTCGGAATATTTCTATTTATTTCCGTTTTTTTTTTTTATCGTTTGAGTGAATTGCCAGTATGTACTCGAAGGAATTATAACGAAACCAACGCTGGTTCGTTCGCGTCCAGATTGATCGAAAAATTAATAATTTTTTTTTTCATTTTTATTACAATAATTATTCCTCTAACCGTACAATGCCTTAATATACCTGTATAAACATTTATTGGCGACACATACGATTTTCACCCTAAATCGAATTCGTGGATTTTTTTTTTTTTGTTGCAGTTTAAAAAATAATGTTTTGACATTTTTACCAGTTATTTATTTTTATTTCATCGATTGCGGAGTAAAAAATTATAGAGTTTAGAAAAGTGTCAATCGATTTTCGTTTTTAAAAAAAATTAATAAAACGTTCATTTTTATGACCGCAAGCCCGAACGATTTAATACAATATAATATTCTAACAATACAACGAAGAATTGTTGAAAGTATAGATATAGTTAATTTTTTTGTTTCGAGTTCAAATCATACGCGATATTATATTATATATGTTAGAGAAAAGAATTTTCAAAAAAAATTTTAGCTACCTATCTATAGTTTTATTATAAGAAATTAAATATTAAAAGATTTATAAAATTAATCGCAAATTACATATATTCTATAACATACTGTATTAATAATAATAATAATAATAATAATAATAATAATAATAATAATAATAATAATAATAATAATAATAATAATAATAATAATAATAATAATAATAATAATAATAATAATAATAATAATAATAATAATAATAATAATAATAAATAATAATAATAAACAATATTACACCGCGACGTTTATACACTCAGAATCGTTTTATCCGAATGTGCAACGATTTATCGCGTCGCTTTAAAATTATACGCATACGGTAATAACAAAAAAAAAACCGAATCCAAGCACAATCCAAGCACTTGACAGACTTAGAATCCGCTGCCGGCACCGGTCGCGGTCAGCCGATTTTTTTTTTTTGTAAAAATATTATATTTATCTCGCGCCGTAATCGCAATGGATATATTATTCCGTTATTGTTACGTTGCGATACGCGGCCGTCGTCTAATAACGGATTTAATGTTATTTTCTGTTTTACAACGTTCGCCTTGACACCGGCGAACGGCCGCGCGATATCAATACCGTCCGTCGTACGCGGACTACAGTCAATTTCATATTGTAAGCGTCCATTTCACCCGTCGGATAGCGCGAGCCCAGTACAGTTTAAGTGAGCTCTTAACGCTTCCCACGCGACCGAAGTGCGCCGTTTGACGAGGCGCGCGAGGCCGCCGCCGCCGCCGCCGCGCGGACCTTGTCGAATTCTTCGTCGGTCCGTCGTCGTTGTCCTCGGCCGGTTCCGACGAGTTGATTTTTTTTGTTTTTTTTGTTTTTCCATCACCGACCGTTCCTCTTCACGGTTTTTTTTAAAGTATTTTTTTTGTTCGTTGTACCACACCACGTGTTTGGAATCGAAGATAATTTTATTATTATTGCGGTGGCGTGTTCGACACCGAGTTCGATAATAATGTTTGTGTACAACAACAACAACAACAACAACAACAACAACAACAACTGCAACAGTCCAGCGAATAACGCGGACACACACAAACAATATGGTTTTGTCGGAGTTTCCGTTATTGGCATATCGTAAATATCGTCGGCTTCTTCAGGGACGACATTCAGGGACGACATTATTTATTATTAATAAACGTCCCGAGGCATTTTTTTTTTACAGCGACGACATAAAAAATACGTTCTACGAACAACACGGATTATGCATAGAAATAAGAAGTAAAAAAAAAAAAAATTAGAATCAAACGGAATTACGATTTTGTTAAGAGAACGTTTACTGCGCAGGCAAACGAAACGTGACCGCGAGAATATACTGCAGAAAATGTTTGAAAAAAATTTGAAATTTTTTTCGCTTAAACCGTTTTACGAGAGGGCGCGGAAGCCATTTGTACTTACGGAATACATCTTTAGGAGTTATGAAATTGCAAAAAAAAAAAAACGGTAAAAATTGTATTTTTGAAACGCTCGTAACTTATTTTTAAGAATCAAAGACATTAAAAAAAAAAAATGGCTTTGGTTACGGTTAGGTAATGTATTTCGAGTTGGCATTTGGTGTTTACAGCTGCAGTAGCCTTCGGGATTCTGTGAAGCTATTGTTTTGACGAAAATCGTAAGAGTGTACGATAGGCGAGTCTTCTTAAAGATCGCGAATAAGTATAAGGAACGAAATTAAAACATGAATCGCCATTATTTTCCATCATTCGCAATAAGGGGGATTGTGCGACTGACGGTGTACGCTGCAATGCAGACGAGTAAGGCGAAAAGGACTTTTAAGCCGAACGCGTAAATTCTGAAATGGGACGGCGAAATCGAGTTCGCCTACAGTAAAGTAGTAGTGTATTCCAGGAACGTATTTAGAAATTTTTTTTTAGGGGAGGGTGGCTGAGGCATTGAGTTAATATCATTGTTGAATTATTTCTTAATTCTAATGCAAGACTAAAATAGGACAAATTACCAAATTCTCAACATTTTACAAACAACTACATATTAGGAATTTATTAATTAAATATATACATCCTATAGCTATAGGGCATAGGAATTAGTAAAGAAAGTTCCTGAAATTTCGGGGGAGGGGGCTGGAGCCCCATCAGCCCCCCCATAAATACGCCCCTGGTGTATTCGCTTTGTAAGCTAAAGAAATATCGCGACAATTGCGTCCTTCGCTTAAGGCTAAATCCTTCGTGATGAATAGTGTACGTTTTAAAAACGAGAAATTATTGTCAAATCTCTTTTGGAGCTCATCGAGCGTGTCTGTAAAAGTACCACTGAGACGATGACCGTACGACGCTGGCATATTCAAGCGCGGATCTGATCGAAGCATAAAAAACTTACGAACGGAAGATCATCGGAGTCAATAGAGTTCCTTGTACAGAAGAAGCCGAGGGTTTCGGAAGCGTTTTTTTTTTATACGCATTACGAACGCGAACAACAATATTTGTAAATTTCACGAGAAAACGACAACTTATGAATCCTTGGGTGGAAGTTTTTGGCGATAACGGTAAACCGCGCTTGACGACGATATATTTTAATCGTAATTCGATTTCGATTTGGTCCGGAGAATTCCAAAAATCGATTTTAACGATATTTCGAATTTTAAATATTCTAGTTACGTTGTCATTTAGTTTTTTTTGTTTTTAAATTTTCGTATTCAGCTCTGTATGTTATTTCTTCAATCGTTTTCTTCGGTACGTTTTTAAACACAAGGTACGCAATAAATAACGGTAGTAATATAAAATTTCCGATTTACGAGTATCATTTTTTTACCAGCGCTTGTATACGGATTTTTCATTTTGCCGATTATGATTTCAACAGTATCGTTTTTCAGTAATTATATGACGTTGTTCCGATTCCAATATTTTGGCTTATACGTTCGCGGTTTATTTCGATTTTTCCTATCGATAATATTGTACATTAATTTTTTTACTGTTCGATTCCGTTGTTTTTTTTATGATTTCCGTAATGGTTTTACGTTTTAAGTCGATCAGCCCTCCAAAGTTAATAGGAAAAATTTATAGTAGCGAGTAATACTGGTAAAAAGTTTCGCACACTATATAACGGTAATGAGCGTAAAAATACCTTTTTTTTTTGACGTCCGAATATAGTTTTTTAGCGTAGCGTGATCACGTGATAGGGTCTTGAGAAAAACCGATTGCTTCGTTCGAGATTTTCGTTTTAATCATATATCCTATTGTACGCGTTAAGTGTGTTCGAAAAACGCTTGTTAATATAGGGACACGTATTAAACCGAGTCCTTTTTGGAAAGTTAGTCAGTGCACGCTTGTATATATTATGAGTTTTACGAAATAAATATAATTTCCGTTATGCAGGGGCTCGTTGTAAAAATCATTGAACTGGGTGGCCCGAGCTCATGCTGCGGACCGACGTTGACACGGACGTTTAATATTATTGCAGGCGACGATCTATATAAAGACATCTATAATATTTATTATGACTCCAAGACTTGAGACATTCAAATTTTATCGAGCTAAAGTACGTGTTAAAAACAGTTTGAGCTCACTGCTTGAAAAAAAAACCGTATATTAATTTTGCGCTCCGCGGGGACTGTTTGTTCGATTCGTGGTGGTACGAAAAAAATATTTTCCTTCGATTCGGTAGATGTACGGGATAGAATTTTTTTTTTTGTTTTTCTAACCGGACTTCAAAAATAACGCGTGACATTCTTTTAAGGAAAAACTACACAGGTCTAAATTATAATAACGTATATTATTGTTTCGAATTTCGCAATAAGACGTACGAACGCGATAAATTATAACGTTATTATCATAAAAATTCTCATTTGTGGTGGTCATTGAAATGCCATTGAAAATTATTCTCGTGTTTTCATAAAAGAATAAACGAAAAATATATAAATCGAGTGGTTTTTTTTCCCACTCTCGAAATAGTTATTGGCCCTCGCGTAGGTATAATAAAAAATAATTTCATAAAAAACAAAAAAAAAAATAAAAAATTAATCACTTTTGACGAGATAATTGGGATTAATCATAAAACTCGGGACTCGCCACCTTGCCCCCGGGCCGAATGGGTCATAACTCATAAACTACAAAAATTGTCACTATTTTTATTTTCAGCTATATTATAATGACGTTATTTAGGTTTGCGGCGATAAACTATTGTAATTAGCGCGTTACGAAATAATAAATAAAATATTAAAAAAAAAATAATAACACGGACACGGTATATCATTTTTTTTTTTTTTTGTACAACAAACGCATCGTTTTACACAGCGCGGTGTATTCGTATCGATTATGATGCGTACGTTTAGCGAATATTGATTTTCTTTCCATAAGTGAGTACAATTTAATAATTAAAGAAAAAGGAATTTCTCGTTTTATTCGATTTGAATAGATTTTTTTTTTTTTCATAAATCTGTACGATACGTGTCACTGTTGTTATTCGTTTGTTCGATTAATATCAAAAAAAAAATTTTTCATTGACGTCCATAGAAAATTACAAAAAAAAAGTTATTTCACCCAACAGGTTACGATAATATAAAAGACGGATATGTCGAAATATGTTATATTCAAGTAAAATGTATAAATTTAATTCCTTATAATATTTAATACAATTGTCGTTTTTTTTTTTTTAAATATATTTTTCCGGGTTTCAAAAATGATTTTCTCCGCGGTTCTCACGCGGTTGTTCAAGCGTTAGTCTTGTTAGTTTTTTACAATACCTACGTATGTATTGAAAATACAATAAATACCGTCTCGTAAAATAAAGAAAAAAAATTTAAAAATACGTTCATCGCTGAAATCTAAATTCGTTTATATTTTTAATCTCAAATCGTTTTATGTCCAACGTTAAAACGTACAGACCGAGCGTGCGGTAAAAACGTCTAGATTTTCACACGCGCGCACTTATATTAAAATATGTGCGCGTGTTGTATAATATTTTTTATAAAATATGTTTTTTGTTTTCATCACCGTAAAGAATTCATCCGTGTAAGAATTTGAAAGCAGTCACCGGTCGACTGTACGTACGAGGTATGCGAACGACGGGCGAGAAATACAAAAGTTTTACACTAACGTTTTTTCTTTTAATATAATATACAAAAAAAAATTTTAGAATTATTATTATTTAAAAAAAAAAAAAAACGATTTCGTTTTAAATCCCGCGCGCGATGATCCAATAGAAACGTTAATAATATATTATCCCGTCCACCACTACTCACGTTATACTGTATAGCTGTAATTGTTGCTATTCCGTCGGTATTAATAGAGTATACTCGTAATATTTTAATTTCGATAATTATTTAATTAACCGTTGTTGTTTTCGTTAAACCGTTGTCTTTTTTTTGTCTTCTACTTACTCATTATTCGATTTTTCACGTCTCGTCTTCGGCTCGCGGCGAATACAGCTGTCCGTCGTCTCGAGAGCAATGTCGGTGTACCTACACGCGGTCTGAGTCGTGTACGATTAGTGAGCAGCGAATGGTTCAGACGTCTCCGTTGTCGTGGTGGAAAAAAAAAGAGCGTTGAAATGCGATGTGTAGTTTTTTTGTTGTTGTCTCACGGAGAAGTAGGGGTCGAGCGACGGTGGTCGAAAAGTCACGCGGGAACGAACGGGTGTATTATAATATTTTTGTGATTCGGCGGTGGAAACTCAGTAACGTTTGCGAAAATTACGTTTTGCTCGCAGCGCGTGTAAGATATCAAGTACATGGAATAATTAATATTGTAGTTGGGTACGTGCACCGCACTGTATATAATATACAGAGCGTGCTAAACAGATTTATTTGACAAAACACGTAAAATAACACTTTTGACGCGTATATTGTTTACATTTTTTTTTCCGAATAATTTTTTAACGCTTTTGGGCCGTTAGGTGATAAACGCGCGTTTGTAATTTAATCGTAAAAAATCGAAACGTTTTATTCCCGTCATCTCTTTTTGTTTTCGGAAATCAACACTGTTTGATTTGGCGAATACGAATTTTAAATAATAATTTTGGTCCGTAAAACTTTCAATCGCGTCGCGTCATTAATTGTCGTTAAATAGTGTTTGCGTTTAAATTCAAACGGTTTTCGAATAAATCGACGGCAATCAATGGCGTCCGTCCGCCTGTAAGGAATTGAAAATATTCCGTAAATCGTAGAAAACCAAACGATTGCCTTTAACGAAATTTTCTAATACCGAAATTTTTCAAAAAAGAAAGAAAAAAAAAATTAAATTCATAAAACGGCGACTATTTCGCAAACGAATTTAAATGTTTTATTTTCAGTGGTAAAAAAAAATAGAGGAAAAATCTCAAATACGATTTCTGTACCGCAGTGTTTATGACAAACAATATATTAACACTGAAAAATGTTAATTAGAATGAAAGCAATTGCGTTTGGCAGATTTCCGTAGAACGCTCTGCGTCTTTATTTTTATCTTTTTATAAATCTAAAGACACACAGATGTACGTTTGTAATCGGAACATTATGAAACTGTTTCTGTGAAACGGAACCTCGAAATAGTGGTTCCGCGACCACGTGCAATCGACGGCAACCGTATTAATATATAATGGCGACAAATATTCCCAAAATAAAAAAAAATATTTTTTAGATTAATTATAATTTAAAATGCATACGTCAAGCAGTGTTTAAGTTTGTTTTTATTTCGGGAGAGTGAAAATATTTTTAAACCGTCGAACGAATAATTTTGATCTAGACATATTTTTATATCCTAATTAGAAAAAATCTCGCGATGCAAGATCTCATGCAAATGAGAAAGAACGGAAAGTTTCGGAGTTTCGGATGATTTTTGAGAAAATTTTCTTCGATTTTTTCTCATTAGTAGTGCAGTCTAAGCATTGCGTCTTCCGGACAAAGGTGTACTGTACACGATTCTAGAAGAAAGCGTACCATACATACCATCATCTGACTTTACCTTGCAATTTGAACGTTTACAATACTCTTTTGAAAGGCGCTTTCGCAATCACAACAAATTTAATGAATTACCAGTTCAAACCTTCGAATTTGCAGTTATAGATTTGAGTTCAAATTGTTTTCTTACACGGGAAAAATGTGCTTATCGTCGAAAATGAAAGTTCTAAAACATCTTTCGATTGAAAAAAATAACTCATCGATTACGCGACGAAAAGTATACGTCTCGGAAGATATTTTACCTTGCATTTTTTAATGGAGGATTGAGTGAAATACCACGTGAATACAGGTAATTATTTAAATACGTTTATAGTTGTTAAAAAATATATATTTATTGTTTAAAAATCTAAAACTCATTCGACTGGATTCGCTCCGTCAAAAAATACAAAGTAAAAAACAGAAAAAAAGTCGTCTTAAAAGTTACGTGTTAAAAATAGTTAAAAACTGCGTTATGGGTATTCTTCAAAAGCGCGTAGGAAATCAAAATTTAAATATATACGAGTCGCCCAAGACTTTGTCGAAACTTTTTGTCTATACAAAATTGCACACATTACAAAGCAAAAGCCGCATTCAGAAAATTCGCATTGTCTTTTGAACAAAATTTAACGCGTAATTACGATATAATTTCGTATAAAGTTAACTCGACAAGAAACGCGTTAAATTTAAAAGACAGTCGTTTAAATGGGTTGAAAGTCAAATTTTGTAAAGTGTGTAAGTCGATCGAAGTGAACTTAATTTTAACTTTTAACTCGCTGATGCCCATAGCCTATTTGCATATTATACTTGATGACGATATGGTTATTGAAAAGCTTTTATATCGTCCGTTGGTCTAATTTTTTTCTTCTTCTCATATGCGCGTAATAATTCCAAACTTATTGAAATTATTCGTTGGTTGGTGTATTTTTTCATTTTATTTGGATCGTGACACGAAAACTCAGCCGAATCCAGGTCACACGCCATCGTATCATTTTGAATGTATTAACGAGCTATCTTTGCTGTACGATATATACGGCTTGAACAAAACGTATTAAATTATTTTGACGTTTTTGTGGGCGTAAATCAAATTAAATATTATACATGTAATAAAGTAGGCGCGAAGGATAAATAAAAACGAAGTGTACACAATGAACGACACACGCGTATATTTTAAAAACGGCAGCCAGCGTTCGGTTTCGGTATGTGCGAGATGTGATACAACGCGCAGAGTTTTTTAAACTCTGAGCGAAACGAGGAAGGTATCGGTTTTACAATAATGTTCTTTTTTTTATGTGTACACCTTTTCGACAAGTAGAAGTGCTTCGATTATAACGTTCTTAACTATTTTTCGGTAACGAATTTTGCTAAAAAAAACTATCGAAAATTTTTGTTAAAAACGGCAAAAACGCGATTTTATCAGAATTCTTTATTGTATTGCTCCGGCGCTCCGAAAATAATGGTCCTAGAATCTTGAAATTCACGTCGAACATGAAAACTTTGACTGAAACTAAACTTTCAACAAATTTCTATCGATTTTAAGCTATTCATAGCAATTATTATATTTTGAATCGTTCAAGTCATAAAAGGGGTAATTTTTGGTTTTAAGAGACAATACAGGTCCTACGTTACTTCGACTGTTTTCAAAGGAAATCTTGAAATTCCTTAATCGCAATTTTTTTTTCTTACCGTTTTAAATTTTTCGACAAAATATATTGTTTTGATGAAAAATAAAAATGCACAATAATCTGTCTACATAGGGAGTGATAAATAGCTACGGAAAAAGAAGCGGCTGATTTACGCTTATTTATTGTAGTAGGCCTTTTTATTAATTTATTTTACTTTATTTCTGTTTAGGTTATTTTTTAGACATTTGAATTGTCACAAAAAATTGAATTTTTTACCATATAAACGCGGTAAAAAATGTTTAAATAGTTTTTCAAATTTCGAGCTATTTATAGGAGTTATAGATTTTGGTACGTTTATTGAATAAAAGTGCAGGTAATTTTTAGTATTTAATACACGAAAACGTAAATCACATAATCTATACACACTGTGTTATTAATAATAGATATTATTATTATATCAAAGCTCCGCTCGGAATCGTTTTATTTAACGCACTCATCGCTTTAAAATTTATATACATACATATAATAACAAAACTCTAAAATCTTTCTAGAACTAACTTAATTTAAGCGACATTTGCAGCAACACCCATACTCACCATATTTTTTTTTCCATACGGATTTTCAATCAAAACTTCAGAACAAACAAGCCGCGTGACTGAGTTTCAATCGATTTCACGTGGATATCTGGATCGTCGACAACACTATTATTTCGTTTCATTTATGACTCGTGCCGCGAACGGAATCAGAAAACGAGAAATTAATTTATTAAACAATCGGATAATAATCATTACGCGCGACGCGTGTGTAATGCGCTTCAGGAATCTTCACAACGGGTTAATTTATTGATATAATATGAATAGGCACTGTCAAGTGATAAACCGTCTTCTGACGCAAAGTTTTGTTTGTGACGGCATTCGTTCCACCGTTTCAGTAGGTCCCGAAACCGGCATTTGCACGGGGGCCTCATCGATTTAGAGGCCCGTCATCAAACGGTAAATTAAAATTAAAATACGTTTACATAGTAATAAAAAAACAATGAAAATAACGAAGCAGAATTGTTTTTAGACGCAGAAGAAGACAAAGATGGATTTAAATCAAAACGATTTGCAATGATTGTCTACGAGAAGTATTTCTAGTCGTGTATGAAATCAAAATGTCATTATAAAACGATAAAACGTCGAGTAAAACGCGTCTCTGATCAGAGCGTTCCGTTTTGGAAAAATCAGTAGATGGTCGTTGTAATGTGTTTTCAAAAAAAGAAGACGTGCTCCCCCCGTCACACGTCCATCTGCGATTCAAACACTGCCTGAGCGTACACAATCAAGACATCCGTGATACGGACTCTGTTACTGCGGCAATCCAATGGTGGAGGAGAGCAACGTTTCCGGAGCCTTCGGACGTAAGAAGTATTGCCGTGAGCTCAAAGACGTTGGATACGGCGTGTGACATCAAAGAATACGTTTTTTTTTCTTTGAAAGTACATTTTAAACAAAAAAATTCTTCTTCGAGAAAATTTATAAACATAAATACGATATATTATTCACTTTATTTGTGTTGAAATTAAAATGCGTCGACAAATATAATAAAAACGTTTGAAACACTACTCGAATTCAATAAACTTTAATAGTTATTTATCACTTTATTCATTAGATACAATAGCGAATATTTTTTTAATATCAACAAAATGCAAAACAATACTCCGTGTGCGATAATATCCTGCGTCCGAAGACATGATGTTACGTGAATTCGTACGGTTCGTCCTGTAACGATGATACACTTCGACAGATCCATTGTCTTCGTCCGACAGGATAAGTGATATAATAAACAAACGAATTGGTAAGTTTTCCGGACGTTTAACTCTTGTAAATCTATTTTTTTTTTTTTTCGTAGCGTGTGTTCCATTTCAAATTACGTCTACGAAAACGTTTCGTATTATTATTTTATGTTAATAATACCCTAGTTCGCGCTCGATAACTGAATAATTCATCAAAAAAATAAATGAAATATATCATATTAATATATATATATATATACGTATAATAACGTACAGTAAATAATATATATTATTACGTGTTTATCGTATATGAAAAAATTACTGGATATTTACAAATTGTGTATTAAATAATATATTCGTATTTCGAAATCGTATCGCCCCAGTTAAATCACACGAGTGCATTTGGGTAGGATAGTAAAAAAAAAAAAAGAAGCGAATTTTATACTTTTACTTTCATTTTATAAATTGTAATGCGTGTAATTTTTTTCGCGCGTTAAAACGAACACGAACTGCGTGTATTTTGTAATTTAAGGTAGTTACTACATAAAAAGCGAATGTTGTATAGGAATTCTCATATTTATTTTTCAAAATTTTTTTCAAATTACGAGTTATGTAGCGCATAACTATATTGATTTTCAATTTGTTCATTTAAAAAGTACAACAATTAATCGAAATAAAACGTGAAATAAAAACCAATCGGATTTTACTGCGGTTTTAAACGTAATCGAATCTAGTATTGAAAATAATGAACGCGAGCGGCTGTTATTCAAATGCGTTAAATTTGTCAATTCTCGAAAACGGTTTGTTACAAAAAAAAAAAAGCATTTTTTCTCTATAACTCTCCAAATATCGTCACGCGTGCCGTAGAAAATATTTGATTTCGGTTTTTTTTTCTTATTAGGTGTAGCGCGCGATTAAGACCATAATACAGCGCTGTTTCCGTGAAATCAAAATATCGTAACGGATTTCCGGCAATTTTTTTATTTATTAGATTCTGATCGGAGCGAGGAATGCGTATTGGTTTTAAAATTGTGTGGTTTTTTTTCATGTCTGTACGCAAAAATTCTACCAGAAGGAATGCTCCGATCTTTATAGACATACCCGGTTTCCGGTAGCAACTAGTCGGGGTACTTAAGAGAGGTCATTTTTTCGATTTGCTCACGAGCGTTTAATAACAAAAAAAAAACTGAAAATCACATAAAAAAACGCGATTTCGTCGAAATCGATTATCGTTATATCTTCGTGATTTTGAAAATAATGGTTTTATAACCTTGAAATAATCATCAAATATGTAACTATACAATTGTGAATTCAAATTATTAGAGAAAAAAATGTCTTTCAATTTTAGCCTGTTTATAGCAATTATTAAAGATTTATGAGTTATTTAATTTCATAAAAGAGGTAATTTTTGGTTTTAAAAAATCCAATACAATTTCAGACGCACGCGTTACTTCAACTATACACAAAATGAACATTTTTGTGTATCAAAACAAAAAATCGCGGTTTGTCACAATTTCACATTTTTTCTGGACAAAGTGTATTTTATTTATTGTGGAAATTTACGTTCGTTCAAAACTAATGTCTTTATAGAGTCTTGACATTTTTACCAAATACGTATCTTTTTCTATATATTTATAAATATATATATATTTTTATATATTATACAACTACAACAACAACAACAACAACAACAATAATAATAATAATAATAATAATAATAGTAATAATAATAATAATAATTGATTTATAAATTGTTTTAAAATTTATACAGTAATAAAAAAAAATTCGAAAAATGTTTATCCGAGTAATTCGCACTTGAACGGCATCCACTGGTGCAACACGGCTACATTCTCTCTCTCTCTCTCTCTCTCTCTCTCTCTCTCTATCTTCTAATTCGTCGTTTTTTTGTGTCTTCGTTACGTTCTCGACGTTTCGCTTAAATCTCTATTCGTTTTTCGCGATATTTCGTACGAAAATCGACGGACAACGCGTTTACAAAGAGCTGTGACGACGACGGCAACGTAACAACGAACGTAGCGCGTCCGGCGTTTCGACAGCGCGGGAAATTCGCACGCCAACGCGCGGACGTGAAAGAAGTAAGACGAACGCGTTACCTGCTACGCTGCACGGTAGGAGGAGGAGGAGGAGGAGGAGGAGGAGGAGGAGGTATTTCGCAACAACCGCCTCTCGTCTGTATTTACATAATTTCCACAGACGCGAAAACGTTCGACTCCGATAGGTTAGGTTAGGCCGATTTCGGGCGAAGCGCGTTGCGGAATATCTCGCACAATCCGAAGTGGCTCCGGTTCCCCGAGTACCTGGATGTGGAACTAGTGCGATTCCGTGGACCCGAAATCCGGGATCTCCGGTTGAACTGCGCCCGCGGCGTCTGATCGAAACGATTCCACCCGCCCCCGCACTCCGTTTCTCTCGTCTACCGTGACCGACGCAGAACACTATATGACCCGTGTCTATATGATATTATTACCGCACCCAAAGTCTGGGGAAGGTGGCCCCGACGCCGAGCAGACTTCGGATCTAGTCGGACTGCAGTATCTGATGATACTTGTGTCTGCAGTGGCGTAATACTACGACTCGGTGGCGTGGCCAGAGGGGAGGGGCTGATGGGGCTGCAGTTTCCCCCCTCCCTCGAAATGAATAAATAATCGGTTTTTTTTTTAGTAGGTAATATATCAATTGTTAACATATAAATTAATTAATTATCAGCCTCTGCCCAAAGAAAAACCCTGGCTACGCCACTGGTAGGACCATTTTTTTTTTTTTTGGGGAGGGGGGATATTTGTCACGAGTAGTGAGAAAAAAAATTAACGTTTATACAGGTATCAGACAAATTGTAATTAATTACGTCGGAATCATTCTTTAAATCTTTCAGGCAATATAACACTTCTCCTACTAATGATAATGGATTTTTTTTAAGTCGATTCGCGCAATCCGTAATTTTTCGGTATAAAGGTAAACCGTAAGAATAAATATAACCTAGAACACATAATGTCGCAATCACGTCAATATTATTAAAACGTTTAATATATATTATGTGTACTTACATTCAAATTGATATTTAGAAAAAAATTTTACTATTTAAAAACTGAAATCTATATAGAATAGGGCGATATATGCTTACTTTAACTCCTTATTAAAAACTCTGAATCTAGAAGTGTCTACGATTTTCTCGTCTAGCAGAAGAAATCCGATAAAAAGGACCGGTTTCACACACGCCTATGGATGCTGAAACGAACGTGTTTTCTTTTCTAAATTAACGTATATTAATAATCATCGTTATTTATACGTTTTTAATTAGTTTTATGATATTATTATAAAGCTTAAATAACCAAAATACGGTATATAAATTTTTTTACACATAATTTTGGTTACCTTATGACTTATCGTCATTCGTACTGATGTCAGTCTTCAAGAGAGTCTTCAGCGAATATCTGTTCGGTATTTATTCTGTTGTAGCAGATTTTTCTTTTTTCACAACTGGCAGTATCGTTGTCGGGTACTCATAAACTTTCGCATTAATTACTCACTCAGTGAGTGTGATTATATATAGATGTGTTAATCGCTTGTTGTTCCTATATTTTTCTAAATTTTTCGAGACAATTTAAAAATACATAATTGTTTTAAAGGTTTTCATTAATACTTCATCTCATGATTTTTAATTAATAAATAAGTACAAACGTGACTTAACCTAACCTTGAATACACGCCCACGAAAATGAACAAAATTGCTACAAAATGAAACTGCACCAGAACGTTCCGCTCGTTTTGAACGCGATTGCCGTTTGGTTCGACTTGAAAATATTTCCACTGGGTCGGCCGAGTCGCCGAATTAAGTGTAACTCGTTACAAGTCACGACAGTTACTCCGCAGTACGGGGTGCAGACTGTATATTGTAAAATTTTTATAACGGGACTTTTATTTAAACTAAAATACCCAGAAAAAAAAAATCACCATAAACACGCAATGTTTTTGACATTTCATAATGTTAAGAAAATCTCTTTGTGTTTTACTGTTATATTTTACGAAGGTAAATTTTTTATGCGTTATAATGCAATTTGATCAATAACAATTTAAATTTTCATGATTATTCTCGAGTTCTTTCGTTACTCGGGGTTTTTTTATATTTCTCTAAAAAAAAAAAAACTTATGCCGCTTAATAATACTGTGGTACTCAAAAGAAGAAAACAAATTCGCAACAATACGGGCATGTAAAATTTATGAAATAATAATAATATTAATCTAATGGCTTTTACGAAAAAAATTATTATTATTATTTTTTAATCTGTCCGTAAAACGTTTGAACGGAAAATATTATTTTATTATTGATGCGTGTTTATTACGGGAATAACCGATGAGCATTTAATAATATATGAGAATTAAATCGTTTTATTTTTCCAACCTTTCAAACACTTCAAGCCGATCACATCTTCTACCCACCAGCTATATTCTCGAGTTCGAACTTTTTGTCTTTGCCCGTTCGATTCCGTTCAGAATTTTCGTAATTAAATACATATTTTAAACTTTTTTTGAATGTCAGCACATGTCTAATTCTTATAAATTATATTATATTATAGATATAAGCGTTACTTTTGATAATAACGTTTATTATTAATTTTCGTTTTCTTTAAAAAATCGTTGAATTCTCGCATTTTGTGCGAAAGCACACGACGTGAAAAAAAAAGCGAACTATACGTATATGCATTCATAATAAGGACACGTGGAGTATAGTGCATAAAAGCATTTTAAATAATGTAATGTTTGGAAAAATTTGTCGGTATAATCAATGATTGAATTAGGGGGGTTGGGAGTACCTCTTCTTTTTAAAAAACATTTTACCGTATTCCTTCTAATTTTTCATAATGAAAACGGTATGGGACGGTTTAAGCACAGAATAGATGAAATTGTTCTATTTCATCTGTTCTGTGGTTCAAGTAATACTTTAACTTTTAAGTTACCCGAATAACTTTACCTAAATTACCTAAAATCAATAATACTTTATTCAAATACTAAAGTTTCAATACTAAAATATGTTATACACTTTTATAACTTATTGTGCATATCGACGTTCGATATTCAAACGGTTATAAAACGTTTGAAAATTATCAGTTAATCGCACACGACAGACCGTCGTTATATATAGGTTATTTAAAATATACAATTGAAATATTTATTGTCCAAACGATTGCGGTTTTATTTCGGAGTGATTGCGAAGGTCTCGGTTACTCGTGTTTACACGGAGTGCAAACGTTTCGGTCTGTGTATTCGTCGAGCCACTACTGCGCTGTTATATTGCGACGATACGAAATGTAACGTTAACGATTCGGCGAAATTGAATCAATCCACGAACGGATGAAACGAAAACTGTATATAATGATTATTGTTATTACATCGACGGAGACCGACGAAGCAAATTGAAATAATTACAATATATCGACGATATCGTCACTGTAATGCGTAAAATCGAGACACCGGCGGCGTGTATATTAAATTGTTTTTAAACGAAGGAAAATGCTAGAATACTCGAACGTGCGTATGATCGTATGTACGTTGCAAAGTGTTGAGATAGAAACAAATTTTTACATCCGGAAAAATAGATTAACGTGTATAATATGATGAGATTTTAAATGCAATTCCATATAACACATTTGAATACTTAATAAACGCGTAATAATTATATTTTTTATCTGATATACCATTTTTGTTTTTTAAAAATGTTGTGCGTTTTTGTATAATAATCGAAGATTCGAGTGCAATAATTGCAATAGATACATTTCAATTCACAAAGTATTCGGCGGACACAAAAATTTTTTTTTTTTTAAACCACAAATATTAACGCGCTTTGTATTTACTTATAGACATATATATATAGGTAAAGTATTTTATTTTTAGATTCGCGCGATATTTCGTTCGTCTCACGACACAGGAGATACGCATTTTTTTAGCTGTTTCGATTCGACTATAGATCTACACGACCACTGGCGGTTGTATTGAAGTCTTGAGGGGAGGGGGTGAACTCAATCTCAACGGTGAACTGACGACCTCCACACGGTCACGGAGTTCAACCTCCGCCAAATCCTCATTATCGGTATTAGAAGTTTATGACTCAAATCAATTGCGACGGACAATACGGATATTTTCATTGAAAAACAAAAATAATGTCTTTCATTAACACTTTTTGAGCAGGACTCTATTCAAATCCTCCCGTTTTTCAAAAGTTTAGGATAGATATCTAATAATTAAAAATATGTATTAACGAATATAAAGTGGCGAAAACTGCACGGGGGTTTGGGGATGATCCACCTATGGCCTCCCCGCCATATATCCAGAACTGTGTAAGACCGTACGTCATACACAATATTTTGTAGTTTCGACGACAATAATGCGCTCTGGGAGAATCGGCGAAATCACGGTCCGCGTCGAAACTAAGAAGCGTTTCTTGTGGCAGAGACTTGTGTGTATTTTGAGGAAAAACGAAATACACACTGGATCGCGTGCGTTGTGTTTAAAGGACGACAATATATTATAATAATAATTTACTGGCGAGAGCGAGCGGTCCGAGTGGAAAAAAGAACACCGATGACGACGGCCTTGACGGGGGCGTGTATGTACAAATTAGAAGTTTCCGATGTTTATTACTACCGACGACGTTATGATTACGCAATGCGACAGAGATATACGCGCGCTTCGTGAACGCGCAGAGGTCAAAACGGAAACGGATTACGCGGCGCGCCCACGTCCGCGGACGTTATAATACTACGCAAAAACGTTATAGGTACCACGAGAAACAACGAAACAATCATCATATATATATATATTTTTTATATGTATATGTAGAAGTCCGCGAACCGGCGAACGAATGTCATAAGTCGGCACCGAGGTCGTCACTGCATTTCATATACACGAGACCTTATATCGTACCTACTCGCTCGACTTCCTACGAAGTTCTCGTCATACTTGTCGGTGTAGAGTAGTTGTTCGATGCCAATAAAACCGAATGTATGGCCGACAAGCAAGACAGAAACCGCATAACTGTTTACGTCGAAATAGGGAACGAGAAATTACACGGAAGAAGAACGTCGCGGTCTAGGAAGCGTATACCGCGCGATAATAAATCGAGAGCAGATGTCAAAAAGAGAATTACCGTGGCTAAAAAAAGTACAAACAAGCACCTCGAGGCGGACATCGGAAAGACATTTATTAACACCTTTGTGTGATGGACGTGAGACACGGACGATAATATGAGGAATATACGGACGAGAAAGACTAGACAGGCAGCATCCACGTGGATGCGGAGGGAGACGAACGATCGAGTGCCGGCAGAGGTCAGAAAGAACAAAGAAATCTAGTGAGCGACATTGTGAAGAGGCGAATTGAATCGCGGTGCACGATGAGACACAACAGCTTCGTTACTACGAACGTCTTTGAAGGAAGAATCGTATGGGGAGAAAAGTTAGATGTCGTCCCAGACAATCATTGGTGTAGGACCATTGCGCAACAATGAGCTGCGCGAGTCTTATGAACATCTAAAACGAAGATTGACCCGTAGAGTGGTATCACAACAAGACGTAGCCCGTTAAGAATAATTTGCAGATGTCTATGACTTATTTTATTTATTTAACGCCTCGGACTATGATGCGTTTTCTCGTGGTTGGACAACATATGTTTCTATAGCCACGCGTACGAATCCGAATAACTGATTTTCATTTTTCGTTTTGTAAATTTTCGATGTTTACAATTTTCGGGGTATTTTTTACAGCACGTGCACCTAGAATATATTCACGTGAATATTAACACGATATATATATATTTTCTTTATTTATAAAAAGGTATTTAGCCGATGTATAAATTCTAAAATTTATATTGATAACCAGAATAAAAAAAACTGTTTCGAATACAATTTTCATAAGACCTATCGTAACAGTGTCGTACTAAAAAAATAAATAATTTTCCGTATTATTATTATTATTATTATTATATAAAGTATAATAAAGTACAATATCGTTTACTTAATTTATAACTCTTAATAAATCTATACCCATGACCTATCCACCAGCTATTCGACGAGGTAAAGTGGTTGCCCTGCACGTAGTTATATTACAATAATATATGCGGCCTGCACGGCATCGTATAACAATATTTACGCTCGTAACGTTACAATATGATATTTTAAATTACGGTAATATTATTCGCGTTGTGGATCGCGGTAAATATAACGCGTAGATCACGTATAGATCCGGTATAAACCGAACATGTATATCACGTCGGTATTATTATTATTATTATTGGATACTTATACGATAGTGCCGAACGCAGTAGATCGCGCCGAGACGGCGAAATGAATAAGAAGTGTAGAAGAAAAAAAGTGTAGAGAGAAGTCTAGAAACGCGTTTGCACGCGTAAGAAAACCTACGATACAATACGGCGTATATTATATAATAAATTGTATCGAAATGCGAAAAAAAAAACGCACTAATCATTGTCCAGAAAAGCGTGAAGTCTATAACACATACGTTCGTGTTCGGATCGATAGGACATGTAAATTCGTATAGAATATATTTTTACTCGTTTCTTTTTTTTTTCTCTCTCTCTCTACGTTTACGGTTGACGTTGGAAATTCGGTATTATAATCCGTACACGCAGGGCGTAAAACGCACGTCTATTCGGGATCATCTGACCGCCGACGACGGTAGACGTCGGCATTATCTGTGAGAGACCGTTACAAATCTCTGGATGTATTGTCTATACGATGATAAATTAGCGTGACACGCGAGGCTGATTGTATTAAAATATCCTCGTTTCCCTTCCCTCGGTTTGTTCCCCAGCTAATATTGACGTGAAATAAATAAATACGAAAAAAAAAATATATATACATATACAGTAAAAAATAATCTCACGTGTGTCGCGGTCGCGTCGCGGTCGTTTTCACTAAATCGGAAAGTGAACGAAAATCGATTTGGTCGTCTCGCCGGCTCGTGCCCGGGATGATGTCTGACGACGGTACAGAGTAGAGTTTCGCGCGCGACGACCTGAATGTAACCTGAATGTATTATAATATTACGTTTGAAAAAGCAAAAAAAATTTAATCCGATTCGGTTATACGGCGGTCCCGTGTAAATTCGATTTATCATCGACGTCATTATACGTCGCGTGTATTATAATTTCACGCTTCTTCGCGCGAACATATTATTTTCCGCTATGACATCGCAGAACTTTGTGTTATTAATAAAAAAAATAGAGGTATTGTAAAAAAAAAAAAATAGAGACAGAGATTATTGTAAAGAACAGTCGGCAAAGCTAGATTGACCGGCAAATCTTCGCGTACCTAAATATGTATATAGGTAGTTGAACTCGTGTGCGATTAATTCAAATAAACGAGTATTTCAAGATGCGACCCTATAGTGCTGCTGACTCGGTGGAACGTTTAATCGGTAAAAAATAATATTTTAAAATCGTTAAACCGTCAAAGTTAATGCTAGTCGAAAATGATTGTTTATATTTTGACGCGTCTCCTCTTCGTGATCAGGATCCAAGACCATCTGTGCAGGAAAACAAAATGAACGTGGTGTGTCACACGTCTATAAAGCGATAGAACATTTCATGGTATATTTGCGGAAGCGTCGAGAATGAATTCCGGACGAGAAAAAACGAAATTTCAGTTAAAAAAGACATTTTTTTTATCATATTTTGTTCTTTCAAAAACTAATATCATTATACATTTGAACGTATATATATATAATTAATAAAATTTTAAATATTTACACTGCCTACATTTATTTATTGTGTTCAAAATTCTGGTTTTATTAAATTGCCCAACGTTACCTTTCGTTGATATTCACGAATTTTCGAAACCGTTCTAGACGATATCGATTCGGCGCATCCCATCATCTTTGCCTCCACTGCCATCCGTATCACCATTCGTATAAATTCGCAGTCGAGAAAAACCTTTGGAATAAGCCCGCCTGAATAGAAAGCAGTAAATTTACTGCGACTTTATGCGAATCGACGGGGGTACAAAATGTGGAAAGAAAATCGTGTGATCACAGAATTTTGGGCAGTAAAAAAATTTATTTCGCATATCGCAACTGCGTATTTTGAAGACGAGTGAATATTAAACTCATTTTGCATATATTTCAGATTGGTAGTCTGTAAAAAAAATATATATTTGTATACATGATATGTTCGTAATAAAAAAATTGAAAAAAAAAACCCGATTATTCTTCCCGTTTTCATAGGCTACAGCTATTGTATAACGATATAACGAAGACGATATCGGACAATTGCAATCCTTAGTTTTCTAATGATTCGTGTAAATAATTACAACTTTTTTAAAATGTTTATTTTATAAAAATTATTCTGAAACAAAGTATTTAAAATAATTTTATTTGAATACTCTAAACGACTGGTAAATTAAAAAAAAACACTTCGAACTACAATTTTAACGTTCTCGTTTCCGTAAGTAAAACGAAGAACAATTTTCACGTTAAAAAACGAGTTCGTCAGTCAACGCAATCGATAGTCGTTCGTGTTACTGCGTATACTTATATTCGCTATTATAAATATTTTCCAACACATTTTATTGTCGTCACCCCAAATCCCAAGTTTAAATTGTCGCTTGTTTTTGATTTACCGCGTTCGACATTCGACTTCTCGCGTAGTCGAAGGAGTCAATTTGTTGTGGTGTTGCGCGCGAATATACGCGTATACACTAATATATTAAAAAACAAAAAAAAACTTTTGTTTGATTAACCGCGCTGCTCGTTTGTTCAAATAAGAAAGTCATTTTCACTGTTGTTAAACTTAAATCAGTTAGAGCGCACTTGCAGGTCTGCGATTATTTCGTAAAATCCTTTAAGTGTCTTGTATATATATATATATATAGTAATCGGGTTTCGGATGCATTTGCATATTTTTTGTGGAATATTTGACACGATGCTTTCTAAGATGAACATGTGTTTTATGTAATCACTATACTAAAAACCAACTTTTATGGTGTAATTTTTTTCGACGTTTTTGATGTTTTATGGCATTCAATTTTGAGCCCTATATATATATATATACATATATATATATGAATATTGATGTTTTGTGTATGTGCGTTCGATAATTCGCCTCGAATTCGACGTATACGGAGCTGTTGTATAACAATAATAATAATTGTGTGTCTAATTATTATTATATAATTAGAAAATAATAAAATAGATAATTTAATAAATGATATCTTAGATGGATTATAAAGAATTGTATGAATTGATATCCTCCGCAATAATATATATATATATATATATGTAATTGGTGATCGTGCAAATATCCGTTTCGTTTCAGGTTACGGTCACATCGCTCCGAAAACGTTGAACGGGAAAATAGTGACGATATTTTACGCGATAGTCGGCATACCGCTGATGCTCTTGTGTCTGTCCAACATCGGTGACATAATGGCGCATTCCTTCAGGTTTCTGTACTGGAAAGTGTGTTGTTACACGTGCACCAGAAGGCAGAGGCGCGTGCAATCCCTGAGGAGGTCCCGCAGTCAAAGGTCCACGACGAGATCTCACGGGTAAGATTTTATGTACATCATTATAATATTATCATTATTATTATTATTATTATTATTCGGACACGCCGGGCCGTATCGAATTTGCATATATTCAAACCGAGTCCCGGGCACGTTCGCCGTTTAAATTCCCCGATGACTTGCACACAGGCCTACACATAAGTATGCATTTATGTAAATCATGCGTATACATATTTATACATACAGTGTCGAGTTTTACGGGTATCGGATATCTGCAGTGTTTTAACGAACGGTTATTAATAGTCTATTTAATACACAATTCAAAAGGGCTACAAAGAAAAAAAAAGTGGCGAGCTGCTGCTGCTGCTGCTTAAAGTGAATTATTGAGATAAATGTATTAGAGTTTTTTGTTATTACTATACATTTGAAAGCAACGCGATAAATCGTTTGCATTCTTCAAAACGATTCCGAGCGGATTTTCGGTGTAATATTATTTATTATTAATAATATTGTGTGTATATATAGAGTACTGATACGTTACCTACGATTTATTTCTGGTTTACTTCATTGTGGTCTTTGCACATATTTTAGATTCTGAGCAAAGCGAGGAAGCTATATTGGTATGTTTATTTTTTGTTATTATTTTTTCTGTGCACGAATTTTCGACTAGAAAGAATGCTCGCGGATGATCTCTTCGTGCGTTACGTTCCGACAGCAATTCGTATAGCTATCTGGTACTTTATTTGAAATGTTATTTTCTCAATGGTTTTAAAGAGCGACATAAAAAAAAACTACCAAAATAATGGTCCTAGATTATTGAAATTTACACTGAATATATAACTTTGCGCTATATAAATACGTAAAAAAAAATTTTTCTCTTAATTTTGGCCTATTTATTGTAATTATTAAACGTTGAGCTATTTAAGACGTAAAAAAGGTAATTTTTGATTTTAAGAGCTGAAAATTCGATGGAAAATAGGTTCTAAGACACAATTCTTTTTTTATTATTACTGAAAAATTTCCGACAATTACATCGATATCAATTGTATTACACCGAAGCTCAGCTCAGAGTCGTTTGATTGAACGCAATGATTTACCGTTTTGCTTTCAATTTTATATTAATAACAAAACTCTAAAACATTATCTAAGTAATTCACTTAAACGACACACACACAGCGCCCGCGGCTCGTTACACTTTGAAAAAATTTTTTTTTAATAACAAATTTATTTAACCGAGAAAATTGTTGAAAAAAACGTTAAAAGCAATTGCGAGTTTAACGAATAGATTATACATATATATTGTTTTGGAGAGGCGGCATTTTTTCGCGGGCCTACGGCGGCACTAGTGCTAACGCTGGACTCGTATTCAACAGATTTTGTTTTAAAAAACTTTATTGAATACTGTAATAACTCAAAAATACGCTGCTAAGTAAGAACAAAATTGCTTTTTTTTATATATATATAAAAAAAAAAAAAAAATTCGAAAAATTTATGTAGAAAAATAATAAAGTCGTTTACATAACGTCTACAGCACACACGTTATTGTCTCGAATGTTTCGCGATATATCCGTCACGGACGGTATACGTTTTGACAATGACTCTTATTCCGTGATAACATATTTCTTTATTAGGTCTCGGGCAACTTCGCTGAAAAGGACCGGTCGCATATCACAGAGGTCCGCGGACAGTGCTCTCGGAATGTCCGATTGTTACACCAGGTCGTCGTATTCGGACACCGAATGCAGGTGATGTGATATAAACCTATAGGAATCGCGGTTATTTTTTCGATATAATTTCTATGTTTTTGATAAATTATAACACATAAAATCATAACGATATGTCGACACAGGTATTACGATAAAATGGAAAGAGAGTACGCAGCGTTCGGTGGCGGAATGCCCGGGAAAGCGCCGAACCGATACCAGCTGCAGCAGCCGTCCCGGTACTCCGACACGGTGCCGTTACGCAGACATTCTCCGGCCATCAAGCCCAGGTCGACCAGTCAGAACAGCGGACACCGGAACAATCCTAACCATTACCACGGCCGTTACCGAGTACCAGGTATAAAGTCTCACATAAATTAAGTAAAATTCATAACTCTCGATTCGTCTGTGAAAGCGTTTTTTTTTTGATACAATACAGAAGGATAAGGATCGCTCCGAATTTCACGCGTAGAAAATCGTATTTCGTTAGGCAATAGTTTCTCAATAGTTTTCGTTTATCGGTTATTATATACGACAGGTATATTTTGAAAATCGCAATAATTTTCGTTTTTTTTTTTAGATTTTGAACGGAGCGAGAAACGTATTGGTTTTTTATATGATGATGTGTTTTTTTTTATGCCTGAAAAATAAGGAGTGCTCCTATTTTTACAGCAATAATCGGTTTCCGGTAGCGAATTGCGTCTAGTTGGGGTACTATAGGGAGGTCATTTTTTCGATTTTTTTCAAAAGCGCATAAAAAAAAATGTTTTTATAAATACCGAAAAATTATCGTTATTTCTTCGTAATTTTGAAACTAATGCGGTTATAGAAACTCGAAATATTCACTAAATATGTAGACATAACTTTTTATTAAATCAGGGAAAAAAAAATTTCTTTCGATTTTGAGCTATATTATTATAACAATTATAGATTTTGAGGTATTTAATTCGTAAAAGAATACAATATTTGTTTTAACGTTCAAAAAAATATACCGATGTCTATTATAAGGCCATAGAGGGACGGGCGATTGGTGCTCTGTATCCTGCTTAAATCCTCCGCCAACGGTTGCCTTCTCGATCGTCGGCACTATATTGTATAGTTTAAAAACTGACATAAATACCCCCGACGCGTTTTACTCTAAGATATAACACGGCGCAAGGAAATTGTGCGTGTGCATAGTTATTGTTTTTCATTTTCCTCGCGGTGTTAATTCAATGTAAACACGAGATGCCTACACTTACAGCTCACACATTTATTATTCCAAATACAAACACTATACATACACATATGCCGCCTACACGTGCTTTGGAAAATGTGTGTAGTTAAAAGAGACGTTGCGAATAATATCATTAAAATGTATAATATACACAACGGCGGGATCTTAATAGTGAAATAAATTTTAAATATCGCGCGAATAAGTTTAATCTATTAAAACGCATCCTACGCGTTTAATTTAAAATACAGAACTAATATTGTATTATAGTGTTGTATACAAGAGAATGGATGGAAACTATACGTTAAATATGTTTTCTAAATAAATAATTTTTTTTTTTTTACGTATGGTACTTAGGCGTTTCATGTATGGATGTACGTTCGGTAATGTTTTTCAAAAAAAAAAAAGAAAAAAACAATTTTATAAATATACTACATAATTAATGACAATTTTTTTTGTTTTCAACGCGTATAGTTTTATGTACACATTTTAAAATCAAAGCAGAGAAACGTGTAGCCTACACATAATATCGTGTATTTTCATAAAGGTGTACATAGTAATAACTGGCACTTAATATGAATACATTTCAGAAATTGTATGGCAAATTGCGAAATAAAAGATTTTCTTTCCTTGTTCAATTTGTATTCCTTTTACGATATTACGGGTAATTCGAAAATAGAACGACTAAATTTAATTATTTTTTTTTTTTACTTTGGCAATTCACGAGATGCAACAATTTTTTATTCATATTTATTTTTAATTTAGTGATATTTTTAAAGGAAAGATTTACTCTCGACAAACATTGTTTTCATGAAACGCATGATCTCGTCTAACATCGTTAAACCGTTTTTTCTTTGAAGGATATATATGTATATATATAAACGAAGTTTTTATTTATTTTATTCATACTGAATGGTGTTTGAGATTCGGAGCGAATGTAAAGAATGCATTGGTTTTACAATAATGTAGTTTTTTTTTGACTGTGAACACATTTTCTATGACAGAAAAAGCTTGGATTTTTCAAAGTTTGTCCCAATTTTCCAAAACAAAAATAGTATATTTGTTCGGAACTTTATTCGGCACATTTTTCGATTTCCTCGCGTAAGTTTTCTTGAGTCCAACGGAGAAACTATAAAAAACATTGCGAAAAACCGAAAAAAATTTCGGCGCACACGATTTCACATTTCTACATAGTTCGTTGTTTCGTTATTAATTCCAAAAATACTATTTTGAAACAATTGAAATTTTTATCAGTTATTTTTATTTTTTTTAATATACTTGTATAATATTTTCTTTGAAAAAATCGGATCGATTTCCGTCTAAGTATATAACATTTTGAAAATTTCATTGATTTTAAGTTTTTATGTTAAAAAATTGAAAATGTCCAGTTTTACGAACCACGCTCCAAAAACGTAAATAAGAATTTATTATATTCTTACAACGTTTACAATTTTAGAAAATATATAGTAAGATTACTTTTTAAGAATTTAAATGTTGGAATTTTGTTTAAATCCGAAAAACGTCTTCCAAAATTACGGGGTTTTTTTTTAATTACATTTTTTTAGAGCGGAAGACGTAAAAATTTAATAAAACATTTATTATATATTATTCTAACGGTTATTACAAAATTTTAAAAACGTTAGTCTCAATTTTTTTTTTTTAGTTTTAAAAGTTTATACATTTCGCGCGAATCGGAAATTTATGTTTGCGTAAACCGCAGTTTTTTTTTTAAAACTCTTAACAGATCCAATTTTTATCTTTGCGAGCTCTGAACTGAATTATGTATTAAACATATATTAGTCTATTTAAATTTCAAAATTCATAAAAATCGAAACAAATTTCAAAAACGTTGAAAACGTCATTATCCGCGTTTGTTTCATTAACATTCATTAATCACGTCGATATATTATAATAAAAAAAAAATAGTTTATAGGTATTATTACTAAAAATATTGCATCATAATTATAACGAATTTATTATTCGTACTAGCGTCGTTCAGTATCGTTTTCCGAATACAATAATTTATTTATCATTACTTTCGAAATCAAAACGCAATAATACAACTCTAAAATCTCCGAGCGGCGTCCCATTTGAGTCGGGCGACAACAACCGCGGTGCCGGTAGATCGCTTTTTTTTTTTCTTTAAAATTTATATCGTTGTTTTGTTAGATCCGAGTTATTCAGACGGTGATCAATTGGACCGACACGAAATGCAGCAAGTTCCGTCGATTTTGTTCAACAAATACGCACTGGACAGAGACGAATCGAGGAGGAGTAAGTTTCTGTTAATTTTTATACTGTCTCCGCAGTAATTTATAGTAAAATACTTAAAGTTTTTCACGTCTGTTACGGAGTTATTTCTGTAGTGATTTTTTTCCCGAGATAAACATGTTCGAAAAGAAGTATTCGCGAAAGAAACAAAAAAAAAACTATTCGAAAAACAAATTATAATTAAATAATCGATGCACGTTTGAAAACACGCTGATTTATAATATGGTTTATATAAATAAATACGCGTATATCGTATATTATACAGGGTGGTTGTTTTTTTGTTGTTGTCGCGATTCAGAATTTATGTCGGAAAACATAAATAATATTTGTCGTGTTTTTACGCATTTTATTTGATATTTTTTCGTAACTTTAATATTTTTATTAACACTGAAATAAATTTCGTTGAAAATCTTAGCGGGCTCGACATATGTACAAATGGATTTTAGTTTCAGAGAAAAGTAAGAAAATACGACAATAATTTTAACTTTCCCCCGGATATGTACGATTTAAAATTCTTCGCCGGCTCGCGTATATTTTCAATGTACACCTAAATTCACACAAACTTTTTAATTACACCATAAATTAAAATTAGTTTCATTGTACGTATAATAGTCGACTGGATGTTCCGGACGATCTCGCGCTGAGAAACAAATGAAAAGAAAATACCGAATCGAAACGATTTAACGTAATTAAAAAATAATATATTGAGTTATAATTGAAAATTATTAAAATATTGTCGTCGTAAATGACAAAATATTATTATCGGTACATTCCGATGATTTTTTTTTGCATAATTTTTTCAACCTAATTGTCGTTTATATTCTAGCCCGCGTATCGGTTTGTCTTGCAGTGCTGGACACATTTATTGTGTAAATTTAATTTTTACAAAAATTAAAAACGACGTGACGTATATCTGGGTAGGTCACCCAATGATATACTGCCGGGGAATTCACTAACAAAACTATATATTATATTATTTCGTATGATACGTACGTTGACATATTTACACACGGTAACATGAAAATATTTTCAAAAGAAAAAAAGAACCTTGCAAATAAATTATAGCTTCCTCGTTTCTCCTAATAATTTAAAATAATTATATTTCCAGCCATTTAAAACGCAAAACTCTCGTAGAAGGTCTGTGTATGTGTATATCTATGTATATAATATAAGCAGCTGTGCGCGTACGTCCTGTTTGTCATATATATATAAAAAAAAATTATAATTAACAGTTTTATATTTTTTCAAAAAAATTACACGCGAGTATTGCATTTTTTTTTCGCGGATTTCGGTACGCTTTTAATACTAATAGGTAAACGTGTTAAAATGTATGAAAACCGTTTTCGTTTTGTGACTCTGAAGAGTTTTCAACATTAAGATTTTTCGCCGTCACAAATTTATTTTCGATCGGGTGGAAGAGTTCGCGCGTTTGTATTATAAGCAAAACTTTAATGATCAGTGTCGTGCTCAGCTCAGGAGAAGGGTGTATGTCAATGTGTAATTTCATCATGTTTTATAGGCTTAATTTTTGAAGGTGCAAAATAAATTTAAAAGCGTGTTAACGACACTTTATAAAGCAACTCGAAGTTTACATAATCGAGCGTGTCACTAATGATTAATGAATAATAACGTACCGAATTTTCTACAACGGAAAATTTGCAAATACGTGATTTTTTTTAGTAAAACGAGACGTTTTACTGGCCTCTCGTGATCAATTTTTTTAAATTTATACCCGATAAGTCGTATAGGTTGCAAGTTTTTATGATTTAAAGTAACTATATGTATGTACTGAATGTTTATACATGAACAGCAATTCGAATAACATGTCATTCATAAATCTAGCAAACTTTTAGAATCCGTAGATTTTTTTTTCTGAGAACAGTTTTTGAAATTTCCGTTCCAATTGTACCATTTTGGTTCAAAAATCACATTTTTATTTGTTGAAGAAATTTGAATATTTGAACGTGACAATTTTATTTTCAACACATTAACAATACAATATTTGAATGTTTTCTTTATTTTTTAATAAAAATTATGAAATGAGTATATATTTGAAAATTCGTGCGCTCATAACCGAGAAATATTTTTAAAAAATTGATAAAAAAAAACTGTTATTGGGGGCTATAATACATTCTTTCCCCAGTTCCCCAGGGACTGGAACCGAACCGAAAAGAACCGGTTTAGAACCGAAACCCTTTGAAAATGTAGGAACCAAAACCTAACCGTAACCCTAAATATTTTTAAAACCGGAATCGATATTTGGAAATAAAAGTGTTTTATATTATATCACTAATATATTTTATCACAAGAGATTATGTAAAAGTCCAATCAATTTCTACTAAACTTCTTAAAAAAAAAAATACAAAAATATATGACCTTTAAATATGATTAGACGAACTACTATATTATTATACTGGGTATACTTGTATGCCGAAGGTGAAACAACACACCGAACAAAAAATTGGTGCGCTAAAAAAATTATTGAAACCGTAATAATAATTATTCCACATTCTAAATTAATATATTATCGCTTTTTAATCGTAATTTCGATATTTTGAAGTACAGGTACTATACCGGTATTAACCGAAACCGAAATTCACAATTTTCATTAACCGGAACCGATAAAATCATTAAGGTTCCAGTCCTTGCAGTTTCCCCATCCCTCGAGAACGTCCTGCGACTAATTATCGCTTACGTCGTACACATTAATGGTGAAATAATTCTGCACCGCTAGTATTCATAGTTTGGGGGATATTATTATATTATATATGTATTCGAATTAATATTCAAAATATTTCACTGGCCAGACGTCCGAATTCCGTTTCCGACCGGGATTTTTCGACAAATTAATTATAACTCTATAATGATCCTTCACACGGTTCACGTTTACAGTTCAATTTTCTGCTTTATTTTTTAGTTCGTAATTTTTTCAATTTTCACACTCCGCCGACGGTAAGTATAGTTATATTTCTTCGCGAGCGAGCGCCGGAACTCGGATGAAAAGTATCCCTCGATAAAAGCCGCGAAACGCGCTGCGTGTAAAACGTAGACGTTTTAATCAGATCGGACACATCGCGTGAGACTCGCCGCAATAATTACGTACTAAATCCAATCATAAATAAATATTAAAAAAACCGAAGGGGGAACACGATTTATGGAGAAATTCCGAATTCTCGGTAAATAATTTTATAAATTGACCGACATTTTTTTTTTTGAAGTTCTTGAAAATCCGGCATACAACTTTAAGAAAAAAAAAAAAATTACGAAAAATGATTCGTCCGCGTCGGAAACGAAAAAAAAAATAAAATCGAAATAGCGCTTAAAACAATATTCGTATACGTCATGACCAGGGCTTTGAATTTCATGCACTAAAAAAGCCTTAAATATCCATGCATTTATGCACTAAAAACAAGTGAAATATGCTTTAAAATATGCACTATAAAATTTCAAAATATGCAATTTGAAAAAAAAAATTATACCCACATATGCTTGATGAAAAAATGTTTTATTTAAATAAATAAAAGCAAAAAATAGAAGAGAAAAAAGCAATAACACTGACCGAGAAAATGTAAATATTACGAAAAAAAGCGTTTATACAAAAAAAAATCATTAAAACATGCATATTTATACGCCCTAACCCCGGAGTCGCCAACCTTTTTAATCGAGTGAGCTACGTTCGAAATTTTAAGTCTCTGCTGATCGAAATCTAGGAGATTTTATGAGGAGATTTGTTTAATGTGCAAAAAAAAAATCTAAAGAATAATTATTTATTACGAGAAAAAAAAAATTGAAGTTTATTAATGCGTAATACCTGGCACTGGTATCGACCGATAATGGTAAAATTAATTTTTATTCGCGATCGACCTGTATTCCTAAAAAGATCGACCAGTCGATCGCGATCGACTGGTTGGCGACCCCTGCCCTAACCCATGAAATATGCAAAAGTATGCTAAATAAGATTTGGTATTTGAACTGTAAATGAGTCAAAATAAATTTTGGCCGAACCCATTTTCTTATACGATGTGGCAAAAAAAAAAAAAAAACACGCAAACGCATGAAATTCACAGCCCTGGTCACGACAGTCGGGGAAACAGCACGGACGTTTCGGAATCGTTGCAAATGTATTATATAATAGTGTTTATTTTGTAACGCAAGAAGGGTTTTTTTGATAGATCGATTTTGATACGAAATTTATTTCTAAATATTTTATTTCAATTGCAACAGACCCATAAAATATATCGTATCGCGCATATTGTGTTTCAAAACGTGTGTGTGTGTGTGTTTTTTTTAACAACATACGTACCTACGTGTCAGAACAGTGTCAATATATAAGAAAAACGTACATATTTCAAATATGTAAATTTCACGACTCGTTCGGTTTATTTTGCACTATTTATTAGACGCGAAGAAGACAGACCGAATAAGTTTTTACGAACTATACGTTTTTTTCCTTTTTTCACGACCAAATTGCAAACAAGTCCGTCCATATATGAGAACTATATACGTAACGGCCAATAAAAACGCGCATACGCGTTATATCTTATTATTCTTCTGCGCACCGGCTCAAAACGCATAAATTGCTCTTGGCAGATCGGCTTGTCCCGTTTAAATGTTTTTTTTTTACGAAATAGGTTCTAATATGTTTTTATCGTCGGGAAATAAAAAAAAAAATTATCTATTGATTTTACTTGGTTCACTTCCACTTGGTTTCACGTGCAGATTGTAAACGTCCAGTTCGTGAAGCTGCAAATTATGCGTTGCGCAATTTATACGCGTTATTAAATCGTTTAATTCACAATCAGGACGACTTTCGTGAAACGGACGTGTTTTTGTTCGTATACAGTGTTATTTATTTCGTAAAGTGGACAATTCGTTTTATGAAATATAATACGTTTCAACAGGTTAATCGATATTAAATAAACATATATTTACTCAATTATTTTTCAACGCGTTGCTCGCTTATTTTTTTTTTTATATAATTTTCTCGCGTTTCCGTTCGAAACGTTCACAAACACAATTTCGAAGTAGATTTTTCTTTTTCTTTTTTTCGCGTTGACAAGAAAAATATTCGTTTTCTAAACAAGTTTTGCATATTTTTTTCCACGCCTGTATCATTTTTTCCCCGCAGCTTTAACGAAAATGTATTGTGTCTACCGAGATGATTAAAAATCCCTGTGTATGCTTATATATATATAATTACTTATTTTTGTGTATCTAAATGACATTTGACGCGAATTCACGAAATTTATATACGACTTTTAAAAAGAATTTGAAACGGTCGATGTACGGTTTGATTTCGAAAAGAAATACGATGTCTATAATGTATATTTTGACGATTTGAAAAATAATTATCAGTCGATATTTGTTATGTATAATAAATAATTAAGATCTATTGTTTTATACTATTTTTGTCATACGATAAAAGTTGTAGGTTTACTGAGATTTCGGTTCGATAAGAATTCTAGCGTTAGCGTTACGGGGGTTTTTTTATATGCATTTACCTAACGTCATGTTGGCTATAAAATATTACTACTACTAATGCTACTAATAGAGTGTAAATTACCGACAACGTTTTGGCAACATGATATTAAAATTCCGTAAATTCGACCGATAATAATTCACATTTCGTAATCTGGACACATATCGGGCGTTTTAACTTAAAAGTCAGGTAGGTACCTACCTAAAATTAAAATACATTACCGCACGAAATAAACAAAACGTAAAATATAGCGGGGAAGCGAATTAAATTAATGTAGATTTATTACGTACGGTTTCTCGCGCAAGAGAACTGAACCAAACTTTAAGTATAATATATATATTATGTATTATTATAATATGCCATAAGGTTTTTGATTTTTTTTTTCTTCTAATGTTAAAAACCCCTATTTTCGTCTTTTCGTTTTGAACATTCTTTTATTTAATTTTTGAAAGTGTAAGAAATATAACTATATCCTTATATTCGGAATTTATATTAATATCTCATTGGCTATTCTTAATGCGTATAATATACGTATCTGTAAAAGAATATTTGGAAAAAAGTTGATTTTTATTGAAAGAATAATGAATTTCGATGATCATCTCTCCTTGGTCTGCAATTTCTAATTTAAACTCTATGAATTCTATCAGTTTCATGTGTTGTCATATACATTTATGATTTATACAAATTACTTAGGTACTTACTGAATATAGAAAAACAATTCAATGGATATAACAAGTAACGTGTCAGCCGTAACTCGTGTAAACTTCAATTACATATTTTTAAAAACTTTATATGAAATTTCCGATGATACCATTTTGGTTTAAAATTAGATTTTTAATTGACTTAAACTTTTAACTCGGTATATATATATATATATATATGTATTTATATATAAGAAAAAATAATACAATAATGCAACTGATAGTGATGAGTCGGAGATTATTTCCAATGTTACGCCGTTTACAACATTTCAACAGGACGTCACTGATATTGTACGTTTGGCTTCGGTTCTCAAATGACAAATACTCGTTTACGTTCATATTATGTACTATGATCGAACGTGGAAAATTTTTTAATGTCGTGGAGTAACCGCATTACAGAATGTTTTGAGCTTTTTTTTTACTTATATATTATGATTGAATACGTTTTTTTAATTTACATTTTTTTACACATATTTTTTATGAGATAATAAATGAATACGTACCGCGCGAAAACGTCGTCGAAAAGGATTTCGATTAGGTACCAGTCGTATTATGTGACTATATTTTTTTTCTATTAAAACTTATTTTCGAACCATTATTCGGAGGACATTTCGCATAAAATGAAAATGGATGTGCTCAATATATGGATGAGATTTATAATGTATGACGTGCATCGTTTTAGTTAATCCATCAAAATTTTTGTTTAAAGCAGTGCGCCAAAAGTTTTATGCATATATAATAAAAAATTGGAAAAATAATATTTTAAAAATGTAATTCTTCAAAATATTTCCTAATAGTCTTTTGAAAATAATGTGAACACCAATATTGTCGTTTTTAATAACTCGTATGATTCCAAGTCTTGATATGTTCAATGCTTATATTATATTGATATTACGTATTTAGTTTTTTTTTTATAGACACTATTCAATATTAACGATATCTTTTTTTAAATTTCTATTAAATAATGAAGGTTTAAAAAGAATTAATTGTTTCGTTGATACGATCACAACGATTTGATACAATTTTTAGTTTTATTTCGATATATCTATATAATTCGTCGCTTTGGTTATTCTTGATTTAAAAATGGTATTACACGTGATTAACCAATCCATATATATATATATATATATATATATATATATATATATATATATATATATACATAGGTTTTTTTATCTCGTATATAATCTGTATTTAGTACAATTCGAAAATGTATATTATTCGTAATTTTATTACTTAAAATATTACTGGAAACCAAGTTCTATTCCAATCATTCCGATAACTTAATAATAATAATAATAATAATAATAATAATAATAATAATATAATAATAATAATAATAATAATAATAATAATAATAATAATAATAATAATAATAATAATAATAATAATAATAATAATAATAATAATAATAATAATAATAATAATAATAATAATAATAATAATAATAATAATAATACGTAATAACTAATAATAATAATAGTAAAAGTAATATGTCACGTCGTATACACTCGGTATATCGAGAGGATTAATAAAACCACGGGAATGGTCGACGAGGCGCAAAAAGGATTATTGTGTCTATAACGTTATTAAACCGACAAGGGATGTTGAACAAAAAGTAAAACAGGAGCGCGAGATCGGATTATTAATACGATTATGAATTGAACTGATGTCGCTTCGTCCTAATGGTCACGTGTCTCGTTGATTAATCTTAACGGTGTTAAGCTATCCGGAACGCCACACCTATCCGATCCTCATCTACGTCGTCCACGAGCTTTCATTCACAGTCATTACCGCAGCATCATAATAAGGATCATCGTCGCACGGCGAATATATGAACGTGTGTGGTGTGTCGTCCTAGCAGTATGTGCTGCTGCTGTGAGTTGGATGAATAACGATCTCGCAGTAGCGAGTTCAGCCCGGGAGAAATGTCGTTTGAGAAGATGGACAGAGAGTATACTCAAATAATAAAAAACGTTTAGTTAAGTGCATTGACGTTAACGACTAGGCATTTTCATTAGTAATTCTCTACGAAAGAACGCGATGAAGTTAAAATCAGTCAGTAATTATATCGGATTTTCTGAAACATTTTGTCCGTGTTATAAATTACGAGATAATATGATTGTCTACGGAGTATTTGACATGCAAATGATGCGCGAACGTGTGAGAAGTAAACGATTATTAAAATTCGAGTGTATACCGTGCACGTTACCATCTTATAGTGCCCGTGCACGAGCGAATTTCAATCATTCGATAGAATTTTATGTGCGCATAGCACGGCGATATAGATCTAAAATCTAGACGAAAATCCAACTGCTTAGAACGTTTAATTTTTAGTTTTGGCAATTCAGAAGATTTTCCATACTAGATTATCGTGTTTGACTATTACTTAGAGTGTATACTAGAATAAATATTTAAAAATCAACGGTGTTTTTTTCAATAGAGTTTTAATTAAAACGCGAAAAATCGAATTCCACAATAACCAAGGAAGTAAACTGATGAGTTTAAATCATTTTACAGAATTAAATTCGGTTCTCTCGAATTGATCGAAACTTTGTTTAGCTTTAAGGTCTAAAAAAAGAGCGTGAAACACCCCCAGAATACAAATTAGCACTCCCAATAATTTCCATTGATACGAATCAATGCACTAACCATATAATGATATAACTATTATATAACCAGTGATACATATTGTGAATGATATTGAAATAAATACAGAAATAGTTTTGAACCAATTTGCGGAAAAACACAGACTTTTGCATCTTTAAAAATACAATTAAAATAACTTTTCTTTGAGCGGTTATTTATATAATATTTCGAGTAATTAATTGTTTTGTTGTTGATATGAATTAATTGATATTAAAACGAAAAATTTATGTTTATTAGATATTTATTTTTCTTAAGTTTACTATACACTGTCATTTTAATTTAATAATATGTGTACGATACATTTATTGAGAACTATAGGGAGTGCAAGCCGCTCACGTGTCTGGGATGAGTAATTTTTGTCGGGGCTCAAGCACCCATGGGATTTAATGAGGATTCGCGCCCATGCAAGTCATAAGACCTCGTGTTCTTGGCGTGTCACTGTAGAAGCAACTGCAGCTTCGACAGGTGGTCTGCAGTCAATTTCTTGATTTTTCTAAAACAGTGAAAATTTTTTTTAATCGAACACGCACTTAAATAATCCGTACGGAACAGCGGAAATCTGCATCTATATAAAATACGTATTGACGTGCACGTATCGGTGGCGGTGTTGGGGGTAAATTTTTTTTTTGTTCTTCAAACCGGGAAATATTTTTTTACGAAACTGTGAAAAAATGTTTTTTTTTTCTTCCATTCCTAAACGATGTGTTCAATAACAATAATATTGAGTACTTCAGGTATATATATATATATATATTTTTTTTTTATGTCGTTGCAGTTCATCCGAAGCAAAGCGAAGAGATCCGCCGGAACATTCGCGGTCACTCGGCCGCGCCGAATCTGGCGACGGAAACGCCACCGACGCGGTCGGCGGGCGCGTTGCGGACGAACAGCCGGAGCAAAACGCCGCAACATCTGGCCGTGGACATGCCGCCCATGGACGACGACCGACCCGATCAGGATTACTATCCGAAACCGAAATACCGGTCCAGACATCGGAATTCCAATCAGAGTAAGTTTCATCGCGTGAAACTCAACGCGCGTATTATGTTGTGCAGTACCTACGTTGTGCTCGGTATAACGTGTCACGTACTATAGGGCCACGATTTTTTACCCGGAGAATTTTTAAAATATTTTTTAATGTCTACTCTTGACACCGTAGACATATTAACTCGTGGACCGCGCATTCCACACATCCCGTCAGTTCGTCATCAGTTACGCGTAGAGTAAGAGAGATCAAAAATATGTGTATGAGAGAGGTACGTGTTGGGAATTACATGGAAAAAAAAAACTAATCCATTTATTTCATCCATGTATTATTTTATATTTATTTATCGATAATTAATGTCGATTATAGGCCGATATAAGTTGTCATAGTAGTGAATTGTCGGTAAAAAAAAAAAATAGTGACAGTAGACAGTCCCAATTCGTATATAGCTCCGTCTCTTTTGCTCAGTATCGACCCCCTGACCACTCTCTGTGTTAACTTTAAAAATAAAAATAATAGAATTTATTAAACGACCTGCTCTTACTTATAATATCTAAAAACGATATACGTTTTCGTGTTTTTTTTTTTTAAATTAAAATTTTCTTCACTTATTTTGGATCCACAAAATTGAAAAAAAAAAAAAGAGTAAAAATATTAAAATTCCGGTCGTTTCGATACCGGTGTCGAATATTTACCGCGTAATCGATACCCTCGGTCCGTCTCTAGTGCGAATACGTTTCAATAACCACCGTGTCCCGTACACTAGCGTGTAGTGAGCGATTATAACCCATCTGGTTATTCTACGCGTTTTCCTAGAGAAGAGACGAATAATTTTAATGACCAAAAATTAATATAACAATAATGAACGTTGTCTGTTCAAACGGTTTCGTTCGTATTATTATTAGAGAGTTTCTGCGACTCGTAATTTTGTTTCTCGTATACGAGAAAATCACGTGACCGTTGGAATGCGCATGCGCAGTATTCTCGTATTTTGTTTGTCGTTCTCGTGTACGACAACGCGTGGGAGTTTCTCGTATACGACAACGCGTGGTTCCCGTACACGAGAACGTTATTGGTATCTAAATTTAGATTATTTTCGGGAAATTCCAAAAAATATGTATTAAACGTTGATAAACGTTATAATAAATAAATTGTTTTTGGGGAAATTTGTTACTTCCAAAAATGTCAACAATATAGTTCAATATATTATTACGTTTCTCGTACACGGATCGCAAAAACTGGTTTTTCGCGTTGTGTTTCTCGTATACGAGAAACAATTTACAAGTTTGTCGTTCTCGTTCTCGTAATTTTTACGAGTCGCAGAAACTCTCTATTATTATTTGTACGGTATAAAACGGACCGACTTGGTACTACTACAGGACGATTTTATGGAATAGAATAATCGTAGAAATCGATAAAACGTTATATATATATAGGCCGTATAATATTTTAACCGCACACAAACGGCTTATCCGAACGTCCGAGACGTTAGCCAAATCGCTTTCCCGCAATCGCTGTACGATCGGGCCGTTCGCGCGTTTTCGAGATTTCTATTTCCGTACGCGAAAACGCATTTTGTACACGGACCGGAATGGGCTCGCTTTAGGATAATATATTATTATTGTTTTTTCCCCCCCCCCTTTGCGGCGGTTTTCTACAATGGTGACTATAGTCGTCCTGCTGTAACCTGCGGCTGCGCGGGGTTCATTGTCGTCTCGCAGGACTTGAAATCCCTTCCGAAATCAATATCGGAAATCGGTGAAAATTATCGTTCCGCGGTCGTAACGCGGCCGGCGAATCGATTGGGCGAGACAATCACGTAAAAAAAAAAATAATAATAATAATAATTTAGTGTATTTCAAATAAATAAATCACAATCAAACATATTGCGCCCGAGATTAAACTGACCCATTTTACGACTATTAAATAGCTCAGCATCTAATAATTACTATATAGTAATATATATTATACATATCATAACTCAAAATCGGGAAAAAGAATTGTTTGAAAATTTTTTTCATATATATATCGTGTATATATATATATATATCCGGTGTGAATTTCAAGACTCTAAGACTATTGACTACACTGAGAAATACAATAAGAAATGGATTTCGACAAACTAATCGCGTTTTTGCCGGAAAAATTTTTCGGTAGGTTTTTGAGGTAGCGTTTAAAAATATCCAGCGCCACGGTCGTGGCGCGAGCTAAGTAAAAAGAAATAATAGCTACGGCACGACAGTGTATAATATTATCTCGAAGCAGGAGTTACCCATTTAAACCGTGTAAATATTGGTGTTATTTTTAGTTCGTGATAACTAATTATGTACTGAATCAATTAATACCTAATTAACGTCAAAATATCAGAAAAATTGTGCACATGATCCTTTTGTAAAAATCATCGAAATCGTGTAATTACAAACGAAGTTATTAAAAAAAAAGTGCGAACATTTTAATGACAAATTATACTGAAATCTGGAATCACGGCGGCCGCTTCTCGCGTTGTCGCGCCTACCGGTCCCCCACTCTACTTTGTTTCGTTCTCGGTACGATTTAATATTATAATAGGTGGGGGTAAACTCGGCGGCCGAGGGCCGAGCGTTGCGCGGCGCGTAGTCATTAGACAATCGTCGTCGTTGTTTGTTGCCACGTTTATTTACTACTAAAAAAGAAATTATTGTAAAAACAATATCTTCTCAGCGATGCGTATTGCAGTTAATTGCAAAAAAGAGGTGATATCACAACAAAAACACTTCGCCTGCAGCTACGTGTAAAAAACGGCAAGTAAAAAAATCTATCACCAGTTATGATACGTATCTCGTAAGTGTTTAGCATCATAAAGTTGTGATATCATTTGTGATACTAAGTAAAATTTTCGATTTACTTGGCGAGATCAAATAAACTTTCCTAATCAGTTGTTATAACAGTATCACTTCTTATTATAGGGTATAATAGAGTGCATAGTTATACAATGTACAATTTACTGTATTTTTATAATGATAGGTACATAATTATTAATTAGGTTGCAATAAATTTACAAATACTTAAAATACTTTATATTAGGAAAGTTTATTTGATCTCGCCAAGTAAATCGAAAATTTTACTTAGCATCACAAATGATATCACAACTTTATGATGCTAAACACTTACGAGATACGTAATAACTGGTGATAGATTTTTTTTTTACTTTGCCGTTTTTTTACACGTAGCTGCAGGCGAAGTGTTTTTGTTGTGATTGAGATATTCGAAAAATGACCCGCTTGAAGTATCGTCCACAACGAAATTCGCTTCCACTGAAAATAGATAGGAGCGCTTTTATATACTAATCGAAAAGTCGTACACAGAAAAAAACTAAAATAAAAATAAACTTTATTGTAAAATACCAATAGCTTCTTCTAGAGTGTCCAGATAGATTGTATTTACCTGCAGGACTTTTTCGCTTCGTCCACAATCTAAAAACGCGTCAAATAAAGTACAAATTATATAACGTAGATATATACGGGTTTTTGTCGAATATCGGAGCATTTTTACGACACAAAAAAGTGTTGTAAAGACGAAAAAAAAATCGAAAAAGTTATAAACAAATTGATAAAGTAACTGATATAATAAGTATATAGCATTGGCGGTTATACATGATGTTCAAGGGTGGGAGGCGAAAATGGAGTCAACCCCCTCTGCCAATGAAATATCCACGTCGACGAGTAATAACCAAGAAGAATGATCTATTAATATACCGAGACGAAATGCAGATGTAGAAAAAAAAGAACAACGTGCATGAAACGTAAACGAAATAAAAATAAAACGGGAAAAGAAAGTCGTCACCAGATAGCGCTACTATACAACATACAGGGCGTGGCAGAAAGGCGCATATATATATAGCGGTCAGTCTCAAACACACACACACACACACACACACACACACACACACACACAATGCAGACAGACGCGAACTACGTTGTTCACGCCTGACTGCCGCGACTACACTAAGCGGTCCGATGACTTCGGACCGCTATTTATAAGCGCCTTTCTGCCACGCCCTCTATGCTGTGTCGTAGCGCTATCTGGTGGCTACTTTCTTTTCTCGTTTTATTACGGTCGGCTGAAGCGCTATGTCGGTATATACGGGTATTTAGTTTGACGCTGACCGAGTATGCGCGTATGTAATAATAATATTATTATTTCGCGTATTTCAATGAAATGCAGTAAACTTAAGGATTCATCTTTCCTCGTTGTACACTCGTTTACACTTTTTCTATTTATTTAACGTTTATTCGTTTGCTCACATTTACACGACGTTTACTCGTTCACACTGTACACGACCGTATCGGGTACCGTACGCGCTGATCGTCCGGCGAGCACTAATTCCAGACTTATACATTATGTTCAAAGGGGGGCGAAAATGGAGCATTAGCATAACATAATTGGACAAATTTACATGACACAAGTCGGTGTTGTTAGGACAGAGATATTATACTAAATTTAAAAATATCAAATCCCATTGGCGGAGGGGGGCGATCCATATATCGACCCTTCCTTATAACAGCCACTGATATATTATGTATAGAGACAATTATTTTTAATGATGTCGAGTCCGACGTCAAACGACACCATCTCGGGACGATTGTATACACTTTAAATGCGTAAACAATATCGTCGCTTTCATAGTTTTGTAACGCAGAGAGACATTTACGAAATCGAAAACCGCTTTTTGCTCGGTGATACTTCCCGTTGTGTCGGCGAGACCCTGGACCGTTTAAATAGTATTCCAAATCGTCCATCTGCAGGTATCAACTGTCTGGTATCAACTTTACCACGTATCTGTGTGTATAATATCTCGTACTCCAACAGCATAATATTATACCGCGACGTTCGCGCGCACGTTTTCCGACCGACCGGAAGAAATCGGCGGCGGCGAGCGGAATTAATTGCAAAAACCTCACTTCTCTACACCACCGCCGCTGACATGACGTAATTACTCGTCGAAAACACATTGCTCGGCCAGTGTGCATCTGACGTGTTTCGCGCTCGAGACGGCCCGTTTGTTTTTTGTTTCCCCATTTCTTTTGATCGGTGTCTATTTTTCTTTCGGCTTTTTTATTTTTTTCAGAGCCCGCGATTGTCTGCTCACCGTAATGTCGTACAAACGGATTTTTGGAAAAAAAAAAAATCGAAAATAAATTCGTTTAACGCTACTAAAAACATACTAAATCGTGCCGACGTGACGTGACTTCGATGTAAAAAATATCGATTGTAATTCGTAGAACGATATGTCGCTGTTAACGACTGTCGGGGCGTAGATTTTTATTGTTTTAATTTTTAATTTTTAAATAGTAATTGTTCGGAGTAACACGAGATGACTTCCGCAGTTTCGCTCCATCTTAACGTTTGGATAACGCGGACAGTAACCGGACAATGTCGACATTAGCCGTGCGTTTTGGCTAACGTGTAATTGTTCGTTTATAAACACGAGATATCAACACTATCCGGATTATGTGTGACATTAGCCGGGCAATAATGGATAATGTTATATATTAAAAGTGATGCAAACGTTTTACTGCATACTATAGTATCGCAATAATAAAGCGCCGGAGTACAATAATAACTTATTTTATCTTAACTTTAATGACTTATCTCAACGATGAAGTTAAATATATATATATATATATAGCTCTAAAATAAAATTACTAATTATTTCTTATAAACATTTTGATATGATTAATAAATTAAAATTATCTATTATAACTTATAAATATATTTGATATTGTTAATAGATTAAAATTCTTCTATCTCATCGCTGATACACTCTTATGTACATAGTTGTTTATACATTAAGGTCGTATATACAATACAAGGTCCTTGGCTAATGTCATACTATCCGGGTAATGATATCAAAGATTTTAACGATATGCATGGCGGGCTAATGTTAACATTCGGCTAATGTCGAATAACGATTTTATTATACAAGTAGATTCAGCTTAAAAACCGTGGCGGGACTACGGATCGAAATGGGGCGGGGGGTAAATATCCCCCAACCCCCTACTAGTCGCTACTGTAAATTGTTTTTTGAACTCGACAGCGATGAATTGTACGAGAATTAACAAGATGAAATATTCTGAAATTCACAAATGTTGAAAATCGGTTTTCGAACATTTCACGAAATGGACGATTTCAATTAATATCCGGTTTATAAAGACAAATTCGTGTAATATGTTTTAAGACGGTGTGAATCGATAACGAATATAATACGTGCGACGTGTGTAGGTGCATAACGCGTGTATTATAGCGGGAACGAACTGTGAAGTTATAGCTATTGGTTTTTCGGAACAGAACAAACGCCAATAAAATCCTATGGACGGCTTTTTATTTTTATTTTCTCTCGCGACTTTGGACGTCGCGTGCGCGCGCGACCGCTCTCACAGAGTCATTAGTTTTGCCGGATTTAGCGCAGAAAAGAAAACCCCCGCGTTCGGGGACGAAAATAATGGAACGGGATAACGTGAAGTCTTATTTTTATTTTATTTCTTGCGACTCGCCTAAAATCTTTTTCGATTTTCCGTGGCTATTTATTTTCGATAAAAAAAAAAAAAAACCGAAGTCGTGTAGGTACCTACCAAATATACGCGGCGCTTTTTCAATACACCGCGACACGAAATTATAACGTAAAAAAAAAAATGATGGCAATTTTTTATAAATCGTTTCGAGAAGCCTATATTAACACTTAGAAAGTGTTTAGAAATAAACACATAGGCGCAAAAACAGAAAGGCTCAGCCTCCATTACATTATATCAGCAAGAATCATGTAGGCCCACTGTTAACAATTAGTCAGAGGCAAATGTCCACCTTGACTCCCCCCTCTCAAATGACGCCACTGCGACGGTATAAGTTATAAATATTATTTTGCGAAAATTTTATGAGTTTTGACAGAGGAATATTAACAAGCGTTATACTTACGGGTTTTTTGCGTTTTTTTTTTTTTATTCTTTTTTCTTTTCTCCAGCCAAACGTCTGGAAGTAATGGCGCCCAGTCCGCGCATCATGTCGCCGCTGGGCTTCGCTGTGAACCGTCAGTACCCGCGGCGGTCGACCAGGTACAGCGATTACTACGACGATTCGGACGCGTACGATTTCGATGACAACAACCCGGACCATATCAAGCCCGTGCCCATATGGCTGTGCGTGCTGCTGGTGGTCAGCTACATCATAATGGGCGCGTTCCTGTTCAAGAGCTGGGAGAACTGGGACTTCCCGGACTCGGCTTACTTCTGCTTCATCACGCTGACCACAATCGGGTTCGGCGACTTCGTGCCCGCCCAGCGGGTGATGAACAAGGGCGAGGACACCAAGCTGCGCATATGGTTCTGCTCGCTGTACCTACTGTTCGGCATCGCTCTGTTGGCCATGAGCTTCAACCTTGTCCAGGAGGAGGTCATCAGCAACGTCAAGACCGTGGCCCGGCACTTGGGCATTATCAAGGACGAGGACGAGGAGGAGTCCGATTAGAACGGGCAAAAAAATACAGAGAAAAATACTAAAAACCTAAATTAGGACTCGTTTAAGGACTAGGACTCAGACATATATATATATATATATATATATATATATATATATATATGGTTATGTGTACGCGAACAGTTTTCAAAACATATTAGGTACAGTCTCATTACGATCCTGATATAAACTCCGAGTTGGAATCATAATATTATATTATATAATAATGCACTTGTGTCCTACAGCATAGTAATCTCTACATTCATAGTTATGTTTAGATATTGGATACATTATGGGAATTTCATAGAATTCCCCAAGGTGGCAAAATACGGCTTCAAAACTATTGAAACAACAATTATCAGCAATACTCATCATTTGATTTTTAATTTTTATTATCTGTATATAAAAGAAAATAACTTGGTCGAATACTCATCTAAACTTATGCGCAGCTCAGCGTTGTAAAATATTGTATTTATTTATGTATTGAATAATATATAGTTACTTGACAAATTCTCAAAGTATTGTTACTATTGAACTCAACACTATTTATTTATTTGTTTATAAACATTATTTAAGAAAACTATTGATTTTGGTTTTACAAGCAAAATAAGACAATTTTTAATCATAGAGAATAATAATCAAAATTTAATGAACAATTCTACGGGTTTCCATTTGATGTTTTATTTTATTCGCTCAACGTTTTAAATCAAAGTTAGTATGTACAACATTAGTACAAAAAAAAAAAAAATTTATATTATTTTTTAGTTTTTGAATTCTCCCTAACGGAAACAATTATTCCACATTTATCTTATCTAAACGTAAACGAATAATATATTTTTGGTCCTATATTCTATACTTATTCTTGCAAATTTTAAAACAAATTTACTCATTTAGAACATATATGTAATATTAAAATTAAATGTATTGTTAATAAAATTTAAAACTAAAAAAATCATGAACGAAAAAGTCCCCAAAAATTCAATTTTTGTATGTAAAAATATTGTGAATTTAAAACAAAAATTATAAACACAAAGTTATCTGAAATATGTTTATTTTCCTTATAATTTATTTATAGACAAATCATTGAATCTCTTTTAAATACCACTTATTCTGGTCCATTTTTTTTTTATCTTGACGTATTCTCATATAGTTGCAGTTCGTTGAAAAGTTTCCTCTAGCTGTACTTACTGGAAATTGTAACTGCAATTTGAATGTAATTCAAATACAAATGTGAACAAGTCTCTTGGGGGAAAAAAAATGTTGCATACATCAAAACAGTAAACAAAAAATAGATTAAAATGTTACACGATGTTTGTAAACAGATTTTTTATTATTTTTAATTATTATTATTTTTTATATAAATAAAATGGACGATTGTTCGCAAATACTGACAAATAACTCGAATCAATTGATTTAAATTACTCAACTGGTTCACACATGAAACTCGTAGATGACTAATATTCGATAGGAATTTTTTTTTTATTGTACGATATATAATGTAAAATAATATGTCAGTATATATATATAGTTCTTATAGTCCTTAAATGAGTTTTAATAATTTTAATTAAGAAAATGATCTTTCACGGAAATATTTTTGATGTTGCGGATCGACACATTTGGAACACCTCAAAAATGTTAAATATTCCAAGTGTTCCTCATACGCAATATCCCCTAATTAGACTGTCATTTTACATGACATATTTCATTTTGTAATTTAATACTAAAAGTTTTCGAGAACGGTTTCAAGACCAAAATGCCGTTGATAAGGATTTTTTAATATTTATAATGTGTATTATAAATAAGTATTTATTATGTTTCACATTATCTTTAGCGTATACTAATCGTAATAGTAAGTGTAATTTAACATATTTGCCTGTGAAAGACATTTTAAAAATAATTTTGTTATAAAGATGTATTTCTCATATAATAAAGAAAACTGTAGTTGGTATAAGATTGAAAAAATACAAAGTATATTATACATTTTTTTTCTTATTATTTCTTTTTTTTAGCTCTCAGTTGTATGAAATAGCTGTCGGATCGATGTCTAACGTTTCAGTCTTTAAATCTGTAAAATTGTTAGTATTATTTAATTAAACTAATTTTTTTTATATATATACAATTAAATAACATAAAATCGCTCTGCGGTCGTCGTCAAGCACCTTTAACGTCCGTTACAAAGGAGAGGAACAAAGGTTTAATTCTTTTTTAAATTTTCATCTAAATATGTTGACAATTTTATAGTTTTAGATGTTCAAATAAAAAAGATAAAACCAATATATATTTAATATATTATGTATGTGTGTATGCAGTGGCGTATCGTGGAAAGGTTAAGGGGGCTATAGCCACCTCTCCGCCCTCCTATTGTTCGTGATATTTTTTAGCTATTCGTGCTATGTTGACTATATTGATTGCAGTTATTCGGTAGCATTTGTAGTTTAGTTATATTTTGTGTTTGTAATTGTTATAAAATAACATAATATAACATGAAATAATTTTGTTAAAATTTTTTTTTTTAAAGTTATTTGCACATAACATTATGCTTTTCCTTAATTTTAATATTTTTTTAATCATCCCTTATTATTTATAGCGATATTAAATTTTGATTTAAAACCGTCAATATTATTATTTCATATGGAATATATTTTTGTGAGAATTATCACATGTTAATCTGACGAATATTCTCCGAGTAAATAGCATTTAAGTATTCGGCACGGTGGAAGTGGAGTATTTATACTGTAATAAATATAGATAATTTGCTGTTCAAGTGACGCTGTATTAGAAATTTTTAAGGGAAAAGGAAACATACTTTATACAAGGAGTTTTGGATAGGCAATTTTCAGAAGCGTCCGAAATACATGTTAGTGCGAGTGTATCACACGCCTAATTATTAACATACACATTTCAATAATCAGAAAGAGTTTAAATGTTTTTATACGTATTCGTACTGCACGATTATTTAGACCTTAAATTTAAACGAAAATTCAGTCACTTCGAAAATTTAATTCTTATAAATTATTTGAATCCATCAGCTTTTTTTCTAGGTTATTGCGGGAATAGATTTTTTATAAAAAAATTTTATTTATTTTTTTCTAATAATGTACTAGAACAAAATGTTCCAATATCCACAATGACCTAGGAAAAAGACTAATGAGTCGATATATTCTATTCAGAATTAAATTACGTTCACTCGAGTTTATAGAATTTCCGTTTAGCTTTTAGGTTTAAAATAGTATATAAACACCACCACCTCACATCCGTCCAGACCCATTACCGTTTCCATTGAACTACGTCAAAAGTGACACGTGGTGCAGCTTAATATTTACCGCGAAAATATGACGAGATGTTTACGAGAACAACGGTTACAAAGTATCTTTAAAATTAAAATTCACAAAAAAAAAAAAAATTTTAAAAATTGTTCGGCTTTTTAAATAATTAGATTCTATATTTTATTTAAACGTATTATAATAGTGTTTATATTGTAATTATTAATAATATTCAAGGCGTTGCTTAAACAACACCTTTAAAATTGCAAGGTGGTGTTCTAAATTGCTAATAAATGTACTACCTAAATATACCGTTTGATACCATTCTAAAGAATAACAACTCTGCAGAAAAATAATTACAGTTGTACCCTTCATCACCTTCTGGATATTATACATTTTAAAGTATATCCTTATGAAAGTCGTGGGATGGGTCGTATACGGCTGATATCGAGTAACAACGATATTTTTATTAAAATATACGCCATTATATAAAACAATATTTCACTCTCTATTTGAAAATAAAAAAAAACATTTTTAATAAATAATGCTATAATTTATCATAATAATCAATTCGGTATTTTTGATTTATTGCGAATTAAATTTTGTTTTTTTTTTTGGTATATTTTAAGGAGTCATTTCGATACTGGTGTCTTTTGGAATGGTATTAGAAAGAAGGGAAGAAAAAAATATATACATATAGGACAGATTATTTTTTTTTTTACTTTATAAACATAAAGTTCCGAGGGCGGGTGTCGGGGAACCTATAAAAATCCTTTGAATTATTCTCTTAAATATAATATATTAATATGCATAAGTTCCCGAAATCGGTATAAGGGCGGCTAATCAATTATTGATTAAAATACGGAATTTTAAAGTCGTATATTTTTGTTATTGAGAAATCAAATCGAATAAAAATGTGTACGTTATAAATTTCAATGGCCTATGAAATGTTTTGTTTTTGAGATTTTTTTTTTTTCAAATCTCCTAGTGAATAAGAATAGTATTAAAGAAAATGTAAACAATAATAACAATAGAAATGTGGCGGCATGTTTATATTTTAAATAAGAACGTTTCGTAGCGGAAAAGGTTAAGCTGTTACTTAACGATTGTTTAATTCATCTTATAGTATAAAATAAAATAAATATATAATATTGTAATATAATATACAAAAAATATAAACGGATATGTTTGTACGATTTTGTTGACATCGTTAATTTTTAGTTTTATATTTATTAATATAATAGAGACATTTAGAATAAATTATTATATAATATATAATTCGCAACAATCTTAAAGTTTTGTTAAAATATTATTAAATGAATACATTTAAAAAAAATTGGTGAAAATACACAAATTTTTAGTATGATCAAAAAATAAAAATAAATAAATAATAACTTCCTCGATATAGGAGACTACAGTGCTCATAAGAAATGATTCAACAAATCGGCAGAGTAATTGGATGGATTTGTACAAAATTTCTGTGGACTGTCTACATTTTCGAAAACTAAAACCCCAAAAAAAAATAAATAAATAAATAAATAAATAAATAGTAATTCTATACTCACTACACTTATTTTAATGATTGTTATAAAATAATTAATAGTGACATTTGAAAAGATTATTAAAACGGGGTGCTTTTAATGAAAATAAAGAAAAAAATTATTGTTATTAAAAATACAATATTGTATATAATTAGTTATTATTTGTATTAGAGATATTGATTGACAATTGTATCCAGTATAAATAACTGTCAACAAAGTGCCTATGAAGTCTTCCCTACTATCATAATATTAAAGGCAGCGGGTAAACGAGAAATGATCAATATAAGTGTAATTATGTATTGGACCGCATTACTTATCGCATTATTTATATTCATCAAGCAACATATTTAATTTTTATCCAATTTAATTGTTGAACTTACAAACAGGTAATAATCGTACAAATTCGTCAACTACATTTCTGTAATACTCCATTTCATTTCCTAGAAAATATAATTTTATTATAATAATATTAATACCATCGTATTGTGTTTTGTTTATACAGAATATAATTGTGATAAATTAATTAGACGATATTTATTTGAAATTTTATACATGATTTTTGTATAACACGTTTTGTATTAATTCTTCTCGTTACATCTTAGGTGTTATCGGTCACTAAGACTATCCCGTCATACATCAAATTCTCCAGACCTTCTTGTCCGCCGCTCCTAATTTCCAATCCAATCTCATCCCACCCCCTAGAGATTCCACGTCTTTCTGTACTATGTTTTTCAATATCATACGGGGTCTTAACCAGAAGTCTTTTCCCTAGTGGGCTCTCATCTATTGCCATGCGTAGAAGTGAATTCTGATTTTGCCAAACGTGTTCAACCTAGTGTAATTTTTTACTTCTGATTGTATGCAATATGGAAGAGTTATTCTACTTCTTTATTACTTCCCGATTCCCGGTGTCCTCATCGTTTATTGGTCCGAAAAACTTCCGTAGTATTTCCCTATTCATAGACATTAATTTCTATTCATCCGTTATCCTTAATGGTCATAATTTTTGGTGCAGTTTTTGATGCTACTCTCTATTCAATGATTTAATGTTTTTCTATGTACTTAATTCATTTAGTTCAGGTATACTCGTAGTTCCTTACTTTTAAAGAAACATGACAACGGTATATCGTTTCCCCATGGTCATGCAGTTTGTTTTATTTTCAATTACTGGATCACTCAAATATAACATTCGGCCAACTAACAATCTAAGTCTATTTTGTGTTTTACTCATTTTGAATTTAATTTAATTATATATTCATTTATATCTATTAAACAAATTTTACATTTTACATTGTTTATTTTTTTTTAAATATTTTTATCACTGTACAAATCGGGTTATAATCCATTCGCATTCTGTATAGCTTTTTATTTGTGTAAGGTATTTCATTAAATAGCGAGTAGTTGCTGTCTACAATATAATTAATACACGTATATTGTATAAGTTACCTGCATTTGGTGTATAACTATCTTCTATACAAACATATAATGTAATATGCACATATTATATTATAAATTTTAGTGAAATATTTTTATAAAGCTCATGAGAGCATAATATATTTTTAAATTCTAAACGGAACGTAAAATGTATTGGTAGTTTTAAATGAATGCCAAACTAAGGATTATAAAACATTTCACTCGCATAATGAACTATTAGGGATGTACCTATATAACTTACCATCCTCTGTAGGAATTGCCGCTAAAAAGTTAAAGAATATGATATGTAATTTATTTAAATATTGCTTATAATTCGTTCTTTTTACTAACTGGGTGTTCAACTTATGAAATTTTACGAAATTGCAAAATTTGGATGTCCAGTTCATAAAATGGACAATACCCACTTTATATAATTAAATAATTCAATTCATATATTGTACACAATTTTATACGAGAAATGATAGGACCGTCGGTGTAGTAACAAGTATAGTGTTTTTAAATATTTACTCACTAAGTTTTAAATATCCAAATGATAAAGCATTGAATACGGAATCTACAACAATGTACAATACGATAAATGCAAAGATATAACAATTATTAGAAAACAAATGATTCATCCTGTAACATCGTAATATAAAATACATCATACCAAAATTGAACCCTGCATCTATAAAGTAGTTTAAATGAAAAACATTATGTTTTCATACTGAAAATTATGTTTAAATATTTATGTTAAATTAAAAATAAACAAAAAAAAAAAAAAATGAAAATAATAAAACGCGATGCGCATGTATACGAGTATATCGAATATCTACAACACACACGAATAGTATCGCATAGTTTCATTAAAATATTATAGTTTCCCAGCAAAAGACTAATAATGAAATTTGTATAATGTACATTAAATGTACAATTCGGAATTATATTGTCATTGAATATGTGAATTTTATATAGAAATTATTATACAATTGTAAGACATTTATAATGCTTATATTAGAAAATATAAAATTATAATATTTATTGTTATAAATATTAATTTCTTTATAATTAAATCATAAATTTAAATTCCCATCAAATTAATTTTTGTAACTTTTCTTTTTGTAAAAAAAAAGCACTTAACGGTATACATAACTCTCAAATTCACCCATTAAAGTGCGTTTCAATTTTATATATTTTACATTCATTTTATCAAGAACGATTAGATGTTTCTGTTGATTTTAAAATATAAAAAAGTGACAAACATGATGCATATATTATGGTCATCGAATAACACATTATTCACACACAAAGTATTTTTAAAATATTTTGGTTTTCAATCAAATGATTAATGACGAAATTTGTGTTGTGCTTATATAAAGTTTGAAGTTCTACTATCAGTAAGATTGAGGTATTCACTTTAAAAAAATCATATAGGAATAAGAAAATTTAATATTAAATATTGAAAATATATTATTATTACTTTTATTATTAATCTTTTTCTTTAAATGTATATATTAATTGGAAATAGTCTTGAATAAAATATTGTAATTGGTTTTTTTGATGAATAAAAAAATTACTTACAATTATTTCCATCCGATTCGCCTATAAAATTGCGTTTGAATTAAAGTTTTAGAATTTAATAATAACAAGTACGTGTAAATGATTATTTTGAGTACAAAATACGCAAAAAAAAAATTCAAATTGAATGAAAATTCAATGAAAAAACAACAAACGAACAGGATCTTAATTTTTTTTTTTTTTTAGATATTATGGTTTTAAATCAAGAGTCTAACGATCAGATTAGCATTGTGAAAATTAAGAATATAATTTAGAATTCTATTTTCATTAAGTATGTACTTCTCAGCAGGAATTATTGTTTAAAAAAATTTTTTTTTTAATAATCAAATTTGAAAAAAAGGATTATTATAATTTATCATTTTTTGATAATGTAGTAATTAATTTGAAATATCCTGAAATGTATTTTTTGTTATTTGAGAGACTTACTTCCGCCATCAAACATTTCAACTATAAAATTTTTAATTTCAGGAAAATTCTTGTTTAATATTAAAAAGTACAATGCAATGGTTCCGTTGATTTCACATTGATTTGATAAGTAGGTATTTGAATATTGTAGAAACAAAATATTACAAAGTCTTTTTAAAATACTATGTTTTTCAAAAAATCGACTAATAAAAATTTTTTTATTGTGCTTAAAAAATATATAATTTGGAATTTTATTTTTATTAAATGTGTAAGGTTTGTTAAGAAGATATCACAAAGAAGTATGATGTCTTTAAATTCCAATTTGAAAAAACATAATTTCATTTTATTTTTAATATTATTATTAATTATTATATTTTATAAACTATTAATTAATTTGCCTTCTCCTGAAACATTACCAGTTGTTCTATGTATCTATATCTATATCTATGTATATATATATATATATATATATGTAAATACTTCTTACCATTATCGCCTAATTCTATAACATTTTAATTTTAAAATATTTAACTTTCACATTAAAATTAGAATTCAATGTTTCTGTTAATTTAATATATGAGTACTAAAATCACAAATAGTGATGAGTAAGTATTTAAATATTGTATAAACAAATTAGTACAAAGTGTTTTTAAATATTGTTTTTCAAATAATTGACTAATTAAAATTGTATATTATTCTTAAAAAGTATAAAATTTGGAATAATACTTCCATTAAATTTGAATTGCTTATTAAGATGATTCTTAGAAATACAATTTCTTAAAATTCAAATTTGAAAAAGTATTAATATTATTATTTTGTTTTCTTTATAATCTATTAATCAATATGAAATATCGTGGAACATAATTTATTCCATTGGTATTCATGTATATATATATATATATATATATATTTATCATCATTACCGTCATTGATCACTTCACCTATAAAATTTTTAATTTCAGAAAATTCTACATTCATATTAAAAAAGAGGATGGGTTGTTTCCGTTGATTTAATATATAGGTACTAAAATCGTCAATCGTGATGAATAGATATTTGAATATTGTATAAACAATATATATTACAAAGACTTTTTAAAATACTATGCGTTTCAAAAAATCGATTAATAAAATTTTTTTATCGTGCTTAAAAAATATATAATTTGGAATTTTATTTTCATTAATAAAATAATAAATAAAAGGTTTGTTAAGAAGATATCACAAAGAAGTATGATGTCTTTAAATTCCAATTTGAAAAAACGTAATTTCATTTTATTTTTTAATGATTACTTATTTTTTAATGATGTCTGTTATTGATTACTTCGTCTTTGTGATTGAATAATTGTAATTTAGGCTAGGAATTGGTAGTATTTTTAATTTCTCTAAGTTTTTGATTTGGTGTACGTCGTCATATGGATTTCCATAAGTTGGTAAAATAGGTGTTGATATTTCTATGAATGTCAATAAATGAGATGTAGGAGAATATTTCTGCAATGAGGTTATTTATTCTTTGTTGAGCTACTTTGTCGGCTTTCTTGTTGCCATCAATTATGCTTCGTATCTATATAAATCGTATGTTCTTGTTAACTTTGGAAATGATGTTGCTTATTTTAATTGCTAAGGTGCTCGAATAGATGTTATACTTAAGATTGTTAAGAATACTGAGCGAATCCATACAAATGTTAATATAATAGGATCAGGTAATAAAATAGCTACTTTGACTGCTTCAAGGAGGGCTATATATTCCGCTGTATAAATACTATTATGATCAAATAGTTTGAAAGATAAGGATAAGTTATTATTTATTATATATGATTGCGATCTTCACTGGAAGGTGAATAGTCCAAATTGTCCTTCAGTAAGTTTTTATATATAGTATTTGTGGTTACTTTTTTTGGTATACTTTGCTAGACTGGTGTTTACGAGAATTGATGGCGCTTTCCACGGAGGCACTTTAGGGATAATTTGATTTTACGAATGTAAAGAGATAGTTTTCCAAAGATGGATAAAATGCTCGAAATTGGGCTGCTTCGAAATATTCCAGTTGCAACTCTTAGGCCACTGTTATGAATTATGTCAATTGTTTTAAAAATATTAGGGCTAGCATTTTTATAAGAAATGGATCCATAATCTAATTTAGATCTTACAAGAGATTTATATAAGTTGATTAAAACATTAATTTCTGCACCCCATTCTGCATAGCTAATGATATTGATACTTTTGGTTGTACTGGTTTTCGTCTTAATTATATAAGGTTTCCAAATGAGTTTGTTGTCAAAAATCAACCCAAGAATTTTTATGTTGTTCACGAAGGGTAGAGGTGTGTTTCCTAGAAATAATTTTGGATTTGGAATTCGTTTTGTTTTGTTTTTTTTTTTTTTGAGAACAATATACATTTGGTTTCCTTGGGTGAGAAAATAAACCATGAGTATAAAAATTACTTAGACAGATTATTGAAGCAATTTTGAAGTAGACGTGTCATCGATTTTTCCTTTAAGATAAATATGTGTGTTATCTACAAACATAATTGATTTGCCAGGATGAGAAATTTTGTCGGTTAGGTTGTTGACTGTGACTTGAAAAAGCAAAATTCTCAGGGTAGATCATTGTGGGACTCTATTTTCAAGTACAAATTTTCTCTAAATGTGTTTATTTATTTTACGTAACTTGGAAAAAACGTTCACTAAGAAAGCTTGTTATAAATTGTAACGTCTACCCACGAACACTCCATTTATTAAATATATTTAAGACTCTATGAGGCCAAAATATGTTATATGTTTTTTGAAGGTCAAGACTGATAAGAATCATTATATCATAGTTTGTTGGCAAACGATTTGAGTATTTCGGTTTGAATTTTGACATGACAATCTGTGGTGGAGTAAAATTTCCTAAATCCTTGTTTGTTTCTTAAAAACTTAAATGTTCGGACATAACAATTCAGCTTGCTATAAATTATTTTTTCTAGTGTTTTACTCAAGTTACATAGGCAGATATAGGGCGATATCCAGGAGGATTGTGTTTGTCTTTTTCCTTTTTACGAATAAGGATCACATAAGCATTTTTCCATATTAACATTTCATTAAATTTGTAATGTTTGTTAAGAACATTTTCACATAGAAAATATCCTATAAAATTATTTGTAATCTCTTGAAACATCATCAATTGTTCTATTGATATATAAGTATGCATGTATGTAAATACTTCTTACCATCATCGTTCACTTCATCTATAAATTAATAATTTTAAAATATTTAACTTTCCCATTAAAAAGTAGGAATCAATCTTTCCGTTAATTAAATACATAGGAGAACCAAAATAACCAATGGTGATGAGTAAGTATTTAAATATTGTATAAATTAATTAATACAAAGTGTTTTTAAACAATTGTTTTCAAATAACTGGCTAATTAAAAAATTATATTGTTAATGAAAAGTGCATAATTTAGAATAATATTTCCATTAAATTTGCATTGCTTATTAAGATAATACGTTGAAATAAGATTTCTTTAAATTCAAATTTCAATAAATATTAAAATTATTCTTAATATTATTATTTATCGTTTCTTTATAATCTATTAATCAATTTGAAATATCCTGGAACATAATTTATTCCATTGATATTCATATTATTATATGTTTATGAATACTTGTTTCCATCATTACCATCATTGATCACTTCACCTACAAAATTTTTAATTTCAAAAACTCTACATTCATATTAAAAAGTACGATGGAATGTTTCCGTCGATTTAATATAGGTATAGGTACTAAAATTGCCAATCGTGATGAGTAGGTTTATTAAATATTGTATAAACGAAATATTATAAAGTCTTTTTAAAATACTATGGTTTTTAAATAAACGATTAATGAACAAATTTTGTATTGTGCTTAAAAAGTATATAGGTAGATTGGAATTCTACTACCATTAAATTTGTAATGCTTATTAAGAAGATGTTATATAGAAGTAAGATTTCTTTTTCAATTCAATTTAAAAAATATATATTAATATTATTTTAAGTATTATTAATTATCGTTTCTTTATTATATATTAATTAGTTTAAAATAGTCTGTGTACTTATATATATCTATATATGTGTGTGTGTGTGTGTGTGTGTTTGTATGTAAATACTTCTTACCATAAAAGTTCACTTCTTCTACAACATTTTTAATTTTAAAATATTTTACTCGCAAATTAAAAAATAAGATTATAAGATTCTGTTGATTTAAACATATACCCAAAATTGCCAAAATGTAATTAGTGGGCATATGAATATTATACAAACAAATTATTCCAAAATGTTTTTAAAAATATTATGTTTATGAAACAAAATATGTCGTATTTTTCTTAAGAATTATATAATTTAGAATACTAATTAATTTTTAATTAAATTTGCAATGCTTATTAAGACGTTACGTAGAAAAAAGAGTTTTTGAAATTGAAATTGAAATTTGAAAAAAAAATTGAATATTATTATTCATCGTTTCATTATTATATATCCATCAAATACCCTGAAACATAATTTATTCCATGATGTATGTATGAAAACTTCTTACCATCACCATTGTCCACTTCATCTATAAAATTGTCGATTTCAAAATATTTTAATTTCATGTTGAAAAGTACAATTAAGTGTTTATTTAAATTTAAAAAATGCCAAACGTGATGTAGAGTTATATGAATATTATATAAATACATTATTACGAAGTGTTTTTAAAATATTATATTTTTAAAATAAACGACTAATGAACAAAATTATATTGTGCTTATTAAGTATGTAGTTTTGAATTCTTTAATCATTACATATTAAATACTTATAAAGGAAATATTATGTGAGTGTAAGATTGTCTAATGTTCAAAATTTAATAACATATTAATATTATTTTTTTTTTATTTATTATTTTATTTTTATATTTTTCTTTAAAGTAAATATACTGATTATTTTGAAATATCCTGAAACATAATAATATTACCATCTTCGTCTGTTTCATCTACAGAAATGTTTTAATTTAAATTATTTAGTATATATATTTATATATCAAAATATTTTACTTTCATATTAAAAAATTGTGTTCTCATCATCAACTAATAATTGGCCATTTTTATCTCTGATATAAGTGCAGTTTCGTTTTCTTTTTCCCACAAATTGTTGGATCTTGTGATACGCATAATCTATTTTGTTAAATTTGAATAGTTCGTCAATTTCGCTGCACTGCTTCTCCAACCATTCGTCTTTGGCTTTTCTGGCTTCTCGATTAACCTGGTTCCTCAGTTGACGATACTTTTGCTGTCCTTCACTCGAGTTATTGTTTTTATACTTTCTTCTTTCATCTATAAGTTTTACTATTTCCTTGTTAATCCATGCTTTTCTTGGTTCTTTCTTTTCTTTTTTTGCCAACACGGTATCCGCTGCTTTTTTGATGGCTGATTTTATGCTCTCCCACTTTTTATTGAGAGAATCATCTACATTTCCTTTTTGGTATTCGTTATCCATGCAGCGTCTATATTGTTCCACAACCTCCGCTCTCTTAAGTAATTTGGCACTATATTTCACTTGATGTACTTTTGGTCTTTGTGGCTTTTTATATCTGAGTTCGCATTTCGCTATTACTAGATTGTGATCACTATCACAATCAGCGCTCGGGTATGTTTTACAGAATTTAACTTGGTTCTTAAATCGATTTTTCACCATTATGTAGTCAATTTGGTAGCGGGCAATATCGCCTGGCATTTTCCATGTATATATTCTTCTCTTAGGGTTTTGAAAACTGGTGTTCGTTATAATCATCCATCAACATAATAAAACGATGGAAAGAGTATATTGAAGAGCTTTATGGGGGAGAAAAACTGGGAGAAATTACAACAAATGAGGAAGAAACGAAGCTACCCATTTTAAGATCAGAATTTGAGCTAGCGCTCTATGAATTGAAACAAAATAAGGCTCCTGGAACTGATAACATAACAGCAGAATTATTGCAGTTGGCAAGTACGAAGATAAAGGACGCTTTATACCAACTAACTCAGGATATATATGAGAAAGGAGATGTGCCAGACGATTACTGTAAAAGCATAATTGTAACTATACCAAAGAAAAGTGGAGCGAATTTCTGTGAACAGTTTAGAACACTGAGCTTACTGACACACGCCTCAAAAATCCTAACAAAAATAGTAAATCGAAGAATAGAAGGAAAAGTGGAGCAGTACTTAAAAAACGACCAATATGGGTTTAGAAGACAAAAGGGCACACGAGAAGCAATTTTAGGACTGCGAGTGCTAATTGAAAAACAGATCGATAGAAATAAAGTTACATATTTGGCCTTCGTAGACCTGGAGAAGGCCTTCGATAAAGTAAATTGGAACAAGATGCTACTCACATTACGAGAAATAGGTGTTGAACAACAAAACCTAAGAATTATCCACAGTCTGTACAAGAATCAGACAGCTTGCATTAAAAAAGGTGAAATCGAAACTAACGCTCAAATAAATAAAGGAGTTCGACAAGGATGTACGTTATCACCACCACTTTTTAACTGCTATATCGAAAAAGTTATAAATGTAGTGAAAGCAAAGCTAATAAGACTAAATATTGGAATCAAAATTGGGGGAGAAATCGTTTCAATGATACGATTTGCCGATGACATTGTGGTGATAGCAGAGAGTGAAGGTGACTTACAGCGTGCAGTTGAAGAAATGGATGAAATGTTCAGAACATCAGAAATGAAAATAAATAGTACAAAAACAAAGATCTTAGTCTGCGCCAGAGACCCGAAAATAAAAGCTGATGTATACATAGGTAGTCAAAAAGTAGAACAAGTAGAGGAAATGTTATACCTAGGGAGCAAAATCACATCTGATGGAAAAAGTGTTAACGAGATAAAACAACGCATAGCTTTAGCAAAAATTGCCTTTAGTAAAAAACATAAGTTGCTCACTTCAAAAAAGATACATCTCAATATCAAGAAGAGACTTATAAAAACATATGTATGGAGTGTTGCCACATATGGATGTGAAACTTGGGTAATAAATGATACCGAAAGGAAAAAACTAGAAGCCTTCGAGATGTGGTGTTGGAGGCGTATGGAAAGGATAAGCTGGATAGAGCGGAAAACGAATGAAGAAGTACTTAGAGCAGTGGGAGAGAAACGTACACTCATAGATGCGATTAGAGGAAGACGCTGGAAAATGGTTGGACATGCCCTGAGACACCCAGAAGAATTACATAATATAATATTAGAGGGTATGATAGAAGGAAAGAAAACTGCAGGACGCCCCCGGAACTCTTATATAGGACAAATTAAATGCGATGCAAAAGTCAAAACCTTCAAAGAACTAAAAGAAAAGGCGAATAATCGATTAGAATGGAGAATTGGAGTTGTAAACCAACCTTCGGGTTGAAAAAAAAAAAAAAAAAATTAAAAATTACGAAAATAAGTGTTTTATTATTTATATTAAATTATTTCAAATAATATATTATATATATATATTATTTATAATATATAAATATGTATATGTAATTATTTATTACCATCTTCGTCTGATAAGTCATCCATATGATTTTCTAGTTTAAAATATTTTACTTTCATATTAAAACGTACGATAAGGTGTTTAAGTCGTATTAATGAACCAAAATCGCCAAACGTGATTCATAAGTTTATGAATATTGTATAAACTTATTATCATAATGTGTTTACTGTTTATAAAATATTATGTTATTAAGGCAATCTATATTGAACAAAATTGTATTTTCATTAATGAATGTATAGTTTAGTATTCTTTTATCATTGAACTTTAAATGCTTAATAAGGAATAATTATACACGTGAAAGAGTTTTTTAATATTTAAGTTTGAAAGTTCTTTACTATTATTGTTTGTTTAAAACGTGTAGATTATATATCAATATTTATCAGTTAATAAAACATTATACTCGTAGCTTATTTTTATAAATTGTTACTTGCAACTACTTGCAATAATTTTTTCCTATGAATTATTTGAATTTCAAATAATAATTGTCGTGTTGAATTATTAAATAGTACGATCCGATATTTCTATTGAGTAGAAAATATAAAGAAAAAACTTCAAATCTAATGGGTGTGCAATTTTATTATTGTATGATAAAATTATACAAAAACAGTAACATAAAATGTCTTTGAAATATCATTTATCATTTATTTATAATGTGTTTATTCATTTGAACTCTTTAAAAAAATACTTACCTCCATAGTCACGTATTGTGTCTACAAAATTGTACGAATTTAAGGTATGACAATTTCATAAAGAAAGTAGGATTAGATATTTCTTTTGAGTAGAAAACACACCAAAAAAAAAAGTCTAAATGTAGCGAGTGTATACTTATTGTATGGATACACAAATAATATTAAAAAGTGTGTGTAAAATATCACGGTATTCAATAAAATCCCTAATGATCAAATTTCTATTGTATTTAGTACATATATTAAGCATACTTTAATAGTTTAGAATTTTGATCATAAAGTTTGTAAGTCTTTTAATATTATATATATTTAAAATATATATATATTATCGTTCCTTTGAATTAAAAAAAAAAACACTTACGAAGATATTCCTCAGTTCTTCTATAAAATTATTTGAATTTAAATTATTTTACTGTTATATTAACAAATACGATTATACAATTGAATTATTACATAATTATGTTTAGTTGAAAATGTGTCGAAAAATATTTAAACGTGATTTATATAATAGGTATGTATATTGTATAAACACATGCCATAAAGATACAGGATCATAAAATATTATGTTTTACTAATTATATAACAATTGGTGCCAGATTTGTACTTATTGTGTACATTTGTTAGGTATATACTTTTGAATTTTACATTTTACATATGTAAATATGCAAAATAATATACTATAATTATAATTAATTTATTATGCACTGGTAAGATTAAAAATGAAAAATATATTATTACGTAAACAATACTGCGAATATAAATTTCTTACCTTTACAATAAAGATTATTTTCATTGTACGCATTCATCGATAAATCTAAATCTTTTATTATTTTTATTCGATGTACAAAAAATATAAATTCTTTTTTTTATTAATAACAAAAGTGTAACATTGGCAAAATATTTTTCCAATTATAATATCGTGCCCGATCTTATTGCAATTTGCCTAATTATAACCGCAAAAATACAATATGTAAACATTTTTTTTTTTTTACAATAATTAATATAATATTCGATGCTGTTGAGTATTTTTCGAGACATAAATAGCAACACTACTGCTGCTTAACAAAATGATTTCGTAAAACGTATGAAGTCGACGACCTACTTGTTTTTAATGCATTTGTCTATAAATAAGACTAAAAAGTGGAGAAAAAATATTATGAAGTAGTAACGGATACCATTATAATACAGGTTTATATGTCAACATCCAATCGTAAGGACGAAGATATCGAAGAAATGTGCGAGCAAATTTTAAAAGTAATAGAAATGGCCAAAGGAAATGACGATTCAATTATACTAGGGAATTTAACGTCTAGAAGACGTAACAAGGAGTAACAGGAAATTTTGGACTTAAAATAAGAAATCAAAAATATGATAGAGTAATAGAATTCTGCAAGGAAAAGGATATGATTATTATCAAAAATACTTTCTCAAAATCGAAACGGATAATATACATTTGGGCCATGCCAGGAGGAGGTAAAAGTTATATTAGTTATACTACAAACTAGTTAAAAAAAGATATAGAAATCAGATCAAGCGCAATATATGTTATTCGGGAGCCGATATAGACTTAGATCATAATCTTATAGTCATAGATATCTGTATAAATTTACACAAATATTTATGAACTATTATTATAAATGTAAAACACAATCATAATGTATAATTATTAAGATTATTATTATTATATTATTTATAAGTTAACAATTTTTCACTACTATTCGTATATAATTATTTGCATAGTTATATAATGTATTTATTTAAATATTGTGAAAACCCTTCGAACAATACATTTATTTAATACATAAAATATGAATTGATATTAAAAAAATGATACGAACTGGGATAAATAGTATCGCACCAAATTCTTGGATCCTTAATTGGTGTATTAATGATCCGATCATAATTATCTGTTTGAAAACAATTCATTTTATCCAGCACAGTATTCATTTGTTGTTAGCAACAATTATAATATACGTACTGGTAACTATGCTATAGTAGAGCATTGTATAATACGCCTTTACATATCCTATAACAATCAAAAATAGTTTTAGGCTCCGGCCACATGACGTGGGTGTGAACCAATATATTTACTAAAACAATTGTTACGGAGAAAAAAATGTTTTGTCTACAATCTATTAAGAGCAGTTGAAATGATCGAAAAATCGAAATAAAAAAAAATTTTAATTAAATTGATTTTTGACAACTTATGTCAGTCATATATATCGTGAAGTATGTAATATGTCGCACTGTCGTTACTTTGCTCGAAAGAAGAAATTCAGTGTATTTAACGTTATATTAATTTCATTTATTCACGGTTATTTTTCTTTTAAGTAACCTAACCTTCTAAGACTGGAACGCATTCAAAATCAGTTCCTTTTCTTTGCTGCATCTAGACTTAATGTTAATGTGTCTCATAGACACTGACTATATGTTCAACCACGTGATTTATTTAATATTCTCGTTCTTTCTCCAGAAAGTATATTTAACTGTATGGTATTCATTATTTTTTTGGTTATTAAATCAATGGGATCTAAGTCTCTCTCCCACCATACGAAATTTCTGGCTACGCTAATGTACGAAAGTATAACTATAGTCTATAATATGGATATGCGCGATACTTCTTGCGTGTTACAATATTGTATTCATCCGTTTTACGAATTTCCCATCCGTATCTACTCTAATCACTATCCACCTAATAAAGCCAATTTAGCAACCATGTTATACACACGTAACCATTACGTTATACATAAATAATAATAATAATAATGAACCACTTAAATAATAACATTTATTTTAAGAAGTATTAATTACCGTTTCCGAATTCCTGCCACATATCTGACGTTAGGTAGAAACAATGAAATACTGTTTTATACTTATATTTGATGGCACATTAATTTAAAATGATTTGGTGTACATTATGTATATTATGAAATAAGATATTTTAAATGTAGGAGTAAATATATTCATTTTGATCAGCTACTCACGCATATTAAAATATGCATATTTAAATGCTTCATCGGTCGGAAAATTAACTTTAAAGAAAAATTCAACAACTTAAGGCGATATATACATTATACATACGTATATAATATGTATTATTGAAGTTAGGGATTTTTAACTAAAAACTTTCCAACGGTGTAATATAAGTATGTATGTTATGTGTTTTACGATATTGCTTACCGTTAAAACCTGGAAGCGTACTCAATGCCTCTAAAATATTATTTGATATTCAAAAAAATAAAAATAATAGGTATAAACATAAAATTAAGAAAAACAAATGATATTATATCATTATGTAGTACATATTCCATTATAATAAAAGAACAATAATTTTTTATTACTTATTGGTCAATATGTCTATCAAACTTTTATATTTACATCTTTTGTAAATGCATAGTTGTTATATTCCTTTTGTATTTTACATACAAAACGTTTATTGTTTCGTTATGAGGCGCGTTACAAAATTTGATATTATAACTCATTAAATAAAATACAGCGTATCATGTAATATTATGATTATATATTACATATCAAATAATGTATTAATTCGATGAAGAATAACATCAAAATAAATAGCCAATTGAGTACATATTTATAAAATATTTAATAAATACATTTTAATTATTCTATTTATACGAAAATTTAAATCTTACGTAGACAGACTAAAATGGAAGGGGAAAAAATTCATTATTAGAGATAATTGTAATAAATGTTGTACGAAATAATATTTAAAACAGTAACGAAATAAAAAACAAATATCTATACACGTCTATTTGAATATATTATTTGCTACATTAAACAAACATATTAAATAGTACAAATTAGAGCTATGTTACTTATTTGATCAGAAATGAAAAATGTATTAATTTCAACTATTCATTGTTCTTCTATGGTGTGTGTTAGGGGTTATATTATTAAACAATACTGGACGTGTCAACTAATTTGTTTAATTCGTTAATTTCATATTGTACGAAAATATGAATAATTTTGATTTAGAATTACTTTTTACTTTATTTATTGCAAATAGAAATTAATGTAGTCAAAATTTAAGACGATTATGAAATTATATCGTGCATATTGTATACGCAGATTTTTTTTTAATTCAATTAATTTTCGTCTAAATATAGTATTTAGAAAATTCTAATGGTTTTACGTTTTTTTTTTTTTAAATTCCGGGAATACACTTTTCTTAAACAACAAATGCTCTGGTTTTTAAGTTAAACTCAGTTTTCCTGGAAAATTCCGTATCTGAAGATGGTACTCATTATCTCAATATTTAAAGCGTACGGAAAAAAAAAGGAAGGGTGCCTTATGGATTTCAACTCTTCCGACAGTGTGTGAGAAATTGAACAACGCGGTGGTGCTCAATGAGGTGACTTGAGAGTTAAGAGTAAATGTTGGGACGCCGCTTTCAACTATAACAGTGAAGTCAGCGACAATGTAACGCAAGATATTCTCCAACGTGTGAAAAGACTAAAAAGCCTGTCCACGAGGAAGACCGATTTCATAAGTTTTAGTCAGTGCATTGAGTGTGCGCACACGCAATGTAAACACACACTGACGAGAACACCGGGTCATCCGAGGATATAATTTTTAGTGCGTTTTGGAAATTTATTTAAGTAATATTTGGTGACGGCGGTCAGCTCGACCAGTGTTCGAGTAGACTCAAAGTACATGTCGACTCAGCGTTTCACACGTTCACGGTGGGCCTTTTTCACACTTGTGTGTATTTTATCTGACACGAGCCGCGTTTTTTTCTTGAATTTTTTTCTATAATGCGCTGTGTTTGTTTAATGAAATTGTGTACGTATTGATTTATTGTTCTCTGGGAATTAACTCACATCGTCTGCGAGCGTATTTTACAATTTATACAGTGGTGGCTCGTGTGTAGAGGTAGCCCCCCCCCTTCTAAAATTGTAAAACTATTGAAAGTAAAACTTTTTTTTCCATTACTATGAAAACACTAGAAGATAATCGGGAGTTTAAGAATATATGTAGAACACTAGGACGTACGTAATACCTTTGCATTATAGAATATTATTTATTCTTTAATCAACGGTAATATCATGGTTGAAATAGGTGTTATTCGTGCGAGCTGTTATCGAGTATCGAATTAATACAGTATTATTATTATTATGATTATCAATATTATTATAAAAATAAAAAAATGAAGGAGGGAGAATTCGGTAATAACACGGCTACCGGAGCGATACGACCGACATGCCTGCGGACTACAGTATATAGTTATTAAAAACGTGTAAATTTTAAGTATAAAAACGTATGAGTTTTGGTAATTTTTTTTTTGCAGTATAACGTAATTATATTTTTGTTTTTCTATATGGTATTAATTTTGGTTGAACGAATACCGTTAAAACTGGTATTTAATTATTGTATTCTATGATTTTCAAAAATTAATAATTTTTAATCGCCCCCTCTTCCCAACTTCCAAAACCCACGAGCCGGCCACTGAAATTTTCCGAAAATTCTGCATAGTCATTTTATTTATACGTGTATATTAATTTATGCGATTGTATTCGATGGTCGTCGTGTTTCGTGTGTGCTTCAAATCGACATGTTATATATACAAAGAATCCGCGTACGGGTTATCCGTTACACGTGTAAGGTCGTAAATTTCTTGTTTTTTGTATATGAAAATATTGGATAATCGGTATTCCGGGGTGAGCAAGTATAAAGACGTATTTACTTATTTTAACAAGATGTGAAAAATTGTCTATTAATGTAGTTACAATGTTTTAATGTTATGGAATACAATAATGGTACCTATATGCGATTATTATCATTACAGTATGGACAAGTAAAATATCAACAACGTATTTTAATATTAAAGTATTATGTTGTGTGTATATGTTATAGAATATTTTTTATGGCAATATTATCGTGTAAAATTCGATTCGATTGGTAAAATATGTTTTAAAGAAGAAAAATTCGAATAATTACTATTAATGAATAATAATTATTAGGTGATTCGAATGTTGAATATGAATGGTGCGCTTGTTTTCGATTATTATTGATAACCGCATCACCATAATATGACGTCCGTAATATCATAAACCGCACGGATGTTATCGTTACACTTAACGGTTCGACACCGAGCGGTGCTCGTCACGTAAGTTCAATTACATGAATAGATAAATGTTAATTATTTAAACTTGCAAATCAGTGATATCTGTATTCAAAGATTTTTTTGAATAATTACAATAAATCAATCAATTAATTACAATAAATTGTATACTATTGTCTATTGTTTGATTTATAATATTGGTATAAAAATTTTATTACTCACTTTGACTTTCTATATACATATATATATATTTTTTTTTATAAAAAAAGAAATTAATTCATTACCGTAAAGAATATTCACAAAGACCATGCGCGGTATGATAAGATCAACTCGAAATAGATTCACTATAATTTTTTTAGACAAAAAAATATACTTACGCGTTGGCACAGCCAATGCGAAATCAAATATTACGAAAAACGTAAGAATTGATAGAAAAGAATACCGTTTAATGGAAAAGCTATTCATTTTTGTTCCTCTTCCACTGAAATCGTACAGTGTTTAAAGTTTTTCCAACGATATTACAGGAGAACGACTAGAAAATGACGAACTCACAACGCTTGGTTCGGAATGTATGACGTAGTAAAACAATAATTGCCTGTGGCTAGGTACATAGTTTACTCAGATGTATTTATTGTGTTCTACACGACTTAATCATGTATATTAAATATTAAATACGTACGTGTTCTTTTCTAAATACAACAAACAATGTATACCGTGAGTACAAACAAATCTCTACAATATACGATACATTCAGTCTTGGGTAAAATACTTTCGAAAAAACATTTGGAATACGTATTCCGAATACTTCGAAAAAAAGTATTGAGAATATGCCTTTGCAATATCAAAGATTTATTATTTATTATTCACGATAATAGTGTTCGTTAAGTATTTTGAATAATTCACAAAAATTATTCTAAATACTTTTAGAATATTTTTTTTTTTCGAGTTTTTGGTAATACGACTATTAAATACCTATAGTAATTATATTATTATTATTATTTAATCGAATATAATAAGTTATCAATATGTATTTGGAGGGATTCAATAATTTTTTATAAATTCTGTGTTTTTTAAACTAACACATTGACTAAAAATAAATTAATAATACCAATTAATTATATTATACTTTAAGATGAATTAAAATATCGTTAATAACAATTTTTTTTTTGCGGAAATTGCTCATCCAACAATATTTCTTGTAGAAGGTGTGTTTCTTTTTCCCTTAGAAATATTTAATACAGAGTCACTAAAACAGTAAATTTTCAATATTTACTGCAGCATAGTATCTTCTCTACTTTCACCGTGTCAAATACTTAAATCAGTGGCGCAGCCAGGGGGGCTGATGGGGCTAAATCCCACCCCGAAATGAATAAATAATCAATTTGTTAGTAGGTATCGTTAATATATATATATATATACATATAAATTCGACAACCATTATGTGTTTATTTAATTTCAATATCTACTTATTTATTTATCAAAAAAGTAAATGTCCTTGTTATGGTATAGTTACACGGTATCAGTTTAATATTGGTATTTTCTTAAATTTAAAAATGTTTTCGTGAATAATACCTTTTGTGAAAAAAGTTTTTGGGAAAATGGATTCGAGATTTTGGTTTTTGTGAAATGGTCTGTCGTGAAAATGGTCATTCGGGAAAACGTATGGGAATCATAGAACATGATATAACCAGTGATGTATTGGTAAAGAAATTCGCGGGTATACGCCATTGTTAAAAAAATTATACCCCTAAAAATTAGTAACATTTAAGTTAACAGCATACATATCCAGACTTCGGTTATACAATATTCGGAATACTGTATTCAAAATACTTTTTATGTATTCTGAATATTTTTTTAGTAGGTACTCTTACCAAAGTATTTAATACAGTGTTCTGAGTACATTTTATAACTTAAATGTGTAATGATATGCGAGTATATCATTATTGCTTTTTATAATATTAAAACATTACAATTATACAATATACAATTTTCTCATAATATCTTCTTTTAAAATAAATTTTAAAAAACTAATACTTGCTATTCACGAAACACCGATTAAATTTTTCACACTCAAAAATTAAGAAATTTAAGCCTTGATACGTGTAACTCGTAATCTCGTATACAATCTTTTTTTTACATTTAAGAGTTTCAATGTTACGATTTGCGTAAATGTTTTTTTTTATACTTTTCAATAATATTTATATTACGTATGTTATTATCATATCGGTATATTTTATCAATTATTCCTATACAGATTTGCTTTACAATTGTTGTTGTTAACAAATTTCTATAGAAATATCAACATTTTTCTTCTTTAACAATCACACGACAGCGATAAAACCCAACATTACTATAAATCTAGTGTACGTTTTGAATTCATTATTAATAAAAATGAAATGCATAATTAATGAAATAGATCGGGGAAAAAATTATTGAAGTTTATAAAAAAAATGTGCTGTTAAATTCATTTAAACCACTTGTAAATAGCAGGTAGGTCTTTAAATATGCACAAATTAGTGGTTGAATACATCAATTAATAAATTACTTACCGTTTAATTCAATTTTCGTAACGATTCACCGAAAGAAACATGTTCTTTTGAGTGCCGAGTGCTGACACGTAATCGTGTTAAAATCGGCACCAGTGATCAAATTATTTATCACTTCGACACGCTTACGAGCGAAAAATAAATCTGATAACAGAAACGTAATACATATGTCAATGTACTGTGTGCCAACATACATAAGACGTATTAAATATCCCGTCGAGAAACATTTTGGTCTATATTTTAGAACCACTGATAGTGAAAAAAAAAACTTGCTGGTAAATATTATGGTGCCATAGCCCTATCTTAAAGAAAAACGGTTAAATCAACTCATATAGACGACGCGTAATATTTCGTGCACCGGAATAAGGTTTTTAAAAATAAATAATTGAACGGTTTAAGAGAAAATAATATTTTTATTTCCGTCTTTTCTCTAAATCCTTTATAAGTTCCCCGAGCAAATAGTGATTGCAGGTGTCGCGATACGTACGAGCGCAAATCGAGTCGTGTATGCGCGAGGTATTAAAGACGAGACAATTTATTAAGAACTCTTAAAATATCGATTTATTTAGTGAAAATCCGTTGAATATTCTTTGGAGAAACAACTCCTCCGATTGTCCGCCAGGCAAAACCAGAATGATGTGTAACGAGTGAAAAACACTGACCAACCGTTATACAGAACCTACAGAAGTTAACCGTTTCACGTATGGGAAAGACAAAATTTTCATTTAATCAATTCCTTTTTTTTTCATATCATTCATAGTCTATTCCCATACACAATGGTGGACGTACACGTTTTATAAAACGTAAGACAATATAATACGTATATATATATATATATATATATATATATATATATATAGCTCAGAAAACCTCAGAAATACTTATTATTATATTAATAATATATTAAGTCGTTACACGTCCAAGTGAATTCACAAAACGGACTTTAAATTTATTCGTATGTACACGTAGTATACTACAGATCTAAACGTACGTATTATATACGTAAATAAATAAACAAATATGAGACACGTGTGAATAAAACACGATTTAAACAATATTTATGGCACGTATTGCACAAGGAACTCGCGCGAACGTTGGCTCTCGAATATTCTGTTGAAAAACAATTTTGAACTTTTTAAAAATGCATAAGGCATACGACATAATTTTAATTTACGGTATACTTGTATATTATTTTAATTAATTTTATTAGACAATACGATTCTTAACGACAACAACTCGATAAATATTAAAATGTAAATTAACTAGAAAAAAAAGAATAGTATTAAAGAAAATGTAGCTAATAACAATAGAAATGTGGCGGGATGATAATAAATTAAATAGAAACGTCCCCTATGGATTCCACCACGAAGGGAACGAAATGTATAATGCTTATTATTATCTAAAAAGGAATACGAAAAAATGTAATCCACTTTTTCACTTGTTTTTTTTTTGGAATCCAATATGCAGTCAACAAACTTCAGGTTTGGGTTTTGGAAAACTCGGGTATCAGAGCTACTGTATGGTAAACGGAGGAGTATTGAGGGGTTCAATGGTTTCGGTGCAATATTTACTACGAATGGTCTAGGATTTCATTTTGATATAGTAGAATATGTACTAACGCAATATGTACGGTAACGGATTGCAAACATACTCTAAGCTGTACAAACCATATTGCAAAACTTTGAACGTTTCTATATTGTTTCTGCAATGTTATGTACATTGTGCTGGTACCCAAAGTCAATCGAGTAATTTTTTCTAAACCCTCGTGCCTAGGGTTTATTGATAGGTTATATAACATAGCTGTAGCGAAACACGTTCGTGTGTAATTAACGATCATTTAATTCACCTTATTCTATAATATAAAATACTACAAAAAAAAATATAGATGGATAACTATATACGATTTTGTCGACATTATTAATTTTTATACATATTCATTTATATAATAGAAGAATTTACAACGAATTATTACCATAATACATTATTCGCCTATGATACATTTTTTAAAAATTTAGTGAAAATACATGTATCTTTAATATGATTCAAAAAAATAAAAATAGATAAATAAATAATAACTTCTTCGATATAGCAGACTACGGTGCTAACGTGGTGAGAAATCATTCATCATTTCTATGGAGGAATTGGACGGGTTTGTACAAAACTTCCGTGGACTGTCTACTCCTTGGAAAACTAAAACACCCACAAAAAAAAAAAAAATAGTAATTGTATGCCAACAAGACTTATTTTAATGATGAATAATTAATACAGACAGTTGCAATGATTATTCAAACAAGGCGATTTTGATGAAAATCAAAAATCATCATTATTAAAAACACAATATTATATAATTAGTTATTATTTGTATTAGACATATGCAATGACATTTAATCGTATCTAGTGTAAATAACTGTCAACAAAGCGCCTAGGAAGTCTTTTTTACTATCATAAAATTACAGGCAGAAGATAAACGATGAATCATCAGTATAAGTATAATAATATTTGATCGCGACCATTACTTATCGCATTATTATATTCATTGAGCGACATATTTAATTTTTATTATATTTAATTATTGAACTTACAAACAGGTAATTGTACTAATTCGTTAACTACATATCTGTAATATTGCATTTCATTTCCTAGAAAATATAATTTTAGTATAATAATATTGATACCATGGTATTGTGTTTTATTTATACAGAATATAATTGTGATAAATTATTGCGACGTTATATCTCTTGCAATTTTATACGTGATTTTTATATAACACATTTTGTCTTGTTTCATCTTTGGCGTTATCGGCCACTAAGACTAACCCGTCATACACCAAATTCTCCAGACCTCTTTGTCCGCCGCTCCTATTTACCAATTTAATCCCACCCCCTAGAGATTCCACGTCTTTTTTAAGTATGTCTTCCAATCTCATACGGGATCTTCCCAGAAGTCATTTCCCTAATGGGTTTTCTTCTAGTGCCATGTGTAGACGTGGATTCTGATTTTGCCAAACGTGTTCAGCCTACTCTAATCTTTTACTTCTGATTGTATGCAATATGGAAGGGTTATTCTACCCCGTTGTTTCTTCCCGATTTCCGGTGTCCTTATCGTTCATTGGTCCGAAAACCTTTCGCGGTATTTCCCTATCCATAAACATTAATTTCTATTCATCCGTTATTCTTAATGGCCATAACATTGCTCTATAATATTATTATTATAGATATAATATTAATGACTGTGAGTAGAAGCGTAATGTGTTTTTTCTTTTCACTCGAGAATTACCGCGACCCCTTTGCAAGTCTGTAAAACATTTATTCTCTGGTGCAGTTTTTGATGCTACTCTGTATTCAATTCAATGATTTTCTGTCTTTAAATCTAAGTACTTAAATTATTTAGTTCGGCTATACTCGTAGATTCTTACTTTTAAACAAACACAACAACGGTATGCTGTCCCCCCATGGTCATGCACTTTGTTTTATTTTCGATTACTTGAGTGTATACAAATCGCCCGAATAACAATCTAAGTCTACTTTGTGTTTTACCCATTTTGTATTTAATCTAATTATATATTTATTTATATCTATTAACAAATTTTACATTTTACATTGTTTATTTTCTTTTTAATATTTTAATATTTTACACTCTACAAGTCAGGTTGTAATAAGACGTTTAGATCACATTTCGAATAGCTTTTTATATTGTGTAAGGCATTTGATTACATAGCGAGTAGTTGCTATCCACATTATAATTAATAAATGTATATTGTATAAGTTACCTGCAGTCGGTACGTAACTATCCCCTATAAAAACGAATAACGTAATATGTATGTATTTTAATTTTAGTGAAATACGTTTATAAGTCTCATGACATGTATAAAATACTGTAGTTTTTAATTCTGAATGGAACGTAAAATATATTGATAGTTCCGGAATAAATGTGGATGGGTGCCTAGATTGGGGTGTACCTAGATTCTCCTGGTATTTTTAAAACACACAGTTGATATGAAATAAAGTCTATTCAATTAAAGATATATTTATTAAAAAATAATATTGTAAATAATTTGTTTTAATATTATTTTAATAATAAATAAACAATTCGCCTATCCCCCGTCTCATGCGTATCGCGAATAACGATCCCTTCTTTTCTATTTAAACCTTGTTTCTAATGATTACTTTTTTTTTTCTTTTCTTTTTTTCTCTTTTGTTTGTTATATATATATATATATATATATATATATATATATATATATATATATATATATGTATATACATGTATGTACTTTCTGTCACTCTTTTTTGTTGTTGTTGTTTGTTCTTCTTCTTCATGTTCTATTGCGTAAACTTGGGCTCGCCCCGTAATTATGTTAATAAATAAATAAATATTTTAAATTCTCGTTCATATTTGAAATAAAAATTAATATATTGTGTATAGTTTAAAAAAAAATATTAATCGATAATTGTTTACAATTTTAAACAAACAATATTGAATTTTTCTTTTAAGTGTCTATTGAAACTAAATTTAATATAAATTTAATCTTTCACCTTGTTAATACTCAACCTTTTTAAGCTACATATCTATTTATTTTTTAATAGAAGATAGTGAAGAGGTAATATCACACGATCACCAATATTTTATTTTTATTTTTTTTTCTTAAGCATAAAATAAACATAATGGACAAGCTATAAGTTGAAGATTATAGACAATATTCTAACAATATATTTTAAATTTACAAAAATTGAACTTTCGAAAAACTACTAGGAAATAAACTGGGATTCATTCAGAATGTTGTTTTCGAATGCAATGGTTTATCATGGTTTATCATTACTTTCAAATTTAAAATATTTTAACAATTCTAAAACATTTTACTCGTCGTACGTATGTGCATAACTTACTATCCTCTGTACGAGTTCTCGCTAAAAAGTCAAATAAAACGATATATAAATCATTTAAATATTGTCTATATACATATATAATAATCCGTTCTTTTTTCTAACTAGGTGTCCAGCTTATAATATTTTCTGAAATTGCGAAATTTGGATGTCCAGTGCATAAAATGGACAATAACCACTTTATATAATAAAATAATTTAATTCATATGGGTAGTGTAACAACTTTTATACGAGAAATAAAAATCATTAAATATATTAATGTTTAACTTATTTGACTATCGAAATCATATTGTTTCTTTTAAACGATGTCTACAAATTGAAGTCAATTATACAATATATTCGTGTGGACAAGAACTCATAAATTCATAAACAAATAATAATTATTATGAAACAAAAATTATTTGTCAATATAAAGAGGATAGTCAATTTGAGGGTCGAGGTATTTTATTTTAGATATTTTACGATATTCAAAGTAATATTTTTCTAAGCTTAATGAAAAAATATTTCTCATTATTAAGAAACGGTTCGAATGAAATTGATCTACAAACTATAGATTAAAGCTTAGGCTACATAATAAAAATATAGTTCAAATTAATTCGACCGATTTCTAGTCATAATTTTTTCTTCTATTAACGTATTGATTTAAAACATATTAACAATTCAAAAACAAAATGATATTTTCAAACCGATATCCGGAACACCTGTAGCTTACTATTAAGAATTCGCTACTTTCTCTTTTTTTATGTTTATGATATTTTACGAAACATATTTTAATTTAATTTACTTTGCAAATCCTAAGGTTAAAAATTATTCTCGTGTTATAGTGGTTATATTCTATTTGTTATATTATTCTCGAATGTGATCATAAATTCATAATACTGTGTACGGTCAATCACTATCATACTTTATAGAAATAACAGGGTTATTTAAAATACCATGTCGAAATCGATGTATTAAAAGATGGTGATTTTAAAATATTTACTCACTAAGTTTTAAATATCCAAATGTTAAAGCATTGAATACGGAAGCTACAAATACGAATAATACGATAAAGGCAAATATGTAACAATTTTTAGAAAACAAATGATTCGTTCTGAAACATTGTAATATAAAATACTTCGTACCATTTCCGTTCACATTAGCTATAAAATAGTTTTGATTATAAATATTATACTTTCATAATGAAATATATGATTAAATATTCCTGTTGAAGGTATACAAAAAAAAAAAAAAATTGAATATAAAACGCGATGCGCATGTGTGTATTGTATAACTATAACACATACGAAGAGTATCGCATAGTTCTATTAAATATTATGGTCTCCCAGCAAAAGACTACAGAATTTGTTATTAAATTTGCATATTAAATATAGGAACAATTTGGTACAATATCATCATTATATATGTAAATTTTAAAAAGAAATAACGTACACTGTTAAGATTTCTTTTAATATTCAAATTTGGAAATATATAATTGTTATTTTCATTGTTATAAATAATCTTTTCCATAAAATTTGATATACCATTAAACTCATTTTTGCAATCGATCTATTGATAAAACAAAAAAAAACACTTACTGACATATCTCTCTAATTCATCTATCAAAGTGTTCGATATATTTTACATTCATTTTAACAAATACGATTAGGTGTTTCTGTTGATTAAAAAATATATCTACATTTTCAAATATAATGCATGTATGTACTATGTATGATTAATGATTATTGAATAGCACGTTATTCACACACAATATAATAAAGTATTTTAAAATATTATGGTTTTCGATCAAATGGCTAATGACGAATTTTGTATTGTGCATTTGTGTTTACGTAAAGTTTTAAGTTGTACAATCATTAAGGTTTAAATTCTTATTCAAGAATAATTATATAGGAATAAGGAATTTTAATGTTAATATTTGATAACATATAATTATTTTATTATTATTAATAATCTTTTTTAAATGTATAAATTAAATGGCAATATTCTTTCATAAAATATTGTAATTGGTTATTTTGATGTACAAATAAATGCTTACTACTCTCTTCTTCCATATCATCTATAAAATTGTTTATTTTATATATATATATATAAATTATAATATTGAATACAAAATACGCCAATATAGTTCAAAGTTAATGCGTATATTATAAGTGTTTGAAAAAATTACACACAGACAGTACCATTAAGCGTTTTTTTTTTATAGATATTATTGTTTTCAATTAAAAGTCCAATGATAAAATTAGTATTGTGCCCATTAAAAATATAATTTAGACTTCTAGTATTATTCCGTGTGTAATTTTCAGCAGGAATTATTATTCACAAAAAAGATGATTTTTTTAATATTCAAATTTGGAAAAAAAATTATAATTTATCATTTCTTGATAATGTATTAATTAATTTGAAATATCCTAATAAGTAATTTTTGTAATATGTGATACTTATTACTTTCATCGATCACTTCATCTGTAAAATTTCTAATTTTAGAAAGTTCTACTATCATATTAAAAAGTACGATTGAGTTAATTTAATTTATAGGCACTAAAATTACCAATCGTTATGAATAGGTATTTGAATGTTGTGAAACAAAATATTACAAAGTCTTTTTAAAATATTGTGGTTTTCAAATAAATGACTAATGAACAAATTTGTATTGTGCTTAAAAAATATATTGTTTGGAATTCTACTTCCATAATATTTGTAATGCTTATTAAGAAGATGTTATACAGAAGTACGATTTCTTTTTTAATTTAATTAAAAAAATATATATTAATATTATTTTAAGTATTATTAATTATCGTTTTTCATTATATATTAATTAATTTGAAATAGTCTGTATATTTATATATGTATGTGTGTGTGTGTGTGTGTGTGTATGTAAATACTTCTTACCATAAAAGTTCGCTTCATCTATAACATTTTTAATTTCAAAATATTTTACTTGCAAATTAAAAAGTAAGATTATAAGGTTCTGTTGATTTAAATATATACCGAAATTGCCAAACGTAATTAGTGCCAAAGTGTTTTTTAAAATATTATGTTTTTCAAGCAAACCGCTCATAAAATATTTTGTATTGTTCATAAGAATTATATCATTTGGAATACTTATTAGTTATTAGTTATTACTATTAAATTAAATTTGCAATGCAAATTAAATGTTACATAGAAGTGAGAGTTTTTAAAATTGAAATTTGAAAAAAAATATTAATATTATTATTTATCATTTCATTATTATATATTAATCAAATGCCCTGAAACATAATTTATTCCATGGGGCATTGATGTGTGTATATATATATATATATATATATATATATACAGCGCCGTAATTAGACCAGTTGGGTTCGGTGTGCAAAACTCAAATTTGGGGTCCTTTATTTTTACTAATAATAACTCCCAGAGGACCCTGAAATATAATTTGGGCCCCGGGCCCGTGTACAATGCACACTCTGCATACCCAATTTTTACGGTACTGTATATTCACGATACATTTACGGTTCAAATATATATATATATATATATATATATATATGAATACTTCTTACCATCATTAACATCATCGCCCAAAAAAATGTCTAATTAAAAATATTTTGCTTTCATGTTAAAAAGTACGATTAAGTGTTTATGTTAATTTAAAAATTACCGAAATTGAAAAAGTATTAATATTATTATTTATCGTTTCTTTATAATGTATTAATCAATTTCAAATATCTTGGAACATAATTCATTCCATTAATATGTGTATATATATATATATATATATATATATACTAGCTACGAATTTCCTACTCTTGAGCAAGCTACATATAGCTGACCGTGAGAGAAGCAGAATTCTTTGAGGTTGATGCCACAATATTTTAAAGTTTGCCCTTGCGCTTTGTTGATTGTAAAACTAAAGACTAATTTAACTGGAAACTGCAATTTTTTAAATTGAAATAGTAATTCAGAAGAGATCAGTGGTATTCTAGGTATAAATACTGCGTGTCCTTTGTTCTTTCCAGAAATAAGTTATGCAACCCAAATAATCGTTGTTCTGAAAGAAGTTCAAATACTCGACAACAGATGGCGCCACTACACAATTTCCAAGTTGAAGGGTTGGAAAAGCCCTGATATCTTTAAAAACACGCCCTTTAGGTTAAAACGGGAACTTTCTTGTTCGAAGGGGGATAAAGGGCTATCACACTATATAAGTCTCTTTATCGTGCCGGGACTCCTTTTTAAGTTTTATCGGCACGCACATTTTATTAACTTAGTTTTATTATATAATATATAATGATACAGGTATATATATATATATATATATATATATATATATATATATATACTTCTTACCATCATTATCATCATCGCCCAAAAAAATATCTAATTAAAAATATTTTGCTTTCATGTTAAAAAGTACGATTAAGTGTTTATGTTAATTTTAAAATGACCGAAATTGAAAAAGTATTAATATTATTATTTATCGTTTCTTTATAATGTATTAATCAATTTCAAATATCTTACATAATTCATTCCACTAATATGTGTGTGTGTGTGTGTGTGTGTGTATATATATATATATACTTCTTACCATCATTATCGTCATCGCCCACTTCATCTATAAAATTGTCGATTTCAAAATATTTCAATTTCATGTTGAAAAGTACAATTAAGTGTTTATGTTAATTTAAAACATGCCAAAACTATGCATCAAGGTATATGAATATAGTATAAATAAATCATTACATAGTGTTTTTAAAATATTATACTTTTGAAGTAAACGACTAATGAACAAATGTATATTGTGTTCATTAAATATGTAGTTTTGAATTCTTTAATCATTATATATTAAATACTTATAAAGAAGGTATTATGTGAGAGTAAGATTAGTTAATGTTCAAATTCTGATAACATATTAACATTATTATTATTTTTATTTTTATATCTTTTCTTTAAAGTGTAGTGATTAATTTGAAATATCCTGAAACATAATAGTATTTTCTATTGAGATATGTATATATATTTCATACTGATTACCATCTTCGGCTATTTCATCTACAGAAATGTTTTAATTTAAATATATATATATATATATATATATATATATATATATAAATTAAAATATTTTACTTTCATATTAGAAAATACGAAAAAGTGTTTTATTATTTATATTAAATAATTTTAAATAATAATATATATATTATTTTTAATATATAAATATTTAAATGTAATTACTTATTACCATCGTTGTCTAATTCAGCCATACGATTCTCTAATTCAAAATAGTTTACTTCCATATTAAAATGTACGATAAAGTGTTTAAACTGATATATAAATATACCAAAATTACCAAACGTGATTCATAAGTATATAAATATTGTATAAACACATTATCATAAGTATTGACTGTTTAGAAAATATTATGTTTTTAAAGCAATGACTATTGAACAAAATTGTATTTTTCTTAATAAATGTATAGTTAAAATTCTTTTATCATTAAACTTTGAATGCCTAATAAGGAATTATTATACACGTAAGAGTTTTAATATTAAAATTCTAAAACAAACATTATTATTATTATTATTATTATTATTATTATTATTATTATTATTATTGTTTGTTTAAAACGTGTGGACATTATATCAATATTTTCATTTAATAATACATTATGTTATTTTTATAAAAGTTACTTGCAATTACTTGCAATCATTTTTTCCTATGAGTTATTTGAATTTCAAATAATAATTGTCGTGTTAAATTATTAAATAATACGATCCGATATTTCTATTGGGTACCAAATATAACAAACAAGTTCAAATTTAATGGGAGTGCAATTTTATTATTGTATTATAAAATTACACATTAATAGTAACATACATTGTCTCTGAAATGTTATTTATCAATTATTTATAATGTATTTATTCATTTGAACTCTTTGAAATGAAATACTCACCTCCATAGTTATATATTTTAACTACGAAATTGTACGAATTTAAGATATTAAAATTTCATAAAAATAGGATTAGATTAAATATATTTAGTATATATAAATATGTATATTACATAATATATAGATATAATTGTTATAATACACATAAAATTAATTTCTCAATAATACATTTGTCAATTGGAACTTTGATCCTTTGATATATATATATATATATAAAATCACTTACAAATATATTCCTCCAGTTCTTCTATAAATGTATTTAAATTTAAATTATTTAACCGTTATATTAACAAGTACGATTATATAATTTATGAATTACATAATTATGTTTAGTTGAAAATTTACCGAAAAATATTCGAATGTGACGCAAATAATATGTATAATGTATATTGTATGGCATAGAAATAAAATATCGTAAAATATTATGTTTTACCAATTATTATTAAAAGATTATTGACTAAATTTGTACTTAATGTGTACATTTGTTAGGTATATAGTTTTGAATTTAACTGTCAATAGATATTACATTTGTAATACTTATAAATAATTTATTACACACTGGTAAGATTAAAAATAAATCTTTTTCGTAAACAATGTTTTGAATATAAATTTCTTACCTTTACAATGTAAATTATACGCATTCTGCGATGAATCTACATCTAAAAAATGGGTATTAAAATTTCATTTTATCTGATATATTATCAATAAAATAACGTTGACACACAACCTATCGCCGCAAGGTGATTTGGACGAATATGACACAATTGAGGCATGAAAATTCGACGCATATTTTTTTATTCTATGTAAAAAAAAAAAATTAATTCTTCTTTTTATTAATAACAAAAGTGTAACGTTGGATGGTGGTAGCCTGCACGTGGCCCTCCCTGCATGCGCTTGTAGACTTCTTGAAGGCCCTTGTGTACAAAGACAGACTACGAGCGTATCTAATACCATTACCAAGGCGCTGATACCCAACAACAGACACAGTAATATGCAGCCTTTAAATGGCCCTTTTCAGGGCCATTCAACACAAATATTAGGCCCATGCCTTAGGGTATGTCACCTAAATATTGAAGGTATTTTGTCAGCTAACAGTGAAATTCTGTTAAAACTTATGAGAGAGGAAAAAGTTGATGTTATCGTACACCAGGAAACACATACAATAGATGAAGCGGACCTCCACAAAAGGGAGCTGGTTACAATTTGATTGGAGCCATACACCATAAACAGTACGGAGTTGCAACCTACCTTAACTCATGCATCAGTCATGCGAGAACAATAGCAAAAGAGGTAGTGGAAGAGATAGTTATCCTGGCAGTGAATGTGAGTGGAGTAAATATAGTAAATGTGTACAAACCACCCAATACATTATGGAATAACCCACCATTGAGCGTTCTAGATCATCCAACAATGTACATTGGTAACTTTAATAGCCATAGCTTACATTGGGGCTACGGTGATGGCGATGATAACGGAGTAATACTATTTGACTGGCTTTCCACAAATAACATGGAGTTAGTGTATAGCGCTAAGGATAAGGGAACTTTCCATTCAGCCAGATAGGGCATGGGCTATTCACCGGACTTGGGAATTATCTCGAGATTGTCTCTAAACGACAACAGTATGTGCACCCGAAAAGTACTGAATGACTTCCCACATAGCCAACACCGCTCAGTGCTCTTGGAATATAGTCTCCAAATCCCAACAGTGCACTTCATCCTTAAACCAAGGTGGAATTTCAAAAAGGCTAATTGGGACGCTTTTGCTAAAGAAATAGACCACATAGTGCAATATACTCCTCCATTTTTCAACAACTACGACCTTTAAGACTATTAAGTCAGTAGCAAAGAAACATATTCCCCGGGGTTTTAGAAAAGCATATATCCCAACTTGGGACAAAAATTGTAGCGACCTATTTGGAGAATTTCAGATATCAGGTGAGCAAAGTATTGCGGACGAACTAATAAGAACATTGAATATGAAATTACGCAAGAAATGGCAAGGGACTACTGCTAGCTTAAACTTCACACACTCCAGTAGGAAAACATAGAACTTAGTAAAGAGGCTAGATGCGGAGACCTCGAAGACAAATCTACCTGGAAAAGTAAGTCCTAACGATGTTGCAACTAGATTAATGAGAGTGGCCAAGACCAAAATGGATAAAGAACAAAAAATAGACATTAAGGAAAGTTTGCGGTCAAAAAAGAAGGAGATGGTAACAAGTGCAATCTATAGCTCGGATTTCTCAACAGACGAGATTAGAATGGTACTTAAAGAAATAAAACTGAATAAAGCAGCTGGGTTTGATGGTGTATATTCGGAATTTTTCAAGCATAGTGTCCATAAAACACAGGCATGCCTAGCTGCTTTTTGTAGTGACATCTTCGACACGGCGTCTTTGGCGAAGTTATTCAAAAAGACTAAAATCATTGCAATCCTTAAGCCAGGGAAACAGGGAACTGATGCAACACACTATCGCCCGATCTCGCTACTCTAATGATGAGAAATAAAGAATAATATTTTAATTTAAATTTATTACGAAAATTATAGCGATTATTAATATTGTAGTTATTTTTCATAAAACAATGACGTGTATATTATTATAATTTGTAAGATAACAATAATTGTCTTCCAACATTCGTATTTAATTATTTACATAGCTATATAATTAATTAATTAAAATATTGTGTTAACCCGTTGAACAATAAATATATTTAATATATAATATATGAATTTATATTAAAAAGAATGATACGAACTGGGATACATAAAATCGCACCAATTTGCTGGATCCTTAAATTGTGCATCAATGATCTGATCACAATTATCTGTTTGAAAACAATTAATTGTATTCAATAAAGTGTTCATTTGCTAGCCACAATAATAATATACGTACGGGCAATTATGCTAGAGTAGAGCATATAATAATACGCCTTTACACGAACTATAAATTATAACAATCAAAAATACATTTAGACTTTGGGCACATGATGTGGATGTGACCTTATTCAATGTATTTACTAAAGCAATTGTTACAGGGAAGAAATGTAGGCCTACAATCTATTTTTAAACAGTTAAATGATCGGTAAATCGAAATAAAAAATTTTAATTTAATATTGATTTTTGACATTTTATGGCAGTCACTAAATCGTGAACTATGTAATATGTCGTATTCCTGCTACTTTACTGGAAGGAGGATATTTACTGCATTTAATGTTTAGATTTTATTAATTTTATTTTGTCACTGTTATTTATCTTTTAAGGACCTCTTAAGACTGGAACGTGTTCGGAACCGATTCCTTTCCTTTGCTGCATCTAAACTTAATGTTAATGTATCTACCCATGACTATGTTCAACTGCATAACTTGTTTAATATTCTTTTTCTTTCTTCACGTCTCTCTAAAATACATAAAAACCTCAAATCTACTTTTCTCACTGGAGCTCTAGATCCTCCTGAACTACTTTCCTATATCCAGTTTAATGATTCTACTAAAAACACTCGAAATCGAGTCTAGTTTTACGTTCCACATCACTGTACAGCCTACGGTCACAATGCCCACTTCATTGGATTCATTACAGTGCCGATTTACTTGTGTCGTGGCTATTACTTATCGCTTTGGCTGCTATTTTTTCCATTCATCACTATTATTTCACGATGTATATAAACTACTTTTTTTTCTAAATCATTATTATATAATCGAGTTATTACAAATATACAATATTACCAATTTACAATTTAGTAATTGCTGTTTGGTGTATATTGAATAAATAAATAACTTAACTAGATGAGTTTTTAATCTAAATTAGCAACGAGTAAAGTATTGCATTTATATTATATAGACATTTGAAAAACTTAGTGAAATTACAAATCCAATTAATAAAGCCAAATTAGCAACCACGATATACACACTTCACCGTTACGTTATACATAAATATCAAAAATAAACCATTTGAAAAAATAAAAGTCATCTTAATGAGTATTATTTACCGTGTGGGAATCGCTGCCACATATCTAACGTTAGGTAGAAAAAAAATACTGTTTAATACTTATATTTGATAATACATTAATTTCAAAACGATTTGGTGTACATTAATTATATTACGAATTATGATATTTTAAATGTATGAATAAACGTAGGTATTCATTTTGATCAGCTACTTACGCATATTTAAATATGCATATTTGAATGCTTCAACGGCCGAGAATTCAACTTCAAAGAAAAATTCAACAACTTAAGGTGAGATATATATATATATATATATATTTATATGTATTATTGAAGTTGGGGATTTTTAACTTAAAACTTTCCAACGGTATAAAGTAAGTATATATGTTATATGTTGTACACTATTGCTTACCATTAAAATTTGGAAGTGTATTGAATGACTCTAAATTATTTTTGATATTCAAACAAATAAAATAATATAAATATATAATTAAAGAAAACAAATGCAATTATATCACAGTATATATTCTTATTATTCTTATTATTCTATTGTTATAAGAGACCAATATATTTTTATTAGTTGTTACTCAATACTCGTATATCTATCAAACTTTTATATTTGCAACCTTTGTAAATGTATAGTTGTCTTATTCCTTTTGTATTTAGCATAGAAAATGTCTATTATTTCGTTATAAGGTGCGTTACAAAAATCTGATATTATTACGAATTAAATAAAACACAGCGAATCATGTAATATTATGAATTATGATTATATATTAAATATCAAATAGTGTATTAATTCGATGAAAATTATACCAAAATAAATAGCTAATTAAGTACATGTTTATAAAATATTTAATAAATACATTTTAATTATTCTAATTATACGAAAAATTTAAATCTTACGTAGACAGACTAAAATTTAAGGGAAAAATTCATTATTAGAGATAATTGTAATAAATGTTGTACGAAATAATATTTAAAACAGTAACGAAATAAAAACAAATATCTATACACGTCTATTTGAATATATTATTTGCTACATTAAACAAACATATTAAATAGTACAAATTGCAGCTATGTTACTTATTTGATCAGAAATGAAAAATGTAATAATTTCAACTATTCATTGTTCTTCTATGATGTAAGTTAGGGTTATATTATTAAAGAACACTGGGCGTTTTAACTAATTTGTTTAATTCGTTAAGTTTATATTATACTAAAATTTGATTAATTTTGAGTTAGGATTAATTTTTACTTTATTTTTATAAAAAAAACTAACATAGTTAAAAGTGAAGATTATTATAAAATTATATCATGCATTATAAAATAATGCATATAATATAGTTTTTTTTAAATTAAATTAATTTTGAGCTAAACATTGTATTTAGAAAATTCTAATAATTTTCAGTTTTTTATATTTCGGGAATACACTTTTTCATAAAACACAAAATGTTCTGGCCTTTAAGTTAGACCCAATTTTCCTGTAAAATATCGTATCTGTAGATGGCACTTCATTTGACACGTATTTTCATTATCTTAATATTTAAAGTGTACGAAAGAACTAAAAAAAAGTAAGGTACCTTACGGATTTCAACTCTTCCGACAATGTGTGAGAAATTGAACAACGCGGCGATGGTCGATGAGGTAACTTGATAAGATGAATTAAAAGTAAATGTTGGGACGGCAACTTTTACTTATAGTGAAATTAGCGACGAAGTAAGTCAACTCAAAATATTCATTAGTGTGTGAAAAGACTAAAGCCTGTATTCGGTATTCGGAGGAGAGCAAGTATTAGTATTTACTTGTTTTAACAAGATGTGAAAAAAACTGTGTGTTGATCCAGTTATAACGTTTTAATGTTATAAGAAGACAATAATGATATACAGTGGTCGCCGCTCATTGGATTCACAGATAATTGACTCAATCGCCTATTGGACTCAAAACGGCTGGTCCCGATTTGCACGTATACTAACACACAACAAAAAATTCGTCTATTAGACTCACCACACCGGTTAATGAGGTCATTTGAAAATTCTCAGTCCAAAAGAAGTTGAAGCTCCTGTTGTAAGACCCATCGAACTATCAGCCGAACTTTATAATGAATGGATCAACATTGACGAAGAAGCCCAAACTACTGAAGTCACAACCGAGGAAGACATACGAGTATGTGGTGAAATTCAGTCAAAACGGCGAAAAGAGAATGTGACTGGTGATAGTGACGAAGAAGAACCTGATGAGAAACCACCATCAATAAAACAGAAGCTAGTAGTGCTTCAGGTTCTACGCAGAGGGATTCAGCAAACAGGCGATTTTGACGTATTCGAGCAACATAAAGCCTACGAAGAAATTGTTATGAAGTTGGCCGAAGAAGGGAAAATCCAATCAATCTTGGATGGATTTTTATCAAAAATTAATTAGATACCTAGGTTATTACATGATTTTATTACATATTATACATTTTACTGAGTAAATGAAATCTAAATAAATATTTTTTAAGTAAATTTTTTTTTTTTTTGGGGAGGTAATTCGCCTCATTGACTCATACGATTAATGGACTCAAAGTGAGTTTAATAAGCGGCGACCACTGTTTATGCATATTTATAAAAAATTAATGTGTAGTTAGTATTTAGTATTTATTTTGGAATTATACCGAAAAAAAGAAATTTGATTTTCAAATTAAAATTTTTTGGAATAATAAAATAAACTCACACACTATTTAAATCCATAAAGTATATGAAAATAAGACCAAACTTCTCTACATCTTTACATGTAATAGTACAATATCGCTATAAAACCAATTGCAATAAATCGTCCAATATTGTATATTGTTTAATTTGGCCTATAGCATTGGTATAAAAAAAAGTGTATTGCTAATATTGTATCTGCAATTCTAAATTACTTACTTTCTTCTTCTATAGTTATATATAAATATTTTTTTTTATAAAAAACAAAATTCATTATTGTAAACAATATTGACAAAGGCTATGTGCTGCATGACGAAATCAATTCGAAGTAGATACAATATAATTTTTTAAAAAAGAAACGTTTTTTTTAGATATATTTACCCGTTGGTACAGCCAATGTGAAATCAAAAATTACGAAAAACGTAAGAATTGATTGAAAAGTGTAACGTTTAATGGAAAAGTTATTCATTTTTATTTCTCTTTTAATTAAATCTTATAGTGTTTATAGTTTTTTAAACTAAATTACAGGAGAAAGACTAAAAAATGACAATTTCACAATGTGAGAATCGAAATATATATGACGGTAGTACAGTTTACGCAGATGTATTTGAGTTCGTTCTACACAGATCATGTCATCTAAAAATTAAATAGATACGTGTTCTTTGCTAAATACGAAAAATAATGTATAAACATTTCTCTACAATATACGATATATTCCGACTTGGGTAAAATACTTTTGAAAATTATTTGGATACTTCGAATAAAAGTAGTGAGAATACGCATTCGCAAATTGTATGATAACAGCATTCTGAAATAGCTGAAAATTTCTGAAATTAGCATTCCCTAAGCATTTTGAATACTTCAAAATAAGTATTCCAAATAATTTTAGAATACTTTCTTTTCTTGTTTTACTGGTTTTCAGTAATACGAATATTAAATACAGTAATTACCTAATTATATGATTTAATCGAATATTATATCAGTCATCAATAAGTATTTTCGAGGTATTCAATACTTTTTTTTTTATAAGTTCTGTGTTTATAAACTAACACAATAACTAAGAAGTAAATTAATAATACTAATTATTTACAAAATATAACACAATTACAATAACATAATGCAATCAAATATACGACTCGTACTTGGATAAGGTTGGGTTCAAACACCTAATATAACAAGGTTATTCAGTTACTGATAGAATAATTGACGTTGTTTTAAATATTTGCTGCTGCTATTTATTATTCATATTTTTTCTGAAATAATTACGTTTACATTTAAGTAATAAGTTATTATATTTGTGTAGGTTCCATTTTTGATTTGATCGAGCTTTAAAATGTACTCGGAATATAGTATTGAATACTTTAGAAAAATAATTTGAGAACTATTCAGACTACTGTATTCCGAATACTACCTAAGTCTGGAATTAATTTAATTATGCGAATAATTTATATAAATTGTATGACTTTTTGACGTGTATCAATGTGTGTGTATGAGTAAAAACACACTAGAAAATTAAATTGCCACCATTTGATCGGATTTTAAATTGCAAACAGAAATGACGCGATCATATATTTACAAAACGACCAAAATAGCCTTATTTATAAATTTAGTACTTAATAATAATTGTCGAATACTATACATTTTTTAATAATATTAAGTTATCTTTTTTGTTTTGCACATGCATATGCTTATATACACATTAATATTGTAAAGGGCGACATGATTTTCCATCGTGAGATGTACTCGCATTTCGAAAAGTACAAATAATTATTTAAAATTTTTTTTTTTAAATGTTCTCACATTTTATACATTTTTTAATTTTAATATTTTTATTGCCGTCCCTAATTTTTTATAACGAACTTAACTTTTAATTGTCAGTTCTTTTGGAATTAGTTTTTATACGAATTTTCACATTTTGATTTTTAATATAAAATCCGACGGATACTTGCCGAGTATTTAGAATGAAAGTAATTTACACGGTGAAAGTGGAGTAGACACTATATTGTAGTAAATATGGAAAATTCACTGTCTTCACAATACTTTCAAAATGTTCGTATTTATATAATGTATACAAACTAGGGACTTCAATGTACATTTTGCAAAAAATGATTTAATGCCATTGACTACTTTCCGTCAAAAAGAATTTCAACTGAGAATTAACAACAATCCAAGAGAATAAACCAACTACCAGACATGGAACAACAATATAGATGCAGTATTTATAAAATACTTTGATAATGTTATGTCCAACACCTTTGTAACATACTTTAGTTATCATCGACCAATTGTCACAGTAATAACGCATGAGCCGTATATCAGTTACTTCTGTAATAGTAATAATATTCGATGCTGCCTCTGACGGTATTACTGTCACATGATATTATTTGGTAGTATATTCTCTTTTAATTTTGTTATAAAATAATAAGTATTTTTCTTAAAAAAAAAATCAGACTATTTTGTTTTTGATTGTGCCATATTTATTTGCTTTTAATTAATCATCCTTTCATGCATATTTTCTATACAAAATAGTTTCGATGCTTCACATCTGCCAGGTGTCCCGCAACAGCTCAGTTTTTTGTAATGATTGATAATGGTAATGTGTAGCTTGAACAATACCTTTAAAATTGTGTGGTGGTAAATTTTAAGAAAATATATTAAAAGTATTACCTAAATACAGTTTGATACTATTTTAAGAAATAATTACTTTGCAGAAAAATAATTAATTAGGGTTTTACTATATTCATCACTTGTTTATAGTACTATTATACTTAAACAAGTGAAAGGAAGAAAAAAAAAGTGATGTCTGCTTTGCTTTGATGGGCTGGCTGTGCCGTTACCTATTCCAGGCTTATGCCTCTACTAGGGGATGGAAGTGAGGGATTTTTTAGCTAGTTAAAGTCGGTCTGCCGATGTTAATGGGTACGGTTTGAGTTAAGTGTTTGGTGGTTGGTGGAGAGTGTGTTTTTCCAAGGAGGCGGATGTGTTCGTGATCGGAAAAGGAGTTTTTGTAGAACATCGTTTTGGATTGCGTTTGAATTGAGTCTTGGATTGATTTGAAGTTCATTGATTTATGAAGGACCGAATTTTTGACGATAGTAGGTAACCCCGTTATCGTACGGATGCCGATGTTCTGGTGATGTCTGTGAAAAATGCGCCTGTATTTTATATGGATTTGACTTTCGTGGGTCGCTTTCAACTGGTTAGTGATTTCGAGCGTTGTAATTGGTCAAAATCGCTTTTCGTGTTTATACGGGTTCGAGTAGCCAATTTCGTGTGTTGTTACTGGTCGATGATTTCGAGCGCTGTTATTGTTCGAAAACGTTTTTCGTGTTTACTCGGTCGACATGTTATGGCCCTGAAAAGGGCCGTTTTAATATATAAGCTAATTTGTGTTTTTGTACCCGTTACAAATTGTTACAATCAATTCCAGATAGGTATCTGTCATTGGAGTTATCGGTAACACATAGGTAACTATTATTGTGTAACGGAAAACAATAAAATAAATAAATTTTCTTTTAGGTTAACATTTCTGAAGCAGTAGAGGATTATTCATTTATTTATTCATATGCCATAACGATAAACGATAACATTAAATTCAATACATAAGATAACAAATTATTGTAATTAACATAAATAGACATTTTAAAATTTAGGCAAAATATCACATAAAGTAGGTATCACGAAATTAAATAACAACATCCAGTGTATCCACCCAGACTACTGTCTCAGTGGTTACTTTTATTAAATCTTCCCTTGTATTTTCTTTCCTTGAAGTAAAAAATTAGGTGTTTCATCGACTGCACATCTGCGCCGCAGTTACATTACGGACTCTCTCTAAGCCTCCATTTATGCATGAGTTCGATGCATTTTCCTTGACCGTATGCGGTTGAGTCTGATCCCGTTTTTCCTAGAGAAGTCCATGCCTAAAACTGGAGTACGCATGTTATCTATACGTATATATCTATATAGTAGAGGATTGATTTAAGTTTATTAGGTTCAGTGAGGAAAAGAGTGGAATTAATAAACTGAGAATTGGTACACACGGGTACCACTAGCAGATAATACAAAGTGTTTATATTATATTCCAAATGTGAAATAAAGGAATCGCCGACTTGTGCACGAAACGATATCGGTGAACGAATCAATATGTTCCGTCCAAATTTTTAATTGCCATAAAAAATTCATTCGAAATTCCATTGACTCCTTTTGTGGCGACCAGTAGTCGCTTGACGGTACGAATGCTTAATCAAGTTTATCTACGATTATTCGATATACGGTTACGTTTGGTAATCGGTTAATGAAATAAATCGTATTGTTTTAATAATATATTTTAAAATTACGAAAAATCTCTTGTTTATGTATCTCTTTTATGTTCTCTTTTAGTACTGGAGTTAATGTCACTCCTGTAATAAATATAGTAATATTTCGTGTTTTTTTTTTGTATATGTTTTTAAAACTTTCAGGTTCTTTTTATAGAAAATTTCGAACAAACCCCCTAGATTTATCACGGTAATAGCTATTCGTTTTCATAAACTGCGTATTTAACTAATACATTGTACTATTCTGTGTATAGTATATAGTATATTACATATTACATTATATTACTTTATTATTATGTGTGTATATTATATACACTTGCAGTGTGTGCACATTATTTTATATTATTTAGACATTTTTTGGTAAGTTATCAATGCATATATTTTGTTAGGTAAGTTTTTTTAAAATTTTAGAGCGTGTTATTAAAATATTAGTCATATAATGACGAATAGATTTCAATAAAACGTTGTGTTTAATATTGATATTATAGTATGGCTGTTGTTCAGTGTGCTGAAGAATACGAAGTTTCTACGTTCAGTATAATACGCTTGCATCTGCGTTACACGATATGAATAAGGGGGAAATATCAGCGGACTCAATCAAAATAGTGAAAAATAGACCGGTCTCTGTTTCCAGACAAACGAAAATAGCATCAAGGTCATTTACATCGCGTGAAGAGTATGATCATTAATCTTCGAGTTGTGATAATGAAAATCCAAATGGAAGTGCAAATTTTGCAGGACCATGACGCACTAAAAAATATAAATATTACTAAAAAATTTGTAAAAAATGAGTGATACATAATGGTGTGTTTACACGTTCTAATGGAAGTTGAATTTAATTGCTTATTAGAACTGTTAACCATCAACAGTTTGTGAAATTTGATGCGAAATCGTTATATAAAATTGAAAATTTTCGGGTCTAGTCGATAGACGATTCATTGAGGAACGATGGAGATCGATGAACCAAACGCCATTATCTGAACGGGTCTGGAAAGACGTTAAATCAGCTTATATAGATGGCAGTATGGCACCTAATATTCCGTACGTCGAAATAGGGTTTAAAAAATAATAATTGAAATTTTTAAGAGAAAAGAATAATTTTATTTTGGACTTTTGTAAATTCCTCGAGCAAATAGTTGTTGCAGCTGTTGCGATACGTACAAATCGAGTCGTGTATGCGCTAGACGGTTTATTTACATATTGCTCTTTAATATTGTTTTCATCGCGGAATCCAAGAAAAAAGACAAACATTTTATTTTTTATCTGATGAAGGTTTCAATGGTTTCGGTGCAATATTTATTTTTAAAAATACTACTAACCACAGTGCAAAACTTTGAATGTTTCTACAGTGTATCTACAATATCATCTACATTGTACTGGTACCCAGAGTCAATCGAGGTATTTATTCTAAACCTTCTTGCCTAGGATCTATTTATATATATATTATAGAACAAAACTGTAGCGGAAAAAGTTCGGCTATTATTAACGATTGTTTAATTCATCTTACAGTATAATATAAAAACATATATTATAATATTATAATATACGAAAAATATATATGTACGAATTTGTCGATATGGTTAATTTAAAATTTTATATTTATAAATATAAATATAATAGAGGAATCTAGAACAAATTATTACATAATATATAATTCACACTAATCTTATAATTTTATTAAAATACCCGTTAATGAATACACTTTTTTAAATTTTAGTAAAAATATGAGTACATAAGACTTTAATATGATTAAAAAAAATAATAATAATAAATAATAACTTCCTCGATATAGTAGACTACGGTGCTAGGAATTGGTTCAATAAATCCATGGAATAATCCGACGGGTTTGTACAAAATTTGTTTGGATTGTCTACTTCTTGAAAAACTAAAATTCCCGTAAAAAAAAAAAAAAGTAATACAAATAAATAATTAGTAATTTTATACCCTCAACACTAATTTTAATGATTGTTATAAAACAATTAAAAGTGACTTTTGAAAAAATTATTTAAACTGGGTGATTTTGATGAAAATAAAAATCACTGTTCTTAAATATACAATATTGTATATAATTAGTAATTATTTGTATTAGACATATTGATTGACAATTAATCGTATCTAGTGCAATGTGTAAATAACTGTCAAAGTGCCTATGAAGTCTACTATCATAATATTAAAGGCAGAGGTAAACGAAAAATGATCAATATAAGTGTAATTACGTACTGGATCGCGACCACTACTTATTGCATTATTATATTCATAGAGCAACATATTTAATTTTTGTAGTATTTAATTATGAAACTCACAATCAGGAAATCTAGCGAATTCGTCAATTACAAATTTGTAATAATTCATTGCATTTCCTGGAAAATACGATTTTATTATAATAATATTGATACCATCGTATTGTGTAATGTTTATACAGAATGTAATTGCGATAAATTAATTTGACGATGTTCATTTGAAATTTTGTAAATGATTTTTTATAACATATTTTGTATTCATTTTTTTTGTTTCATCTTAGCTGTTATCGACCACTAAGACTAGTCCGTCATACACCAAATTCTCCTGACCTTCTTGTCCGCCGCTCCTAATTTCTAATCTGATCCCACCCCCTAGAGATTCCACGTCTTTCTGTACTATGTTTTCCAATACCATACGGGGTCCCAGAAGTCTCTTCCCTAGTGGGCTCTCATCTATTGCCATGCGTAGAAGTAGATTCTGATTTTGCCAAACGTGTTCAACCTACTGTAGTTATTCTATTTCCCGATTCCCGGTTTCCTCATCGTTTATTGGTCCGAAAAACTTCCGTAGTATTTCCCTATCCATATACATTAATTTCTATTCATTCGTTATTCTTAATGGTCATTATTTTACTCTATAATATTAATGACTGAGAGTAGAAACGTAATGTATTTTTTTCCTTTCACTCGAGAAGTACCGCGACCCCTTTGCAAGTCTGTAAAACATTTATTCTCTGATACGTTTTTTGATGCTACTCTCTATTCAATGTATTTTTTTTTCTGCCAATATTGAACTTAAGTAATTAAATTGTTTGTTTCGGTTATACTCGTAGTTTCTTACTTTTAAATAATCATGTACTCGTATATGTCTACGGTATCTCTTTCCCCGTTGTCACGCTCTTTATTTTATTTTAAATTACTCGACAACTCGAGTATAACATTCGGCCAAATAACGATTTTAGCGTATTTTAAATTTTACAAATTTTACATTTCACGTTATTTATTTCCTATTTAATATTTTAATATTTTATACACTACAACTCGGTTTGTAACAATACGTTTATATCGCATTTTGAACAACTTTTTATTCGTGTACGGCATTTAATTAAATATCGAATGGTTGCTATCTGCGACATATAGCTTAATATTAGTATATTGTATAAGTCACCTTCATCTGGTACATAACTTTTCCCTATAAAAATATAGAAAGTAATATGTACATATTTTAATTTTATTGAAATATGTGTATAAGGCTCATGACAGCATACTATATTTTTTAATTCTAAACGGAACGTAAAATGTATTGGTAGTTTTTAATGTGGGTGGGTGCCGAGATAAGGATTTCCCTAGGGCTTCTTGATTCTTTTAGAAAATGGGTGAAAAACACAAAATAGTAAATTGAAAATTTACAAACTGCGTGGCATCGTGTCTTTAAAGTAAAATTTTACAACAAAACATTTCAAAATTAAAGCCATACTTTATCAAGTAATTATTGTGTTTTAATACAATTTTTTTTAATGTAATATGACTTGTATTAATAAATAATATTTTACATTCTGATTCATATTTGAAATAAAAAGTGATATATTGTGTATTTGTGTACAGTTTTATTAAAATATTTACGGATAATTCTTTACAATTTTAACCAAACAATATTGATTTTTTTCTGTTAGATGCTTTTGAAACTCAATATAATATAAATTTAATCTTTTACTTCCTTAATTTCCAACTTTTTTAAGTTTTCATTAAAAGTCTTCTGGAGTAAAAGACATACTTTGATTCCTACATAGGTATCTATTTTTTGTTAGAAAATCGTGAAGAGTTTATTTAACACGATTACCAATATTTCCTTTAATTTTTTTTTAAACCTAAAGTAAACATATTCGTCCAGCTATAAATTAACGCTTAGACAATATTCTAACAATATATTTTAAATTTACAAAAACTGAACACACAAAAAACTACTAAAAGGTAAACCGGTTTTTTTGTTAATGTTATTTTTGAATGCAATGGTTTATTACTATTTTCAAATTTAAGATATTTTAACAACTCTAAAATATTTTACTCGCCTTACGAACTACTATGGATGTATATAACTTACCATCTGCTGCAGGCATTTTCGCTAAAAAAATTAAAGAAAATGATGTATGATTCATTTAAATATTGTGCATATATATAAATAATCCGTTCTTTTTACTAACGAAGTGTCCAGCATATCAAATTTTACGAAATTGTTAAATTTAAGTGTCCAGTTCATAAAATGGACAATACCCACTTTACGTGATAAAATAATATAATTCATATATTTTACAAACTTTCATACGAGAAATAAAAATTCTTAAACATAAAAATTAAAAATTTTTTTGGTTGATGGAACTATCGGAATTGTAATATTTGTTATAAATAATGACCACGTTACGAAGTACATTACACAATATATTCGTATGGACAAGAACTTATTTTATAAAAAATTTATAATCATTATGAAAAAACTGATTTATCAACATGAAGAGAGTAGTCAATTTATAAGTCGAGGTAATTCATTTCAGATATTTTACGATATTCGAGTTAATTTTTTTCTAAGCTTAACGAAAAAATATTACAAATTAAAAAAATTTTAAATGTAGATGATCTATAAACTATATATTTATGTTTAGATAATAAAAATATATTTCAAATTAATTTGACCAATATTGTGGTCGTAATTTTTTCTTCAATTAACGTACTGATTTAAAATATTATAAAATACAAATTTATTGATGTTACCAAACTGATATACAGAGCACCTGGAGCTTGCTGCTAATAGTTCGCTACTTATTTTATGTCTTTTGTATTAATGATAAATTACAAAACATATTTTACTTTAATTCGCTTCGTAAATCTTATGGTTAACAATTATTTTCGTGTTTTTGTGGCTTATATTTTATTTGTTATACTGTACTCAAAAGTCATCATAACACTATATACGACTCCACTACATACTACTTTGTACTCTCCTTCACCATCATACTTTACACAGATAACCGACTTATACAAAATACCATATCAAAAAAAGGATCATCGGTGTAGTGGCAGATAGTGTTTTTAAATATTTACTCACTAAGTTTTAAATATCCAAATGTTAAAGCATTGAATACGGAATCTATACCAATAAGTATTACGATAAATGTAAAGGTATAACAGTTTTTAAAAAACAAATAATTTGAAACATTGTAATATAAAATAATTCGAACCATAATCGAGCCCTTCAGCTATAAAATAGTTTAAATTAAAAATGTTACATTTTCATACTGAACATTATTTTTAAATATTTTTGATAAAAAAAAAAATAAAAAAAAAATAAATAAATAAATAAAATGCGATGCGCATTTGTATATCATATAACTACTATTAAGACTAATAATAAAATTTGTATTGTGCATATTAAGTATACAATTCGGTATAACATAGTTATTAAATATATAAATTGTATAAAGAAATTATTATACAATTGCAAGACTTTCTTTATACCTACTTAAATTTGGAAATATAAAATAATAATAATTATTGTTATAAATAATAATTTACTTAAAATTAAATCATAAATTAAAATACCATTAAAATAATTTTGTAATTTTTCCTTTTGTAAATAAAAGACAATTTGTGATATATTTCTCAAATTAACCCATCAAAGTGCGTTTGAATATAATTTACATTCATTTTAACAAGTAGATTAAATGTATCTGTTGATTTAAAATATACAAATATTTTCAAATATGATGCACATATGACTATCGATTAACACATATAAACACACAATATAGCAGAAGATATTTAAAACTTTATTGTTTTCAATCAAATGACTATAATGACGAAATTTGTATTGTATTTATGTAAAACTTGAAGTTCTACTATCATTAAGATTGAAGTACTTATTTAAGAATATATTATTTTGCAGGAATAAGAAATTTTAATATTAAAATTGAGAACATATTTTATTATTATTATTATTATTATTATTATTATTATTATTATTAAAATTTAATATTTATCTTTTTATGAATAAAAAATTACTTACAATCCGTTTCGTCTATAAAATTGCGGTTGAATTAAAAAGTTAGAATTTATTGATAACAATACGAGTAGATAATTATTTTGGGTACAAAATACGCCAATATAGTTCAAATGTAGTACAGATATGTTTATTGTTTAAAAAAATTGAACACAAACAGGATCATCAATTGTTTTTTTTATATATATTATGGTTTTAATCAAAAGCCAATGATGAAATAAGTATTGTGTATATTAAAAATATGGTTCGATTAGATTAGGAATTGTATTATCATTTAGTGTGTAATACTCTGCAGGAATTATTAATTACAAAACGTTTTTTAATATTAAAATTTGAAAAAATAATTTATCTGAATATTTATCATTTTTGATAATGTATTTATTAATTTGAAATATCCTGAAATTTATTTTCTATTAAACTTATGTGATACCGTAATTAATCACTTTGTCTATAGACTTTTAATTATATATAATAAAAAGTACTTGAATATTGTATAAACAAATTATAACGGAGTGTTTTTAAAATACTATGACTTTTAAACAAACGACTAATGATTAAATTTGTATTGTGATCAAAAGGTAGGTATATAATAGGAAATTTATTTTCATTAAATGTGTAATGCTTATTATGAAGATATCACATAGAAGTAAGATTTCATTAATTTCCATTTTGAAAAATATAATTTTTTATTAATTATTGTAATTTTTGTAACCTAATAATTAATTGAAATCTCCCGAAATGTTACTATACGTTACTATACTATTTGTTCTATAGATATATTGATGATTCTATATATAAAAATTATTTATATATATATATATATATATATATACTTCTTACCATTATCATTCACTTCATCTATAACATAATTAATATCAAAATATTTAAAATATTTAACTTTTATATTAAAAGTAGTATTCAACGTTTCCATTGATTTAATAAATAATTGCTAATCGTGATGAGTAAGTATTTAAATATTGTATAAATAAATTATAACACAGTGTTTTTAAAACACTATGATTTCTAAACAAACGAATATTTTACAAATTTGTATTGTTCATAAAATGTATTTAACTTTGAATAATATTTCCATTAAATTTGCAATGCGTTTTAATATGATATTTCGAAATAAGATTTCTTGAAATTCAAATTTGAAAAATATTAATGTTATTTTAATATAATTGTTTATCTTTCCTTCATAATCTATAAATAATCAATTTGATATATCCTTGAACATAATTTATTCCATTCACTTTCGAATACGTATATATATATATATATATATATATATATATAAATAGTTCTTACCATAATTACCTTCATCTATACAATTTATGATTTAAAATATTTTACTTTCATATTAAAAGAGGTATTCAACATTTCCGTTGATTTACTAAATAAGTACCAAAATAATTGCTAATCGTGATAAGTAAGTATTTGAATATTGTATAAACAAATTATAACAAAGTGATTTTAAATTTCTAGGATTTTAAACAAACGAATATTTTACAAATTTGTATTTTCTCATAGAATATATAACTTTGAATAATATTTCCATTAAATTTGCAATGCGTTTTAATATGATATTTCGAAAAAGTTATTTTGAAATTCAAATTTGAAAAAAATGTATTTTTATACAATTGTTTGTCTTTTCTTCATAATCTATTAATAATCAATTTGAAATATCCTGGAACATAATTTATTCCATTGACTTTCGAATATATATATGAATAGTTCTTATCGTAATTACCGTCATAGTTCCTTCATCTATACAATTTATGATTAAAAATATTTTACTTTCATATTAAAAGCAGTATTCAACTTTTCCGTTGATTTAATAAATAATTGCTAATCATGATAAGTAAGTATTTGAATATTGTATAAATAAATTATACCAAAGTGATTTTGAATTTCTACGATTAAAATAAACGAATATTTTACAAATTTGTATTGTTCTCAAAGAATATATAACTTTGAATAATATTTCCATTAAATTTGTAATGCGTTTTAATATGATATTTCGGAAAAGATATCTTGAAATTCAAATTTGAAAAAATATTAATGTTATTTTTTATGTAATTGTTTATCTCTTCTTCATAATCTATTAATAATCAATTTGAAATATCTTGGAACATAATTTATTCCATTGACTTCCATATTTATATGAATAGTCCTTACCATCATTACCGTAATCGTTTCTTTCGTCTACACAATTTTCGATTTAAAAATATTTTACTTTCATATTAAAAAGTTGTATTCAACGTTTCCGTTGATTTAATAAATAAGTACCGAAATAATTGCTAATCGTGATGAGTAAGTATTTGAATATTGTATAAACAAATTATAACAAAGTGTTTTTAAAATACTACGATTTTTAAATAAATGAATATCTAACAAATTTGTTTTGTTTTTAAAAAAAACAAAAAAAACAAAAACGAGTCTGCGAGTACTCGAGACATTGATGTGTAAACGTCACGTGAGCGGTAAAAATGAAACAGAATTATGATTGGGATTTGTAAATATTGGTATCTTTAATCAAAGTAATTTCGATAATAAATATTAGTATTAGTTGTCATGACAACAGCTTACACATTTCCGTCCCATTTCCCGAGATTTACCCTCATACCGCCTTAATAGATGTTTATATATCAATAAATAATTTTGAATAATATTTCCATTAAATTTCAATTAAGATTTTATTAATCAATTCGAAATATCCTGGAACATAATTTATTCCATTGACTTTCATATTTATATGCATAGTTCTTACCATCATTACCTTCTTCGACCCTTTGATCTATACAATTTTTGATTTCAAAATATTTTACTTTTGTATTAAAAAATATGATTAAGTGTATATGTTAATTTAATAATTGCCAATCGTGATGCATTGCTATATGAATATTTTATAAACACATTGCAACAAAGTGTTTTTAAAATATTGTGTTATTTAATTAATCGCCTAATGAATAACAATTTATTGTGCTTATTACATATGTAGTTTTTAATTTTATCACCAATAAATTTTAAATGCTTGTAATGAAGTTATTACATAGGAATAAGTGTTTTAAGTTTAAAATATGAAAACATATCATTATTTTTATTTTTATTTATAGTGTATTGATTAATTTAAACTATCCTGAATGATTATAATTCTTTGCATTGTATATAGGTGTATAATTAATACTAATTCCATCTTATTAAGAAATAATTATACACGTGTAATAGCTTTTAATATTAAAATTTGAAAACAAGTTAATATTATTGTTTGTTGAAAACGTGTGGACAATATTTCATTATTTATCATTTAATAAAATATTGTAGTTCTTTTTATTAAAGTTACTTGCAATTATTTACAATAATTTTTCGATGAATTTTTGAAATTTAAGTAAGTATTAATTTTTTTTTGTTAAATTATTAAATAATGCGATTCGATATTTTTATTGAGTAGAAAATATATAAAATAAGTTCAAACCTGATAGGTGTATGATTATTGAATAGTAAAATTACACAACAATAGTAACATAATGTGTCTTTGAAATATTATTTATCATTTGTTTATAATATGTTTATTCAATTGAACTCATTGAAGAAAAAATACTTACCGCCAAAGTAAAATATTGTTCCTACAAAATCGAACACATTTAGGATATTAAAATTGCATAGACAAAATAGTATTAGATATTTCTTTAGGGTAGAAAATATAACAAAAAAAAACATTTAATGCAACGAGTGTATAATTATTGTGCAGATACACAAATAGTAACACAAAGTTTCTGTAAAATATTACTGTTTTCAATTAAATACCCAAAATAAATAAATTAAATATTTTATTGTGCACATTAAGTATACTTGAATAGTTTCGAATTTTTTGATCATAAAGTTTGTAAGGATTTTAAAGTAATTATTATGTATAAGAATGATTTCTTACTATTCATATTAACAAATATATTATTATTGTAACTACTTTTCTGCAAAAAATAGTTTCTATGCATTTGAAAAATCATTCAGTCGAAACATCTCGCGAGGCAGATGAAAGGAAATCCTGTACCTACTCAAGTTTCCTACGACCAGTTTTGACACACGCCTGTTAAAAGTGGTTGACTAGAAAGGGAGATGAAAAAAAAATATCTTGATTTAATAGAAGTTCACTTGACCAATTTAATACTGACGGAGAATAAATAAAAAAAAAGCAATAAACCTAAAAATAGCCTAGTATAATAAATTGCTACATTATGAAAAAACAACTTGAGTGCTCAGGCCATGTCCGGATGTCAATCGGCATGTTGAAGAAAGCGCATGTAGAGAAGATAAATGAGAAAATTCCAAGGAATCGTCCTAAAATGCGTCGGGCAGTCGGCAGACAAAAACAAAAAATAATTTAAAACAAATTCTCCCGGCCCCGGGGGATAATAATCTAAGATAGTGCACATATAGAGACAAATGGAACGAAAATACTTCAAGGACCGCAAAAGCTCAAGAACAAGGTTATTAATTATATTTTAATTGTTATAATATTAATTATTTCTTAAAAATTAATTTATTAATTTGAACTATTCTTAACTTAAATCATTTAATAAATACTTCGAATTATAAAAAAAATAAAATCACTTACTTTGAAAGTCCAGCAATTCTTCTATAAATTTATTTAAATTTAAATTATTTTACTGATATATTGACAAGTACGATTATATAATTGATTAATTACATAAAAACCCGAAAAATACAGTATCATGAAATATCGTGTTTTAACAATAGTTGCCCAAATTTGAATTGTGCACATTTGTTGAGTAGTTTTGAATTTTACGGTCATTAGACATTACATTTGTAATACATATAGAGAATTCATTACACACTGGTAAAATTAGAAATTAAAAATATATTATTTTCGTAAACAATGTTTTCAGTATAAATTTATTACCTTTACAAAGTAAATTATTATGACTATACACATTCTGCGATAAACTTGCATCTAAAAAACGGGTATTATAACTGATATATTATCAATAAAATAACTTTGACGTTCAAGGTATCGCCGCAAGTTGATTTGGAAACAAATGACAGTTTGACGAGTAAAAATTCGAAGCTTACTTTTTTTTATTCGATGTACAAAAGTTATTTATACTTCTTTTTATTAATGACAAAAATGTTATATTGGAAAAATATTTCCCCAATTATATCGCGTCCATTTTTATTGAAATTTGCCTTTGGATTTTATGTTACACATTCATATATTCACAAAAGTACAATATGAATACTTTTTTTTTACAATAATTTATATTATTATTATTATTATTTGTATCAATTTAATTGTCGTTATCTCTACTCTTGGTTTATATTGTATTCATTTTCTTGTTTTGGGCCTTAGCCTGTTTTGTAAAATAAAATAAAATAAAATAATGAGAAATAAAGAATACTACTTTGACTTTAATTTATTACAAAAATTATAATGATTCAATTAATATTGTCATTATTTTGCATAAAACAATGACGTGTATACTATATTAATTTGTAAGATAAAAATTAACTTCCACTATTCGTATTTAACTATTTACATATGTATTATACATATTAATTGAAATATTGTGAAAACTCGTAGAACAATAACTTAATAAGGTACATAAATTATGAATTGGTATTAATAACTGATATTATACGAACTGGGATATGTAATATTGCACCACATTGTTGGGTCCGTTAATTGTGCTTCAATGATCTCATCAGCATGAACTGTTCGAAAACAATTTATTTTATCCAATACAGTGTTTGTTTGTTAGTAACAACAATAATAATAATATACGTACAGTTAATTACTCTATTATAGAGCATAATATAATACGCCCGTAAATGTCCTGTAACAACAAAAATACTCTTAGACTCGAGCCACATGCTGTAGGTGTGACCTTATCCAATATATTTACTAATGCAATTGTTACGGGGAGGAAATGTATTTTCTACAATCTATTAAAAGCAGTTAAAAGAATCGAAAAATTGAAATAAAAAGAAATATTTAAATTCAATTGATTTTTAACATTTTATGAATGTCAATATATCGTGAAGTATGTAATATGTCGTATTATTGCTACTCTGCTGGAAAGAAGAAATTTAGTGCATTTAGCGTTCATATTTTATTACTTTTATTTATTTATGGTTATTTTTCTTTTTAAGTAACCTAACCTCCTAAGACTGGAACGTGTTCAAAACCGGTTCCTTTCCTTTGCTACATCTTAACATAATGTTAATATGCCTATCCATGACTATGTTCAACTGCATGATTTATTTAATATTCTTTTTCTTCTTTGCGTCTCTATAAATTTATAAAAACCTCTTAGCTCCCTTCCTAATCGGTAGTCTAGATTCACCTAAACTACTTTCCTATATCCAGTTTGAAGTCCCTACTTGAAACACGCAAAATTGAGTCCAGTTGTATGTTCCACATCACTCTACGGCCTACGGTCATAATCACCCACTCTATTGGATTCTTCGCAGTGCCGATTTACTTGTGTTGTGACTATTGCTTAGCCCATTGGCCGCTATATTCTGTTTCATTTATTACTTTGAATTAACGATGTATATAAACTGTATTTTCATTTTTCTATCGCTATTATTTAATCGAGTATTATATAGTATTATATTATCAATTTGATAATTGTCGTTTGACGTATATTGAATAAATATATAAGTAAATAAATAACATCTAAGTATTAACTAGCATAAAGCAAAATATTGAATTTGCATTATATAGACATTTGTAAAATCTTGTTGAAATTACAAAAAGAGTGTTATTACGAAGGCACTTATTCATAACTCATAGCTATAATTTTATCTTGGGAATTTTAATCTTCACTAATTTCGTGTATATATTATCAAAAAAATGAAGTGGGTTTTTTTCATATTATCTCTGAACTCTTAGAAAGATTAAGTTTTTAATAATATATGTTTAATCAAAATTATAAAACAGATAACTACAAAAAAAGGTGTTTACAATATTTAATAAAAGTATTAATATAAATAAAAAGAAGAAATGTTGGAAGTAGAACACTACCTAATATGTATAAATTATAAACATCAAAATTAATAGGTAATTACAAGTTACAAGATTAGTTATTATTTTGATTTAAAATATTAAAATTTTAATGTAAAGAAACTTCAACAATAATGCTAATGAAATTTTACACGATTCATTATAATTTCTTATAATAATTATATTGACTTTAACTATGTTAATTATAATCATACTGCAAATAAAGAAATACATGTCGTAAAACTGACCAAATGGATTAACCAAATGGATTAACAATGACAAATAATAATAAAAAGAAGATGTAGTAAAAGTGTTTGACCAAAATACTCCTAGAATACTGAAATTGGAATATTGGTTATCTAATTATAATGTCATTATATTTAACTGTATTGGTATTAATTATTTTTTGGTTTATTGAATCAATCGGATCTGAGCCTCCCTCCCACCATACGAATTTTCTGGCTATGCCAATGTATGAAAGTATAACTATAATATGGATATGCTCGATACTTCTTGCGTGTTACAATATTATATTCACCCGTTTTGCGAATTTCCCATCTGTATCTACTAATCACTACCCAGTATCCACCTAATAAAGCCAATTTAGCCACCATGTTATACACACGTCACCATTACGTTATACATAAATAATAGTAATGAACCATTTAAATAATAACAGTTATTTAAAAAAGTATTAATTACCGTATTCGAATTTCTGCCACATGTCTGACGTTTGGTAGAAAAAACGAAATATTGTTTTATACTTAAATTTGATAGTACATTATGAAATAAAATATTTTAAATGTATTCATTTTGAACAGCTACTCACACATATTAAAATATGCATATTTAAATGCTTCAACTGTCGAGAATTCAACTTCAAAGAAAAATTCAAAAACTTAGGGCTATATATATATATATATATATATATATATATATATATGATAACTTTTAAATTAATTAAATTTAAATTGAATAATTTTAAATTTCAATTTCCGATTTCCAACGGTATAAAATAAGTATATATGTTATATATTGTACGACATTGCTTACTATTAAAACCTGGAAGTGAACTGAATGTATCTAAATTATTATTTAATATTAAAAAAATAAAAATAAAAGGTATAAATATAAAATTAATGAAACAAAATGATATTATATCATCGTGTAATATTTCATTATATTAGGAGAATAATAATTTTTTATTAGTTATTAGTCAATGTGTCTATGAAGCATTTAATATTATTATTAAATAAATAAATAATTTATTAAAATATTATTATTATTAACATAAAATGTTTATTATTTCCTTATGAGGCGCGTTACAAAAATTTGATATTATAACTCATTAAATAAAACACAGCGAATCGTGTAATATTATGATTATATATTAAATATCGAATAATGTATTAATTCAATGAAGAATAATATCAAAATAAATGGCCAATTGAGTACATATTTATATAATATTTAATAAATACATTTTAGTTATTCTAATCATACAAAAATTTGAATCTCACTTAGACAGTCTAAAATTTAAAGGAAAAAATTCATTATTAAAGATAATTGTAATCAATGTTATGAGAAATAATGTTTAAAATAGTATTGAAATAAAAAAATATCTATACACGTCTTATTGAACATATTATTTGCTACATTAAACAAACATATTAAATAATACAAATTGGAGTTATGTATTTTATCAGAAATGAAAAAATGTATTAATTCGCAACTATTCATTGTTCTTGTAGGTTGTATGTTAATGGTTATATTATTAAAGAACACTGGGCGTGTCAACTAAACTGTTTAAATAATTAAATTAAATAATTTTTTAATTTGTACAAATTTATTAACAATTTTGATTTAGAATTATTATTATTTTATTTATCGCAAATGGAAATTTACATAGTTAAAATTTAAGATGATTACAAAATTATATCATGCGTATTGTATACGCAATTTTTTTTTTAATTCAATTAATTTTCGTCTAATATGTTGAAGACATGAACGATATATGTGCATATCATTACAGTATACGGATGAGTAAAAGATCAACAACGTATTTTAATATTAAATTATTATATTGTAACATCTAATAATGTATTATAGTATTATAAAATTTTTTAAAAAAAATTCGAATTTTAAATAATAATTATTAGACGATTTGAATGTTGAATGTGAATGGTGAACTTATTTTTGATTATTATTGAAAACTGCATCGCCATGGTTAAATATCTAGATGTTTATCAATGACTGCATCAATGTCCGTAGAGACTTAGAACCCGTCACTCCCTACTGTTGTACCAACTTCATTGTCGACGTAACAGCAACACACACATATGGTATTATGGAACGGTCACATCGACCACCACGGGCCTACCAGCCCGGGTCATGCCGCTTATTTAAGCCACGCTGTCCGACACCGGCCCTGCTCCCGTCGGGGTCCGTTCTCCGACAAATTGATAAAAACGAACTGTTGGGTTTCAGACATAACCTCACATTGCTAATAATACCAACAGCAATCTTTTAAAAATATACAGAAAGAAATTTTGTAATTTATATTATAAAACTCTGATATAGTTAAGATTTATTATTGTTCAATAAATTAGAATTAAATTAATTCTATGATTACACCATTCATTATACAAACCATGATATAATTATATCATGATACAAACAAAAGTTCCATATGATAAAAGGTAATTAGGTTTATGGTTGTTATAGTTCTAGTTAGATTTTTAATTATTTGTTGAGAATAATTTTTGTTTTCATTGTTGGTAGCAGTGGCGTGCAGGGCTCTCTTACCAAGTGGGGCAAAATTATTTTCACACCTACCCACCCCTTGAAAAAACCTATAAGTATTTAATAAATTTACCATACACTGTACCAATAATAATGTTCTTTGGTCGTACTTACTGTATCTTGCTAGGTACCTTAGTTACAAGTATATATATTTATCGCGTGGGTTTTTGATATAATGATTCACAAGAATCACGGGTATAGATACTCCTTACATGGACTATTTTTATATATCACAAATTCACAACCATATCCCTATGTTACATGCGTAATAACTAATGACTGGCGACAGTGGTAACTGCTAGTCCATTTTCCATGATATGATATTGGTAATATCTAACTTTATGCCGTACAAATAGTCCAATACTGTTCTTTGACCATATACCTACTGTACCCTACTACCCACCCAAGTCATATACTATATACACCCTATTTTAAAGTGGGACACAGGACCCACTTAAACAGCGTCTGCACGCCTTTGGTTGGTAGTACTAAATTCTTATCTACACTAAGTTCTTATCAATGTGTCAGATAACGGACGCCATCCCGCCCTGTTCTCCTCGATATTATTTTATTGTAATATCGGTCGTTTATTATCTCATGATGATAATAAACGACGCTGATTACCATAAACCGCACGAATATTATCAGTACTCGTCTTGTAACAAAGTTCAATTTCTCGAATTGATAAATATTAATTATTTCAACTCGCAAACTAACGACATCTATATTTATAGAATCTAAAAACTTATTATAATGTTAAGGAAATATACACGAATGTTTGTCGATATTGATAAAATTATACTTACAGGAAACTAATGTGTATTAAAAATTACAAAATAAATAAATGTCACGTTAATACAAGGGTACTTATATGTTTAATTGTAAATTATTCACTTTATTTTGTTTTCGTTTAATTGAAATTGTAAATAATTTTAGTTTTTATAATTTTAATAGTAATATTACAAAAACATTTACGTAATTAGCATTATATATTTATTTTGGAAATATACAGGAAAAAAAATTTCATTTTGGCAATGTTGGACTTTTCGCAATAAAAAATAAAATCACACACTATTTAAATCCATAAAATATATCAAAACTAAGACCAAATTTCTCTACATCTTTACACGTAATACTACAATATAGCTATAAAACCAATCTTAATAAATTGTGTACTGTTGTGTATTTTTTGGTTTGACCTATAGCACTGGTATAAAAAAAAAATGTTTACTGCTAATATTGTTCAGCGATTTTAAATTACTTACTTTCATCTTCTATATATATATTTATTAAAAAAGAAAACAATTTATTACTGTAAAGAATATTCACAAAGGCTATGTGCTGTATGATAAAATAAACTCAAAATAGATTCACTGTAATTAACTTTAATTTTAGACAAAAAAATATTCTTACGTGTTGGCATAGCCAATGTGAAATGAAAAATTACGAAAAACGTAACAATTGTTAGAAAAGAGTAACGTTTAATGGAAAAAATATTCATTTTTGTTCCTCTCTTACTCAAATATTATAGTGTTTATAATTTTCCTAACAATATTACAGGAGAACGACTGGAGAACGACTAGAAAATGATAATCTCACAACGAGTGGTTCAGAATGTATGACATAGTAAAATAATAATTTTTGTTTGTGGCTGTGTTCACAGTTTACACAGATTTATTTGACTTCATTCTACATGACTCAATATTGTCAACTAAAAATTAAATAGATACGTGTTCTTTGCTAACTACGAAAAATAATGTATACCGAGCGTATAAACACTTCTCTACATTATACTACATATTCCGACTTGAATAAAATACTTGTGAAAAATATTTAGAAGACATAGGTATTCCGAATACTCGGAAAAAAATGTATTGAGAATATGCATTCACAAACTTCATGATAATTGTATTCCTTAATATTTTGAATACTTCACAAGAAGTATTCCAAATATTTTTGGAATACTTTCTTTTTTTTTTCAGTTATACGAGTATTTTAATATAGTAATTGTATTATTATTTAATGGAATATCAACAGTAATCAATACGTATTTACTAAGAAGTAAATTAATAATACCAATTATTAATAAAATATGACAATAATTATAATAACATAGTGCAATCAAATATACTTGATTAATTGAATAAAGCTGGGTTCAAACACCAAATATAACAAGTTTATTCAGTTATTGATCAAATAACCTATTGTCGATTGTTGCTTTTCATTTTTTTTTTTTCTGAAATATATCATTTTGCATTTAAGTAATAAGTTATTATTTTTATGAAGGTACTATTTATACAACGACTGAGCGTTAATAAAATGTACTCGAAATACTGTATTATGTACTTTGGAGAAAGAATTTGAAAACTTTCCAGAATACTTAAATAGTATTTTGAATATTACCTTAGTGTGGATGTATTAAGTATGAGATTGATTTATATAAATTTCGTGTCTGCTTGACGTGTACCAATGTGTGTGTGTGTATGTATAAAAACACACGAGAGAATTGATTTGCCACCATTTGATGGAATTTAAAATTGCAGACAGAAATGACTCGCGCATGTCGAAAACGACTATAATGACTTTATTTATAAATTCAATACATAATAATAATTATTAATAATCGAATTCGAATACTACAAAATAATAATATTATGTCATATTTTTTTTGGCATTTGTACTTGCTCATACACATATCACTCCTGTAATAAATATCGTATTATTTCGAGTTTTTTTTTTTGTTGAAAATTTCGAAAAAAACCCCTAGATTTATCACGGTAATAGCTATTATTTTTCTTAAACTTCGTATTTAGCTAATACATTGTACTATTTTATTTATAGTATATTAATTCATATTATATGTGTATAATATATATACACAATGTTATTGTGTATTACACATGTTTATATTATATACGTAATATAAAGACATAATAATATATCATATTCAAATGTAAAGACGAATATTACAAAATTCGGATCCATTTTTTTCCTTCTTTTGTGGATTATGTATATACGCAATATTTACGGTGACGGTTTGCAAACATACTTAAAGCTGTACAAACCACAGTGCAAAACACTGAATGTTTTTACACTGTTTCTGCAATGTTATTTATATTGTGCTGACATCCAGAGCCCAAGGTTTATAGATAATAATTATCTGTAATAACTATTATCTATAAACCCTACCCAGAGTCAATCGAGTAATTTTTTCTAACACTTTATGTCTATGATCTATTGATATGTTATAGAACATGGGTGCAGTGAAAAATGTTAGGCTATTATCAACGATCGTTTAATTCATCTTACTGTATAATATTATATAGGTAATGTACAAGAAACATATATGGATACCGGGCCGTGGCCGTAAAACGTTTGAGTACATAACAAAATTTTTACCTGAAAATTTAGAGAACATTTATTTGGATACATACGCTTGGGTTTAACATTTATTTTCCACTACACTTTTGGGTAAAAATTAATAAAACGTTTGGGCGCATCATGTCCCTAAGAAAATAATACGTTTAGGTACATCACATTTTCTAACACACTTTTCCAATTTTAATTATTGCAGCAACGTTTAGAGAAAATAATCGAATCGAACTGATTAGTTAAATGATAATATCTCTTTAAAATTTCGACTATCTATAGATTATGATTAACATTTTGACAAATTTATGATCAGTTAAAGATTACAGATTTCTAGTCGATGATGCATTTTATCTGTATTTAATTTAATTTTAAGATAAACGTGTCATGCGTACATGTAAACAATCGTTTTGTAAATTTCCTGGTATACATTTTGAATGTACCCAAACGTGTCGTTACTCGACGTACCCAAACGTGTTGCATTTTGGGTAAATTTACCCAAACGTGGTTCGTCCCGGGACGTAGCCAGCAATGCCCCCCTCGAAATTTTAAGAAACCTACATATTTTTTGCGAATTCTGACATTTTTCCATAGATGTCCACGAGACGAAAAACGCGCACACGAACGATCATTTTGTAATTTACGCTACGACAATCAAAATGATAAAATAAATTCCAAAACTCAACAGTTTGATAATATTTTACTATCGGATCTATTCCAAAATTCAACGATACCAACAATATATCCATCGGATCCAACCATACACCTATAATATATAGACGGCGCATTAGTAAAAGCCAAAGTATGTGCGAGAGAGACAGCCTCTGAATTGACTTTTCCAAAGATATTTTAAACAATTTTATAACACTCCTTGACAATAACTACGATAATAAATTAATATTGATAAAGAGGACGTATTTGTTCATCGTTGTAAATGTTATTGTCGGTCTGTTGTTTTTACACTTTTTGGCTCTTGTAATTTACAATAATTCAACTTTTCTTCTGTTTAAAAACATTATGATTAACATATTTTATTTTACTTCTTCTTTTAAAATTATAGGTTTCCAAAAGATATAACACTATGTGAGAAATGGATAGCAGCATTGAACAAAGATTATACAATTGAGCCTAAAAAAGGCCAAATATACGGCATGTTAACATAGAATTTATCTTCGTCACCAATGTAAAATATCGAATAAATAATTGCACGTGTAAATTCGGATAAATACAACCGTTATTTGAATCACAATTCTCGGACGTGTAAGCGGAAAAAAAGCACGAGAACGGACGACTCGCGACACACCGTCCATAACAACTTGCTATCAAAACCCGTAGCGGGTAGCAACGATAACGCACAAGGCGTTATCTTACAATAACATATTATTGTCAAAGAGTATTATAAAATTATATAGAACGTCTTTGAAAAAGTCAATTCAGTGGCTGTCTCTCTCGCACATATGTTGGTTTCAATGTTTTGTGTAAAATGAGTGTAATGCGCAGTCTATGTATATTATAGGTCTATGGATCCAACGTTTATTTTACCGACTTTTCTGGTTGATACTTCTTATCACTAATCAGTATCGGAAAGTTTATGATAACAGAGACTATTACATATTATCGTATATTTAGAAAATGTCTACTTAAATTATACGTGATAATAGGTACTTAATTACCTATCATTTTTGATAACATATAGAAATAATATTGCGATCATTGTATCATGTTCCATTATACAACGCAATCTATAAATATTTGGGTATCAAACAATTTTTCAACACATCCACCGTATAGTTGAATTTTGGAAGGCACGGTAACTTAATAACCGATTTTTCAATATTGCCATGTGGCATGTACGTTATATATTAACAGCAATCGCAATAGATTGTTTTTATCTCACCCATAATCGCCTACAGAGCAGATGTTGTCGGGAAGTCCCGGATATGTCAGCTCACACAAATAGCGATAAGTAACAGCTTACATAACCTCAAACGTTAAACATCGATTGTGTTTTTTTTTTGTTGTTGTTTACTGTTTTTAAACTTTAAAGTGTTCTAAATAATTATGTGTATACGCTCGGATAGGACTTGACATGCATATTTACACTATAGTCGGCGTCACGAAAACATGCCGGTGACCGTCGTGCGCCGGGTGGCTTTATCATTGAAAACCAGTGTACCTCAAACTATTCACGCAGACGTTTACCGCGCTGGCCGCGTACACGTAGGGCATAGCGTAATGCATGTTTGAGAACCCATACCGAAAATTCACCACCAGGCGCGTGACGGTCACCGGCCTATTTTCGTGACGCCGACTATAGTTTACCTGATTCATAAACCTAATGATAACTGTTTGACTGAAATTAACGAATAAACTTAATTGGATGAAAAATTTTAATGAGAAAATTTTCTAAATTAAAATCCGAAATTATGAAAAATAAAGTTTTTACAATTTTAATGAAGTCGTTTTATTAGAACGACGAATTTTATGCAAGTCTCGTGAAATCAATTTTATAAAATTTTCATTTTCATACAAATTTAATAGAAATTCTGAATTTTTTTTTATAAAAACTAGAATTACTAGACAATCATTTCCAATATTTTTCGCTTTTATGTTGACATCGCAGTGGCTGTGTTTTCTTAGTAAAAAAGCTGTTTTGCACTTCAATTATTTCTATTTTGATAATAGAAATACCCAGGTATCACCCCCTGCCCCTCTGAATCAACTATTTTCCGGTCCCCCCCCCGGAAACCAAATTTCTGGCTACAGCACTGGATAGATAATATGTACGCACGATTTTGTCAACATTGTTCATTTTTAATTTTATATTTACTAATACAATAGACGAATTTAGAACAAATAATTTCATAATATATAATTCACACTAATCTTATAATTTTATTAAAATTTTCTTAAATTAATACAATTTAATTTTAATTTGATTGAAAATACAAATCTTTAATATGATTAAAAAAAAAATAAATAATAATAACTTTCTCGATATAGTAGACTACGGTATTCGAGAGAAGTAAAGCAACATTTCAATGGAGAAGTCGGAAGGGTTTGTACAAAACTTCTGTGGGTCGTCTACATCCTGAAAAACTAAAACCCCCGCATGAAAAAAAAAGAAAAATGATTAGTAATTGTATATCAACTATACATAATTTAATGATTGTTATAAAATAATTAATAAAGACATTTAAAGATTATTTAAAATTATATTAATCAAAATTACGTTTGATGAAAATCAATAATCGTTATTATTAAAAATACAGTAGTATATTAATATATATAATTAGTTTAATAACTATTATAGTCCGCGCCACGAGAGAATGCATACGGCACGCGCATCTAAATGACAGCGCTCCGCCGTCTCGAGGCCAAATTTCCCCTTCCATGCAGCAACCGGTCTCTGCATACACCGTACACGTACATAAACGAGAGTCGGTAAACAATAAGTGATTTGAAAAATGTTTTTGTAATCGCAGTGTATACACCTGCCGACGAAACCGGCGTGCTCCGAAGCGCTCCAAAGGGTGGGGATGCGCGAAAAAATACGAGTTTTGGTCGGCCGCCGTATGCATTCTCTCGTGGCGCGGACTATAGATTAGTAACTGTCAACAAAACGCCTAGGAAATATTTTCCATTATCATAATATTATAGGCAGATGATGAACGTAGAATGATCAATGTAAGCATAATAATATATTTGATTGCAACCATTACTTATCGCATTATTATAATCATCAAGGAACATATTTAAATTTCACAGTATTTAATTATGAAACTCACAAACAGAAAAACGTGCAAATTCGTCAATTAGAAATGTGTAATATCCCATTTCATTTTCTAGAAAACACAATTTTATTATAATAATATTGAAACCATCGTATATTGTGTTTGTGTTTATACAGAATATAATTTTCATAAATCATTACGGTGGTATTCTTTCGCAATTTTATGCATGATTTTTGTATAACACATTTTGCATTAATTTATATATCTTGTCCCCATAGTCACGCACTTTGTTTTACGAGTACTAAAGTTTGCGAGTACAGAAATCGACCGAAAAACGAACTAAATCTATTTTGTGATTTATCCGTTTTGCATTTAATTAAATTTAATTTATATATATATTCATTTATTTCTATTAAACAAATTTTACATTTCACATTGTTTATTTCCTTTTTAATATTTTAATACTTTATACATTACTACTCGGGTTGTAATACTACTACGTTGAGATTGCATTCTTTACAGTTTTATATTCGTGTACGGCATTTAATTCAAGAGCTAGTAGTTGTTATCTGCAATATAATTAGTACTAGTATACTGTGTAAGTCACCTGCAGTCGGTATATAACTTTTCTCTATAAAAACAAATAAAGTAATATGTAGTAATACGCAAGTGATATATTGTATATAGTTTATTACAATAGTTTTCGACAATTTTTTCCAATTTTAACCAAACAATATTGAATTTTTTTCGTTAGGTGTCTATTGAAACTCAATATAATATAAATGTTATCTTCAACCTTGTTAATGCCCGACGTTTTTAAGCTTTCATTAAAAGTCTTCTGGAGTAGAAGACGTACTTTGATTCCTACATACCAATTTATTTCTTGTTAGAAAATCGCGAATATTTTATTTCACACGATTACAAATATTCTCTTTAATTTTTTTAAGCATAAATAACAAGCTCCAAATTGAAGCTTAGACAAAATCCTAACAATATATTTTAAATTTACAAAAATTGAACTTCCAAATATCTACGAAAACATAAAGTGGGTTTCATTTAGAATATTATTTTCGAATGCAATGGTTTATTATTACCTTCAAATTTAAAATATTTTAACAATTCTGATACATTTTACTCGCTGTACGTATGTATGTAACTTACCATCCGCTGTAGGAATTTTCGCTAAAATGCAAAGAAAATGATATATATAATACATTTAAATATTGCTTATACTCGTATATGTGTGTATGCATAATGCATATACATATATATATAATCCGTTCTTTTTACTAATAATAGGCGTCCAGTTTATAATATTTCACGAAATTGCGAAATTTGGATGTCCAGTTCATATAAAATGGATAACGACCAGTTTATATAATAAAATAATTTCAATTCATATATTGTATAAACTTTTATACGCGAAATAAAAATCATTAAATATAATAATGTTCAATTTATTTGATTGTTGGAACTATCGAAATCATATTGTTTCTTTTAAACCATGTCCACATTATGAAGTAAATTACAAAATATATTCGTATGAACAAGAACTTGTAAATTTCATAAACAAATTATAATTATCATAAAAAAAAATTATTTATCATAAATATAGTCAATTTGAGGATCAAGGTATTTTATTACGATATTCAAGGTAATATTTCCCTAAGCTTAACGAAAAATATATTGTAAATTAAGGAACGGTTTAAGTGAAGACGATCTACAAACTATACGAGTAAATTTAAGCGTAGACGATATAATACAAATATATTTCAAATTAACTTGACTAATTTCTAGTTGTTAGTTTTTCTCCTGTAACGTACTTATTTAAAACATAGTAACAATTAAAAATAATTGATCTTTTTAAACTAACATCCAGAGCACCCATGGCTTACATTAATAGTTCGCTACTTCTTGTATATCATTTATGTTTACGATATTTTACTAAACATATTTTTACTTTTATTCAGATTGTAAATCTTATGGTTAAAAATTTCTCTTATAGTGTGGTGGTTATATTTTATTTTTTATACTAATTACAAAAGTGATCAAAACACTATGCACTGTTCAACACTCCAATGTCCATACAGCATAGATTTAAACGACTTATTTAGAATACCATATAAATAACAAAGGATCATCAGTGTAGTAACGTATAGTGTTTGTAAATATTTTACTCACTAAGTTTTAAATATCCAAATGTTAAAGCATTGTATACGGAAACTGCAACAATGAATCATACGATAAATGCAATGGTATAGGTAACTATATTTTACGAAAACAAATTATTCATCCTGTAACATTGTAATATAAAATATGTCGTACCATCTCCGTCCACACCATCTATAAAATAGTACAAATTATAAATATTATACTTTTATATTAAAAACGACGATTAAATATTTCTGTTAAATTGAAGATTTACAAAATAAAAAACAAGACGTTTTTATGCGATTAGCATGTGTAGGTATACTGTATAATTACATTACACACAAAGAGTATCACATAGTTGATAGTTTCATTAAAATGGTATGTTTTCCTAGCAAAAGACTAATAAAAAAATTTGTATAGTGCACATTAAATATGCAATTCGAAATTATATCATCATTGAATATGTAAATTTTATAAAGAAATAATTTCACACTGCTAAGATCTATTTTAATATTCAAATTTGGAAATATAAAATTGTAATTTTTATTATCATAAGTAATCATTTTTTAAAATTAATTCATAAATTTGAAATACCATTAAATTAATTTAAGTAATTGTTCTTTTAGTAAATAAAAGTCACTTACAGGCCTGTCCCTCGTATCCACCTACCAACAAATTACGTTTGAGTTTAAAATATTTCACTTTCATTTTAACAAGTACGATTAGATGTTTCTGTTGATTAAAAAATATACCAACATTTTCAAACATGATGAATATATCTATGATTACTCACATTATTATGCATTATTCACATTATGGTTTTCAATCAAATGACTAATGATGAAATTTGTATTGTGCTCACATAAAGTTTAAAGTTTTACAATCACTGAGTTTGAAATACTCATTTAAGAATAATTATATAGGAATAAGAAATTTTTTTGTAACTTTTTTATTGATATTAATTTGATAGCATACTATTATTATTCTTTTTTTAATGTATATATTAATTGGATACATTCTTTAATAAAATATTGTACAAAATACACCAAAATTTTTCAAAAATTTCACACAGACAGTATCATACAATTTTATTTTATTTATTTTTGATATTATGGATTTAAATCAAAAGTTTTATGATCAAATTAATATTGTGTACATTAAAAATATAGTTTAGAAATTTATCATCATTAAGTATGTATAGGAATTAATATTCTCAATAGGAATTATTATTCACGAATTCACGAAGAATACGATTTTTAACATTTAAGTTTGAAAACAAAATATTTCATATTATATAGTATAATTTATATATGCATATATATTTATTTATATATACTTCTTACCATCATCGTTCTCGTCATCTATAAAATTTTAAATTCAAAATATTTTAATTTCATATTAAAAATTACGATTAAGTATTATATTATTTATATTTCATTATTTTAAATAATAATATAATAATATATATTATAATTAAATATATATATATATTCATATGTAAATTCTTATTACCATCATCATCTGCTTCACCTATAAAATTTTTAATTCAAATTATTTTACTATATTATTATTTTAATATAAAATGTACGATATGGTGTTTATGTTGAATTATAAAATACCAAAATTGCTCAACGTGATTCATAGGTATATGAATATTGTATAAACACATTACCATAAAGTGTTTATAAAATATTATGTTTTAAAAAACAACGATTATTGAACAAAAATGTATTGTTTTTAATAAATGTATTGTTTAGAATTCTGTTATTGTTAAATTTTAAATGCTTATTAAGGAATTATTACACACATGAAAGAGTTTTATTATTAACATTTGAAAAGTCATTATTATTTTGTTTGTTTAAAACGTGCGGATAATATTTCGATATTTATCATATTGTATTTTTATTTATAAATTACTCTCAATTATATTTGCAATCATTTTTCTATAAAATTGTTTGATTTTTAAATATTAATTTTTATATTGAATTATTAAATAATACGATTTGATATTTCTATTAAGTAGAAAATATAACAAAAAAATTTCAAGAATGATGTGTATACGATTATTGTATGCTGAAATTACACAATAATAGTAACATATAGTGTCTTTGAAATATTATTTATCATTTGTTTATAACGTGCTCGTTAATTTGAACGCTTTGAAATAAAAATACTTACCCTCATAGTTAAATATTTTAGCTACAAAATTGTACGAATTTAAGATATTCAATTTTCATAAAAAAAGTAGGAATAGATATTTCTATTGGGTAGAAAATACACTAAAAATCTTAAAATATAACGGTAGTATGATTATTGTTTATATTTTGTATTGCTGCTTTATTAAGTGGACCGTATAATAAAAATAAACTAAAATACCACAATTATTTTAGTAACTGTATTATTTTATTAAATATTGTTACAAAAAATAATACAGTGCAATATATAATTTAGCAGTACCTATACATAATTTTCCGCGGAAGTGTATTATATCGACGTACGCTACGCGAACAAATGCATGGAAACCGGGGCTTTACCTGATAATATTGGTATCACGCACACAGATAAAGATAAAGGTAACATTGAAAATCGTACAATTATTGTATTGATACGCAAATAATATTACAAAGTGTCTGTATAATATTACGGTTTTCAATAAATTACCTGATGTTCAAATTTGTATTGTGCACATTATGTATACTTAAATAGAATTTTATTATCATTAAGTTTGTAAGGCTTAAAGAGAACATGTTATGTATAAGAATGGTTTCTTATTATACATATTGAAAAATATATATTTATTGTAATTATTTTTAATTTCCCCTGTTGGTCGGGGGTAGAATAGGCCATCGGTTGTTCCTGCCCTTCGTAAAAAGCGACTAAAAGTGACTTGTAGAGAGGCAACAGCCATTAAAATACTGGGAGTAGGTGCAGGTAATCATAGGGTTCTATGGTAGAAACAGCAACACACCAGATAGAAGTCGGCAGATATTTTCAATATATTTAATTAAAAAATAAAAATCACTTACTAATATATTCCTTCAGTTCTTCTACAAAATTATTTAACTGTTATATTAACAAGTACGATTATATAATTGATTAATTACACAATTATGTTTAGTTGAAAATGTACCGAAAAATATTAGAACGTAACGCGTATAATATGTATATTTTATAAACACATGACGTAAAAATACAGTATGGGAATATATTATGTTTTACCAATTATAATAATAATCAACGATTGTTGATCGAATTTGTACTTATTGTGTACATTTGTTAGGAATATAGTTTTGAATTTTACTGTCAATAGATATTACATTTGTAATGCTTATAAATAATTTATTACACACTGGTAAGATTAAAAATATATTATTTTCGTAAACAATGTTTCGAATATGATTTTCTTACCTTTACAATGTAAATTTTCTTCACTAAACGCATTCTGCGATGAATCTATGTCTAAAATACGAGTATTATAATTTCATTGTATCTGATATATTATGATTAAAATAACTTTGACATTCAACGTATCGCCACAAGATGATTTGGACGCACACTGTGAAAATTTGACATATACTTTTTATTCGATGTAAAAAAATATATTAATTCTATTTATTATTAATGACAAAAGTGTAACATTGGAAAAATATTTTCCCGATTATATAGCGTTCATTTTTATTGAGATTTGCCTTTGGAATGTAACATACACATTCATATATCCGCAAAAGTACAATATAAATAAATATTTTTTTTTTCAATAATTTATATTATTATTATTGTTATTTTTATTATTGTAATTGTTATTATTAATTAAGTACAAAATAATAATGTAAGTTTCGCGGTATATTAATATTTTATTGAAAGTACACGTATCACTCTTATATAATAAGAAATGAATAATATTATTTTGATTTTAATTTACGAGAAAATTAAAATCAAATTTTCATTTTTAAGAAAATGATACGAAATTAATAAATAAAAAATAAAATGTGAATTGATATTAAGAAAATGATACGAACTAGGATACTTATTATCGCACCAAATTCTTGGATCCGTAAGTTGTGTATTAATGATCTCACTATAATTGTCTGTTTGAAAACAATTCATTTTATCCAATACAGTATTTATTTGCTAGGAACATAAATAATATACGTACGGGTAATCACGCCATAGTAGAGTATAAAATAATACACCTGTATAAGGCCTATAACAATCAAAAATACTTTTAGGCTCGGGTTATTATATAATGTAGGTATGACTTTATCCAATATATTTACTAATGCAATTGTTACGGAGAGGAAACGTATTTTCTACAATCTATTAAGAACAGTTAAAAGAATCGAAAAATCGAAATGAAAAAAATATTTAAATTTAATATTGATTTTCGACATTTGTTATCTATATCTTGGATTTGTCATATATATCAGTCACTATATCCTGGAATATCTAATAGTTATGTTGTATTGTTGCTACATGGCTGGAAGGAAGAAATTTAGTACATTTAATGTTCGTATTGTATTAATTTTATTTATTCACAGTTATTTTTCTTTTAAGTAACCTAACCTAATAATGGAACGTGTTCAAAACCGATTCCTTTCATTTGCTACATACGAACTTAATGTTAATGTGTCTATCTATGACTATGTTTAACTGCGTGATTTATTTATTCATTTTTTCTTTGTGTCTCTATAAATTTATAAAAACCTCTTACCTCCCTTCCTAATTGGCAATTTAGATCCACCTAAACTACTTTCCTATATCCAGTTTGAAGTCCCTACTTGAAACACGCAAAATTTGATTCCAGTTGTATGTTCCACATCACTCTACGGCCTACGGTCATAATCACCCACTGCATTGGATTCTTCACAGTGCCGATGTACTTGTGTCGTGGCTATTGCTTAGCGCTTTGGCCGCTATTTTGTTCCATATATCACTATTGTTTTACGATATATATCTGTATAAACTGCTTCTCTTTCTCTATCATTATTATTTAATAGAGTTGGTGTTTTATACAACCAACGTACATTTTGATAATTGTCGTTTGGCGTATATTGAATAATAAATTAATGACTCGATAAGTTTTTAGTATAAGTTAGCTGTAAGTAAAACATATTGAATTTAAATTATATGGACAATTGTGAAATCTTGTTGAAATTACAAAAAGAGTGGTATTACGAAGACTCTTATTCATAACTCATTACTATAATTTCATCTTGGGAATCTTCACTAATTTCGTGTATATATTATAAAAAATAAATATGTTATACATAAATAATAAAAATAAACTGTTTAAGTAATAATAGTTATTTTAAAAAGTATTAATTACCGTGTCCGAATTGCTGCCATTTATCTGACGTTTGGTAGAAAAAACGAAATACTCTTTTATACTTATATGTGATTGTACATTCATATTAAAACGATTTGGTGTACATTAAATATACTTGTATTATGAAATAAGATATTTTAAATGTAGAATTAAATAGATTCATTTTGATCAACTACTCACGCATATTCAAATATGCATATTTAAATGCTTCAGCGGCCGAGAAACCAACTTCAAAGAAAAATTTAGCAACTTAAGGCGATATAATATACTAGTACATTATACAATATGCATACATATTACATATATAATATGTATTATTAAAGTTAGGGATTTTTAACTAAGAACTTTCCAACGGTATAAAATAAGTATATATGTTATATTTTGTACGATATTGCTTACTATTAAAATCCGGAAGTGAATTGAATACCTCTAAATTATTATTTGATATTCAAAATAATAAAAATAAAAGGTAAGTATTAATATAAAATAAGGAAAACAAATGATATCATATCGTGTTTTATTATAATAAGAGAACAACACATTTTTATAAATTATTAGTTAATATGTCTATCAAACTTCTATATTTACAACTTTTGTAAATGTATATTTGTTATTCAAATGTTTATTATTTAGTTATGAGGCGCGTTACAAAAATTTGATATTATAACTCATTAAATAAAACACAGCGAATCGTGTAATATTATGATTGTATATTAAATATCAAATAATGTATTAATTCGATGCAGAATAATACCAAAATAAATAGCCAATTGAGTACATATTTATAAAATACTTAATAAATACATTTTAATTATTCTAATATATTAAAAAATAAAATTCTAATCTTACGTAGACAGACTAAATTTTAAAGGAAGACAATACATTATTAGAGATAATATTGTTTTTAATGTTATAAAATTAATAATTAAAACAGTAACGAAATAAAAGACAAATATCTATACACGTCTATTTGAATATATTATTTGCTACATTAAACTAACATATTAAATAGTATTTGTAGGATCTTTAAAACATATTATGAGGCTAACGAAATGTATTATGTTTGTCGATATTAATTAAATTATACTTACAGGTAACTAATGTGTATTGAAAATTACAAAAGTAATAAAAAATAAAATAAATAAAAAATGTCACATTGATACAAGGGTATATATTTAATTGTAAATTATTCACTTTTTTTGTTTGTTTTCGTTTAATTGAAATTGTATAGACTTTTAGTTTATATATATATATATATATATATATATATATATATATATATGATAACAATTTTATTAAATCATTCGCGTAATTAGCATTATATATTTATTTTGGAGATATACAGAAAAAAAGAAATTTCATTTTGGCAATGTTGGATTTTTCGCAATAAAAAGTAAAATCACACACTATTTCAATCCATAAAATATATGAAAATAAGACCAAACTTCTCTACATCTTTACACGTAATACTACAATATAGCTATAAAACCAATCTTAATAAATTGTGTACTGTTGTGTATTTTTTGGTTTGACCTATAGCACTGGTATAAAAAAAATTGTTTACTGCTAATATTGTTCAGCGATTTTAAATTACTTACTTTCATCTTCTATATATATTTATTAAAAAAGAAAACAATTTATTACTGTAAAGAATATTCACAAAGGCTATGTGCTGTATGATAAAATAAACTCAAAATAGATTTACTGTAATTAACTATAATTTTAGACAAAATAATATACTTACGTGTTGGCATAGCCAATGTGAAATGAAAAATTACGAAAAACGTAACAATTGTTAGAAAAGAATAACGTTTAATGGAAAAAATATTCATTTTTGTTCTTCTCTGACTTAAATCGTATAGTGTTTATACATTTTCTAATAATATTACAAGAGAACGACAAGAAAATGGCAAACTTACAACGCGTGTTTCGAAACGTATGACGTAGTAAAATAATTTTTGTCTATGGCTATGCACACAGTTTACTCAGATGCATTTGACTTCGTTCTACACGTATTAATCTTGTCAACTAAATATTAAATAGGTACGTGTTCATTGCTAGCTACGAAAAATAATGTATACCATGCGTATAAACACTTCTCTACATTATACGATATATCTTGGCTAAAATAATTTTGAAAAGTATTTGGAATATACATTATATATATTTACTAGTTTTCAGAAATACGAATATTGAATATATTAATTATTTTATTATTTAATCGAATATGAATATAAACAGTCATCAATATGTATTTGGAGGGGTTTAGTAATTTTTTTATAAATTCTGTGTTTATAAACTAACGCAATAACTAAAAAGTAAATTAATAATAAGTACCAATTATTTATAAAATAAGTCGCAATTATATTAACATAATGTAATCAAATATACTTGATTATTTATATAAAACTGTGTTCAAATACCAAATATAACAATGTTATTCAGTTATTGATAAGACATCTGATATTGTTTTAATCACCTATCTATTGTTGCTTGTAGCAATTTTTATTTTTTCTGAAATATATAATTTTACATTTAAGTAATAAGTTATTATTTTTATGTAGATACTATTTATGAAATGATCGAGCGTTAAAATGCACTCGGAACACCTTATTAAATACTTTGAAAAAAGTATTTTAAAACTATTCGGAATACTTGAAAAGTTTTTTGAATACAGTATTTGGAATACTACCTAATTCTGGATAAACTGAGTATGTAATTAATTCATATAAATCACGTGTCTTCTTGACGTGTACCATGTGTGTGTGAGAGAGTAAATTGTCACCATTTGATGGGATTAAAAATTGCAGACAGAAATTACTCGCACATATGCAAAATGACCAATGGCCTTATTTATAAATCAATACTTAATAATAGTAATCGAATACTATAAAAATAATTATATCATTTTATCTTTTTTTTTTTTGCATTTGCATTTGCTCATACACATTAATATTGTAAAAGGTGACTTGTTTTTTTCATCATGAGCTGTACTCGAATTTCGGGACGCAAAAATAATTTTGTCTACTTATACCTTCTTTAATTTTAATATTTTTATTACTATCCCTAATTTTTTATAACGTCTTAACTTTTAATTTTAAAACATTCAATTATCAATTCTATTGTAATATATTTTGATGTGAATTTTCACACGTTGATTGTTTAAATCCGAGTATTTAGCACTTAAGTATTTGACACGGTGGTAATGGAGTAGATTATTTATATTACATTAAATATTAAAAATTTAATGTCTTAGTGACGCTGTGTTAGACATTTCTATGGGGAAAAGGAACACACCTTCTACAAGGAGTATTGTTGGATAAGCAATATCCGAGAGCTTCATAAGCATACGTTTATTAGTTCGACTCTGTGGCATCGTCTATACATATTATTCGCACGCGCAAACACAATATGTCAATATAATTAGAAAGAGTTTAATAATTTCAAGCACACAACACGGTTATTTAGACCATGAAGCAAAACAAAAATTCAATCATTTAGAAAATTTAATTCTGATAAATTGTTTGTGTTCATCAGAATTTTTTCTAGGTTATTGTGGGAACAAATTGTTGCATAAATGTCTTTTTTTTAGATTCAATATTTTATTTAAATTTACGTGTGTTATAATAGGCAACGTTTATATTGTAATTATTAATAACGGTTGTAGGTGTGTATAAAGGTGTGAAGTCTTGAACAACACATATAAAATTGTGGATGGTAAATTTTAAGAAAATATCACTACAAGTACTAACTGAATACCGTTTGAAAGTATTTTAAGAAATAATAATTTTGCAATACAATAATTAATTAATGTTTTACTGTTCATCACCGTTATTAGATATTATACTTTAAAAAGTATATCCTTATTAAAGTGTTGGTGTAGGTGTGAAAAAACTGATATCGAGAAACACCGATATTTCTATTAGAATATAAGCCATTACATTAAAAAATATATTTTCACACTCTTGTTTAAAAATATATATATATATATATTAATAAACAATAATATTTGATTGTTATCATCAATTCCATACATCTGTCATTTAAATGGTCGATAACACGCAGGTAACTTGTAATAATAGGTAACTATTATTATGTAACGGAAAAGAATAAAAAAAACATTTTTCTTTCGGGTTAACGTTTTTGAAGCCGCAGAGGATTGAGTTGAGTTTATTAGGTTCGGTAAAGGATGAGAGTGGGAATTAATAATCAGAGGACGGTTTCCCCGGGGGTGCCGAAAGAGTTCGAAATCCGCCACTATGCGCGTGTACAATAAGACTTTGAATATAACGCGTGACATTTTGGGTTGATATTTTCAAAATTGAAAGACGTCTCGTAATATCACGTCATATAATAGTATTACCTACTTATTATTATTGTATACGTCACAACTAAGTAATAGTTTTTTGAGAATGATAAGGCGAAGAGGAGATGTCAACCAATTCCCCTAATAACGATTAAATTTCTTTCTATTTAAGCCGTCAAATTTTTGTCTGATGTCGCAGCGACGAATTTAAAACGTACATATTAGTTTATAAGGCGATTTATTACTATTGAACATAATTCGCACGCCAATTGAATTTCAAGTCGTTTCGGCACGTATAATTTAATATACCGTCCGAGAAGTCCACGAAAGAACGACAGTAACGCGTTATAGAATCTGTACACACGGGTACCGCCAGCAGCTAATACGAAGTGTATGATTTCTATACTCCAAAAATGAGAAATAACGAAATCGTCGACTTGTGCGCGAAACGATATCGGTGAACGAATCAATATGTTCCGTTCGATTTTTGATTGCCATCAAAAAATTCGTTCGAAATTTCATCGACTCCTTTTGTGCCGATCCAGTAGTGACGTGACGGTACGGACGCTCAATCCAGTGTGTCTACGATCATTCGATATACGCGGTTACGGTTTAAGGTAATCGATATAATAAAAGGAATAAATCTTACTTCTTAGTGTATATATATTATATTAAAAAATTACGAAAAAAAATCTCTTTTATCTAATTACTCTTGTAATATTGCGGTCACTGTCACTCTTGTAATATATATCGTAGTAATTCGTGTTTATTTATTTTTTTTTTTGTATACGTTTTTGAAACTTTTAGATTCTTTTACACGGAAAAGTTCGAACAGACCCCTAGATTTATTACGGTAATAGCTATTATTTTACATAAACTGCGTATTTAACGAATACATTGTACTGTCATAATATATAAAGTATATTGCGTATTAAATGTGTGTATATTATAGCGATTAATTGTATAAACTTGCAGTGTCTACATATTATTTTATATTTTTAAGACATCGTCCATTAGTGGCGGAGTTTCGGTCAGAAAAACCGCGCGTTAACCGTATCACGTATATAGAAAAAAACGAAATTTTTCATTTAATCAATTCGTATTCACAATCTGCTTCCATCATACACTATGGTGGACGTATAAAACATACGACTATGCACAGTGGCGTATTTGAGACTTCACCTCAGGGGGGGCGATGGTAAAAAAACTCCCCCCTTCCCACCGATAAAAAAAAATTATATGTAGGAATATAATTATTGAACAAAACACATTTTATTTATTATCATTTTATTTATTTAATTTACAAAACTAAGTCTATATTTCTTTTTTTACTATTAGCAAATGTATCAATTACATCATCTACATTTAATGTTGTAGTATGGTGAATATTAAGCAATGCCAAACCCGTTAGGCGATCTTGCCCATTTTGATCTCAGCCAATATAATATAAAATAATATAATTTTTTTAAATCTCTCAGGGGCGATTGCCCCTATCGCCCCCCCTCAAATACGCCACTGACTATGCATGAACTCGGATAGCTTCAGAAATACTTAATACGTACCTATGTATACGTTAAATTTGACTTATATTTTTATCTTCTTTAAAACTTAATTTTTTTAAGTCGTTACACTTATACGTTCAAGCGTATTCGCGAAACGGACCTTGTTTTTTTTTGTACATGTATAATCTTATGTATTATATACGCATATAAATAAACAAGTATGAGACACGCGTAAATAAAACACGATTTGAACAATATTTATTGCCGCGTATTTCACAAAGGACTCGCGAAGATCGGTTCTCGAATATGCTGTTGAACAACAATATTTTGAATTTATCAAAAATGCATAAGGCTTACGTCATAAATTTAATATACGGTACACTTATATATTATTTTATTAGACAATGATTCTTAACGATAACAACTCGATAAATATTAACATGTAACTTAACTATAAAAAAAAAGAAAAAAGAATAATATTAAAGAAAACGTAGCTATGCGATAATAACAATATAGAAATGTGGCGGGATGATAATAACATTTATTATCGTATACAATTTAATTATACAGAAACGTCCACTAGGGATTTAACCACGGAGGGAACGAGACGTTTGATGTTTATAATATTATCTAAAGACAAATTCGACAATTTCTTTCTTTTTTTTTTCTGTCAGAATACATACGTAGTCAACATACTTTGGTTTGAGTATTGAAAAGCTCGGGTATTAGGACTACTGTATAAGATAAACGGAGGAGTAATGAGGGGTTCAATGGTTTCGGTGCAATATTTATTATAAATGGTCGGAGGATTTTATTTTGATATAGAAGAATATATACTTACGCAATATTTACGGTTACGGTTTGCAAACATATTTAAGTTGAACAAACCATAGTGCAAAGCTTTGAATGTTTTTACATTGTTTCTGCAATGTTATCTACATTGGGCTGGTACCCGATGACAATGCCTTCTCGACCCTCGTGTCTACGATCTATTGGTATATTTTAGTACATGGCTGTAGTGGAAAACCTTCGGCTGATATTAACGATTATTTAATTCATCCTACAGTGTAATTTAATGTGCGAGAAATATAGATGGTTATGTACGTACGGATTTTGTCGACGTCGTTAATTTTTACTTTTATATTTATTAATATAATAGAGGAATTTAGAACAAATTATTACATAATACATAATTTGCACCAATCTTATAATTTTATTAAAATACCCTTAAACGAGTACATTTTTTTTTTTAAATTTTACTAAAAATACAAAAATCTTCAATATGATTCAAAAAAATAAAAAAAATAAAAATAAATAATAAGTTCCTCCGATATAGTAGACTACGGTGCTTGTAAGACATTATTCAACATTTCGATGGAGAAGTCAGACGGGTTTGTACAAAATTTCCGTGGATTGTCTACATCTTGAAAAACTAAAAAACCGACCATAAAAAAAAAAAAAAAAAATTAATAAATGTATACCAACTACACTAATTATTTTAATGATAACTATAAAATAATTAACAGAGACATTTGAAAAGATTATTTAAACGGGGTAGTTTTAACGAAAATCAAAAATCATTATTATCAAAAATACAATACTATATATATATATAATTAGTTATTATTTGTATTAGACATATGGACTGAAATTTAATCGTATCTAGTGTTAATAACTGTTGACAAAACGCCTTGAAGGTCTTTTCTATATTATACGCAAAAGATAAACAAGGAATGATCAATATAAGTATAATAATATATTTGATCGCGACCATTATTTATCGAATGATCATATTGATCGCACAACATTTTATAAATCTTATAGTATTTAATTATGAAACTCACAAACAGGAAAACGTGTAAACTCGTCAACTATAAATCTGTAATATCCCATTTCATTTCCTAGAAAATACAATTGTATTATAATAATACCGATACCATCGTATTGTGTTATGTTTATACCATAGTTATTTACACAGGTTGCGCTATGATCATAGCGGCTCGCGCTATGATCCGCTGTATAAGTTTTTGGACACTATATAGTGGTGGATTCGTAAACTCAAGCGCTAGTTGTACTTGGCCATACATTTTCACGTAGAGCATACGGTATTAAATACTATTTCATATTTATATGGTCTATCTAGTTTAATTTTAACTGTTTATGTTGCATTATCAATTATCATAATAAGTACCCATATAATATTTAATTGATAATAACCATGGTTAATTGTGGTAATAATTAATAGTGTGGTTGTTGTTGAGGATGCCAAAATTCAGGGAAATAACTCGTGGTAATGGCCGTATGTACTGTGTGTCTATATATATATCACCGTGTGTACATCGCGATGTTCTGCTGATTGTTGTTGTGCATAGTGTGTTTTACTATTTCCTATGATTCTATTGTTAATTAAATATTATGACCAAGTATTGTGTTGTTGGGTGCTCGTCGAGATACTACAAAAACAACATCGAAAAAATTATACAGATTATTATTTCTAGATTCTTTAATTAAAATATTTACCGAAGCTCGGCTGAGAATCGTTTTATCTAATGAAATTATTTATCATTGCTTTCAAAACTATAGTGATAACAATACACTCCAAAATCTGTATCCAACCAATTCTCTTAAGCGATATTCACAACAACCCGCGGCTCACTAAATTTTTTGTATATAACACATTAAGTATTCATTCTTATCTTTTATTCTCATGTGATATCGGCCACTAAGACTATCCCATCATTCCCGTCATACACCCAATTCTTCATGCATTCCTGACATCTGCTCCTAATTTTCAATCTAACCTAACCCTCCTGAGATCCCACGTCTTTTTTAACTATGTCTCCCAATCTCATACCTGATCTACCCAAAGGTCTCTTCCCTGCTGGGTTCTCTTCTAGTGCCATCCATAAAAGTGGATTCTGATTTTGCTAAACGTGTTCAGCCTAATGTAATCTTTTACTTCTGACTGTATTCAATATGTTAAGTTTTTGGAACACTTTCAACCTCGTTATTTTTTCTTATTCTCCTATTCCCGGTATACTCATCGTTTATTGGTCCAAAAATCTTCTGTAGTATTTATCCTTCCTATAAACATTAATTTCCATTCATCCATTATTCATTATGTCCCTAATTTTTTTCCATAATATTAATGATTGAGCGTAGTAGCGTAATGTGTTTTTTCATTTCTTTCGAGAAGTACCGCGAGCCCCTTTGCAATTCTGTAGAAGCATTTATTCTGAGACACAATTTTTGATGTTACTCTCTATGAAATTTCATTTTTTTTCTGTCAATATTAAAACTAAGTAATAAATTGTTTAATTCGACTATACTCATAGTTTCTTAATTTTAAAGTAACATATATATTTCTACGATATCTCGTCTTCCCGTGGTCATACACTTTGTTTTATTTTTAATTACTTGTAACTTGACTTTTGTCTTCCTAGCCACTTCTGCTAATTGGCCGAATAACTATCTTAGTGCACTGTGTAATTTATCTATTTTGCATTTGATTTGATTTTATATTCATTTATTTCTATAAAACATATTTTACATTTCATGCGGTTTATTTCTTTTTTAATATTTTAATATTTTTTTCATTACTACTCGGTTATAATAATATTATATAGAGATCGCATTCTGATAGTTTTTTACTCGTGTAAGGCATTTTATTAACTAGCGATTAGTCGTTGTCTGTTATATAATTAATATACGTATATTGCCTAAATTACCTGGAGTCGGTATATAACTCTTCCCTATAAAAAAAATAATAAGAATAATGTGTACATATTATACTTTAGTTTTATTGAAAAACATGTATAAGGCTCATAAAAAGCATACCAGAAGGCATACCGTAATTTTAAATTCTAAACAGAACGTAATATGTATTGGTAGTCCTGGATTATTGTAAGTTGGGAGCCGGGATAAGTATGTCCCTAGGGCCTACCATTTTTTTTTAAACTCACAATAGAAAAACACAGAATTCAAGTAAATTGAAAATTGAAAATTGACAAATTGCATAGGAACGTGTTCTTAACGTAAAATTTAACAACATAGACATTTTTAACATTCATGCCTTAATTTTTATATTTTAAAGAATTACTGTATGCAATTTAACTAAATATTTTTCTAAGATTATTAAATAAAAATATTTTTATTAAACAATAATATTGTGTACAATGTGTTTCAATATTATTTTAATAATTAATTGTGAATAATTTTATTAAAATATTAATTGAAAATTGTGTGCATTTATAACCAACGAATATTAAATTTTTCCTTTGACAATTACCTATTAAGTATACTTCGTGAACAAATAAATTAGAATTTAAGAAATAATCTAACATGTCTATTGAAACTCAATATAATATAAGTTTAAATTTTTACCCCTTTAATGCCCAGCCTTTTTAAGCTTTCAGTAAAAAATTTTTGAATAAAAATCATGTTTCCTTTATAATCCCATATAATCTCTACATATGTATTTTTAGGTAGAAAATCGTGAAGAGGGCATATTTTATACAGTAAACGTTATAACTGTTCATTTTTTTTTTTAAATTCGAAAATGAACATAATCTACAAGCTACACATTGAAGCTCAGACAATATTCTAAGAATATATTTTTAATTCTTCAAACGTTATTAGTAATGATCATATTCATTTACGAAAATTTAATTTTTAAAAAACTACGAAAAAATAAACTGGGATTCATTTAGAATATTATTTCGAATGCAATGATTTATTATTATTACTTTCAACTTTAAAATATTACAATAATTCTAAATATTTTACTCGCCGTACAAACTACTATGTATGTATATAACTTACACTTCGTTGTAGGAATTCTCGCTAAAATGTCGAATAAAATAATATACATGTTTTTCATTTAAATGTTTCATACATATTTATATATTTTTTTTACAAACTGGATGCCTAGAAAGGACATCCATTTTATGCACTTTAATAAGTTAAACTTTTTTATAATATAATTTTTGATTTTAATATATTGCTTATGTGTTTTTTAATAAAAATATGTAATGATGGCTCAATAGTAATTGTCTAAAATTCAATAGTATTAATCGTACTCGTGACTAGTGACCAAGTAAAAAAAAAAAAAAAAATCGTTAACTGTATATCAAATAATAGTTTCATATTCAGAGAAAAAGGGCTTTTGTCATGCCCTTTCAAAGGGAAAACTCCTTGTCAATCAATTTTAAAAGCAGAGTTGTATACAGTACCTATAGTCAATGCACAGCATGTAAAAATTTATGTAAATATTTAAGTATAATATAATATTAACATAGAATAAAGGAATTCCTGCAATGAATTGTAATATAAAAATATTGAGATTAATGTACCTTTATATGAGAAATGAAAATCATTTAGTTTAATATAATATTTAATTAATTTGTTTGATCGAACTATCGAAATAACATTTTTTTTATAAAATATGTTCACATGATAAAGTAAATTTGATATATATGGACAAAAACTAATGAATTTAAAAAGTTATAATGATTAAATTTCTATTCAAATGTCAACTCGATATTTAAAGTAATTTATTTGAGATGTTTTACGATATTCAGAGTAATTTTTTTCTGAGCTAAACGAAAAAAATATTTCAAATAATTAATAAACGGTTAAAATGAAGACAGTATTATAAAAATATATTTCGAAATAATTCGACGAATTTCCAGTCAATTTTTTCTTTTATTAACCTTCTGATTTATAACATTAAAACAATTAAAAAACAATTGATCTTTTCAAACCGACATCCGGAGAACCCGTGGCTTACTATTAAAAATTTGCTACTTCTTTTATATTAATGATATTTTACAAAACATATTTTACTTTAATTCCCTTTGTTAATCTTACGGCTAACAATTATTCTCGTGTTGTAGTGGGTTATATTTTATTTGTTATACTATTCTCAAAAGTGATCATAACACTATGTATTGTCCATCACCATCATACTTCACAGAAATAACCGACATATTCAAAACATCATATCAATAACAAAGCATCATCGGTGTAGTAACAGGTAGATTTTTTAAATATTTACTTACTAAGTTTTAAATATCCGAATGCTAAGGCATTGTATGCGGAAACTACGACAATATATAATTGGATAAATGCAAAGGTATAACAATTTTTACAAAGTAAATTATTCATCCCGAGACATTATAATACAAAATATTTCATACCATCTCCGACTATTTCAGCTATAAAATAGTTTAAATTAAAAATATTATATTTTCATGCTAAAAGTACGATTAAATATTTATGTTAATTTGAAGATATAAAAAAAAAAATTTTTTTTCAATAATATAGAATGCAATGCTCATTTGTATATTGTATAACTATATCACATACAAGCATTTAGTTTCATTAAAATATTATGGTTTTCAAGCAAAATACTAATAAGTAATAATACAATTTTTACTGTGCAAATTAAATATACAATTCGGAAATATATTGTCATTAAATATGTAAATTTTATAAATTTATTATTATAAACTGGTAAGATTTTTTTAATATTTAAATTTGAAAATATAAAATTATAATTTCCATTTTTATAAATAATCATTTCCTTAAAATCAAACCATAAATTAAAAACACCATTAAATTAATTTTAGTAATTGTTCTTATGGTAAATAATAGTCACTTACTGACATATAAATCAGATTCGTCTAGAAAATTACATTTATAAAAATATTTAAAATGTTTTACTTCCATGACAATAACACATTATTATTATTATTCACACACAACAGAACAAAGTATTTTAATAGTTTTCAATCAAATGACTAATGACTAAGTTTGTATTTATATATTATATAATAATAAATAATATATAATATATACATTTGTAAATTATTCAAGATTATCATGAAATTTAGTTATTCTTATACAATAGGTAACCGTGGCCTAAGTGCGCAGTCATGCGAAGAAGTTAAATTTCAGACCCGCAATGTGTAGTTGCGGCATTGTTCGACAAATATTATTATTTTTTATTAATAATACAAAAAACATTAATTCTAATTTTTATTAATGACAAAAGTGTAACACTGGAAAAATATTTTTCCAGTTATACCGCATCCGTTTTTATTAATATTTTCCTTTGTATTGTACCTTACACATTTATATACCCGCAAAAGTACAGTATGAATATATTTATTATTATTATTATTATTATTATTATTAATCTATTCTTTAAAATGTATAAATTTATTAGAAATATTCTTTAATAAATCATTATAATTGATTTTTTAATGTATAAAAAAATACTTACTACTATCTTCATCCATTTCATCTATAAAATTTTTTGAATTAAAAATATCAAAATAACGTTTTAACAAGTAAGAATAAATAATTATTTTGGGTACAAAATACCCTCAAAAAAATCAAATATAATGCTTATATGATTATTATTGTTTGAAGACATTACATACAAAGAGTATCGTACAGTGTTTTTTTTTTTTTAGATATTATGGTTTTAAATCAAACGACCAATAATCAAATTATCATCGCGCACATTAAATGTATGGTTTTGAATTTAGTTATTATTAAGAGTGTAATACTCATTGAGGGATTATCATTTACAAATGAGATTTTTTTTTTAATATTATCATTTAAATAAAGAAAAATAATTTTACTAATTTATCATTTCAAAGGTAATGTATTGATTAATTTGAAATATTCTGAAACATATTTTTGTTTCATTGCCAATGGTATATGAATATTGTATAAAAACATTGTAACAAAGTGTTTTAAAATATTATGTTTTTCAAACGAACGAATAATTAACGAATTTGTATTGTGCTTAAAAAGTATATAGTTTGGAATTCTATTTTCATTAAATTTGTGATACTTTTAAGGAAGATATTTTTGATGATGGAAATTCAAATTTGAAAATATAATAATATTTTTCTTATTATTATTTATTTGTCTTTTTAATTTATTGAATTTGTATGTGTGTGTAAAATGTAAATACTTCTTACCATCATCGTTCATCATATCTGTAGAATTTTTAAATTTAAAATATTTTATTTTTATATTCAAAGTACAATTATAAGCGTTTATGTTGATTTAAAAATGTGCTGAATTGCTAAACGTGATGCGTGTATGGATAGGAATTGTATAAACGCATTTTCATAAAATGTATTTAAAGTACCTATTATATTTTTAAAATAAACGACTAATAAACAGAATTGTATTGTGCCTTATAAGTATATAGATTAGAATTCTGTTATCATTTAACTGTAAATGCTTATTAAGAAGTTATTATCTGGAAGTATGATTTTTTTCATGTTCAAATTTTTATATCATATTATCATTACCGTTATTATTAATCGTTTCTTTAAATTCTTAGATTAATTTGAACTATCCTGAATTATTATAATATGTTCCATATATATATATATATATATATATATATATATATATATATAATATATTATTATTTATATATGTAATTAATTATTACCATCATTGTCTGCGTCATCTATAAAATTGTTAAATTCAAACTATTTTACTTTTATATTAAAATGTACAATAAAGTGTTTATGTTGAAACATATTATCAAAAAATGTTATCAATTTTCAAAATATTATATTTTTAAGGCAAACGACTACTGAACAAAATTGTATTATGTTTAATACATATGTAGTTTTAAATTCTATTATCATTAAATTTTAAATGCTTACAAAGAAGTTATTATGAGGGAGTAAGAAAGAATTTTAATGTTAAAATTTTAATAAAATATTATCATTATTTTAATTTTAATTATTTATCGTTTCTTTTAAGTGTATTGATTCATTTGAACTGTCCTAAAATATAATATTTTTCCATTGAAATATGGATGTATATTTAATACTGATTACCATCTCCTTCCATTTCATCTACAGAATTGGTTAAATTTAAAATATTTTAAATAAATATACATATACACACATATAATAATTAAAATATATTAATATTTATATATGTAATTGTTTATTACCATCAACGTTTACTTCATCTATACAATTTTAAATTCAAAATATTTTACTTTCATATTAAAAGTACGATTTAAGTGTTTATGCAGGTAATTAAAAATGTACCAAAATTGTCAAACGTGATGCTTAGATATATAAATCTTTTGTTTTATGATTAAATTAATATTGTGTACATTAAAATATAGTTTAGAAATGTATCATCATTAAATATGTAATTCTCAATAGGAATTATTATTCACGAATTCACGAAGAATAAGATTTTTAACACTTAAATTTGAAAACAAAATATTTCATATTATATAATATAATTTATATATGAATATATATATATATATATTTATTTATTTATAAATACTTCTTACCATCATCGTTCTCTTCATCTATAAAATATTTAAATTCAAAATATTTTAATTTCATATTAAAATTACGGTTAAGTATTATATTATTTATATTTCATTATTTTAAATAATAATATAATAATATGTATTATAATTAAAATATATATATATTCATATGTAAATTCTTATTACCATCATCGTCTGCTTCATCTATAAAATTTTTAATTCAAATTATTTTACTTTCATATTAAAAAGTACGATTAAGTGTTTATGCAGTTAATTAAAAAATGTACCAAAATTGTCAAACGTGATGCTTAGATATATAAATATTATATAAACACGTTATTACAAAGCGTTTTTAAAATATTAAGTTTTTAAAGCAAACGAATAATGAACAAAATTGTATTGTGCTAAATAAATACAATGTGTTACCTATATAATAATGTGTATAGATTAGAACTATGTTATCATTAATTTGACCTATCCTTTAGTATAACATTGTATTTGTTTTCTCTAATGTATAAAAAATTTAATTACTCACCACTATCTTCATTAATTTCATCTATTACATTTTTAGATTTTAAAATATTTAAACTTTCATATTAACAATCACGATATTTCTTTTGAGTTGATATTATCCCAAAATAACTTCAACGAACAACGTTATAGATATATGATGATTGTGTAACCACATTACACACAAAAAATGTTACAAAATGTTTTAGAAAGATTTTTTTTCAGTCGAACGACAAATGTCCAAATTTGTATTGCGCACAGTAAGTATATAGTTTGTAATGCTTATCAATGAATTATTATACACGAGGATGATTTTTTTGATATTCAAATTTAAAGACATTTTATTGTTTTTATTATTATTTTGTTTGTTATAAAAGGAATTGATTAATTTGTAGTAGTTATCATTTAATAAAACATAATAGTATTTTTTTTTTTTATAAAAAGTTACTTACAATTCATTTCATCTATAATATTGTTTGAATTTTAAATATTAATTTTCATATTGAATTTTTAAAATGTACGCAGTGGCGGATCCAGCTTAAAATTATCCAGTTTTTTACTAAAAAAAACCAATTTATATAATCTGGTTATATCTAGAGTCCATGTCTAAATTTATTGGTTGTATAATCTTGTCAAGTACCGGTTGGAAAATTACTAACCATATACTTTAGCACGGTTTAAATTACAGGATTTCCCAATAAACCTGTAGAAAGAATAAAAATGATAAGAAATTTCTTACCTTTTTATTCTTTCCCATAACCACGGTCTTTTTCTTTGGTCATACCGTCATAAACTTTAAATAACCATTGTGTACAAACCAGATAACATGTAATAACCCTCCAGTGAATGTATGTAGTTAATCATGATTAGGAATGTTCGCTTATAAATAAATTTTTTAAATCGTGCATTTGAGTTTTGATTTCTTTCTTCTTCTTTCGAGTACTATATCCTCAGTGGACGTTAAATGCTCCAATTATCTCTGTCTTGTGTGGCCCAAAACAGTACAACCGTTGTTAAACCGGTCCATTCTTTCAAGTTTTGTAACCATGTTATCCATGGTCTTTTACGCACTCTCTTTCCCTCATTCTTGTCTTGAATAATTATTTTGAGTATCTTATATTTCTCATCTCTCATAATGTGTCTAAAATATCGTAAATTACGTATTTTTATAGTACTTAAGATTTCTGTTTCTTTCCCTATGCGTTCGAAAACATTACTATTCGATACATGATAAATCCACGATATTCTCAATATTCGCCTATAACACCACATTTGAAAAGCTTCTAAATGTTTGCATATTTCTTTCGTCAGAGTTCAAGCTTCTACTCCGTATAATAAAATCGAAAAACATAACATTCAAGCACACGAATGCGAAGATGCAGCTTTAAGTTTATGTTACATAACACATTTCTCATGCGATTGAATGCGTATCTGGCTTTTTCAATTCGTATTCTAATTTCCTGTGATTGGTTCCAGTTTTCTTGATTTATTCGATTTATAATAATTATTTTTTTTTTAATATGTATTACTGGACATCAAGTATTTAGGTTAGGTTAAGTCTACACGAATGGTCTAAAATAGTGATGTTATAAATAAATGATTGATATAATCAAGTTTTAATGTTATTTTAAATGTAATTTAATGTATTTTTAAATCCCCCCGTTATTTTGTCTAGGATCCGCCCCTGTATGTACAATAAGATATTTCTTTTGAGTTGTAAACATAACAAAAATAGTTCAAATGTGATGCAATGATAACATTACACAACAATAGTATTAAAAATGTAACGAGCCGTAGGGTGTTATGAATATCGCTTAAGTGAATTACTTCGATACAAATTTTAGAATGTATTGTTATCAGTTATCACTATAAATTTGAAAGAAATAATAAAGCATTGCATTCTATAAAATGATTCTGAGCGGAACTTTGGTGTAATATTTAAGGTATATAACAAAAAGTAACCCTTTTAATGAATTAAATACCTCAAACCTATAATTGCTATAAATAGCCCAAAATTAAAAGAAAGTTTCTGAAAAATTTTTCCTTAATATAATATGAAGTTACATATTTGAGGAATATTCCAAGTTTCTATAACCATAAGTTTCGAAGTTACGAAGAAATAACGATAATCGATTTCGACGTATTCACATTTTTACGGTTTTTATATACCTTTTCGGTAGTTCTTGAGTTTTATTTTTAGGTGCTTTCGACAAAAACGTAAAATGACCTCTCTGAAGTACCAACTAGATGCAATTTGTTACCGGAAACAAAATGAGATTGTAAAAGTTGGAGCACTCCATCTAGTAAAATTTTTGAGTACAGACAAAAAATAAAAACACACCATTGTATAACCAATTGATTCCTCGCTCCGCTCAGAATCTAAAATTTCATTTGAACGAATGATACATTGTAAATGGTTCCTTTGATGTATCAAAAAATACTTACTGCCATAACTATATATTTTGTCTAAAAAATTGTACGATTTTACAATATTAAAATTACATATTAACGAGTACGATTAGATATATATTTTGAGTATAAATAATAACAAAAAACATCAAATATGATGAGTGTATGATTATTGTATGGACATATTACACACAAACAGTGTTACACAGTGTCCGTAAAATATTACGGATTTCAATCAATTAGGTACCCAAAGATCAAATTTTTTATTTTGCACACTGAGTAAAATCGAATATTTTGGAATTTTATTATCATTAAGTTTATTATGCGTTTAAGGTAATTATAATGCACTAGGATGATTTCTTATTATTCATATTTGAAAATATGTTATTAATTCATATTTAAAAATATATTATTATTGCAATTATTTTTAATAATATTATGCAGTAGTAGGTATTTATATTATTATATAGTATATCAAAAGTCTAGCGGTCCAAGGTTCTATTACTTGCACTGTTACGAAGATTAACTGAATTAACTGAACACATGAGCCTGGAAGTATACCAGGATAAAACCAATATAAAGTATTAGAGTCTTGCCTAGACGAACAAGAGATAACGTGGATTTGATAGTAAAAAATCAAGAAGAAATTTTGAACACCTTGGGACTTAAAACATAAAACATTACAATAATAAGGATAATGAAATCAAGCTGAGGATATCTTCTGCATACAAAATGATAAGTCAAAACATCTCCTTAGGCAGGTGGAAGAAAATCCTGAAGTCAAATTTCCTAAGACCAATTTTGACATACGCATGTTAAAAATGGCCAGTTACAAAAGAAAATGAGAACAAAAGACTTGTTTTAATAGAAGAGCACTTAAATGGATATATGGACCGATTTAATACAGATGGAGAATAAATAGGGAAGAGCAACAAATCTACGAAAAGCCAAGAATGATTGTTAACATTATGAAAAAACGACTTGAGTTCGCCAGGCCGTGTTCGGGTGTCAAGCGGCATGTTGGGAAGATAAATGGGAAAATTCCATAGGATCGCTCTAAATTGTGTTGGACAGGTAGAATCAAAGATAATTGAAAACAAATGCTTCCGAGGAATAACTATAGAAGTTAGCGTGTACAGAGACAAATGGAAAGACAGCGCTTCAAGAAAGCTTAAGAAGAAGGTAATTCATTTTGTTAAAATTGTTATAATATGAATCATTTCTCATTAATAAGTTTATTAATTTGAACTATTCTTCTTAACTTAAACCATATAATCGTTCCTTTGAATTAAAAAAAAAAAAAAAAAAATCACTTACAAATATATTCCTTCAGTTCTTCTATAAAATTGTTAAAATTAACATTATTTAACTGTTATATAAACAAGTACGATTATATAATTATTGAGTAATTACATAGATATGTTTTATGTTTAATTGAAAATGAACAGAAAAATATTCGAACGTGACGCCTATAATGTGTATATGACACAAAAACACTACACATATATCGTAAAATGTTATGTTTTACCAATTATTATTAAACGATTGTTGGTCAAATTTGTATTTTGTATATAGTATTGAATTTTACTGTCATTAAATATTACATTTGTAATAATTATAAATAATTCATAACAAACTTGTAGGATTAAAAACTAAAAATATATTATTTTCGTAAACAATGTTTCGAATAAAAATTTCTTACCTTTACAATGTAAATTATTTTCACTATACGCATTCTGCGATGAATCTAAATCTAAAATTAAAATTTTATTATAACTGATATCAGTAAAATAACTTTGACACACAACGTATCGCCGCAAGGTGATTTTGACACATATGACACTTCAACGCGTGAAAATTCGACGATTATTTTTTTTATTCGATGTACAAAAAGTATTAATTGATCTTTTTATTAATGACAAAAGTGCAACATTGGAAAAATATTTTTCGAATTATATCGCGTCCGTTTTTATTGGAATTTGCTTTTGGAATGTACCTTACACATTCATAATATATCCGCTAAAGTACAATATGAATACATTTTTTTAAACAATAATTTATACTAATAATAATAATAATAATAATAATAATATCAAAAATAATAATACTTTTTATTACGAAAATTATAAAGATTCGAATTATATTGACGTTATTTTCATAAAAATAATGACGTGTAATAATAATGATCATAATTTATAAGATAACAATTTTCAACTACTATTCGTATTTAATTATTGAAAATGTACCTGTATACATTATATAATACATATAATACAATGTTTACATAGCTATATAATATATTAATTTAAATATTGTTGAAACAGAGCCTGATTAAGGAATTTGTCGCCAGTAAGCTAGGGTAGCTTTACTATTAATAGAGTCCTATTAGGTGCCCCTACGATGATTCGACAAGGAAAGGTTAATAAGATTAATATAATATTATTATAAAAATGTAATGTGCTAAATACTGATACTTTTGGACAATTAAAAAAATTATTTTACTTTTTTTTTTCAATCACGGCTTTTACGTTCATAAAAAAAATATTTTGTGGCGCCCTCAAATTAAAATTAACCGATTGGCGCCCTAGGCTGTAGCCTACTCAGCCTATTGGTTAATCAGGCCCTGTGTGGAAACCAGTCGAACAATAAATTTATATAATATATAAATATATAAATTGATATTAAGAAAATGATACGAACTGGGATACGTAATATCGCACCAATTTGTTGGGTCCGTAAGTCGTGTATTGATGATCTCACTATAATTTTCTGTTTGAAAACAATCCATTTTATCCAACACCGTATTTATTTGCCAACAACAATAATAATAATAATAATAATAATAATATATTACCGGTTATTATGCTATGGTAGAGCATAAAATAATATGCCTCTACATAACCTAAAACAATATTAAAAACTACCCGAATGACCAATGTAACGAGTTCCTCCATTGTGAAAGTCTGGGCTCAATCACCTTTTTCAAATGAAGTTTGTACTTTTAATCGCGGCCTCCCAGATACCGCCGAAGTGCGGGGCTGCGGGTGGGTTGAACTTCCACTCACATGGTACACGACTCTGAAGAACGCCTTGTACTGCTTCATCGTCAAATAATGTTCTAAGTTGTCGCGCGGCGCCCACAAAATTCGTCCCACAATCCGACTGAATCAGTGAAGGAATGCCTCTCCGTGCCACAAAGCGATCTAACGCCGCGAGAAACGCATCCGTCGATAAATCGGCAACCATCTCCAAATGCACGGCCTTCGTGGACATACATATAAACAATGCCAGATATGCCTTACTGATCTTCGCATTGCGGCGTCGTCCCTCTTTTACGCTGAATGGCCCTCCATAGTCCATCCCAATATGGGTGAAGGGACGATGTTGCTGGACTCTGGTGAACGGAAGATCTGCCATGAACGGTTGGGGGCAGGACGCTCGATGCCGAGTACAATTGACGCACGAGAAAATCATTTTTCGTACCGCAGCGCGGCCTGATAAAATCCAGAAACGACGTTGTATCATGGATAATGTCAATCTTGATCCAGCGTGTAATAAGTTCAGGTGATAATGGCGTATGATCAATAAGCTGAGATGCGACTCCTTCGGCAAAAGTACTGGGTGTTTGGCTCCTTCATCCAGTGTCGAAAATTTTAACCGACCACCGACACGTATAATATTCTGCGGGTCCACGAACGGAGCAAGCTGCGCCAATGTATTTGGCGTAATCACTGCGCAGGTCTGCCAGTCTTTATACAAGCACGGGAAGTATATCCGCTGTGTATATGTGATTGCCATGTTCAACGTATTCTTGCACTCCCGCCATGAAATCGGTCCTTTGTCACACGGTAGTCGTCGACATTTATTAACGAAACGGAGACAGTACCCCAATACTCGCTGCATTTTGAGTAATACGGAAAATCGTTTTAAAAATGATCATCTTCCTGTAGAAGTAACATATATTTTGGGACTGTTTCGCCTCGGAAGTTGATCGCATTTCACATTCGACAATGCAAACGACGGCCATTGGTCTACCGGATGATGAAGAAACTGCGGTCCTTGAAAAAATAGCAAACATGACGTTAGATCGTTTGGAAGTACACCTCGAGATGCAGGATCTGCTGGGTTCTCCTTCGTGTCTACGTGGGCCCATACACAATGGGGAATAAGCGATTTAATTTGAGCGACACGATTTGTAACAAATATTTTGAATAGTCGTTGTTCAGCACCGAGCCAGGCTAACACGATCGTCGAATCGCTCCAAGCTCGCACCGATGTTATATTGACTTTGTCTTGAAGAATACGTAATTGATGTGCCATCACCCGCGCCAAGAGAAGTGCCGCACACAACTCCAAACGAGGTATAGTCAACGACATGTCCGTCTGAGAGCATTTAAGCGGAGCCACCTTGGTCTTACATGATAAAAAATATATGCGAGCTACGCGCCGGTAATCCACTACTCGTAAAAACACCGTAGCTGCATATCCTTGCTGTGACGCATCACAAAATCCAACCATCTGTACGTCCATTCCTTCACCCACCGGTATATGACGAGATATCGATACTTCCGACAACGCATCAAGCTCCGTTACAAATCGGTGCCAATCCCACGCGAGGTCCGGTGGCAACAGCGTATCCCAATCGAGTTTTGCTACCCAGAGTTTTTGCATTAGGCACTTCGCCCAAAATATCGTGGGACTCAATGCTCCGATCGGGTCATATAACCGCGCGATTGTCGATAAAACCGAACGTTTTGTAGGGGTGGCGTCTTCAATCGTAGAATGGTAGCCAAACGTGTCCTGATTCGTATCCCAGTGAATGCCCAACACCTTCACTGCTTGCTCGTTCTTGGGTTCGAATAGCGGGCCTGTCGCACGATCTTCCGGTGCGATACTTTGAAGGACTTGAGCGCAATTACTAGCCCATTTTTTCAGCTCGAATCTTCCCCGCGCCAACAACCCGATTACTTGGCGTTGTACGTTCAAAATCGCTGGTATTGAATCTGCCCGACGAAAATATCATCTACATATGTCGCTGATACTAAAATATCCTTTGCAAGCGGATACTCTGGACCGTCTTCCTGATCAATTGTCGTAAACAGCGTATGGCCAGAAATGGTGCCGAGCTGACACCGTATGTAACGGTACAAAGCTCATATTCGCGCACTTCTTCACTGGGTGATCGTCGCCACAGTATATGCTGATAAGCACAATCTTCTTCATGGACCCGAATTTGGCGATACATTTTTGTGATATCCGCCGTGAAAACAAATTTGTGAAATCGACTGCGTAATAAGACTTCATTGATTTCGGTTTGTAACTTAGGACCAATTGCCAGACAATCGTTCAAGGACAATCCTGATGATGACGGAGCTGAAGCATCGAATACCACACGAATCTTCAGGCCGGTCTTGCTTCTCTTTACTACTGCATGGTGGGGAATAAAATATTTTCCTGCGTCGGTCGCGATCTTCATATGTCCGAGCCTTATATATTCGTCCATGAAAGTTCGATATGCTTCGTATAACTCTGCGTCTTTACCCAATCGGCGCTCTAAATTATAAAGACGATTCAGTGCCAAAGTTCTCGATGATCCAAGGCCCACTGCAGTCGATGCTGTCACTGACGGTCTAGGTACCCCTTCGTGATCGGAATACTGACCTATGCTCGATTGAAAAGGGAGCCCAACATAAAAACGTCCTGTATCATCACGCTTAACAGTTTGTTGAAACCACTTCTCGCACTGCTGATCTTGAGTAGTGGGAATGGAACTTTCACCAAATTCTTCCACGGACCAAAAACATCGCATTACCTCATCGATTGGTGGAGTTGAACTGACTAACAACGATGTCAAAGGTGTTTTGCTACCATCCTGAAGAGCACCGAACACTACCCAACCCAGATGAGTGTTCATGGCAGAAGGCAGTCCCGCGTAGTGTAAAACGTCTGTCCGTGACTGCATGACTAATGGATACAGGTCACCGCCGATAAGTATTTCCACCTTCGCTGGAACGTCAAACTCCGGATCGGCTAGCGTCAGATGGTGATATCGTGCCCGAACGTCGGAACGCAATATCGTATTCGGCATTAACGAAGTGATCCGTGGTAAAATAACGACATTCAGTGCACTGAACTCGGGCTTCTCAGAATGCATCGGACAAAATTGAAACGAGTAACACCTTTCACTGCCGTCACTGGTTGTTGAGAAAGGCCGACGATTTCTGTGCGACTTTGCTACGCGCCAATCCGAGTCGCATCGCACACTCCGACGTTATTGCAGATACCTGTGACCCACTGTCTAACAAGGCTCTGACCCAGTGCATAGTTCCATCACTATCCACTATACGAACCATGGCTGTTCCCAACAATACTGTGGTATCGGTGCAAGTCGTTCCGGCAAATTGAGGCCTGCTACTCGGTGCTTCATCGTCTTCAATTTGCGTTCCAGTTCTTGCATTATTTGTTCCTTCCGATGAAGCGGCATTCGGATGTAGAAGTGTATTATGTCGTCCCGCACACAGTTTACACGTATATGCTGCAGGACATGCGTTCATCATATGACCGGACTTGAGACAAATAAAACATAATCTGTTTTTAACAACAAGTTCACGACGTACTGACACGGGTTTTCGTTTGAACGCAAAGCATCGATGAATTGGATGAGCATGCGAACACACCATACAGTTTTCTGTTTTTGTCGGGGTCACCACGGATAACGACGTCTTCTTGAATTGTCCGCTCTTGCCCTTCGCAGTACTTGATATCTCTGATGACTTGGAATGTATCTGGCTCCCTACATTCTCTAAAATTTTACACCTCTGTGACACAAATGTCAACAACGTTTCCAAGTTTGGTACTTCATTCTGTGGAATACTCGCTTCGAATAGTCGTCGTGTAACAGGGTCGATGACCCGAGCACCGACGTAGAATAATAAAAAACCAGCTAAATCTTCAACACCGAGTGATCTGACGGCAGCGACATTCTCTCGAAAAGTATTTACAAATGCTGATAATGATAATACCGATTCCTTTGTTAGTGTAGTAAAAGAAAACAATTTATCGATATGTGCCGTAGCCAACAAGCGATGGTTGTCGTATCGTTCCTTCAGTGCGTTCCACACAATTGAATAATTAGTCGCGGTCAATGGTACCATCTTGGCCACTGCTAACGCCGGGCCCGACAAACTTGACAATAAATAGTGGAATCGCTCAATATCGGTAATAGAAGTATTTTCGTGTATCAACGACTGATACGTATCGCGAAACGAACACCAGAAAGTGACATCGCCGTCAAATCTCGGTATTTCGATTTTAGGTAACGCGATTGACTGCGCCGCGGAACGTGTATTTTGTGTACAAACACTATGAATACTGGTCGATGTAGACCGTAGTCCTGCCGCAACTACTCTGATATCACCGCACAGTGTTTCCATGATATCTACGATATCCGCGTCCTCGGCTTCAAATCGATGTTCCTCTTCCATCTCAATGAGTGTTGACAACACAGTTTCCTGTTCGCGTTCGAATTTTGCCACGAACGTCTCCAATGACTCATAACGTGCTTCAAAATTCGGACGTTTACTGCTGTCACTTGCTACTTCAGCCGCCAATTCTGCCAATTTTCTTATTGAACGCAATATCGTATCACGAGACATTCGCGCACGCGTAAGTTCCATTCTTTTAATGTCATCGCGCTTTCTGGGTGCCATTGAAAAGAAAGAAAAAGAGGGCAAACACACACACAAAAACAAAAATAAAAAAAATATATATATACCGTGTCAGAAAATAACGAAACGAAACGAAAACGTATAAAAAAAACTGATTAATAAATCCGGATCGATGGACCAAATGCTGGAGCGTGAATTCCGTCCTTAAAAGGCCGGAGTGAAACCCGCTCGTTAGAATAAAAATAAACAAATAAAATGAAGAACGAGGGTAACGAATAAAAACAAAATTACCGGTTTGTGGACTGTATAATGATGAACATATTAATCAATTTTTTACATGCAAATACAATATATATCAAAGGTTTCTTACATACTACGGGAAGGGGGCCGTTAATAATAATGTCGTTATCAATACAAAAAAAAACAATACGACGACAAATACGCGCTCCCGTCCGATTACAAAATAATGTCTTACAATAACGGAATAATATAAAGGGTACGACCTGGGCGACGCTTTCGTCTAACGCATAGAAGGCCACTATCACACGGCGGTACAACAACCCGTGACGTCGTGAAATTCTACGTCGGGAAACAGCTATTCGGCGACGGTGAACTCGACTGTGATACGGCCGGTGCTACGAAAACACGTGACGTCCAGCTTCTACGTCGGGTGAACAGCAATTCGGCGACGACGTGCAACAGACGCACGATATACAAAAGCGACCGGCGACGACGGACACGTGCGATTTGGTCGGACGGCTATACAAAACAACTGATATCAGTAAAATAACTTTGACACACAACGTATCGCCGCAAGGTGATTTTGACACATATGACACTTCAACGCGTGAAAATTCGACGATTATTTTTTTTATTCGATGTACAAAAAGTATTAATTGATCTTTTTATTAATGACAAAAGTGCAACATTGGAAAAATATTTTTCGAATTATATCGCGTCCGTTTTTATTGGAATTTGCTTTTGGAATGTACCTTACACATTCATAATATATCCGCTAAAGTACAATATGAATACATTTTTTTTTTTAAACAATAATTTATATAATAATAATAATAATAATAATAATAATAATAATAATAATATATCAAAATAATAATACTTTTTATTACGAAAATTATAAAGATTCGAATTATATTGACGTTATTTTTCATAAAAATAATGACGTGTAATAATAATGATCATAATTTATAAGATAACAATTTTCAACTACTATTCGTATTTAATTATTGAAAATGTACCTGTATACATTATATAATACATATAATACAATGTTTACATAGCTATATAATATATTAATTTAAATATTGTTGAAACAGAGCCTGATTAAGGAATTTGTCGCCAGTAAGCTAGGGTAGCTTTACTATTAATAGAGTCCTATTAGGTGCCCCTACGATGATTCGACAAGGAAAGGTTAATAAGATTATATTATATTATTATAAAAATGTAATGTGCTGAATACTGATACTTTTGGACAATTAAAAAAATTATTTTACTTTTTTTTTCAATCACGGCTTTACGTTCATAAAAAAAATATTTTGTGGCGCCCTCAAATTAAAATTAACCGATTGGCGCCCTAGGCTGTAGCCTACTCAGCCTATTGGTTAATCAGGCCCTGTGTGGAAACCAGTCGAACAATAAATGTATATATTATACAAATACATAAATTGATATTAAGAAAATGATACGAACTGGGATACGTAATATCGCACCAATTTGTTGGGTCCGTAAGTCGTGTATTGATGATCTCGCTATAATTTTCTGTTTGAAAACAATCCATTTTATCCAACAATATTTGCCGACAATAATAATAATAATAATAATAATAATAATAATAATAATAATAATAATAATAATAATAATAATAATAATAATAATAATAATAATAATAATAATAATAATAATAATATATTACCGGTTATTATGCTATGGTAGAGCATAAAATAATATGCCTCTACATAACCTAAAACAATATTAAAAAAAACTCTTAGTCTCGGGCAATGTCGTATTGTTGCTACCATGCTAGAAGGAAGAAGTTTTTTATTTTTATTAAAGTGTATTATAATTTTTTTAATTCATTGGTATCTACGTGTTTTTTTTAATGAAAATATTTAAAAATTTAGATAACCTGGATAATTTTAAAGTATCTTAATTTATCTAACGTGATCAGTTCCGGATAACTCGATAAGGTCTAAGTATAAACTAGATGTAAATAAAATATATATAAAATGAATTTGCATTATATTGACATTTGTAAAATCCCGGTGAAATTATGAAAAGGGAGTTATTACGAACACGGAACCCTCTTAGTCTTAATAATTATAATTTCAACTAAGAAATGCTAATCGTCACTGATTTCGTGTAAATAGTGTAACAAATAAAACGAAGTCGATTTGCCTGTTATCATCTCCGAACTTTTGGTATGATTAAAGTTTTAATAATATATTTTAGTAAAATTTATGAAACGAATGATTGAAAAAATAAGAGTTTCTAATATTTAATAAAGAACATTAATATAAATAAGTATAAGTTAGTGTTGGACGTAGAACACACACAAGTAAGTATAAATTATTAACATCAAAATTAATAGGTACCTACAAGATTAGTTATTATTTTGATTTAAAGTGTTAAAATTTCGATATAAAGAAACGTCAACAATAAAACTAGTCAATGTTCGCAGAATTTGTTATAGTTTCTATTATATTATTAATTATATTTATTTTCACTGTGTTAGCAGTAATCATACTGCATGTAAAGAAACACATGTCGCAAAACAGACTAAACGGATTAACGATGGCAAATAGTAATAATAAAAGAAAGGACATAGAAGAAGAAGTTGCTATAGAAATATTTGCACAAAAACCTTTTGGAAAACAGCAGTTAGAACATTGGTGATGTAAATAATGTCATTATATTTAACTTACTGTATTGTTTATTAAACTGTGGTTTATCAACCTACGATCGCTCGCGCGTTTAATTTTACGCGATTGCTCGCGTGTTAGGTTTTTTCTAACAACCTATTAATTTACTTAATTTCATCGAAATATGAATTCTATCTTTTTGCAATTCATTATTATTATTTCGTTATAAACTAGACTATATGTGTGAGATAGTTTTGGGTCCTTATTGGTCCCTCCCACCATAAAAAATACTGTACCTTTTTTTACACACGTTTTTTTTATTTATTTTAATTTAAGGCTGCTAATTTACCATTCTATTATTCTAAAGTATAAAAAAAAAACATTGTAATTGTGAATTATAATAAAGTGAGTAGGGTTATTAGATATAAACTTCAATTATTTTTAACCGGTTAAATTTTATCGAAAAAATACAAAAAAATATACATGAAAAAAAAAATGTACATAAATGATAACTCCACTGAAAATAATTGTCACATAATTTAATGTCATCGACAATTATGGTATTATTTGATTCATAATTGTGTAGGTAAAGCATTAGTAGAAGGGAGATCATTTATCATTCAACCGACTAAAGTTATTCTTAAAATAAGTTGTATGTTAGATTTTTTCTAAAGGTGCGAGCGATCGCGGGTTAAATTAATATACATTTTAATACTTATAAGCAGTTTTTTTACCATATGGTAATGTGGGATCTAAGCCTCCCTTCCACAATACGAAATTCCTGGTTATGCTACTGTATCAAAGTATATAACTAATGTAGAGATAACCGATACTTCTTGCGTGTTATAATATTATATACACTCGTTTTAAAAATTTCCATTCCGTATACACATAACAAAGCCAATTTAGCAACCATGTTATACATATGTACGTCACCATTACGTTATACATAAATCATTTAAATAATAACAGTCATTTTAAAAAGTATTAATTACCGTTTATGAAATGTTGCCACTTATCTGACGATGGATGGAATAAAAGAAATACAGTTTTATACATATATAATTATAATTATATCAAATATGCTTAGATATTTGATAACACATAAATTTAAAACCAGTTTGGTGTACAATAAGTATATTATGAAATAATATTTTTTAAGTAATATATGCATTCATTTTGATCAACTACTCACGCATATTTAAATATGCATATTTGAACGCTTCGACGGCCGTGAAATTAGCTGTAAGGAGAAATTTATCGATTTAAGGCGGTAAATATTATTTAATTATTAAAGTTCGGGATTTTAAATTGAGAATTTTCTACCGATACAACAAATATATATGTGTTATAATATAATGTATGATATTGCTTACGATTAAAATTTGCAAGTCTACTGAATGACCCTAAATTATTATTTGATATTTAAACAAATAAAAATAATATAATTAGGAAAACGCTTAAAATTATATATGTAATATTTTACTATAGTAAAAGAACAATAATTCAACAATTTTATCTATAATAATATTTGCATGTTGCAAACAAAACGTAATTAACCATTTCAATTATAAAAATAAATCGCAATGTTACAGTGTTATTAATAAAATCAACAATTTATATGTTAAATATATGTAATTTCTAATATTATGTTTATGTAATGGGGAAAAAAATATCCATAACTTTACTACAAACATATTTTGCTGAAATAAGGGTGTATGCGTTGTGAAAATTTTCACAGGTATTATACATAATATCTCTATTTCACTTTGAGAGGACCCCTCAAAAAAGTAGGCATTAGTCAATGTATCTAATATATCTGCAACTTTTGTAAATTATTAGTTGTTCTATCCGTATTTAGATTTACGTAGAAAATGTTTATAATTTATTTGTGAAGTGCGTTAAAAAAATCTGATATTATTACGAATTAAATAAAATACAGCGAATCGTTTAATAACGTTGCACGGTAAAATAATTTTCTCGATATCAAAAATATTTTTTTATGATAAAAAAAAATTAAAATAAAAATTTTTTGCGACCACTATAACTATGCAATCAGTAGCACTTGATTCTTTTTTTTCCGCTAATTTGATTACCAAATATTCCAGAAATAACTGAAATTGTAGGCTAAACGAACTTACAGTACCTACTAACAATACGCTAATACATCTGCATGACTGAATGAGAAGACTGATGGTCTTATTGCACGTAAAATCATAATTTATACTGATGAACACTAAGTATCGAATATATTATAATTGTGACTGCTATGAAATACCGTTTACAAACCCAAATAATTAATTTGAAGAAGAATAGTACTACATATTAATATTAACAATTAAGTAGATGTTTATAAAATATTTCTATTATTCTAATAATACGAAAAATTTTAATCTTACGTAGACAGTCTAAAATTTAAAGGAATAAAGTAAATTATTAAAAGTAATTATAATTTATGTTATAAAAATTATAATTAAAACAGTATTGAAATAAAATAACAAATGACACTTATTGTTATTGAATATATATTATTTGCTACATTAAACAAACATGTTAAATGTACAAACAGGAATTATATTACGCATATTATCAGGAATGGAAAAATGTATAAATTTGCTACTATTTAACGTCCTTGTAAATTGTAAGATATTATTTGATATTATCAAATAAGACTGGACAGTCAACTAAATGGTTTCATTCGTAAAGTTCATATTGTACAAGAATATAGGTAATACATTTTGAGTTAAAACAACTTTTTATTCTCTATATTATAAAAGAAAATTATTACTTTCTGTGACTTTATTATGTACTTTATTTGACACGTTTTCCTATTTTCTCAATATTTTACGTTAACGGAAAACTATCATAAATTATGTTTAAAAAAATAATAAATTTTAAATTGAGGTTCTCTGATATAAAATTCTTATAAAATCTAAAAAATATCGAAAATCGTAATCTTTTTAAATTGTTTGAACTTCAAATTTGATGTAAAATCTAATATATTCGCATAAAACTAACTTTTTATAGGTGCGGCTCATTTCGGAAAATTTTCAAATTTATGTGACCGACTCAAACCAAATTAAATTTTTTTTAGTAAATATGGATAGATAAAATATCGACAACGTATTTTAATATTAAAGTATTATAAATTATTTTATATATTAATATTATTTTATTAATTTGAAAACTTAATATAAGGTTAACGAAATATATGTTAGTTGATATTGATAAAATTATACTTACAGTAGACTAGTGTGTGTTGAAAAAAAAAAATTAATAATAATTATAGTAATAATAAATGCCACCCAAATACAAGGAATAAATTTAGTTGTAAATTATTTTATATTTTTATTATTATTTTTTTTGAATCAAAATATTATGAGATTTTAATTTTCTACTTTTGAGAAATATATTATTGTTGAACAAATAATAATCATAGCAAATTCATGTAATTAGCATTAGGTATTTATTTTGGAATTATACACTATTTAATCCATATTATATATGAAAATAAGGCCAAACTTCTCAACATCTTTACTCGTAACAATACAATATCGCTATAAAAACAATGACAATAAATTTTATACTAATGTGTATTGTTCGATTTGATCTATAACATTGTTATAAAAAAAAAATTGTACTGTTAATATTGTTCTGTAATATTAAATAACTTACTTTCATCTTCTACATATATATTTAAAGAAACAAAAAAAAAGAAAAATTCATTACTGTAAAGAATATTCACAAAAGCTATGTGCCGTATGATGATATCAACTTAATATAGATACAGTGTAATTTTTAAAAAAGAAACATTTTTTTTTTTTCAGACAAAAAAATATACTTACCCGTTGGCATAGCCAAAGTGAAATCAAAAATTACGAAAAACATAAGAATTTTTAGAAAAGAATACCGTTTAATCAAAAAAATATTCATTTTTGTTCTACTTTTACTTAAATCGTTAATAATAATTTTCCTAGCAGTATTATACAGGAGAACGACTAAGAAATGACAATCTCACAACATGTGGTTCGGTATTTATGATCGTGGTACAATAATTTTTGCTGGCGACTATGTACATAGTTAACTCAGGTGCGTGTACTTATTATTATATATGAATACTGTATTATGAATTATGTGTACTGTATACGTATACGAATTTCTCTAAATACGATTAATTAAGTACGCAATTAATTTATATTATTTTTATGGCGTCTCGACGTGTGTATGACATACATACATTGTAAAAACACACGGTAGATTTGAATTGCCACCATTTAATGTGAATTAAAATTTCAGACAGAATTTTACGCGCCTATATAGAAAAAGAGCAAAATGGCCTTATTTATAAATTCAATACGTTACAAGTAACAACAGCCGTAATCGAATAATATAAAAATAATAATATTGCCTTTAATTTTTTTTCCCCCGTTAAGTACAGTGCTCGCGATAGTACAGAATGGCTTGTTTGTTTCATCATGAGCTGCACTCGTCTTTCAGGACGTACAAATAAATTTGTTTAATTTTTTTTTCTTTCGAACGCTGTTGCACGTTTTGTAATTTTTCTTAATTTTAATATTATTAACGTCATTATTCATTTATTATTGCGATCATTTTAATTTCGATTTCAGAACCTTAATTCGTACGGAACATATTTTTATGAGAATTTTCGCATGTTGATTTTTTTTTTTTAAATCTGACGAATATTTGTCGAGTATTTAATTGTCTGACACCGTGAAAGACGGAAGTGCTGTAGATACTATATACTGCAGTGGATATTGAAAATTTACTGTCTTAGTGATGCTGTATCAAACGTTTCTAGAGAAAAAAGAAACACACCTTCTTCAAGGAGTATTGTTGGATAAGCAATTCCCGAGCGCTTCATCAGTGCACCGCGTTTATTGATTCGACTGTATGGCACGCCTAAACATTAACCGCACGCACATACACGTGTCAATAATTATAAAGATTTAAATTGAAGACAAACAATAATTCAATCACTTAGAAAATTTAATTCTGATTAATTATTTGAGACCTTTGGCTTTTTTTCTGGGTTATTGTGGGAATACATTTATGATGAAATCATAGATTCTATATTATATTTAAAGTTATTATTTTAATATTAATTTCTCCTCTCGTGGCCTCGTTGGTTATAATATGGCACCGCGGTACGACGATACAAATATTTAAAACCTTCTGTACCCACCCCGGTTCCTCGTTAACAAGTTTATGCGCTTCTTTCGAATTTGTCGTTTTTTTCTTTTTTTTTATTACACTCGGCCGTACAAAATAAACAAGTGACCATAGTTTCCGCGTGTACATAACTGTTAACCTCCCGAACCTATGATTTGTCTCATTACGCTACTAGCAACCGACCTAATATTGTCTAACAAATATTTTTTGCGACTTTTGACTTTTTCAATCGAACACCGCAAGAGACATTCGTATACCTACTGCGTGTGACGTGTACGAGTACAGACTACAGGCAAAACAGACATTACGATAACGGAAACGAAGCTGCAGGTTAATATTTTGCGCTTTATATTACCAAGTTAAATAATATATAACCGTCGTTTATGTACATACCCTAATATCGCTAGGTATTAAAGAGCAAACAGCTTACTAAAGGACGTATATTATATCTGTAGACGATATACAATATTATCATCTTCCTCGTACGGTAATGACCTACCTATATACATACCTACTATATAGTATATGATCTAAGGTGGAGATAGTATCAACGTGATTCCTATTGTCACCTCAGTCGCGCACTCACATACAGTCTTAATTTTATCACGATTGATCGCAGAAACAGTATTACTTTTGATTATTGCAAATGATGTGTTTATTGGTAGTTGAAAAATGATTATTGGTTAGTAATATCCGTTTACAAAACACCAGCATCTACTAAACTTTATAGTACATATATATATTAAAAATACAGACATGTACTCATGTACAATTTGTTTTATGCACCAAATAATATGAAAATATTGTACTTATACGTTTTAAGTATTATTTACTTCAGGAATATCTATACTATTAAGTACACACAACACTGATGCAGTGTTTTGGTAGTTATTGAAGAGAAAAAGTTGAAAATTTGTTATGGAATACTAGTAGAGGAGAAAATTCAAAATAGTAAACATATCTTACATGCAGACACATTAGTACAATAGGATCGTTTTCATTTAAAAAAAAATTTATCTCCCCTTCACCGTGATAACTTCTTTATTGCCCTTGGCAGATGAAAAGTATAAAATTTGTGTGAATAAATTTTTCGCCCTCCCCTCTCCCCTTGAGACTTGTCAAGAACCGCCACTGGCTAGAGCAGGCATAGATATTTAACAAGAACAGAGAAACGCGCTGCCTCCGTTTACTCGTTCTTCACAACGTTATTGTTTTTATAAGACCGTCTATTGGCCAAAACCGCGTATTTGTGCTTTTTATATAGTTTTTGTTTATTAACCATAAGCGCGCGCAGACATTACTGACAGGGTAGTCATAAATGATACATTACACATTGACATTTAACATGAACAAAAAATTTTAGATAGGGTAACTTTATTTAACTGCATTTACCATAGTGAAAAGTTATTTTATAAGTAATAATAAAATGTAATATACCTAAATTAGTTAATAAGTAAAAATTTAACAACACTATTTTATATATAATAAACATGGTTTGCGATAGGATTCAGTGCTTGGACAGCGGTTACTATGATAAAATAAATTAATAAAATAAAATTATGATAAATTTATTTTATCATAGCAGTTACTAACGACGATATATATTTTTTAATTTTTCCAATATTCTTATTTCTTACATTTTACCGTTTACGGACATGTTGAAATGGTCAAACATAATATTATGTTGAGGGCGGGGGAGTTGTTCGCAGAGTAGTCAAGTGCCTACCCTGACTACCCCGTGCGCACGTTTATGTTATTAACATAACGCGTATTAATTTCAATAACGCGCGTTGTATATTTTTTCAAAATCGTCGAAATTGCTCTGTTCAGTTTTCAAATTCAATATCAGTCACTGTCTCTCTTATCTACATTAATACTCGTCATCATTTGGGTCACAATTTCCATGATCTCGCAGAATGTTTAATGTCGGAATTGTATTCTATTCGCCGAACGTCTAATGCGCGTATTTTAAAGACATTCCGGTATATTATAATAGGGTTGAGTAATTATTCAAAATACACTATTGGTAAGGTAAATATTATCGTAAAATGGTCCAATATTTGTAATAAGTACACGAATAACCAAAAATGTCACTAAAAATAAAAAATAAAATAAAACGCCTGCGAAGTCTAATATTATTATGATGCAATTACAATAGTTGTTTGGCAAACAGTAAATGTTAAATAATATAATTCGATTAATTGCAATTTTTAAGCTATAAATTTTAGCTTTTCAGTCGTCAGACATGTATACGAGATTAAACTTAATTACTCGCGTGTATACGCATATATATTAACTAAAGGAGTGAAAAAAAACGGGAAAAACACGATTTTGTCAGAAATCTTTGTTGTATTTCTCTAGCATTTCGAAAATAATGGTCCTATAGAATCTTGAAATTTACACCGACTATGTAAACATTGCACTATACCTGAATGTAAAAATATTTTCAAAAGACGTTTTCTAATTTTAGTCTATTTATAGCAATTTTATTATTATTAAGTGTCGAGCTACCCGAGTCATAAAAAGTGTAATTTTTACTTTTAAAGTCTAAACATTTTATGTAACATAGATCCTAGTCGTTATTTCATTCTTATATTCGAAGAATCTTGAAAATCCCAACACTCTATTACAATTTTTAATTTGTCGACAAAGTGTATTATTTTGATGGAAAATGACGATCAAATTGACGCACACTCAGTGGATGTGGGTTACTTTTTCTGTGTACAACTTTTTGACTTTACATTTAATTTTTTTTATATTTAATTAACTGAATTTTCTGACAGTGAATTTTGCCGGGGTAATATTTAAGAGGGGTAGGGAGGGAGAGGTCATTTTCCAAAAGCTTTTTAATGCGGTCCAAAATAATACCAACATTTTTTGTTGAAAACCGCAAAAATTCACATTTTATCAAAATTTATTATTGCGTATTACATTGAAGCTCCGCTCAAAATCGTTATATGAAATGCAATGATTTACCATTACCTATAACTATAGTTATTACTTAATTGTATAATAAGCCGTAATATACAACCTTCAATTTTTTTGTTCATAAATTATTAATTTTTTAAATTAAATCTATTACTTTATTAATTACATTATTATGCGTTAAACTCAAAACGCCGTTCTTTATTTAATACGCGTCTTATAAAAATTAATTACCAGTATTAGTGTATGAGGTGTACAATGTGGTAGCGGTGGTGGGTATACCTATGATACAGTGGCGTCATTTCAGTTTTCGAAAGGGGAGGCAAAAGATTTAACAGGCCCATTTAATTATTTTCCACTTGCATTTAGCTCAATACGATTTCTGTTTTACTGTTTCACATAATTTTGATATTTTCGTTATCATGGGCACGAATCGCCCGATATTTTTTTTTTTTTTGTGGGGGGGGAGGTAGGAAATTCATTACTTTGTCAGCTATAATAAATGTATGGTAAATGACTACATGGTACATAAAAGTTTTGAAGTTTCCCTTGTCGCGACGTTAATCATGTTAGAAAAAAGACGTTTTGTGACCAGTTCTGAGCATTTTGTTCGGTTTTTTCTCTCTTTCTCGCCGCCTTGGTCACACAATCTTTAGCTTTTTTCATTTTTAGTTTTTTACACTTACCGCTCACAAATTATATATATATATATATATATATAAAACATACGTTCGAAACAAAGAACGGCTAAAATAATTCGTTTATGCCGTACGCGATACAGGTACGTCAACCGGTTAAACGTATAGGTACATTGTATATTCTTCGAATTAACGTTAATAATTTACGCGCTGCATTTAGGTAACGATAACCATGTTTATCGAGAAAAAAAATCCAGAACCGCGGTAAGTTGTGACCACGAATTAATCACCTTCTTTAATCGTGGTTATAACCTACATATTTTTTAATTTTATTAAGTAGTTATTTAATTATTTTAATCCACCGTTTGCCACGCGATTTATTATTATTACTCATAACTCGTTAGTTCATTACTACAGATCTGGTTTGAATAACTGTTATGTTTCCATCATATCGGCCCACTGTCAACAAGAGGGGAGGGGGGAGTAAATGCCCACCCTGCCTCCCACCAAATGACGCCACTGCTATGATACCTGTTATATAGGTAGTATAGAGCATTTTTGTTGTTGAAAATATTGGTTTCTACGAAAAAATCTATTCCCGTTGCCCCCGACGACATCTCGAGGAAATCATAAATTACGCCACTGACCTAATAATGCGGTCCGAACGTTGGTTCAGATTTTTCGGCGGACTGTATTATTATAAAGGCCTACCCGGTACGTTATTGTAGTCATACATAACGAAATCGGCAGGCGGTGCAGAAGAAAACGAACGAAAAATTGGTTTACTAGGCGTTATATTGAGAACGGAGGGAACGGAGTTTTCCAAAGTATGCGTTTTAAAATGATCGAGTGTGTTTTACGAAATGCGCCCAACAACAACAACAATAACAATAATAATAATAATAATAATAATAATAATAATAATAATAATAATAATAATAATAATCGCGAATATCGTTTTGTAATGTACACGCAGACGTGTGACCTGACGGAAATAGTAAAGAAACTGTCGACAATTATGAACGAACCGGGACGACGTGTGACTATGATTTTCAGGACGGTGGTTGTTCAAGTGATCAATATGTTCCAAACCGTTTGGGTAGACGACGGTAAATTTTATTTAAAATTTCTATCAATAACGCGAATACGAACGGCGAGCGCGTGAATATATATATATATATATATATATAAGTAGGGCAGATATTTATATGTCTTAAAAACCTAACAAATATGTATGCAGTTATGCGCTAAAAATTACCAAAATATGCTCTAAAAAAAAAAAATTTTTAAAAAACCTAAGAAAATTCGAAAATTGTATTTTATTACTATTTTTAGTTATTACAGTTAATCTCAACAAAAATATTTTACATTTTTTATAATATTATAATTTAAAATTTTCAATATGTTGAATTTAAATATTTATTTTAATTTGATTTATTGAATGGCATTGTTTCACGATCCATGAAATAAACTGTAAAATGTATAGATTACATTATTTGTCATATCTCGTATTATTAATAAATTGAAAAACCATAAAGACCAAATGAATAATATTTTATCTAAAACATTGGTAAAATGTTATCGATTCGCTTGTTGATATTTATAAAATTATAAATTTTAAACAATTATTCTGTAATTATCGATATTTTTGTTTAGTTGAAAATGTGCCCTAAAAATTCAAAAATGGCAAAATATGCAAAAATATGCAAAATAAAAGTTTGTTTATCGAAACGCTAGGTCATGAAACACATTTTGGTTAAACTAGCTATTTTTTTGACCAACCAATAAAAATATGCAAATGCATATAAATATCGGCCCTATATATAAGTACCTATATACTTGGCGTCTCAAATCGCGAACGTTTTAAAAAGTAACAAATTGTTTAATACGATCCAATAATGTTTTTTTCCTTCTCCGCGACACGCGATTTTAACTTGTACTGCAGTTATTACGATTTGTGCAGGCGCGGATCCAGAGGGGGGTGCTAGGGTGCTATAGTGCCCCCTTACCTGGTTAAAAACAAATATTGTACACTATATGGTCTATACGTATTTTTTAGTGGGCCGGGTACGATTATAAACTAAATTGGTAACAAAAAAAAAAAACTATTAAGTAATTTTTCCCTCAACAAAATAATAATAATAATTAAATATTTAGCACATTATTAAGACTAAAAAAAGGTCATGCCATCAGGATGGAGTATGCAGAATACAATAACTCAACTTAAGCACCCCCCCCATAAAAAAATCCTAGATCCGCCACTGGATTTGTGTACCTATATATATATATATATATATAATATTATTTAGATGGGAATAGAATGTTGGACGAACACGACACACCGAACGAAATAAATGTCGAGCATCACTTTTTCAAGTCCGAAGAATTTTTCGTCGAATCAGATACCGACTGTAAGTACTGTTTACTGTCTTTACGTATATACCTAATGCGACTACATATTATTTTACAATTATATCGTGTGCAACGATAAACGAGTCCGAAGAAACTACTGAGAAATAATTATAGTATAGTGTGTCCCAGTGGCGTGTTGAACTTATTTCTGGTGAGGAGCAAAGATTAATAAATGGTATCACCCACCCCTTCAGGTATCACTCACCACCTGCAGTTGCGTCGTGTCAGATTTTTAGAGAAGGGGGGTTGACCTACCTCAATTCCAATTATCACCTTCAAAAAATAATAACACGCTTTTTACAAAATTGGTGATACAAATTTTTTTTGCCAAAACCGTGTAACTCGACCGGTGGCCATAAGAATAACACGAGAGCGAGAGAGAAAACTCCGAAATCGCTGTACAGTAATCTCGCACGGCCCTCGCGCTGCACTCAAACAGGCAGTCATTTAGCACTGCAGAACGAGGATCTCTAGCGAGATCCTTCGATCACATTCTCAATTCTGACATCTAGCGTCTAATGATGTATAGTAACCATGATTAAATAAAGTTTAATAACTACAAACTACAAACTAGTATATTATGATTGTCTGACACCTGAGTGGCTGAGTGTATAGTATTACGATATTATTGTACCTACTAAATCCATTACCCGGTACCTATTATCTAATACACACCCATCCACCCATCACCAATTTTGAAGGAGCAATTGCTCCTAAATTACCCCTTCAACACGCCACACAAACCTAAAAAGTCTATCGACTAAATGGCCGATTGACATTAATTTACATGGTGATTCCCTTCCCCGAAAACAAATTAAATAAAAATATTTTTAGAAAAAAAACCGACTTCAAAAAAATGCACTAAAAAGTCTGAAATAACCTTTTTGAAATCGGAGCCGAATTGGAACAATACAATAAATTGTTAATAAAAGTCCACAAAATTATGACAATTATGAATAATGTAATCAAAATTTTATATTTCGGATAAAACCCACAAATATATCATAATAGGTATATATTATAATTATATCACAGATAATATACATTATATTATGTTACCTGTGTATATACTGTTTTATTATATGGCTGTATGACGATAGGTATATTCATATTCATATATCAATTTAATATTTTTGTTGGTTTCAAGTTGTTGATAAATCACCAATTATTATGTACAAAACGCGGATTAAGGGGGGGGGGCCGAGGGCCCACCTAAATACGCCACCGAAAGCTACTATAGTTAAAATTAAATCATTACTATCAAAAAAAAATAAGGCCTATGGGGGGGCATGGCCCCTCTGCCCCCCCTCGGCTACGCCACAGTTATGGTATATATACCACGTCCCGCAATACTGCGGCCGACTTAAATAATAATAATACAAAATGTTTTTTCTTCGGCACTTTTTTCTGTTTAGAACTTTTTACTTTTTCTTACGTAGGGTGAAGTAAGGTATTTTCGTGACATAGGCAATTTCGTGATATTATTTATTGATCGTATCGCGTATAGTTCCTTATTATGCTATTGACTTGCAAATTATATTGATTGTTGAAATAACTGTGTAGTCCCAAATTAAACTAACCACTGTGGTAATAATGAATCAGATTCCGAATGAGCTGAATTAGTACCTATTGCATTAAACTGTGACCGAAGAGATCGGAGCACTCCTTCTGGTCGAAAATTTGTATACAGGATAGAAAAAAAAAATAATCATCATTGTAAAAACAATAGATTCGTCGCTTCGCTCAGAATCTACAAAAATCTAGAAAAACGTGCGTTAATAATACACTTATTTTAAACCGTTAATTTCCTCATATAAAATAATAGTACCGATTTCCTCGAATTTTAGATCCTGAGCGAAGCGATGAATCTATTGTTTTTACAATGATGTTTATTTTTTTTTCTATCCTGTGTACAGATTTTCGACCAGAAGGAATGCTCCGATCTCTTCGGTCACAGTTTGTTTCAGGAAACAATTCGCATCTAGTTGGTACTTTAGAGAGGTCATTTTTCGATTTTCTCAAAAACACCTAAAAATATAACTCAAAAACGCTAAAAATGCAATTTCGTCTTAATCAATTGTTGTTTATTTCTTCGTAATTTTGAAACTACCAGTCATAGAAACCTGAAATTTTCACCAAATATGTAACTTTAGACTATATTTACGAGAAAAGTAAGCTCCGCTCAGAACCGTTTTATCGAATGCAATGACTTATCATTGCTTTCAAATTTAAAATAAAACAAAACTCTAAAATCTTTATCCAAGTAATTCACTTAAGCGATATCCACAACACCCCGCGGCTTATTACCTTTTTTTTTCTTTGTGGTTTTCTCTTAGAATATTAACATATGTCCATGTTTTCGAACAATATAATATTATATTATATAAACAACACCTGTATACTGCTGTTACAGTGGAAGAATGCGAGCAGTTGCTAGACGATTTCAACCAAACTGTTGTCGCCGAAACCGAGTCGAGTTCCAGTTCCCTCGCGGACGTCGAGGAGCTGCGCGACCGAATCGACTGCTTCACCGACAACAACACCGCTCCGCCGCAGTCAGACGCGGTCGGATACCCGCCGCAGTCAGACGCGGTCGGATACCCGCCGCGGAGTGAATCTCCTCAACGCCTGCACGTTCTTGCAGCACAGGTAATTAATAATAAATCTCTATAGTTTTCAATCCAATGCGATCGGTTTGCATCAATTTCCACGCTTCTCTGTCACTGGTCTTCCTCTTCAATTCTTTATATGAACTACATTCTTGGTCTTCCTCTGTGGTTTCTTCCAATCGACCATCCCTTCTACGATTAGTCCTAGCAATCCTTCGTGTTTTAGAATACGACCTATCCATTCATTTCGTCTTTTCTTTATCATTTTCCATAGTGATCTTCTTTCCAAAACACTTTCTAAAACGTCTTCATTCGTGATCTTATTAGTCCAGCTTATCTCTTCCAGCCTTCTGTAGCACCACATTTCAAACACCTCTATTCTTCTCATTTCTTCTTCTTTTGCTACATCATAGTCCATGTTTAGCATCCATATAGCATAATTGCTCCAGATGTAAGTTTTTAGAAAATTTTTCCTGATTTTAAGATTAATGTTTTTTCTCGCGGCGCTTGTTTTTCAGGAGGATTATGAGACGTTCCAAGACAATGGAAAGTTAGAGTTATTTTTCGACGATTCAGGTATACGATGCAGTATTTATAGTTTCTATATTCGTTACACATAATACGTTTAAAAAATGAACATACATAATACATACTATACTAACGCATGTTTCCAAACGGGTCGACTAATATTATCTATTTAAAATAACGACGACGACGATAATAACAATTTTTTTTCTTCTCTATTATGCGTATACTTAAGAATTCTTACACGTATTTCTTGTTAATTATTTCCTAAAATAAGTTAATATAAAAACGCAAAGAATGTGTTTTCCCACCAAGAAAATCCGAAAAAAGCAATAACTTATGTTCAATATTTAATATTTTAAGGATTCTTTTTTTTTTTTTGTAATAATATTAAATAAAGACCCGTGCGCTACATTTATTAAATACTTTATATTTTCGTTTATAAAATCGAAATAGTCATTTTAAAAAATTTAAAAATTCGTCGTTTGGGATTCCGTATCGAAAACGAAAATTATACGGAAATGTAAATTTATTTCATTTTCTGGATATTTCGGCAGATGACACCGGACTGAATAACACTCCGATTTATTTGAATTCGTATACAGACTTTAAAAATTTAATAAAGTAACTCAAACTTTTTTCGCCGTATAACGTTTGTAAAAATTATAATTTGCCAACTCGGTGGAAAAAATAAAATTGTATAAAAGTTTTAATTTTTAGATTCTGAGCGGATGTGGTTTTTTTTTACGTCTGTACCCAAAAATTCTACCAGAAGGAGTGCTCCGATCTTTTCGTGTAGCACCTTTTCTGATTGCATTTTTCGATTTTCTCAATACTTTTTTCAAAAGTCAGGAAAGACTACCAAAAATTACATAAAAATGCAATTTCGTCTTAATCGATTATCGTTTATTTCTTCGTTTATTTATTACACCGAAGCTCCGCTCAGAATCGTTTTGTCGAATGCAATGATTGATTTATCATTGCTTTCAAATTTATAATAAAAACAAAACTCTAAAATCTGTATCCATGCAATTCACTTATAAGCGGTATCTACAACACCGCACGGTTCGGCTGCCTTTTTACTCCTGTATTTTATCACGTTCAAAATCAAATTAATAGTAATAAATAAAACGAAATTTATTGAATTTGTCAGATTAATGTACGTTTATATAATATATAGATATATATTATATAAACTGTTAAATAACTCGTCATAGAAGTGTAAAAATACGTGTACAAATTATTATGACTAATGGCAAGATAAATATGTACAGAATGTGATATGATATTAGAAGAAGAACAAGAAGTCGAATTCGGCGATACTGTCTCTGAGAAAAAGGCAGATTCAGTAGAAAAACATGCCTATGAGTATTGTCTTTCCGCCGAATGTATGGCCCAGTGTAATGATCTAACAAATGTGACGAACACGTCGCAGGCGCCATTTATTTCTACTTTATTTTTCTTAATGAAAAAGAAGAGCTATATGTGGTCAAAGTCCGTATAAGGATTATGAAAATCGCGCTCAAAATTTGAGCACGTGTTTTTTTTTTTATATTTATTTATATATTTAAGTAATACGATTCGTATACATTGTACTATAATATAATATATTATATATAATATGTGTGTATACTATAGCGATTAATTTTATAACCTTGCACTGTCTACACATTATTTTATATTTTTAAGACATTTTTTTTTTGTTTTTGGAATTATTAATGAGTACATTTTTTTTACGTAAGTTTTTTGAGAGTTTTAGAGCGTGTTATTATAATATATTGTCGTGAAACGACGAATATATTCGATAAAACATTGTTTAATATTGATGTTATACGTATAATATGGACATCGTTGAATACGCTGAACAACGCAAAGTTCTTACCCTCAGTATAAATACGCGTATACAGTCAATACGAAACTATGAACAACGGGGAAAAAATTGGCGGACTCATTCAAAATAGTTTGAAATAGACAAATCTCTGTTTCCACGTACACAAAAAAATTCATTTATTATATCGCGTAGGTAAGGATCATCAATCTGCAGCGAACAGTGATAGTGGACCTATAAATTATTATATTTTACAAATTTTATGCAATGAATTTTAACGAAATCAACACGACGATTATTATTAGAATAAAACAAACAAAAAAAGTATAATATGAAAGAAAATTTATTCGAGTAATAAAAACGACTGAAACGTGGCGAGATAATTATTATAAATTAAATAAGAAAGTATCGTATGGAAATAATAAATTAATAGTGAATAAAGACTAATATTGCAAACTCTGATCCATTTTTTTTTTTTTTGGAACATGGCTGTAGCAAAAAATGTCGTTATGAACGATCATTTAATTCATCATACAGTATAATATAACATAAAACCAATATGGATGGTTATGTACTCGTACATACGATTTTGTCAACACTGATAATTTTTAATTTAATTTTATTGTAATTAAGTAACACATATTATATTAGAGGAATTTAGAATAAATTATTACATAATATATTATTCGCACCAATCTTACAGTTTTATTACAAAGAATACATTTTTTTTAAATTTCAGTGAAAATACATAGATCTCTAATGTAATTAAAAAGTCTTCGGTAATGTTGATTACGGTGTTTATAATAAATCATGCATCATTTGTATGGAGAAGTTGGACGGGTTTGTACAAAACTTCCGTGGATTGTCTACATCCTCAAAAACTAAAACATCGCCCCCCAAAAAATAATAAGTTAATTAATAATTGTACACCAACTACACTTATTTTAATGATTACTATAAAATAATTAACAGAGACATTTGAAAAGATTATTTAAACGTGGTGATTTTAACGAAAATCAAAAATTATTATTAATATTAAAAATACAATATCATACATGATAATTTGTTATTTGTATTAGACATATGGATGGACAATAAATCGTATCTAGTTTTAATAACTGTAGACAAAACGGCTAAGAAGTAGTTTCTACTATCATAATATTATAAGCAGAAGATAAACGAGGAATGACCAATATAAGTATAATAATAAATATGACCACGACCATTATTTATCTCATTATTATATTCACTAGGCAACATATTAAATTTTTATCGTATTTAATTATTGAACTCACAAGCAGTTAATTTTACAAATTCATCAACTATAAATTGGTAATAATTCATTTCATTTCCTAGAAAATATAATTTTATTATTAATAATATCGATACAATCGTATTGCGTTATGTTTATGCAGAATAAATTGTGATAAACTCTTACGACGATATTCTTTTGCAATTTTATACATTGTTTTTCTATAACACGTTTTGTAATCATTCTTATCGTTTCTTCTTAAATATTACCGGTTATTAAAACCAATAACCATCCTGTCATACGCCCGATTCTCCAGGCCTCCCTTTCAGTTGCTCCAAATGTCCAATCGACCGCCTAGAGGTTCTATGTATTTTTCAACTACGTATTCCAATCTCATATGGGGTCTTCCCAGAAGTCTCTTCTAATGCGTTGCTTAAAAGTAGAATACAAGCTCGGTTTAAGGGAGGGGCAGGGGGCCACGTCAATGGGGCCCATGAATACAAATGAATATACATGAATACATGAATACATTTCGTCATTACTTAATTTTTTTTACATATGTGTGACAGGGATTTGGAGGACATCAACCAATATACATACGTCATTAGAGCCCCTCGATTACTTAATCCGGGCTTGGTGGTTTCTGATTTTGTCAGACGTATTCAGCTTACTGCAATATTTTACTTCTCATTGTAACCAATATGGAAAAGTCATTCTACCTCATTATTTTTTACGAATTTCCAGTCTCCTCATCGTTTATTGGTCCGAAAACCTTCCGTAGTATTTTTCTACCCATAAACATTAATTCCATTCATTATTTATACTTAATGGTTATAATTTTGCTCCATAATATTAATGACTGAGCGAAGTAGCGTTATGTGTTTTTCATTTCTCTCGGAAAGTACCGCAACTCCTTCGTAAGTCCATAAAAGTATTTATTCTCTGATACAATTTTTGATGCTACTCTTCATTCAATTTCATTTTTTTTCTGTTAATATTAAACCCAAGTACATAAATTATTAAATTCGGTTATATTTGTAGTTCCTTACTTTTAAAGAAACATAATAATGGTATCTCGTCTCCTCGTGGTCATGTACTTAGTTTTATTTTCAATTACTTGGCTGCTTCTTCCAATCGAAATAATTAATCTAAGTCTATTTTATGATTCATCCATTTTGCATTAAATTTAATTTAATTTATTTATTTCTATAAAACCAATTTTACATTTACCATTGTTTATTTCCTTTTTCATTCTTTTATATTTTATACACTACAACTCGGGTTGTAATAATACGTTAAAACGGTAAACCTGAGTAGTTTTTTATGTGTGTAGGGCATTTAACTAAATAGCGTGTAGTCGCTATCTGCAATATCATTAATATTCGTATAAGTTACCTGCGTTCGGTATATAACTCCTCTCTTTAAAAACAAAGTAATATGTAGAAATTTTAATTTTTTTTATTAAAATATTAATCGATAATTTTTTACAATATGAACCAAACAATATTGAATTTTTTCGTTGAGTGTCTAATGAAACTCAATATAGGTAATATATATTTAATCTTTTACCTTATTAATGCCCAACCTCTTTAAGCTTTCAGTAAAAGTTTTTTGAGTAGGAGTCACATTTTAAATATCTATCTATTTTTCTATCGAAATTCGTGAAGAGGTCATTTCGCACGATTACCGATATTTCCTTTAATTGATTTTTAAGAATAAAATTAACATAATGGACAAGCTATAAATTGAAGCTTAGTCAGTATACAATATATCTACAATTTACAAAAAATGAACTTCCGAAAAACTACGAAAAGATAAACTGGGTTTTATTCAAAATGTTATTTTTGAATGAAATGATTTACTATTACTTTCAAATTAAAAATATTTTAACAATTCTAAAATATTTTACTTGCCATATGAACTACTATAAGTATGTATATAACTTACCATCCGTTGTAGGAACTTTCGCTAAAAATTCAATGAAAACATTATAATTCATTTAAATGTTGCTGATATATATATAATTCGTTCTTTTTACAAACTACTTATAGGTGTCTATATTATGAAATTTTTTGAAATTGCGAAATTTGGTTGTCCAGTTTATAAAATGGACAATACCAACTTTATTTAATAAAATAATTTAATTCATATATTATATAAACTTTTATACGAGTAATAAAAACTATTAAATATAATAAGTTTTAATTAATTTGATTGGTGGAACTATCGAAATTATATTTTTTTTTTTTATAAATTATGTCCACATTATAAATTAAATTTCACAATATATGGACAAGTGTCAAGAACCAATACATTCCGTACATTTATAATAATAATGAAGAAAATGTTTTATCAGCATAAAGTGGAATATAATCAATTTGAGGGTCAAGGTAATTTATTTCAAACATTTTAGAATAGGCAAGGTAATATTTTTCTACGCTTAACGAAAAAATATTACAAATTATTCTAGTGTTGTCGTGGCTTATATTTTATTTGTTATACTCAAAAGTGATTATAACACTGTGTACTGTCCATCGTCATCGTTCTTCACAGAATTAATAACCTACTTATTCAAAGTACCATATCAATTTACAAAGGATCGTCGGTGTATTAACAGGTAGTGTATTTACTCACTAAGTTTTAAATATCCATATTTTAAAGCATTGAATACGGAAACTGCAACAATGAATAATACAGTTAAGGCAACGTTATAACAATTTAAAAAAAAAAAACAAATAATTCATCCTGAAACACTGTAATGTATAATATTTCGTACCCTCTCCAATCACATCAGCTATAAAATAATTTAAATTAAAAACATTATATTTTCGTGTTAAAAACTACGATTAATTATTCTTGTTAAATCGAAGACAAAAAAAAATGTATCGTGATGGGCACGTGTATGACATACACACACAGTATAACATAGTTTTATTACAACATGATTTCCAAAACAGAAAAATTTTTTTATTGTTCTCATTAAATATACAATTCGTAATAATATTATCATTACCTAAATATATACATTTTATAAAGAAGTTTAAATAAAACTTTTTTTTTCAATATTTCAATATATTATATTCGAATATGTGTTGCCACCATCGAATGCGCGCTAGTTGGTAAATCTATAATTTCCATTCTCCCTGGACTCACTGCGCCTTTTTAGTGATACGATCGTGGCGTGCGTTTTGATAAGGCGTTTCACGCGTAGGAAGCCCGTTGTCCGACAGATTGGTGGGGGGCAGAAATTGATAATAATAAAAATTCGCATTTCTGTTACCGAATATAGAAACCTAAAATATGAAAAATAATAATAATAATGAATTTGACCAGAATATAACTAAATATGTACTTTCCTACCGCTTGTCAGTACTAGTAGCTCTTATCAATTATTAATTTACTTTTATTTATTTCATATACATTTAAAAATAATATTTAAAGTATTTCAAAGTATTTTAAAGTAATTTTATAATGTTGTAATTAATTCTAACTACGTCGAACTAAACTCAGAGACACAAATTATAAAACACCGATATTCTTCATAATAAATTTAGATAAAATGTAAGTTGGTATCAGTGATAAATCCTATATTCCCCTCCATTTTGTCGGACAACGGGTATCCTCCCCGTTTCACGAGCGGGAGACCTTGAAGACTCAAACTATTCTGCTTCACTGGCGTGAAATCACGCCGCGTGCGGCCGGCCCGGTTACATTTATTTAGGTCTATATTTTTACCGGGTTTTTCCGCGGCACTCGCGCTTCAAAACACGCACGTGTTGCCGTAGCCTAAGGCCCGCGTCACACTACAGGGGTAGTACCGCGCGGTAACTACCGCTAAACGTAAACACATACATATTAATGGAACATGTCACATTCGAACAGGACCGGGGATACACCTATACTAGCGTCCTGGGCGAAATCACCATAAGGCGCCCTTTTGAAAAAAATTATTGTATTTTTTTTTTAACATACATATATTTTATGAAACAATGTAGTAAATTTTCTAATTAGGTATCCCATATTATGTTAATACCGTAATTATTATAAAAACGCAGTACGGCTAAAAATTAAAAACCGTCGCAGAGAATAATAATCGAAGTTATAAAATGTTTTATTACGAATTGATTTATTAACATATATTCAAATAATATTGGTTATTTATCAATTTATTTTTGAACCATTTAAAAAAAAAAATAATAATATTCCACATATATTTTTTACATATACCTAAACGTCGATACTACATTTCAAGTAAACAACGAGGGTATCATTACTTAAATTGACTTTATGAAAATAAACAGTTTTAATTTTTAAAAAAAATTTAGTTATTCTACGATATTTACGTATTTTAAATTAATGGCACTATGGCAGCACGAGTAAAGTAAAATTTTTGTTTTTAAAATAAGTAATAATTTTAAAAAAATGTTAGCCTTATTCTTGTCAGCGTAGCGCTCCTTTGGGATCAGCGCTCCTGGGCGATCGCCCAGGTCGTCCATAGCTTTCGCCGGCCCTGCACTCGAACGTTACCACTGCGTTCTACCGCTTACTACCGCTCGGTACCGCAACGTGTCGCGGTTAGACGGTAGCGCCGCGCGGTAATTTTTGACCGTTCGGAACGCGTCACACTACAGCGTTATCAACGCGCGTGATCGGTTATTATTTAATATTATATTATAATAACATAATTTTATAGCAATTGCAATCCATTCTACAAAACATTTTTATATAATTAAATACTAACACTTTTTTCCTTATGTAGTTTATTTATAAAAATGTTATGAGGATCGTACTTACTTATGATATTTAAATATGTATATGTAAATTTTTAATAGAAATAATAATACGAAAAAGTAGTTATACAAGTAAGAAATATATGCACAACACACGTGGATAACGAAAAATGTAAACGAACTTCTCTTCGCAGGAAAAATTTTTCGTGATCCATGACGTCACTACGGTCTGCATGCTATTATCAATATACATTTTTCTGTGATAATTCGAACAATTATGGAATGGACTTTGGATTCATGGAAGCGAGAACTGTATTTTGTTTATTTTATCAAAATAATAATGTAATCAATGATTCTATCATAAAAAAGGTTTTCGTTGAAAATTTGAAATTTTTAATTTAAATTTTAAACAAAATATTTAATTGCGAAATTTGTAGTTCTGAGTATAATTCAGTGTCGAGTTATAATAAGCACCTTAGAATGAAACATAAAGATAAAATAAAAACTGACAAAAGTAATGTATATTTTTGTAATAATTGTGATGCAACATTTGATTTAAAAAAAAATTTAATTAAACACGTTAAAACTCATTTAAATGAACAATTTAACATGTTGTGTTCATTTACAAATTGTACAAAATCATTTTATTCAATGAATAGATTAATATCACATTTAAAATTTCATAATATTAATATTGAGTAAATATTGTTAAATTTTAATACCATAGAAGGTATGTTCATTTATAATTAAATTGTTAATAATTCCTACTAACTTTTTGTGTTTTATGTACTGATTCCAAACCATATTTTGTTTGTGATTATCATAATCATTTTTCATACACCGAATTCGTCAATCACTACTGGTAAATGTCGTTCCTTGTAATATGTTTGTTCAGTATTAATATTGTTTATCTGTTATAAGTGATTTATTTATGATGGATTTTTCTATGATTTGGTTGAAATGTTTTAATGCTTTATGTGTTACTGTGTTCGTGTAAATTAAAATTAACTACTAATAAATATATATAAAATAAATACAATTTTTGGAGCACAATAAATGAAATGACACTTTCCACTTTCCAAATTATATTTTTATTCTACGAATAAGGTTATCTAACTGTGCTAGGCATATAGATCATTTTCCATCGGAATATTTATTGTTATCATTAATTATTTCGTTATCAGAAAAGTGTATATTGATAACAGCATACAAACCGTAGTGACGTCATGGATCACGAAAAATTTTTTCTGCGAAGAGACGTTCGTCAAATGAATGAGTTTTCTGCGTTTAAACCGCTTGTAGTGTGACGTTAACATACCCTCGCGGTATATTCAACGTGGTAATTACCGCGCTGTGCAACCGCTGTAGTGTAACGCGGGCCTTAGTCTATAAGCATTAAGCTACTATTCTTATCATTTTGTATAACGTGTTATATTGTCCATGGCTAAATATCTAGGTATGACAACAGATTTGTGATACGCATGTATGATTTTTTCTTCTATGGAAGTGATAGCACTTCCATAGAAAAAAAATCGTTATCATATTACTTATTAATGTTGTGCATGGCTAAGTATCTACATAAATGGCAAAAAATTGATCCGAGTGCCAGTTCCGTGAAAAAAATACGATGTTATTGTTTTTTCCATGGATGCGCAGACCAAGTCGCAATTTGGACAATCTGTTGTCATACCTAGATATTTAGCCATGATATTGTCAAGCATATAAAAAAAAATCCGTCTATTGTAATACAGTCCATATAATTACCGTAACATACATTTTGTTTGTTTATTATTTTTATTTTAAATAATTGTCATATTATCCAGTGTCTCGGTAAACTTACACTGACAATACTCGGTCTAAGACTGACTTGTCATATAAAACAATATAATATATATTTGTTATATTCATTATTATAAAAAATCATTTGCTTTAAATTGAATTTTAAATTTGAAATACCATAAGAATTATTTTTGTAAGTGTTATTTTGGTAAATAAAAGTCACTTACTGACATACAACTCGGATTCACCTATCAAATTAAAATATTTTACTATCGTATAAACAAGTATAATTAAATGTTTCTGTTGATTAAAAAATATATCGAAATTTTCAAACACGATGCATATTTATGAATATTGAATAACACCTTATTCACACACGATATAAGAAAATGTTTTTTTAAAATACTTTAAAGTTTTCACTAAAATGACCAAATTTGTGTTGTGCTTATATAAAATTTGAAGTTCTACAATCGTTAAGATTTAAGAATAATTATGTACGAATAAGATACTTTTAATTTTAAAATTCGGCACAACATATTATTATTAATCTTTTCTTTAAAACGTATAAATTAAAATGAAATATTCTTTATTAAATCATAATATTTGTTTTTCTTGATGTAGGTATAAAAAATTACTTACCACTATTTTCATCAATTTCATCTATAAAAATTTTTTAATTAAAAATATTAAAATAACGTTTTAACAAATACGACTACATAATCATTCTTTTGAGTACAAAATACACTACAAAAAAAAAAAAATCAAATGTAATGCCTATATGATTATTGTTTGCAGACATTGAACACAAACAGTATCATACAGTGTGTTTTTTAGATATTATGGTTTTAAATCAAACGACCAATAATGAAATTATTATCGTGTACATTAAATGTATAGTTTTGAATTTTATTATCATTAAAAGTGTAATGCTCATTGAGAAATTATTATTCATATTTATCATTTCAAAGATAATGTATTAATTAATTTGAAATATCCTGAAACATATTTTTGTTTTGTTGTACATCGTAAATGTATATAAATATACTTATTAACTTCATCGTTTATTTGTATTGTATTGTATCGCAAATTTGTATTGTGCTTAAAATGTATATAATTTGGAATTGTATTTTCATTAAATTTGTGATACTTTTAAGAAAGATTTTATATATAAATATAATTTCTTAAATTCAAAATTGAAAATATAGTAATATTTTTCTTATTGTTATTATTTATTTATTTTTTAAATTTATTAAATTATTCGAAATATCCTGAAACATTAATTTGTTCCGTTGATTTTAATCCGTGTGTGTGTGTGTGTGTGTGTGTAAAATATAAATAGTTCTTACCATCATTGTTCACCTCATCTATAAAATTTTTAAATTTAAAATATTTTATTTTTATATTCAGAGTACAATTTTATTAAGCGCTTATGTTGATTTAAAAATGTACCAAATTGCTAAACGTGATTCGTATATGAATAGGAATTGTATAAACGCATTTTCATAAAATGTCTTTAAAACACCTATTGTATTTTCACGAATGAGATTTTTTTAATATTCCAATTAAGAAAAAAATTATTTTTACAAATTATCATTTCAAAGATTTATTAAGTATATATATATATATATATATATATTGATATATGTATAAAATGAGATAGAAATAAGGAATTTTATTACTAAACATATTTTATGTTATTATTATTATTAATACTATATTCATGAAAATGTATATATATTAAAGCGAAATATTCTTTAACAAATCATTGTAATTGATTTTTGATGTATAAAAAATAACTTACTTCCATTTTCATCCATTTCTTCTATACAATTGTTTGAATTAAATATTTTAAAATTTCATATTAACAAGTATACTAGTAGATAATTCTTTTGGTACAAAATACGCCAAAATAGTCCGAATTTAATATGTAAATGATAATTGTTTTATGAATTTGAACACGAGTAGTAGGTATGACAAAGTGTTTTTTTTTTAGATATTGTTTTAAATCAAAAGTTCAATGATTAATTTAGTATTGTGCTGATTAATAATAGGATAGTATAGATTAGAGTTCTTTTATTATTAAATTTGAAATGCTTACTAAGAAATTATTATTTGGGAGTAAATTTTTTAATATTAAGTTTTGATAACATAATAAATCATTATTGTATTATTTATAATCATTATTGTTATTATTAACCATTTCTCTAAAATGTATCGATTAATTTTATCTATTCTGAAACGTAATTTATTCCCTTGATATATAAGTATATATAAGATATAGATAAGATTAGGTTTATAAGTATATATAATATAATAGATATTATTAATTACCATCTCCGTCCATTTCGTCTACAAAATTGTTTGATTTTAAAATATTTTACTTTCATATTAAAGAGTACGATTAAAAGTAGTTCTTTAGTTTGGAATTCTATTTTCATTCAATTTGTAACGCTTATTAAGGAGATGTTACGTAGATGTAAGATTTCTTTAAATTCAAATTTGATAATATAGTAATATTATTCATATTATAGTTTATCATTTCTTTGTAATGCATTTATTAATTTGAAATATCCTCCTGAAAATATATATATATATATATATATATATAAACTATATGTAAATACTTCTTACCATCATCGTACATTTCATCTATAACATTTTTGAATTTGAAATATTCTACTTTCAAAGAACAATTAAGTGTTTATGTCGATTTAAAAATGTACCAATTTACTAAAAGTGATGCGTACACGAATATTGTTTGCGCCAAAAAGCTCTTAATAAACATTTGGCCCGGTGACTTGCGTATTACACATACCATTCGGTTTCAAGTACAGAGAGAAAGTAAGGCAGCGATTAACAACACGAAATCGACGACAAAATGAATGCGCTCAAAGACTCGGAAAAAGATAACACTAACGGCAATAACGCTAACAATATTTAATTGTATTAAATATTTCTCAAAAAGTATAAAATAGAAGAAATATGGCCTAAAAACAAAAAAAAAGCTTAAAACATGCATTTATATGCAAAATTAAATTAGAAATCTAGCATTGTTTTGGCATAAAACGTATTTGTTTCTTACTCTGCTATTTTTTTGATTGAGTAAAACAAATATGCAAAGGCTACAAGTCCTCTGCTCTAGTCATAAGTGTTTTAATAATAATTGGTCTGGCTGGTATTTCATTATTATAATTAATAAAGTCGCCGTATTCTATCGGACCGGTTTCCGAGGGAGCTTCGTCGGTACTGTGTGTGTGAGTACTTATCCAGGCATGCGACGATTATTAATATGTTCATTACATTATAGTAGCAAATACGTTAAGAAAATCGTCGTAAATTCGATTGCACGACTGCGGATATCGAAAAGTCCACAACGACGCTTTTAGCAATAGCGGATAACACCGATTATGGTGAAAATCGCGACGAAATCAGCCGAAACCCGGTACTTTTAATTATTGGAGAAGCGAAAGACTTTGGACTAAATCTGCCGGACATTTCTGTTACAAAGATTGAATCCTTGGACACAACACGCTATAGAACTCTTTTGAGGACTTAATCCGCCGAGGACCAAATCCGTCATAAAATCATCTCGTGTGTGGCTACCTAATGGGTGTTGGGGTTTTCGGAGAAAGTTCTCGAATATTCTCGAATCGTGTGGCCACAGAGTCCGAATCATCGCCATGCTTAAAAACAAATATTGTATTAACGCATTATTTGTAAAGCGTTTTTAAAATATTATATTTCACAAGCAAACGACTAATGTACAAAATTGTGTTGTGCTTAATAAGTAAATAGTTTTGAATTCTATTTTAAATGTTTATTAAGGAGTTATTATGTGGGTGTAAAATTGTTTAATATCCAAATTTTTATATCATATTATTATTATCGTTATTATTAATCGTTTCATGAAAATGCATCGATTAATTTGAAATATCTTTAAATAGAACATTGTAATTTTTTTCTTTGGTGTATATATATAAAAAAAAGCACTTACCATTATAGTCATTAGTTTCATCTATTTTGGTTTATTTTAAACAAAAATTAATAAATTTTATTATTTTAACCAAAATATTTTGGTTTACAATCAAACAACAAATGTCCAAATTTGTATTTGCATGTTATGTATATAGTTTGTAATGTTTTTTAAGAATTGATGTATTATTATTATTATTATTATTATTATTATTATTATTATTATTATTATTATTATTATTATTATTATTATTATTATTATTATTATTATTATTATTATTATTATTATTATTATTATTATTATTATTATTATTATTATTATTATTATTATTATTATTATTATTATTATTATTATTATTATTATTATTATTATTATTATTATTATTATTATTATTATTATTATTATTATTATTATTATTACTCTTTTATTATATAAATACTTCTTACCATCAATATATGTTTCTTTCATATTAAAATTACGATAAAGTGTTTTATTCATTTTAATTATTTTAAATAATAATGTAACAATACAAAATATATATATAATTACTTATTACCTTATTACTATTTATTATTACTTATTACTACTTATTATATAAATAGAACATTGTAATTTTTTCTTTGGTGTATATATATAAAAAAACACTTACCATTATAGTCATTAGTTTCATCTATTTTTGGTTTATTTTAACAAAAATTAATAAATTTTATTATTTTAATCAAAATATTTTGGTTTACAATCAAACAACAAATGTCCAAATTTGTATTTGCATGTTATGTATATAGTTTGTAATGTTTTAACGATTGATGTATTATTATTATTATTACTATTACTCTTTTATTATATAAATACTTCTTACCATCAATATATGTTCCTTTCATATTAAAATTACGATAAAGTGATTTATTAATTTTAATTATTTTAAATAATAATATAACAATACAAAATATATATATAATTACTTATTACCATCATGGTCTACTTCATCTATACAATTTTTTTAATTCAAAATATTTTACTTCTATATTAAAATGTACGATATGGTGTTTATGTTAAATTATTATTGTACCAAAATTGCTCAATTTTTGATTGTTTGAATTTTAAATATTCATTTTCATATTGAAAATTATTAAAAATACGATTAGATATTTTTTTTGTGTTGAAAATGATATATATACTATTACACAGTAATAGTACCATACATTTTCAGATTTTCTTTGAACGGATGATACATTGTAAATGGTTCCTTTGATCTATAAAAAAATACTTACTGCCATATTTATATATTTTATCTACAAAATTGTACGAATTAAAAATATTAAAATTTCATATTAACAACACGATTAGGTATTTCTTTTAGATGGAAAATAAACAAAAAAAACTTCATAAAACGAGTATATGATTAACGTATGGACAAACAGTCTTGTAAAAAATACTGCATTTAAATTCTTTTCAAAAAAGTATTCGCATAAGAAATACATACAAATACTAGTATTTAAATATTTTTTTAACACAAACAGTATTACAAAGTGTCTATAAAATATCACGGTATTCAATCAAACTTAACGGTAAAAGTCGTATTTTACACATTAAGTGTACTAGAATGTTTTGGAATTTTATTAATTTTATTATCATTAGGTTTTTTATGCCTTTTAAGTAATTATTATGTACTAAAATGATTTCTTATTATTTGTATTTAAAAATATATTACTATTGTAATTATTTTTAATAATATAATACAGTAGTAGGTATAAAAGGCACTTAATAAAAACTGAGAGTAAATTTTTTGTGGGTTGGCAACTTTGCGAATCAAAAAAATAAGTACACAGCGCTATTCTACGTCGAAAACTGTACTAGAATCAACCTCCAGACTGTCTTTTGATTAATTTCTTATCACTAAAAACATTCCTACGAAAGTTAATTGATTTTCGACCACGTATTTTTCAAGATGAGTGAAAAAAGTCCGACAGACGAAATCAGCGATCAAAGTCATGATGTTGGTATTTTTTGATTATCAAGGGGTCATATATCAACACGAAGTTCCTCAAGGTACCACCGTAAACGCTGATCACTATATTGAAGCACTCAAATCGTTAAAAACTCACTTTGCTCGTAAACGAAAGCATTACGTTGGAAATTGGATCATGTACCATGACATCGCGCGTCCTCATACAGCGGCTCGTGTACTCGAATTTCTCGCGAAAAACAAGGTAGCCGTCATGAAACATCCTCCATACAGCCCCGACTTAGCGCCGTGCGATTTTTAGACGTTTCCCAAACTCAAAGAGGTGCTCCGAGGTCGAAAATTCAGCTCTAACAAAGAGATAGTCGGAGCTGTGCAGGCGTTTTTCAAGTCACTCGAAGCAAACTCGTTTTCTACATGCTTCCAAAAGTGGATTTCGAGGTGGGTCCGCTGCATTGAGTCGGAGGGGAGGTACTTTGAAAAGGAATAATTGTAATTTTTGCCTAAATATATTTGCCTCTTAAAAGGTAAGTCCATTTCTGACCACGTTTTTCAGAATTCGATAATGACTAGAAAAACATTACAATTATATGCGCTATACGTACACCACATGCGCTTTAATGACATCAGGAATGCGTTTAACACTATAGTCGTAATTTGAGATAAGCTGTGAACGGTTCTATAGGAATTTTGTATCCCTAAAAAATTAATCACTTAGATTTCATCTTAGGATATACGCGACATGAAGTAGCAACAACATTAGACGATTTAATGATAGCAGCAGAACCAATGAGCTTGGAAGCAAACCAGGACAAAACAAAATATTTAGTCATGTCTAGACGAACAAGAAGAAGATTAATTAGTTAGAATAACTAATTGTTATAATATTAATCATTTCTAATTAATACATTTATTAATTTGATTTTAAATCATGTAATCGTTCCTTTGATGTATAAAAATAAAAATAAAATAAATAAATCACTTACAAATATATTCCTTCAGTTCTCCTATAATATTATTAAAATTAAAATTATTTAACTGTTATATAAACGAGTAGGTACGATTATATAATTGATTAATTACACAGTTGTGTTTAGTTGAAAATGTACCGAAAAATATTCGAACGTGACTCGTATAACGTGTATATTGCATATAAACACGTGACACAAAAATACTATATCGTAAGTTATTATGTATTACCAATTATTATTAAACGATTGTTGATCAAATTTGTATTGTGTGCATATGTCAAGTGTACAGTTTTGAATTTTACTGTCATTATCTATTACGTTTGTAATACTTATAAATAATTTATAATGCCCTTGTAGGATTAAAAACTAAAAATATATTATTTTCGTAGACAATGTTTCGAATATAAATTTCTTACCTTTACAGTATAAATTATTATCACTGTACGCATTCTGCGACGAATCTGAATCTAAAATACGGGTATTAAAATTTCATTTTGACTGATAAATAAAATAACTTTGACACACAGTGTGTCGCCGCAAGGTGATTTGGATGCATGTTATGACACTGACGCGTGAATATTCGACGTACAAAAAAATATTAATTCTTATTTTTATTATTGAAAAAAGCGTAACATTGGAAATTTGTTTTTTCGGTTTTATCGCCTTCGTTTTTATTGCGATTCGTATTTAAATTGTATTGGGGACGCGTATAATATTGGAAATTAATACATAATATTTGGAATCTTATTCTTTTAGAAAAATAATTTGTTGGAAACATATTTTATTGGAACTGCATTCTATTAGAAACGTATTTTATTGGAAAAATACTTGGTCAGAAACGTATTGAGAGGAATGAGAAATGAATAATACTATATTATTAACTATAATATATATATTATATATATATATATATATATATATTCATATATAATAATATATGAATTGATATTAAGAAAATGATACGAACTGGGATACTTATTATCGCACCAATTTGTTGGATCCGTAAGTGGTGTATTAATGATCACACTATAATTCTCTGTTCGAAAACAAATTATTTTATTTATAATGCATTTGCTACCAACAATAATAATATACATACCAGTAATTATGCTATGGTAGAGCATGAAATAATACGCCTTTACATAGCCTAAAACCATTAAATATACTTTAGAGCTCAGCCGAACACGCGGCGCGGTGTGACCTTATACCAATATATACATTTACTAAAGCAATTATCACGCGAGGAAAGTTATATTTTCTATAATTTATTAAGAACAGTTAAAAGGATCAAAAAATCGAAATAAAAATAAGTATTTAAATTTAATATTGATTTTCGAAATTTTTATGTAATGTTATTACATATTACATTGCCGGAAGAAAGAAATTTTGTACACTTAAAGTTCATATTATATTAATATTTGTTATTTACCGTTACTGTGCTTTTTAAAGTGTTTTATGATTTTAAAATCATTGGTATCTATGTATTTTTATTTTTTTAATTAAAATATTTCAAAATGTAGATAGCATGGTTTATTAATAAAATATCATAATTTATCTAACGTAATCTGCAGTTCCGGATAACTCGATAATGTATTTTGAACTATTGAAACGATTAACATTTGAATAATATATTTGTTAGTAAAAATTATAAAACGGATGATTAAAAGAAAGTGTTTTTAATATTTAACAAAAAAATATTAATATAAATAAAAAAGAAGACGGCGTTGGACGTAAAACACAATCTAGTAAGTGTAAATTATAAACACCAAAATCATGGGCTATACCGCCTGAAGCAGTGCTTATTTTGATTTGAAATATTGCAATTTTAATATAAAAAAAAACCTTCAACAATAAAGCGAATCAAAATCCACACGGTTTGTTACGGTTTCTTTTATAAATTATATTTATTTTAAATGGGTTAGCAATAATTACACTGCAAATAAAGAAATACACGTCGCAAAATAAATAAAATAGATTAGCAATGGTAAATAATAAATAAGAAGACTTCGAAGAAGAAGATGTTACAGAAATGTTTGCTCAAAATACTCCTAGATTACTGCAGTTGGAATAATGTAAATAATGTCATTGTATTTAACTGTATTGGTATTTCTTATTTTGTGGTTTATTAAATCAATATGCATACATTTTAATGTTTATAAGCAGTTTTTTACCACATGGTAATGCTGGATCTTGGACCCTTCCCACCATATGAAATCCCTAGCTACGCCACTGCACGAAAGCATAACTAATATAGATATGCCCGATACTTTTTGCGTGTTACAATATTATATTTTATCCGTTTTAAGAATTTCCCAATCGTATCCACCTAATGAAGCCAATTTAGCAACCATGCTATACATACGTCACAATCACGTTATACATAAATAATAAAAATAAACCATTTAAATAATAAGAGTCATTTAAAAAAATATTAATTACTGCTTGCGAATATCTGCCACATATCTGATAACAGATAGAAAAAAATCAAATACTGTTTTATACTTTTATTAATTGATAGTACATTAATTCAAAAACGATTTGGTGTACATTATGTACTCGTATATTATTATTATGAAATAAGTTATTTTAAATATAGGAATAAATGTTATCATCAGCTACTCACGCATATTGAAATATGCATATTTGAATGCTTCAGCAGTCGGTAAATCAGCTACAAAGAAAAATTCATTAACTTAAGGAGGTATATATATATATATATATACGTTAGCAATTTTAAATTAAGAACTTTCTATCGATGTAAAATATATATATGTATATGTTATATATTTTGAGATATTGCTTACGATTGAAAAGTTTATTGAAGTCCTCTGAATTATTATTTGACATTCAAACAAATAAAATAATATAATTAACGAAAACAAAAGAAATTATGTCATCGTGTAATATTCTATTATAGTAAGAGAACAATAATTTAACAATTGTATCTATTATAATGTAAAGGGTACAAACATATATATGATTAACCGTTTAAAAGAAAAAAAAAAATTTAATATTTTTTTTTTATTATGAATAATATCAACAACTTATATGTTAAATACGTGTATTTTCTTGTATATTTATATATCGGGGAAAAGTCTCCATAATTTTACTGTAAACATATTTTACTGAAATAATGTTTATACATTTGGAAAATCTTCACACGTATTATACATAATATTATCTCTATTTCACGTCGAGAAGACCGCTCGAAAAAGCAGGCACTGTATGTAACACTCATTTATATTTGCAACTTTTGTAAATGGTTGTATTCAGCTATTTAAAAGACATCGAATAATCTATCGAGATATTATTATATTATACCACGATATTAAATAATTGTTCATAATATTACTGAAAATATGTATTAAAATAAATAAATAAATATCTGTAATCGTTCGTCTACCATTGCGTATCAGAACATATTACTTAACGTCTTTTTACGTATGAAATCATAATTTATATTGATAAACACTACGTATTAAATGTTTTATAATGGTGACTATTACGAGACACCGTTTAGAAACTCAAATATTAATATTAATTCGATGAAGAATACTGAATAACACCAAAATAAATTGCCAATTGAGTACGTATTTATAAAATATGTAATAAATACGTTTGTATTACTTAATTAATGCGAAAAATTGTATTCTTACCTGAACACTCTAAAATTTAAAGTAATAAAGTAAAGTAACAGAGGTAATTATTAAAAATTATTAGAGGCAATTATAAAAAAATTAATTTTCAAATCTGTTGACCCTCCGATTACTTTAAAGAATTTTCTCAAAGGCTACGTGCCTTATGATAATATCAACTCGAAATAGGTATTTTATAATTTCAAAGAGGGAACATTTTTTTAGACAAAAAAAATATACTCACCATCAGACAATGTGAAATCAAAATTTACGAAAAATGATAGAATTGATAGGAAATAATAATGCTTAATGGAAAAAGTATTCATTTTTATTCTTCTTTTACTTAAATCGTGTAGTATTTATAATTTTCCAAACAATATTACAGGAGAACTACTAGAATACAGCAATCTCACAAGGTTCGGAATATATATGACGCATTTCAATAGTTATTGTTGTGGATAACTATGTACATAATTTACTCAGGTGTATTTGTTCTTTTCTACACGACTTAATCATGTTGTCTAATAATTAAATTGATTTATATTCTTTGTTAAATACGTAAAATAATGTATACCGTGCGTATATACATTTCTCTAATTAAATAATTATGTTTTGAATTTATATAACTAGGTAGCTTCTAGAGGTGTACCATTGGTGGGTGCAGACTTTGTTGTCGGCTAGTGCTATTCTAAAAGAACGAGTCTTGTACATTAAAAAAAAAATAATAATAAAAATTTCCTATCATATATGACCGATTTCTTGTTTTACATACGAATAAATATAAAAGAATTGTATTTATTTATTTATTATTAATGACACGAGACGAGTGCAGAAGAAACAGGAATGTACATTGTATATATTATTACTCAACGGTCGTAGACTAAGAACATTACTCTTTAAGCTATTTACAACATAAAAGAGGAGTCTTTATTGACAAACCAAATTAGACGTATTATAGAAGAATTTGAACTATAATAAAAGCTATAATGGCACTATTAATCGACGTCGGCGACGTGTAGAGAATGATATAAAGTCGCATTTAGAGTTATTATTTAATTTAAGTCCCAGGGTAACACCCAAAACGACAAGTCAAGACAGGACACTTTAGAGTAGCATACATTCATTAGTAGAGCCAACACGCAAGAAAATGTTCATGTCATCAGCAAAGATGAGGAACTTAAGATAACGTAGGACTCATGTACCTAGCTGAATTGATGGAGAATGAAAATAACGGTGAGAAAACAGCACCTTGCGGAACATCAGGTACAGGAGAAGAAAATGAAAAAGAAAGACCGCGAATCGAGACCCATTGCTTTCCGTCAACAAGATACAACTTGAATCAGGACAATAGTAATTCACCAAAGCCAACGGAGGCCAACACTTTTACCAGATTTAAGTTATCAACGGGATCAAACGCTTTAGCAAAGTCCGTACAAATCAGGTCTAGCTACTTGACTGGGAAAAAGATGGCTTTATTGACAATAAAGCCATATAAATAAATAACTGTATTTTTAACAAATAAAAAATTCTAAATTACGTTAGTGGACGTGCTCTGATGCTTCTGAGTTGAAGGCTCCACTCCAACATCCGTGTCCACTTCTATGACGTGTAGCCGCGTAGGCGAGAATACTCGGCTTCTTTTGCGTTCAAATAGTTATGTCCATGTTTATTCTAGGTATTTTAAGAAAAACACCAGCCTAGATCGCGACTTAATTTTAGAGTAATACTAAAATAATGGATTATTCCGTTGAATGACATCGGATACGTTTCCTGACAACGGCCGGTCAACGAAGCTTCATCAACGACTATCTGGTTTTTTTTCATTTCTCCCCATACCTTAACTCAGTATAAAACTCACTCCGTTATTTTAATCATTTTGTTCACTTTTCTGACCACGATATTCGACCACTCTACTATGTAGTAGAAAGGGTATTTTTCATCCCTGTACAGGTGGAATCATCCGGGGTGATGCGTGAGCGAAACATTTTCATTAAGTACTTTTAAAGTATTGTGTCTATAATATTTTAGGCATTATTTAGGATTTTGTCTCTCCGGGAAAATGCGAAAAAAGTGAAATTTTCGGAACAAACGATTTTAAACGTTCTTTTGAATTTAACGCTAATTATTTATAAAAGTATTCAACACAAAAAATATCGTTTATAAATATATAAATAGTGAAAATCCATTTTGACCCATTTTACGAACTGGTCAACTTCGCGTCTTGTGTTTACACACACACACACACACACACACACACGCACGCACGCACGCACGCACATACATAATAGCCAAAACATGCAGAGACGTTTTTTTGTTTATTGTACAAAATTTGAAAGAAACAAAAAACTCGTTATTTCTATGAAGCGCATGACATTTATATTCAAATTATAATGAATGGTGTCGATTATTCTAACGAAATAATTTGTCATTTCGTTTCAATTCATAAAAAGCCCCGTTATACTAATTATATTTTTCTCTTCAAATTACACTCGCAAACGATAAACTGTAAAATATTAACACTTGTTTTCTTTTAAGCCACAAAATAATATACGTGCACTATTGATATTTGATTTCGATACGATTTGTTTACTCGTTCGTGCAAATCGTTACTCAGATGGATGAGACTCGAAATTTATGACGTTTACACAGACACTATATTATACTCGTATTTGTTGTCTTGGTCTATACACCGCGTTCAATACGTGGCGAAATCACACTATACGTAATATTGTTCAAATGGAACGTATTCAAGGCTGGGCAAATTTACATTTTTTTTTTACCTACTCTTTAAATTAATTTATAATAATTAAGTTAAAAGTAAACCAATATATATATATATATATACATTTTTTACTTTAAAAGTTCAAAGTAAACTTTACCAAAAATGTGACTTGACCAAGTTAAAAGTTAAAATTTTCTGACTATCAACATACAAAAGGTAGCGAGCCGCGGGGTATTGTGAATGTCGCTTAAACGAATCAATTGGATAAAGATTTTAGAGTGTATTTTTATCATTAATAAATTTGATAAATCATTTGTATTCGATAAAACGATTCTGAGCTCGGTGAAATATTTTGGTTATAAAAGCAAAACTAACCTTTTTTTTATGAATTAAACATTTCAAAACCTATAATTACCATAAACAGTCTAAAATCAAAAGAAAGTTTATGAAAACATGTTCTCCTGTATATAATATAATGTTACATATTTGGTGAAAATTTCAGGTTTCTATGACGATAATTTTTAAAATTACGAAGAAATAACGATAATCGATATGTAATTTTTCGGTAGTTTTTTTTTTAACGCTTAATTAAAGCACTAAGAAAATCGAAAAATGACCTGTTTAAAGTACCAACTAGATGCGATTTGCTATCGGAAAATAGTGCTACGCGTAAAGATCGGAGCACACTTTCTGGTAGAATTTTTGGGTACAGACATAAGAAAAAAAAAATTTTATAACCAATACATTGCTCACTCCGCTCAGAATCTAAAATAAGAAAGCTGCCAAGATACCTACCTACAGGATCTAAAATATATATAGTCCTATTTACATAAAATAAGAAGTACTAAGACATCTAGGTGTATATTATAATTTATAATGTACATACTCGTAGCGTACGTGTATTGTGTATACCTCATTTTATAATATGTTGTTGATCAGTACGAATGTAAACATTTTATACACAGCATTTACCATACTTTTTGTCAATGTTTATTATTTATTACCTTGAAAAACATAAAAACAATCGATAAATAACATTACAATACGATAAACGGTTCAAGCTCTTGGGTAATTGGTTATATATTACGAGTATATTCAACATTTAAGTTATTTTACATCGCTAAGGGCTAAGGACTGCGTAGCGTCTGTGCGTCCATATCGGAGATTCGCCTCTAAATCTATATTTATAAAAATTATAATTATTGTATTTAGTTACTGCACTCGAACGAAAAATCTCGAGACTTGGGTTATTATAAGTATACATTATCACATTTAGTAAAATTACCTATATTATAAAATAAAAACAAGTAATAAATTGAAAATCATTCAGAAATGTACATTGTTCTTCGGGTAAAATTAATAACAGTTAATAGTTTATAATGACTGTGTATTAAACGAAAACAGAAACCGTCTATCTGACATTTTTTTTTTTTATAAAATTGAACGTATGTGCGGTTTATGAAATTATAATTGAATATTAATCAATCGATAATAATATTCTATATAAGAAAAATTAATTCAAACGCAAATTACACAAAAAACACGTTTAAAATATTTAATCGATTATTTTCAAATATGCAGCGCTATATCATATAATTCTTATGCTTTCGATCGGTATCGTATAAGTTATAAGATAATTTTTTTTACGCTTTTATACGAATTGCAATAAAAACGTATATTAATTTCTTTTTTTCGGATTTGGTGTGTTTATAATAAGCAGCGATTTTAATATTCTAACGATAAATGTGTACAGTGTACACGTCGTGGACAAATATCATTCCAATGGCGAAATTTTATTAAGCGTTTCGCTCGGATCATTAAAACGCAACGAATTTAATTTTTATTATTTCGAAAGTATATTATTATATACGTAACATACGAATGTTTTGTATTAAGGATTTTATAATAGTTTAAAAATTTTAAAACTGTTGTTTAAATGATACACACACACACACACAAATTGTGATTTTTAAAACGTATTACACTAATCAATTGATTTATAAATTATATATAAATATTCGATAAATGTGTGTTTCGGTGAATACTACAGATATCTATTTAAAAAAAATCAAACTTCTACTTGGAATGTGGCAACGTTGTACGAAAATCGTAGGTAAAAAACATATACTCAATCGCATATTACAAAATGCACAAAATCGTCAATGCTGAGGAAATTCGTGCAAGTATTATTCATACTATCGTTCTATTATTATACGTTAAGATTTGTAAAAAAAATATCAATTCTATGATATTACGTCATATTATATAGCGTACGATTACTTGAATTATTGGGCTCTGACAATTGTAATCGGTTCGAAGGATTTCGATTATACAGTATGATAAATGATTATTATTATTATTATTATTATTCCAACTATATAATAGTCGATACGAATAAATATAAAATTTAAAGAAATTTATTATTGTTCGTAAGTGTACAATATTATTATAATATAGCCTTATTGCGTGTTGCGTATTATGCGTTACTATATTAGAATGACAAATTATGTAAATGCGTACAATACAGAATTAAAATTACTTTTACGGTTCAACTGCTAAAAATTAATTTTGAAATTCACGTTAAACACGCCGAGTGAATAGTTATTATGTACCGTAGTACTAGCATTAATTTGACTTTTTAATGTACTTTTTTTTTATATCTCATTTTTATTTAATTTTTTTGTACGAGTACAATTTAATTTTCGTCCTGCGTTTTAAGTTCGGTCGTTTATTTATTTAATTAATTAATTTTTTAAACGTAAGATTTATTTTTATTTTAGACTTTTGACTGAGGAACGCCTTCTATATATTCATTGTAAATACTGAGAAAAACTAATTTTATACATTTATCAACAAATATCGTGGAAAATAGTTGGTCATGGTTATTGTAGACGCTAGACGCGTACACTATTATAAAACATACTGCAACGTACTTGTGTTTTGCAATAATATACTTAAACTACAAATTTATGCAGATATGATATGATTATTAAATATATATATACGTTGAATAATACGTATAATACAAGTTTTATTTTAATACATTTTCAAAAAGCCAGATCTGTACTAAAAAAACGATACATCGTAATATTGGCGCACTAGCTTTTCAACAATTTTTTTTCTTCTGTAACAGTTTCTCGAATTGCCTCCCATTTGAACTGCAAGTACCATTCACTCGAATCGCCTCTTATGTCAGTTAGCAGATATTTTTTTCCACGGAATGGCCTCCGATAAAAATGGATAATCGATTTTGTATCATTTGAAACTTTTTTAACGTATATAATTTAATTGTATATCCGCATTGTTCAAGAATAATCTTTAGGATTAGACTAAAAAAAGGCGATATTCCATAGAAATTTATTTTAAATTTTGTGTGACATTAACTATTATAATATACTAAATGTGTACCGTAGAGAGCTGATGTCTAGTATTTTGTATATACTTTTGTTTAAATGTATATATTATATAATATTAATGTATGATGGGAGTAAAAATTAGAATAAATTTTCAATGTCGGAATTTTTAGAAGAAAAAAATGATTTTGGAGATTAAATAATATTTGACAAATTTTTCATATTTTTCTATATATTAAACGAATGTCTGTAAAATAACATATTTATTTGTTTCCGGACATTTCGAGAAAATTTTTTAAAAATATATTATATTATTTTATTACATAATTATATATATTATTAACACTTTATTCGATATTTTATTGTTACGTAAATGTAAAAGATTATATTTTCTCTGATGAAAAACATTGAATTAATTGATATGTTTTTAAATTTGAAGACAATTTTTCTCGAGACAAAGGGCGTATGAACTGTCCATATTATAAATGGTGTTTGAAAATTGACACGAAAATGGTGTTATGAAATTTATAACACATACCAGTGTTTATATTATTTTAAACACTTACGTCTAAAATTACAAAAAACAATCTACACAACTAAAATATAGATTATATTTAAAATTTGTATATAAAAATATACACACATAGACAATGTGATTTTTTTTTTTTACGTACGCTCAACTCATTTTTATTTTTTAGTCCTTAATTATGGAAATGATAAAAACATTTTCCAGCGAATATTTAAGCATATCTTAAAACAATATTTTTTTGAATTCTTAGTTTTTTAATTTCATTAAGGTTGTCCCGTAACGAAACAAACTTTTTTGTTTTAAATCCTATTTAATTATGAAATATTGTATACAGGTTAAAAAATTATCTTGTACATAAATAAAATAGTTAGCATACACAGCGCACATTCTCAGGCATGTATACGGAATATTTCTACGGTTAAGTATTTTTGGACACATTTTACCGTGCAGTTTTAATATATGATATTAAAAGTAAATTTTAGTGTTGTTATTTTATTCGTGCATATAAACAACGTATATTTTAGTCTTTTCAAAACTTGAAATCTACTTCTAATAAGGTAGTCAATTGTCTACTTATGTTAAAATTTACCGAAAGATATAGGTACATATCATTATTATACAAAAATATACGTACATAAAATAAATACTGCTAGAAGCTTCAGAAATCGACGACAACGTTGTATAGCTGCTGAACGTCGTCATCTTGCAGAAATCGTAACCAAAACACGACAAAAAAAAATTGTTTGACCTAAAGAATCTAATAAAAAAAAAAAAAAAATATTATGTCTAGAAGTTCAGTAGTTTTATTTGCAATGCTCCTCAAAACCCGGGCATATCTTTTGCCCCAATCTGTATAAAACAAGAGTTAGAAATCAATCACCTATTTTGCGAAACTTTGTATATCCATTACTGTTCTGCGTTACGTCAAGTAAAAGGACAATATTAGCAACGCGTCTCTTCCGAATAGTATAACAAAAAATAATAATAATAATAATAATAATAAAATAAAAATACGATTCGAGAAATTGGAAATGCTCCCGTCGTCGGGTGAAACCTTATAGTGCGACTAATATTATAACACGATTAACGGCTGGGTGACAGAACATGCGCGGCTCCGAGACGCGTCTCGCGATGGGTAATTTGAACTCCAATTAAGTTTAAAACAGCGGCAAATGAGTGTTTCGCGAAAGCCGGCCGAATTAAAATTAATTTATGTAAATCCGAAACTATCGCGAAATAATAATTAAGTTTGCCGACAATTGTTCTTGCCCGCGAAACGACGTTTGAAATCAAAATCTCCGTGTACGCGACTCAATATGGGGTCGCGCACAGATTCGTACGTACTCTGCTGCGTAATTCGGGTAAAACTCACTTTGTACCGTTTACGTATTGTATCGAAAATATTTATTGTTTGAATATTAGTCGTGTGCAGTGGCGCCGGAGAAGGGGGGGCAGAGGGGGCAGTTGCCCCCCCAGATATAATTCTGGGAGGGCTAAGTTATACTTTTGCCCCCTCGGATAAAATGAACAGTCATCATCAATGTAAACATATTATATAATTAATCTCAAAATAATTCTATAAAACATACGATAACAAGAAGATGGTAAAACTACAGTACATTTTATCAACATCTAAAAATAAATATGCTACGGGTTTTTAATTTTTGCATCTGTGTCAGTCGTGGATTTTGTTTACTTCCTCGAGCATACGTATTTTTTTTATAAAGGAATAACTTCCTTTTATTGGTTATTAATGTTATTAACTTTGTACATATTATGTTACTAGTTACTACAATATACACAAACACACATATTTTAAGTAAATGATACACATACTAAATAATATATTATATATTTTATATATATATAGGTTAGGTTAGGTATATATATATATATATATAAAGAAAAGACTATGATATTTTTCATATATATTTTTTTGTTTAACTGGTTTCATACATTCTTAGACATTTTATATACCTCAAAATGAGGCAACATTGATAAAAAAAAATGTTTAGTTTTTTGTTTATAAATTATTGAAAAAAAAATATATACTTATATATATCAAATGTTTGCCCCCCCCCCCCGAGTGAAAAATAGTTCCTGCGCCACTGGTCGTGTGTTATGTTCACAACGTTCTGACTCTGTGTAAATGATTTGAATACGAACGCGTTGCTAAAGTACGAGTATATATATTAAATGCTATTATGTTTAGGTATTTGAATGGCATCGGAATCGATTTCATTTATTTGTTGGTATCAAATAGCGTTTTTTTTTTTATTTGATTTTGTCTGTGAACTATTTTCTGTGTTTCAGAAGGAGTGCTCGGAAGATCTTAAGACTTTCGTTGCGTCCTACTAGGACAAATTGTATCTATATTATAGTTTCATAACCTTAGGTTAATGACCTACAAGATCAATGGGCGATTTTCGAAAAAAATTGTAAATGTAGATTAATGACACAAGAATATCTTGTTCATTAGCCATGTTGGTATTGCGGGAAACTTACGAACTGATATTCTTGCTTTTTCCACTAAAGACCGTATCCACTCTTCTCCTTTTTAAATTCCATTTTCAAATTTTCTTCCAATCCACCGTAAACTTTTACATAATGCCTGGGAATCCAAATGGTCCTCCCTCCGTCTTAATGATGCCAATGATTGGCACAGAAGAATTTGTCCTTCCGTCCCGCTACATCCATGGTTCCTAGGCCTTCACATTTCCAAACGGCTTATCAATTCTTTTTCCCGTCTTCGTATCGGACACAACCTGCTTCCCCATCACTCATTCCATCTTTCTTTAAACTCATCTCCTCTGTGGCCCTAACACCAGGAAGAGGCAATCTGTGACTTTAATCACATTCTACTTAACTGTTCTTCTCTCCTCTCTGACAGACTCCATCTTTTTTCTCGTTTATCCTCTCTAGGTCGCCCTTCTCCATATCCATATTTCCTTCTTAATTCCCGCTCTTCTTTTGTTATTAACTTAATTATTAATTTCGTTCATAACTCTGGCTTCCTAATTTAGTTTATTGTCTATATTATAAATATTATTCATTTCACTTTTTTTTTTTTAATTTTTACCAACTGCCTTTCTGTAATATGTTTATTTACAAAAGCAAATAAATAAATAAAAACATCGTGTTCATTATAAATTATGCCACAGACTACAGGTATTTGTGTCGTTCAAGTTCGTTTTCCGAATTTATCCTCGTCGTTGGAGAATAAAACTTTAAAATCTTTGTCTATAAGTAATTCGAGGCTACTCCACTCGCAGCATCCGAGACTCGCTGCGTTTTAAAAAAATGTATTTATCACGTATTTCATACGCGGTTAAACATGAGTCGTGTGTCCCGAAGGTACATAATATTATATTATGTAACGCACGCGGTGTTCGTACGAGCATCGATTATGTGTCCGTCACGACGGCAAATATTTAAAAATACGTCGACCGAGGCGGAAAACGTCTCGTTTGCACTACGCGATTATAGCATTTCGAAAGTTTTTCAAACGTTAAAAACTTTTTATAAAATAACAGGAGAACGTTAAATTTAATATTACAAAAAAAAAAAAAGTAATAATGATATTTAATGACTTGAGAAATAATAAATTTTAAACAACTACAAAAAAAAAACAAAATTTAATTTATAATATTTTAATTCACGAATAATTTTCGTGAGATTCAGTTGCATCAAAAATTGATCAACAAATGGCGATGTCAATACACGAAGGTAAACTAATAATGAGACTATTTCTCATTTTGTCGTCTATCGGGTTTTGCCGGTAACGTAATGACGCGTATAATATTCGTGTATGAATACGAGAATTTTTTTCAAAACTGTCGTTTTGGTCCGAGTATACTCTCACGTATATACAGTACACGAACTGTAAATCGTAAAGCGATTCAAACATATTACACAAACCGCAATAATTATTCATCGGTCTATATACATATCTGAATTTGTCCTCATTGTCCTCGAGGCAACGCGCTCTTCAACGCGCAACCACCTCATCATACACTATACGAGTGTATGTACTCGTTGAAAAATACGAAATTAAATGTTTTATACGTCGCGACTATTTTTAAATAATGTATTTATATATATATATACAGGGTGTTTCAAAACGATTCATCCCATTTCAGTAGGTTATAAATCTTGAACCCGTGGATTGTGGTAAACGAAACACCAATCGTCTGAAACGTGAGGTCATCGAGTTTTTATCGATTGTCTATAGGTGACGACAAAGCGCACCTTAGCCGAGTGTGATGTGATTTAATTAGTCGTTGTCGAAACGTCGATCGAGCAAGGAAAGGAGTTTTGTGTGCTCCGCTTCGAGTAGTGTCAGTCTGTTTAGCGCGATTTTCGACGACAGTTCAACGTTAAACCTCCGACAGCACAGAGCATTCGGGAATGGCATAAAACCTTCCGGTTGTTTATGTAAAGGGAAGTCATCGGGAAGTTCGACCGAGAACTTCGGATGACAATTTTGAACGAATTCGACAGAGTTTCCGCAGAAATCAGTACGTAGTGCATCCGGTGAACTTACTATAATCCCACAGACAACAGTTCGGAGAAGACGCCTGAGACTCAAACCGTACGGAATTCAGTCGCCGTAGGCTCTCCATGACGGCGGTGTGCAAAGCAGATTTTTCAAATCTCGCAACCCTGTCTGAAATGTCCATTACAGTAAAAATTGAATAAATCATTTGTTTCCGAAATAATAGCGCCCAGCGGCGTAGCGTGACTTATCGCGTTTTAAACGGTACAGAATTCACGATTTAATCAATAATATTAATAAGTGTTTAATCGCTTTGTAGTTTAAAAGAAAAAAAAATTGTGTGAGTAGCCAGTGAAAGGCAAAGTCAGTATGCCTATTTACACGGGGCCGGCCAATTTAAAAAGCGGGCCAAATCATACTGTAATATTTAATTTTAATTGAATCGATGATTGCAAAAACGTCATGAGTCAATTGTTTAAAACTTTTGGAAAGGAACTTTTGGAACGACACAAGTCATTGACTAAAGACGTTTTCGCTCTCAACCAGATTTTTCGGTTGTAATTTTATAGATAAAAAAAGTATATAATTAAAGACGTTTTTACACTCAACGCATAGAAACACATGACTATAGTATACGTTTTTACTAATATCTCAATTTCATAAAATATTTGACTCGTGACGTATCTGCAATCATCGATTTACATAATAATAAGGATCGTATATATATTGTATATATATATAACCTAACCGCTGAACGGGATGTGCGGCTGTATTTGCGGAGTAAACGTAAAGAGATGCGGAGGGCGAGAATAAAAAACAGTCCTATCCTACGTCTTGTGCGATGAATGATAAAAGTGAAGGGAATTAAGAAAAAAAAAAAAAATAGGGCAGGATTCGTAATGTTCAAATCGTTGTATTTATGTGTAAACGCGTTAACGAGAACGATGAACTCGGTGTGCCTGCAAGGAAATAATATTCGAATAATCGAATATGTCAATAATATACGCGTCGTTACGGTTTAGTGTGTACAGTGTTGAAACGCGAGTAAATCCGAAAATGACGAAAAAGAAGTTTTCACGAAAGACAGCGAAAATCATCGTATCGTAACTTTTGACACGCGTATATATATATATATATATATAACCTGCATAATATAAAATTGCCCGTTGAAAAGAGCGTTGCCATCGTCTCGGGGGGAATGAAATAAAAACGTAACACCTTTTCAAAAAAAAAAAAACTTTATATAGAGATACTCCGTGTTACAAGACACGTTTTTTTTATATTATTTTTTTCCCCGTCTTTTGCTGCCGAAATAAACGACGCTATACGCGCGAAATATACGCAAATCAAATGTATCGAATAATATGTCGCCATATTATATTATAGTGTTTCGAAAATATTGATACTAAGAAAAAAAAATCCCCCCTCGAACACCGCGATAATACGCGTACGTGTACACATGCCGATGACGCGGAAAAGCCGATATTAAACTATGACGTCGCATTCGTCAAAAAAATAAAGTAAAATTGTGTTCAAATCGAGTGTGCGAAAAAAAACAAAACGAATACGTATATCGACGACACATATTTTGTCTTTGAATAACAGTCTCGGCCGTGTAAGGGGTTAGGTTATTATTATTATTATTTTTCTTTATTACAAGACTTAATGGAATTCGTGTACGTAATCAAACCGCGAACCGTTTCACCAAATAGTTTAGTACGTGCACGAATACTATTGCATGCGTGTAATCAGTGCCGTTCTAACCACCAATAACGCCCCAGGGCAATAATATTTGACGCCCCCAACAAAAAAAAAAAATTTTACAACTAACGTAATATCTAATTACATAATTTTATATATTTTAATTGTAAATACACTCATCCTTGAAATCATCATATAGATACAAGGGAAATTAATATCTAAAATAAAACAACACATTTTTTCTTTTTATCATTCATTTTTTTGACGCCCCCTGCATTCATAATACTTTGGACGCCCTTGGGCACTTGCCCCATTTGTCCCCCCCCCTTGGGACGGCTATGCGTGTAATATTATGTACAGGCGCACGATTTACTCTGCAATATAATAATAATAATTTTTTTTTATTTATTTATCGTATTTTTTACATTGTGTCCGACGACTCGTCGAACTTCTAATGTCCAACGTTTAGTTGATAACAAATTGAGTTACGATAACTCTATCGTATATAAATTAATATTTAAAAATTCGACAATTATTACGCGCCGCTCAACAGTCAGTAAAACGTGTTCTAAACTCGACTAGATCCTGTGGGTGTGCATATTTGCTCACTTTAAATTCGCCCTGCTCAAAAAAACGTTTGCAAATGCGTAAAATACGAATACTCACACTCTGGTAAAACGTATTTCGAAAAAATCGCGTGTATCTTTAAGAATAATTCTATAAAAATAAATGACTTTTTAAATGACTATTAGGTTTTCAAAAATCATTTAAAATACTTTTCTTCACAAAAAAAAAATGCATTCGCACACACAATTTCGATCGTGTTAAAATACGTCAATCTTTTGGTCCGGCCAAAATTAAGACATTTCATAAGTCGAACTTCTCTGTAGTGTAATTTAAATAGGTGTATTATTATTGCATTAAATCGTTGAGTGAAAAAAAATCACCGAATAAAACAATACTATTTAAAAGCGACAAAAAAAAAATAATTACGCGTTATCCAGAATACCATTCACGTGAAAATCATTCAAACGTTATTCGAACCCATTTGAACGGTATCTAAAAAGACGCGAAAATTATACTTTGTTAAAATTGCATTAATCTCGTTCTAAATTGGACGGAAATAACGATTCGTCGTTAGAATATAATGAGCGCGGTACATAATATGATGTTATTAATGGAAAGTTTACCGCGCGCGCGTAATGGCAGTGGTTATAAGTGCGCGTATATAAAGTTAAATGCGAGAAAAATCGTTTTTCTCGACACTTGAAATTTTCACAATTACAGCGATAATAAACATGAGTTTACTTAACGGGTTAACTGTCACGTGTACTACGCATGGTAGCCAATAAACGCATACCGTCTAATGTGTGCCCATTACCGAAAATTAAAATAATTATAAAATACATTTTTTTTTTTTTTTTAATATAAAAATATTTTATAAAGTCATATTTTATAATAGTATAATATCATATCACAGCCTATATAGTATATTGTAAATGTGCAAATATAGTAGTCACTTCAGTAGTAGAACGCATTTTCTCGCGTTTTGTGTCACGTTTTGTGTTCTTGTGATCTCCATCAAACGCGTAGGTAGGTACATTTTTTTTTTTAAATATTGGAGCATTACACGTATACACACGGATATATCACAATTTCTAAATCAACCGAGAGATGGCGATAGCATCAACACCTTTTACGGCTTCGGCGAACCGGCCGACAAAAGATGCAAAACAATATTAAAATACGAATTTAAATTAATCAAATCTAAAACACAAATTATATACTTAAAGTGATATATAATAGGATATATTAATATTTGTAAAGTTCGTGAATAGTTTTAAGCATCCAAACCACATCCAACGGCGTTTCTTAAACATCTGAGTTTATGCAGCCGTGTTCTGTGTACAGATGATACCACCACGCTCCCAGTCCAATTTATTCCATAATGAATATACTGAATGTACAACGGCGTTCCTCGAACTGCTCGAGTTTCTGCAGCCGTGGTCCACAACCAGACATCACCATATTTCTAAACTTTCACATCTTGGATACTCGGGTATTCAGCGGCGATCACACAGTTCGTGCAACCGTGGTCCAACATCCCAGTATAGCCGCGGATCCTTCGTTCACTCTCCTGTTTCTTAGTGAGTAACGAAATATTTATCTATCGTAGGTTATAATTATCTTAGGGTAAGAAATTTTCTATTGTAAAATATAATTCTTCGTATAATCAATAAATAAATTTAAAGTATGACGTGTAATATTGATGTGAGATTTCACTTTTAAACCTAGACTTTCGGCTATACTAGAAATATTGTAACTAGGAGGCCACACGCGTCCTAGTCGTATTCAATAACACGAGTGTGCCACGAATGGTTCACGTGACAGTAATAATCTAACGTAAAAAAGCGTTAAAAAATGTTCTTGGCGGTGTTAACACGTTAAAAACACAAAGCGGTCGCCTTTTTGATAGGTAAAATAAAAAAAAAATGCACGAGCGCATAAAACGTGATTTATTATACGTGTGCGAGAAACATTAACAAATAAATATTTTATAGTTCGTATGGGCACATATAATATTGTATGTACGTGCAAAAAGAACGGTGTTGTTAGTGCCTATTTAAAATACTGGAAAAATAATGCGGTATGTGTTCGTGAAAAAGGGTTCAAAATACGCATACTACATATGTGTTACCTTTTTTTTTTTTAATGAAATGTAAATTTATAGGTTTATATGTGCGATCGTCTGTCAATATAATATTTTTAAAGGCCGGTGCTGAGTAAAAGTGTATGCGTGAGCGATTCGAATTTGAGAACGGCTTATATAAATATATACGATGAGTAACCTACCTATACGAAAATATATAATAATAATGTGTGTTTTCAATAATTGAAATTGTATACCGTGATAATTTTTTTTTCTTCGCCTTTATGCGAATTTCTTTAAAAATATTTCCGAATAAAAAAATTCTGTTCAGTTATTTTTTCGGAAATGTTCACACAATAAGTAAATATTTTATCGTAACGTACATTTCGTTTGAAATGTAAACAAATTATTATTTATTATTATAATACGGCGTTCATGACGGCGGCGTTATTACGGACGAAGATACAACACAGAGATAATCCGTGGGGATTTATCAGATATAGAAGGATAATAATTTGAGGACAAATAAGGGCAAGGATAATTTGTTTTTTATAACTTTTGTTTAAATACGACAAATGAAGTAAAACTCTTGTGTTGTAAAATGTGATGAAAAAAGTTTATTTTATTTTATATTATAATAATAAATGTTGGAAGTATTTGTGATTTGTTTTTAGTTTTAAATGTTTAAAACCATAATGTAGAAAATATATTTTTTTTTCTCATCCCAAAGATGCCATATGGCGTCATCGTACTTATAAATAATAATTATTCGATTATGTAAAGTTTTATATCACAATATTTATGTTGTGTTATTGAAGTCCTGTTTACAGTCATATGCGAAAAGAAAGAAAAAAAAAATGGTTTATTTTTGAAAATTTCTCCCGTCCTTTTCAACCTTTTTGCCAATATAAAATATAGAACACAGGTTCTATATTAAAAGCGTTTAAAATTAAAAAAACTTAAAAACAACCGAAAAATTACGTATAAACGCGAGTGAATTGAAATAAATTTATTGCCAAAGAATTATTTAAATTGTATTGATTTATATAAAAATTAGGATTTCGTTCGTAAAAGAGATAATTAATGTTAAATGATTAATTATGTAATTTTAAATTTATTTGAAATTTAAATGCATATGCTTACAAATATCATTTTATAACTAAAATTACCATTATTAATATAAAATATTCTGGGTACATATCTATATATAATATGTATATTTGATTTTTACCATTTTTAATTTTTCGGACAAAGTGTATATATTGTTTTGATGGAAAGTGACAAATGAAATTATAACACTTTTAGTTATACCTAGGTCTGTTGTAAGAAATTAAATATTAAAATTATGTAATGTAAAATTAATCTTACATTATACGCATTCTGTATTATTAATAATAAATATTATAACACCGAAACTCCTTTCCGAATCGTTTTATCCAATGCATTGATTTATCGCGTTGCTTTCTAATTTATACGGTAATAACGAATCTGTTAAATGTTTATCCGAGTAATTCACTCGACGTTTAAGACATTTTACTCGTTTGAATTGATCCGCTGCAGAGAGACTGACTTCGGAAACGGTTTTATCAACAAAGTAATAAGTTCGTCACTTCTGCTGCAGCTGGTGTACTTCTTATTTTATATTTTACACATGATGATATGCGCGCTCTTCGTACACGACGTTGTATGATAAATTATCACGGTGGAAGTATCGTATCCAAGTTTTAGTATATTATATAGAATATCCGTAGACCGATATTTTTCCTCTTACAAGTTATTTCATATATTGAATATCAAAAAAAAAATGCCATAGCTTTTTAATATTAAATTACGAAAGTAGAGTTCCTGAACTGCAATTTCATAGATTCCAGTTAACACCTTTATCCACTGTCTCCCTTCAGCTATCGAAAATGACGATTTTTCTATAAAAAAAAACCCCCCACCACCTCATTACATAAGCAGTTTTAATATTTTTAAACCTTTCGGTTTTTTATATTCGAAAATTCGTTGAAAATCACTGGAACAAATATTTTCTACGGACGTTAAATATCAAATATATTAACGGCGTTTAATTTCGTGTGTTATTTAGTAGAAAACGTGTTAGAAAAACGTCTATTGAACTCGACAATAATTTATACAAGAGCGTTGTTAAAAGGTACCATTTCGTAATGTATTAAAATTTCATAAAAAAAAGAACTTAATGAAATTATTTCAAATTCAATAATTAAACTCTAAAAATCTTCTTCTGAGTAATCCACTTGAATGACCCGCCTGTATACTGTACCCAAGACTACCAGCTGTTTTTCGGCATGGCTTAAATTCCGAAAAATTCACCGACATTGAGGCGATTGCCTTACCAGCCATTCTTTATATATATATTATAAAGGCTCTCTGGGTAACACATAAAATACATTCCGTAATAGTAGTCATAACGTTGTAAATAAAAGTACGAATTTGTGAATTGTAAAGTTGGTTTTATAATACGATTTTAATATTTGCAGCCTATTCGAAACGGATTGATTGAACGTTTTATAGTGAAATGTTTTTTAAAACATTTTTCGGGGGGGGGGTGAAAGTTATTCGCAAAAAAGTAGATTGCATGATATAAATTTATTATTATAATTGACATTAAGTTTTATACTAATTTTCTTTTTTTAGTAATTTTGTTAAAAAATACAACTACTGTTTTTAAAAAAAAAACAAAACCTTTTTTTCTCAAAATAACGTTTTTAGACGGTTCACTCTCTTGCGCGATATAATTACAAAAGTTTTATTTAATATTTCCGGCTCCGAAATTTCGACCCGAATAACGGCGTTTACACATAATAATACTATTGAAAAACTTTATATATATTCTGGCGTTAAAAATTCAATAAGTTGTTTACAATTATATTATATTCCGTTTTGTTATTAAACGTAAATTATTATACTGTCGTGCCGTTATACTTTTATTTTTTTTTTGTAATATTTCCATTATTACAATATGGCTGTGTTATTTTATTTTTTTTTTTAATTATTATACTTACACATTTTTTTACAAAATGATTGCTCCTATATATTTTGAAGTTCCTTTTTGGTATCAAACCGTGTCTATAAACGTCTTAAATTGAAATTATTAATAAATTCAAAAACAATATTCGAAGACAATTGAAATTTTTCGCTAATTATTTATTTACATAAGAGTATATATATATATTTTTTTTTTTGAAAAAATGCGTTCAATTTTAGGTCATATATAACATTCTGAAAATCGCATTCATTCCCGGTTGTGTTTCGTTTTTTTAAAAATTAATACAATTTTCAATTTTACTACCAAATATAATGAGCGGAAAATTGAAAACAACGGTTATCGTATAATATTTTAACGACACTATTTATATCGAATTTTAAAAGTGATAGACACAATATTATCCAAACGCCTAATATTCGAGATTTGTGTGAATTCAAAACTTTTTGCGTGAAACTATGATTTTATTTTTTTTTGGAACAACCACAACTGTTGTGTTTAAGAATCGAACAGAATTTTTCTGCGTGATCCGATAAATTTCCGATTAAAATTTATCGAAAATTTCATTTACAAAAAAAAAACTCATTAATTTTATGTGTTAAATATCAATCTCTGTCTAATTTCTGGCCCACTACAAAAAAAAAAATAATAAAAATAGGTGACTTTTAACCATAGGCCGTTCGCGTCAAAACAATTGAAAATTTTGTAAAACGTACGTGTGTGTGCAGTGGCGTAACTGTAAATTTGCAGTGGAGGGGCAGTAACACATTTTTGGAACCTTATCCGTATTTATCCTATCAAAACTTGTCAATTCGTTTTAAAAATTTCCAAGTTCTATTATATATTCAAATATCACGCGTTAATAGATAAGATAATATTTTAATACCGCTGTTGTTATTATTACCTATAATTATTTTTTATACTTTAGTCCAGGGGATATTTTTATTATTATTTTTTCGCTACTGCACACCACAACATTAATAAGGGTTATAGAGGTTATAGGCGTAAATAAGAGCGGTCATCCAAAACTCCGGTGGCCCTTACATTTTTGGTCGTTTTGATGGCAATATAATATGGCGAAGGCGCCTCGTTTTATCGTACAAATTGTCAGCCCCCCTCCCTCTACCAACAAATTTTTCATGGATTTCCGCCTACGAGGGGGTAAGGGAAACGGAGTAGAATGGGTCGTGAGAGGAATTAAAAAGGAGAGATTATCAATATTAAAATTCCTCGTTTATTGAACATTTTTAACATTCTAAGTAATAACAATAACAATAATGTCTTTTCAAATTTTAATAATAATAATAAAAAAAAAAATCTTCCACTCGTATGATAATACATCAATCTTAAATAAGCTCTACAAATTTTTATACACAAATTTAACATAGGTACCTGATAAAAATAAAATCAATATTAGAATGATACGACTGAGTCTTGGTTATCCGATTCACATTCTGTTTCAACGGCCGTTCCTTCGCTACAGCTTTTGGAAACACGCCTTTGTACCGATTTTCCGAAGTCGATTTTCGATTGGAAATGTCGGTTCTTTTCTTTTAGCCGCGGCGGTACAATGTTGCGGGAGTAGGATTATACTCTGCACTCGATGTAGGGCGTATTAATTTTGACGCGTGATAAATTTTTAATTGCGTCGGGTAATAACATTACGAACGCACTGGGGTTTTTAAAATGTTATATAATAAGAAATTAATCAGCTTTCCGCATCGGCACTATGTGGTTTCCACGTCAGTAACCTTTGCTATAATAACAGTTAAAATAATAATATCGTAATATTGCTTTCGTGCGGAAATATGAAAATAATAACCGCTCAGTCGGCTTCCAAAATAGCGACACACCCGCGAATTTGTTACAAAACACCAATTGTATTTTGCTGTTACACAACGTGTGTGCTATTTAAGACACACGAAAAATAGGCTCTGGCTTTAGTCTCTGTAAACAGTAGGTATACGAGACGTGGAATTTCAAAAGGAAATTCGAAATTTTTTTTTTTGTATACTTACAAATCGTATTTACGAGAGCCCTTTTAGAGCCTTTCAAGTCCAGGACCTCGGGGCATCGCCTCGCACTTAATACCCCGTAATTACGCCACTGGTCTATGCGCTGTTTAAGAGCAGAGAAAACCCTCGTGTTATGATAACGCGCGTACACCTCTGCGTTGTGGCACTGGCAGTCTTTTATATAAAAAAAAAAAATCAATATTTATAGGCGCGGGGTGAGTTCGCGATTGGTTCCGGCAGGGACCGGCGAGGAGCTGAAACGCCAAAAGGGATTTCGATACTCGTTATTAATAACCACGAGTAAAAGCGTCGGGCAGGTATTTTATTTTTTTCAAACCGTCTCGTTTATTATGTCGAATCCGAATGTGTGTACGCGTGGTGCGCGCGTTGAGACGCCTGGCAGCGAGTGTATATATTGCAGCCAGGTCGGGCATGTTAACGTTTTATTTATTTGTTTGAATCAAATCGTTTACATATTTTTTTTTTTGCAACCGAGTCAAAAACCGAAGCCAATTAATAATATTCAAATGTGTCGGTCGATTTAACGAAATCCCGTTGAATTAATTTTCTTCTGATCGTACGGGAAAATTAGTGATCGATTTATATAATACGAACAGTGCAGGCGTCATTTCCCGTTTACGAAAGGGGAGGCGAAAGATTTAACCGGCCCATTTAACTATTTCCCACTTACGTTTAGCTCAGTGAGTTTTACATAATTCTGATATTTTCGTTATCACGGGCACGAATCGCCCGATATTTTATTTTTTCGAAGGGTGGGAAAGGAGGAAATTCATTACATTGTCAGCTATAATAAATGTGTCATAAATGACTGTATATAGTACATAATATGAGATTCAAGTTTTGAAGTTTCCCTTGTCGTGACACGTTAGAAATGACGTTTCGTGACCAGTTCTTCTGAGCAGCTTGTTCAGTTTTTTTCCTCTCTTTCTCACCGTCTTGGGTCACACACAACCTTTAGCTTTTTTCATTTTTACTATTTTACATTTGCCACTCATAAACTATAATATAAAACATACGTTCAAAACGTTAAAGAACGGCTAAACAAATTCGTTTATGCCGTACGCGATACAGGTACGTCAACCGTCAAACGTACATCGTATATACATATTTTTCAAAAAATGCCCACCCTGCTTCCCATCAAATGACGCCACTGAATCCGCGTTTCGGCAACAAATCTCATACGAAAACCAAAGTTCTCGTTACACATTTTATAAAAAATAAGGCGCCCTTAAAAATACTGACTTCTCTTCATATTTATAGTAATAATGGTTTAAATTGTATTGTCAACGCCAAACGGATTTGACGGTTTTATTGACTCGTAATATGAATTATTCTGCCATACCTATACCGGTGTTCTACGTATTTACATTTTTATGAATAAATTTAAATTAGGACAACTTTATTGGTTTTTAAAATTACCGCGTTCTGAGTAAATAAGGGGGTTTTAATATTTGCCAGAATTGTTTTAGACTTTCAAATGGTACAATATAAAAGTCAACAAAAAAAAAATGAAACGGAGCTACTGCTTAGCGTTCGTTTCGAATAATAAAGTTAATAATTGTATAATAAAAATGGTAAATAACGCGATTTTAATATATTTGTAATAGCTGGTATGATTATCGAGTACGTTAACCAATAAACCTTTTGCAACGATAATTAAAAATTGATTTTTTATTCGTCCAATTATTAATTCAAGTGTTAATATCAAAGTATTCCGTTAAGTTGATTTTAAATGAATAGACACGTTACAATTATTTTAACGTGTCTATTACAATATATGGACTCTGCAGAATAATCTGTTATCAGACATCACCATCGTGTGTACCACCTTATGGCTCTGTAAGAAATTTGGCTGCCAATATCACCGATATTCAATAATCCAATAATGGATCCTTTCCTCCCAATCCGTTACTTCCTCGTCTCTCCAGACCCCCATCCATCCATCGTTTCTTTGGCCTGCTTCCGGGTCTTTTTCCTTCCAGGGGCGCATTTACGGGAGGGCTGATGAGGATCTACCCCTCTCCGAAATTTTAGGAACTTTCTTTATGAATTCCTATTCCCTATGGCTATAGGACGTAATATTTTTGATAAATTCCTAACATGTTGTTGTTTTTAAAATGTTGAGAATTTGGTAATTTGTCCTATTTTTAAGATTTAGTCTTGGATTAGAATTTAGAAATAATTCAACAATGATATTTACGCAATGCCTCAGCCCCACCCTTCCTCCCAAAAAAATTTCTAGATACACCCCTGCTTCCTTCGTTTGCTTATTCTCTCCTCTTTGTGTGCCCGAATGACGATAAATTCTCTGGTCCGTCACATAGCTTATTATTATACAAGGCACTTTAGTAATTTCTCTTATTTACGCGGTTTTTCTCCATCGCCACCTATGTACTGCGTTACCGAACACTGGTCCCCACATATTTTTCTTAGTATTTTATTCTCAAAACTACTTAGTTTTTCTTCGGTTTGCTCTGTCATCGGCCGTACTTCGCATCCTTTTATTATTAAATTATTTAATTATTATAAAGAACGTGTTGATCGTTGATATCTGAGTATTTTGTATTTAACGTTAAACCGCAACACCTCGATACCATGTCGAAAGTACAAACGATATGGGTTCGACGTTTTAACTCGCAATTTTTAAATTTTAAATTTATTAATTATTTCACAAATAAATTATTTATTTGTTCATATTATTTCGTATGTTATTGTAAGTTACTAGAATTTTAGTAATTTCTCAAAAAGCGGTCGATAGTTTATATAATGACACGTAATAAGAAATTCAATATAATAATATTGTAAAAAATTATTTATTATTATTTTTATTTTAATCGATTAACATTCACATTCTAAAGATAATAATGTTTTGCGAGTTAAAAAAAACACCATGCTTAAAGAAAACGAATATTTTTTTTGTACACAGTAAATATCTGAATTTAATTTGTGTTAAAAAAAAAGTTATACGTTATTTTCTTGACAGAATTCAATTATATTTGAATGACATTTCCGCCCTAATTATTCCCTGTAAGTGAAAAAATTTCAAGTAATTCAAAAAATTGTCAACAGGTATAATTTAAAATTCAATACTTTTTATTTTTTAAACTTATAGGGAATTTTATTTTCAAAACATCGGTGAATTCACATTTCATCAAATATACTCACTTTTTTATTTTATTTTATCAGCATTTTATGCTTTTTTTTAAAATGCCTACCTATATTACAATTTATAAATACATTAACTTCTACAAAAGTCTTAATTATATCACTAGGTATTCACATATAATATACATATATAAATATAATTTTTTACGAAGAATTGTGGATATTTTTTCGTACTGTAGTTATTCAATATTCATTTTCGAATTCATTCATTATTATTTCACGTTTCTATTATATCACACGAGTAATTTCCATGTTATTATGTAATTTCAGTGAATTTTTATTTACCGTTCTTTTATACAAAAAAAAAAAAATTCCGTCGACTTTTAAATTAAAAATACATTATGTATCAGGTATAATATAATATATTATTCAGAAATACTGAATTATTGTAAAAATGCGTATAAAACATAATAATTAAAAGTTTTCGTGAAAAGGCTGGTTTCATTGCTGCTACACAACGGTCTAGAACAAGCATCTCAAAACTATAAATAAATTTTAACCGACCCCTTCCCATAAAAAGACAAAAAAATCACTAAAAAATATATGCCTTATGTCTCAAGTCGTTTGCAATGATTTGCAATGTAATGATTCACTTAAAATCAAATATCGAGAACAAACTTTAGTTGATTTCCAAAAATTCTTTTTATATACATAATATTCAAATTTAAAAAATATTTGCAATTGAATATATAACTGTATACGTGACAACCTATTTGCGCAAATTTCTTCCAAGATGATACATAAATTAAAATATAATCGGCCATATCGGACAAACATGTGGAATCAGTGTTGAGAATTAGAATCAGTTACATGCAACTATAATTCGATCAAATATTAGCAGAAAAGCACATATTTCATACATCTCATTAATAAAACATTAACAATATATAAATAATTATTTTTAAATTATTATTATTGTTGTTATTGATACTAATAGTATTGTTACATTTATTCAAATTATCAATTGAAAACATTATTCTCAATTTTTGTATATTTATTATATTTCTATAAAATTGGAAAATGATATGTGTTTCTATATGCTTTTAGCCTTTTAAGAACTTTTGATTTTTCATATGGATCTCGAATAAAAAAATTAAGTCTCCTGGTCTAGAACACTAGTATTTTCTTTTTCATTATTTATCGTCTCGTGTGGTTTCATTATTTTCACTGTAGAAACAATATATTCTACTCTACTATTTATTTTATATGAATTGAATGGTACCAAAATCATCAACTAGATGCCACTAGAAGTGTATTTATTTCAATATTATAATTTTACCATGATAGGTAGATACTGGAAAACGATTCTGTCTTTGCCAACGTGTATATCATAATATGATAACCAAAATGTTTTTTTGAACTTTTTCGTATATTTTTCATACATTGTGATTTAAATCATTAAGGCTCACTAACTGTTTCGCAGAAACAGTAGTGACATACTATATCAATGCTTTTTATCCGATAATGTAACTTAAGTTTTTTTTAATAATCTTGTAATTCAATACATTTTTTTTTCGATTTGATGAATGGAAAGTTGAACTTAATTAAGTTTTGTTTTTAATTGACTCAAATTAAACTATATTAAGATAAAAAGAAACAACTCGCCCAGTCTTAAATATTATATGTATTTCTACATTTTTCGGATCTCTGCTACATAAAAAAAAAAAATTGAAATACAGTCAGTTTTAATTATGTGTATATCATAATAATTAATTATAAAATAACTCTTTCTTATAGTATCTCGTAATTACGGTTAGAAGGTCGAAATGTGTGGTAAACCACCCTTCCATATATATGCCTCTGAAAATGTATACAATACATTTTCGCAGGACTGGATGATTCAACTAGTTTTTTTTTTAACTCGTAGGACGTGTAGAAATCAGTACAGGGGTAACTGTGAATCTGCAGCCCCCGTGTCGTGGCACGTAAATTTGGGTCCTAAATAGAGATAAAATGATATCAACACGTCTATGTTTCGAATACGGATAGAGAGAAGGTAAGAAAAATTAATTGAAAATACGATTTACAAAATATATTATAAATATATGAACGAAATTCTCGATCACTCTCGATCTCGTTACTTTTAGATACTATATGATCAATAGCTAGATTTCCCGAATTTACGATTGAAGATATTAATATTGTTGAAAAAACCAACACCGCGCGGTATTCTCAAATATTATTGATTTACAAGAGCAAGGAGGAACGTGTCGGACGAAATATTTAAAAGAAACGTTCGTGTTGACGTTCAAATGTACCGACATTTATCAAATGACTGTATGTTTAGTGTCGGATTTTTGGTTAAAAAATAATTTTTGAAAATAAAAAGAACCATTTTTAAAGGAGTAATTTTAATATAAATTTACAGACTGACACAGACGATGAAATGGCAATTAAAAAACAAGCGATGTATTCATCGGTTACTCTTTTAAAATATTTTGAAGTTGGTAGAGCAAACCGAACGCCTCGCACACAGTCCATGTATTACGTTAGAAAAATAAAAATTAAGAGTCCACCTTTTATTTTTTCAAATTCTCGCGTTACGCCACTGGTGCCGGTTACCATCAGCTCCTGCAAGTAACTATTTCACGATTCTCTTTTTTTTTATTTAGACTTTCCAACTGATCGTATTACTCGTGTGCCCGATTTTCGGTTTCGTCCGCCTGCAGTCTATGTGATGATTTATCGCCAGGTTTCGAAAACGTCCGGGACGAGTTATTGGATTTACTGTCCGACACGTAATTTATTATTGGTCATTGTATTCGAAGTTTTTTTTTTTTTTTTTTTGTATAGGTATCGCTCCGTTACGTTTGTTAAGTTTAAGGTCTCAATCTCGCATAGCTGGAAGCTGTGTAAAATAATAAAAATATACTGGTACGGAGTGTATACAAATGTCATTAGACGCGCAACTACTCTTTTCAATAAATATTTATATACGGAATGATAATATTTCGACGCGCGTATCATTATTTTTGACCGGCAATTTTAAAATTTTTTTTTTACGACAATCCAAAATTTTAATCATGCAGGTTAATTGATAATGGATCGATTTTTTTTTCGAAACACGTACGTTTTGGCTCGCATTACTTATATGTTATTCTTGCAGTCAAGTTTAAATTGTATAGTAAATAAAATAATATTGTTTTATCTAAAAATCACTGGAATATAAATTTAATGCGAATCGGTTTCGGTTCCATTAAAATGGATAAAATTATTAGACGGGTAGAAAAAAAAAGTGCAATAAAAATAATTCTGAGAGGTATATTTATTCCAGTTATTTATCAAAACAAGAGAACGTTATGGAATACATTTTATTGCGTATAGTAAACTAAAATTTATATTTGAACCGCCAAAACGTTCGGGAAAATAAACACTTTACAATTGTTAATAAAAAAAAAAAAAATGTGGTTTATATTTGAAAAAAAGTTAGTATTTTTTTGTCGATACACCCGAACGTTCTGAGAATTAAAAATCTTCCGTAAAAATATAGGAACACGTGTTTTACGTTTTGTCGAAATTCTATTCGATCTTTCCGTGTTCTCGTAGAAATAACCTTCGCGTGGCATAAGACATATCCTGTATGCATGTTATACGCGTCTTCTCGATCAACTCAATTTCCTCCATCCTCCCAAAGAAATCTTAAACACGCTACTGCAGATAACCCGTAGTTTGTCTCTGGGTTTGTCTGAGAATATTTCGATTTCCATCGAAAACATGCTGCGGTATCGGCGAGACGATTTTCGATCGATACCCACGGATTTCCGCGCAGTTTCGACGGTATAGTAATGTCTTCGCACTTTTTTGACATGTATATGTCTTATGGCTGGTGTCATTCTATAAATTTGTGCGACACCGAGAGCGTTACCATGACGTCATGAACTCTACTCACCACCCGGCCAGGTCCCCCCACTTTTATACCGTCATTGCCAGTTATATTGGAACGGCGATTGCAGCGCAATATATATATATATATATATATATATATAGATATCTATATCCATAGGCGTGTCCAGACCATAGATAATAAAGATATGGATGGGCCATGCCTGTACCTAATACATGAAGTGTTGTGAATCCGAAGAGAACGCTAGATACCACAGTGGTTACTCATGGTTTTAATAATATGGTTAATTGGTAATTGATAAATAATCTTTTTTTTTTAATAATAAATAAATGATAATAAAATAAAGCTTTATATTTTATAATAATATATTATAATTAACATAAGTAAAGTATCAACTAAATAAAGAACTCCGTAAGAAATAAAACACAAACAGATATAAGAATCGATAACTGATAAGAACTGTTGACTTGTGATTACTGGCTACCACTGTTGTATGCCGTAGAGTAACCATATTGGTAACTTGCTCTCTCTTCGAGCACACTTGAATACTATAGCATGGCCCATCCATATCTTTATTATCTATGGTCCAGACTAGAGGTCTCAATAGAACACGTGGTTTATTGCAACCGTGTATCCGTGTCACGTATGCACGGATATATATTTTGGATATACACGTATTTCACGTGACACGTGAATTCCGTGATAACACTCACGTGAATTTAAATATTAATTAAAATATTGAACTTAGAAATTAAAAATTCACGTAAAGAAACGTGTGTCGCAACGAACGGGCCACAGAAAAGTAAAAGTAATAAGAAGTACAAGGAACGGCCTGAACAACACACGCGAATAGGGAATTTCCGCGAACGATGCGCGTGTACACACAATCTAAAAATGAAATTTGTCACGCCCGGAGGGTACGGGCTATTTAATTACCTGGATTCACAATCGATTTGATATTAATGACTTATAATATCGAGATAAATACCTTTGACTTTATTTTTCGTCGAAAAACGAGCCGGGTTCTAACAACATTATATTATAAATTGCACGTGTCGAAAACATTGTCTAAATTATCGTATATTCGTATTATGTACAATTGATTACATTTCCAAAGAAAAGTTATTTCTTAAATTTTTGTTTGGTCTTAAACAGGTAGGGCAAAGGTGGGGCAAAACCAAATTTGGGTAGGGCGCTTGCCTTACCTTGCCCCCCTAGCGCCGCCACTGAATTATTTACATGAATCTAGTGGAAAATAATTTCACACAATTTATAACTACCTATTTGAAGTTTCGTCGAAAACACACAATTTTTCAAATTGTATTTACCTACCTTTAATTACAAAATAAGTTAAAATTAATTTGGTATTGCCTTTTAGATAGGTATTAAGTTTAGATCTCATTATTAGGTATTAAGTTAAGATCTCATTATTAATTTATTTTCGGCTATAACAATGACTTTAGCTAAATATACGTGATTAACGTGAATTACGTGAATTACGGTTTTCAGCACGATATTTTTAATTTCACGTGTACACGTGTATTACGTGTACACGAATAATAAGAGCACCAGTCCAGACCTCCATGGCTGGGGAGGCCAGTTATAAAATTTAAATGTTTTACTTACTATACAGCGATCTATATTCTATATCTATATTTGTGACTTTCTTTTGTTGTATGGCAATTATATAGCACCTGGAATTTTTTCACCCCGCAAAATTAAAGATTATCTTGATCTTAAAATTGGTTTCCTATGCTATTACAACTAATAAATAAGACCAATCAACTAATGTGCTACTTGGTTATTTTTTATAAATATTTTATATTTATAGTTTCGACCACGGTAGATTATAAGCCAAGAGGCCAAGAATTAAGTCACTGGGGAGGCCGGTGCCCACCCTGCCTCCTCCCGTAGACACGCCTATGTCTATATCTATACGTATAGATGTGTCTATATAGGTACGAGGAGACGAGGACTGAGCTGTAGGTAACATTTTATTGTCACGTGTAAAAAATAAACGAGATATATATATACATGTACCGATGTATCTGCGTGCAGTGTAGACTGCAGTAGTGTTCTGCTTTATCGAACTGTCGTCTTTTCCCGAAAACATGACCGGTAGGCACTCTTATAATATAATATATAATTTAGGTTAGGTTATAATATATAATATTATTATATATATTATCTTATAATATATAATATTATTATACGTGTAAAGTGGCCGCGACAATATTCGTTTCGCGGTTTTCACACTCGGAGTGTTCGTTTATCATCTTATACGTGAAACCGTAATATAGATTCAGAATTTTTTGAATAACTTTTTTTTGTTTTTAATTCTCCGTTGAATATTCCGACGGTGATTTTACTTGAACAGTGTGCAGCGCACAACACGGTAACGTTTGTGATAAATGATGATGCGCGCGTAAACCAAACGCATTTGGTTCGTACACGGAAACGGCATCAAGTCGAAATTCGCATCGACGGAATTCGTTCGTGGCAAATTGAATTTCTAATACTGGAGATTTCGATTGTACACCGTCTTCGCGTAAAATTAGTGACCTGCAGCAGAGATTATCAGGAATTCCTCGAGTTAATTGATAACGATTCGATCTCGGGAGTTTTAGCGTTTAAACGTCCAAAACTTATGACGCACCACTTAATATCGGTTTACTGCACTCGGCCCGTTTGTTTAGTATTGACACGAAAATTTTAACATAATCGGTCATGACCGGCGGCTCGACTAATTAAAGTTTCTCACGCGTAACGTATTCGCCGGGATTCTCCGCTACACTCCGTACCGAGTGTCGAATAACTCGTTGACAAACGGGGTGTGGAGGGGGGGGAAATGTTCCCTTCGGAATGTTACGTTATCACGTTTATGACGTCCCTTATATTATTAATTCGTGTCATAATCTTTCGGCAAGTATGCTTAAAAAAAAAAAAGAGTTTCTCTACCTATTGAAACGTTCAATATTCTCTCACCCATATGATTAAAAAAAAAAAAAAAATGAATATCTTTTAACCGTCTCTATTAGTGATTTTTCCCCCGCCGCAAGCACTTCGGTTAGGAACCGAATCATTTCTAAACACTTATTAACAAATATACTATAAACAAAACACGTAATTTTTTTGTATTTATTTGTTTAAAAGACATTTTGAACGTTTAAATTTAAGACTCCGTTACGTTTCGACAATCACCATAATCACGACATAACATACTAAAAACAACGACTATAATCATACAAGAGGTAATCGTAATAATAGTGATACTATTAGAAACACTAAAACTACATAATTAAACTAAAAAACTAAAAAAAAAATTAACGTATTAAACAATAAAATCGAATTAGAAAACCAGCCGACGACACCAACCGAAAAATTGAAAATAATTACACACGTGGTGTGGTTGAGCATAAGATATTTACAATATTATTAGGGGGAACCTCAAAGGCGCGTAATTGCAACAGCGTCGGGGCCCTAAAATTGTCCAAAAGTAGGGCGGGCAAACGTTATAGGTGCGAGAGATTATAAATCTGTTCCTCCTGGTGCCGGGATGGCGAGGGAGAATTGTTGAAACGTAACTCAAAAGGATTTGGAAGATTGTGGACTGTACACGAATTATTATAGTAAACCGAACGATGTATTCTCTAGTTAAATTGAGATTATGAAATCAAGGTCGTTTATTTTTTTCCTCACAAATTCCTAGTGCTGTTTTATTATGCGAACGTAATTCCATCGAATAATACTCTACTACATAATACGTATGTATTATACGACCGTTTTATTATATTACGCGGTTCGATAAATTCGGCTTGTTCGCGTGCACGTGTTACACGGGCGCCTAATAGTCTAGGTAGGAAAACGCGTGTGTTTAACGTATATTTTTTGGGAAGTTTTAAATTTATTTATTTTTCGCGCTATCGGATTCGATTTATGTAAAGTTCGTGTGGCCCGACAACGTTATGACAATACGCGCATATATTGTGACGATATGCCAGGAACAGGACGAGGCCATCAAACCGTGATGACTACTATATATATATAAATATATATATATTATATATATATATAATATTGGTATATACGGCGCGTCTGGTAACTTACCGACACGCGTATTATATGCGTCGCATAGTAATCCGATTAATGCGCACAAGTTTCGCCCGTTTTAATATATTAAAATCGTGTCAAACGCGCTACGCGTACCGCCGCGAACAATAATAAAACACAAAGATTTCGTGTCGTGTTCGCGGCGGCTGAGGTGGAAAATTACGACGGCGACAATAATTATTATTAACGTTATATTATTCAGAACATAACGCCAGTGTTGTATAAAGATAAATATTAATTTATCTATTGATAAAGATAAAAGATGTTGGACAATGAAATTATCTAGATTAAGATAAAAGAAATTATCCAGATAGAGATAAGTTATTAAATATTACAATTTACCTAAATCAGTTTTTCGCAAAGTGAGCGATAACGCCCCCTTGTAGGCGTTAGTAGCCTCCAGGTGGGGGGGGGCGGTAAAAGGCCCAAAGAAGTTTGGGGGGCGTTGGGGCGGTCTAGGGGGCGATAGCTGATTAAAAAAAGCGAAAAATTATATAATCCTGAAATTTCAAACTGAAATTAAACACCTACAGGCTACAAGCAACAATTATACTACATCAGTAATTTTAACAATTTCCTTCTTATTACTCATCCATTTTTGTTTTATCTATCAAGTCTTTCGTACGTCCGTATTTCTTATGTTTGAACGCTGCGACTTACGACTGTATTTAAGTAAATTCGAGCATTGTATTGTCTCTGTCGTTTTTTCTTTACTTCTATTACGTGTAAAAAAAAAAATTGGTTCTTTTTTTTTTGCATTCACTGGAGCAGGAAAAGAAAACCAAACAGTCTGACAAACGTGAGACGAGCGTTAGAGACGGTTCGTGGCACACGGTGTCGCGTTTGAGTTTTCAGCGTCAGTCTGCGGTAACCGAGGCACACATAATACGCGTCTCGGCAACAAAGATTTTGAAATAAAACGCGTTGGCTGGTACTTCAATGTATCCCTGTCAACTCTGCTACTTTATCAATCGACAATCTGCGTTGATCACTCCATGAATTTTCTAGACACATTTTTCGTCTTTGAGTGTGAAAATTCGACATTTTCAAAGCGAGAAAAACGTATGAAAACTCTCGTTTTATTCACAGCGTATTTGTTCTTTATAAAATTATTGTAGCTTTAAAATCAAATAGCGAAATCACTAAGTTTAGACGATTTTGTGGAGAGATTTGGAAATATACATAAAATAGACGGCGTATGAAGTATTGAAAGTTATCAGCATTTAAATTAATAAAATATTAAATTAAAATTTTTAAACAAGCAGTAAATTGCCCTTGCATTCGTTATTTCTAAGCCACTTATTTCTTGTACTCTTACTCTCTAAGTTATGTCGTACTTTAAAATGTGTTGGGGTTTGTAATTCACCCGAACTACGAAAAGCTATGAAGCAGATATGTAGCAAAATAATTTAAAACAAATCTTTGTTAAATACTTGGGATATTTTTTCCAAGAAAGACCCAACCCCTTCACTGAGGAACATCTCTAGTTAGTTTTTAGTGGCTGAGGCCGTTGGGCGTTGGGCACCAAAAATGTATGGCCCCCCTGTTGAAAAAATCCCGGTTACGTGCCTGGACGTCTAACGTCATGAGACCTAAAAATAATTTGATTGCCCAAAAATTAAAACACTTGTGGCAATGACACTGTAATATATACGACTAATAAAAGATGATGTCTACGACATTTTTTTTTCCAAATAATAATTTACTACAATGTGTTATTAAAACCCTACACAAAAAAAAAAAAATTAAAAAGTTAAAATTAAAATAAAAAAATTATTTATTTAGGTAAATTAAATTGTGACCTGCATACGAGACAAATAAGGATATATAATAAAGACAGTCAGACAATGAGAGTAAACGCAAAATGAAAGAATAATTTACACGTTCGAAGTCATAAAAATATATGAACTCTGCTAAATTTTGTACTTAATGTAAAATAATCGCTTTACTTATTTTTTAACCACTGTTGTAATATAATTCATAAAAATAAAGTATTTTGATTTTTATATTATACTTAATATGTAAAACGATTAAAATCTCGTTTTATATGTGTTAATTCGTCAAAACCGCGAAGTTCTATTTAATTATACCGGTTGAAGTGAAAACATTTAAAAGGACAATATTAACTTCCGATTATTTTTACGGGGGGAGGAGGAACGCGAGATTTGTAAAAAAGAAATTATGACCAAAATCAAAACAATATGCCATTGAAAACTAATTACTCGCGTTATTTAAACCTGTGGAATATGTAAAACAATGCGACGAAAAAGTGGAAAATATTAAAAAAAAAATTAAAAAAAAATAATAGCATAGTAGTGTAATATATTGTATAGTACTATAGTCGCATTTACGCTATATACTATACGAATTAAATTCGTAGTTGACTTTAGTTTTAAAATAAATGTTTTTTTTTTTTGTAGTTTCAGTGCCGTTATCATTGATAAATGATAACCAAGAGGGGACTTCAATGTTAAAACGGTTAGAGAACTACTATGGTTTCCGCAGTATTACAAAAAAAACCTATCCGTACAACTTTTGGGCTCGAATAGCGATTCTCCGATCGTTACATATGTTTGGTAAAAATCCGGTAACCGATTTCGTCTATTTGGTCTAGTTAGAGAGTTAATTTTTCTAATTTTAAATTTTAAAGTGTCACAGAAAAATTATATATATAAGGACTGTAAAAACGCGATTTGGTCAAAAGTCACACGTAGTAATTATTTATTATCCACGTAATTTCGAAAATGATGAAAAAAAAACCCCCCACAGTTTTGTAAATTATATTGAATTTCCGCTCTATCTAGGACAATAGTACGCGATGAGTACATTTGGATGCCAAAAACAAACAAATAAATTGTATTTTCATGAATTAAATTTCCTTCTTATTACTCATCCATTTTGTTTTATCTATCAAGTCTTTCGTACGTCCGTATTTCTTATGTTTGAACGCTACGACTTACGACTGTATTTAAGTAAATTCGAGCATTGTATTGTCTCTGTCGTTTTTTCTTTACTTCTATTACGTGTAAAAAAAAAATTGGTTCTTTTTTTTTTGCATTCACTGGAGCAGGAAAAGAAAACCAAACAGTCTGACAAACGTGAGACGAGCGTTAGAGACGGTTCGTGGCACACGGTGTCGCGTTTGAGTTTTCAGTGTCAGTCTGCGGTAACCAAGGCACACATAATACGCGTCTCGGCAACAAAGATTCTGAAATAAAACGCGTTGGCTGGTACATCAATGTATCCCTGTCAACTCTGCTACTTTATCAATCGACAATCTGCGTTGATCACTCCATGAATTTTCTAGACACATTTTTCGTCTTTGAGTGTGAAAATTCGACATTTTCAAAGCGAGAAAAACGTATGAAAACTCTCGTTTTATTCACAGCGTATTTGTTCTTTATAAAATTATTGTAGCTTTAAAATCAAATAGCGAAATCACTAAGTTTAGACGATTTTGTGGAGAGATTTGGAAATATACATAAAAATAGACGGCGTATGAAGTATTGAAAGTTATCAGCATTTAAATTAATAAAATATTAAATTAAAATTTTTAAACAAGCAGTAAATTGCCCTTGCATTCGTTATTTCTAAGCCACTTATTTCTTGTACTCTTACTCTCTAAGTTATGTCGTACTTTAAAATGTGTTGGGGTTTGTAATTTACCACGAACTACGAAAAGCTATGAAGCAGATATGTAGCAAAATAATTTAAAACAAATCTTTGTTAAATACTTGGGATATTTTTCCAAGAAAGACCCAACCCTTCACTGAGGAACATCTCTAGTTAGTTTTTAGTGGCTGAGGCCGTTGGGCGTTGGGCACCAAAAATGTATGGCCCCCCTGTTGAAAAAATCCCGGTTACGTGCCTGGACGTCTAACGTCATGAGACCTAAAAATAATTTGATTGCCCAAAAATTAAAACACTTGTGGCAATGACACTATAATATATACGACTAATAAAAGATGATGTCTACGACATTTTTTTTTCCAAATAATAATTTACTACAATGTGTTATTAAAACCCTACAAAAAAAAAAAAAATTAAAAAGTTAAAATTAAAATAAAAAAATTATTTATTTAGGTAAATTAAATTGTGACCTGCATACGAGACAAATAAGGATATATAATAAAGACAGTCAGACAATGAGAGTAAACGCAAAATGAAAGAATAATTTACACGTTCGAAGTCATAAAAATATATGAACTCTGCTAAATTTTGTACTTAATGTAAAATAATCGCTTTACTTATTTTTTAACCACTGTTGTAATATAATTCATAAAAATAAAGTATTTTGATTTTTATATTATACTTAATATGTAAAAACGATTAAAAATCTCGTTTTATATGTGTTAATTCGTCAAAAACCGCGAAGTTCTATTTAATTATACCGGTTGAAGTGAAAACATTTAAAAAGGACAATATTAACTTCCGATTATTTTTACGGAGGGGGGGAGGAGGGAACGCGAGATTTGTAAAAAAGAAATTATGACCAAAATCAAAACAATATGCCATTAAAAACTAATTACTCGCGTAATTTAAACCTGTGGAATATGTAAAACAATGCGACGAAAAAGTGGAAAATATTAAAAAAAAAATTTAAAAATAATAATAGCATAGTGTAATATACAGTAAAGTCGCATTTACGATATATATTATACGAATTTAATTTGTAGTTGAATTTAGTTTTAAAATAAATACACATAAATGTTTTTTGTAGTTTCAGTGCCGTTATCATTGATAAATGATAACCAAGAGGGGACTTCAATGTTAAAACGGTTAGAGAACTACTATGGTTTCCGCAGTATTACAAAAAATACCTATCCGTACAACTTTTGGGCTAGAATAGCTGTTCTCCGATCGTCACATAGTATGTTTGGTAAAAATCCGGTAACCGATTTCGTCTATTTGGTCTAGTTTGAGAGTTAATTTTTCTAATTTTAAATTTTAAAGTGTCACAGAAAAATTATATATATAAGGACTGTAAAAACGCGATTTGGTCAAAAGTCACACGTAGTAATTATTTATTATCCACGTAATTTCGAAAATGATGAAAAAAAAACCCCCCACAGTTTTGTAAATTATATTGAATTTCCGCTCTATCTAGGACAATAGTACGCGATGAGTACATCTGGATGCCAAAAACAAACAAATAAATTGTATTTTCATGAATTAATGAACCGTGTATATAATATTTATATTACGTACTGCACAAAATGCGACTTGTACGTTTTCCAATTATCAAACGAATGTATTTTAGGTGCCTTCAAATATATTGTCGCTTCTTGTTGGTGTTAAATAAATAATTTCAATTTTCTAAATTTTCTTCAACGCGTACATACGCGTGATTTATATTTTAGTCATTTGGAATCCGGAAATAGTTCACCGAAAAAAAAAAATTTTTAAAGTACGTCGATGAAGATAAAAGAAATTTGAAAATAGTCTAAAATTCTAATCAGAGATACATAATTTCATTTTTTAGAGGTACGGTTCAGTCGGTTCATTGAAACGTCTATTTTCTATATTACGTTCGTTATATTTGTATTTTTTTTCTACTTATTTAGATTACCTAAACGTGAAACTTATAGAGCTCAAATACTTTAAAACTAATGAAAATATGAATTAAAATTAATTTTTTCTATTTTGTTTTTTTATTGCGTTTAAACGGTCTGCGTTTAAAAGGCATCGCAACTAACTCTAAAATCTCCGTCTACGTAATTCACTTAAGCAACACCCGCAGCTCGCCACTTTTTTTTTTCTTTTCTATATTATTATTATTATTTCTGTTATGGAAGGTTTTTTTTCTGTTCTGTTTTTTTTTGTTCTTGTGTTTGTTTCGTTGTATTTTTATTTTTTTTTTTTTTTTTTCTAGAAAGTTAGCTATTATATATACTTTTTAAATTATTAATAGCGAAACACGTCATTTGTAGAGACACAATTTAAAAGTTGGGTAATAAACATAGTGTGTGATACTGTGATACATACATTTTTTCGGGACGTTATATAAAATCACTCGTCGCTTAGGAATTTTTATATAAAAATTTGTACCTACCAGCTGAATTACCCGTGCACTGTTTTGAACGGAATTTCATCGTAGGAAATAATGAACTTTTATGTATTATATTCAAAAAATGTGTGCAGAAAATTTATGCAGGGTTATAGATATTTGAAGAATTAATACCAATTTTAATTGATTATTATTTGTGAATAAACAACACGGATAATGCAATTAATTCAATCAATCGGTACCGTCAGTTGAACAATTATTTTTATTTTTACGATAATTGCAATTATTTTTTACGCGACCAAATCATACCGTGAATAAAATGGGATTTAATTCGAAATTCAAACAACCAAGGTCGGTAACCAAGGAAACTTGTTATATGTTTCCCCTGGCGGAAGAAACTTAAAAGTTAGGTTTGGCCTTTAGTTAATCGACGTCTTTCGCATTTAGCACATTATAATATAGCGCAGCCGTTTGGTCGCCTACAAGCAGTGGTTGAAGTGGAGGGAGGAATATTGGGAATATCTCTCCACTTCGTTTAGTTAGCATATTCCATACCCCTCACTTATTTCGTTTAAAATTATTCATCTCTCTTGGATTAATAAGTTGCCTATTTCTTTTTTAGAAAAATATTCTTAAATTTTTTATTTTCTTTATAAAAAATATTTTGTTTTCTAGTATTTTAACATTAAGTAGATCTAAACGTCGTTTAATCATAATCACAAAAAAAATATGGTTCACCGTCAATGTTTATAATATAATCTATTAACCTTGGTTCGACGTGATCTTTGTTAATGCGATATCACACAATATTTCGTGATAATATAATTGGCGTAATTTGACAAGAACATTCGCTGGTCACTATTCGCTGCAACCATACAGTATTCTGTGGTGTAGGCGTATGCACATTCGAATATCCAAGATTAATTAAAGGAATTTTTTATATTTCATACATCGTACGAGTAAAAAAACATACGTTTCATATTTCTATGAAAACAAAATTTAGGGATCAACTGTATTACTTCCATCTAGTGACGTTACTTGAGAGGGACGGTGGTAAGTATTTGCCCCCCTTGTTGACAGTGGGCCGGTTTTCGAGCCATTTGTTAAAAACATTCTTTTTTCTGTTTATTTTTCAACAATATGGACCGTCATTGCTCCACATTTGAAAACTCTTAAATAACGACACTGCTTCCATCCCCCCTTCCCACTTATTTTGATTCACTTCGACCACTACTGCAATACGAGGAACGTATCACACGCTTATTTTTACACATTATATAGACAAAAAAAAAAACCACAATATACTCAATAGGGTCTCTGTCATTACGGACGTCTTAGTGCTCCGATCGAAATATAAATACACTTAAGCGAATATCCTCCGATCACGTTGCGTGCCGATATAATATACGTGTAATATCATACGTCTTGTCCTGTGTATACAGCTGAGGGAATATTACGCGGGATATGGCGACGATGACCACGTGAAAATAATTGCTTCTATAATGTACTCGTATATAATACGACGTGAACGACCCCTTTTTGTATAGCGTTTCAGTGCTATCTTATTACAGCCGTTTTACGTTGTGTGGAAAACGCGACGTGTGCCGGTATATTTCACGTGTGCGTATGCTGAAGCGCAAAAGTCTCACGGAGTCCTCGCCGTTTGGAAAAGTTATAACACGCGAATTTCCACAAAAACAAAAGTAATATCCTGCCATCGTCCAGTAGCGTATATGCGACCGGAGTTTGGCAAAAATGGTTGGCGTTTGATTTTATACACGAGTGGTGAAAACGATCTGTATCGCAAAGGCTGGGGGCGGGTAAACTAGTTTTTTTTTTACAAATGTTGAGTCAAGTTAATATTCAACAAATACAAGTTTAGTTGAAAGTTATTATTTTTTTTTACCAATTTAGAAAAAAAGTTATTATTAACTGTGTTAAAATACGGAATTTTTTAATTAGCGACATAAAAAAAAAATATTAAATCGCACAAAAAAAATGAGAAGGCCTCTAAGAATTTTTTTATTTAAAACTTATTTCAAACAAAAAGCGGCGTGAACCCGACATTTTTATGAAACCGTCCTTACTTTTACCACCGAACTAACCCCACAACCCACGTAATAACTATGCAACATCAACACTGTTCTAAACATTGCAAAACTCAATTCGAAAATTTATTATACATTTTTTTTTCTTACAAAAAGTTAAATAACTTAATTAGAATTCACTTAACTAAAAATTATCATTGTCCAACTTTGCGTGTCGCGTATGTATTTATATACAGGCCAAGGAAGGTGTAGGATTTGCATATTTCGTCGGAATTATGTGAAAATATTTAATAGAAACCTAAATCCGACATTGTATTTCGCAAGATATTAACTTCATTTATTTTCCCCCGAAAAGCTTTTCGAAAGGCGTACCACAAAAACACACTCAATACACTCAAAACCATAAGATTATATCCTATCCTCTTCGGTAATACACGCATTACGCGTGTAATATTTAATATTCCTACTCTCTGTCGCAGCATCACAGCTTACGATCGAATTTATACTTTATTATCATAATTATTATTGTTTTAATGGAGGCTCGGAGCGATTTCTAATTAATATCGGCGTTCGAACCAATTAGCGCAAGCAAGAAGTTAACGACGATGACGATGACGATGGCGACGACGACGACGAAGACGGTGATGACGATTTGATTGGATCCATCGTTATAATAACGACGCCGCGATGTCTTAGCCCCTACCATATTGACGCTGTGAACACGCTGTGCACTCGCATTATCAATTAAAAGATTGTCGCTGATGCTTTATTGCTCCGCGCTGAATCGTTAATCTAAAACTTCTCCGAGATCTACGCAAATCCATTCACGGCCGTTGAATACGGCACTTCGCCGTTTTATGGAATGCTATCGTACGAATTCCGCTCTTCCAGTGACCTCCGCTGTGCGATCATCAAAATAAAATTTTGAAATTTTGCTTCAAATATCCATATAATAGATTATATTTTCATGTAAATAAATACATTTAAACGTATTAAAATTATTGTTTTTAAATTCTGTGATATATTTGTGGCGACGAAAGATGATCATATTCTGCTCCAAGTTTTTTTCTGCACATACGTTAATAGTATAAATATTTACAAACCTGTGTGAACGATAGAGTTTAACCTAGTCAGCAGATACTAATTTACATATTTCGCTGATACTTCACATTGACGTGTAATTACAATGGCCGATCAATTTCCCTTTATACTGTCAAAGGGTTTGTGATCGTCGATATAATGTATATATTCCGGACTGCGGTTAAGATAACATGTTCAAAATAATTACATGCCATGAACTTGAATAATAGTAATTACGAAACCATATATTTTTAACTTCCTGTTAACCACAATTACCGTAGGCATCACCATTCTGACGTGTACAAGCTTTAGCACTTGGAGGTCGCAGCGCCTTGCCATTGACTGCTACGTTCTTATTTTGCGAACCGGTTTTTCCAACAAAAACACTCCGTTCACTCCGTGTAAAAAAAGCGCTAAGTGAGAAAAAAACTTAAAGATAACTTTTTTTAAATGTGTGATATAAGGTAGAATCTAAGTAATAATGGTCTTATGTGTAAAACGTAAATATTGGTAATTAATCGGAATTGAATAAAAATGAAATATTTATATTTATTCATAATATGAATTATTTTAACTGAAATAAATCCAAATTTAGTTTACTTAGCCGGAAGATTTAGTTCTAAATTTAGTCTGAAAGTGTATAGTCAATAGTCAAGCACCATATATTATGCAATAAATAATGCAGATTCTATTAATATAAATAATTCGTTTCCCGTTGTTACACGTTTAGGCTAAATTTTAAACGTTAAATGAATAATCTAAACTTTCGCTGGATAAAACACGGCAAAACAATCAAATAATAATTGCCACGGGATACGTGATAGAACGCCACACATACATGCCAAATGCCGAATGACTAATGAGCTATGAATGCGAGAACGCTAGTACGTCGACTGCCGTCGGCCGTCGTCGCCGTCGTTCGTTTGATGAGTTTGTGTTTAGCGGTGGGGGAAAGTAATAGCGGGAGAATTATCGTAACGCACGCCGCCGCCGCACTGCGCGACCGGCAATTAAAATAATATAAATTGACCCATGGGCGTATTTATGGAAGGGGCTGATGGTGCTTCAGCTCCCCCGAAATTTCAGGAACTTTCTTAACTAATTCCTATGCCCTATGGCTATAGGATGTAATAGTTTTAATAAATTCCTAATGTGTAGTTGTTTTAATAGAATTTGGTAATTTGTCCTATTTTTAAGATTTAGTCTTGGATTAGAATTTAGAAATAACTCAACAATGATATTTACTCAATGCCTCAGACCCCCAAAAAAAAAAAAATTTCTAAATACGCCCCTGAATTGACCACTAAAATATTCAATATTTTTTGCTCGTAACACAAACAATATTCAAGTAATTCCATTGAAAGTTACAAAAACACATACCCCATGTTTTTCTCGATCGATTAATACATCATTCTAACGATTTGGTCCATGTAGTGGACATGTAGGCTTGACGAAAAAAACTAAAATATTTACACGGTTTAAATTGGAACGTTTGGTTTTGTGTAATATATACACGGTCGCGATGCTACGCTCTTTTTTTTTTTTACTTAGCTTCGCTACACTACGTCGCTGGATGAGTAAAATATATCGGTATGACACAGTTGTATCGTGTGACATTAATTCCAGTAGGAGGTGTGCAGTAGGTCGTAAACATTGGTGCCTGATCATATGATATATTTGATTAACTGTTTTCATACCTCTACAAAACATAGTACGCATATTATTGCTACTCCGGGTAGTATATAAATAAATTTTGAATTCAATTTATAAAAAATACCTAATATTTTATTTTTAATACCTATAGTAATACGGTAACCATCCACGGGTTCCGTGGACTACGGATGTCTGTTCAATTGGGTGACGAAGACAGAGGCTTGTGATATAGTCGCTTTTTGTAAAATAATAAAAGAATTCACGAATACGATTAGAAAAACTAATTTTAAAATTAGACAATTAACTATTTACGAATTTCACTTTTTATTTTTAACGATTTATTCAGCACGACATTGTTAAGCTCACATATCCGATGTTAAACATATGTTTTCCTGCACAATCGTCGACATGCGCCAATTTTACGCGAAAATTATTTATATAATATTCTCGTATATCCTCGGAAACACATAAAGTTATAATTAGTGTTTGGGACTTTAGCATTTGCATAACCACACTGGACGTATAGTAAAACATAATATAGCAGAGCTATTATAACAAACACGTTTCACAGTTCAAACATATGAAAATTATTGATTTTTCATATTTCGGAGATTTTTTTTTTGTTATGTTAACCAAATATTTTGTCAGTTTTATGCACATATAGTTTTGTATAATTTTGTATTTTTATACATTTTCGATGAATATTGGTCAACAATTATTTTTTATTTTCAACGAATAAAAACAATGTATATATTAATAATCACATTCTACTGTTTTTGTTAGCGTCGTAAAGATATTTTTATTTATTTATTTATTTTTTAACTTAAATTAATTTAATATTTTTAAATGCTAAATTCGCATCCACTTAGACGAATTTAAAATGTTTTATTCGTATAGTTTGTATATAAACGTAACATTTACTTAATATTATTATAAAATTACAATTTATTTTTTTTTACCGCAAATTTTATAATAACGGGAAATCGTCAAAAAAGAAAAAAAGCCGTACGAATAATAATATCCACTTATAGTTTTCCCACACCGGATTTCCAGAATTTTTATATTTTTTTTCCCTATACAAAACCGGGCCGTTTTCATATTTCGCATGATCTATATAGTATTCGACATCATTATAATATCGACACTGACCCGGTCCCAAACGGACGACGAAAAAAATCGCGCCGGTGTATCCGTTAATGATTTCGGCTAACGGCTCGAAGGACTTTGTGAAAACCTGCGCGCTGCAGTATATTTGGACCGTTTCGAGTAAATTTGAACGGTTCGCAATATTCTTTTCAGCCGGTATAACGAAGCGAGAAAAAATAAATACCGGTTTCAAAGACCGAAATAAGTCCCGTCGACATTTTAACCTCAGTAAATAGAGAAATATTCGAAATATTACAGTAGTATTACATTACTATACGTAATATAATAGTATAGGTAGGTACATATATACAGTAGAACGCAGCGGAAATTGCCGCGTTTAAAATCCATCCGAAAACAGCGATTCGGATGGAAATCATGTTTTTTTTTTTTTAGCTACAACAGTGGATTCTCGAAAACATTGTTAAGTTGTATACACATTTATTTTATTTTTTTTTTTCGGTTCGCGACTGCTGTGTAGACTGCTCGCGTTTCGACGTGTAGTGAACGCGATTGCCAATTTTTCCTAATTTATTATTATACTTTACCCGTCTGTATTCGAGAAGCGTTTTATATTCGAGTTCTGAACACGTACACGCAGGATAAATAAAACCTTTCACGAATACGGAGAGGATTGGATGCGGAGTGATCACGCGACGCGGTACACGGACATATTTCTTGGGAACGTTTTCGAATTCTTTTGTTTATATTATATTATTTTCCCGGAGAAATAATACGTTTTTCGGTTGACGGTTTTGTTTCGGAGGAAATCAATGACTTTTACGATTTTTTCCGGTTTCTGTTCCGGTTAGATTTGTCGAAAACAAAAGTGTATTTTGATTCGAATTTGGGGTTTAAACAAAAATTTTTTAATTTCAGTTATGATTTTAATTGATTTTTTCCTTTGAAAAAAAATCGATATTGAAATAAAACGTAAAATAAAATCGACCATAATTGCTAAATTGCCCGGCTTTCACAATTATTAATTATTTTACAAAAAAAAAAAAAAAATGTCGATTTCGAGTCTCTGCATACATATAATCATAATATTTAAGTATTGTAATTCCCAAAAATTTTTAGGCACCTATAAAATCTCGATATGAACGTGTGAAATAAAGCTTTCATGGATTGTTGATTTATTCAGAATATTTTCAAGTGTAGCCATGTCTTCAGTACAGTTACAACGTCGGACCAGTAACTATACCGCTCTGAAGACGGACTCTGCAATGAGTCCGAAACTTCGGTCGAAAACCGAAGACGCGGATATATCTGAAAATATTCTGAATAAAACCGTTTGAAATTATAATAATATTATACCAATTAGTGCGGCAGTGGTTTTTTTTTCTTTTAAACACGCGGAAGTAGTGTATTAAAGTCGTTTTTAATCGACGTACCGAGATTTTATTTATTTGAAATTTTTGGTTAATTTTTTTTTCACTTACGCGTAAATCGACTCTTTGTAGATTTACGAATCGTTCGTGAACACGATGTCGAATATTTTTATATTATTAATTATCCAATATTTGCTTCGCTCCTGATAATTTATAAACGCGCGCGCGCCATGTTTTCAACATAACATTTCATTCGGAAAATTAAACGTGTTTGACTTGTGTGTACTTGAGGGTATTATAATATATATATAAAAAAAAGAAAATTAATTTTCGTTTCCTTTTCCCGTACCATGTACGTATATATAATATATGTTATAACGACGGTGGCCGTGTCCGCGTTACCCGTAAACATTTTACCGGTTATATCGAAGTTTCATGAAAAAAAAAAATAAAAAAAATAGGTGTCCCAATATTTTTGTTACCTACTCGAAAAGTCCTGTAAATATTTATCTCTTTTAATACGACGTGGAAAAAATCGATACCGTACGACAACAGGTTAAAAAAGAAAAAAAAAATACGTATCTTTCCTGCACGTCTAATATTTTACGAATATTTATTGTACACATACGTTTTTGGAAATTTTTGTGCGTTTCCTACACGGATTCAATAAGAGTACCTGAACTCAAAATTCGTCTGCGACATCGTGTAGAGTACAAACGATTTAGTACTCGCGCTGGTATCTATACGTCATACATGTGATGAGTGCAGGGTCTGTGAATAATGCCGTTGTATAATATTTGTCTGTGTATTAAATTTGTATTAAAAAAAAAAAATTATCCGATAGTTTTTTTTTACGACGAATCACGCGTACACACCATAAAAAAAAAAACAAATATATATATATTCCCAATAACCGCGCGATTGATAGCGATTTCGCCTGCCGTAGACACACATCCCTGCAGCAATTGCGACGCGAGTAAATGTGTTTTCAGCTGTTTTTGGCGGTGAAAAAAAAAAATTGTTTTCCTACGCGTGTACACATCATATTTTGTATAGTATAATATATAATATACGAGTGTTTGCTATTAATATATTTTTTTTTCCTCGCCTCTTTTGACTGTTTCGACGCGCGTAAATCGTCCCTGTTATACGGTCGGTGTGTGCGTTTTCTTTCCAATGAACACTGCGCGGATAATTCATGCGCACGCCTCTTATTTCCACGACATTCGTACAGAGAGGTATGCCATTTTTTTATTTTTTATTTTTACATTACACAATATACAATACGCGCACGTGCCATCGTCATACGAACGCGGATTCCTGAAAGTATGAATTATCGCACGAGTATAAAATACAAATACAGCTCGCATGTATTATACCGTAATGCGCGCGAGAGAGATTTATTTAATTTAAATAACACCTTCGCCGCCGCCGTCGTCCGCGGAGTTTATATTATATACGCGATAATAATAATAATAATAATAATAAATAAAATATTGAATTAAAAATCCGGTCCGTTTGTCGACGAAAAAACGAAAATAAAAAACTAAAAAAAATTCGTGAAACGATTTTTATCAAAAGCTATTTTAACGTTACGAATCCATATTTGGTATGAATAATATTACGAAATTGAACGCGTCGAGAATCGGCAGAGACGGGTGCCGTATATCTGTATTGAAGCCACTGAACTCGTACTCGTGGAACGCGTAGTATATCGATCAAAACGTGACCCCAGACAGTAGGACACCGTACGCATCCTATAAGATATAAAAGTCGTGGAGGATACGATGAAATATAATTTTTTCCATGATATTTATCATGTTTCGTTCGTGGACATATTAACTCGTAATGGACCGCGTATAGAGTGAGAGAGAGAGAGGTCCGGGGGTCGATATAATAGAACAAAAGAGACAGAGCTACGAGTTGGAACGGTCTACTGTCGCTTTCTTTTTTATTATTGACTATTGACTACTATGACAATTTATATCTATAATCGACATTTATCGATAAATGAATATAAATAATACGTGGGTGAAATAAATGGATTAGTTTTTTTTTCCACGTAATTCTCAACCCTTACTATCTATCATACGCATATTTTACGTCAACGAACTCTCTTAATCTATATGTACCTAACTGATAACGAATAGACGAGAGGTGTTGAATGCGCGGTCCATGACGGTTAACGTATAAATATAATACATTTTAAAAATTATTTCAGCCTTTAAATGTAATATCGTATACTCATATAGTATAACACGAGAAATCCACGTGATTCCGGATGAGTTAAGAGCCGGAAAGTCTTATTATTCGTTGTTATCGCACCACAATTTTATATTGCTATAATAGTGTATAGGTAATATTATAATAATATTCATCACAGAAAATTTTTTCTCCAAATATTTTTTAAAAACTTCTACGTTATGTGATTAATAATTTTAAAAAAATTTTCTTTCCAAAATATAGAAAATTTTCGCATTGTAAATATCATTCAATAACAATAAGTTATAGAAATATCATTAAAAAAATAAAACAAATCTCGTAATTTTTTTTTTTATAATTGTTATAAAATAATTGATGAAAAAGCTTTTTTTTTGTCTCGAAAATATGATTTTCTTTGTAATATTAATTTTCTAATAAATTCTTAACCATTTATCAGCATTCATGGAAAGTTACACGATGCTCTCGGGATGTATGACAAATCATCATAGTACCGCGATGTATGATGTGCATCGGGAAACTTCCAGACATCTCGATGGTCCAGGGGTACATAATGCATCTTCATACCCTAATCAAATAAAAATATGTAGTATTAGGCAGTTATTTTCAAAAAAAATTGTAATATTTATTTAAATAGGTACCTTGGTTATTAGTAATTTGTAAAAAAAAAAAAAAAACATATTGGGCCAGTTTCACCGAAATTTGTTAACCTTAACACGCTGTCAAGTTAACCAACCGAAATCAGCTTGTTCAAATTGTAATCGGCATTTTAAAACACCATAGATCCACTATAGTAAATTAGGTCATAATCGTCTATTTTTAATATTATATTATCACTTATCAGTTATCAAATTTCGTGATAACCAATAAGAACGTTAGAATCAAATTAGATAACCGTTTTGGTAATCCGACAAACATTAAACAATAATAATGTAATGGTGAAACTTATGTAATTTAACCGGAAGTTAAATTTAAACAAATCGTTAACTAACACTGTGTATTTAACAATAGTCGGCGAAACCGGCCCATTATTATACAAATCAATGATCGTTAAAAGTCGTTTATTAAAAACAAAGTACCCATTTCACTTTTTTCCTTTGGCCGGCCCAGAAATCTGATCTCTTGCATACCCTAATCATAAGGTCTGCGTCCGCCTACGTGGTCTCGCAGTAGTGTGGACCAGAGACGTCGCGGACGTTTTGCGCCGGAACAGAACCGTTTTTTACGATCAATACCGACATGTCGGCAGGGGCGCATTAAGAATCAATATTTAGAGATGGGAGGGGGGCAAATATAATTTGCCGCCCCTAAATTTACAGTTCAAATTAAAATTCCAACAGACTAAAACATATAATTCCAAATGTCCACGATCAGTGTGCCGCCCTCTAAAAATTGCCGCCCGGGGCAAACGCACCCTTTGCCCCCCACTTAATGCGCCCCTGCATGTCGGATGTAACAATCACGGAGTTAAGTGCGTATAATAATGACGGAATATATCGAATATTTCTCCCGTGTTCCGAGGGTAATCCGGAAGACACTAGGAAATCTTTTGATCCCATCACGACGATTACCCCGCCGCCGCCGGTATCGGACGGGGTCGCGCGATTAATACTACAAATATTTCACTGTTCGTAAAATTCTTTAATCATGATTAAACGAGCGGAGAAAAAAATAAAAATAAAGACAATGTTAAACGCGGCGTTAAATCGTTTTCGTCGTCGGCGTGATTTACTTTCACAAATAATTAATATGATTCCGTTGAAGATTTTCTATAGGAAGGAAAAAAAATTTATATAATATAACGCGTTTACTGCGACCATAAATCGTGTAACACAATATATAACTAACTATATACAAGCGCAGAATATTGTCCTACGTAGACGGTTCGTACGCGCGCAAACTTCGGTATGAAATCAAATTAGAAACGATTATATTTTGAATATTCTTTATTACTGACGGCATTTTACCGGAAAATAAAATATTCTTTTATTACGGTAGACACACCCGACCAAGGGCAAGTAAAAACAGCTGATAATTACAAACCGGTAGTCTGCAGGTAACTAACTCTATATGGATTTTGCAATTACGTTTTCGATCACGTTTCGGAACTCGTTCTAACAAATAATCAAAATTATTTCGAAATAATAAAATAATTTTAGTTTATATATTTTGTACGCTATTAAATAATGAAATCGATTTTTTTTATAAATATGTACAAAACGGAAATGCCCTACGTTCGTTGCACTGTAATACACGTTGGATTTCTCAATAAATGTACATATAATACTACTCGGACAACTACTGGATTCTCATATTACATTACGTCTGCAGGAAAATAAATATCGGTATTACGATGAATTTCGCGAAATGCTCGTTTAATATTTTCAAGAAAGATTTAATGTAAATTTTAAATAGATAATATTTCAATCAACGTATAATAAAAACGAAAACAGCGAAATTATTGTCAACAATTATACAGTGAATTAGTATAATATAGGAAACGATAGCGCGAAGAAATTTTTCAACGCCCACTTAAAACTTGTAACCGAAACGGCAATGTTAATTTTGTTATTAGCTCGTAACTATATATTATCATAAAATAAACGATTTTTTTTTTTCCATAATCAAGTTTAGGATATTTTAATAAACAATTTTTTGAACGTATACGTTTATATACTCTGTCTTTAGATCAATACACGTTTAATAAATATTAACGTATTTCGATATATTATGTGTTTTCGGTTTTTTTTTAAATTACCTATTTTCATTTTGGCAAATTTTTAATTCGCCGTTTTTACCATTCACAATTGTTCATTCTCTATTTCGGGGCGGCCGCCGGATACCATTTCAACGCGGCAAGTTTTCGTTTTGTTCAAGTCACGGAACTTCCACGACGACCGTGGAATTCGGTAAATTACTTAGCCAACAATTTTCACAGTCTTCCCTGGAGATGAAATGCGCGGACGTCCCCTCAAGATTTAAAGGACACGAGGTGAGATATGTATATTCCGTGATAATTATTTGTGTGCTCGGATCGTACGTGAGACGAAAACTTACCGTAGGTGTCGTTAATCTGCAGATATCGTGTAAACTAAATATATTTTTTTTTTTTTTTGTACGCAAATTATATATATAATATACGAATGGTGATCTGCGGCAGTGCTGACATAAGATTTCGGAAATCGCTCGTATTTAGAAAATTCCAAAAAATCGATTTGATTCTTCTGCTTTTTCTCACATTTTCCCGGGCGGATAACGAATTGTTATTTATTTTTGCATAAACCTTCGTTGTCTGCAACACGCGCGTATACGTACATCGCTAAGCAATAATATTCGATGTGAATTATTTTTTAGGACGAAAATAAATTACACGCTGGTATAAAAAAATATCTATGTATTATATATATATATATATGTGTGTGTGTGTGAGTACAATCGTTTTGAGTCGTTTGAGTTAAAATAAAAAAAAAAATATTCTCGTACGTTATAATATAAACGACCGAAAACGCGCAGTTCGTTTCTTATAATGTTTTCCGTCGTAAAATAGTGAAAGGAAGACAAAAACAATTTTCCCGTTTTTTTTTTTTTTTATATGTTTTCGATATTACATCAAAGAACGTATTTATATTCTAGAAATGTAACGTAGTTATTGGATCATTTAATACCGTTGTTAGTGTCGCGTGAACGCTCATACGAATTTATATGTTGCCGGCGGACGGGATTGGAGAAGGCGATGAAATGTACATTTAAAATTGTAAGTATTCTCCACCCCTCTTGCACTACCTATAAAAACGTACTATACCTTTCTAAGTTTCGAATATAAAAAAAAACCCTCCTTATTTTCCGTCAAAGTAAGAAACGTATTTTATTCGTTTACGCAGTACAGTTGAATAAAGAAAAAACGCGTATCCGGCTCGACTTATTATCGTTGGCTATTTTAATATTTATACGTGAAATACTGAAACGATCATATAGGTACCTACGTATTATCACACGGATTTGTGATTTTATTCGTCTAGTATGTAATGCGGTTCGTCGGGGTTTTTCGAACGACCAATTTTGTAATATTAGAAGGAAAATAAACGTAAGACATTGTAATTTTTCAGGAGAGATGTGGAAACGCGATACAATCGATTAATTAAATCAGTGTTTCTTAAACCGCGTTTGACCCTGGGGTTGTTCCGTGGAGATCACTCAAGGGTTCCGGCGAAACTTTGGTGTTTTTTTTTTTAATTTTCAAAACATTCAAGAAAATTACGTTACATTTATACAGTACGATTAAACAATCGTCAGTCGACGATGTTTGATCGATATGATTGACTCTTGAACACTCTAACAACACAAAGTCTGCGGTCGACAACGTACGATTGCATAGATATCGAAAAACTAGTGAGTAACGTACCCGTGTAATATAACAGATTATAGTTTAGTTTCTAACGTACATATACGATCGTGCGTCTTGCCATATTTTGTTATATAGTTGTGTGAATTACAAGTTTTCGCTATTGTATTTAAACTTTATTGGTTTTATCGTGGATGAAATTAAGCAACGCCATACAACGCATTGAAATTGAAATCCGTATAAATTAAAGTATATACAAAATATTTTTGAATTCAATATTATTATTTGAAATAATTGTCATTTGTGTTACAAATAATCCCTATATAGGATGTTGAATCAATACTATTGTAACGAAATAGAGGTTCCACGATAAATGTAGGCATTAAAAAAAGTTTTCGCTCATAAAAAAACGTTAAGAAACGCTTATTAATTAAATAACTAATGACTAATTAAATATTGATTTGTCGGTGCAGTAATTGACCGAATAGATAGGTGTAAAACGTTCATATATTGATTTTTGGTCCATACACAAAAGTTGTCTTTTTTGTACGTACAAAAATATTTTCATACCCTGAACGCGAGGGACGTCGGCTCCGCCTATGACGGACACCGAGAATAATCAAAATAATAAATTAATTCGTTTTAATAATCGACTTTATAATATTATATTGAAAACAATTCACATTACAATAATAATAATAGCAATAAATAATACAAATCGCAGTACAAATAAAATAAAACATCGCCGCTCCGTCGTGTGGTGTGTTCGTATTCAGGCACGAATATCGCGGGATTTAATACGTTTCAATTAGGTTTTGTGTTTTCCCACGCACACGCCACGAGAGTCCATAGATGTGTACGTATATAGTTATGCGTATTTCGGGCTAGACTTCGCTTAATAACGCGCGCGTTTGATGGTAATGAATTATTATACATGGACATGTGCGAGGATAAACTTTGGATGAGACCTGGATGGACACGAAGAAAATGAAAACAATATATACGCGGCGTTGAAGGTGCGCGCGAAGGGAGGAATGGACAGTGTGCGAGATTACGCGTTGTCGTATGACAGAAAGATAAATGTGTTTCTGTTTCGCGGAGCGCACCGTCCACCATCACCGCCGCCACCGGTCAGACTGTTAATTTCTCGCTGGTAAACTAAAACCTAACTCGTACGAGGCAGTGAAACGTAATGACTTTTATTTACATAAATTAAACAAGCACACACAAAAACAAACGATACATTACAAAACATTTTTTTTTTTTTTTAAAATAATACAATAGAAAATCGGATAAATTCCGTATTCTGACCGCGCCGCCGTCGCTACGCGCAGCGGGCTCGATTGTAATTAAATTTGAAAATTGACAAATCAAAAAGAACGCCAGTCAATTTTTGCACCTGGTGATCCTTCTAAGTATGTCCGTGCACGTCCGGATTTTCATCACGACGTCTTGTTGCATTAGATTGAAACACATGGCGATCAGGGCCATGCCCAGCATCAGGTACATGGAACACAGTATGAAGCTGAGCTCGACGCCTTTTATCGAATACGCCTCGTTCCCGTGCTCGGTGACGTTTTTGCCCGGCACGAAGTCACCGAAACCGATGGTGCTCAACGATATGAAACAGAAGTAGGACGCGTCGAAGAATTCCCACTTCTCCCATTTGGAAAACAGCACGGCGCCTCCGGATATGAACCTTTGACGAAAACAAAAAAAGAAATCATCAACACCGATCGACACGAAAACAACCGGTGTGTGTTGCACAGTGCCGTAGATAGGATTTTTATATGGGGGGTTCAGTGCTATCTTGATTCGTGCACTATTATTATAATCGTGTATCGTAATGATTTATCAGCACAAAAATCTATAATCATGTTTATCAATGTTTATAATGGCATAGACCAAATTAAACATTTATACATAATGTTATTATACACATTGTTATTAGGTACTTTATTTTTCATAAATAACAAATCTACTTAACATCAAGATGTTGGTAAAATCTAAATATGAACATACATTTGACTGTAACATTTGCAATGCTGTTGTGCGTAAAAAAAATATTGAAATTTCTACTTTTCCGATGTTCAAGGGGGGTTTGGACCCCCTAAATCCCCGTGTCTACGGCCCTGGTGTTGCATGCTAAAAAGACCAATGCCCATGTTACGGACATCGAGGACGAGTATTGAAAACTTAAGTCAAGGTAATTGATTTTAATTTGATTTATGTAATTTAGGAGAAGAAAAAATATCACTTGTAACTCTATAAGTTACTTATTTTCGGTAGACTTCTCGCGATAACTCATCGTCACAAAGTTATCACAAGCAGTTTAAAAACAATAAATAATTTTTTTTCCCAAGTTAAATTTTACCTTTCAACTGACCGACCAAATTTATAAAAAAAAAAAATGTATTATTATTATTATTATTATTATTATTATTATTATTATTATTATTATTTTACGCCTTACAGAGTCGAGTAGGTAATTAGCGAAAAACGGGGTTTTTTTTCCGGAAAATATAAATTTAAAAAAAAAAAACGGGAAATGCTTTCAGAGAATAAATACGCCGCGGTATAGTCGAGACGAAGAAAAAAAAACACAATTCCTGTGATTTAGTTTTACCTCTTATTTAAGTATTCGAACGTGTGCGCGGGGAATGATGAAATCCGTCGCGACGGATTTAACGAGAACGTAATAACCGGCGTTGTTTTCCATTTTAATAATAATAATAATATGCGCGCGCTCGGTTCTAAGGCGTGTAAAATCGTCGGCGACATTATAATATAACGTTACAATTATTTCAAACAATAATAACTGTCGCGGTTTTCGTCGAAATCCCATTCGTTTCGTGTTCGCGGGATTATAATATAATATTTATTAAAAAAATATATATATATTTACAATAATAAGTATATTATATAAATTTATGACGCACCGCAGACCTGTGCGTTTACCGGGAGGCGGTGGTTTATGAGTAGTGATGGACACTACCGAGTGAAAACTATCGAATAACTCGATACTTTCGAAACGTCTGTTTATTCGTTTGTTTTTAAAAACTATCGAACAGTTTTCTGTGTGCAAGAAAATCTATTCACACAACCGAGCGAAAACTATCGAGCGATTCAATCGATAGTTTTTTCTACATATTCCATACAGAATACTATCTATTCGTTTGAAAAAACACTCTGTAGTTTATTAAACTATCGATAGTCAAAAATAGTCGGTACCGCCCATCACCGTTTATGAACCGTTTGCAAGGATACGACCACCGCCCGGGTAAATTACGTCGCGTATAAAAATACACAAGCCTCCATTAATCCATCGTTCGCCTCGGGTTAAAGTGGTGATTTCGATAAAGTCAAAATAATCGTTAAAATAATAATTCGCGTATTGTACAACGTTATACACACCGTGTTTTTGTACGGAATGGGCACATCACGCGCACCTTTGTCATCACCCGAAGGGAGTGAAAAAGTAATTTTTCTAAAATACCCCTTGTTTTCATTACAATATTATAGAAGGTAACGAGCCGCGGGGTGTTATGAATGTCTATAAGTAAGTGAATTACTTAGATAAAGATTTTAGAGTTTATAAGGTAATCATTTAAAAATAACACATCATTGTAAAACCAGTAAAAAAAAAAAATGCCGAGTATTATATGCGTCCTCCTATATCTATTTAATATAATACGCTGTCGTGTAATCATATTATATCACGTGCGTAGGTTAGGCGTACTGTGCGACGCGATTTTTGTCTTCGAAAATGTGATCGATATTTACACGTCTTATAAGGTATAGCAGTCGGCTGATTGCTTCCTATTACCACTATGACCGGTCTTCTAAACCGAGTCGCAACGAATGATTATAGTATATTCAGTGCAATAAACAAACAAATACACCGTCACCCGAATGACTTCGTTATGTTGACGGAAAGTTTTTCTTATTTCCGTTACGGACGAAGCAGAGCGCGAGTCTTAGTTATTGATTATTCTTATTTCCTATTATTGAATGGTAAAATATACCGTAGAGCGTAACGTATATAGAACGGTGGTTTTCATCAATAGTTATATACAAGTATAATATGTACGTCGTGAAATCAAATCATAACTAATAAGGTTTTTCGATTTAAAAAAAATAGAAAATTAATGAGACGGCACTTATAATATTTATAACTGTAATATGGAACTGAGACGGAAATATACATTTTTTTTTCAATAACCATTTTTGACTCGTAACTTCATCGTTACACCATAAATTCATTAATAGTTACGTATGTCCGTTAGAACAGTGGTCTTCAACCTTTTTGGACTCGCGACCCTATTTTTTTAGGCCTACATTTTTCGCGACCCACGTAAGCTTTGTAGAAAAACAAGTAAAAAAGCTTAATAATTAAAAAATTATTTTTATACCTTATATAATTTAATAAACTTAATTTTTATTTTAAAAAGAAGACTTGTCGCGAGCTTTAATTTTAAAGCTTACGCGGCCCAAAAATGGGTCGCCACCCACCGGTTGAAGACCACTGTGTTAGAATATACCTATTATTATCAACCAAAAAAAAATGGTATTTTTGTTCGTGGTGTTGCTTATAACAAAACAGTGTAGACTCGTTAAAAAAAAAAAAATACAAAATACAATTATAAAAATCATCGTTTATAAACCATTGTATCGCACAGAGCGTACGCCTCCGTATTATAACGATTTAAAAGAACTATACCGGTTTAACAATTTTTTTTAAGTTTCGGTACTCTAAAAAATAAAAAAATATATGGAACATTGATACAGTAATAGGCAATTATTTACTAACAATGCAGGCCATTCGTGCGCAAAAAGAAACTAACACAATTAACACACTTATACATATATAGTTCCAAAAATATATATAATGTATTGATATGCTTCCATTAAACATTATAAATAAAGTACTTATTTTAAGATTTGAAAAAAATAAATGTTTAATTTAACTATTGAAATATCATACGATATATAATAGTTTTTATAACAATTAAATAGCTATATAAAACTATTATAGCGTATAAAACACGAAACAAATTATACGTTTTAATAATTATTTTATTTTATTTATTTTTGGTTGTTTGTAAGTTTTAGTAGTAGAACGATTTATTCACTTCTCCTAATATTGAATATATTTGAAAAAATTATAATTATGCGTTAATAATTTATTCGAATATATTTTACAGAAGTGACACCGAAAAACAAATGTTTTTAAAGGGTTACGATTTTCCATTATTTTTCTTAATCGCGTAAAATAAATTATAATGAACTGGACGATAACAATTTCAAATTTAATTCCATGCGTTCGGCTACTTAAAATATTATTAAATTAAATATTAAGGTACTGCCTAAAAGAATATATTATACCTACCTATATTTTCACGCAGAAACGCACGGTTTTATAAAAAAAAAACCCCGATTTACAGACAATACATTATGGAAAATGATCAAATACGTTCACCGACACTTTACGATACTGTGTTGGAGGCATTTGAATAGGAAACGTAGACAAGCGACAAGATAGACGATTACACGAACCGAAATTTAGAAATTGAAATTGTTTTTCCCTTGTTTCGGAAGACTCGACTAGAAAAAATTATTGAGTAGACAATTTTAAATGAACACCATCTGAGCACATGAGAATGCATATTGGTCATTGAAAAAAAAAAAAAAGAAAGCGTCAATAAGGTAAACATTCACCAAATGTTCACCGATTAAAATTAAAAGCATATATATAACGTTTGAAACAAATTTGCTACGATTATCAAATTAGGTATGAATCGAAAGGAAATTACGCGGAATTTGTCATAATTTCTAATTGAATTTATAAAGGATCTAATAACGTGTTTGCTTCAATTGTTATTGTACATTTTTATTATTCAAGCGATTAATTAACGAATATATAGAAGAAAAAAACGATTGTCGTTCGATTACGTTATTATATATTTCTACTATACTCGCTGTTATATTGCAAGTACTTATCCCGGTTCAGGAGATCATTTCGGCGAAGTCGGTTCAAGCGTAGAAATACGAAAACATTACTTTTTCGTCCAAAAGTTCGACACTCGGTGTTTTTCGCCCTTTCAGTGTAGAAAGATATTTATATTTCAACAGGGGCTGAAATTATACGCCGCGGTGAATCAAGAAAATTGTCCTGGTATTTATAATATGTCGTACGTGTTAAATCTGACTAAACACCGCATTATAGTATACTCGGATGAGTAACCGACCGGTCATTTTATCAACGCGTGTCGGTCTCGTTCTTCACTCGACACAAGCTAAATAAATATTTAATGGAGTGCGTATACCGGAATAAATCGACAAAAACGACCAAAGGTCCGAATCCCTAAAGTGTTGGACGGGTGAAACGTAAAGCGTCTTACAGAAAAAAAAATACATGCATTTATTTCTGAACAAATAAACATAACTGTTTTATTAAATAATAATTATGAAAAATGAACATTACACGTAATAGTAGTATAATATGTACGTATTTCTTTTGAACGGTGTCAACGTTTTAGACTTGCGCTCTATATAGCTGAATTTTTGTTTCTACAGATTTGTGAGAAAAAACCCATTTATTTACGTAATAAGACATAGATGTAACGGCGCGTAAAAAATATATTTCGAATATATATAGGTATATATATATATATATATATATTCGTAATTTTTGGTATTACTGTCTTCGAATGAGTTTTGTCATTATGGATTTCACGTGCCATTACAGTTTTTCGCGTAAAATATTTATAAAGTCTTTATAACTCGATTTTTCCACGAATTTCACTCGAATATCGACTTATCGACATAGTATAATACAATAAGTAATAACATATAAACGAGGTACAAAAAAAGAAAAAATATATTACATTTTTCTCCGAATAACTACTTACTCATCAGACCTGAGCGTTTGACGTAGAATCATTATATATATATTTATATAAATGAGCTCCCTGACCTACTGGACTGATTTCGATGATGTTTAGAGAGTAGTTTCCAGCTAATAGTGTTGGTGCGCTCTAAGCAAAGATTTTAGGAAATTCCATCTCTGAATGGGTGAAAATAAGAAAACCTTTAAGATTCTATTTATAGAACGGGTTAGCATGGTGACCATTTGAATTGTATAATCCATAAAAATCCCTAAGGTTCAATCAATCAGCATGAATTACTGTATAGGCGTTTTTCGTGCTCATTCAACCCTTCAAGACCAGTTAACTGCTCGAATTTTTATTTCATCGGAATGCCAACGAACGAAAACACGAGTGTTGGACAGAAAAAAACATGCAATGAAAAGACGAAAAGCTGTCCAAGTGTCAGAAACAACTGAACATCCGAATCTTCGTCTACGGCCGAATGGGAGTGGTCTTAGGACGAAATACGGCTTCGTACACAACAAAACCGTGTGCAAATCTCAGAACAAGGAAAACCTACAAAACAGGTAAAGTATTGTGTAGTATTGAGCAAAATAGGTAACCTTAAAACTAAAAGTTGTCCGGGCGTTGGAAATAACTTAAAAACCGGACATACGTAAAACATTTTATGTGTATACAATATAATATGACATTGTATAGGATTGCAACAAAACGTTCTAAGTATACGTATATAGGAAAATGGTTGTGTGGTTGTTTGTTTTCTAAAACAAAAAAAAAAAATCAATAGTTTTATACGAGCTCGGTAACATTTCGTACAATTGAACATGAACCAAAACAATAGGGAAATCAAGAAAAGTTTTGTACAATTCACAAGACGTGTGGAAAAAAATCCCCTCTTCCCAAATAAAATCTCTTCACTCTGTGTGCGTCAAAGGCAAATGGTGAAAAATGGTGAAAGCAGATAGAAATTGCAATAGCCACCGTATTTCAAATATCGAATAACTTTATCAAAATAATCACCGGAAGCTGCGGGTATACGACAGCTAATATATATAATATAATGTATAAGGGTTAATATGAAAATACGCGAATCTCGTGCCTTTGTTAATTGATCGATGGTTTAAAATTAAAATTGTTTGTTTTATTATTATTAACGTACTTATTGTATATACAAGCATTTTATTCGAAACGCGAACGGTTGTTTTACAGTTTATTTTCGTTTTGTTTTTTTGCGGATTAAAAGTTCTTAAACTCTACATATGACTACATAAAATATTCGTATACGAGCGTGGCTTTATTTATTACAGATTATTGTGTAAGCGTATTGTATTATCGTATCTAAAAGCGAAGGATTACATCAAATGGGGTCCAAACATATTTAATCTTGTCATAACGCTTATGAAAAAAAAAATAGTCAGAGAAGGCTTAGTTCTTTTTTTATCGCCGAAATCCTATCCGTAGCTGTATTATTCTACACCCGAATTACGTTTTAGAGTATTACATTAGTCTAGAATAGACGATTATCACTTTTGTATAGTGTTGTGACGTGTCCACACAAAATTGTATTATATGACACTGATATTTCGATAAATATACGGATTACCTCACGGATGAATCATAGTTAACTGGACGAAAAAAGAAAATAACTAGATTTATTACTCTATTGAATTAAAATAAAATACATTATTTCACCTTAATTTATTTCAATTTTTTTTTCGTTTGGAAAACGAATAATATTATTATATATATATACGTATTATATTAATACGTCAGGCCATCCGATGAAACGTCTTCCGTCTTCTAAGTATTTGGCTACAGAGAAAAAAAAAGAATATATTATTATTATTATTATACGCATCAGTAGTGTTTATACAATGTTATTATATAAAATGTTTTTCGCAAAATATTTTAATAATGTTATTCTGTAACAAGGGTTTGTGATACGTACAGAGTCGATGAGAGCGTGTGTGTGTGTGTGTGTGTGTGTGTGTGTGTGTGTGTGTCGGTATTGGGTTACAGATAAAGCTCTGTTGCTTCAGGGCTTGCAAGGAATGAAAAATTCCACGTTTAAAAAAGAAAATTGAGAATAATGATTTTTCGAATTTTTTCAATATTGTTAGAATACCATTACATAATAATCTTGTAATAATTTTTCAGCTTTCGATCATCAAAATAAAAAAATGTAATTTTTACATGTAAACAATCAGCGATTGTTGACGTGTTGTTAAATAAAAAATTAAACAGTGTTTAATTAACGTTTATATACGCGTTTAATATTTTGATAAATAAATACGGATATAATTTTCATGTAGTCATATGTATACGTACGTGTGTATTCGGTGAATATTACGTATTCCTGTAACCATTATATGCTATTCAGTTTAAGAGTATATCGGAACGCGCACGTTGAATGAAATCCGGAGCGACGCTAAAAGGCGGCTAATAGCTAATCTGTCATTGGCTGTTGCCCCTCCCCCAGGCGGTTAATAACTGCTCCGTCATTGGCTGTTGCTGTCGGCAGCAGTCGGCTCACGACGATTTCCGCCAATCAGAATACCGATAGTACCTCGCCTGCGCGAAATGAACCAATTTTCGTCCGCCGCCCCGGTATACTCTTAAACTGAATAGCGTATAGATTCAAAATTACATTGAAATAATAATCAGCAATTTCACCGCGTTTTCATGTAATTTTTCGGTAGTTTTCGAGTTCTTTTTTCGGGTGTTTTTTTGAAAATCGAAAAATGACCTATCTACAGTACCCCGACAAGACGAAATTCGCTACCCAGGTACAGTTCGGAACGCTATATTTCTGGTAGAATTTTTCGGGTACAGACATTGCGGTAAAACCAATAATACAATTTAACACCGAATTTCCGTCGCGTGTCGCGCGTTGAGACCGCTAGGAATAATTTTCCCTGGACCATCGCAAAAAGAACTAGACCGACCCCGGACGGACCGAATAAGTATCGAAGACGATTTACGATCGAGCGTGTCCCCCCTCTCGATCGTTTCGTCAACGATCGTGGTGATAAGTATCTTCGTTCTTTTTATTTTCCGGTCGGTCTAGTTTTGTCGTTTTTTAATATCTTCTGGAAATACTCGGGAACGGCCGCAGCCGTACGGGTTCGTCCCCATAAATCAGACGGTCGGACGCCTCTGCAGGAACAAAGCGCGAGGCGGATGATAAAATGATACACACATATATATATATATATATATACGTCTGCCTCGTTTTTATCCGTATATTCTCGGCGGACACAAAAGCCAGAGAGAGAGAGAGAGAGAGAGAGAGAGTGAGTGAAAAAAATATATAAATAAGTACGCATATATGGAATACAACAGTCTGCAGTGTATACATTATAATATATGGGAACGGAATAAAAAGAAACAAGACTCCGGGACGAGAAGTATTGTGTACGGCGAGGGACCAGCGTCGCGACGTACAATACGAATCGTATACCGCGGTGTATAGAGAAAAATAAAAAATACATATATTCTCTTTGGGCCCTCCCGAAAACCCGTACCCGGAGGGAATCGAGCGATATTTGAATATTTAATATCGCGTATTATCGAAAGGCGACAAGGTCAGGTAATATGTGTGTGGAACGTCCTCGTCGGATCATGTCCTCGCGGAGCAGTCGACGACTGATCAGCTGGTCCGAGAGTCAGCTGCAGTCTGCTGGTGACGATTGGTCTCGACGACGAAAGCGAGAAAAAAGCGATTCGTCGTTCCACGTTCGTGTTTTAGATTCTGAACGGAGCTGGTTGCGATTTTACAATAATATTTGTCTGTAAACAAAAAATTCCACCAGAAACAGTGCCCACGATCTTTACACAACTCAATCTGCACGTTTTTCCGTACCGAATTTTATCTAGTCCTGTACTAGTCGTGTATATTAGAGTGGCCGTTTGTTAACGGGTTTTTCAAAAGCGTCTAAAAAAAAAAAAAAAAGGTAACGAGCCGCGGTGTGTTGTAATGGATGTCGCTCAAGTGCTAATTACACGGACAAAGATTTAGACGAGTTTTTTTTTATTACCTACTATAGATTTGAAATCAGTGCGACGAAATCGTTGCGCGTTCGATAAACCGGAACGAAGCTTCGGTTTATTTATTATTAAGATATAAGTGAGCGCACGTTCGGAATCCATTACCGTTGCATACTTAAATTTAATATTATGATCAGGCGTTTTTTAAGCCGTTATAATATGCGCCGTACGCGTGCAGTGTTTGTATTTGATTTACATTTCTAGAACGCTATCGTCACAATAATATCGTAATGACGTCATGTGCAAATATAGACATAAAAATATTTATTTGATTTGTAAATCGTGTTTAATACGAATTTGATTTGTTTTTAATTAAGTCCGTATTTATATAAAACTAGATAATTATTATTATTATTATTGTGAAATCATACTTGTTTTTATAGATCACAAGAAGATCTTGAGTCAAGTTTTCGACCCCCTCCCCTGCCCAATTCGTGACCTAAACGCTCTTGAAAACGAGATTTTAATTGTCCATTTAAAACACGGCCGTATTACTTTAGAGTTTAATTGTCACCAAACAAAAAGTCTCCCGCGGTATGTCTATAAACGTAATTATACAAATAGATACCCGTGTAGAAAATAATGATAATGAAGAATACGTCGAACCCGTTCGTTTAATACGATTATTTATTGATTTATTAAATGTAATTTAAAAAAAAAAAATTGTATTTTTTAGCACTGCAAACATTCGGAGTTTTAAAATCCACGTTCGTCCATTAACCGAGTACAATATAAGCGATGAAAATAAATTTTCGAGAATCATCATTTATTTTCATCGATAAATCGCTTTGGCGCGATTCAAAAATTGAAATATTCGAATTTCAGTCTTTATTACGTTATGCGCGTTGAAAACGATTTCTCGCGTAGGTACTCGTCTCCATAAACGTAAGGAATATAAATGCCCGAAATGCGCGCGTAACCGAAGCACCATTTCAGATTCGTATCGAATTTTTACCGAGACAATACTATACTATACATATATATAAATATATTCAAATACAGTGGATTTTATTTTAGAATTTGAAAAAAAAAAAATCTAATTATTCGCTTTATTTTGTTTTTTTTTGCCCTTTATAATATATTATTATCAACGGATTCGTTTCATTCACTCGTACCGACCCCGATCCCGCGCGCACCGTCGCCGCGTACACCCGAAAAATAAATAAGCCGCCACGAAACACTGCACAATCGACTAAACAGAAGTCGTCATAAGTTTTCTGATATGGGGGAGAAGGAGTTGCAAGAATTCAAAGAGCAAACATAAATACTCGAGAAATCTTATTATATAAAATAAGTCGGTAATACAATTGCTATATGCAAACAAATTGCACGCCTCTGAAGTATATATATATAATATAATATTATCGAGTTTCGCGCGCAGAAGTATGACTTCGCGACGACTTTGCATAAAATATACCGCGCGAACACCTAAGTGATTTATTTCATTCGAGTCGAAAATATAAAATAAAACGCGATTGCTCGCGTTGGATGGACTAGAGCGTTCTGCAATCTCGGGGTAATATTGTCCGAGTACGAAGTTAAATAGTGCTTTTATTATGATTATTATTATTTTTGTACCGATTAACATATTGTACCGATTATGTTAAACGCATTATTATTACACGTATACGCATTAATGGTAAAATTTTGGCACGTTTATACTCTCGTTTCGAGAAAATCATAATTGTCAAATAAAACACGCGTGTTACATTACGTATAATACTCAATAGTTATATATACCTAACAATAATAACCACACGATTAAAAATAATAATACCGTTCGAATAAAATCTCTCAAAGCCCAATAACGAATACAAAAAAAAAAAAGAAAAAGAAAGTTATTATTAATTATAAAAATAATATAAAACAAATTTATTGCAAAAAAAAAAAAATGGCTAATGCGTTATCCGCAGTTCACTTTCTTACCCGTTACAAGTTTTTATTGCATGATTCTATTAATTTTCTTTTATTATTATTATTATTATTTGATGGGAGTCAGCCAATATCCCGTTGTGCAATTATTTAATGACTCGTTTTTTTTTTTTCAATTACATTCTAAACAGTTTGGGACGGGATTGACCGATACGTTTTAATTATTCTCGTTACACGACCTACCGGTATAGTCGTGAAAGTTATCTCGAGGTATTCCATTTCGTTAGAAACACTGTCTACTAGCGGAGGCTAGCACGGTTTTTTTTTGTATACTTCCTTTTTTAAAGCCGTTTTCGTACTCGTTCGTTAATCGCGTTATTTGATTCAAAATCGTTTTATTTGAATCGAATAAATATTTTGATGTCTATATTTGCACATGACGTCCTTACGGTACACCACAATATTATTATTGTGCCGATAGTTTACTGCAGAGTTGTACGGCGTTCTAGAAATGTAAATCAAATACAAACCCTGCACGCGTATATTATAACGGCTCACAAAACGCCCGATAATAATATTATAGTTAAGTAAGCAACGGCTGAGTAATTGGAATCCGAACGTGCGCTCGCACTTACCTTACGGGCAATACTGAATCTGAAATCGTTAGATGTCTACTAGATGTATATTGTGATTTTAATTCGATTATTATTAAATCACAGTAACTGCGATAATTATTATCGATCGTCGTATTCGCTACGTGTATATGCGAAAATCCGCGAGGAAATAAATTTAAAGAGAACACAATGACGTTGAGTAATATTGCAATATTATTATTAATATTCAATTTTCCGTCTCGTATCCCGCAGTCGATGCGTTATACAGAAATTATGTAACGGCAATGAAGTATATTATTACTATTATGTTATGCAACTTTTGTGGTACAATATATAAAGTTTGAACGTACGCGAGTGGAAATAATATTTGGCAAAAAAAAAAAAAAAAAATGTATTCTCCTTTTACGTCATAGAAATACTCGTATAACTGATAACGTGAATTTTGAACGAGATCGATGTCGTCAGCGCGTCGTATCGTGATGTTCTTTGCTTTAAAATGTTCTAAAATAGGTCACTAATTCGTTAAACTATTCTCCTTCGCGGCACACGCAATTCGTTCGCGAGCTCATTCGTAAAATGGCCAAGCACGTCAATTCGTTCTATCGTTATTATTGTTCGCGAAAAATTACGGTCGGCAAATAATTATCGGTCAGATGCGATTCTTTTCTTCGCCGACCTCGTTCCCCCGAAAGTTTTTCGACAAATCGATAGTATCTCAACGGTATATTTTGTAATATCGCCATATGAATGACGACGAATGGAACGCCGACTAGAGAGAAATTCTGCAATTCGCTTTCTTACAGAAAGCCCGAGCCGCGTATCGATATTGAACTTTTTTTATCACAGACGGAAATCCACTGGACATTTCAGGGGTCGTTCAATTATTTTTTTTAACAGCGAGTTGTAAAGCGTACGTTTAATTTCGTTTTTAATCGAATTATAATATAGCGAATATAACGTAGAATCACTAGGTACTAAAAAAAAAAAACCTTTTAATTTTCGTGTATTCTATAACAAATTTAACATATAATTTCATTTTATTTTTCATTAATTTCTTCCGCTTAAATATCGTACGAAAAGTGTTTTTTCGATATTTCGCACTAAAAGAGCTGATGATAGTTGTATTATGCGAGGACGATAAATTGACGAGTTTTAGGCTACGTTTTTATGAGCGCATGTAGGTAGTCGCGGAAAAACTGTGTACGTTCATTAAGTGTAAATAGTGACCGAATTTATTAAAAAATATTATTGCCGTTCATTTATTGACGAAATATCGATTAATCAAAAAACGTATCAACAACATTAAAACCATTTAAAAAAACGTATGAAAACCATTTTATATAACGTTATCGTCCTTTACGATATATATATTACGGGTACAACTTTTTTCATAACTTTAAAGTTTTAATAAGTATTGATACATATATCTAAATACGATATTGTACACGTTTTTTGTATTTTTTACACCGTAGCCCGTATATTAGAAATTCACAATTTGGTATTGGAAGGTAGATTTCCTGCACATTCGATGTATATAATAAAGGCAATTATTATTTTTAATCGTCGTCGCTGTTGAGAAAATAGTTTGTGTGAAAATAAGAGTAATTTAATTCGCACGTATTATATTTTGTATTCCTACTAAGAAAAATATAAGACAAGAACATCCCGAGGAATTCCGAGTATTATATAAATAAACTTTTTATTATTATTATTATTTTTTTTAATTGAGAAAACAACAAATCACACGAATAGGGTATAATATTAAAATTTACGACAGAGATGGTCGTTTTTTTTTTAAAAAAAACGAACGAACGAGAGGCGAAAAAAATTAAAAACATTTTTTTTTTTTGAAACCGCAATAACTCAAACACGCGAATAGACGCTGTGCAGCCATTATAACGCTGTATTTTCTCGGCGACACACAATTTTTTTTAACGTTACGCGGAGCCCATTAAAACGTATAATTCGGCAAGTTATTTCGTGGCAATCAAACGAGTTTAGACGTACTTCATGCGTAATATAATTGGTCGACAACGGGCGGCGGACGACCCGTTTTTTCCCAAAAGCGACTAATAAAAAAAAAAAAAAAAATACAATATATAAACGCGACAGATAGTCGATTAGGTTTTTTTTTATAAGACAATAGTGAAGCCTATAGGAATTTTGTATGGTTCGGAACACTGAGTGGTGGAGATAAGAATGCAGCTGAGATGGACGTATAGGGCAGCTGTGCGTAGGAAGGAAAGAATAAGAAATGAAGGTGTTATTTATTGTAGAGAAAATGAATAGGTTGAAATGGTTCGGAGATGCTATGAAAGAGAAATGATTCAGACGATGTGAGAGGTGTTATGGAAATGTTTATGTAGAAGGGTAAAGAGGGAGACGGAAGAAGAAGCGAATAGATGAAAATAAGGGTGATAACTGTTTTGAGTGTACAAGAGGTGAGAGATGGTGTTGAAGAATTAAAGAAAAAATAAAAGAAGGGTATATATTATATACACTATATAGATACATAATAATACGACATAATAAATTGTAAAAACGACTTGGGAATATATATATAGGTATATAACTTGTAATTTAAACCGGTTATTTAATCGGTAAAGCGAGCTCCACAGGAAAGTATGGGACTCTTCTTCCACGACGACCGCGGTGGGCTGAAAATACGGTGAATCGTTTATTGAAACAAAGTAGAAAGTTTTCTCTTCCAAAAGAATTGTGGAAAAACGATGACTTTTCGATTTTATGTACACAATAACCTGTTTTGATTAAATTATATTAAAAATAATTAAAAGAAGAGTTTCATGAGAACTCCTTTCCATAAAACATTTTCTAGGTAGTAACCTTCAAGAGTTCTTTGTAATCTAAAAGTAAGAGTTCTGTCTGTGAATTCAGTGGGAGTCCTTTATGGACTCCTAAATGGGAGTTCCGTCTAAAAAAACAAGTAGGAATTCTCTGGGGACTCCTCAATATGAGTACCATTCAAGAATATAGAAATTCCGTAAGAATTCCGAGGGGTCTTTATGCGGTTTTAAGCTATTACTTGTTATGAAATTTGAAGAAGGATGATTCTGAGTATAAACAGAATATTGATCAGTAGAGCACGCCATTGATTCATGTGGCTATAGTCGGATTGACGTCAGAGTGACCGGACTCAAATCCGTGTTTTGTTTTTAAAACGATTTAGAGAAAAGATTCTTATTTTTATACTTTCCGAAAACAAATAGCAAGATTTGTCGGACCTAACATTCTGCGTGGTTTTAAAATGCGAATGAAAGAAAAAGTTTCAATCGAATTTGTATTTTATGTCGTAATTCCATATAAACCACCGATTTTGTTTGCCGAAATTATTTGAAAACATAATTACGTCAAATTTATTACTCGTACGTGTGTTGTCGGGGCAACAACTAAAACATAAAAACCAACCCAATGGTCTTACTTAATACTGATAATGGTTAACAAAAAAAAAAAAATATATATATATATGTATGTAAATACATTATAAATGATTTTCGTAACAAACGAAAATCTTGAAATATTTTCAAATTAAACTTAAAGAAATAATTAAATGTGCCGTTTTATTTTGGGCATTCAAAGACATTTTTATTGTTTTGAAATGAAGGAAACCGAATATTTTCTGAAGTGTAACTGAATAATTTTCTCTTCGTTTCTGCGTGGTATATTTGTCAGAGTCCAGACATAGTTTACAAAGTTTTGCGCTGCATAACGTGAAATATTTAATTAAAGAACATTTGAAAATATGTTTTAAAAAAATAAAATTAAAAGTAAAACAACGATACAGACGCTTGGTGAAAATAACGCCTATAATATAATACAATATATTTTAATACACGAACAGGGCCGAATTTTGGTGCAATTATTATACACTTATTATGCAAGTAGAAAATTTGTTTTCATAGAGTTTATGCAATTTTATGCTTTTCGTGTGATCACTTAATGATATCATCGAGGAATTTGTTCACGGCGAATCCATAAAGAAATTAATTGTTTAAATTGTTATCAATATTTGTTTTTCCTGTGCCTTTTTGGTTTTTATAGAACATTGTTTGTGTACGTATCTATTCGTATAATGGTATACATTGTGATTTCATAAAAATTCAGCTATTCTTTATGTATAAAATGTAAAACTTATGTTTAATATTTTTCTACTTCTAGCATGACTATTCTCTTAAAAGTTTATGCCACCATTACTACATTTCGCCGCCTGTCTCCACTTTGAACTGCATCTCTCCGTTTTCAACTTCTAAGATTTTAAATTTTCTTCTACCACGTTGATCTATCTTTTCCTGAGTATTTCTTTAGCTCTTCATACTTGTACTTTACACTTCATTCCTACCCCAACCGTTTCGTTGTTTTCTATCCTTACTACGTGACCTAACCGCTATATTCTTTAGTTCTTGAAAAAAGTTTTTATTTGTGCTAAAACTATCATATCGAACAGCTCTCTGTTGTATCTCCTTCGCCAGTTCTTCGTTGTTTCGTCGACGATAGGTCCATATATTTTCCTACGTGTAATAGGGGTAACGTTTATTACCAGTAATGAATGGGTTTGCAAATCATTCAAATGATCATTGATTCATTTTATTTTATCGTTTGATTGAATCGAAATATTCTAAGCTTAGAGGCCTTCCGAAAAAATTGCTTAGGTCCTCGTAGAGTAAAATTCCGACACTGTACACGAGACACGCGACGTGCGTATACGCGTGTCATTATACTTTTAAGACATGTATGTTATTAAATAAGAACTATCGATCACGTCGAAACAAATCTAAAATTAGATCTGCAATCAACGACGAAACTTTGCGAGAAACTGCAGCTGTGTGCAGAAGTTTATACGACGACGTTTGATTACACTCGGAAAACAATTTTTAATCAATGGTTCTAATCACGCTTACATTGGCCGGATAATCGCCATTAATAATCCATGTGCGTAATGCGTACTTGGATATATATATATATATATATATACGATACATATGAAAAACAAAACTCGATAATTTCCCTGTGTTCACTGCTGGTGAATACAACGCGCTTAAAATAATATGTGTTTTATTTTCGCTACGACTTGAAACTAACTAACAGTTAATGCCTAATTCGTTTTACAATATTTTAAGCGTTTATATTGCGTATTCGTCTGTAAACGCAAGAGGAAACTCGCCAGGAAACTTTCGGCATATACGTGAATAAAAACGTTCTGTATATTATAATGCATGTAATTTTTGGGGAAACGCATTTTAAAATTAAAATAAATCAAGTATTTATCTTATTATATTTTCTAATCGATTGATTTATACGAATATCCAATTGAATCACAAAAGAATCATGACATTATTTTATCGAGTTTCGTATACGCTTTTATCGGAAAAAAATAACAACGTTAGTTAATATTCATTAAATTAATTTAATCATTTTTAAAAAGTCGTGGTGAATAGAATTAATACAATCAAATTAAAAATTTTCCTTATTTCAAGAACAATAATTATGAGATATTTTGTCCAGACGTAATACAGCTGGTCATGTTGTAATTATTTTCAAACGTACCTACACTATGTAATGGTTATAATATTACAATTAATATAATAATTGCGCATCAGATCGTATCAGCGTTTGTGACGGGAACGCATAATGATCGGGAAAATGTCTTGTTAGGTTACAGTAATATTTGTAAGGAATGATGTAATAACGAGGAACAGCAATTATTATTACATCGATAAATAAAATTCTTTTAGGTCACTAAAAGATATTACATTACGTTCTTTAAATTCTAATAACCTATAAACGTTTCGAATCGTTTCTTAAGTAAAACCACTTTATTCCGTCATTACTTACAAATTCAAAATAATAACACCAAACATCACTCGCGGTTCCTTTTTTAGCATTTTTATATTTAGAAAATAAGAACGCTCGACTGTCGAACATGTGACGTGCGGGGACATACCTTATTCAAATATTGGCAACTCTCGACTCAGGTCTGATTAACCTCACTGTAAATCCGCATAATATATAAAAATATACTCGTGGGAGTACCGTATGGGCTACGTGAAATGCATCACGTGTGTGTTTTTTTTGCGACTATTTTTAAACGAAATATTGTGATTGGTTTTTTCCTTAAAACAGATTTATATTAGAAAAATCATTTATTGCAGTTTTACACTTCGAAATAACGTTTTTTTTTTCTATTGAAACTTTGTTTACAAAATCAATTAGTTCCGACAATTACTTTTTAATCAACGATTTATATACAACAAATAAATAAATAAATTATAAAAACTTAATTCGAAATAACGTTATTATTAGTGTTTACCGTCTTGTATTTGTAATTGAAATCCTTTCGAAAAACGTTTTAGATATTTACACGTGCACGGTATGTTGGCCCGGGCCACTGGATGAAACATATGGCAGTACTTGGCAAACCATTTTCAAGAATTTACCAGTCTATTTATTTTTAGATTTTGCACGTATTTCTCGCAAATCAAAAGCTTATCCATTTGGTACCAATTTCAAAGTTCCCAGATAATTTAATTGGGTTACGATCATTTCGGCACAACTATTTTGTAATTTTCATGAGAACAATGCGCTTTATTAAATATGTACTTTGGGTGCAAGCCATGGTTTTACAACATAAATGACTTTTAAGTAGTTTTTTCAGGTCAGGAAAACGTTATCATAATGTTAAAAACGATTAAAAATCGTAATGGTCATTAAAATGGACTGCGAAAAAAAGGAAATTTTTTAACAATTAACATTAGATAAATGGCCAGAAACGATATACGTATTACGCGGTCTAATTTAATAAACAAATTATACCGTAAAAATTATATTTTATAGCGTAGATACTTAGTATTATTTTTGATATGGTTTCTAGAATAAGACGTCTTGTGCAGAGAAAATTTAATTCACCATTACACGGATAAAGTCATGTTATTACTTTAACCATATATTTTTACACGCGTATTCCAAAATAATTCGGGTTAGCCACAACTGAAGTTTTATTGAATAATTTGAGTGTTGACAACTTACTATGTTTGATTCTTGCCTTGTTGTTAAATTATGTTCAATAATATTATATTAAATGTATAAGAAACCACATTGTAATGTAGAGGAAATCATGTAAATATTTCTGTTAATAAATGGGCTCGAAATTTGAATGCCTACTTGGATTTAGGACATAATAATATTAATAAAATTGGTATTTTCGGACTCTTTAACGGAGTCGTATAAAATATATAAAATTTATTTTGTCATTTGAACTAAAAAAAAAAAAAAATCAAATAACGTTAAACCTAAAAAAACGTTTAAATATTTTAAAACATCAAACATAAAAAAGATATAACATTTAAGCTAAAATAATGTTTTAATTAGAATTTCGATTAACGCAATTTATATGTTTCAAACGTATTTTAAATGCCCCGGCTTATTTCTTTTTTTTTCTTATGCGTTCGTTGTACTTATTATTTGGATTGCTTCCATATGAATGCAGCTAATTTAGAGTGTCTAAATGGTATTTAGTAGTCGCGCGTATCTTCCAACCTCTACCGCGTATAATTTATTACTATTTCGTCTGGTAGACGCGTGGATAACCCACGTGCGAGTAAGCCAAATAACCACAAGTATTTTAGTTATTATATAAAATATATTGCGTTTTGTGTGTAAATTGAAGCTAGTCCGTTACGAATTTTATCGTCTTTGCCGTGGATTTCGATTAATTACATATGATTACCTACACGGTGATAGGGCACGTAGCCAAGGATGGTCCGTAGATCTACGGTTAGAACGGAGGAGGACTCCCTCTAATAAAAGTAATATAACACCGCGATGGTGATTCAAAAGCCTTTATCCGATTAGAATTGATATAGCTCTGCAATCGTTATCGTAAGTAAACGACCACCGTATACGACTGGTAGGTATAAGGTTAGGCGTTTGTCATTTTTATTATTGTTAGGTTTATATTAATTGTCCTTTGCTGATAAACGTGTCTTGTGAGACTCTGTGAAACGATTGGCGGTGATTAATGATTTCATTTGCGAAAAACAAGTAGAAGCTGAAACGTTCGTGTCACGAATTGTTTTTTTTCTGACAATAGCGCATTCCGTACGAGCAAAGAGTCAGACCGCCATTATGATAGGATTCGGACTTTAGAACAACTATAAGTAGCAGTTGAGCATCAGAGGAATTCACCACAAAAGTTAATGTTTTCCCCGCGGTTTCCATAGAGAAATTGAACAGTTTCTCTTTGAGGAAAATACAGTCACGGGTAACGCGTACGTTAACGTTTTACTTACATGGATTCTACCCCCGCAGTACCGTACATATAACGATAATAATTTTGTTTTTCAACACGATTGAGCAATACCGCACGGGATGTTAGAATTTCGTTGATATCTAAACGACACTAAAGTGTCTTAACGCGGTAGATATCGAGCGTAGGGAAGCCAATGATTTGGCGATTCAACCTCGGTCACCACCACGTTCCCCAGACAGCTTACGACGTGCGTGTGTGATTTCTTTTTATGGTGCTACGTAATAGATAAAGTTTTTTTGCCACCACATTACCTAAAGATTTGGACGAGTTCAAAACCCGGATCACAGGCGCCGTGAATGCCGTCACACACATTCCGGATGGCCAGTAGAGGGGGTCATATTAATCCGGCTGCAATAAAACTCGATTAATTTAATAACATTTATTACTCCGTACCATTTTTGTATCATAATTTTTAATATAAATAAGAATTTTTTAAATCGAATGAAGACTTTTGAATCACCGTGTATATTACGTTTTTTGTCGATTTTCTTATTATTATCTTTTCTATAGTTTAAAATAGTTTACGCAGAATCCGAACAGACCACCTACCCCGAAATAAAATCTTGGCGTCGCGCCCGCGAGCACACTGCACAGACGAGATTACATATCCAGGCCGAACATGTGCTACGCAGCCGTATACGGTAATATATTATATCATTCTCCGGTACCATAGTCGTACAAATTTTTATCGCGACCGGCGTGTAAAGCAATGTTATTTGTATATTTTAGATTCTAAACGGAGCGAAAAATATATATTGGTTTTACAATGATGTGTTTTTTTTTATGTCTGTACACAAAAATTCTACCAGAAGGAGTGCTCCGATCTTTACAGTCATACCCGGTTTCCGGTAGCAAATTGCATCTAGTTGGGGTACTATTTAAAAGGTCAATTTTCGATTTTCTGAAAAAGGACCGAAGAAAAAATTAAAAAATTACCGAAAAATTATATAAAAACGCGATTTTCTCGAAATCGAATATCGTTATTTCTTTGTAATTTTGAAATTAATGGTTAGAGCAACTTGAAATATTCACCAAACATGTAACTTTATATTATATCATGGGAAAATAATTTCTTTCAATTCTGGGCTATTTATAGCAATTATAGATTTTAATCTATTTATTTAATACGAATTAATTTAATTCATAAAAGAGGTAATTTTTGGTATTAAGGCTTAAAAATTTAATGCAATGTCAGTTACTTCAACTATACTAAAAGAAGTCTTGAAAATCGTTTATCACAATTTCAAATTTTCGAGAAAAAGTGTATTTTATTTTTTGTGGAAAATTACGTTTATTCAAAACTAATGGTCCTAGAAATGTTTACCAAATATGTAACTTTGTACTTTATTAACGAAAACAATTTTCGAAAATTTTTAGTTACCTATGTTTATTGTAAAAAATTAAATATTAAAATGATGTACTGTAAGGTTAATTATGTATTTTATGCACACTATATTATTATTATTATTATTATATATATATATATAATAATAAATAATATTACACTGAAGCTCCACTCAGAATCGTTTTATGGAATGAAATAATTTATCCGTTGCTTTCAAATTTATAGTAGTAACAAAATTCTAAAGATCTTTATCCAAGTTATACGACATCCACTGCAACACCCGCGGCTTGCTACCTTTTTTGCTGCTTTGTATTTTCTATTTTGGCAACTAATTGAAATCGGTAAAAATAAACTTTCTCAATTTTATTATTATAACAATGGCGGTTTATCGATCATTCAACACACTGGATGTTTAGGTTATTTTTGAAACCGTGAGGTGTTCAATATATTAATAATATTGTCTTCGGTATAACTGCTCCGTTGCGTGCCATATAAGTTTTATTTTATCGTTATTCATATTACGAAGTATGCACAGAATTATCCGCAATGTAATAATAGGACCAAGGTCGATACTTCTACCAAAAGAATTACCACTGGCTTATCGCATTCGCGTTTAAATTCATAATAACTACGATCCAAGCTGTTTTATTCATTTTTCGTTATTAATACGAGGGAATAAATTTCGCTTCCCCTTCCCCATCATGTTACTACTTAGGGCTAGTAGCTTCTATCGATTATATATAATTAGGGAACGGATTTATATCCAAATTCATATACATACTTATTAGAATAAGCTTTTTGAAAATTTTAAATCATTTTTAAATTTTAAATGCATATTTTGTAGCATGTTATAGTATTTTTTTAAAGAATATTTTGCGGGTTTTTAGTGCATATAAATCCGTACCTTACATAGTATAATTAATGCAATTTTATAGTACAAAACCCTTGGGAGTTCATTGCAAGACCAACGTGAAATAAAATTTCAAATCGCAACGATGAATATTATGACGTATTGATCGAACAGCCGACTATTGTTGATGAAGTGAATGGAAGTCGTCAAAGTCCATTAACGAGATACCGAAACATTTTTCTAGGTTCTTTGTATATTTTACCCCGAATTCGATCGATTTAGATAATAATTATATATTATGTACGTTAGACTAATCGTTATTATAATATAACACAACACAACATTGTTGTCGTTATCGTCGCTTGTACACTGCAGCCGAGCAGTCGACGTCGTGTAGTTCGCTTACCCGACCATTATGGTTAGACACAACGAGATAGGCACGGTGATCTCCTGCGTGTCGTTGAAGCTCAACGAGGAACTTCCGTCAGTAGTGCCCTCATCGTCACTCTCTTCGCCCTCGGTCAGCACGCCCGTGTTCAGTTTAAAGTCCCGCATGTCCATCTGCGAAGTAACGTAAAATATTATGAGGAAGACCGCGAAAAAAAAAAAAAAAAAGACAAGGGACACAACAATGGTCGTGCGTGTATGACCCCGGAGGAAATACGTCGAAAGTCTTCGGAGTAGGGCAGGACGTCCCGTACGAGAGTGTGTATGTGACGAGCACACGCTGCAGGGATGAGCAAAGCGTATCCCCCACGTCCCCGTCTCTTCGCCACCGTCACCGCTACCGACGACGGTTAAAGATTAAGTTCCGCGCGTGTTCGAAGGCAATACATCAACGTCACTTTTGATTTAGTATCGACAGTTGTATCATATAGACGTATATAAAAATGTATGTATATATATTTGTAGCAGTACTACTATATAATGAAACTACTATTTTTATGTACACGAGTAGTCGAGAAACCCGAGGGAGATAAAACGAAAAAAAAAAACAAAGAAAAAAAATTCGAGTTATGGATTCCTAACGAGCGCGGCAACGAGAAATTCTCGTGCAAAAATATCATAACAATATTACATAAGCGATATTTATAACGATTTTATTTTTATTCGTGTGGCGCGTGGCACGTGGCGTAATTGAATATATATCAAATTTTTATTGAGCACCATTACATCGAAACATTTATCTAAACATCCTAAACGGTCTATGTAGGATTGTCGACGAAAAACTGGCATAACCTTTCTCAATCTGGTTCTGTTCATTGACCTGCTACTATTCTAGCCAAAATCAATATCTCAAGATGCCTACTAATAACAATCGTGAAACTCCACTCCCTTTACGCGGTACCCTTTTCCGCTACTACCTATTTATAATTCTCCGCTTCCCCGTAAAATGCGTCTCGCTGACGAAAACCCTGCCGCAGGCTTTTGCGAAAGGAAAAAGAAAAAAAATGAATTTGAATTATATTTTTTCATAATTTCAATAACTAGGATTCTTAAGCACGTCAGAAGATCTTCCGAGGATGTTACTCTTCATAATCGATTTTGGAATTCCTTTCACGACTCAATAAATATTAAACTATCAACAATTTGAAACTTTTACTCCGTAAAAACAAAAAGCGGATTCAAAAAGAACCTCCTCGGGGCAACCACCACCTATAAATTTGAGGCACGCTCCTCAAAATTAAGTCCTTCGTCAGACGTCACGCTACTGTTTGTTCGTTTACTACGAGCACAACGTGTAAAAAAAAAAGTCGTTCACGTGAATATATATATAATATTTCGAACTCCGATTTCCAATAAAAATCAGTCGTAAAAACCATTTAAGGGGATCGGAAACGGTCCGTTTTAAGGAGTTTTGTATAGGCAATTTTAAATACTCAAGCATATTTTACTATGAGAGTGTGTGAGTAATAAATAATTGTTGATGTGAGTGACTTCTCGGAATATCTATTACTGCTTCTTACCAATGAAACGGACGGGATATGGGCGTTCCAGGAATCAGAAGATGGTCGCACGCCCATGCACATGTCAATGTTTTGAAAGAGATAAATAATTTTATACTTGTAACAGAATGATACAAGAATTTGAAGAAATTTGTTCGATTAAATTCAAGAATTTACAAGAATTAAAGAATTTGTAAGCGAGGATCCTAATGTTCTTTGGTCATGTAATAAGAAGGGATGGACCGAGCCTGGAAAAGTTGATGATCAAATGGAAGATAGAAGGGAAAAGGAGCCGTGGGAGAACACCAATGCGTTGGATAGACCAGATCAAGACCATCTCTGGCTGTCCCCTGGAAGAGGCGATTCGATCGGCAGGAAACCGAGACCTTTGGAAAGAGATTATTGCCAACGTCAATTGAGGGGTCACCAAACTTCCGTTTTTGGAGGATGGACTCAAGAAGAAGAAGAACAGAATGATTTAGTCTAAAAGCTAGACAAAATGCTACCACTTAGAAAAAACCAAATTTAGTTCTGTAAAAATATTTGAATATGTCAGCCTCTTTTCCAGGTTATGTAGGAAGTCGATTTTTGATCAAATGTTTCATTATTTTTTAAATTAACTAATGTAAAAAACTTAGAAATTTAAAACAAATTAAAAAATAGTTTCGATTAAAAAATAATTAAAAATCGACTTCCTACATAATCTAGAAAAAAGGCCGACAATTTTAAATCTTTTTCAGAATTAAATTCTCTCTAAGTAGTTGAATTTTTGTCCAGCTTTTAGTTCTAAAATGGTACAAATAATACACCGTTTCCAATCCTCTTGACGCGTTTAACGACATGACGAGACGTATGTTTTTTTTGTATTATTATTTGCCCGAGATCAGCTATCTATGTAGTATATAGGTTTTCCCGTACCTTCCACTGTTCTTTCCGTTGTATGGCCAACATGCGTTTCCGACGTTTCTTACAGCCCCGGCACAGGCAGCATTTCGCGTATATCCACTTGAAGCTCTTGGCCAGGATATCGCCGATGTTGGACAGGTACAACAGGAACAGCGGCATGCCCACTATGGCGTACAGTATGGTGGCCAATTTGCCGAACAGCGTCCGCGGCGTCACGTTACCGTAACCTGTGAACACGTTACCGTATTGTATACATTATGTTGACGCAGTTAACCGTCCGTGTTGGCAATCAGCAATGATTTAAAAATAGAAAAAATGGCTGGAATTGGCCGCATTGCGCGGAGTAGCTAATATTAATATTATCATATTTTCACAACACATTACTTATTACTATAAAAATTATACTGATTTCAGTATAAAATTAATATTTAAATATAAATCATGGGCGCGAAGCTGCATTAATCGAGTTACGTATTATCGTGACGTGCTGACTTCGAGTATACTCTGTACCAGAGATCTCCAACCTTTTTTTTTTTTACGGAGGGCCTGAGATACGTTCGACGTAACGGGCCAAAATTGTTTGAAGGGATAGTAGAGATTGAAGAAAGATAGAGACGACGAATCGTGTTTTATTACCATAAATTGAGACAAAAAAAAACTGTGAAAACGTACCACACGTATTTTACAAAGGGATCAAAAATTACGTGTTTCATCACACGCGTATGCAAACGCGTTACTCGAGGAGTGATTTGCAACGGCTTTTGTGACGAAATTTCTCAGCGATCTGCGTCAAACTCGGCGATGAGGCTCGACAATACTTTATGGTGAAGCTCCGGCGACAGAGTTGTAATTTTGTACGACGAAAGGATTTTGCGAAAATTCTTATGCGCTCTGCCGCATATTTTATAACGGATTTCGCTGCAGACGCGAGTCAGCACTTCAACAGGAAAATCGGTTGGGAATTCGTCGTTGGAACTCGCTGATGTTTCGTTTTCGAGATTAAAAGCTCGACGGGCCAAGCGTCTGTACGATCGGTATTGAAATATTACACTGATATTATTTTAAGAAGAGCGATGCGAGATTTTTACTGTTGTCAAACACATTTTTTTTTTTTTTTTTTTTTTTTATTCGTTTTAAACGCGTTACGAGGGCGAGAGTATTGAAAACGTCGAGGACGCGAATTAAAATGGTTTCGAAAGACAAATTTCGCGCCGTCGACGACGACGTGATTAAATATTAGGAGACGGACGCTGCTTGTAATAAAGACGTTTTAAAGCTCGGTAAGGACCGCCTCTACTCTGCCGTTGACCGAGACGAGACGTGTACGTTAAGGCCGCGTGATGAATTATCATGTCGCGCCGCGGCGTATACGAGGACTTTTGTTTTTTTTTTTTTTTGCTTCTTTTTTTCTTTTAGAAAATTACGTTTTAGACTCGAAACAGATAATATTCAACGAATTATTCTCGGTTTGAAACGGATTCGTCCGCGGTGTGAAAAAACACCGAATAGGTATTCGACGCTAGCAGAAAAAAAAAAATGAAAAATCGAAAGATCCGTTGAAATAAATAATCGGTAAGCCGAATATTGATTTTCAAAAAAAAAACCGAAATACTTGAAATCCGAAAAATTTAATAAATGAATAGAAATCCGTAATGAAATATTGAAATCGGCACCGTGAAGGAATAATACGAAAAATCTTCAAATATTAATTTTAAATTGTATTTAAAAAAAAAAAAAGAAGACTATCGAAATTGAAAGACATCCCGATTTTTCGCATACAACAGTATTGTTGTTTTTTACACGATTACAGTCGAAAACAGACTGTAACAAAAATATTTATTCCTTTCACTCTTCCCCATATCTTTCAAACCTCCAATGTTCTCCTTATTTATTCTGTTTTAAATTTTTTCCTTTCTGAAGGTTTTTGCTTTATAATTTGTTGTTAATTGTCGATGCAAATGTGTACCAATTTATGTCTCTATTAAAAAAAAACAAAAATATTATTATAAATCAATATTTTTTAGTTTTTCGACGTGTTTGTAAAACGTACTAATAGTGCAACCACAGATTGGATGAATACATACGGATCACTAGCGATGTAAACAAAAAAATGACGTCATTCGAATCTCCCCCATATCAGTGTTACCGCATAAAAGCGCGATATATTTACCTAAAATTTAAACATTACTCCCGTGAGGTAATCTATTTGTGTCGTTTACATAGTGAATTCTGGTTGGGCGATCGTGTCATATAATGTCTCAAATATACTCGTTTAGTACACGCAGTTGAAAAAAAAAATCGGTGCTTAATCTTCGTTTAATTTTTACCGACATGTGTGATAACCATTATTGTGATAATATTATTTGAGATAATAAAGAAGTTGTACTATAATATTGTATTAATACCAACACAATAATTTATATCGTCGTGTGCGCCTACATTGATATGGGGAGGGGACCAATCAGAAGAGCGCATTTGCAATTCTCTTGTTCTCGGGCCGAGTGATCCATCTGTATTCATCTAATCTGTGGTGTAACCGACCGCCAGTGAACTCGGTCGGTGCTTATCATTCCTCAAATGTACAAACTTTTTTTTACAGGTCTATATTCGATGAATATATAGTAATTTTAATTTGGGTCGTACAGACAACCGAGTTGTGTCGATTATAAGAATTTTATCATTTTTACAAAAAAACTATACTACTATAGTATTAAAAACACGTGTTTTTCGCATAGTACAACTGCACGAGCGATCCGCGGTTTTTACATATACACCTAATACTTTCTAATAGAGAATCGTGAACAGACATTACGCAACCGACGTGTTTTTCGAAAAATATAAAAATAAAATAAAAAAAATTACCCGAAAATCGATTTGCGTAATATCGAATTACGTTTGTTATAATTCCAAAAAAAAAAATAATAATAATGGGGCGAAACGTTTTCCAGTTCCAAATAAATCATTTTGATGCAGTCAATATTTCAAAGTTTTCTAATTTTTATTTTTTTGTTATTTTAAAAGTGAACGGCTATAGAGTAAATAATAAAAACAATAGATCTATCGTATATAATAATAATGATAATAATATTCGAATGAAATTTTTAGAAATTTCAAAACGCGTTTTACCATTATTTTTATATTTTTAAGTGCTCATAAAGTACGAATTTGTTCGACAAATAACGAGTAATGAACTCGGGATGTGACGGGCTTGACCCCTAAAAACGCGCCACTGGTTACGGCAAAGGATTTTCTCTCTCTCTCTCTGCCCGTCGAGTCATCGAGAATTTTGATTTAATAAAAGTCGACACTCGATACGGTACAGTAGTAAATAATATTATGTAAACGTCGGCGGTGTATTCCATATATTTATATAAAGTGAATTTGCAGAATAGAATTATACATTTTTTTTTTCACAGAGTTCCGAACGAAAAAGAGTTCGGATTTCGAAAACTTTTACGCACGAGTAATATATTATTATATTTTCGGTACGGGGAAAAAAAATGGAAATATTATTTCGTCGAATATTTTTTTTTTTCGTGCAATTTTCCTCGACGACAATACGTATGCGGGCATAAGGAAAACGTTCACGTATAGCTCTGTGACCTCGCATGACAAAACGTATAAGTTTTCTCTTTACATCGCCACGGTCCGTGCTGCGATATAATATTATAAATTACCGGTCGCCGGATTTCTTCGTGTTCTATTAGAGTATTATAAAGATTTTTAGCGCGAGACAGGATTGATTTACACGACTCATTTATTCCTGCAAGTCCTCGGCCGTACGTATATCGACTCGTACGTAAATCTTATTTTTATTTTTGGTTCATGACGCCCATTACTTCGTTTACGGTCTAAATTAAAAATCCGTTAAATTGATTATTCGTAAATACGCCCACACGAGTCCGTTCAATTCATTTGGAAAACATCGTGTCCTTGTAAAAAAAAAAAATGCGCAAAAAAACGTTGTAAATGTTTCGAGTGCGCTGGCCATCACGAACGCATTGGCGCAACTAGACCTATATATTTTAGGGGTGCTAAAATTATGTGTACGTCACCGACTAAAACACTCACCACACCACCTCCCCAACCCAAAAACATACATTTCAAAACCGTTAATAACACAACTTCAACGTTATTATTTATTTGAATGTTTACTAATATATTGCATTTAGAAAGTAGGTAAACAATTGTAAATTATTATTACAATATAATATTTGTTTTACAATTTACATCCCAGTATAATAAATACAAAAAACTTACGTTTGATATTAGATATTAAGAATATGAATTACACAATTTACTATTTTAAAACTGTACTTGTACTGTAGTATTTGTCTAATTGATTCTGTATTTCTGTTTACATGTTATTTGCAACATCTCTCTCGATATTTAAAGTGAACGCGTCAGCAAAACGTTAAATTTGAAATTACTTGTACACGTTAGGAAAAGCCTCATTTTGAATTGTTTTTGTTATGTTATCAAAATTGAAATCTGAGTACTTTGGTGGTGCTACTATTGAGTATGGTGGTGCTAAAGTCCCCCTAGCACCTCCCTAGTTGCGCCTATGCACGGACGAATTGGAATTTCAAACGGACACGGTCGTGGAACGATTCAATAAAAACATTGAACCGAATGCGCAACGCGTAATAATAATAATAATATTCGAACGAATATGAAATATGGCTGTAGCAGAAAAAAAAAAAATTTGGAAACTTCTCGTTTACAGAAAAAAAATGTTGATGTTTTCTCTGGTCCGATTTCAGTTCCGTAAAAACCGATATCACGCATTAACAAGTATCAACGTTTTTAAGAACGAACCGTGATAACAGTTTTTGTTTTGAACCGTTCGTGTTATCAATCGTGACGTCACACTATTTGTGTCTATTCCGTGCCGAACGATTGGAAATGAAAAACGTGTCCGTCTCTGCGCATTCCTTGCGGTTCCTCCGACCACAGTCGAGTTAACGACATCACGAAATAAATAAAACCGTTGACTTTACGAACGCGGTTACGACCACTATAATCATTATAGTAACATATTAACTGAGTTAATATGTCTGTGATTAGCGGGGCTGGATTTATGTATGTGGTGGCCTATGGACGGAATATTATAATGTGGGGGCCAACAACTGATGTTTTGCTTATTAAATGCCACATTTAATATCGTCTACCTATACCTATATACTATTCACTTATTTAATTACCCGCGACTTTTTTTTTTGATTTTCTTTTTTTTCACAAAATCTTCTTTTACGTTGTACGAATTTGTTTGATGAAAATTTAATTTTAAACAGAAAATTAAATTTCCATTTTTTTTTTTTATCAACTGTAAATGTAATTTCAAAAGCGCGGGGGCCCCCGGGCTGCAGCCCGCTCAGCCCTCCTCTAAATCCGGTCCTGACGATTAGCAATATCGATAATACGAAAAAAAAAAAATAGGATTATACGGATTACTGGCAATAGGGTGGAGGGGCTTCAGTCCCTTAGCCACTGCCGCGAGTCGACTTTACGCCCGTTATACGATTTCCAAATAGTAAAAAAACTATCCTATACAGCAGCGTATAATATACATCTGCACGTCATAATGTACGCATATGTACAGCAGTTTTTTTTTTTATAAAGAAACGTTTTTGACGTTAAACCGGCGTATAAACTATCTCGTCTTATACGGATTATATTATATATGTGCGCGTGTTGTATAAAGTACCATCTGTTTCGGGAACGAGATTGCGTCCGTTTTGTGATGGCATATTTCGTCCCGTTCCCGGGGCCAAATTGTACACGGCGCAGCGCGACTGCTGTGCTCGTTTACTTTTTTTCCCGTTGCTTTCTCGCAGCCGCACCCGTCTGACAAATTATCGCGAAGACGGTAGGCGCGATGAGCCCAAAAAAGAAAACCGCGAGATTTATACCGCGCAGTGTGTGTGTCGAATTCGTTTATTTTATTTTTTTTTTGTAAATCATAATTTTAATACGTTATTAATTTTTTATAATTTCGCGTTATACACGGTGTCTCAAAAAGAACGGCGGATTTTTTTAATCTGTTATAAATCAAAAATTATTTCTGTAAGAAAAAAAAAAGCATACCGTTCACTTCGGCAGAGTAGTTTAGGATTAAATGTGAAAAACGATATCGGCCGTACATCCCCTTGCGTACCAGCCCTACACGCCATTATTCGGTCCACGAAGCTCACCGTCACACGCGATCACACGTCGCCCCGTCAAGTTCGACGAGGACACGTCGAATTTCTTCTTCGAGCTCGAACTGCACGTTTCGCGGCAGTTCGTTTTGGTAAACTCGTCACTGTTATTGTATGCCCCATACTGCAGGGGCGTCATTTGCGAGGAATTCTGGTGTTTAATGTTGAAAAAGAAGCAATTGATAATATAAATTTGGAAAAAGCTGTAGGTGTATCTTGCTAAACTTAAAAATCGCCGGTATCCGCTTATTAAAAATATGATTTTCCTTAGAGCTTTACGCTTGTGCAAAAGATTTAAAATATATAAATGTTATTTACTTTTCTTCTCCTTCTTTTTTTTTTTTTTGCCGTATTTGTCATCTTTAAGCTTTTTGTGCATTGCTTATTGGTTTTTCATAAGTAATCAATTATTTATCGTTTTCTAGTTTTTAAATTGCTATTATTATTATTTATGTTGATTGATCCACGAATAATTAAAAAAAAAAAATCTATAAATAATTAAAAGCAGGATAATGTACGTGAGTATCACGAGTACCGGTTTTTATATAGCCTGGTGAAATTTCAAAATGGCCTGCTTGAAACTTCGCACACCCGAAAAAAATACTGAAATGACGCCCCTGCCCACGTAAGGAGAAAAATCATTCGGTGTCGAGTCGCTAGATCGAGGTTTGGTCTCCTCGCAACGAGTTTAATCCGTCCGGGAACTTTGCACGCAGCAGAGCGATTGTTTCTCTCGAAGTGTTCAGGGCTAGTAGGGTGGGTTCATATTATGCCCTATATTGTTTCTTAAAAAACAAATATTTCTAAACTTCTCCCGAAGAAAATGATATGTTTTCTTATGGGGTTTTTTTTACAGAAATAAATTTGATTTGTAACAGATTAAAATCCGGCGATGGTTTTGAAAACCTTATTTAACTTTGTGTTATTTAAATTATTTCGGGTTTGTTTCTCGTTTTCTGACTAACGCGCACAGTCACAGGCTCCTACCGCGAGGATATCCCGCGTCTGTGCGGATAAAATCGTGACGTGACACTTTACTTGGAAAACGATTGTATCGGCGGCTATTTATCTGCGACGATTTCGAAAAATAACCGTTCTAAATTATTTGACATTTTTATACAAAGTCCATTTGAAGTATGTACGTTAAAAAAAAACAGGAATAAAATTCACAAGTTCTCCTTTTTTTTTTTTCAAAAAAAAATATTCCGCGGTGACCTACAAATTACGAATGTAAATAATAATTTTCGTATTTCTCTATATAGTTGGGTACCTACTTCTCGTTTCGTCGTCTATTCGCATTAAATTCTCAGATATAATATTCGCAAGTTATCACTGTTATTTGTGACAATGATATTTTATTTGTAAATAATTACAATGTTTTAGGTCATTTCTATACGTTCAGCATACTTCGAATGAACAATTTCCGGAGTTTGTTTTTCATTTCTTTCCACCGGGCATACACAAATTTCGACAGTACACGAACAATACGTATTGATCTCGTTTACTCTATATACGAGGGAAACTATTTCCTACGGATTTATTTATTTATTTTTTTTTTTTAGGTAATTTACGAATTTTTTTAAAAAGTCTTTTTCGCGCTTTTTTTTCCCCCCTCTAGACCATCAACGTAGTTATTATATACCTATACGTGTATATAAAGTACGTGCGAGACACGATGAAAGTCGATAAAGCGTTATAGACCAGTTTAAATAATGCGCTACCGTCAAACGCGCACAGCTGACGTCTGACGTAATGTAATATGAAAAACCGGAGTCGATCGTCGCTATTGATATCGCGTACGAAATATTCCTCTGAAAAGCTTATCTTGTAAATGCGTATAGACACGGCATATTTATATACCTGTTTGGTTAAAATATTTATCTAAATATATTTTCAATATAAAACCAATCGATTCGGATGGATATAGGCAATACGTTAACGAGAAAAAAGTATATTATATAACGTGTATTTTATTCTTTACGTAATATATACATATATATATTGTGATTTTTGTTGAAAAAAAACGCGAATCTACAAATTTCATCGGAAATACATAACAGAATTTTATAAAAAAATTTTCTTGAAAAATTGAAAAAAATATATACGAATAGGAAACAGTATACTTTCAATGTCTATAATAGTACTGAAAAATCGCTTAGTTTTCCGGTTAATTTGAACAATTTATAAGCACCGGTAATTGTCGAAAAAACAAAAAGTTATCTACAGGAAATATTGTTCCCATACATAAAATGTATGTTATAGACGTAAACAAAACGAAACGTTATATATATATATATATAAATAATACAATTTTATTGATTGATCTTTTCAGTCCGTTAAATTTATGTTTTTGTTATTATTAATCAAGTTGTGTAAAATGTTTGCGATAATACGCAAGATCGCTGTAGTTATAACACTGCACAACTTACAAACTGCAGGTCTCTTCTGTGTAAATAAACTTTTATACAATATTGTACGAGATTGTAATGTATTGTGTGTTTGACAGGGTTGTATTTAAGGGCGACTAGGGAGGATTAGCTCCCCATAGACCTACTTTAGCCCCCCTCAATCGATTATTGTATTATATTAGATTTTTTAAATTAACAATTACATTATTTGTTTTTTAATATTAACATTCTATTTAGTAATTTATGGCATGAAATATTTCTTGGGGCTTCAGCCCCCCTGTATTACTCCTTTAAATACGCCCCTGGTGTTTGACCCACGTTATCTAATTTTTCTTTGTTTAATAAAATGATTTTACATAATAAAGGTTATAGATTGGTCTACTTGATATAACTTATTATCGTGAAAACATTTCGAATTCAAACCCGTGCAGGTATTTCTCTATTCTACTGGAAATAGTGAGATATGTGTTTGACACTTTGAGGTTGACTATAGGTTCTGACTACACCGCTGTTATAATTATTAAACTAAAGGGAAATGGATTTTGAAATTATTATTATTATTATTATTATTATTATTATTATTATTATTATTATTATTATTATTATTATTATTATTATTATTATTATTATTATTATTATTATTATAATTAATTCTTTAACGTATAATTAATATTTCGTTTATTTCGTCATCGGAATATTTAAAGTACGTCAACAACAAAACCGGATGCTATTTAAAAATCGAAATACGACGATGGAGTCTGCCACTCTAAAAGCGGGCATATTTTTATACTTAATTTTTTAATATGAATTTGTATTCTTCGTTTCGGATAAGAATATATATATATACGTATATAACCGCCGGAGTACAATTACTATATAATTTTACTTTTCATATTCCGTCCTAAATAACTCTTAACTTCTTCTTATAATTTATGATAATATCACGACGTAATTTATGTTATTACGTTATACCTTTATGCCCGTAGTTCCTTTTCGTTTCTTTTTTGTGAAAAAGATTTTAAGACACTCTGTTTTCTTAAACGCGTTTTAAAAAAATAAAAAATACCGACGCGCTAGTATTTTTTTCCTTCGTATATTCAGATGCATGTTGGCTGTTAACTCGCGCATCTGTGGCGTCAAGCTTATAAAATAATTACAAAAAAAAATAAATTACATTTTATCAAAACCATTGAAAACAGTTTTTTTTAAGTATTTAAAACAAAAACGACTGTTTCGATATTGGTTATAGATTAGAGTACAAATAAGATATTTCGACAGAACAAAAATTTTAATTAATATACTACAATCTTTTTTTTTTCTTTTTAAATTTACTTTCAATTCATTAAGTCAGTTTTTCAATCATAAAGTTAATTATTTTCACAAAGGAAATGTCGGAATTTACGTTGGTCGTTGGAAAACATAAAAATAATAATAATTAATGACAAGGACGTTTGGAGTTCTCGTTTCATTTTTATGCTATTACGCTAATATATTTTATAGCATTTTTATGCTATTAAGAACTTTTAAAGTTAACAAAATAAATATCAGTAATTTTAACTTTAATTTTATATATATATATATATACACACATAAAAAGGGGGGTTAACTCGACCGAACTCGTATTTTTTTACACGCTTCAATAATAATGAATACGGATTTATAAATTTCTAATGAAACGTTGTCGAACATATTTCTATTATTTTGTACGAACGAATATTGTTATTAAAATTGTATATCTCAATATATCTCATACATTATTAACAATTCAGTTTTTAGATACCGGGTGAAGCGAATAATTTGATTTTATTAATAACGATAATATTCGTATATTAGTTTTGAAACGATGTGATTTTTTTACGCGTTTAATAATATTATTTTGTGTGTGCTGAACACTTTTTCGTGTAAGAACACGGCTCGGATAATCTTGACACGAGCTTTACTTTTCGGTGTAGCAAAATTTCTATGTACTCGGTATATTATTTGACACGTTTTTTTTTTTTGCTTTTTTCCCAATAGTTTCCTTCGTCGTCCTTATTAACGCCAATAAAATGATTCGTCCGATAGCTGGTATACCACTAACGACATCAAGTTTATATCGCAAAGCAACCGATTGTCAAAATTGTCGTTTCTTCCACGTTTCGGTTCGTCATACGCACATTATAGTCGCGCACGATGGAAATGAAGTGTCACGCGTCCACAGTTAAGTGATATAAAAATAATATGAAAACGTGTCGCGCGTGTAATTCATCATCGCGCGGACGTATAATTCGTTTTAATTTTCTTTCCTCTCGTAAACGCCCACCTTCAATGACGACCGAATACTTTATTGAAGATCTATGAATTCGTATTCGCTGTTATTTTAGTGTTTAAAACGCATAGCGAGTTTGGGAAAGATAATCTTTTTTTTTTTAATTTATTAAATTTAATATTGAAAATATACAAGTCTCGTTTGTATTTATTTTGTCAATTCCGAAAGTTCTTATTTGAAATTAAAATATAAAATATTTTTAAAAAACGAAATACTCTCCAAACGTTCTAATCGTTCAATAATAAACATATTTGTTACCTAACATTAATTTAGATAATATCTTATTCGTAAATAAATACATTTCCTTGAAATTATAATACGCTATTAAGATAATATAGTTAATTATTTCTTTTAAAAGCATTCAAATTTTTTTTATCGTTTCGTCATTTTTATATTTATGCGATCTAATATTACAATTATTCCAACGGATCATGTCCGCAGCAGGGCGCGCGAACTGATTTGTCGATTAGTAAACACCACGTGGAACGGTTCCAACTATATTTATAATATTATTATCGTTATGTACGTCTTCGTCGTCATCAATTTTTACAGCAGTATATCATCGCTATAATTATATATTTCATATACGTTTGCGGTTGAAGTTCATGTTCACCGAGGCCATTAAAACTTTAAAAAAAAAAAATTTTCCCTTTCTACCTGTACGGTCTAAAAAATAAAAACTCATAATAACAAATCTAAATAAAAATATTAAATAAAAAAAAAAACACAAACCTATAGGAAAAGTTGTATTTCTATTATAATAATACCCTTGTTCTGTTTTCAATCAGTTATTTATAATAATCATAAGTTTTCGTCATAATATTTTTAAGTGACCTATAATAATCATTATATGTTACATTATTTATAATATTGTAACAGCATTTTTTTTTTTTTTTGCTATTTAAGAATACCGCGGAAATCAAACGATTTATACTATAACTGTATAATATTAGATTCAACTAAATAATCCACCAAATTTTTTTTCTTTCTTAAGAATTAGTATTTGTTGCTATGCCCTGCAGTTCGGGCCTATGAACATTGCGATTTTGTTCGTAGAGTATTCATGACCCGAGGGAGACGGGTAAACGCCGGGTAAAACGTGGGTTTCGTGAAAATTATATTAAAACGCGGTGTATTCCTTCGATAGAATACGGAACGTAACCGTCTTCGTCGGTGTGTATACGATCGAATGCGCTCGAGTGCGAGAAATATTATACTGTTTAGTCGAAAGAATGGACGAGAAGTTAAAATGAAGCCGTCGTTCTTTTGGATCTGAACGAAGAGAAGAATATGTTCTCGGAAAATTTTCGGATTGTACATTATATAGAGTCAAATATTATTGTACGGAAATTATATCTGTTTATTGTTTTTTTTGAATCGATTAATTTCGTGAAGCGTCGATTGTTTTTCTTTTTGATCTCCTTTTACAAATTTTTAGAAAATCGCGAAAAACTAAAAAAAAAAAAAGTAGGCTCTCTCAACAAAAACCAACAAAACGTGTACGCATTTATACGCTGCGTATTATCGATAACGACGTAATATTTGTTAGTCCAGGCACGGGTTCATTCTCGTGCAACCCCTGTCGTCTAACACGCTAATAAAATTATTTTATATTATAAATTACGTCATTTATTTTATTTGGTATAAAAAAAAAAAATCGTAATAATAAACAGTGCAGTGTGTGTTGTGCGTATTACTGGAATCTGTTTGTTTGTAGGAATGTATATAATTCAAATACGTATTCAGAATCTGAAAATCCAAAAATAATAATATAACAATTTTTAACGAAAATAGCGTTCGGATAATAACAATAATTATATGTAAGAAATTAATGTCGTTTTTAAATTAATGTTTAATAAATAGCAATGTTTGATAAAGAATTTGGCTGTAATAGATAAATTAGAAAGGTATAACCGATTTTTTTTTTTTTTTTTTGAGCACCCGCTGTTAAAGTTTCCTGGATCTGCGCCCGCTTTTTATTCTATAAAAAAAGTGTATTTTACAAGTTGAAACACCGATTTTTACTTACGAGTGCAGTGCGCGTATTATATAACGTGTACTTTTTTTTTAATCCGAGTTTAATATTTTATTTCACTAATGCCGGATCAGAGTGAAAACTAATCGACTTTATATATATATATATATGAGGTATTTCTAATATTTATGGGTAAGCGTTTATGGAATATATTTGTGGTTACGGTTGTTAGCGTTCGGGGACGTCTGAATTTTTTTTTTTCGCACGTGGACGATACCTATATGGGAAGACGTTTTGAAAACGACATTGCTTTTCTTCGACTTCGTTGAATATGTAGTACTTCAATACAACGCGCCTGATGTAATGTACCATTTTCCGTTCGAACGAATCGCCGGCGAGTGCGGTATTTAAATGCGGTATAATCGGTCGCTGCGCAGAAAAACGAAAAAAATAAAGAAAATCCCGATCGCGTCAACCGCGTAAAAATATTTCGTTTTTTTTTACACCGCTGTGAGTTTCAGATAACGTCGAAACCGCTATTTTCCTCCTGTTCATCTCGCTGCTGGTGCGGAGGTCCTAAAGACGTTAGCCGAATCACACGCACGAAAGGTCGGTTTGATCTCGTCGTCATCACCGTCGTGTACCGGGCCCATCATAAAGTACGCATAAAATTATACGCGAAGAGTATATATATATATATAAAAGGATCTTACGGACCACACGATATGGAAGCTGTACCTACTATTTATACGGCTTTTTATAATATTGTATACGAATACGATTGAAGGGTTTTACAGGCCCCGACGATCGCGATGGTCGTCTTCTTCGTACGCGTATGATAGAAGGTGTGTGTGTGTGTACGCGGGAAATTGCTTTTTTACCTCTTTTTTTTTTTTAGTAAAGTCTACATATTCGGTTTCTTGTATGAAAAATATCACGAAAAACCGAAGAGAAATAGAGAGAGGGACGAAAATCTGGGATTTGATCCGAATTTCGTCAAAACCCGTGACTCCGCGGTCCAGCCCGTTTTAAAGGACTATCACTTTATACGCATATCCGCATATTTGTTGGTCTCTGTCTATCGTAACGAAATCACACTCTGCGCCTCAGTTCTTCCAAAAAAAAAAACCCCATAACCTTCGGGTAAGACGGTTTATATAGGTTTATACTACGTAAAATATATTTTTTTTTTAAAAACTGCCACTCTTCCTTATTCTAAACCTATAGACTTTTACTTGTTTCGCATTACAAATTAGTTTTACGCTGGTTATTAAACACAAACGGAACGGATAGATTTTATATTCTTATTTTTTAATAATGCGCTTCATCTTGATTTACTCGTATGGCGAGCAAAATTGGAGTATTATATGTATAGACAGTTTAAGTATAGCAGCAAACAGAATTTAAATTGTTTTTAAAAATGAACAATGAGCTTAATACATTAAAATATATTATAAACTACACTTGCATTTTAAATCGATAAGAACAAAGCAGCGACTACACTAATCCCCGTAAGTATTAATATTTTCTAAATTTTTAATCCGTTCTACGGCTTCGGGGTTTGCATTGAAAATTGCATTCTCAAGTTTTCCGGTGAAATTCCGCTTTTTGAGCGCCCTTAGTGTGATGCGCTATATTTTGTTTATGGTAGCCCCAGTTACAGCTTTGATTAGGAGCAACAACCTATTTGTTCACGAGGTGTCTTCATTCCATAGGTACATGTCCTGTGCGAATCAGGTCTAAAGTAGACCATTCTTTCCGGCAAATATTGTGGCCAAGGATAGGTTTACTCCTGCAGAGTCCTTTAATGAAAGATAAATTTCTTTGATATGATGTTTCTAATTCATATATTTCCAGTTACTTGCTATATTGAACTTGGTGTTGTTGAGTGAAACAGTGGTCGCGCATAAGGATTTGCAGGATTTAGGCATACGAATTCGTGGGCCACAGCAGACTTTGGAATAGTCGTGGATTTTTGTAGAGCTGAGTCATCGCTACATTTTGTCCATTCTTTAAGCAGTGCTTTCGTCCGGCGAAGCTGCGGAGGGGCAATGTTGCTCACACTGACCGGTAACTATGAGAGAGAATAATGGGTTTGATTTTAACGAGTGAGCACTATAATAATGCACTTATACTCAGATTTATATGCGAAAAATGTATTTTTTTCAACAGCCCAACCTACATGACGCGTGTATTTATAAAAATTAAAAACTCATCGCAAATAATAATATATAATAATCAATTTTCGGGTTTATTTTGTTTTCTCAAAATCAATTTTAATTGGAATTTTTTTTTTCTATAGAATGTATTGTCAAGTTACTTAATCTCTCTTGCATAAACCGTTCTCATATCACGCGTATGTACAATGAAGTATATGGTATATCCTAATGGAATGGAAAACGTTTTGGGGAAATATTATCTTCGGAGTTGTTTTCAAATACGGATTCCAATAAATGTAATGGAGATGGTTTTTCGAATTCGGAAATTGAAGCATTGACACTTCAGAACAATCGAATATTCACACAAACCCATTCCACGGAATATTTTGATGTGAGGTCAGTTGCAGTAGTTTTTCAAAGTTCCAGTTGATTATTTTTATTTGTATTACGTACGATCCAGTTAAGAAATTGAAATCGGATGTTATTCGACCAAGTATTCAGTAACCACCAAGTTACATAACTAATATTAAGGCATCCTACACATACATATTGTTAAGTTTCCCGTTGGAAGTTTTCCAGTACGCCCCACGTAGTCTAAAAATAGTTTTTCAATTCCACGTATTATGTTATAAAATATGAGAGCAATAATACTGTTTTTATTACCAGTGTTGTATACCTATATATATTTTTATAAGGATCTAACGCGTTCAACTTATATTATCTTCATAAATTGTTATTACGTACTTATTACATTAGGTACATACGATCTACTAAATCAATTTGTTTAAGTTTTATAATTATTGTTTTTTTTTTTTTGTTTTCTAACACTTTCTCATAAAATAATGGTGTTCTAACGTTATTGAAAAAAAAAATTAAAAATTAAAAAAACGTTAATCATATTTTTTTCTTTCTTACGTTTGCAAGGTGTAATCAAATTATACTATTTGTTAATGAAATTACTGGTTTTTTCTCCCATTCAAATTCCCAACATAAGAAATTTTGATGTTTTACAACCGAGGATTTTTCACAAGATTAATAGCATATATATTATTCTACTAGTATTTTAAAATTTATTAAAGTCAAATCGGTCGAATGTATATATATTTTTTTAAAGCGTTTAAAAATTTAATCTACCGCGGAATACATTATAATTCCATAATATTTGTTTACCAAGTCGATTTTATATAATGAAATTTCTTTATGTACTTTTAAATTGTAAACCATAGTTGTGTACAAACACAAGGGCGAGTTATTAATGTAGTAATAATTAATCGATTTTATATAGTTAATTAAGTGCGCATTAAATATGAATCTAATAACAAGTAATTTTGTTACTGTATATATATATACGTACACTGCCTTCAGCTTTTTATTTTTCAAATGGAAATTACAGGCATTCAAGAAAAACGTTAATAAGCTGCTCATATACATTTTTCTTTCGGCGCACGGCCATTGCTGGTCTGAATTAAGAGTTTTTACATCGATAATACCGGCAATTTTTAACACGAGAACCGCATCAGCTGTGGCTTCGCGGTAAGATTTTCTAAAATCATCGTCCGGACGTGAGATACGAATACCTAAAATTTATATGGCGAAGTGTACGTCCACTGAAAGTGGCGTGCAAAAATAAATAAAGTATCGTCACAGAATAGGTGAAATTTCACCTATTCTGGTGGTATCGTACCGTATGATTTGTTTTGCGAATCTAAAGTCAAATAAATAGTCTACCGTTACGTTTTTCCCGACGGTTTCGTCGTAGGTATATTTAGGTAGTTTTCGTTGTTTCGTTTTTGAAATGAAGTCTTGATTTGGTTTTCATACGGTAGATATGTGTAATAATACGCGTACACCGTTCTTCGGTGATGCGCCCCAGAAAATCGACGTTTGATGAGTTCCCAACTATGTTCTACCGTAAAAGAAGTAACTCGAATGTAATCGAATATCCATTCCGACAGAAATAGTTACATACACGCGTAACGACGATATTCCTTTTCCTTTTCGGTACACGAGATGGACGTGGTCCGACGAGGCGAAAGTTCCGCACGCGCGCGCGCAAAATATTATAATAATTTCCGTTTCGAAATTCGATTATAAGTTTATCGGCAGGATTTCGCGATACGAGGCCGAAAACCAACACAACTCGACCGATATGTGTCGTAAAAAAAAATTAATAAATAAACGAAAAACAACCGCGGTTTCAACGGGTATATACCATCTATCGGTTCTATTATGTAGTGCACAGGGATTTTATTGTTATTAGTATTTTTAACCCGAAAGCAAAGGTATAAATCTTTGTAAACGAATAACGCGAACGACGCTGGTGTACAATAGTCGTTCGTGAATACCACATCAAACGTCATAAGAATTGATGCTTCCGCTCGATAATATTATTATAATACGACGTGCATATTTATGAATAACACAAGAAATTAACGAATTATTTATGAATTTCGTAATTTATATCATACAAACCATATAGTTAACGTCGTATTAAATCTTTAGCTCTTACACAAAAAAAAATTATCATTGTTTTTAAAAAACGTGAATTTATTCGAAAATTATTTATTTATTTTATTATTATATATATTATATGTCTAATAATTTATTAGATCTTATAAGTACAAAAAAAAAAAAAAAATTGGTCCGAATTTCCGAAACGGATTTGTCGACGAATTTAGCGGTCAATGCGATTTTTTTCCGCGCGCTCAGTTAATGAGAAAAAACGAAAACACGTCAATATTGATGTACTTATTATATATAGAAATGATAATTTTTTTTACCCGAAAACGGTGCCTATGACCTTTTTAAATACGAATAAGTGTTTACGGACAAAAAAAAAACACGCGTGATTGTAAATACCAGTCCCTCAGGATCGAAAAGCCAAACGTTTTCTCTATTGTTGTTGATAAAAAGAAAACTGAATGTTTCTAAGCCAAGGTATGTAATGAGCATGAAATGGTGTGTGTGAATGCACGTCTTGCTCCCGAAATTACGCCACTGTAATATGTGTAACGACAGTGGCGTGGCGACGGACTTAATTTGTGGGACGTGCCTCAATTTTTATGGCCGGTATAGTCGCCCGGGGTCGATCCTTTCCATTATAAATTGAATGTACACATGAGCAACGAGCGAACCATTGGTCCGACTTCGTGCATACAAAATATGTATTGAACATTGTTTACACCAACTTTTACTCAAAAATATATATACAGGACGACGAAGAAGAAGAAAACGATATAATTCAAAATGTACAAAATAATAAGACGAAAAAAAATGACGTGTCGGGACTATTATTATTACAATACATTATCCAAGTAAAGTAATATGCGTTTCCCGACGTGCGAAATCATGCAATAGGTTTGGGACTAATCCGTAGTTACTTCTGCGTCTGCGCAATGATCATTTTCCAAAGTAAGTTTGCTCGTTGATTCTACTACTTATAAACGTGATCTCGACGCCTAACCTTTAAACTGAAATCTTTATATACGTCTACATTTACTCGGGTACTTTGAGTCTTAAAAGTTTGGGATTTTAAATCTGCTTTTTTGCTTTTATGGAGTAAAAGTTTCGAATCGTTGATAGATTTTTTTTTTTTTTAGGCCTAAATATTTAGAGATTCCTCCGTTTTATAGTTTTCGGAAATATGATAATATATATATATATATAGGATTAAATAAACCGTTAAAGATTTTCGTATTGTTTTTAACTTGAAAAATACACGTTTACATTCATCTGCGGCAATGGTGTACAAGAACGTTTGTAAAGTTTATTGTTTTTCAATTGTGCGAAAGTGATTTCAGAATAATCGATTAGTAAAAGAAAAAAAAACTTTGTTATTTTAACATAAAATGACGAAAAATAAATAAATTAAAAATAATTTTTTTCGAATAATTAAAAAAAAACAAATATTGTTTTGGTTCTTGTTTCGAGGTGATTGGTTTGACAATAATAATTAAAATTCTTGTGCCTCGACATTTTTTTGAATTCCGCCACACAACTGTCTGAAGACTCGATCGATAGTGTTATATTTCTGCAAATGAAAATTCGTTACTATATATACTATATAGTATATTATACAAAACAAAAAAAAAACTATATTAAACGATTCGTCTTCGAACAAATCGCGTTTTACATTATACATTTTATTATTATTATTATTTTACATTATACTATTGGAATTCGTATACTCGGCGACTGTGTTGATGAAATTCGAGTAATTTATTGATAATAAAACACTATGACGTACCTATACGCGCTATATAATATGCTCACCGACAATATTATTTCCATACACGACGACGTCTCGTATATTACAATTATAATTATTGTTGTGGGTGAACAACAGTGGTTCGCGTATAATAACGTAATGAATTGATATTAAGTTTCATATATATATATATATATACGAGTACCTACGGATTTTGATAATAATATTTAAATTATGCGCTCGACAATGTAAATTTACTAGACACGGCTGCCGGTTTATATGTGTTCAGAAAATTACCACGTGGGCGTATAAATGAAATGTGAAAGCACGCATGTCGTTTTTTAGACGTGGATTTTCATTTATTTCACCTCTGTGTCCTGAAAAACTTCGCATTGTCTTTTTTTTACTTACAAGTAAATTTCTATTAATTCTTATTATTATATTATTCGTATAAATCGCTATATCCTTTAAATGTTGGAAATTTTATTTTTTGTAAAAATGGAGTTCATTTCTTTTTAACCACTAGAATATTTTTCGTTCTACCGTAATCGACTGTGTAATAAAATGTTTATTTATGACTTCCTAAGTATTCCGCGTAACGTTGTCGAACGTTTTTATGAAAAAGTAATAAGTCGTACATTTTTTAAAAAAAACTTATAATAACGAAATTATTTTTTTGTTTACTTTTACTTTTGGTTAGGTAATTCGAAATTAAGTAAAAAAAATAAATTCCTGTTTAAAAAATACACGATTGTGTAGCGGTCTTTGAATATAGTGAAATATCGTGTTGAAAGACAACAGCCTATATTGGTGTACGGTTTAGAAATGATAATATTCGTTAAGTTGTTGTGCCCGTAAACGAGTCGACGAGTGAAGTTGAATTTAAAAGCAAAATAAATTTCAACTTTTTCGGCTAACGAACTGCTTTGAATTATAAATATCCTCTTGATACCGACTCATTTCCCTTTACATTAGAGTAAATAACGTAAAAATTATTATATTTTACGCACTTTCCGTTTAAATTACTGCGTTTTTTACGTACCTATTAACTTACTGAATTTAGAATTAATTAACTTATAAACACAAATCGCCGTAATCTGATATATAGTAAACATCATATTACAGGTATACATGAAACGAACACATTTCGATAGCTATTATGAACAATAATATATTGATGGGACCAATGGCGATTATACGGGGGGCCGGGGGCGATAGATGAATCGCCCCCCCCCATAAAATATGATATTTTTAAATTTAGTATATCTCTGACCTCACAGCACCGACTTGTGTCATATAAGTTGGTCCAATTATGTTATATAATTATATGCTCCATTTTCGCACCCGTCCCTTTTGAGCATCATGTATAAGGCTGGAATTAATGTTCATCCGTCGATCAGCGCGTAGGGTACGTGCTAATCATCGGTCGTGATCGAGCGTTTAGTGCTTAGCTGACGACAAACTCGGTCGGTCGTGTACAATGTAAACGAGTAAACGTTAAATAAATATTAAACTTGTAAAATAAACGAGTAAACGTGTAAACGAGTGTACAACGAGGAAAGATAAATTCTAACGTTCATTTCGTTTCATTGTTATATGCGAAATAATAATAAATAATAAAGATTGCATACGCGTGTACGATCGGTCGCTCGGTCAGCGTCAGACTAAAAACCCGCATGTACCGACATAGCGCGTCAGCCGACCGTAATAAAACGGGAAAAGAAAGTAGTCAGCAGATAGCGTTACGACACAACATAGAGGGCGTGGCAGAAAGGCGCTTATAAATAGCGGTCTGAAACCATCCGACCGCTCAGTGTAGTCGCGGCTGTCGAGCGTGAACAACGTAGTTCGTGTCTGACTGCGGTGTTGTGTGTTGTTTGAGACTGAGCGCTATTATATGCGCCTTTCCGCCACGCCCTCTATGTTGTATCGTAGCGCTATCTGGTGACTACTTTCTTTTCCCGTCTTATTGTTATTTCGTTTACATTCCGTGCACGTTGTCCTTCCTTTTTCTACGTCTGCATTTTTCGTCTCGGTACATTAATAGATCTTTCTTCTTGGTTATTACTCGTCGATGTGGATATTTCATTGGCAGAGGGCACTCTGTTGGCACTCCATTTTCGCCCCCCCCCCTTGAACATCATGTATAACCGCCACTGGATGGGACATTTATCTATATGGGTGTTTACACGCTGTTAAGTACACGACCGGAAAAATATTATTATAAAAACGCAACGTATAGTGAAACGTTAACTTAGTTTCGAAAAATATTGTTTTTTTTATAATTTCTAATATTTTTAGATTTCGGGCCAAGCGAAGAATGTGTATTGGATGTAGAACGATATTTATTTTTATTTTTTGTACGGATGATCTTCTTTTGAATTACATTTGTTTTTTATAGAAAACTGTATCAAGTTGGTATTTTACTTTACAAGTCTTTCGCTTTTTCCAATACGTCGTCGCTAAGCGTACAGAAAAACAACACGAAAATTGCAAAAAGTAAAAACAAGTAAAATCGTCGATAGTTTCGTATTGGTCATGGGCAATTTTTATTCATATATATTTTTTTAAAACTCAATATTTAATACAGGTCTAGAGATATATTATATACATTATATTTATCACGTTTAATAACTGTAATAAACTACTAGTGTCATTCAGAATCGTTTTTCGAATAAAATGATAAATCCGATGTCCTGCACGGGACGACTTATATTTTTCACACTGTAAATTTCATTTTTTTTTCCTTTTTCGGGTACGTGTACGTATTTTCGCCGGATACCGAATAAATCGCGGTCCACGAACGTAAATTTCGCAACAAAATATTTATTTTATTTTGCCTATATTTCCCTCCTTATCGTCGGACTGTGTAATATCGGACACTGACTGCGTATGAAAAAAATATTTTTGTAAAAAAATACGTCGCGGTTTTGAAAAATCTAAACGTTAATCGCCGATCGATAACACAATATTACTTTGCTTGTTTTCCATAAAATTATCACAGCACTAACCTGCAGGTTTTTTTTTACTTTTAACGATAAGAATATCGGCTATTTATTCGTATCGATAACTTATAATAATATATATTTTATTTATATATATATATATATATATATCAGGCACGTGATTTACCAAATATATATATATATATATATATCCGATCGGCAATATTTTTTTTACGAGCAATAACATTTATGAATGCGTATAAAAGTTGGGGAAAAAACCCCGTTAGATTTTTCGACTTTATTATTCGCGGGCCGTATTGATTTATGACGCGTTTGTGTTACACAGAATAATAATATACGCATATATAATAAAACGGTTGTAAATATATTTTTTTGTAAATTTTTTTTTTTACAATTGTTACGTTTAGAAAAATAACGAGTTTTTTCATTCTCGTCTCGCGTAAAATCACGCGTTTGTATAGATATTATACTCTTTTCTCTTGCAGCTCAACTCCCAACGTTTTTCGCTCATAATATATAATAAAATACTTAAATATAATACTATGTTACGCGTTCTGACGACGATGACGACGACGCGTTCGTCTATACGAATAATTATATTATCCGATATGGTTTAAAGGGTTTATCGACTCTATTCCGACTGCGGAAAATTCGCTGAAACAAAACGCAAGGAACAACTATACAATATTATCGGCCTGGGATATTTTATATTTGATCCGTTGTGGGCTTGTTCTATATTATATAATAAATCCTCTAAATCCGCGAACGTTTCCACACTGTCAACATCGGTTTAAAATTTAATCGTTCAAACTTCAAACGTTATTTTCGTATGTGCCAAAAGCGACTCGGAGGAGAACTTCTCTGCGGAGTTTTCGCCCCGCGGCCAAAAAACAATTGTCGCATTTTACGCGAGTCTTGTTATTTGACTTTGAGTATATGAGCGTCCGCTTTTAGATCGATAGATAAACTACAATATTTCTCTGTGTACATACCGAGAGAGCTCTCTGACATCAACAACGTCTAGCCCAGACTACTGGACCGATTTCGACGAAATTTCAGAGAATATATACATGGTTCAAAGTGGAAAAAAATTCCCGGGGGGGGAGGGGTGATTAATGTCCTCATTAAGTTTTAAGCGTTCCATATATAATTTCATTCAGTGGTTGACTTGGGGTTAGGGGACTGAGTACCCCTTCTATTTTTTTCAGATATTTGAGCGTACCTCTACTATTTTTTTTAAGAGGAACGCGGAGGACGATCAGTGCTTGATTTGGGTGGCGGGACTGAATACCTCAACTAATTTAATACAATGTGCTCGTCCCCCAGTAACAGCTTTTATGCCGGACAACTACGTAAAATCATAGATCCTTCTCAATGGAAGAAGAGATGCGAATAAAGTATGCTGTTCAAAAAGGCAAGAAAAACCAAGTGATGAATATTCTCATTTATGGAATCTTTTAAATGAATGCTTAATTTATATAAAAATAAGTTTGTAATTTTTAAAAAAAGACAAGTTGTACTTAAATAATTATTATATTATTCTGTTTTTGTCATGATACGTGTTTAATGGTTTTATATTAATGCTTCTTAGAGGGGCCGTAAAAGGGGGTGTGGCGGCGAAGGTTAATGTGAGGAATATTAAAATTCTAGGGATGCTACTCTTTAAAAAGTAGCTAGAGTACCTCTACTACTTCTTTCCCAAGTCAAGCGCTGATTGTATTACATTTATGTTAAGTGTATTCGTCTATATACAGAGTGATTTCTTAATCATACTCGCATCACTTTTAATCCTGAAAAATTAACACGTTTGAAATATATTTCATGTTAAATTTAAATCACTAATAACTATTGCATTTTTATGAAATAAATAATTTTTTTTAAAAAAATCGGTAGATTTAGTGACGGGAATTGCAGATGGTGTTGGTAAGTCAATATTTGAACGAATCGTACTGATAACTTTAAGTAAATCGTTCTTCAGATTTTTGGTGAAGTTATACTTCGAAATACTCATAATATCTAAACAAAATATATGGAAATTAAAAAATGAATATTCATTAATCCGTCGCAAGTCGCATGGATTTTTTTTCATATTTTGTCGCGACCGTCGTGAAGGTAGCTCACATCTGTGATGTCACCACAGTGTATTATGTTATCAGCTATACCGAATATCTATTAATCACAGTTAAGCTATTTACTATAATTAAAATATAAAAGAATATTTGATAAAAAAATAATAATAAAAGCTATAAGATTTATTTTCAACGGAATTCTGAATTATATTTAATTGGTTATAATTTGAGCGTTCCGGCGTACTTTAAACGGAGAAGCTGTTAAAGGGGACGCTTTTCGACCACTGTATACACTATAGATTTCTATTATAACAGTGTAGGTGCGCTCTCTGAGAAAGGACTTTTTTAAATTCCACCTCTAAGTAAAAATACGGAAAATATTAAAATCATGTGAATAATAGAACGAGTTATCTTTTAAATTTTTTTTCTACGATGTTAGGAACAACAATAATAATTTTAAAAAATGCATAAGGATCAACCAGCTGTTTATGAGTTTTGTACAGAAGCCTGCCGTACAACACTTCAAGCCAAGTTAACTCCTCGACTCTATGCATGATTTCCATCGAAATGCCAACGGATAAAAGAATAACGAGTATTAAGCAGAAGAATCTTGCAGGTAAAAGGCGAAAAGATGTCCGGACGTTGAAAACAACGGGACCCAGTGAAAAACATTGTGTAACTTTTGCAACAGAAAGTTTTAAATATATAAAGAAGAACGGTTGTACACGGTTGTTTGTTATCTATCAAAAAAAAAACGCGCTCGGTAAAATTTTGCACAATTGAACATGGACCAAAAACAGTAGTGGAAAATCATGAAAAGTTTTGCGCAATTCAAGAGTGCGAAAAGAAATTCTCCTTATAAATGAATCCTTTTCACTTTGTGTCAAAGACAAACGGTATAAAAGGAGCCAGAAAGTGTGATATCCATTATATCCTTTCAAACAAGGGATTACTTTAACGAAATAGTCGCGCAGCCAAAACCAGCTGGGAGGCAGCTTGTATATTTAATTATAATATATTACGTAGTAAACGTTTGATTTTCCGATATCGCATATTTATCGAAAACGTTTGTTTGCTGCCACAAAATGATTTTCGTTTAAAACACAATCGCAATGTAACACGTTCAGAAATTTACTTTTGACGTGTTACACATACGAATTGCATATACTCTACCGAACAGTGGCGCAACCAGGATTTTTGCAAAGGGATCCATACTTTTTTAAACATGGACATTTCGACTCAAGAAAAAAAAATCTGGAATATACGTAATATAAATTTAATACATTTTTCACGAAAATATAAATATCAATGTTTATTAAACGTTGATTATAATATTATATTTACGTGTATAATATTAATATTGTATTATTCGATTTTAATTAAAGTCTTATTAGATTAAATTTGTATCACATGAACACATTTTTAAATATTGAAATTTCGATGGGGAGCCCGAAATCCCCCTCCTTGGGTACATCCCTGCCACCGAGCCAACAATAATATCAACCCAGTCCGTCCGGACGTAAATAAACGACAAACGCAGACGGTACATAGTGTAATATTCGTAGCGATTACATTAAGATGGCCACCTGAGTGGCCGACGAGAATCGGGCAATGAATATATTCACATCATATAAAATTAAATATTCAATAATATTTTTTAAAAAAGAGGAAAAAAATTGTATTAAGAATATTACGAGAAAATACTTGCGAGTTATAGTGTTCAACGAATATGAGGAGTTTATTCCCCATGAAAACATCTAAATGTTCAGCAAATATTTTTAGAATTCTCCTTTTGCCTTTGTGATCGGTTCGGGAAAAAATGTTGTTATACACGTATCATCGTGGGCCAAACACGAGTTCTGTTCGACAAATTTCAAGTGAATTCCAAACCAACAGCGTTTTGATACATATTTAAACGTTGTCGGAATCGTATTCTCATTCAAATTTAGGGTGTTCATTCCCAAACAAATGTTTATTTATAATATTCATTGCTTACTTTACTTAAGTGAAACAATAGATATATAATCTTGGCGTTCATGAATATTAAAAAGTTAAACAAATAATATTACTTTCAAATATGTTACAAATATGTTAATATTCACTTACAGGTACTATTCCGACCGTATTTTACCATAAATCGTGCCACGAACAATAATATCGACAAATATCATCTGCAGGGCTGAAATGCAACTGGCATTCACGCGAAGATGTTAAATTTTCGTTTAATCGTTAAGAAAATGTTCGTTTTATTATTATTATTATTATTTATTTATTTTATTTTTGATGGTTATGCAAACTCAGAATGTTTGACATTATATTTCGATTCATGACTACAAAAATAAATAAGTATTTAAAAACGCTACCGTGAATGTCGAGCGTATCATAATAGTATAATAACAAGAGTGTAGTGTGAAATACCGCTGTCTGCACGGGTGTAGTAGTGTAAATATTATTGATATACATTGAAAACGTTATATTATTATAGCGTTTTCTGATAATATGTTATATAATCGAATTCGAAATCGTATTGAATGGCGATGGTGTATTAATCTAAACAAATGCACAAAAAAAAACGGCAAATTAAAAAAAATAATAATAAAAATACTTGAAATTTAAATTTTCTTTTGGTCTCAAACAGGGAGGGGGACAAAACCAAATTTGGGCAAGGCGCTTGTATATCTAACTATATAAACGTATTTAATCGAAACAAATTGTATAATATCGATAATAGTAACTAACCGTTCGCGTTTGATAGTTATTATAATAATAATTATTATTATTTTAAAGCGATCGATCGAACAAAAACGAATCGACAGACATGTCCTATCCACACACCCAATATACGAACTTATAGTGCAGTACACCGTACGTGTGTGTTTTGTACTCTCCTCTGTTTACAGACGTTTCTCTCGCATGGAATGTAAAACGGCTTGTATAGGTAGGTCGAATGTTCGTGACGTTAGATGCTTGTGTCAAAATCAAATATCGGACGGCCGTATGAATTGTCGTCACTAGGCCAGTCGAGTGATTCTCCTCGAGCAGTGCTCGAAGTCGTTCTTCAAACAGACACACACACAATTATATTTGTATGCGATCTCACAGATAAGACTACAGAAGGGATTGGGAACCGTTTTATAATGATATTACTCTTGACGAGCTCAATATTTAATGAAATAGTTTCCGTGTGATTTGAATTTAATTACCTTCCGGATTACGTACGTAGTAGATCTCTCGTGTGCACACGGATCTCCGATGAACTTGCGAAAATCATGCGACAGAAGAGAGGAGCGCTGCTTCTGACGAGCAGGTAATAATGGAGATAAAAGCAAAAAAGTTGTCGATTTCGTCGTAATCTATCGAATCGGATCTCGCCGTAACTATACAGGTGTAACCGGTTTACAGACGAAATTCAATTTATTAAAAAAAAAATTAAGATTTGTTTCATTAAATTTGTTTATCGATCCATATTTATTCGTTCGTTGTTGCAGCGAATAAACGAATTTTAACACAACGATTCTCGTATGTTTGTTTTTATAATATTCATTGGCTTCGATTTAGTATGCTTAATATTGTTGTCTTATTAAATTTATTAGTTTATACCTATAGGTACGACGTTTTCACGATCTACAAAGCATTTTGAACTCGTGAATTTGACGTACAAAATCAACTAATCGATGAACACTACAATTATTGGAGTTTAGCTATTAGCAATTCTGAAATTGAGCTCTGCAGTGCAGCGCAGAACTCCTGGGAATTTATATAATTGACTAAGCAAGGAACTTAATTTAACAATAACAATGATAGTAATAATTTAAAACATGTATTGTATGTAACTTGTGATCCTTGGAATTTTTTTTAAGTCTTTATACCCGTTTTAATATACATTTTTATATAAATAAGAGCTTTACGATTTCAATAGCACAAAGCCACGAACGTAAAACGATTGAAAAACCTACATCGAAATCAAAACAGAAATATTTTTAATTCCGTTTCAAACGCCCTGTCATTTAATTTTTAGTAGTATTTCATGTAACGTAATAAATACAATAAACACTGTATAGAATTTTAAAACAATAATACTTCAATTTATAACACGGGTAAATTAAAATATTGGTTTTTTTTTATTTATACGGTCAATAAAAAGTTCAGTCAAATGCGACGTACGTATACGTAATAAATAATAAATTGTGTAAAATTGATCGATATTTGCGCGACGCGCGAAAAACTGTTTGGATTCGACGACTTAAATGATTACGTTTGATCGAACTCACTCACGTGTATCCATATAGTGTATATTATAATACACCAGGCCATCAACCATCAGTACGTGAATGATTTTCCAAAATGTTTCTGTTGGCAAACGTTTTCAGATAAGTATACGGTTTTGTGACGAAATATGATCGTCATTTAGAACGGTTCGTAAGTGATAGGTGTTCAAATATGCTTGTGTCTGTATGTGTATATACGAGGGCGTACCCAAAATAAATTACTCGGCTTAGAAACATGATGTAAAAGCCAATAGAAAATAGAAAAGTTATACGAATGTTTGGCGGAAAATTTTGATATTTTAATTAGTATTAATTATTGAAATCAACAACCGAATAATCGTATTTTACTAAGATTGATTTTTTTCTACAATATTTATAAAAATCTATTTCCGTCGAACATTAATTGTAGAACTTTTCATCATTTTACACGTCTTTAAATTGTATTTGAAGTCGAGTGCGACAGGCGCAGTATTAAGTCACTTTTTATCTTATATTGTCTTCTCTTAAAAATATGACATATACGATTAATATTGTTTTGAATGAAAACACTTGCCGAATTGTGAAAACGATAAAAATGTATTTAATACACTCGTTGTTACACTTTCAGAAATGTAATCGATCTGCCGACAAAGAGGCGATCACTATCTTCTATTCGACGGTATTATTATTATTATTATTATTATTATTATTATTATTATTATTATTAATTATTATTATTAATATTATTATTATTATTAATATTATTATGTATTATATATAGAGTTGGCCGGATAACGATACCGTTGGCACCGAATAACGCTATTTTCGATTACTATATATATATATTATAATGTCTATACGCGTGTTATGCTAATATCAATTATGACAATATTACGTATTATACTCTTGAGAATTCTAACGGAAATAAACTATGACGACCTTATATTATTATTATATTGGAATACGTATACGCGCACAGACGTTTTGAAAAGATATTCATGACAATGTTATATCGATCAAAGGCTTCGATTGACGAAGATAAAAAAAAAATGAATGCCAACGCAACTTACCCGACGACTATTATTATTTTATAATGACGTATAATATGCAGGAAATCTTTGGTTCGATTATATTTCACGAATACATTATTATTATTATTATTATTTCCGTATCGCTCTCGAATCGTTTCTATTTCGGCGCAGAAAAACAGAGTCTGCTCGTTATCATACGACACATAATGTGATTTGTTATTATACGGAATTAAAATACAAAAATATGTACATAAATATTGGAGTATAAATGTATGCGGAAATGTGTGTGTGTGCACGCATAACAAGTGTGTGAAAAATAGGTTGAATTGAATTGTGTAGAAAAAAAAACATATAAATTAAGTAAAACTATTTTTATTTATACATAAATCCCGCGTAGCATTGATTCCTTTAGAAAAAAAAGATCGAACGTTAAATTAAGCCTCAAAATACGAATCATCTGATTTAATATCGCGTATAACATATATGTAATATCACTGTATGCGTGTGATATTAGCAGAAGCCGATAATTCTAAATTGTTAGAAGGATGTCTGAAATTGCGCGGATACATACGAAGAAAAATGGTGTTTTTAACAGCTCTGACACGGTTCCAATGATACGCGTATAAACGACAAAAAGTCAAAATAATATGTTTAAAAATATATCTACAGATTAGTGAAACACGTAAAAATTAGTAATTACACCAAATTGTGTAAAAAAAAAAAAAATGTAAAATGGAATTGGCATCGTTTTTTCATATCATAAATCATTTATTCTAATAAAAATGTATGCATTTACATAATATAAAATCCGCCCCCCGCTAATGATTATTATCACACGCGGCTTTCGATCTTATCGTTTCATTCGTTTTATTTGTCGTTCGCATTTTTATAGAATCTCGTTAGTTATTTTAAAACATATTTTACTCGCGTATATTATTGAAAATTGAATTTTTGTCTTGGCCGAGGAGAAAATATTCACGATCAATCTTCGCCCGGTAACACACGCAAAAATACAGCGTGTCGGTAAAAAAATTTTCATATAACATTACAAAACAGAAAATACAAATAACACGTTGTCGTTTCGTTAAAATTCCATTAAATAATACATTCCGTCCGCGAGAGACGCAACAGCAATATGCGTGTGCTTTTTGGCAAATATACTAAATTATATGATATGATGAACATAACATGCTACTTCGACATGGTAACAACTCGTACATGCGCATAAATATTAGTCTCTACACCACATTGTAATTTTTATTTTTTTTTTTTTTTTTGATGTTTTAATAATGTACGCGTTTTGATAAACAAAAACGACCAGTACATTAACTCTCTATAGTATACGTGTAATAATACACGACCGCTGCAGTGTATTATACACACATTTTCTTGACACGTATGGCGAGACAAGAAAACTTGAAATTTCTAAGTAACTCTCGCCGTAACTTAGAAAAAAAAATTGTATTTCCACGTTTTAAGAACGAAAACAAAATATAAAAAGCCATTAAATGACAACAATTATCGATTTTTGTAAAACAATACCGATATTATGAAACCCAAAATAATTCAAGAATTAAAATTAACGACTAAAATCGCTAAATTTAATGGATACGAAAAATATTTAATTTTAAAAATGGTTAGGAAACATAAATGGTCAAAACAAATTAAGCACGTTAGCACCCTAATTATTAGGTTAGAGAACAAAATAACAAGGTCAGCAATTGTATTTTATTCCAAAATTTCGAACGGCTAACCATAATATCAGATCAGTAAAATTAAAAAAAATATAAATAATTATAATGAATTATACATAAGAGAAGCAATAGAAACGGCAAAAAATAAAAATAATTTGTTAAACTGGGACTCGAGTTCCTTACAAAATTCTTTACTAAAATTAATGTAAACCAGATGGCGTCGGCATAGAATTGCGGTAGGGCGTGGTCGATGACTCATCATAGGCTGCCGCGATGTTTTTGATGACGTCATTGGATATGAACTGTATAAATACGAGTGTACATAGTATAACGGTTTTAGTATGTGGTTCGCGCTGATGATGACAACGTTGTTGTCGAAATACGTGTACGTGGTAAAAAGTGTTTATTATTTTGTGATTTTGGGTTTCATAATATTAGTGTAAACAGTCACAAGTGTCTCAATCATATTCAAATATTTTAAAACAATATTCAGTAAACGTATGCGCCTTCTTGGAATCTAAACGTTGAGATACGCATTGCAACACCTCTAAGGGAATCGGGGAATTCGTAAGTTTTACACGCAGCTCTTATGAGTCAACAGAAGTACGGCACTGAAGGAATCGTTTTGTGCACAACTTTTCGCCGGTTAGTTAAGAAGGTGAGACTGAAGGATGTTTGCATGGGATTTCGGCGTCAATACAACGTTTAAATGGCACGACGATCGTGTTCCACGTTGCCATGCAATCGAGTAGTGCAGGGTTGAAAATTTTGAAGAGACAGGTTCAACCTCTCAAAATGAAACCATCGACGAACACAGAGAACCCCGGGAAAAGCAGTTCAGGCTTCGTTCACGAAGAACTTACGACGTTTATTTCAACAACGGGTTGAAATTTCCATAATACATTTCAGGAACGCGTTGGTACTTATGAACGGTCACCATTAACTGGACAGTGTTTTTAAAAAAAAATTAGCGCTTTTCACTTTAAATCCATAGTAACGCGTACTTTACATTTTATAGTTTTCAACGATAAAACATGGAAATTGATTTTTTTTTTTCGACGTCGATGAGAGTTATTATAAAATTTCACATTTTCCTGGCACACCCTATTTACACGTTTAATAATTACAACTATCGATTATGAAAATATAATTCTATTCAATTTTTGATATTTTATCGTCAGTGTTTTGTACAAATAATATACCTAATGGTTCAAAATCAAAAAAAATATTGATTAAACCGGGCGTCGGCCGTTATAGCGCGTCATTCGAACGTTTTATCTGTGTCGATCGCGTGCGTATCAAAATTTTTTATGATAACCGTATATACAACGAATAAAACGGTTTTTTTTCTTCTATTATTTACTTAATATCACCATGTACAATAATCGTTTCTCTTCGTGTGCATTTTTTTTTCTGTGACTCGTGAACACAAAATTACGAGTAAAAAATTTAATATTTGCAGAGGAAACATATTATTCGAAATAATAAGCAGTTACCGGCGAGAACTCCGGCCAAATATACACCGATGAACGTTTCGGTGACAGCTCCGTTTCACTGCGGGGCGTACCACCGCAAGTCGCGTGGGCAGAACGTAATTCGCTGTGTCGACGCGAAATTGTCCAGGGTATATAATATTATATCGTTATGCGACGTGCAACTATATATCTGTAAACGTCAGTTATATAGTACAGAGCGAACATAATATATACTCACGTCTTTCGAAAAAAAAAAAAAAATGTGTATTCTGCGAAATTCAAAAAATAATGTAACAGACTTGTATACGTTTTGACCCGGGCAAACACATTATAGTTACTCGCAATAGTGATCATACCTATATGTGACGTCTAAGAGCCATTAACCGTGTAAACAATTTTGTGTCTAACATTACCGAGATTATCGAAACGAATATCGAATTGTTATTTAAAATACGATTTATACCTGTCTAAATAATACAAAATATATATAAATTAATATTAATAATAATATTACAAGTCTTTAGCCATGCGCGTTAAGTCGCTTTTAGTATATATAAACAACCGTAAACGTGTATAAACGTCTGTCAACCGATAATTCTGGGAGAATTCCAAAAAAAAAAAATCTTAACAATCTAATTCGATAATACTTTTCATTTGATCATTTTTTTTTGGTTTCAGAAATAATGTCCAATCCACGCATAAGCGCATATATATTTTACGATTTACGATATTTAAAAATATTATTGTTGTACCACTGAACTCATTACTCAATACGTTGCATGGAACGCGTATATCGATCAATATATGACCTTCCGGATAGGAGGCCGCCATATGCATTCTACAGGATATAGAAGCAGTGGAGGATAAGATGAAATATAATTTTCTTCCATGATATTTATCAGGATTTATTGTTAATTTTGAGGTAACGGGAGGATACCTGTTGTCCGACAAAATGTAAGGGGAATAGAATTTATCGGTCCGACTTATCACTCAGCCCAGCTTACATTTTATCTAAAATTATTATGAAGAATTTCCGCGTTTTATAATATCTGTGTCTTTGAGTTTAGTTAGATGTAGCTAGAATTACTTATAATATTATCACTGTAGATCAGCGGTTCTCAAACTGTGGTACGCGTAACCGTTGGGGGTACTCAAAAATGTTTAGGGGTACGAGTCTGGCGAACAAATCTTTAAATTTAAATAGAGGAAAAACTCCAAAATACAAAATTTTCCATTTTATTTTAGTTTACTAACCGAGGAGGGGTACCCAAAAAATTGTATTGGTAAAAACGGGTACAGTGTCTGTAAAAGTTTGAGAACCGCTGCTGTAGATGATTATTATTTTCATTAAAATATTAATCAAACATTATTTTTAAAACGTGAGCGGTAAAAGTAAGTATTTAGTTGTTATATCCGGGTCGAATTCATTATTATTATATTTTTCAGATTTATAGGTTTCTGTAGTTGTTAACAGAAAAGTGAATTTCGTTTTCTTATCAATCTCTGCCCCGCCAATCTGTCGGACAACGGGCTTCCTACGACACAAAACGACGTGCTCGCAGTACCGTAGACGTTAGCGCCGAAATCAGCGACGTATCTGGGACCTTATCTTGGGGGGTGGCGATTAATTTTTTTAGAATACTTTTATCATACGTGTCAGTGTGCTCTTGTATTAAAAAAAAAAATAATAATAATTTTTTGTGCCTAATAAAACATTTATTAAATGTCATAACATTTGTCATTACAATTGTCGTTTTCTACAAAATTAGATCGGTATGTCTCTTTTTCATTTTAGCGAACCGTTGAATGATGTCTCCAGTGGAAATTTCTATTTCTCTATGTATATTTAACAAAACTAGTTTGATTGAAAATCATGATTATTAAATATACAAATTTATTTTAAAAGTAGATTATATAATATTTATAATCTTATAAAATAGACGGGTATTGGGGGGCGATCGCTCCCATCGCCCCCTTCCTCAAATACGTGCTTGACCGAAATCGGTTGTTTTCACACGACAAATTCGGTAACGAAAACGGAAAAATAGAAACGAGAACGGCGGCTCACTACCTATAATATGAGGGGGGTCCCATAATATTTCTTATGTACCAGAATAATTATACGGAATGCGCGTTCCGCTTATTGAGTTCGGTGGGTTCAGAAACGCGATCGGCGTAACGGAACACGTTTTAAAAATAACAATTTACGGCGGTTTTCGGCCTGAGCAAAAATTCTACGCGTGCGATGTGAAACTTTATAATTTACACTGCCCCGCAGCGCTGGCGCGGAGACGAGTCCGCGAATGGCTTTTGCGCCCGGGCGCGGTCCATTTAATAAATCCACTGAGGGAGGAGGCCCGCCATTAAGCGCCGAAACGGATGATACCATAGCGTGTAATTTATGGACAAACAATAACACAATGGTCGGGCGACATTCTCACTTATTCTCTCGCTGTACGTATACTGGAGTGCAGTGCGAACCGGACATCTCCGATCGATACACACGAGTGCGTTATTTCAGGACCGGCGAGTGAAATACAATCCGGAGCCAGAATAAGTTCAAAATAATTACACCCCCCATTCCACGTTTGAAAATTTATTGTACGTTTTATTCGCGAGTAAACGCGTCGTGATGTTTTTTTTTTTATTAAAAATTACAAATTTCTGTGTCTCCGTTTTTACGACCTACGACGACGCGCGGTTTCGCGTTTTTGTGTTTGTGTTATATTGAGACGAAAATAAATATTTCAATGGTGAAAAATAGATGTTAAACTGTGAACTGTGAACGGTTTTTTTACGGATAAACTAATAATATCCGTATATCCATAATATTGTAATAGTGTTGGCTGAATTTAGACGATCTCGAACGAATGGTTATGATTATATCGTAAAAGTCTTTTGGAAAAAAAAAAAAAAGAAAATTTTTATTTATACCGTCTTATTTTTCTCAATCTCCGTCGGCATTCGTACTTTTAAACAGAGCGCACGATTAGTCCTCTACCCGAACACCCCGCGACTGCCCGAACCGTCTCGAAATACGAAATCGAGATCGAAACGCGCACTCATATGCGCGTTTATTAAAATATATATTTTTAAATATAATTGCACAATCTGTAAAAAACAATATTAACAATAAGCGTAAGTGCGATGAAGATGTTAGTAGGCGATGATAACGCTTTGATTGAAGAGGCCACCCATCGGTGGTACTTCGCTGAAAAATACATTCAATATCAACAGTTGAAATATGATAACACTATAGAAAATGCGCGAGAAAAACGGTAATTTTTTTACTTTTTTATAGCTCTCACAAAGGAGATAATTAAATACATTTCCGTGTTTGACGATTGTTACGAACTAAAACTAAAGTATTCATGTCGCTTTAGGGTTAAAAACTAAAACAGAACTGTATGAACGTAAATGACGTCGCTGAGATTTCGCATGGCGAAACCTCCGTGGAAATCTGCAGTCACTATACAGTATTATATGGTAAACGCGAGCGAATATAATGACGTTTCTTCAGATTTTTGCGCGTTTTCGCTATTTTTTTTTTTTTTCTTCTATATTATTAAAATAATAATCCGTCGCGCCGCTACAGCAGCAGGGTCGATTAAAAAAATTAATTCCACTTTTTCGATAAAAATCATATTAAAAAAATTATTCTCCGGGATGAAGGGCGCCCGCCGCGCCGAGTCGACTGGCCCACGGTACATTTATTTATTTCGCACAACGTTCCTTAATTAAAAAACGTATTCCAAATATACACGCGGTGCAGGTTCCGTGCTTAGAATATTATTGTTCACAGTCGACGTCCGTTTCCGTATTATTTATTTATTTCGATTCGTTTGAAATTATGTTTGTTAAAAAAAAAAAATTTAAATAAAAAGCCTAAAGAAGCTCGTCGAAAGAAGAATATTATAATATCGCCGCCGCGGAATGATAAATTAATATTCTCCCGGTGCCTCCCCGAAACTCCGAAGATTATTTTATATTATAATATATATATATATATATTTATTAGTTTTTCGTCGATATTAATCACTAAAAAACGGGCTTTCGAGATTGCTGCTGCTGTTGCAATTATTGAGCTATATATATATATACATAAGTACATACATATATTATTATTATACAGACGTATAAAATTTGTATTTGTCTTTGAAGTTTGAGTAACGGTATAATAAGTGGATTAATAACGGGGGGCAAATGAATAAATCTGCTGCGAATTGATGTTCATTTTCCACCCGCCGCCGATACGTCGTGGCTTGCTGCGAGCGGAGCAATGCTAATAAAATAATAATAATAATTTTATATTTGGTAATTATTGCGCAAAAGCGAACGGGCGAGAATCCGAAATGGAAACGTTAATAATAATTAATATATACAATATAACCCGGTGGTATAGAATTTATATTGCTTATTTTATAAAATGTTCTTATCTTAGACGCAATCGTATTTCGAATGAAATTTTATTATTTTTTTAATCGAAGATAATACGTTTGTATATATATATATGTATAGGCTAAATGTTTCCATCGTTTCCGTTTACCTTTTGTTTTTAGAGATATTATGCTTTAATCTGAAATCAATACGAACGGCTTTTGTGCGTATTTTTCGAATATATTATAGATTAAAATATGAAAATGCTTTAGTCGGAAAATTATTTTCACTTTTAAAGCGCAAAGTAAATATTGTAATACGTTATCTCCTTATTTTTCGGGCATACTCCAACTTTTAATTATTTTATAAACAATTTTTCGTTTGTTTTTTTTTCCCCTCGCCGTTGAAAAATATTGTAAAATACTTGAAACTCACAATTTATTATACGTACTTTGAAAAACACACGTTTCATCGAATTCGATTGATATCCGAATTCCAACAACGTAAGTTCTACATACACACGCGTATATGATATTATTCTAGCACAGAGCTAAACGTTTTATTTTCGTATAATGTAATATTATAATACTGATAATGGAAAACGCTCGAACGGCCGAATGTTTAATTTGTTTTGACTTTTTTTTTTTACTTTAAATCGTGAATTACAAAATACATTGAAGAACACACACGTCGACCGGACGAAAATCGAAACACTACGGAACATACAAACAGTGTATTAGTTTAAATCAGAGGATATTTTAATGGGATTTTTCACCATTGGCCACATTGTAAAAAAAAAAATATTAATAATTTAATACGAATGGGATCTTTCCATAAAAAAAAAAAAAATGTTTATTAAGTTTACTGATATTATTGTAGTAAACACGAAGAGTTCGGAAATGATCTTCGTTTTGTATTTTGACTCTTGAATTCTTCACAAATTACTTTTAAAAAATCGTTAAATTGATATAAATATATTAAAAACGATTGGTTTTGGCGCGGAATCAAAAGCGTTTTACCATACACCAGGTTTTATAGGTTACCACTGTGGTAACTGATAAAAGTTTTATCGCCCGAGATCACATTATCACTCGAGATATAATAATAAAATTTTATATTCTTATCACAAAACTATTAAAATACCAATAGATACCACATTATTATCTACGGTGGTGGTATCTATACAGTAACCAGCTGTCATAACTGGTTTATGGTAAAACACTTTTGATTTCGCGCCAAAAACAGATCGTTTTGAAATGGTCAATTTTTTAAAATCACAAGTCCTAAAATAAAAATGAACAAAACAATATTATTACATTCTTACTCAAGCCAACCTACACGATTAGGGAAAAATACATTTGAAAATAATTGCTGAAAGACCCCATTGCATTATTTACTGACCGAACATTAATATTAGTATAGGCCAAATTTGATTGGAAATCTGTAATTCGGGAGTTGAATAAGTATGTACATAACTTGTATTATTCGAATAATTTCAAGACGAGTTATAGTTGATATTAAGCGCGTTAATAAAAAAATAAATAAAAATTGTCGCCTCGCGGCAGTTATTAAAAATACCGACGACTAGGTGACGACAAACTTTATTGCTTTACTACGCGCGACAATAGAGCGTGTTGCCCAGTATTTGCAGTAGTGAAAACACAATATTTGCACTCAATATTAGCAATAAATTTACTACGTTGATTTTACTGTGAATTATAGAATTTGAGTTATCATTTAAACATTTTGCAAACGGCACGTTTCACGTTAATTCGTTCGATTGATTATAAATTCACACGCCTTTATCGATTACAGACCATTCGAAACACGGACCGACAAACGGCCGTCAGACCTGAAACACCACCTAAACTAAACATTACATTATATCGAATTACTTATACCGTTCGATCGTTTCTGTTATTTTACAGTCGTCGGAGCGATGAGAATGGAATCGTAACGTGTACTAAATCGAACTGGAGCTGTAAAAGAAGAATAGAAAAAAAAACGCACGAAGCAGTTCGCTTGGTCTCGATGACAATTTATTTAAATCCGACTGAATAATGTATTGGTTTTTTCAGTATTTTACAACTGCATAATTCGAATTAAAAAATTACGTTTTTTTTTTACTTCTCTTTGCGCGTTTTCAAAAAAAAATACAAATACAAATAAAACGTATTTACAGTGTGTATATTGCGCGTTTATTTTTCGCATTAATAAATTATACTGAGAGTTTCGTCTCTCTTTTAAGAAATAACGAATACGAAAAATATATCTTTTTTTTTTTCGTCCTCGGAAATCGTTTAGTCCTGCAGCCGTAAAGCGCGAAGTACATTAAAGTGCACACAAGAATAATATATTTCTATATAAACGTGTGCTGAGGAGAATAAATTACAAATTCGATTTCATCAAAACTTCGCGGACGTATGATATATAAATTGTATTATTTCTAATAAACCGCGATATTCGACGAGAAATTTAATAGCCCATACGAAAATATCATAAAAACACGTTATTATAATATGAAGTGTTATATATATATATATATATATATATATATATGCGCATTCGAGGAAATATCTTTTTGCAAAAGTTTCCTGAAAATTATAAGATATGATATATAGTACGTAATTGCAGGCAATTTGTGCTCGAATCGATTCCACTTGTCACGTCCGAATATTTGCCATCTCGACTTTGTCGTAGAACCTTCAAACCGGTGCCTGTGTTTAGCATCTTCTTAGTAACTAATTGCAACTATGTTGAACGAATTCGGAACCGGATTTGAACTTAGAAAATATTTTCGGGAGGTCGATTTTACGTAGCCCCCTTCGATTCCGTCATAGGAAACTCGAACCGATACCATTATTTATAGCGACATTTTATTTTCCTATATTTCCTATACGTTTAGAGCTGTTCAGTTGCTAAAAATCTGCTGGAATAACGTCACCGGTTTGAAGTTTTCACGACAAAGTCGGGGTACAGATCTACTTGTCTGCAAAAAATATATATAAATTTTTTTTTTTTATTTATTTATTTATTTGTTTGTTCGTAGAATGTTTTTTAAATATACTGATGATCGTTGGGTGAACTCGAAACAGCTTTGAATTCAGAATTGTGTAAAATGTTAATTTCCATTAATTTGTATACAAATAATTCGTGGAATCCGAATGAAAAGAGGTATGCACTTATTCGAGAGAACACTTTTAAACTTCAAAGAGTTATAATACTTCTTTCGTAAACCGTATATATTTGTGTGATTGTTGAACCTACAAATTAACAAAGTTATTTTCGTACGAAATATATATATCGAAATGGGTTTCACTGATAGATAATAATTATATGTATAGGCCACTCCTATATTGAATGTGCATGGAGTAGCGGTCTATTTCAAAGGAGAGAAGTCACACCATTAGAATGGTTCTCTTTCTCGCATGGGGTTTATTTTAATGAAATTATTATATTTATTCTCTCTGGAAATTATACGTGGTGATAACAGTTATTTTCAAATTTTGATATTACATATATAAAAATATATGTTAACATTGCCGAAGTTTCCCCTGATGACTGGAATACCTGACTTCACTACTTATATACTTACTTAATTAGATCAATCTCGTCCATACAAAAGGACTTATTTGCTATTTTTATTTTTATATTTATTATTTATTATCACATTGTGGCATTTTAGGCATGGGAGAAAGAATAACTTGTTAATGGAAGAAAGAATAAGCTACCTCATATAATTCTTATGAAATAACCGCAAGATAAGACGTAATGACTCAACCATATATTTATTACCTATCTATGGTTTCACCGCGTCTATATTATCCACTCGAATCCGAATATATATTAAAAAATAAATTATGATAATATTCTTAAAACAATGAAAAAAAACCTACTGCACACAATATAGGTAAACCTTTTCGTTACGAATATTTGTTTCTCCGTTAGTCGAAAACAGTTTTGATTTGAATGTAATGACGTATATTTGAATACGGCCGATACCAAATAATAAATAACTTATCGACTTATATATATTTTTTATATACTTGTCTATATTCGTATTACGGTACATTAAACAACAACATTGTTGAAATCACTATAAATAAAACATATAAAGTAATTAATTATTAGTTTAAACATAAATAAAATGATGTATACAAGATATTTTTTCCGATCCGATAAATTAAAAATGATATCTATTTATTATATTAATATATATGAATATATTTTAGACAAAATCAACGGGCTGATGTTTATTACGTGTGTCACCGTGTATTCTCATTCGGTAAGGATTATTTCAAAAGTGTTATGTCGCTGATGTATTCTGTAAACCGATTACGAGTTCGATGTAGAACAAATGACCGGCATATATACAAATGGGTTTCTCTTTTATCGAATACTTTCCGACGACTTTAACCCTTAATCTGTATTTATGTTATTGTTCTATCAAATATTTTATAGTCGACTTTATAAAGGTAACCAAATATAATTGCGTTGTAATAAAAAAATAAATAAAATAATACATTTTGTTCGGAATTGTTTTTCTCTATACGCCTTCCGAGTTTCGATATTTTTCCGATCCGATAAATTAAAATGATATCTATTTATTATATTAATATATATGAATATATTTTAGACAAAATCAACGGGCTGATGTTTATTACGTGTGTCACCGTGTATTCTCATTCGGTAAGGATTATTTCAAAAGTGTTATGTCGCTGATGTATTCTGTAAACCGATTACGAGTTCGATGTAGAACAAATGACCGGCATATATACAAATGGGTTTCTCTTTTATCGAATACTTTCCGACGACTTTAACCCTTAATCTGTATTTATGTTATTGTTCTATCAAATATTTTATAGTCGACTTTATAAAGGTAACCAAATATAATTGCGTTGTAATAAAAAAAATAAATAAAATAATACATTTTGTTCGGAATTGTTTTTTCTCTATACGCCTTCCGAGTTTCGAAATTTACTTTTTCCGAAGGAGAATATATTTTAAATAATTTTAAAACTTTATTATTATCGGATATTTTTATGGTGTAAATACTAGCTATATCGCATATTCTGTATGTACTTGTATACACGAGTTTATTATTATAAATAACGTTTATCGCTATATGGCGAACAATGTTTTTTTTTTATAAAAATATTATTTACTCGTAAATTGTTTTTTACGAGCACTAAACATTTTTTTAACATTCCACAAACTGTGAGCCGTATCACAGCAATAACCCATAGCTCCGCTCTCGCGAGATCGTTTTACGAATCCGATGATTTATTATCGTCGCTTTTAAATTTAAAATACAATTTTTGGCCCGCGTCGTATGTAGCTAGCGAATAAATTTATGTGAACATTTTAAAGAACTTAAACGGGAAAAAATGTTTGTACGCGCCCACGCAAGATCGTCCTTACAATTTTCGGGGCTCGAAGCACAAAGCTTTTTCGCGTTACCTTTAAGAAAATTCAGATCTTCGTACGTTTAAGGAGTCATATCGAACATTAATTTTCCATCGAAAAAAATATTATTACGAACCTGTATAGTCCTTTATAGGGTTTAGCATCAGTTTGATTTGGACAAATAAATACGTTCCGATTGCAGGCTTTGCGAGTACACCAATTTTACGTCTCACGGCTCAATGCCGCGAAATTAATTTGGAAAAAAATGGTAACGAGCCAGTGTTGTGAGTGTCACGAATTACTCAGATAAAGATTTTATAGTTTATAAGACTATCACTAAAAATTTGAAAGCAATGATTGCATTCGATAAAACGATTCTGAGCGGAGCTTCGGTGTTTAATTATTTATTATTAATACTATATAATAATAGAGTGTGTACAGAGCGTATAATTAATATTGGTAATGTTTTTTTCGTTAGTTTTTGAGTTATATTTTTAGGCGTTTTTGAGAAAATCGAAAAACGACTTCTCTAAAATACCAACTATAGATGCAATTTGCTGCCGGAAACAAATTGTGATGATCGTAAAGATCGGAGCACTCCTCTTGGTAGAATTTTCGGATAGAGACATAAAAAAAAATTGATAATTTTTCGGTAATTTTTTAGTTACATTTGTAGGGGTATGTGAAAAAATCAAAAAACGACCACTCTAAATTAACAATCATTGTAAAACCAATAGATTTTTAGCGGAGCTCAAAATCTAAAACGTAATAAAAACGTAATTTTTTTTTTTTTGTTACTATATTGATATACCGTATGCGTATTTCGAATCGCCTAGTCGACCATTTTAAACCCGAACAAACGAGTCTCCGCCGACCATCGCTGAAAACTGTCTTAATAAATCCAAATATCAGACAACACAATCGTTATAATATTGCTTTACGCCTTTCGACCAGAATCCGCGTTTCGTTCAATATTTTTGTGCCGTGTTTTTTTTTGCGGAGAGTTTTTTTTTTATTCTGTTCGGATTTTATTCAGATCTCGTCGATACCCGCGCACCCGTTCGTTTGTTCGGTCCACAACAATCGCACACGCACACGCGCATGGGATATACACATATAAATAATGTAAAAAAAAAAACGCGTTTTAATTTTTTCCATATTTTTTTTTTAATCGAAACGAAACTCCCGTCCCACCACCTGTATTGCATATATTATGTTATTATTACTGTTATTGGTCTGACGGCATACGTACATTATTATATACTATACGTATAGGTATATGTGTGTAGCGGAGACCGAGGCGACAATCATGTGTGCGGGAATATGAAATGAGCTTTTTGGCATACGCGAATATCGCGATAAACTTTTATTATTATTTTTCATTATATATTTTTCACCTATATATATATATATTATACACACACACACATATATATATATATATATATATATGGGTTTTTGTTTCTGTTCGTATCGTTTGTTATTCACTGTTTTATTATTTTTATAAATATATATATATTTTTTTTTATTGGCTTACTCCCGGCCCCGGTTCGGGTTACCGCGTAACGGCGTGTATAACTCGTGGTTTACACTTTTTCTAGTTAAAAAATATATATATATTTATTAGGTAACCACGCCGCAATTTTCTACACTCTCCTCCGGCGTCATTCGAATTGAACGAAATCCGTCATTCGTTTCGCCGTACCATTTCAAACGTACAACGGATTGCACACACACACAAACAAAGCTTTCGCGCTTTCGTCGAGGAGCGCAAATTTTACCAAAAAAAAAAAAAACGGACTTATTTTTAAAAAAATAGCTGCTGCTTGCACGCTGAGAGAATAATTTCTTTTTTTTAACCTTTTTACGAGATATAAATTCAGTGATAATAATTAGTGAACCGCGTGTCATTTATGATCATAGACAATACATAATGGATATGTGTATACAATACGTATAGCGGACAGCGTTCCTGAATAAAGAAGAGAGATAGCAATATTAAAATCACATCTTCTATCCAACTCAGCAAGAAATTATTTTTTGTTCCATGAAATAATAATTTGTTCCATGAAATAATAATTGAAAAATTGTACATTCTAACGTAACGGTTATCTAAATTTTTGCTGGGTGCGGCTGACGATTCGGGAACGCCTGATAACGAATATTGCCTATCCATTATGTATTATCTATGCTTATGAATTATGATAGCCGTATTGAACGCGACCTATTCGGCGATGTTCAGCAGCAAAACGAATACTACCACCATCGATTTCGTTGAAAATTTATTTTCGAATAAAAAACCCGAGAGGAAAGTATTCAGGTGTGATTCCCAAGGACGCGTCTGAAGACGCTGGGCGATCTAAATTTCAGCCGCGCCCCACTAGTTTACATTTTAATAAATGGAACCGATTCCTAAGACAACCACGGCGGTGCGCGATCGTCACGCACGGCTGCGACTGTTTAAAATTGACTGCTCCGAGAGGTGTCAAAACGCGGACGCGCGCGGCTGTATACCGTTTTATTTTATTTTAGTTTACTGTTTTATCTTTTTATTAAATTTTCTTCAAAATGCCACCCTCCAAAATCAGTGTCTTTTTCTCCAGAAAAATATATGAAATTAGCCGAATTGGTTAGTCGACATCCATGTATTTTTAGTGCGGAACACGGATTATATAAAAATCAAGGAGTGAGAGATGTTATTGGCTCTGTTATTCGATTACATGGAATTGCTTTTATGTCATTTTCTATTAAATTTAGTTCATATATAAATTGGTCCCAGCTCAGCCGAAAAACTTCCTGAATTTTCTTTCATCTCTGTATAAATGTTTTTCGATTAAAATACTGAAGAACCTTTCAGATTTTCTCGTTTGAAACATTTTACTTGTTTGTTTTGTTTTATTTAATAAATGCTGTGATATGATTTCTTCATCGTTTAATTCTTGTAAAAGATGTACTTTGATCAATTTATTATTTTTTTTTTTTTGAGTGCACAACATAATTTTACAAATTAAAACTTTAAAAATTTTTTAATTAACAGAACACGAGCGTATAAGGAGAAGTGGTGGGCCGAATAAAATATTTATTAATATATGAAGAAATAGTAAATAGCGCTGTATGGCTGAAAAATCGGTCGCGCCGCGTCCTTAAGAATCAGTGCCCGGCCGCGCGTCTCCAGACGCGTCCTTGGGAATCACACCTTTAGAATCGTACGTTTTACGCCTCGGTCTTACGCCGTTCGAACATTTATTCGTATCGTTTCTTTTTCAATTAATAACCGTACACCGTTAAACCCGTAGGTAAGAAATATATGGATAGGCCACTCCTGTATTGAATGTGTAGACAGAAGTCACTGTTATAACGGTTCTCTCTTTCTCGCATGGGCTACATTTTAAGGTTATGTAATGCAATTATTATATTTATTACCTGTGGAAATTATACGTGGTAATAACGGTTATTTTCAAATGTTGACATTACATATATTAAATAAATATGAGTAACATTGCCTAAGCTTTCCCTGACGACTGGAATACCTGACTTGACCACTTGTATACTTACTTGATTAGATCAATTCCGCCCATACGAAAGTGCTTATTTGCTATTTTCATGTTTAAATATTTTATTATTTATTATCGTAGATGATTATCATCACGTTGTGGCATTTTATAGGCATGGAAGAAACAGTAACTTGATAATGGAAGAAATAATAAGCAACCCCGTGTAATTCTTATAAAATGACCGGAAGATAAGACGTAATGACCCATCCATATATTTATTATCTATGGTTAAACCGCATATGGATTTCTCCGTACAAATAATTTTTTTAGTAAAAAATGTCGATATTATTACTATTCGCTAGTGAATTAAAAAAATAATTTTTCCAATTGCGCGAATGTTTTAAACTCGATTTGCGTACACGCGCGATTCGTCTCAGACAAATTGCCGTGTGTTGCGCACGAAGGACGACGAGGGTTCAATACATATTATATCACACCGACGAGACGTATTCGTCCTTTTTGAAATCCACCGATTCTGTCGATAACTCTTTGATTTTCCGTCACGTCGTTTCGCTTTACGAAAGTCGCGGGGGAGGAAAAAAACAATATAATACCAAACGAAAACGTCGCGCAGAATATTATTAAACGAGCGCGTATAAATATCAAGTAATAATATACGTCCGTCGGTTTAATTAAAACTAAAAATAACTGGGCGGTTATTTTAATATTATGATGACGTTTGATTGTATTTTTACACGTATTTACTACGCGTTATATTGTTCTCTGTGAATTCCGACGAGTTTTATTTATTTATTTTATTTACGAAAGGCGAATATTGTGTGTGTGTGTGTGTGTGTGTGCGAGGAGAGTTAATTTACTAACGAACTCGGATGGGAACAATGCGTGTTTCCAAGCAAAACGCGCTATATCCTGCAAGGTCTGCCGGGCAAGGTATAAAACGTATTTTTAGTTCACCGAACCGTTGCCGCGAGCTCTTATATATATATATATACGTGTGGATAAAAGTAAAGGTTTTCGCGAAATTTCCGTATAAATAGTATCAGTGGCGGATTTAAGAGTTGATTTTGGAGGGGGGCAGTTATTTTCAAATGTTGTTCTACAAATTATAGATTTAAAAATCATATTTTTTTGTTACCTTTATGGTATTACTATTTTTTATGAATTACAAAATCTCACACGTATTTACGTGTACTCGCCATTTTCTTGAAGTCGGGAAACAAACCGGACGTTTCGAACACTTGATAAATAAATCAAAATAAAAATTGCGAAAACACAATATTGATATTATCAGACTAATCGATCTGACTGTATCGATAATTAATTAACGATCAGGCAGGTACCAGTTAAAGTGCAACTGATAAGCTATTTCTCCTCGGAGTTTTCATTGGTACTGCCACAGAGCAAAAAATTCATAAAAAGTGTACGAAATTCCTTCACTAATAATGGGATTATCTACTTTTTTTTAAAATTTGTTTTCGGGGAAAGAAATCGCCGTGTAAATATCAATGTCAATCGGCCATTTAGTCGTCAGGCTTTTTAGGTTTGTCAACAAATTACAGAAAAAGTCGGTGACATTTTTTTTTTGTCTTATTAATTTTTTTTCTACTTTAATTTTTTTTTTTTGGGGAGGAGATTTCCCCCATCCACCCCTCCCCGTAGAATCCGCCCCTGATAGTATTGACTTTTAAACGAATAAAAAGAAAACCAATAATATTACTTTTTCCGAGACGAGGTGAACGAAAATTCGCAAAAAAAAAAAAATTCGCTGTTATATTATAAATTTTGCTCGCGGATATTTATAATGCGTAAAAATGTCGCCAGGGACATTACGTACTGCCGCATTATTATTAACATCGTCATTGGCCTATACGATTATCTGGCTACTGAAATAGTGCTCGATTTCAGATTTGTAGTGGCACGAAGTATTTTTTTTTTTAAAAACATTTCAGCGTCTTTATTCTAATTTTTCTGTACACGGAACGATGGTGTGAAACACGTTTTTTTTTTACACTTTTACACATCAGCGAAAATGATTAAACGTTTTCTATTATACGTTTATTGGCTGAGAAAAATATATGTGAATCGTGGGTAAACGATAGTGCTCTCCGATTTATTTTGTCGAGTTAAACCTGTTCAACTATATTAGCGGTTATTAATATAATATGGAAATAAGGATAAAGTAAATTGTCTAAAAAAAAAAAAGAATATAGCGAGACTGTAGTGATCATTCGTGGACACTGAATAAATTTAAATATAAAAAGAATTATTTTCCGCCGAGTTATGAAAATATTATGGCATCGGTTTTGGAAAAGCAAAGTTTTCCGACACGTGTTAAAAACGATTTTTTTTTTTTTTTACCTTATTCGAGTTCTTTTTAATGAACTTTTACGTTCACGCAATAATTTCTTCATAATTCAATAATACATGATAATACATTAAATATAAGGATCGTGTTAAATACATTTGTTAATGAATATAAATGCATCATTTGTATGATACGTATGTATGTTTGCGTTTTAGATATAATAGTGTAGTTTAACTTCTAAACAATAATTATTCTGTATTCGACAATATACTTCTATGGTGCGTGTACAAAATTTACTTTAATGCCTGTTTTACTCGATTTTTTTTTTGTTATAATTAGTAATTGTGATTTGAAGAACTGAGAGTTAGAGAATCGTATGGGAGATTTCGCAAAAAAAAAAATAAATAAATAAATGAATAATGAGAATAACGGGTAAGACATTAAAGCCGTACAAACTTGTCGACCAACGTCTCGATAACACAACCGGTAAACTTTTATTTTTTCAAAATTCCAAGTCATACCTACTAAATTTCTCGCTATAACCTTCTTGAATTCCGGGGTAGTCCAAGTCTTCTTTCACAACGCACACCGGGGTACAGCGGCGCGCAGTTTGGGAACCAATGGCGTACACAATTATTTTAAAATATCTTTGTGTTCGGTTCAAATAAAACATTGCACCACTACGACTGGTACTAATATATTATTGTAGTAGAGCAACAGAAATATGTTTCGTTTAAGAAAATTCGTATTTTTCACAGTTCCCGGGCGGATGGCAATCGCGCGTAAATTAAGTTTTATAATTATATTACAACACAATAAACAAATTACGCTGAATTTCGTAACTTTTATATTATTATTATTTATTTTTTGTTGTTGTTGTTGTTGTTGTTGTCCCAAGGCGATTTTCTTTTCGCGTCTTTTATGGTAATACGATTAAAATAACATATTAAACGGAAATATTTGAATATGATTAAATTCAAACCGTTCTCAACGGAACGGAGTCGAATCGTAACATTTCGAATTTATTGGTTTTAAATCATTTTTTTCCGCCAATCGAATACATTGTATTATATTATATACGTACCTATATATATATATATAACGAGAGAGAGAGAGAGAGAGAGAGATACGTGCACGAGAAGGATGCATACACCTGACGCGCAAGTTATCGCATGATATTATGATAATCCGTTGTATATTTACTTTTATATGGCTCACATGTTTTTTTCACCCCTTCAACGTACATAGTTAACGTAATTTTCATTACAATTTTCTTGGATATCAGACGTAATAATTATATAATTATTATATAATTTACTGAAAACGAGTTTTCTTTTGAAAATAAAATCGTTTTTTTTTTTTTTAATTACAACTTAATCTTTGAAACAAATTAATTTAATATACATCGTTGCTCGCAATAACTTTTGTACATTTTGCATGCCAATTGAACCCTAACCGTTAAAATTACAATGTTTATACAATTATGTACAGTAACAGCAACGAGGATAAAATAAATAAAAATTTCAACGTATATTTGTCGTGCTTTTAATTTGAAAGGTTAAACGTTTATTTATGTAACTTATATGCGCTTTATACAATAAACGTCGGAGGCAACATTTATTATTTTTTTAACCTAATATAATATTAACCATTTTATTAACGCCAATTCCGTGATTTTTTTAAATCTTTATGTGTTTATCGCAACGTTTAATATTTGAATATTAATGTACACAACGAAACGAATTCTCTTCAAAGCGAATTCCCCGTATTAATATTATGTATAATATACAATTCAAAAGGAACGAGCGGCGAATTAATATTAAATTTCATTCGGATACGAGAATATAAGGGTAAAAAAAAACCCCGATGAAATATTAATTCCGTCCATTCCAAAAACCTATACACCTTTTAGATAGTCTACGCGGCGCGTAGGACGTATTGTTTCTACAATTGGTTTTTTTTCTTTATTTTCTCTGCGAACAATTTTTCTTGTCGGAGAAGCGTAGTGCAATATCCAGATAAATTTGCCGGCTCAAATGTTAGTACTTGAACATTGTGTGCAGATAAATAAGGAAACAAAAATCTTTATCCGAGATAAAACGCATACGAAAATAAACCGACGTCTGGAAGCGGAATCGCTGATGTGTTTCCTATTCTGAAAACGACTCGAGGGATTTTAATTAAAACTGTTGAATCTATAACGTTTCGTATTTCGAAATGAGAAAAAAAATGGTTTTAAGGTGTGCCGGAGTCGAATAAATTTCATCAAGTATGCTCATGTATTTAAAATACAATTTCGTAAGGTCATAAAAAAAAAAAAATCATTTTACGTTTTATTTCATCCTGCGAATACCATCTACCGACCGTTATCAGTTGTATTGAACGACCAAGCAAAATTACATGATTTGACGATAGTGACCGCTGATTATTGTCAAAAATAACGCGTGAAATATAATTATTTTGTTTTTAATATTTGTAATATGTATTTAAAAAAAAGAAATTCCCACCAACAATGTTTTTAAGAATAATAATAATGATCAAAATATGTAAGTATAAAAATACTGTAAATAGATATTGAATCTATGACATTATAAAGAAATCATAAAAACGTTTAGTGTTACCTATTGGGTCCATAAAAAAATATATCTGTACCATTTTTCTTGCAATTTGACGTTCTGAAAGACTTGTTACATTGGCAAAAGAATTATACATACATATATTATATACTCTTTTCAATCTACGCCAGACGTAATCAATGTTTTATGTGTGCGGTCCATGTGATGAATTTTCACCTTGATTCACGATTTCACGAACAAATACGTGTTGATTTAAAGTAACGCGTGCAGTGTTCCGTTTCAGGCTATGACCGGTAGTTCAACTGCAGTTGAATCTGCAAATTTGCGGATCGAATAGGTGGGAACGAATATACGAAATTACATAGTCTGGAATTATAAAAGCGTACGACAACCGGCTACGGCCGGGAATCCGTGACGAGAGGAGGGATAAAGTGCAGAACAGAGCGGTTCTCTTAATGCAAAACGATCGGCCGAAGAAGAAGGAAACGTTGATGATAAAGCGCGGCCGAAGGTTGTCAATTCGTAATATATTGTAACGTAAATCTTATGTATAGATAAAAGTCTGGGGTTAGTGTTCTAAAACACGAGAATCGAACGCGATTGATCGACATTGTTCGGAAGAAATTCTGGCCAGAACCGAAACTGCACGAGGAGTGTTTAAAAAGCAGCGTTTACTTAATTTTCATAATAATCCCTTGCATTTAACGGGCACGTCGAATAGTGAAACAATAAGGCGGTCACGCGTTTCAAATTACTGCAGCAACGGACTGTTTTATATGTGTAGTAGATCGCGCATCGATTCAATTGAATATTGTAAAACCGAGCAGCAGCAGCAGCAGCAAAAGCCGCGGCGTGAACGGCCATCTCCCCTGTCACTAAAAACACTATACAAATCAAACGCGCACAATTTCACCGTACACATCCGACGTGGACTGGGCAATGCATCGTCATAAAAATCGACGTCAATCGATACGGCGTCGTATAACAACAACACACAGACGATAATATAAAAAGTATTCAGCTATTTCTGTATTCGGATCACGCGCGTCGCCGAGGAGAATATCTATTATTGCAGTCATACGGAGGCTGCGCAAGAAAATACAATAAGTTTTCGTTTGGACGCAGCCGATATCGGCTGCTATTGTCGTTTGCATAAGTTTTTTTTATTTTTTTATATATTTTATTCGTTTTGGAGTGCGAAACCGACGGAGTCGACACGATCGCCATCGATCAAAGGGACGTAGATAAACGAGTACGGGTCCGGGAGAACGGAAGCGATGGCGACGAGAATCCTCCGGGTGAGCGTCCCTAAGGATTTTCAACGAATACACGCGGCTTACACGCCGGTGTATAGTGGTGGGCGTTTTAACGTTGCTTACAAAAAAAAAGGTAGCTATCTGCGGACGTGGCGGATCTAAGATTTTTTTTTTTTTGAGGAGGGCCAAAATTTTTCACGATAATATTTTGTGCACAATATTTAGGATTTCGTTAAATAGTTAAAAAGTATGTTTAATTAAAAAGAAAAGTTTCGAACAATTTAAGTGTTATAAACGAAAGGGAACTACGAATATTTAAGTGACAAGGGGGGAAGGCAAGGCCTCTTAAATCCGCCATTGAACCGCCGGGTTGTCGCTTAAGTGAGCGAATTACTTGGATAAAGATTTTCACAGAGTTTTGTTATAACCACATGAATTTGAATAATCATTAATCATTTGATAAAACGCGTTTCTGAGCGGAGCTTCGGTGTAATATTATTCATTATTAATAACACATAATAATATAGCGTGTATAAAATACATAATTTACGATTAACCTTACGCAGCGCATAATTTTCAACATTAAATTTCATACAAAAAAACCTATTATGGGTATAGCTAAAAATTTTCAATACATTTTTTCGCCTTAATATAGTAACGGATTTACACAATTTGGTAGAAATCTCTAGGACCGCGTTAGTTTTGAACAAACATAAAGTTTTCCACAAAAAATGCAATACACTTTGTCTCGAAATTTTGAAGTTACCTACGACGAATCGAGATTTTCGCGAGATTTTTTTTTTTTAGTATAGTTGAAGTAACGTCCGACATTTCATTTACATTTTTAGGACTTAACACCAAAAATCGCCTGTTTTATGAATATCTGAAAATCTATAATCGCTATAATTAAAAAATTAAATAAAATTTAAAAAAAAAACCTATATGATTTTCAATACTATAATTTAAATTACATCGTATAATTATTATATGTCTATTACGCAATTTTATTATTATTTTTTTTATTTAAAACTTCCATTTTTCTCTATTTTCTTAACTATCTAATTTATATGCCTTTTTACACCTATTAATAATATTCTTCGTCAGACATATTATAAAATAATAAAATAATATCGAAACTTTCGCAATCGATCAATTTTATTTTTTTTTCATATTGTCAGAGAGGAAAAACGTTTTTAATCTTTTCTTTTTTTCGTCAAACTATTTTTCTTAAACACAAATATGGGAAAAAATGATTTTAAATATTGAATAGAAACGAAGCCTTTTAGCTAGATTGAAACAGACATCGTCCTAATCAATAGTATATATATATATTTCTAATTATAGAACCACTTGGTCTTGGAAAATATTTGAAAACAACAAATGATAATGTATTGCGATTGAAACGTTATAAAGTCATACACTTATTTCAATTGCAGTCGAATTAATGAATCTAGTCGATTTACGTTACGCAACGAAAAAGTAAAAAAAAATAATCAAATATTTTTTTCGATTTCGATTATAGACATTGTTTTATTTTATTTCGGTTTTCGATACCTTGTTCTTATTTTATTATCGTTTTTTTCTATAAACGTCTTAAAAAAAATGTCCCTGTATTTTTTTTTTTTTTGGGAGACTTTTTTTCGATATTCCATACGTTTTATAGCCACGTGTCTCCCTCGTACTAATTCGTCGATTAAACAGTCGAACGAAGATACGAACAAACACAAGAGTACGCGTTTATAACACGACGGATCATAAAAATATTATTGGTCTTTTGTCGTGATTTTTATTCCCGTTTTATTTTTTCTGTTATTGTTCATTGAACCGGCAATGATAATATTATCGTTTATTAAACTCGTTCGTGTACTTTGGTTTAAGCGTGTTCTGGAATTTAAAAAAATAATGGTAAGCAAAATGGTAGCATTATTTTTTTTTCATCTTTTTATTATCGTCCGTCATTAAGGTGTTATTTTAACGATTATTTTTAATATTATTTTTCTTTTTAAATGGAAGTTATGATCCATTAAACGCTATAAGGATATCGACCTACTGTGTGACTACATAATAAACCATATAGATTAAATTATCTATATAATATATTACGTTATATTATCTTTTAACTAAATCGTTATAACATATAATTTTATCATTGTTTTATTTTTTTTTTTTTTTGTAAAATAAAATATTGTTGAATAAATTAATTAATAAATGAGTACTATGCAGTTATATTAATTATTAATAGATTGATTAAAAGGAAAATTTATTGATTTTAGTATAAACAGGCCATGGACACTCCCCCCACTATTTCGATTTTTTTCATTTCGGAGCGGAATGATTGATGTTAGCGACACAGCGGAAGAACATGATGTTAGGAACAAACCTGCGCATGCGCATTTTCAACGCAGCCGGTTTCGCGCGCATTCCAACGCGCTACAACAACACGTCTCTACCATAATCTTTTTTTTCCGTTTCGTCCGCCGATCGTACCATATTAAGTACAGATTGATTGTACCTACCTACATAATATTAATAAAAATATATAATTTTCTAAAAAATATTATATAATTATATTATTATTATTATATATAATATTATTACACCTATAAGATACAAGTGTAATAAATAAAAACGTACAAACACAGATTCTACGATTAATGAAAACACAATGTGTAGATAAAAACACCACGCATGGTAAGAAATTAGTGATAATTACTAAACAGCTGATTTCAAGGCCATTGAAATTATAATCTCGAGAACAAAGGAAAATCGTTCAGTGTCCTATCTATATTAATCCGTGGTATAAACAAACCAAGTAGGAAAAAAAACAAGACAGGTTTCGTAATACCTATAGCGTATCGTGTACACATTGAAATCGATTTTGAAATTGATTTTTAATAACGAAATAAAAAACCGTCCGGTTACAATTGAAAACTGCAATACCCGAACCAGTATCGTAAACAAATGAAAATACGTATCCAACATCTAAACCGTAAAAGAAAAAGAAAAGTAACAAAATCAAAATTTCTATCGAAATATAATAAATATATTGTTCAAATTGTTGTGTCGAAAAGAAATCGAAATATTAATTACTGAAAACCGATATTTGAAATCGTAATAAAACAATAAAATGTGTGTAATTATTTAGTACGTACCTACCACGAATATAGGTCCACAATAATTGAACTAATAATAATTTTAATTTTAATAATTATATGATGGGTCAATTAAATCGTCTTCGTGCTATCGTATTTCGTAGTTCACCGTATGTTTAAGAGTTGACTCTGAAGTCAAATGTTTTGTAAAACTATGAAAAAAATTAACAACCCTATTCGTTAGATATTGCATTTTAAACGGTAATAATTTATTATTATTAGCAGAGTAAATGATACGACTTAAAATCGTTTGCTCGCAATGTATTTTTCCCTCAATTATTCATCATTGAAAAAAAAAAAATTCTACGCTTTTAGAAATAATTAAACATTTGTGACTTTTTCCCTTTAAGACACATTTACGTTGCGCATTTTATCATGTTCACCTAATCAAAATTTCGTGTTGTGTTTTGCATAAAACTTGAAGATACTAACTATAAGCACACTGAAATACCTACCGAATTGTGCCCGCGGCGTTGTAATAGAATTTGATTTACCTAAATTACTGTGCAGAAAATTACTTGTTATGACTCGAGGTACGAAAACGTTAACACATAAAGTCCACGGCATATATATATATATATATATATATATATATATATATATATATATATATATATATGCTAGAGTTAAAATAATTATTATAAAGGTCTCCGACCTGAGGTGAAATTTAATTAAATTGCACATTATTAGAATATAATAATATACGAGGAAACTCTGGATTTAACGAGAAACTATAGTAACTCTAAGTAAGTCGTTGTTATTATTGATAACACACCGAAAACGAAAAACTGGTCAAAAACGTTATTATTATTATTATGAAATTGTGCGCTTTTATTTATTTATTTTTCTTCAAATATATTTAAATATTTTACTATAAAATCTATATATAAAATAATAATAATACGTTCATATTTTATTTCAAAATCGATATTTCATATTTATTGTAATGCCCGGGTAAATCCATCCCTTTACCAACCAGCATTCCCGGTCATGAACACACATACACGCGCGTGTATATAAATTATGAATATACATACGTAATATATATTTATTTTATGCGATATATACACGAAAAAGAAAATGATTATTTATTGGAGGAAACGATTTTCACTATGTTATATATATTATTACAATACGTGTAAATCGTTTTATGCGATAAATTTCGGATGAAAACTTAAATGGAAACAATTAGCCGTTATAAAACGTATGCGGTTTAAACGAAAAATGACTGATGTAAAATAGGTAACACTTCGGTTCCTTATATTTTCCTGCGGAAATTTACCGTCGTGTACCTTATTATATTATAAATTTCTTCAAACAATCCTGTTCAATAAAGCCTGTATGGTTTTATAATACAGTACGCCTTATAATTGTCGCTCAAACTGTCACTCTCCACTGGTCCTAAACAAATTTTTCTGTTCAATTGTATACATCGTTTAAATACATCAATTTCCCCTTCAACTGTGATAAAACAATATATATATATATAGTTGTTTACATTTTCGAGTTAATTTTTCCATATACTTCTTTTCGGCGAATCGTTTGTTTCTATCATCACTGTATTATAACCTATGCAGGTAAAGAATTTCATATTGATATAAATCATAGAGTCCTCGAGAACAATGAGATAAAACTCAGCAAAAGTGCAACAAACCGCGAGGACATTATGCGTAATGAACGAGATTTTCGTACGTGACCTATGTACGGCCCATTACGTGTACATGAGACATGATCTACAACACAAGAGGACAAAATCAATTTAATGATCTACGAAAGAAGAAAGACATTTAAAACAAGACGTGTATTTCACGCTAAACCGCAGTGCTAATCGAAGAATATATATATATATATTTTTATCAATTCGAATTGCGTTTCAAAAACTAATTAAATCTAAAAACGCCTGCTCTCGGCACGGGAAGGGGTAGACGATGACCCACCCGTTCTCTGCCCATTGAATTCGCCACGATATAGTGTACCACAAAAACGGTATAAAATTTTACCATAAGAATAACGAAATCGTTGAGCTTTGTGACGCGTTGGTTTCCGCCGCGTGTTAACGGACTCCGGAGAATTCATTTCTGGAGAAAGACTATACGATGAAAATCCGAATAAACTTCACTACGATAACACTACAAAAATATAATATGTACTTATCTGTGTCTCACCCCGAATAGTGTTGCTGTTCTACGTATAATATAAGTATACGCGATATTATATTACGCTGCGGCACGCGCGATAGGCGCATATTTTTCACGCGATTGAACCGTTTTTGTCTCGGATCGTATAAACACAATATGTAAGTTTAAACGTTATATAATATACACGTATTATATACATCGAAAATAATCATTTTTACAGCGTGATTTTAGATGTTTTTCAACGGAAAACCTATATACGGTCTAGTAGGCTGAATTTTTTGTGTTAATATGCCATGAAAATGAGTGTACCGGCTATTTGCCTTCTTGTTATGATATTTATTCATTAACAATTATTTGATTTGAATACTATTTAATTATATCAGGAGAAAAAAAATATAACCTCGTAACACATGCAATGTTTAAACACCAATTTTCAATGTAAATAATATATTAAGAATTTTGGTCGTAATTGATTAACGTTTCACACTAAACCCACTACGCCATCACACACTAATACGATTTTAAAAAATATTTTTCGTGTCAGTTGACAACTATTAGGACAACAGATAGACTATGGAGTAACACAAGTACTTAAACAGTAGAAGTGTAAAATAAAAAATAGGTATAGGTAAAACGTTGAATAAATTCTATAAATCACACACAATGTTCTGGTAGTGTCATGGTTGGTGGATTGAAATGTCTTTGTCCAGTATTGGTCTACGTCAATGGTCTTTTGAGGTCCTTTTCGGAATCGTAAATACTCGTGCACTCCAGGCATCGAATTAGACGGGCCGTGCTTTGTTCTCGGCCGCACAAGCACGTCGTGTTTTCGTCATCCATATAACGTCTTCATATTGACTTCACAGCGTCCTACACCAGTCCCGAATGAGAATGTCAGGGATTTCTAGATCTGCCATTTATTCTCATAACCAGGCGCGGTTAGATTAAGTTAGGCCATTGGTTGTAGACATTGGTTTTCGGGATCCGTTTTCAATTTATCTACTCCCCAGACTTTCACTTGGGATTTTATTTAGTTCAGTAGAAACTGTCGCGTGACTTTAGCCGGTATCTGGGAATTTAAAGTCTACGCATAGATCTTTCGGATGTCCTTTTCCGTTTTCCTTCTTGCCCCATCTGCTTGTATCGATCGTCTAAAGTGGATTGGAGCTACGTACGATTTTCCGGTTGCAATGTTTTTTTAATACGTGTAGTAATAATTATTTTGCGCGTTTCGTTTAAAGTTTTTGTATGAGTTGCGCGACACCCAATACTGCGCTCGCATATTTCTCCGCGGATAACACCATTAGTACGCCGTTCCTCGCGTTCACTTTGATCTCTGTTTTCAAAACGCAAAATACGAGTGTTTCATTAGGTTTTCAAATTTGCTCAATGTTTTCCAGTAAAAAAGTAGAAATTCTTTTTTTTTTTCTAATAAGGCAACCCGTCGTCGATCTCATAATGTTTTAGAATTAAAAGACTATAAGCACACTGTTGCAATAACAAATCGCTGATGTCTTCCACGTTCAAAGAACACCTACGACAGGGCAAATATTATAATATAGTAACGATCTAAATATGAAGATTATTATAATTATTATTATTATTATTATTATTTTTTTTTTTTTACTAATAATTTAGCTTTCGGACACCGAGTGCGGTTACATTAAATTTTCATCGCACTCGGTTAATTTTCTTTTGACAGTAATATATTATATCGTTCGTATTACACGTAATAAATTACTCGCGTACTTACTCATACACGCAGGCGCACGCGCATATACAGCGAAATTCATTAAGCATACTATGACCATATAATATATTGATTGTACGGACGACGCAATCTTTGATCTTCATTTGAAGGAGAGCCAATTTTATAATGTATAACGTAAATATACCTTTATGGTTTATTATAGCGTATGACGGAATTGTTTAACGTTACTTAACCGATAAAATATTAGCGTAAACGTTTTTAATTAAATTTCAGAGCGAAAGAGGGAGAGAGAATAAATGAAAAAAAATCCGGTAATCAAAAAAAAATACCACGATTAAACGAACCCTCGTGTCAGTTTTAAGCTACTATTTTCGAATATTTTAAAAATAATAATTATGACGACGACAATTTAATACGCATAACAATAATAATAGTAATAATAATAATATTCTGCAGATATGCGTCCAAGCGGACGAAAAAAAAACACCACCGACGAGATTAACTAACGTCCGGTCATCGCATGATTTTGTATAAGTAAGCTTATATTTAAATGGTCGACACAATTTTGGGTATTTACAGAACGTAAATTTTGTCTCGTGGAAAACGAATACAAGATTTTTTTTTTTGTTCTTTTAATCGGCGTCACATACATCACGCGTGTTTGAAAAAAAAAATAATAAGAATAACGGCAAACCGTAGTGTAGCTGAAATCGGCTCGAGTGAATTGCTGGGTCAGAAATATTAAGAGCTTTGTATTTTATTTATTTTGAATTTGAAAGCTACGAATAACGAGCTACGATTAATGAAAGCGACAAACACGATACCTAATATGTGTCTATATACCTACTTGTGTTACATTTAGAATTTTTCTGAAAAAAAAAAATACACAAATCGTTCGCGTTCTAAACGAATTTGCGTCTAAAATCATACCTGGGACGGGGTTCCAAGTTTTGGGTGGTTTTCAATTACGCCATAGGAAAATCTACTCGAAAAAATGTTCACGGACAGAGTAAAAAAAAAAAAAAAATATTTTTTTTATAAACAGCGTACGTTGTTCGCTTTGCTTCTAAAAGCGTCTATACTCGACGATCAGACATTTTGAGTAAATTGTTCAAACTCGATTTTCTTTTTCTTACAGAATGAATAAATACGCATAGGTATATAATATATTCGTGTTCGCCGTTCAAGGATTGTATTGAAACCTGTACGATTTTTACAACGCTCATTTGTGGCTTATTTATCTAATATTTTCTAAAATTTTTTTTTTTTTTATACAAAGATTAAAGATTGTCCGGGCACCACCGTTGATTTAATTCTTGATTACAATGGAATTATCGATTATAAAATTCAAGTCAGATCTTGTTAAACGTAATAATATCTTACTACTTATTTATTTTAATTTATAAATAAAAAAACACAAGTACCAACACAAAATCGATTTCTAATACATTACAAGACTAACGATAATAATAATAATAATATTATAAAAAATTTTCAATTTTCTTTACAACTGTCGTTACATGCGATTTTTACACACGACTGTTGAGTGTTAACTGTTTATCGTATGTGATCGGCCACTAGTGTTTATGCGATTTTAATTTTCTACTTTTTATTTGATCTTCGTGTTGGATTTATGATTTGGCGTTCACTCGTTTTATTATTCGTTAGATTCAGAATTTTTCTATTTTACTTTTATTCTAAAAAAAAAATTTAATAATACAAATTGTATAAATATTTTTTTTTTAAACGTCGCACGACTACACAGTAACACGGTTCAGAGAAAAAGAAAGGTTATGTGACTTATGTAAAAAAAAAACTTCATTAATATATTTTTTTTTCTTCCAATAGGTTTCTTGGGTACGCTTCGGTATCAAGGACGGTTTTATTCTCTCTTACGTCTGTAATATGGATCCCGAATACTTGCTGTATCGCGCGATAATTTAAACATCGCTTAATCTTCGCGATACGCGCCTCCTGTAATCATTAGTGAAGGCGCTTGTCGCATCGTATTAGCTGTCATATTCATTGTCGGGACTGTGCCGCGGGAAAGTTAAAAATCGGTTTTATCTCCGCGGTTCGTGCGCTTCAACGTTTTTGGGGTCGCCGGCAATCTACTCGAAACACAGGAGAGAGAGAGATCTTCGAGCGGAATAATAATAATAATAATACAACAACAACAAATTATTTGTATCGCGCGAATATACCTATACGTTTTAACGATTGCGTAATCGAGATATTTTCCAAAACTAAATGAGACCGTCCTGAAGTCAATATGTCACACGAACGGATTCATGAAAACCGTATATAATGTCGTAGGTACGCGAGCAATCATTTTTTTCATTACCGTACGAATGTGACAAAATGAAAATAAATAAATCACTTTTTGATAAATATTTTTTTTCATGCGTGAAACATGGTTTAAACACGTTTTCGTGTCAAAATATTGTGAAAATATTTGCGATTTTTTTTTTGCGAAATTTCGTGTTATAGACAGTTCAGGAGCGTATTTAGAAATTTTTTTTGGGGGGAGAAGGGCCTGACGCGTTGCGTAAATATCATTGTTGAATTATTTCTAAATTCGAATCCAATACTTAGTCTTAAAAATAGGACAAATTACTAAATTCTCAACATTTTAAAAACAACTACATATTAGGAATTTATTAAAAATATTACATCCTATAGTCATAGAGCATAGGAAGACATAAGGAAATTTTCTTCCTCCAGAGAGGCTGGAGCCCCATCAGCCCCCCCCCATAAATACGCCCCTGAGACAGTTTACAAAGTGTAATCGAATAATGAAAAAACAAAAACTTGCCGTGCGAGAGGCAAGGGCTTCATTTGGACCGTCGCAGGGTATAAATTGGCGGCCTTATATTTTCCGTGTCTTAATTGGCCTGTTATAAAAATATTTTGCGCCAGTACGGGTAATTTCAAAAATACATTATAATATTATCATTCATCAATAGCCTATTATTATGTCCAATGTGTATTATTAATCGAACATCTGGCGTATTAACAAAAAATATAATTTTTTTTTTTTTTTTTTTAGTTAAAATTATTATTTATTATATAATTGGGTTGAATACAATATAATATCTACGAATGCAGTGTACTGTTTTGCCTGTAGACATTTTTTTATAAGGGACACTCAGTCGTGGTCGAAATTCTAGAAGCTGTGTATTTATTAATATACGCGGTTCAATAGTCATATAAAGTAAAAGCGTTTAGATAGCATCAAGTGAAAATCATACGGCAAGCGATAAAAAACGGATATTATATTATTATATTTACTCATCGAAATTGAAGTTAAATTGTTAAATTGTTTGGTTATGGTCTATTAAACCTAATTTGATCTTTTTTTTTGTTAAAAATTAAAATTAATATGTTTTTTTTAAAAACATATTTCCATGGTATCTATAGACTATAGACAAACGAGAAAAACGCAAATTTACATTTTTAACATTTTTTAAATGTACAAATATATATAATGTATCTTAGGAGTGAGATTTCTGAAAAAATTGTAGGAATTCATAATTCGTCCACAAAGTCAAACCTTTAAATACGTTCGCGTTTCGATTGTTTTTCACGTAAAAAGTATTTTACGTGCGACTATATCGGGAACGGAAAATTTCGATAACCCTTTATTATTATTATTATTTAAGTCGAGGGGCGACGAAAATTATTCAGATAAATTTTGCTTAGTATTATTTTATTTATTATTTCGTATTTTTGGAGTATTACCGAGCGAAGCTATTCGGAGCTTTTATGTATATACCTATATATATATATATAAATGAAAAAAAATTTCCGTCCGCCCGTCAACCGAAATTTATGCGTTTTGTTTTTCTGCCAGAAACCGACCACCGCGTCCGTCTCCACGACGCGTCTAGCTTACACATAATTATTTTTCATTAGGTTTTTTTTTTGTTTTTTTTCAAAAAAATTATTATTATTTTTAGTGTTATTATATGGGAGACTGTTGGACGGACACGTACGTCGCCTGCGTAATAAAAATCCAATCGTTTGTCGTCGACCGTGTTTTCCGGCGCGTGATATAGGATTTTCGGAGTTCAATTCAAGTGATTTAGGTACCTATACCAGGCGCGGATCCAGAAATCACAGAAGGGGGGCTATACGATGATCAGCTACCTAAAATTATACCTATTTAGGTAGTTATATGTATAATTTTTAAGCAATGACTACAGCCCAAGGGGGGGGGCTAAAGCCCCTTAGCCCCCCTTGGATCCGCGCTTTGTACCTACCAAAAAAAAAAAAAAATATATCGTCTAAATAGATAAGCCGAGCAATTAATAAAACATGTGTGTGAAATACAGAAGCTGTGGATTTCCGTTCGGGTGTTGTTAGATTATTGTGTTGTTGTTTTAAAATTGGTAGTAACGATGAATCATTGGATCAGAACGAAACTTTGTTTATTATTCTTAGACAGTTTTCAAAACTCAAACTTTTTACACTTCAAAAAAAAAAAAGTTATGACAAAGAATTTTTTTATTTTTAGAAACCGTCGAGCACACATCATACGAGCAAGCGCGTAATAAACGGTTCATAACGTTAAAACGGAAAATTTCTGAAACAATATCGTGTCGACATTTTCACCAGATTTTTGTAATGTTCAGAAAAGTAATTCGGAAAACGGAACAGGGGGGACTCGTCAAATATATAGCAAATATAGTATAAATAAAATTTGATACCGGAAAATAACGCGTGAAACGAAGAACTCTTTCTGTTTGGGGAAAAAACGTAAATCAACGTAAAATAATTAAAATTAGCAAACCGTTACTGCTGTGGATGTCGTTTCACGTTGGCAGTGATTTTAAAGTAAAACATTATTACATTGAATTTTAAAGCATCCATACATCAAGATTGTATTTTTCGATCGACGCTTGTTGTTTGTTATAACGAAAAATAAAATAAATATTGTTCAAATATTACGCGCGCCAATGTTTGAAATAAATTTTGAGCTCTTAAATTTACCCACGACCAGAACGAATGTGTTGAACATTTTACCGGTTTATTGTGGTAATCGAAAAACGTGTCAAATATAGATTTCAATGCGAAAGTAACACGTCGTGTCAACAACACCCGAGCACTCCTACACGAAAAATTATATTATCGCAACAAAAAGAAAAGAAACACTTGGTCGTAAAAGCAACGAATTCTTTTAGATGTATTTGTAGTTCTTTAATATTATTGTATAATATACATAAAAAAAAGAAATGTCTAATTTACATTAGAAATACATTTTTTTTATTAAACTTTGTAATGATAATTATTCGGAATTATTAAAAATGGTATTTTTTTTTCTTCTAGATTATACACGTTGAATTTATTCTTTCGTTATTATTTGACTATAATATTTACACGTTGATGAGTGTTTAAACGAAATGTCTTTACAATAAAAATGTCTTTTATTAATAGTCACCAGGTCACCGCTGTATTTTTGTTACGTGCATATAAATTCTCGGTAATACTTCTCCTTTATTTTAATGCCGTCAGCGCGAATTTTAATTTAAAGTAATATTATGTAAAATGGCACAGAACATAATTATTAACGTCGACGTGCATATATAATTGTGTACAAATCTTTCTTCATAAACAACTCGGAATCTACTTTTAAAGACTCCATTTACACGTTCATTAACATTTCGTATATTTATGTGCGTTTTATTATATATCTAAATCGTCTGGTGGATTTCGAGGTAATAATTATTTTGGAGTATTCAAATACTTCGTCTAAGCGTGATCACTATCGACGATTAAATGACCAGTGTATATATGGGTACGGTACACCTGTACACTCCGTAATGTCCGTAATGTCATGCCCGTCCAGACACAAAAAAACTTTAATACTTATATATATTTTTAATAATAGAATAACACAAATCACAATATGAAATTTCTTAAGAATTGATTGGACAAGACGAAGAAGCGACTTATTTATACAAATTTCACCGAGTTTTATCTAATAATTTAGCTACCGATACGAATACTGCGTTATATGATTTATGGCTTTATTTTCCTATAAGTTTTTCTCAACGAAAACGCAGAACATATCAAAGCGTCTTTAACGAATACCGTCTCGATTCCTCGTTAATAAAACAAATATAAGATTTATTGTCCGTGCGCCATCAGCTGTGTGAATTCGATCACTATAATATCTCCCGGTTCGGACCGAGTCATAGACATATAAGCAACTAGGCCAGGAATCGGGATAAATGCTTAAAGTCGACACGAACACATTTCGGTATTACCAAAGATGTTATAAATGTGATAAAAACTCACTGGTATAAACGTTTATCCTTTAATTATACGCGCCTTCTCTTCCATCTCGACTCAACCCCTCCATACCGCGCGTGCCACCACGTGACCCGGCCACGCCACCGCCATATAAGACCTGGGTTGTCTACAACGAATAGTTTTTTTAATTTCTTGGACTAAACGATAACATATATTTTGTCTCCCATGGAATTTCCGTAGCTAAGTCTGTCTCTCTCGCACACATGTCGACTTCATTGCATTACGTGCATTGCCGCTATCGTCCCTGGTCTAGTTGTTTGTATGTCTATGGATCGAGTGACGAGTGTAAATCATATCGCCAGAAATTCAAATATCATAGTCGAAATCCTGCGTGTTTACCGAATACTATTCTCTGCTGAACACAAAATAATTCACAAACAAATTACCCCTTATTCTTTTGAATGCCGAACGGTGTTTGCACAAGAGTACGTTTTGAATGTTAGCGAGAAATTCGTACTTCGTACAAACAACAACGGTCTTCCAGTTCACGTCCTTTGTGTGTTTATTTTCCAGTAATAAGGGTCAATGCGTAGCGAAAATTTTGCGCTTTTCGTTGAAAATATAAGTTTTTCTCGTGTCGAGTACATGTTACATGTTACACGAGTACGCGTGTTACATGTCGTTTGCATGTATAAAAGGCCGGGTGAACAGCTATAGCCTAGGGCGCCAATCGGCCAATTTTAAAAATTGGTTGCGCTACATTTTTTTTTTTTTTAAATTGATTTTGTTCAAAAACTTGTAGTTTTATAACATATATAATATTATACCAGGGAAATAAATATTTTAATTAAATACAATTAACGTTAAGCGCAAACTTTCCAGAAAAATAAAATAAAATTCGTGTAAAACAAAGGTAATTTTTTTTTTTATATATATAATTAATGAATAATATTAATCGGTTTAATTGTAAGTTTGAAAATTTTAATTTCTTTTTTTTTAATAATCTAACAAATATAAAAAAAAACATTTTATTATAAACAATAAGAGTTTGATTTTTATACGTTTTTTTATGGGCCTCCTCCTAGAACATCACCCAAACAAAACCCTGTAGGGGCGTCGAAATGACCCTTGTCTACTGGTGACAAACTCCTAAATCAGGCCCTAAATATTATCTAGTGCACGAAGTGAGTTTTCGAAACAGCCGGAATTTTGACGGACGAACTGGTTTCCGGATTCTGAGCGAAACGAAGAAAGTATTGATTTTACAATGCTTTGTTTTTTTAAGTTTTATTTTCTGTTTACTCTTTTTTCTTCTGTATAAGAGCAGTGCTCGAATATTTACATAATCTAACACAACTCCGCGTCTAGTTGGTGCTTTACGTTTTCCATTTTCTCGTTAGTCCACCACAACTATACTTAATTCAAAATCCGTTTTGACACATTATTTTTTCGCGGACATGATCAATTTTTTTACTTAAACAAAAATCAAAACATTTTTGACAAACTTAGACTTGTAAAGCAAAACGTTTGATATTGTTCTATAGATATACGTCGTTTTCCCATGCAAGTTTTCGACAGTATCGATCGTGAAAGTCAGCGCAGTTTTTGAAATTTGTGATAACGAAAATCGCTTTTAGGTTGGGTTTTCAATGTTCGTATTATTGTTGAACACGAGTTAAATATTTGGAGATATCCGTGCGAATTCGGTTTTAAATTAAGAAGAAACGAAGTACGAAAATATTATGTTATTTTAGCACGGCGAATTTCGTATTTATAAGCCGTTTATTTTTAACGATTTATTAAAAAAAATTTTTTTTCATTAGACTTAGGGACATAAAATCCTTGAAATAATATTGTTTACCCTGCCAGTCGTGTATATCGTAATTAATTCAGCATACATGTCAAATCGGCGGTATTTCGATTTTCTTCGTCACAGCCACCGGTAATATACACTCCGTCGTGTATCAGTGGTGTGAAAATATTAACGTTTTTTTTTCTACGTATTTTTTAGTATTAAAAAATAATACTACGTTTATATTTTTAAGCTGGTGACAGGTGAAACTACTTCTGTTTCACATTTTAACAAAGTGCGGTTCGGAACGCATTGTTGTTATTATTTGCATTTTAATAAGGTGCAAAACGCGGGTCTTTATACTTAAAACGTTCCTTAAGTTTTTGAGAAAACAGCAAATTATCACTGAGAAAAAAAAAACGAAGAAAAAACACAGTAAACATTAAGAGTCACGAACTTTGTTTCGAGATTTGAACACACTCGCAAGCGTAACAATAACTTCGTTTACGCGCGCATTTATTAGAATAAATTACTATTAAGTATTTAGTGTAACAGGTGTTTTTGGAATAATTTGTTTGTACGTACGCGAGCACTTCAAAAACTCGACGAACACATTATTAATTATATAGAACGACGTATTCACGTTTTGGCAAGCGAGCAAACACTCAAAAATGTCAATATTTAGATTTTGGTACGCAACTCGCATACGAGTATACTGCACTGTGGGGGAATTTAAAATTTTAAATCTGGAAAAGAATTTTTAAAACGGCTCACTCCTAATCGAGCGTAATACGTCGGGACTTTATAATATAGCTATTGATTATTGTCCCAACGTAGTAAACGTACGTATTTGTCGAACCATCCAGCAATCAGGGCCGGCGAGAGGGTGGGGCAGGAGGGGCCAGAGCCCCGGGGCCGGGGTCTTTAGAGGGGGCCCCGTCGTTTCGAACTTAAGTATAAAATAAGTTATAAGCATATTTTAATAGATTAAATTCATTTTTTTCTTCTTCAAGTAATTGAAGTAATTTTTAATTCAATTGACGAAATACGGTTATATAGCTATATTAATAATTGTCGTCAGTAGTTTAATGCAATATATATATATATATATATTCGTCCAAGTGCCCGATAAAGTCTATTTTAAGAGTTTTCTAGAAGAAAAATACAAATTGGACACAAACCACAGTACTGCGTTTTAATATTGGATTACAAGTTTTATCAGTGTATAATAATTTTATTATTGATTGATGATTTTCAGGGTGTTATGGGTAATTACGTTTTTCTACAAAATTCGATAACGACTGAATGCTTGTCAAACGATAAAATCACAATGTACTCTACAATATTATATTTTCGATTAAATTTGTACGTGGTTTTAGTTATCAGAGAGTTTCTGCGACTCGTTAATTTTGTTTCTCGTATACGAGAAAATCACGTGACCGTTGGAATGCGCATGCGCAGTATTCTCGTATTTTGTTTGTCGTTCTCGTATACGACAACGTGTGGAGTTTCTCGTATACGACAACGAGTGGTTCCCGTATACGAGAACGTTATTGGTATCTAAATTTAGATTATTTTCGGGAAATTCCAAAAAATATGTTGTATTAAGGGGATTGAAAGCGGGTATTTTCTCTCTTTGTCTTACACACGTGAAACATAGCAAAATAGACGTTTCGTACTTCAATTGATAATCGATCTATTGGTGCGATAAGAAATTTGAAAACAGATTTGAATTCCTCGTGAATTTTACTACAAAACGACTTTCCCACTTTTTTCATTTTTTTTTTTTTAAAGACCTACAAAAATGAATTATTAACAATTTTTTTTTAAAAATTTGTTCGGTTAATTTTTTTAAGAGTTTATGAAAAAAAAAAAATGAAAAAAGTGGGAAAGTCGTTTTGTAGTAAAATTTACGAGGAATTCAAATCTGTTTTCAGATTTCTTATCGCACCAATAGATCGATCGGTACGTTGGAAGTACGAAACGTCTATTTTGCTATGTTTCACGTGTGTAAGACAAAGAGAGAAAATACCCGCTTTCAATCCCCTTAAACGTTGATAAACGTTATATAAATAAATCGTTTTTGGGGAAATTTGTTACTTCAAAAATGTCAACAATATAGTTCGATATATTATTACGTTTCTCGTATACGGATCGCAGAAACTAGTTTTTCTGAAACACGGTTAATATATTAATTATATTATTGTTTGCTGCAAAGCGGTTACGAAGAAATCAAAATACATATATAAATGTGTAAAGAGGAAAAATTAGCTCCCGCTCGGCGGGAATCGTATATTATATTATTGTTATTTTACCGTGACCGGTGTAACGTGGACCCGACAAGTCAATATTAAAAATTATTTAAAGTGAAATTTTCTTCGATATACTACCCACCGAGTAATCGAATTCGTCGAACTCGTTGGCAAATGCTTTCCCCTTGTCATTCTGATATATTGTGCGATACATCATGTATATTTGAGTAGGCTGCAACAATTCGGAAATAAAGTACTCCGGGTGAAACGATAGTAGCATATATTTCCATATCATTCGCGCGTTTTCGTGCAACTTTTTGAGCGATAACTCGACTTATATACATATATATTTAAACGCGTAACTCTATGAAGTTACCTTTTTTTTTTTTTTAGTTTTCTGAATTGTCAAAAGTAATTTCCGACTTAACTGGATTAGTTGTCGTTTTCTCGAGTTGACTTAACCGCAAATTATAATTTAAAATAAAAATAACGCGCCGAGCCTTGATAATATTATTGTACAATGGATGGAAATTCTCTTATAACTTATAGTACGCGAAATCGCCGACAATTTAAATGCGAACACATCGATACGTATATACGAGTCCCGATTCGGGCCTGTTGATCTAGGAAATTCACTAATGATAATAATGATTCACTAAGGATATCATATAAATACAAAACACGATTCCGGTGTTATTCGCGCGCAACGATATACTATGTCGTATGTAGATATAAAAATTATAATAATAACTCGACTTCATTAAAGGCGTATCGCCATAAATTTTTTAAGTTTGCGTTTTACGTCAAACTCGGGTATTTCGGAAAATTTAGTTGGGAAAATATAAAATCTAGTGGTCTTAATATTATTTATTTAATTAATTACACTCTACAATGGCAATACCGACGAAAAAAAAACGGTACAAAATTAAGTCACTTTGAATGCTGAACAAAATCGATTGTACAAACTAAACAAATACGATATTAAGCTCGTAACGTGATACATAATACATATATACATTACACATGACAAAGACCGTTAAGACCCTAACTAAGGTGGACCTCGTCTAAATCGCGATAACCTCTGATCACATATACGCGTATTATGTCGTAAAGCCCACGACGATAATATTTACCCGAGGGCAATACAATATAAGGTGAATTACTGTTTCGAAACAGCGCGTATATGGTATAACGAGTATAGTATTAATGAGTTTGAAGTTTATGTAGGTCAAGTGAGATACGGAATCGTTTCAATACGATAATATGGAAAGAAGTTGCGTGTAATACGAAATCGTTTGATCCGGTTAAAAGACAAACGAATCGTGAGCAGAGAAAAATGTGACTACGGTACTGCTTCGGAAGATATCGGTATATGATATAATATACAGTGGCTAGGTTAGGGCCGTTCTTAAATGCTCAGAAAAAAACAACTATCGAGAAAAGCGTGTAAAACAAATAGTACTCGGTAGATACTGGAAAATAACGCGATTCGAGATCTTGAAGATCATCCGAGCACTGTTACAAAATACATCAATTCATCACACAAAATAGTAATCATAAAGTATTTAATCGTAAGATACGACGATTATTTTCACTCGTCGAGTTAATCGAGGTATCCTGTTGTTGTCGGGTACCTACAACAGTACAACACGACTCTTGCTGATATGAAATTTAATCTTGGATTTTCCAAAAAATCACCTATTATCGTACATATTAAGCTACACACACGTTCCAGCCGGATACCTTTATGTAATAACGTATTAAAAACAGGCGTTTCGGAAACTGTATGACGAAACCGCATGCAAAAAACATCGAACGGAGTATAAAGCGCGTTTGGGACGCTTCAAAAATTCACAAACATAAATTTCGGAGGCGGTCACTGTAGAAATCTCGGTCGGCAGTGGCCGTATAGACCAGGTTCACATGGCATGCATACATGCCCGTCGTTCGCGGAAATTCTCTTTCCGCGCATGATATCGCGAATTAAAATACTGTTCATTGTTATGGGACCGTTCAGATGACACGCGTTTCACAGCGATTCATGTTGGGTAATTTTATTATTATTTTATTATTACACTTTTATTACTGTTTTTTGAATGATCATTGCCTTTAAAAATAAACGCGCGATGAACTGACGCGCGCCCATGTGAACCCGGCCTAAGGGACTCGTCGGGGTTCAAGTCATTGAAAATCTTAAAGAATTCGAAAAACAAAATTCACTTATTGTCGGAAAAAAAGGCGCGAAACGAAAAACTACGGAGGCAGTGGTCGCGACTTTTTCTTCCAACATCCGACTTTCCGACCCTTTATCCGATTGAATCGAAAAAACAAGACGTGGAAAAATTGGAAAGAGTACAAATAATTTATCATTACACTTAATGTAATGTTATTTTCCATAGTTATATGAATTATGTAATTATGATAATTTATAAGGAACAACAGTAGATACAAGTACGAAAAATAATCCAAACATTTCTTCAATTTCATGTGATATAAAAATAATTATCTTTTTTTTTATCTAAATAATTTGAATTTTTTTTTATCTATTATCTAGATAAAAAAACCTTAGTAATATCTATTATCTTATCTAGATAAATTTTCACTTTATTATCCGTTATCTTATCTAGATAAATTTAAAGTTATCTTTGCACAACACTGCAAAATACAATACCGAATTCAGTCGGAATAACGTGATTTTTTTTTTTCAACAGATACGTTATTTCAAATGTTTCCAAAATCAAGTATCTTTTTAACGTTCGCTCAATTTGATTTCCGAAAGAAAAAAAAATATCTGATTATTTTTAAACAATCCCATATCGAATTCGAATTTTATTTAAAATTAAAATATATTTGAAAATATTCTGAGATTTTTGAAACATATATTGATACATAAATATACTCTCGTGTATATATATATATATTTCTTTTTAAATAATGACGGTTATCACGAATTAGAAATTGTCTATACCGAATATTATCAGTGGTTTTGAAATGAGTTAAAATCGATTCATGTGCATTTTTCTTTTATTTCTTTTACTAGTTATATATATGTAATTCGTTTCTTTTACAAAATTATTTTCTAATCGAAACATTATTTTTATTTTTATAGATATTATATATATATATATATATATATATAATAATAATAATAATAATAATAATAATAATAATAATAATAATAATATAGAAACGAAATTCAAAGACGACCGCGAGATCGAAAAATGCACTGCGTGTATAACGAATAAATGTCATATTAGCGCTTTATTGAGCGAGTTATAATAATGGTTATACTTAATATGATATCTGTAGCAGTATAATATTATATCGTATATATATATATATATATATATATATAGAGAGAGAGAGAAAGAGTAAAATAGATGAAAAGTATAAATGGACAATAAAGTAATATGTTTATTGCGCGAGAAAACGTTATACGTTACGAGACGAAACGTGCAGAGATTTGTTAAGAGTTTTCGTTTCCAGCGTGGAATTCATATTATAATGTTATAAAATACTAGATATATATATTTTTTTGTCGTAAAAATTCAAAGCATACATTATTTCGTCGAAACGGTATATCAAAAATATAAACCCAACAACCCGCGATACGTATTATACACTGCGTCCTCTAATTCGCATTTCGAGGAAAGATATAATAAAGCATTTTCTATGTTTTGCGAATTTCGTCGACCGATTATTCTACCACATTCTTTTTTTTTAAATTTTTAGTGTCTTCACTAATTCAATTTAACACGCGTATTTCTCAACGTCAATCCAAACGTTTCTATCCGCGTTGTCTTCTGCAGACGTTAACACTGAAAAAGTACCCACGATTCTATATAGTATTTACCTAATCATTCCTTGGTTTTGGCGCCGTCAAAAGTACTCCATTTCACAGTTACATTCGACGAAACACGTGTTTAGTATTATACATTTATGTTATACGAGTATAATCGGGGAATGTATACGGTAGATACGCAGTTTTTTCGAGAGAAAAAAAAAATGTGACCACGACCGTGTCGTTTCGAAGACTGTTTCATCAACGACGAATATTATTCTAACGTAACACAAACGCGTGTTATACGGTTCAAAAAACGAGTCCCCGAGTATAATTTATTATTTCGTTACATGTCGTCGTCGACACATAATTTACGCTTATGTATATATATGTATATACAATTTTAATACGTTTATTTAAAATTTATTTTATATCTACTACGGAATAAGAAAAACTTTCTTTACCGTTAGGTCGGGTCAGGTCCTGGTAAATGACCGCCGCCGCCGCCGCCGAATAACTTTCTGTACCCGAACATATGATTTATTATATCATTACGACGAGTGAATTTCGCACGCGAAATAAAACAAAATATTCTTTACAAGTCCGCTTTTAACGTCGTTGTTGACGGTTTTGTATATAATATTATTATAGCTGCGAATGACGACGGCGTCTTGGGTAATACTCCGAATAAGAATATAACGTGTTCGGTATACTTTTCCAAGTATTCCGAGTAGTATTTAAACGCTTTTATTCCAAACTTATTCCGAAAAAAAAAAAAAAACTGTTCGAAATAATTTTTATTTATTCCGGAGAAAAAGAAATACGCATTTTGTGAAACTCAGATATTTTATTTCGTTTTCAAATTCCGTGTTGTATTCAAAAAATATAATTCATACACATATTATAACAATATAGTCGAGCGGATTCGTTGAATATTTACGAGGATTTCAGGATCAAAACAATAACAGTGGTGTTACGAATATTATACCTATATAAGATACGTGTATAATAGCATATTTATTTATTTGTTGGTATCGTCGTATATTACAGCTATATATTTAGAAGTGATCAATAATTGATTTCTCGTTTGAAATGCATCGATTTTGTTGTCTACTATTTTGGAATACAATTTTAAAGATCAACGACCGTTGCGAAAAATATTATAATTAAGGCGAGCCGTGGTGTACCCGTGAATATATAGAATTGAGTACGACTTACGGAATCTACAGGATAAACTGAAGCGACCGCCGCAAGAAATATTATAATCAGAAGTTGAAAGTACAGCTAAATCTGTTTCTGCAGGGACGGGAGAGGATGAAATAGAAAGAAAATGATTTTCCAATTCAAAGGCAAACAAAAACAAAAACGGTTTCCCGTAGAGAGTGACCATGACGCATATATATATATATATATATATATATATATATATATACGTCAAATTCGCAAATGGATTTAGAAAATAAATTCGAAGTCAATGTTTTTTTTTTACTTACTACTCGATTCTGTTATTATTGGATTGACTGAGCGTTTTGAAAGAGCTAAAGATGTATGCGCATATTTATTGAATACGAGACATGTATCGAGACGATTCGCAAAAGGTACGTTTTGAAAAACATAAAAACGATGTCCAGCAATATTCAGACGAAATAAAATAATAATGAAAATAAGTAACGGTTCATCACTAACGCTGTTGTAATATTGACACGTGCTGGTAATCAATAGAAACGTACAAAACGTCTATAGATTCAAAAATGAGACTAATATAACTATAATGATGACCAGCGGCGGTTATACATGACGTTCAAAGAGGGGGGGAAAATGGAGCCAACCACCTCTGCCAATGAAATCGACGAATAATAACCAAGAAGAAAGATCTATTAATGTGCCGAGACGAAATGTAGATGTAGAAAAAGGAAAAACAACGTATATGGAACGTAAACGAAATAATAATAAAACGGGAAAAGAAAGTTGTCATCAGATAGCGCTACGATACAACATAGAAGGCGTGGAGGAAAGGCTCATATATATAATAGCGCTCAGTCTTAAACAACACACAACACCGCAGTCAGACGCGAACTACGTTTTTCACGCCTGACTGCCGTGACTACACTGAGCGGTCCGATGATTTCGGACCGCTATTTATATGCGCCTTTCTGCCACGCCCTGTTGTGTCGTAGCGCTATCTGGTGACTTCTTTCTTTTCCCGTTTTTTTATGTTGATATATGCGGGTGTTTAGTTTGACGCTGAACAATCGACCGATCGTACGCGCGTGTGCAATCTTTATTTTTATTATTTTTTTTTATTATTATTATTTCGCGTATTTTAATAAAATGAAATGAAACGTAAGGATTCATCTTTCCTCGTCGTACACTCGTTTACACGTTTACTCGTTTATTTTTCACGTTCACTATTTATTTAATGTTTACTCTTTTACTCACATTTACACTCGTTTACACTGTACAGGACCGACCGAATTTGTCGTCAGCTAAGCACCAAACACTCGATCACGACCGATGATCAACGCGCACTGTCAGCGCGTATCGTACACACTGATCGTCGGTCGAGCACTAATTCCAGCCTTATACATGATGTTCAAAGGGAGGGGAGGCGAAAACGAAGCATAACCATAACATAGTCGGACCAACTTACATGACACAAGCCGTTGCTGTTAGGTCAGAGATTTTTACTAAATATAAGAATATCAAAAGTCCACGGGTCGGGCGATCCACCTATCGCCCCCTCTCTTATCTTATAACCACCACTGATGACGACTCATATAAAATATGGGTAATGTACAGAACACGCTTATTATTATTGTTACGTTAAATGGACTGTAAACTGCTCGTGTTATTACTCCAATTATCGCTGTACCTCTAAAATTAACACGACGCGTTTTTAATCATAATAATTATCGTACCAATGATCAATTTATTTGTATGTAACGTGATTTTGTAAGAGTATAATGCTAATTATTATTAATATGACAATAACGATATTCCGGAAATTATTCCAAACATATTTTGTTGACGAGTATTCGAAATAAGTAAATCGATACGTTTTTTTTATTTAATCGAATTTTACTATATAAATTTTAATATTCGAATATACGTAGGTATATACGGAACGAGTATTTTAGTAAAGTATTTGGTATTTTTATTGGAAGTACTATCAAAAAGTATATTATTTTACCGTGAAACACTATGTCATCGTCACACTTCGACTGTATTATATAGGAAACGTGCAGGATAAATCGCGTCGTCTGTGTACCTATAGAATCGCGTATCGCATATCGCGAAGGAAATAAAGGATTTTACGTAGAAAATCGCGTACGTCTCGCAATCGGTGTAATTTCTCGGACAAATATCTTTCGCACTGCAAGCGTCACGGATATTGTAATGTAATATACGTCACGACCCTGCTATTAACCCATATAGCGCGTGAAAAAAATAAAAATAAAATAACAGAAAAATAAAACTACGAGGAGTGTTTTACTTCTTTTCGAAATCCGAACTCGTGTTCTTTTCGAGAGTCTCGCGGATCACGCTGCGCGCGTTCAATCATAAATACGATCTACGGACGAATAAAAGCTTTTAAAAAATCCATTAGCGCCGGCGTTCAATACACACGCACACATTTCGACGCATGCGCGTTAATATAATATATTTGCAGTGTACGTTTTATAATATATTATAATGACGTTTGTTTTTGTAGGCAAGAGGGAAAATTGCGTGTAATTGGTTTTAAATTCAATGTGAAATACAAAAAATTAAATTAAAAAATTTTTATTTTTGTAGATACAAAAAAAAAAATTCTGTTCGCAAAATTCTATTTTATATCGTAAGAGAATATTTTTGGTATTAATCGCGAATGATAAACTCGCGGTATCCATCATCGGCATCGACGGTGTCCATCGGCAGCGACGGGATAAATGATAAATGACATTTTATGATAAATACAGAGATCGCTGCGATTATTAGTTATGATATATTATGTAATGTACTGTACGGCCGTTTTCACGGATGACCAAGAGGTTTTCGACGGTTCGCTGAGTGCTAATTATAATGGTTCGTGATAATTTGGCACCGACGACATTTATCCCGAAGACCTCCTCGTCGCCAATCGTGTAACAACGTCGTGTTCAAAGCCGCGCGATATACGAAAGCGTCGTAATAACAAAGTAGTCGACATCACACTCACTGATACATTGCATAAGACACACGTCATCGATGGATCCGATTCACACGAATACCAATATCTTCTTCTAGAATATTCCGATCGTCAAACACGAGTGATTGAAATCGCGGTGCTCAAAACTCCTAAAGCAACTAGAGCCGTTTCTATCGAGAAAAAAAATCGAAAACACGTAAACGTTTCGCCCAAAGCTTTTCTAGTCGTTTTAAACTTTTGTACGAAATTATATAAAAAAAAACCCCTTATATTTACACAGATTTCAATTCGACATCATCCGAGTATCCGTAACGCTTTAGTATACGACTTTAGTCTATGACGAGTGATGATCAAAATACACAACATGAATCGAGTTTTTTTGTCCGAAAATCAAAGCAAAGGCTGGTAATGACGTTTCGTCACTTTCAAATACTGGCAACGATGTGCTTTTACAATAAATTGTAATTTATTATTATTATTTTTTTAATGATTATTATGTTTATATATAAAAAAATATAAATACATTCATATACGAGCGCTGACGACTGGATGACCAAAAAAAGGCTAGAATCACGTTTAAATTAAAAAATAAAAATAAAAATGCCCTGTCGTGAAAGCGTGCGTGAGCGCGAGCGGGCACTAGTACAGAGCGCGTAGACGTGTTTCAGACTAGCATGCCAAGTCGGCTTGAAAGAATAAAAAAATTAATAATAATTTTTTCTAAATTGAATGTAATCCGTTTGGAAGCAGGAAGACTTCCAAGTACCCACCACAACCAATTTTGGCGTTTTCCCCCAGCCAAACGCATTCGGATATGTTATTTATTTTTATTATATTATTATATGCAGAGTGGAAAAATAATACTACGGACCACTAAACACGAGTGTATTTATAACCTCATAATAGGTATATGCGATGGCGCGCACTCAAATGTAACGAGAAACTATCTCTCCTCGTGCAGCAGCAGTTGAACTAATGTTTGAGCTCGTCCAAAAGATTCACGCAAAACGAACAAAAAACGTTTTACATAATATATATATATATATATTTTTTATAATTGAATGTTATCAGACGTGAATCGATGGAGAAATCGTTTATCGCGTTATTACATCCAATGATTTAAAAAAAGAAGCAAATTTTTAAAAAGAGACAAATGCGGCTTTGCGTTTTTCAATTTTTGTTGTTACGAAATGTATTTTTGTCTTTTGTTCTCGGGTGAGTTTTTATAAACACATTTTATTGATTTCGACCACACCGGATTCGTTTTCCCGTTCCTCGTTTACGGTTTTTTCATTCAAAATTCGGCCCGAATAGCCCTGCGAAGCTCTTCCTTAAATCCGCCACTGTCCTCGTTCACTATTCCCGTGTAGTTTATGCCGCACCGGACTACCGGTCATTCCCCGTTTTATTTATGGTAGCCGTTTGCGTCCAAAACGGATTTCTTCGAGTAATACACAATATCAGATCCGCATACAAAATAAACGCAAACCCGTCGAATTTTCGTACAATAATTGCGAACATTTTTTTTTTCTTCAACTATACCTGTGTTTTAATGTTTTATAGACACATCAGATATTCCAAGTGTGTGTACAAATGGAAAGGAAAATGGTTTTTTTTTCTTCAAGTCAGAAAACAAAACAATAGGTAGCAAATAAATGTGCGATATCAATAAAAATGCGTATATAGACAACGGAAATAAATTTTATGTGTATATATACGAAACCCGAATACTAACAAACAAATAATTCAGTCAGATAATTTACGTTCTACGTTTAATGTATACTCGTATATCAATATCGTACATTGTACGAAGAAAATTTGGTAAAATTGCGATAAAAATGTTGATGATTGCTCGACTGCCAATGGTTGTGCAGACGATGGAAATACGTACAGTGATCAATCACATTATTAACATGTTTTTTGTTGCAATATTTATTTTTTTACGTATTTGAAATTGTTAAATATTATATGAAACGATGCGAAAATAATTTTAATTTAATTTTTTATTTTTTTTTGTTACTTTTCGTTGAAGAGGCACTAGCTAAAACACTTGTGTTCCCGTTCAATAACCGAATAATGAAAAAAAAAAATGCACTTTTTAAATACCGTACACGGTGTGGAAATCAATTTTTGTTCCATTATAAACGCGTTTTTAGCACGCGTAATATCCTACAACGACGAATGAAATATGAATATATAAGTATAACCCATAAATCATAATCATTATCATAACATTTATTTTAAAAATCCAATTTTAAGTATATCGAATCGTATTTTATTCATAATATTTTCCGTTATTGGGTCGTTAAAAGTATATGTGTACAACGCCCAATTATGTTTATCGTAAAATCAATACGATTATTATGACTACGATAAAAAAAAAAAAAAAAAAATATATATAAATCGAGTCGTTAAAAATCTATTAAATAATAAAGATATAAAATGCCGAAATAATAATAATAATAATAATAAATTTTACAAAAGTTAATCACTGCGCGTAAAAAATTTGTTTGTATATAAAAAATATTGTACGTTTTATTGTAATAATAAAATTAATTTTTTTTTTTATTAAATAAAAATAATAACAGTTCAACATTGGATTGCCGTCGAGAGAAATGATTTTACGCGTTTTAAATGGAAAACGTTAGATGACGTCAAACATAATTATTATTATTTTAATACATTAATTATATTCGTAGAGAGTTAGGTACTAAAAAAAATTGTGTTTCGTACGCGTATGTTATGGGCGAAGTAGAAGATCCAGGTATTGTTTAAAATGTCCGAAATTTTTTTTTTAGAATTCCCAAGATACGCCGGTCAGTGTAGTTGGAATAGACAGACAAAAAAAAGAAAAGGAAGACCATTTCAAAGGAGAAATAATGATGACCTGTGACGAACACCAAACAAAATTTTCCGACATTTCTTATAGTCACTAAAAGGCTGGAGTGGGCAGAGTACGTCTGGCGAACAGACGGTTCGTTCACATTAAGGGTCATGGAAAACAAGGTAATTGGAGAAATACCGAGAAGTTATCTTCGTCAAAGACGGTTTTATGCCGTGGTAAGAGACCTAAAAAAAAAATCAATGCATCACTGAATACAGGAGCGGCGTTTTACAGAGAACGGTGAAAGAACGCAGGCGGCAAAGGATACGTAAACGGCCCTTTTTATGTACCTGACAAATGCAGATTTAAAAGTTCAATGGCATCGTAAAATTTGTCAATTTTTAAAATATATATATATTTTTAGAACAGTAAAATTATGTTAAATTGTAAATTATTATTTTCTTAAACAAAAAATTTGTTCGTCAATAATGTGTTTCGTTGGATTATCAATTTAATAAATTATTTATTTAAATATATATATATATATATATGCGGATAAATATGTTTGATGAGAACAGCATAATATTACATTTTTGACATGTTTGGACGTTTTAATAATAAAATTCTAAATTATAATTTCGGACCTCTATGTCTATATACGTTTTAACTCGCGAAAAAGTTTCAATTGAATTTGCCATGTAAAAATACTGTCATTTATTTACAATGTATGCCAATATTTTAATAATATAAAATATTTGCGTGAAGCCGAGAAGGGTTGTCAAATTTTCATTTTTATACTGTTGCCTATGGAAAATTCCTTAAAACATTATCCGTTGGACATTCTTCGTTTAATATATGATTTTTTTTTCTCTATTCTTATTTGTTTTTCGACAAAGGTTTTATATCATGTTTTATAAAACATATAAAACCCTCGTCGAAAAAAATCAACAGAAATGTAGAGGACTTAGCCGAAAGATATTTTACGATTTTATTGTAATAAATTATTGTACTGCAATTGTCAAATTGTACTTCTAATAGGTATACTGCGTTAGGGTTGATGCTGACTGCAAATTTTGACGAATCTTTTTACACGATTATAATATTATCTCGCGAGACTTGCTACAATAAATACTATACAATAAATCACAACATTTCTGCTGCGTCTGTAAAGTGCTTATGTACATGGACGTTTTTTTCAGTTTATAAGAGTTCCGTTCGAAGACCCCGCCCCCACAAAAAAAAAAATCAATCAAAAATAATAATTGTCCGCGGAGCAGATATTATGTCATGTAATATATTAATCATTCAATCGGTTTCCCTACTGCGGGGGATATGCCACGATTATACGAGGTGCGGCTATTAAATAACCAGATTATCACAATTTAACGATAAAGCGCATGCAGGTAAGTGAACAGTGTTGATATCATGGCTAAATATTTAGGTATGCCAACAGATTTGTGATACGCAGGTATGATTTTTTCTTCTATGAAAGTGCAACCACTTCCATAGAAGAAAAAACCTTTATCATATTACTTGTTAATGTTGCGCGTGACTAAATATCTACATAAATGACAAAATAATATTCCGGTTGCCAGTTCCATGGAAAAAAATACGATATTATTGTTTTTTCCATGGATGCGCAGACCGAGTCGCAATTTGGACAATCTGTTGTCATACCTAGATATTTAGCCATGGTTGGTATATTCATAATCTATCGATCAATACCAGTTTAGTCAGTTTCCGTTCTGTATAGTTAACGTGTGAGCGTCGTTTAAATTGAGCTTATAATATGCGCTGTACATCGAAATTATGCCGGACGAAAAATTTAGCAGCCTATTTATTTAAAATTTCTAGTGAAATTTGAAATATCTGCGACCGAAAGCTTTCGTTAGTATTGACAAACGTGTACGGACACGATGTCATGTTAGCATAAACGATTTTGTGTGGGGGTTGTGAAGAAGTTAAAGACAAACAACGTGTTGGTCGACTGCGCGCTCTTTAAAAACGGACGATGACATTTTGAAAATAAACGATTGAATGGTTACCCAAGACTGCAAACTGCGTGTTATCAACATTAACAATATTATTAATAATATAAAATTTGCATTTAAATAATCTATGTAATATATCTGTCGCGTTATGATACTTTTTATTTTTAGTTTAAAAAATTTTCCGTGCCATGTTGATTAGAACTGAAGCAGAGGATTTGTAGCTCCGAAAAAGTAACTAAATACACGCATTTAAATAAAATAAATTTAAATAAATGAATTTACCCCTATAAATCGGTGGTTAGGTCGGGTTAACGCGATAAATTAGCACCCTCTAGAAAAAAAAAAAAATTTTTAAATGGCCCCAAAAAATGATTCGTGGTTATACGAATAATTTCGTTGGACAATCGGGGATTAAACTCATTTCAGTTCACAGTTGTTTTCATTTGAAGTAAAAAATTAATTCGATCGAAAAACGTATTATTATTCGTATAGAAAATAAATGCAAATTCCCATGAAATATTATTCTCGTGGGCGTCTGTGCGATTGGAACTGCAGTGTTTTTACTTTTAAATTTATCGGCGGAATACGAGACGCACAATAAATTATTATTATATTTTCAAAGCACGATCAATTTAAATATATTCAATTCTTTCATTTTTCCCGTATAATTCCGTTATAGAATTGAGAGGCGAAGTCTCTTATTTGTTGTTTCGATATCATTTGTGTTACACCTTTAAGAAGAAAAAAAAAACGAAAAACCTTGACGGCGTGTAATAACAATAATACGCGATAATTATTATTAATTACAATTTTTTACACTGTCTCGACAGTTCGTTTTCGCGTTTTTGTAAAACAAATTCGTCTGCGCTAATTAAAACTGTTAAATATAATTAGAAGTTTTATACGATTGACATTACCCGATGTTCTTTAGACACGACGTGTTTTCCTTTGAGCATTTTACACGTTTAACGAAACATTCTATTTAATGTTTTAAAACACTCGTTAAAAATCGCGTTTATTTCAAATTAATAAAGTATCCGCGGACACACACGGTGTTATGAGTTTATAGATGTTAATGACCAAATAGCGAATACATTTTTTTCAGTATTTTAGAAAATTATAAAAAAAATAAGAAAGAAAAAAGATAAAAAAAATATATAATATATTAATGAATCCATTTTATAGTAGAAGTAAATAATAATAATTGATGTTTGCCTGACTTGTCGTCGTATCGAATCGCCAATATTTTCTTGAATATGATATACGTTAATAATAATTAATTTTTTTTAACACTAAACGGTGTGAAAAAACGTCATTTTTAACAAAAAAAAAAAAAAAATACGCACGAAAATACATAAAAATTTAGAAATACGTCATCCTCCCCCCCTCCCCGAAAAAAAATTGCCATAACATTTAAAATTTTTCGACTATTTGAAATGGTTTGCTATAAACCGCGAGCAGCACATTCATTATTGTCAAACACTATAGGTAACGCGTGTCGTGAGTTTGATATACTACAGAAGAGTATAGCATTTATTTAATATATATATATATTATACGTTCGTATGGTTTCTCAAATTTAACATTTAGCAAACAAAACAATATTAGATTTGATAACCCCCCCTCCCTCCCGGGGTTGACTATAATTTCCACAGGCTACACCACTCGTGATGAAATTCAATAGCCGTCTTCGCGGTGCGGCCGGGCGGGGTAATGGTCAGCCGAGATGTTAAAATCGATTGATAACAATAATTTAAGCGGGATAGTCTCTCTTACTGTTTCGCCCGTCGCCTTTTCGACGCGGAACAGCGAGCGGAATTATTACAACCCCGCAGTGGCGTATTTACGGGGGTCATATCCCCCGGGAGATTATTTAAAATAATATTTTGATAATTGTATGAACGAAAACGAATAATATTTTGAAAAAATAAATAAATAAATCGAATTTTGTACACAAATGACAAATGTTTGTTTACATACAACATGTATATAATAATATCAATCAATGGCGTACATACGGGGGGTTTCGGGTTCAAACCCCCCCCAGGACCAAAAAAAAAAAAAATTGTGATATTATTATAAGGCCCGTTGCGCGTTATAACATGTTTTAATTTTTACACTCTACAACGGTGCACAGGTATTGTGTGCACTATCGGCTCCTACTCATAAATTCCTTCATGCGCCGTTTAAAGGGATGGTTTTAGTGTTGGTTATTCTTTTAAACCCCCCGCCCCAGAACAAATTTCAATGTACGCCACTGATATCAATACACGCGTATAATGAATACAATAAAAATATCTGTTAAAATTTGCATGTCCCGTCCCGTGGACGAATCCTATAGGTACGCTACTGGGGAACCCCGCGACAATGATAAAACGCCGGCCGGCACTCACCTATGGTGGTGATGACGGACAGCGAGTAAAGGAACGATCCGGAGAACGACCAGCGGTTTATCTCGTTCTGGCCGTCGTAGCTGAAGTTGCGCACGGCCTCGACGACGTGGCTCTGGAACGACCGGAGGTGCGAGTGCACCTCGGCGCGCCACCGTTCCTCGCAGTACTCGTTGCAGCACGTCAGGTCCCATATGCGCGCCACGGTGCCGGTACGGTTGGCGGCCACGCGGTCGATGACCGTTTTCGCGTAACCCGGCGAGTTCTCGATGAATATGAACATGAACGCGCCGGCTATGGTGTAACCGACCACCAGGCATATGATGCCGATGTTGCTGAACAGGAACGCGATGAACTGGCGCAGGTAGTCCTTGCACTGTTGCGTCCACGTCTTTTTCCGCTTGTTGTAATACCGCCGGCCGCTGCGTTTCCGTTGTTCCATAACCCGACCCGTGTCCGCGTTTACACGGCCGGCGTCGCGTCACCGGGACGCGGTGCACGGGGACGTCCGCGATCGCCGGACCGCGTCGTCGGCGACCCGCGGACGACGAGCGAACCGCCGCGGCCGCCGCCGGTACCGGTAACAGCAGCAGCGGCAGCGGTCGCGCGCGTCATCGTCACCGCCGAGAGACGGCGTCTACACCGGTTTCCCGGGCGTCCCTCGCCCGCCCTCGGCCTAACCGCCCGCCACTAACCGAATACCGCGCGCCACACGAATCGCCGGACCGCGGGCCCCGCGGGTAAACGAGCGAAAGGTTTTTGTGTGTGTGTGTGTGAGGGGGGGGGACGCGAAACGACGGACTGTCGAGCTGCCGAAATTCACAACGGCCAGCCGGTACGCGGTACACGATTAATAATCGTCGTCGTCCGCGCGATTCGTCGGCCCGACTACGGCCCGGTGTCCGCGCCGTGGTTCCGTACGCCGCCGCCGCCGCCGCCGCGACGGTATATTAATAGACGCGTTTCTAAGCTCACTGGACAGCTGCTGTTATAACAACACGCGGCGGCCGTCGCCGTCCCGGTCCACCCTCCCCACCATCGCCGCCGTCACACCGGGGAACCGTCTCGAATTAGACTTTGACGCAGCCGTCCGGCGTCCCGGCCACGGCGTGCCGCAGAACGCGCGTTAACACCGACGGATCGACCCGTAACACGAGCAGTGGCGGCGGCGCCATTGGCGGGCCCGACCGGGCCATGGCCCTCCCCTAGAAAACCTATGGGCCGCCTGGAAATTTCCAATTCGAATTACTTGCGATCAGCTATGATTCCCGTATGGTTTTTTTAATTGTATAATTTTGAAATAAATATATATTACCGTTAAATTTATAATATATTATATCATTTGAATTAAGAAAATTAATTAATTGCTATTTTATTTTTATTTACACTTAAACTATATTTATTTCTTTTAAAATAATTATACTCTTGAACAATTAACCTGGCCCGCTATTCGAAACTCCTGCAGCGGGTCTATGAAGCCGAGTGCGGTGCAACCAAAATTAAAAACCTTATAAGATATTAAAATAAACATAATTTTTTATTACAAAGGTACACAATTGATATATGGAGAGGTCAAGGTTGGCGGGGGAGGGGGGGTCCAGACCGTGGGCGCCACTGTGGCTCACTCCTCCCCCAATCGTGACGCCACTGGTGAGACGTTCATACGGCTCGAGGCTCCGGTAACAGCGAAGCGCCCTATCCAAATTTGATTTTACCCCGCCCTATCCGTTTCAGACCAAACGAAAATTTAAATTTCGAGTATTTTTTTTTTATTTCTGCCGTTTCCGTTCCAACGCACCGACGTTTAATCTGGTTATCTGCGGCAAACGCCAGAATTATATACCCTTTTTCCCACGTGTATTTCAATCATTTTATGGGTACAATTATTTGAAATTTTTGAAATATATATATATATACAAAGCATTACGAAAATTAGGTACATTTCTCCGGCCCCTCCAAATCATAAAATTATTGTATTAACGATACGTTACGTTTGTAAAGGTTTGTAAAAGAAAAATTTTCGTTTGTAAAGCAAAACAAAAAAAGTTATATCATTTTCAAAATGGTGGGGGGCCGGGGAAATGGACAACATTTCGAATTCGTATATTTTATCATTCGGAATCGTTTGTATGCCGTTTGCAAAGGTTTGTAAAAGAAACATTTTCGTTTGTAAAGCAATTTTTCTTTTACAAACCTTTACAAACGTAACGTAACGTATAATTAATACAATAATTTTACGATTTGGGGGGCTGGAAATGTACCTACAAAAATGAATAAAAGTTTATTATCGCACACGTTTTAATTTTAGCCTAGGAAGTGAGTGAAAAGCGAAAGTTTTGCTGCAATTATTTATATAATATTAAACGTTAATATTTCACTACAATGTCTCGGGTGAAAAAAAAAAAAAAAATTATTCAGGTTTATGGAATACTTTTAAAAACGTCTGGTGCGCCGCGGCTGCGCGTGTCCGACGTGTTACGAAAATAATAATCGGAAGACCGATGTCGGTGCGCCACTGTGTCTTGAAAAAAAAAAAATTTTGAATTTTCCGTGGCAACGACAATAATAATTGACAAGTCCAATTTTGCAGAAAATCGCTTTTTCATAGTGTCTCTTTGAGATTTGTTTTTTCTTCGAATTATTAATACGTACAAGTCCGCTCGTATAATTTATACGGAGTTATCGAGCGAATGGACTCGTCTGGTTTTTGCGCTGGTCGTTCTGTAAATTGCACATTTTTTTTTTTTTTTAGTTTAACATTTTTATTGATTTCAATCAACTGAAATAATATACTTATATGAATATTGTTAGGATTATTGTTACAGTAAAACGGTATTTACGACTTGGGAGCGAAAAACCGAGCGAGTCCGTATATTTCGAATTCCAATTTATGGAGACGATACATTTAATTAGATAAACTCAACAATTTTTATGTATTTTTTTTCTATCGGAATATATAAATTTACATTATTAAAAGTTTCGTTTATTTTGATATCTCTTTCGCCGATTTTTACAGCGGCAGCCGTTCAATTTTTCTACATTTTCGAAATACGATACGAGTTAAAACATATTATATACCTGTAAAGTATTTTTCACACCGAGTTTTTACTATAAGTCTGCAATTGTAATAGACTATAATACTGTATACTTATCGTGGCTCACAATCGTTTTTTTTCTCGGATCTTCGCTTTCGAATTAATATAATAATAATATTACAATTCTAAAATCTTTTTCCGAGCAACTCACTTGAGCCGACATTCACAGCGCTTGCGTCTCACTGCCATTTTTTATTTTACGCCAAAATCCAATATCGAGGTTTCCTCTTATTTTTCTCGCGTGATTTACTAGTATTTTTATCCAATTCAATTTTATAAATAACAACACTTATAGGGTCTCTAATAAAATCGCGGAGCACTGAACAATTGAGTACGGGAATTGCAGTCCGAGTTTGGTTCGCATTTTCTATTATTCCCGTTCGAACCGCGAAATATTACCCAGAGATAAGTTGGATTTTTTTTTTCTTTGATTTTCAACGAAATTCGAAGACGTTTTGTACGCGGTCCGATTAAAAAAAAAAATAATAATAAACGAACACACACATTTCGACTTTTTACGTAAGCCTACACTGGCATCGTTTACACTTAATACTCGACCAGGATTTTGTTATTTTATCGCGACGTGATAATATAAAAAAAACGATTTTTTTCATGCAAATATCATTGTCTCTTATTCACACCAGTGTATTTTAAACGGAAATTCGAACACCAAAAAACAAAAAAAATCTTATTTCGATAGTAAAAATTTCAAACATGTTTCGAGTACTACTGTATATACTGCTACGGTTTGATGTCGTTTAATATGTAATAATATAACAGTAACGCGTCGGAGGGATTCCGATGAAAACCCAGGTCGAATCTAATGTTCTCACAACCTGTACGAAAAAGAAAAATTGTTTTTCGATACTACTGTTTACGTATCTTCTTCTTCTTAATGTTCCTCTTCTATCGAAGGTTGGAAATCGTCATGGCTATAAGGTCTTTGTTCTTGGCTGTACTAAATAGTTCCTTAGTGTTACATTGGAACCACTCTCCTAAATTTTGCAGTCAGTTTATTCTGGGTCTTCCCCAACCAAACTTCTTACATTCCAAGTTGCAATCTTCAAAGCTGAGCCGAAGATCCTTAGCACCCTCTGACCATTTAAGATCTGCCGGGGACTGAGGGCCGTGGTTATTGTTTTCTCTGCCATGAAAATTTATACTTGAAAAAGAAAATAATATGGTGGTTTTTCGTTGCATTCCATATCGCAGTAACGAGACCATACACTGTATTCAGTTTCGCTCTCATTTATTCATAATTAAGCCTTTCTGACGTCCTTGTCTACGCCCTAACATGATACTAATGTAGCTGCTGCCCTACACTAGGAATTACTGGAATCACTCGCTCGGAGCTTTCCACCAGTAAGAGCTCGAGGTACTCGGGGTTGCTAGGCCCATAACACAGTGTAATATACTCTGTTCTCCTGAAGGAACTGTTTACGTATACATTAATGAAATATCATATTTATAATCTCGTGGTGTTTAATTTACTGCAGCGCGTGTGCTTGAATGTTTTCGTGCGACGAATTGAGAAATATTATAATATTGCGTACGAATAATTTGTAATAAAATTATTTGCATACTGTATTTGCAGTAATGTATAAAATGTACGGTAAATATATTAAGCGCGGTGATTTACGATGATACATTACAACATTTTATTGGACTTTATGAACCGGAATCACGCGTATCATCATTATTAATTATTATATATTAATTATTATTATTATTATTATTATTATTATTATTATTATTATTATTATTATTATTATTATTATTATTATTATTATTATTATTATTATTATTATTATTATTATTATTATTATATTACACTATAAAACGAAACATATTATACTCTATAGATTATAATAACTATTATTAACTAATTAAATATATTATTTACTTTATAATTTATGCATAACTATAATAATAATATGAAAATACTTCACTTTCCAACACTATCTTCTGTTTTATGAAAATTATCAAAACAAAACCAGAATTTTTAAAATTTTTTTTGTTTGAACAATTCTTTCTAATACCAAACTGTATTAAATACAAACCATTTGTGGTGGCTATACTTAATTTTGGGGGGCTTAGACTCCCTCTAAATTGCACTAAAATTCCCATCGAAATCGTGCGCGAGCAATGCGGCCAGTAAAAAAACTAACATATTTTACACTATATAAAATATAACGCGAGCCAAACATCAGAAACGCGTATTTTTCGAGAGAAAAAAAAAAGAAATTAAATAAAAAATGTTTTACAAGACGCGGACAATTTTAATATAATATTTACGATCTCGCAGTACACTAGTGTATAATACTATTTTTTTTTTTTTAAGTATTCGGAATATTATACCATGCGCGTGATATCGCGTTATAGTTATCGCGTCGTTGATAGTTATTACTACGTATTATTTCATCAAAAATAATAATTTTTGTTTTGTTTGAGAAAGTCAAAAAGAAAAACCACGTCTATTTTCTTTTTCGATTTTCACAGTGGAAAATAAAAGAAACGATATTATATATATAAAAAAAAAAAAATACGCTGTAAAAGACGAACGGATTGATGTTTTGCCGACGACGACAACAACAGCTACTATACGGCCGGCACATTCCGTGCCAAAACGACGGCGCGGTGACAATGGCGAAGTGAGTTTTGTTAAAAAAAAAAAATATTTCTTGCCACGACGAATATTCCTCGTGCAGTTTACACACAAGATGTATATAAATACACGGGATAATTCGTTCGAGCACGAGACGCGTGTTAATTTTAAATTTGTCGAGATCGCTATGCGTTAAAAACGTTACTGTTACACTATATCCACTGTTACCTAATGACTCGAAAACGGTTTTGAGAAAATTCAACAAATTCGTATCGCGCCATATAATATTTTTACGGTTATACGAAACACGCGAATCCCTATTGTATATCTTAAATGTAAATCTCCGTAGCTATAATATTGACCGATTTCTATAATACAATCGAATCGACGGGATACGCAGTCAAAGACCGTGGAGTGCCGTCGGGCCCCGGGCAGTAAGGAGAGTTGAAGACCCCTCGCTGATTGTCACACATTTTTCGGCAGTCGGCATGATTACGGTAAAAATTTATTCGAAAAATTCAAATGTAAATTTGGAATTAGAAAAAATTTACGACGTTCAATGGGCTATTTTTGAAAATTATTTATGGCACGTTGAAAATCTGTGATTATTATATTCTAAAATAAATGTTCCACTTCTAGTTGCGGACATTGTCGCGTCATTCGACTCCGTTTACCCGCAAAAAATATTCGCATAGATAACAATTATATCAGTAAAAACGTGCGGATACAAAAACGAATTAGTGAAAATCCTTTGGATTGCGATTGAATTTTAGTAAATATTTAACGCATTGAGTACAAGTCGTCGATTTCATTGAACACGACCCTTCAGAAATATGACATTGCGCCGGGCATGAGTGCCGTATATGATTTTTTCATCATCACCATCATCATCATCGTCATCGGACAGGAGAAACGGTGGTTTTGCGACCGCACACGGATCGTTTTCGAGTGGAAATTCATCAAAAACTCGATGACCATTTGAAATGCGCTTATTTGTTTGTGTTGAGATTGCAAATTATCGAAAACGGATACAATTTTTTACGTACGCTTATAGCGAGAACTGGAAATCTAACTGAAATAGCCGCTTTTATACCTACGGACCGTGCAACTGAAAATATGAAATTATTCAGACGTGTTTCATCTAGTTTTATTAATTTAATTAATTTTTTTTTAAAGAAATCTGAACGAAGCTTTAGCAATTAATTTTTTTTTCAACCCATAGTTTGATTTGCAGTCCCTCTTCTCCGTTCTCCACGGTTACTCTCCGTTTCTTTTTTAAGTGTTCTATAGCTTCCGGATCCCGCATATTTCTCGATTTGTCCTACAAACGCGTTGCGGGCGCGTCCAGGTGGCCATTTCCCTTCAAACGTGCCCTCTAATATTGTGTTGTGCAGTTCTTCTGGACGCTTAAGACGCGTATGTCCTACCAACATTTTCCATCTTCTCCGTCTAACAGAGTCTACTAATGTTATTACTTATTACTACTATTACTACTGGCCATTAATACGATAATACTGTAGTATTTTTTTCCTCTCCCCGTTCGTTTCGCGTTCGAAAATAACTCAAGTCCTAGGATCCGTACGATTTACTCCCGAGTGCTTTTTTTCTTCTCTCCGTCGTATTTTTTCATTCATTTTAAACTCTAATCTCGTACCGCTGTCGCGTCGGATGTATTAAAAATAATTCCGAACAGAAAATACGATTTTATTCCGACAACGGGCTAATGTTAGACTTTAGGCGTTTTTGTATTATATTTTTTGTTCGATATAATTCTATTACCGCACGCGCGCGCGCTCGCGAGAGAGATAAAAGCAAAAGTGTTTTATTAAACGATACGTTTAGTAATGTAACAAACTTTGCGAATAACTCACATACACTTTACTCCGCCTCCATCATTTCCACACCAAGACGGTTTGCTTGGAATTGCTAAAATTGTGTCAAAAAACAACGTAAAAATATTAACAAAAAAAATAATAAAAACTCTGGATGTAAAACGTTTTACTAAGTGCGCGTTTGTTATTGGGTATATTCATATATATATATATATGGGTAAAACGAAAAGAAAAATGTATTGCCGTTGAGAGTGTGGCCGCGTTTCAAGCGCACTTCATAAAAATAGCGAGAGACGAAATGAAAAAAAAAAAAAAAGAGTTATCGAACGTAATAATAACGCGTAACTATACTCCACGTATTGATCTAGTGCAGTGGCAGTGTACAAAGTGTTTTCGAAATTCGTAAGACTAAAAATACAAAAACTATTCGCCGGACCGTCGTAATGGTTACGATCCTCGGGCGTTTATATAAAATACGTATGGCGTACGTGTCTACACACAAATTGAAGGATCTTCGTGGTCCATAAACCTATTTGTCGTATTATCCAGCGTAAAAACACTGTCGAAATACACTCGTCAGGCTGTGCGGATCGGTATAATTTTTATACAACTTGCAGGACTTTTTCTCGTAACACGCCATTCGTATACGGATCACTCGTCGTTATAACGGTTGCGATTAATCGGGTTAATAAATCCGGATAGATTGATGTCGATTGGCGCTGAAAATATAGTTTTCTTGACGACGCGACCAAAAATGTGATCGTTAAAAAAAAAAACAAGAGCAGCAATAAAATATTTCATTTCTGATATTTTAACCGATAAATAATATCGTTTTCCCCATCATCTCTACGATAAGCACTTGTAAAGTCGTTCGAAATCACAGCGAACCTACGACGGATTTATTCGAAATTCGTATAGTAATTGAAAATCTTTCTAAGACACCCATGAAACGTTTTGCACTCGTTCAAATCGGTATCAGCGCTACTAATGACCGTTCCGTTTTATCAAAATACGCTTTTTCATAGTTTCGGTAAACCGTTTTCTATACGAATTGAATATTTCAAGGGTACGCACTTTTCGACGAATTCAAAAATATATCCTTATTTTACGTTAAACGCGCAAAATCAGCTTTCATACAATTTCCATTTTTTTTAAAAATTTATTTGCAAACATTCGCCCTATCAATTTGTCTCGATAAATAATTTTGTTCATTCTCTGTTTGACGTCGAAATAACAAAAACCGCATACAAAACGTATGGGACGTTTATTGAATTGAGCCGAAACATCGACATGATTTGGAAAATAAACGAACGATTTAAAAACAAAAATAAAAAAAATTTTTATTTTCTATTTTTCTACGGAAATAGAAGAATATTGTTTAGCAATATTATGTCATAGATTTTTGCCGATAAATGTAAATTTGAAATGTGAGACGCGTACGGTATTTTTTGCAAGAAATTTCCAACGATATTATCCGACTGCGGTGCGCGGTACACGCGGGTCAAACGAAAATGTTATTTTATTATTAAACGACTCTCGTTTCATATGCGGTGATTTTCGTCTGATTTGCTTGTATTTTATGTCCGTAGTATTACATAAAAGAATGGGAAAATGGCACAAGTCCCGTACATTTGTAGCGACTGTATTATCATGCGCATTATAAAGGGAGTATTTTTTTCAAGACTTAAAACGCTCCCTGACCGAAAAAAGTGTTTTTTTTTTTTTACTTTTCATTATTGCGCTAAATAAATACAATATAATATATTGTGTAAGCTATGCGCTTATACACGAAACGATCGCGAGATTGATCGAATTTTACTTGATTCGAAGATACATATTTTTTCTATGATCTTGTGAAAAACTTTTCCAAGGTTTTCCTATTGTTTCGGTCAAAATTCAATTTTGAAAAAAAATTTCAAGACCTTATAAAAGCGCAGAACTTTTTTTCGAACAAAACACGAAAACCCTTACAACCATTCGTTCTCGTGTATTTACAACCTTTTGTTACAAAACTCGAGGGGCACGCAACGTTTTCGTTTGTCCGTGAGTCCCGTCGTTCAGTGATTTTTCTAATACTCGTTCTTTTCTTGGCTGGAATTCCGAAGAAATGAAAAGTTAGAGGGTTAACTCGGTTTGAAGGGTTGAACGAGCCTCCTATACAATAACTCGTGCCGATTGGTTGAACCTTAGGCGGATTTCTACAGATTATTGTTATTATTTATGTTTTATAACAATATGAATGGTCACCATAGTAACCAGCTGTTCTACACCATAGGATTCTAAAAGTGTTCCGTATTAGCATCAGTCACTCCCTTTGGTCCTGAGGTGATCGCAACACGACTACGGCCTTTTCACGTGAAAATGCCAACGCGAAATTCGGTGGCTCTCGATCGAAGTACACGCGTTGACGCGTATAAAGTACAGACATACATAGAGATTTTCTTCTTTATTATATAATATTATAACTGCGCCCGACGCTCAAATAAACATGCATTTTATGTGTGTGTCCATTGTCCGTGCGATCTGGCGTAAAGGTTTATTTCCAAGACAAATAATGCATATAAAATGATATAGGCCACGCTAAGGAAAGTCACGTCAAGAAAAATGTTCAATAATAAAAAAAAAATGTCAAGTCAAATAATAATAAAATATTATGCTCGACGAGTCGGACGAAAAGGTATTGTGTTATTCTTTGAATGCCGTAGAACACCACGTATGTACACTGTAAAATTAATGAAATGTCAAAACTTATGATTACGTGCGTATAAAAAGTAAAAAAAAAAAACAAGTACATTTATATAATATTATATGAAAGTTTCTCTAGAACATAATTCCGAGCACATAATAACACAAAAGCCGCAGACTCTATATCGTTTAAATGCTGAAAATCGTACGTACGTACTCGGAATATAATATCCAGCAACAGTTACATTATAATTGTCTCGCTTATTATCGTCTTTAATTGCGACAGTTAAACGTCCTGCATGGTCCCGTTTTAAATGCAAGTATGTGATAATTAAAAAAAGAGGAAAGAGACTCATCGGATTGCTGTTTTTTAGTTTTATGTTTTTCAACAACGGCGTTTTCGTACAGTATTATAATATATTATTAGATTTTGAATACAAGTCTTCTGTAAAAATTATACCGATGAGTATTGAACGTATATAGAGCTTTTAAATAGTCTGGCGGCAAAATTAACTGAATTTGGATTCCAAAAACGTCCGGTTGATAATAAACATTCATCTTTTACGTCACGGAACGTATTGTAATTAAACACTTTCAAATAATTATCAATTTTTTTATTGAAATTTATAGACGCGCACGAAAATTCTCAAACACATGTTGGAATGTTTTGACTATAAGATTTTTACTATTTATTATTTCACGAATAAACCGTCGTAGTCCGTTCGAAATCACGGTTTACACGCCCGAGAAAACATTAAACTCCTCCGAGACGCAAGATTATTGTCTATAGACCATTAATCATAGACTAATTGATTTTCGAAACGTCGTCTGTAAGTACGCCGCGGCTGTTTCGACAACGTATCTGTTCCGATGTGATTGATAAACTCATTTAACACTAAACACTTGTATGATTTAGAACGCTGTTTAGCGGTATAAATACGCGTTTTCATACTTGCAGAACACATCGTTAACTGTTGAAAACATATAGATTTTTTCATTCATAAACGCCAATACCTACACACGATGTTATAGTTGCATCACGAGTTTAGCGTACATTATCTGCATGACTTTCGAAAAGGTTTCATCTTTTGTGCAAACGTTATTGAAGAATTTCCGACTTACTCCTCAAAGGCACCTATCAGTGCCTTAAACGTTAAAGACCTACGAAATCTGGAACGATATGTACCAAAGGAGTTCCAAATACATCTACGAAGATATTTTTCAGTGACTGACAGCAGCAGAATCACAAGAAAAAAAAAATCAATGAAGACTTTTAGTAGAAAAAAAAAATGTTATCGCTATTTTTTTCTAAAAATTATACAATCTAATTATAATTCATTAAATAAACCAATAAAAATCAGTGTTTTGTACTAAACGTATTTTTTTCCTTCGCAACAATGACAATTCATTATTAAAATCACTCGAGCCCGTGCGCACGATGAACATCGAGAACGACCCCATAATTCATAAAACTGCTGTTTCAATCAAGAAAACCATTTCGGTATTACAATGTTCTCGTGTATTAGGATGCGGTAAAACATTTGATAAATTCTGACTGCAAACGGTTTGACTGCAGATATTCAACTTTTCGTGTCCCCTGAACAATATTTTAAAAAATTCGAAATTCGTAATTTATGTTCATATAATTATTAATTTCACGCGTTTCTGCCGTTATTGTACAAATAAAATAATTACGCGTAGAAATAATTGATAATCTTTTCCAATTTTTTTTAGATCCAGTATACGTTTTAGTAATTTGTACTCCCCCTCGAGTACGCACGGTCGTACCGAAAAGCGGTCCAATTCAATATATAGTAATCTTTCGGAGGAAAAAAAAAAATCATCGACTACTTGGGTTTGGAAGCAAATTGAATTGCCTCTATAATACTAATCGCTGGTTCGTTCACGAAGACGACGACGTTTTACGAAAACACCGTTTTTCGTGTGTGTTAATATCGTCGTACGGCGAAGACCGACAAAACAATTCGATTATTAGCAAATAGATTGATACGCTTTATTCGCGCGAGGGTCATAAAGTGTTTATAATCCGATTGTAGAAAAGGCCTGAAGTTTAATGTGTCCTTTAGGTGTTCGACTCGTCGGCAGTTCGCCTCGCGCTAAACGGCTTTGATGTATCGTCGAAAGATGTTCTCAATAAAATCACCAATCGACTCGGTCGCGACGACGTTCGGGTAGTGAAAACGCGTGCGTGTCTGTAACCGCACCGAATAGTTAAAAACGGTTTTATTTCTTTTCAAATCCAAAAAGCCATATTTTTCGAAATCTGTTTGTACCAAGTGTGCGTATTTCGGATTTATGTCGAATATTTTTATTTCTCCCCCCGTCTATTATATTGAAAAGCGCGAGCTCTCGAATTCTCTTTACATGCACACAACGACGTCACGAAGCAACGTGTATTGTTAATAACAGTTTTTAGGCGACCCCAACGCGTGCCGCCGCAGCCGCGGCATCGAATAAAATATTATAAAACGCTGTACGCGGGAAAATGATAAAAAAAAACAAAACGAATTTCTTATTCGCGACGAAATCACGAATATTATGTAAAATATTACGATACCATGTGAATTTGTTTCTCTCGAGAAGTGGAACCGAGCGCGCGAACAATACTAAAACCCATATATTGTGACACTGAGCATCGACAACTGAAAACCGCGGCTACGTGCAGTTTACCCCGCATTTTGTGTTACGGGTAATGTTAACACTTGGACAGTGTCGACATTGGCCAAACATTAATATCAGCCCCGCCATGCATATCGTTAAAATCTTGGATATTGTTATAATTACCCGGATAATTAGCAGATACGTGCCCGATTTCCTTTGATCCTAAGACGATCTGAACACGACTGTGACCTTCCGCCGACCACGTCATGACTCTGTGCAAAATTCAGTGGACTTAGGATTTGTTTAAAATACATACAGAATTTCTTCTATATTATGTATATACGACTGAAGAGAGCTCCATTAACGGTTTTCTGGCGGTCCCGGCCCGATATCTGTTCAAAGAGTGTCGTCTTCATCAACGTATAAGAAGGTGCGTATAATATGCACTCTACGCGTAAACGTAACACGATGAGCGGGCGCCGGTAAATTATATTTCTCTTTGAAGTCGTATCAGCCGCGACCTACTATATATATATATTTATATTTATGAGAAGGATATAATATGTGTTTCATATATGTTACGCTCGTGTATTAACAATATAAAATGTAATATATAACATCTAAAACGTTTCCGGGCCAAATCACATTACTATATAATATTAAGCGTTAAGCCCGGCGTTAAGAATAATTAAAGATTAAAATAAAAGTTTAAGCGTGTGGAACGCGTTCAATGAAACGTAACGAGACACGAGCATGTTCGAAACGAATACGTCAAACATTTCGGCGCGGGGTTTCTTTTTGTCTGAAATTCTCGGGTTGTTTTGAATTGGGCCGCCCAAAGATAATTACATTTAAAAACGTTTCGAAGAAAGTATCGGATGGATGTGGAATTCGTTGTCGGAACATAACGCATGCCAAACGGCACTTTGTGTACGCACGAAAAAGCGTTCACGAGGAAAACACGTCATTGCAATACATTATTCGCAGTTCGTATCCATCTGTGGCTAAAGCGATCAAGATCGGCGTTGACAACAACAACCTGCAATAATGAACGATCATTTAGTACGTTAAGGCGTATCAACACCTGGAATCGGGCAATGGTTATTGGTGATGGTCGTCTTTCTGGATTGTGTACGATGAGTGTGCGCGCAGAAGGAGGTAGTTGAAGAGGATACCAAATTTGTTGACAGTTTAATTGAAAAATTCGTCTCATAAACCTAGACGGCTTCACTTATTATTTCGTAATTTCGATTGTATAAAATTTAATTTCTTTTTTATTAAGTACAGGGAGACGCAAACGCACATTACTACGCGTAGATGCCACCTGATCGCACAAAGTTTCGACTCGCTCTAAATGCGGTACTTCATCACTTCGTGCGAGAAAAGGCTATATATATATATATATATATATATATATATATATAAAAAAAAAATAATGTATGTCGTTTACAATGGGCGTCATTCGCGAAAAAAAAAAGAAACGATTCCGACCGTATTACAATATCGCCATGTGTCGTTGTGCCCGGCGGCGAAAAGGTCGTTTTATACAGAAATAAGAAATAACTTATCGGGCAACCCGCCGAGAAACAATGACCAGCTTTTGAAAACGCGCGACTACCACCTGACACTTTATCGAACAATTTATACTATTCGGATATATCGCGTATACTCGTATATATATATAATATAATATATACATGGAAGAATAACAACTTTTAGTTTTCAAACGATTTCCAACGCTCTTATATCCGCGTATATTTCAAATAAATCGTAATATCGCAGTTATAAATTATGCAGAAATTATGCTCATTTCGACATTCCACGAACTGGACAAAAATCAATATTTGTTAATCGCATATTATGTATAACCCATGATTAAAAAATTAGGTATGGCAGCCATTGTTTGATACGCAGCCTACGACGTCATCCGTGCACCAAACATCTCTATATAATCTGTATAATATACTGATATGGCGTAATATTGAAATAAAAGAGCGGGAAAAATAGTTTTGTACCACTGATTTTGACGCCATAGAGTAATACATTTGGCGCACGGCTGACGTCACGATTTCATGGATTAACAAATTTTTGGTTTTTTTCCATGACTGCGCAAAATTCACCGGTATTAGTAAAGTTGCTGGCATGCCTAATTTTTAATCGTGATGTAACCTTAATATACACTGGTGCAGATGGTCGTACAGTGGCGTAATTAGGAATTATCTCGTTCTGCAGAGGTGCAATATAATTTTGTCTATTATATTAGAAAGTGAATCAAATTATTTACTAATGACAAAATAATTATTATCAATATTTATTTTTATTTATATCAAAGAATCTAACGTCGTTGATTTCTTAAAAATTATAACGTGTATCCAGACATTATTCACTCTTCCCCCCACCACCACTGATTTCCAATAGGTTTTTTTCTTTTCAAAACACATTTATTGTACGGAGAGATTTTCTCCGCGTTCAATTTTAACTGTTTAAAACGCGCGTTCAACGTACACCTATTAATGTATAAACGAGTTGACGTTTGTACGGTATGTAGTACTCGCAGCTACCTCGTTGTCCTCGTATCACGAATGAGTGGACGATATTTTTGTTTCACCAACTGCTCGACTTCACTTCTGGGGTGTGACACGAGTCTGAACTTTTATGTGGCGATTTTACGCTCTAGTTTATAGGGCCGGGTCGATTGCAGTTACGATATCTGTGTCCGCGAGCCGGTAATATGATACAGATATAACACAAAGTGCGAAAATCGTGTGGAAAATTTTTTTATAAACGAGAGGACTGCCGGCGCGTAGGACATTATATTATAACGTGTACGCGCCGTCGAACCGGGTGATGTTTAATGGTTCGAATCGGGGACGGTAGCGGTCGCGGCGTTAAACTCTCGGCGCTCCTGCAATTTCGCTCTCGCGTCCTTCCCCTCTGCAGGCGCCACCGGCTGAAAAATGCCGCGCAGACACACGACCAAGCGAAGATAGCCGCGGCTAACTTTACGTGATAGGTCGTGCATAATAATATTTATCTCGCTCAGCCTCACTCTTCTCGAGCCGAGTTCAACGCGCACACGCTCGTCTCGCCGTAATGAAAATTATACCAAAACTTTTCCCCGCCCGGTTGTGCCGTGCTGTGCGCGTTCTCGAAGAGAGAGAGAGAGAGAGAGAAAGTCGTCCTGCGCCACGCCGGTCCACCCCGCACCGCCCAAAGGGACGCGTGACGGGCTCGAGGCAGACGTAATAAAGTGTGGAAGTAGACGTGTGACTTCAGGAGTCATGCTCGGAAACCGTAAAACGGACGCTTAATATTTCGCGCTTTACGATCCGCTCCGCGTACAAACTTTTCCCGAACGATAGCGCTCGTAATAAAACGCGTGTAAACGCTTTGAAACCGTACAACAGTTTCACTGAATCCCGTCGCTTCCGAGTGTCGCGCCGTCGCCGTTTTACCTAAGTAAAACATAAGTAGACAACACGACCGCGAGACCATACGTACTTTCATATTTTTATCCAGCAGAGAGTCCGGGTCGGATTTAAGAGTAAAATATTGGTCGGCAAACTGATACTAGAGGCCGCAATCTAGGACTCAGGAGAATCAAATTGCGAAATCTTGATTTTTATTCGTTGGCACAACTAGGATTGCTGGGGCTTGAAACCATAAATAGCCTCTCCAAAAATTTGTAAAACGTTTATGTGCCACTTAACTCTCATAATAACATGTTTTTAATCCCCCCGATTTTTTTATAGTTTTTAATCTTAAAACGTATGTGAGTACAAGGTTTACCTTGAATGGTAGACACCGATAAGCTGTAATGTATGTTATGTTATTCTGTAAATTCGAACAAAATATAATAATAATAATAATATGATTTAATATAATTCGCGCGTATTTCGTGTTCATGGAACGGAAACACGCGCGTTTATACTATTATATAAATTGTATGAAACTCGAAATAGGATATACGTGTCCACGTGACGTGGTCAGCATAACATAATATTTTCGAATAAATTTGAACAGTATTTTGGCGGGCACGCGCTCGCATTTACAAACGTTGCGTTCGCACACGTCGTTTTACAATATACTCGTATAATATTGTAAATCGTCGGCCGCCGGTAGGCCGCGCGTATTCATCTAACCCAGTGACTTTCTCTCGAGATCTTTGACGAATTATATTTTTTACAAAGTATTATTTAAGAATTATTTATAGACGATTTTAAAAATTACTGAAAGCGGGCATTTGTTCTCTCTTCGTCTTACACACAAGAAACACAGCAAAATAAACGTTTCCTACTTCGAACGTACCGATCCGTCTAGAGATACGATAAGGATTTGAATTGCTCGTGAATTTTACTGTAGAACGATTTTTTTTAGTTTTTTTTCACTTTTTTTTTTTATCATAAGACCTTCAAAATTGATTATTAGCGATTTTTTTTTATTTTAAATTTGTTCAATTAATTTTTTAAGGAATTATGAAAAAAAAAATTATAAACGTTGGGTAGTCGATCTCAAGTATTCTCAAATTTCTTATCGCACCACTAGATCGATCGGTACGTCAGAAGTAGGAAACGCCTATTTTCTTATGTTTTGTTTGTGTAAGACGAAAAGAGAAAATGTCCGTTTCTAAGGAGTTTCGTATAGTCAATTTGATATACGCAAGCATATTTACCATGAAAATGTGTGAGTAATAAATAATTGTTGGTGTGTGTGTCTTCTCGGAATACCTATTACCGCTTCTTAAGACCCGTTTACACGGTGACGGTACCTGTCACACTGTCGCACGGCCACACTACCAACTGTCTAGCCGAGCTAGATAGTGCGACAGCTGACAGTTGACAGTGTGACAGTAGCTGTCATTGTGTTTGCACGATGACAGTGTTTACGACAGTCGCTGTCACGACAGTGACAGTAAGTTGTCTACTGTCACCGTGTCTTTACCAATGAAACGGACGGGATATGGGCGTTACAGGAATCAGAAGATGATCGCACGCGCATGCACATGTCAATGCTTTGAAAGATAAATAATTTTATACTTGTAACCTAAAAGCTAGACGATAATTCTACCGCTTGGAAAAAACCAAATTTAATTCTGAAAAATGATTTTAAATTGTCAGCCTCTTTTCTACGTTATGTAGAAAGTCGATTTTAATTTTTAACTTGTTTTAAATTTCTTATTTATTTTGTTACGTTTGTCATTAGTGAATTAAAAAATAAGTTCTACTAATAATCTAGTTGTCTAGTTTTTAGGTCTAAAATCGTTAGGTTAGGTTAGATATATTTATATGTTAGGTCTTTATATTTGATAGATATTAGATTGTGATTATAATATTACCTCGATTGAAAAGTACGTTTAATTGCCCCGGCACGCCGGTCTTGAAAATGTCTGGAAAAGGATTTCCAAAAAGGTTGATTTTTAATATTTTAATCTCCGAATTTATAATGACAATAATATTTTAGCCTCTCAACTGTGCACGTGCTTTTCTAGGAAAATATTCGTTATAATATTTTTAGATTCGTCACAGTAAATTTCTATAAAAATATATTCCTTATTAAGAGTATAAAAATGAAAATCATACGTATATTGGAGTCCGAAAATCAAAAGTCGATATATTGTTTTAAAAAAAAAAAATATTAGGAGTAAAAACATCAAAAAAATACAGAACGAAACACGTAAAAAACGTTTTAAAAATAAAACAACAAAAGAGTGAACAATATTCGTATACAATTATTGTAATAATAATAAGCGTACTAAAACGTGGAAATATTTGTTGTGCATTACATTTTCTATTTTAAACACGGATTCGTTTGAAAAATAATTGTTTCTCATATCATGGTTTTTTCCGTTGTCTGCGTAGAAGAATCAATCATAATCAATTATTATGACGTATAAACATAAATCCGCCATCGCATGTATATAATAGGTTAAATTTTTGTAATTCCTGATATTACGCGCAGTCAAACTATCTTATACGGATTTTGGCCCCCATTGACTTTTGATTTGGCCTTATCCCACGACGGAATAAAGACGGAGTTCGACTCTTAACGATAAGGACTTACCGCATTAGTGTTTAAAAAACTTTTGGTTTGTGCGTTTACTTTCAATTTTCGTAGTTTGAAATTTTGTATTTAAGAAAATATATAGACACGGGAAGCTAAGCTTGCCTCCTACAACTTATAATTTATATTTTTAAAAAAAGGACTAAAGCCCTTTCCTTACAAAAAAAAAAGAATTTATTACGCAGCGTATCTCGAATTATCTCGTCGCCGTCCGCCATATATCTATATTATACGCCGTACTATATATTTAGGAGTATGCGCCGCAACCTCGATTACATTTGAATTTTCCATTAAGGCGTGCGCAAATTTCAACCCGCCGCCACGGGGATTAAGAAAAAAATTGTTTTTTTTTTTTTTCAATTAATCGATTATCATAAGACTATATTATGTTGTATACGTTTTTTCGTTAACGCTTATTATACATATTATATAGAAACATATATGTGCTCTAAATAAATAATACACATAACGAGCGTTTTATATGTAATTTTAAATCATATACGATTATAAATTACGCTAAAGCTAAACTTTTTGATACCATCGCCGAACTGGATTAAAATTTCGACGAAAGTTATGTTCAAAAAAAAAAAACCACACTAAGCACGGTGGAAATTTTAACTTTAATTTAGTAGGTATATAATGTAGCGGAATGGAGAATTATAATTAATTTGTTCGAGACAAAATCTGCAAGCAACTTTTACACATAAAACGTAAAGTAATAAATAATTTAGTACGTATACGGCTCGTAAATACGCAATGGAAGCTTAGTGAAGTAAATAAGTATATATATATATATATATATAGGTTCGGAAAGGATTATATTGACGTATCAAGAACTAATAATTTTTAACTCGAAGCCAATAGGCCGATAATATATCACTACACGTCCAATTAACGATTAATTTTCTAAGGCTATGCTTTCTTTCGCAAAAAGAAAGCTGCAGTGTGTATGTCTTGCGGAAGTTTGGAAGTTTGTTTTGTGTTTTGCGACGTTGATGAAAATTTGTCCGATTAATAAAAAAGAAAACAAATAATACATATATATATGGTTTTTTTTTTTTGTTCGAAAAACTTTAACGGTCTATAATTTGTTATTTTTCCTTTTATTATACCGAGAAATAAACGAAAATATTGTTTTAATGTCGGCCGAAAGAGGTTTACTCGCAGCTTTTATGTACGCGTATATAAATCGAAGAGGTGTGTGACTCCCCACAAAAAAAAAAAAAAATTAATAGACCGTTCAATGATTGAGAACGTATTATAGAGACAGTATATTGATTTGTTTCGATACATTATTTTACGTACTCGAAACGCTTACTATACGACTTTCTCGATAAGTTTTGTTACACGTAGTAAAAATTATACGCTTTAAAATATAAAATAATTCAATTTTACGAACCGTAACAATATAATTTACGCCAACTGCAGATACGCGATCGGCGAGATGTGCCCGATTACGGATATTGTATACAGAGCGCGCAAAAACGAGTCGACAATATATTATTGTGATCGCATTAATAGATACGTCTGCACTTAACGTGATTCACTTTCCAAATCGAGTTTAATTTTTCCGCCACTTGCCGTTTTCAACTAAAACTGCGTAATGAATATTCCGTATAGATTACATTTTAAGAATACTCGGGGACACGATAATTAATTCAATCGGGGTACACAATATATATTTTTGTTGCTCGGTGGTCTCGAGCATTACGTTTTATCGTTATTAATATTTCATTTGATAAAATTGTTCACATTATCGACAAATACGTAAAATATTACATTCGGATTTATATAATTTATCGCTAATTATTCGTACAATTTGAATTATTTTTGTTTGTGAAATCGCTGTAAACGTTTAATAACGAATTATTATAGTTGAAAAACATAAACGTTACCAGAAAAATTCTAATATGTGTAAATTTTCGAGGAAAACAATAAATTTGTCTATGATTTAGAATTAAAATGTGATTCGATAGAATACTTCATACCAAAGTAGAAATGTATGCAAAAGCGGTGAAAAAAATTCAGTGGCCATTCGCGTATACTGCTAAGCCACAAATCGGTTTAAAAATATATTTGTACCGTGACGAGACGCCCGGCAAAAAGGCCAAAGGGATCGCAACGAAAATTATTATTACAAACTCGCTCCGGCGTTCGAAGTGCAGGAGTGGAACACAATTTTGCCCACAGCCTTAATTTCTCGAGTTTCCATCATTTTTTCCTTGCTCGTATACTCGTATGCATATAAAATTCGAATACAATATAGATAGCTGTATTATAAAATATAAATTTAAATTAAAACGGTAACGTTGTCTTAGTCGTCATACGTCAATGTCCGGGTTGTTCAGCCGCAGGAAAGCTTCGTCTGATACTGCATGCAACTCTTGAAGAGTGCCACTGAATTTTTTCTCTTTTTACGTGGCTCGTATATGGATTCCGCACGACTAACACACGAATTTTATAATATGACGAGTGCACGAAACCATTATTATTTTAAATCTGTCGGCCCGCTAAAATTGCAGTGTGAACTTCTAAAAAAAAAAGGAAAATGAAAAACCGTCCGGTAGTGTTGACTGCGATATACATTATCAGTGTTGAGTACAGACATAAAAAAAAAAAAATTACATCAAAACAGAGACCGAAAAAACGTCTAGATTGATACGATGATAAAATATGCAATTTCATCCAGATGAAATTATAGATAATTTCAAATGTTTTTTTGATAATTATTTTTTTTCTATCTGATATACGAGTGCGCCGTCTTCTGGTTTTCGTCCGTGAACATTTTGTCGGATATCTCGAAACGTTTACGTGCACTTTCGGATAGAAAATTACGAGCAGATGTTTAATCGGCGTATATTAGAAGAAGAAAAATAAACGATGGAAATAATACAATAAATATTAATGTTTACATCGATTGCTCGCGGTGGTGTAATTACTTTGGTTTTTTTTTGTTATATACAAATAACAAATCTTATTTTATCAAACATTTTTTTCTCTCTCGTGAAATTCGCGAATTCATTTGTACATTTCCGTTCCAACATTTGACATTTGTTTTCTTTTGAAAAGAAAAATGGCTTTCCATATTAACCTAACAGCCACCGCCGACAAAACGATATATAGAAATCAGTAGTACACAGAAGAGAAGTGTTTTTTTTTTTTTTTATAATATATACAAGAACACTTCGGGGTAATGATATGTGTGTCATTAGGTCTGCTCATAAATATGTCTCAGTCACGCTTTCGCGATAATAAATATTACCATAAAAATTCTGAAATAAACGCGAAAATTGTATATTTAAAAAAAACATTTGGAAATGTATCGGTTATCGTTATGACTGATAAATTTTTCGCCGTTATTATTTACCCCTTTAAACGTTTTAAGAAAAGTGATATATTGCGCGTGGTTAGTGAAAAGTGAATATTAAACATTATTTTGTTATCTCCGTCGTCGTCGTCGTCGTCGTCGTCTCGAGACTCGTTACTATATTATAAATATTCAGTTGTTTTTATGGTGTCTTAATTGTAACTGTCTAGTGTCTTCTTAGTTCTATACGGAATTTCAAATTTTTTTAGTCGAAAATTCATTTTACCAATGATACATAAATCAAAAATAATCGACACGATTAGGATGAAATTTTTTGCTACAAAAAAAAATTTCAAAATTTATATACGTTGAAATTACGCATTACAATCGTTTTTTAAACGTACGTGCGTCAGAGTAGTGCAGTGTAGATTACACATATTATTTATACTTTATGCCGACAATTATACTATACGACAATTTTTTTTTTTTGCTTACAACACCTTATGATGACTTTTTATCGAAACCGTACCGAGTACAATACACTTTACTTTTCGTAATAATCTTTGGCTTGATTTCATATTCACATATATATATATATATATTTAGGAGTAATAAGTTATAGTATTAGTTTTTCATTTCCATTTCTTTCGCCTTTATCCTTATTATTCGTTTATTTATTTAATAGTTAGATATTATAAAATATCAACACCTTACATAAAAAAAAGCTTTTCGATATTCTGAAAATTATTAAATTGCACTATACACTAGTATAGCGTATAGAACTCGATAATGATAATATTTAACACGTATTTATCCGAAGTGTTTTTTTATTTGCAGTATTGACCGTAATCGGGACAACGTGTTGAATGTAAAACGGATTTCGCTCGTTTCTTGAAAATTCTTTATAATTTCGAACGCAACGTAAAAAACGATATCGCTTAAGTGAATTACTTGGATAAAGATTTTAGAGTTTTGTTTTTTTTTTTATAGATTTAAAAGCGACGGTAAATCATTGCGTTCGATAAAACGGTTCTGAGCGGAGCTTCGGTGTAATAAATAAACGAAGAAATAATAACGACAATCGATTAAGACGAAAACGCGTTTTTAGCGTTTTTATGTAATTTTTGATAGTTTTTTCTGACTCTTGAAAGAAGTATTGAGAAAAATCGAAAAATGACCTCTCTACAGTACAAACTAAATGCGATCTGCAAATCTGCAATCAGAAAAGGTGCTACAACGAGAAGATCAGAGCACACCGTTCGAGTTCTGGTAGAATTTTTGGGTAGGTACACACATAAAAAAAAATAAATAAAAACACACATAATTGTAAAACCAATACATTCTTTTCTACGCTTAGAATCTAAAATAAAAAAAGAGAGAACAAATTTCGCTTCCATTCCGTAGTATAAATTTATATTAAAAAAAAAAATGTAGAAGCTGAGAGCGGAAGGTCACAAAATGTATAATATTCCGTCTTACCTCAAAGTCCTCAAGAATCTGGAGAACTAATAATATATATAATAATATGTATATTACGCAAAGGCGTATCTAGGCTCGTTAAAAAATATAAAAATGTAAATTTCGTCGCGTAACGACCCGGGCGGTTTTATTTTTATTTCTTCGCCGAAACAAACGATTTATTCCGCCGCCGCCGCCGCCGCCGCTGCCACTGAATTTTTAAACCCGTTTCCTGACGCGCGAACGCTCGAAACGTAGTTATAACATTGTGGTTGACATAAGAAAAGAAATTATTTTATTTTTATGTAAACCGCTCCGTGACAATAGATAACGACGATTCGTATTTTAGATATTACTCCGTTTGCGGAATAACATCTTCGCATAATATAATATAAACGAATATATTCGGTTTAGATACGCCATTCGTTGTAGGTTTTTTTTCGTATCGTCTCTATATAGACTCATACGAAGATCGCTTTCCGTCCATAACTCGATATTCTAAGCACAAAAGCGAATTGGTAAAACTCCGTAGCACAGTGCGACATAATATTATATTTACAGCTATCGTTACGATAACCTAATAAATGTATGGCGTAGGAGGAATATTTAGGATTCTGCGTGTATCGCGTGTTCGATCGGAATAAGTAGGTATAGGTAATAAATTGCGTGGAATCAAAACGATTGATCGATCGTCGTTTTTGTGTACAGAGTGTTTTTTTTCTCTCGCGGATATCCGACGAAATGTGCAGTAACGTTTGTTTTATTCGATATTTTCAAGTTTTTTTTTTCTCTCGTAATAATTACTAGAATTTTGCGCTAGAGATTGTTGTCCAACAAGTTTATTTTATGGACAAATTCATTCGGTGTGGTCGGGTATAATTACTGTATAACGTTTGATTAGCGAGAACAAAATATTTAAATTACACCAAACTATAAAAATTGTCTAAAAATAAACGTATAATTAAAACTTTTAAAATATCAACACGTTTCTACATATTTATTGTAATTGGTTATATTTTTTTTTACTAACAGGAAAAATTAGAAATTGTTTGATTATTTAGAAGTCCTTTAAAATTAAATTAAAATTAAAAAATATGGTTATTGTAGCGCAGAAGTATTACAAATTATTTTCAAAGAAAAAAAATAAATTTTAAATGTCGTATAGAACGAGAGTTCAGTAACATTTGTAAAATGTGTGTGAGATACTTCGAGTGTTCGCATGTTGATGTTATGCCCCAGACGCAGTGCTTGAAAAGAACGACGTTCGTGCTTTTATATTCCAACACCACGTTACACGAGGCTAGTTTATTTTTTCCAAAACGTTACAACGTATTAAAAACATAAATAATTTACGAGATATGACACTGTATAGTTTGCGTTTAGATGTCATACAATCGTTAACCGAGCGGCGTAATCTTTCTCTAATTTGCACAGTGCACAGTGTGCCTTTTTCAATGAGTCTTTTCATCATAATATTTTTTATTGGGGACTTTATCTGTGTCTGGACTCTGGATTTACTTGTATTTAGACGCGTGTTCGATTCGCTTTACGTGTACCTAAAGCAATAAACCGGTATCGTGTTTATCAAGCATGTATTGAAAATACGACAAGATTTTACGGCGTGTTAAAACTTTTGCAGATGGCATTAGTACACATTTACATAGAATGCCTGACCCGCTTACTTCATTTTTAACGCGAAATACTATTAAATATTGCATTTTTTGCGACACGGCACATTGAGTTTGAAAAAAAATGCATGAATTGTGCGAAATTTTGTCGTAGTCGATTTCATGGAACAGGCAATAGTGACAATATTACAGTCTGTAGAACTCATGAACTGGACAAAAATTGGGTTTACGCTCAAATAGCCCGCTATAATTTTAAATTGCCAACTATTGGAATGCACAATATAGTATATTTGTTTAGTAGCTTTCTAAAAATAACACGAGTTTTTTAACTTTTTTTTTTTTGGTACATTTGTTTTACAAAAAGTTTTATGTCGAAGCTAATCTATATTCACCGAAGCAGAAATAGAAATATTTGTGTTGCCACAGTGAATTTTATTCCACGAAAAAACCCCTAAACATAAACTTTTGAAGTCTCGAAAAATGCGTTGAAAATCGAAATTTTATTAATGAATACTATATGTATATTCAAGGTTTTTATTGATATAATACATTTTTAATATAAATTGTATGATTAAATATTTCATAATTTTATATTACTCAGTAAAAATGTAAACTTTTTTTTTAGCTCTCTGACTCTATAACCTATAAAAATAATACAATCAGCTTAAAGTATTTTAAAACATAGATCAAGGTAAAAATGCCACGTAATCGAATGATAAGTGAAAAGAAGTACTACAAATTGGCAGAAAAATTACTTGAAAATCGATTATTATGTCAAAGAAACCGATAAAAATGTTTCAAAATGTTTATCGAAAAAATGTTTGATAATAACGATCAATAGAATAATATAATACATGTCCTACAAATTTACAGCTATGTAGTATTGATAATTTTTCTAATATGCGAAATTTCCAAAACAGTACACGAGAAGATTTGTTAAAATTATTATATATTATCGATTCAAAACAATACATTGGAATAATGGTTATTTTATTGGAGTATTAACCCCGATTGGATTTCGTCATTAATCGACAATTGAGTGAAAAATTACAAAACAAGAACAAAATATATAACACAACTAAAATAAGAAAGATTAGAAATAAATTTGCCAAGAAGCAAAAATCCTTTTTTTTTTTTGGAAATTTATATCATCTCTATGTTGTTGTCGCATATTATACCTTCAGATTTTGAGTGTGACTCTGCAAATGTTTTTTTTATTATTATTATAATGCGTAATACGAATTTGTGTGGGGGTAGAACTAAAATTTTTATAATTTTTTTTCAATGATTGTAAAAAAAAAAAGCGTGTTATTTAAACTCGGAAAGTTATATTATGAAGAAAAATCTAAAATAAATAGTCCACAAAAACAATGCAGAAAAATGTTCCTATAATTTTTGTGTTAACGGCCAGCCCGAAACTTTTACAACTCTTAGTCCTTGGAGTGCATCGATATCCAGAGACATATCCACGAGGCGAAGAGGTCATAAAAGTTTTGATCCCTCCCGTCGTAAGGAGCAAAACAAAACTTAGATCCTTACGGTTAAGTGAAAACACACGCACTGTGCATGTGTTAGATTCTGAGTGGAGCTAGTTGTTTTACAATGACGTTTTGTTTTTTATTTTTTACTTTTTCCTGTGCACACAAAGCCATAGATCTTTGTAATTTAGGAAACGATAGTTTTGAAAATTTCAATGAATACTATTTATCATTTCACTATATTAACCAAAAACAGAAAATTTCTAAAACATATAACTGACAGAAATAGTTTTGTAAATTACAGTGAAACTACTCTCGGAAATAGTTTTTCAAATACAATGATTTATTAATGCATTCAAATTCATATAGTAATAAACAACTCTTTCAACGTAATTCACTCAAACGATTTTCCTAAAGCATTTTATTTATGTTTAATGTACCTACATATTTTCATATAATCATATCACGCCATTTGGTACACCAAATTATAAGAATATTATAATCTTAATAACCATAATAATAATAATAATAATAGTAATCAGGGATTGACAATGGAAAAAATGAACACAAATAAGTTTATTCATTTATATACATATTAATAATGTAGCGTTATTATAGACTAAAATACTTTAAATACAATTACTTTAAAATACTCTCAAACGTGTGTACCGTTTTACGCAAGTTTTCGCCTAAAAAATAAACATATATCATATGCAATAACTTTTGTTTCGGAAATATTAAAAATTCCATTGAAACGAAAGCTTTGCCAATACATATCGAAGCAATTGAAACTGCCATGACAAAACTTTTGCAGAGTATTCCAATAAAACAGAATTCCAGGAGCCGTTTAAATTACTAATACCTATAACTATCGAAATATTTTGATAGCCCCGAAGTAATATATGTTTTAAATTTAAAAAAATATTATTAATCGGGCTTTTAAAATTGTATTTTTACGTTTAATCCGGTTAGTTAAAAGACGGTGAGTTTAATTCAATTTCGATATATGTTAATTTTAAAGAAATTTAACACGTTAAACAAACTCGATTAAAACTAAATTTATTATTTAACATTGAACTCGATAATATGATCCAATCTCAGGTGTGTCGCATCAAAACGAAATATATAAATCGTGCAGCTGCAGGCGGTGAGTTGATGTTTTGAAAAAATTCTATTCTCTCCCACGATTGTTTTATTAATTTACACCTCTCCTACTTTTGTATCTGAAAATAACGGCCATCACGACGTAGAACAAACGTTCAAATGTCATATTTCTACGTGTCGGACTATCGCCTAATCTTTATTTAACTATAAACTACTTATGTTCACCATCCATGTTGACTCTGAACGACTTATCATATTAATAATGATATAATAATAAAAAAATAGAACATTAATGTGTACTAAATTTAAAGAATTTCATATATTTTTAAATTATCGCTTTAGAAATAATATATTCGATTATCCCTGTACGATTCACACCCTGACCTACCGTCCGTCCCGTCGCCAGAGAATGGCTAAAGAATATAACTCTTCCTCCGCGCGATAATATTAGGCGTACGGATGAAAAAAATAGTAAAGGAGTCGTTAAGCCGTACCGACATTAAATATTCACGCATAGGCAATTTTTGTATTTTCGACTGTTTACAAATTAACGACCGAATAATGATTTGAAACAACCAGTAAATTTCGGTGGAAACCCTACGAAAATTCGGCGACTCTACCAGCGTCAACCACAGAAGTCGAACGCTCATTTGAGCTACATAAAAGCGATTAAAAACATTACTTCGAAACAAAAGTGGGAACGAACTCCCAGTTAACTCATTTGTCTGTTCTTTGCAAAGAAATTAACTGCGTATCAAGAAGTATTGAAAGTAATGACCCGTTCACGTACAATAGAATACTGTTATATAGTTAAGGAATATATTCTAGGTATACACGTAGTGTTTATTAGAAATAAATTATTCGTATCTAATAATATAACTTTTATTCTAATATTATTCATTATTCTATAAATAAATAAATTAGGTATATTAAACAATTTATAACAACTGAGTTATAGATGGAGATTATTTTTATTTGAACTCGCCCGCCGCTCCTGGATAAAATCCTGGCTACTATCCTGTGCGTGTCGTTAACAATAGCGCAATTTTTTTTTTCTGCCACTGTGTATACAATAATGATCGGTCGTGAGTCTCGTTTTCTATCGCGTTGCTTCGACGACGTGCCGTCGACCGTTTACAATTATGTTTTAAATAAAGTGTCGATCCAACACGCGTTTTTCCGGAAGTTTCTGACGGTTCCGGTCAATGAATACACAATGAACTCTTTGAGAGCGCAAAGGCTCTAGATTCCTTTTACATGGCTTTCTATTTTTTTTTTTGCCGCACCCCACTAAACAAATTTCCCGACGACAATGGATTTAAAGTAAATACCTTAAAAATAATACGAATTTATCCGGCGAAGCAAAGTGAAAAATAAAGCGTGGCACGACCGTGCAAATACTTTCATAATCTTCGGTCGATTTTATGTAAGATTAACGACTGAACATTATTCAGTCGTAGTCGTTGATGTCAAACGATCAGAAAATGTTGTGCGGATAGAAAACGCGTAAAGCGTCCCGTACACGATCAAAAATATTGATCAATATATTGTTCAGTTTCGTTCAAAAAGTCTAGCGAAGAGAACGCGATTATTGCTGTTGCTACAATTATACCGCCGACACTCTATCAATAAACATCAAAATAATTTCTATTGTTACAATATATTGTACTCGTTTTCAATATGATCCGTACACGGTCAATATTATTGTCAATATCGAGTATTGATCAATATTATTGCTCGTGTATGGGACGCTTAACTCTCATGCAGAAATCGGTCAAATAGCTTAAAAGTAACAAAAAAAAAATGTTCGACATTTTCAACGTTCGATTTTAATCCGTAATTCGACGATGACGGTATAAAATGAATAATTCATTTGGCTCCAGAACCACGTGAACGACTATTGTCATTTGACAATTTTATATTATAATATTGCGCATAAAATAATAAAATTGTATAAAAATTTGAAATTGAAATAGAAAAAAAAAACGTCTTTTAAAAATACAAACATTTATCTGTCTATATCTAAATTAATTAATCGACGACGTTTTATTTCATATAATAATAGCTTACATTTTACCAAAAAACTTCGTTAAAACTATAATTTAGATAAGTAAAAAAGAAATATATATATACATAAATGCAAACTAAGTAATTATGTAATTACTGCAAATATGTCTGTTGGCGAGAAATTTAAATATTCCGTTTACTCGGTAGGGAGTTTAAATGAATAAAAATAAATAAATAATTGCCGTAATAAAATTTCCATAAATAAATTAACGTTTTATTTATTTACGAATTAAATAATCTATACTTTTATTTGTTGAAACTTCTTACCAAATACCTAAACAGAATGTCGTCTCGCGTTTAAATTTTTTATCTTTAATAGGTATTTGCGGGACAGGACCTAAAGGATGGTTGGGTGGCCAGTAGCCATTGTCACGTAATTATTATGATAACGGATTGTAGCGATAAAAGATCATTCGCTACGATTCAAAACGCTCGATAACGGGTTACGGACGTCGATAGCAGAAGATCGATTTGCTAGAATCGAATGTGATATTTTAAGAAAACACGAAGAATTTATAGACGTAATAGACGGATTTGTACGAAATAAAAATACAAGAAAAGTTCCAGGTTTATAATATGTTAACTGTCGTTTTTATATTGTTTTTATTCAGAGTTATTTTAAGTTTCATCGTATAAGTACGCTAATTTAAATCGAATACGGATGTCTCGTCTAAAGACAATAATAAATATTCGTGTAAAAGGGAGGCTTTACGCGCATCCTTATTCATGTCGATTTGACTTTTTCTAATTTATTATTATCTAATGATTCCAGTTCATTATTAAAGACGTAATTAATTTTATTTCGAATAACGGCATTAGGATTCAACTCTGAATTTCGTTTGTATATTTACAATATAACATGTCTGTATGCTTATGCGTGTATTCTATGTTTCTATAATATTATTTTATTTCCTGTTCTTTTTTTCTTCTTTCTCTCGAAAATGTAGTTGTGTCTTAATGTTATAGTTTTATTTTATATTTTACACGTGTTCAATGTAACATATTTATAACTTGCATATAGTTAAAATTATGCAATTTAAAATTTCAATAATAATAATAAATTCGTGTACGAGTAAAACGCTTATTCATTTGGTGCCTCGGGGCCACCACTTACCTAATTCCGGCTCCGGGTATTTGTAATATATTACACGACGGCATTTTCCATTTTATATCGAGTATTTACTAAAAATTTACTCGTCAAATTTTTATTATTATTATTATTTCTCAGCTACTTTTTTTTTCGCTGCAGCGCGTATAGTTGCAACGAAGTGTTTTTTTTAATTTTTTTTTTTATTATATTATATCGCGACGGTACGGTGTATAGAAGAAGAAAAAAATACACAGTACGCGACACGACTTATTACACACTTATCTGTGTCCGTCGGCGAGGCACGCGCTCGGGGCCGGGAGAGAGGACGCCAAAGGACAAAATACAACCAAACAAAACAGAAAAAAAAAGGCGAAGTTTTGTGTACATAATTATAACACCGTACGCATACGTGGTACTCGAGAAGCGATTATTTCGTCTGCTGTATTATAATATTGTCCAACGGGATTGTTCAAAAACCCGTGGTCGGTCCCGTAACGAATCTGTTTGCCACCGGAGGCTGCGGCTGCGGATCGTGTAATACGCGAGTACATCCTTATCTGCAGGACGAGCCGCAACCCGTACTACTGCCGCGCGTGTCCTTTGTATCGTAGTTAGTTTGTTTTGTGTGTGTGTGTGTGTCTTATAACTATAATATTATAGAGACTTGATTTATACGCGTTTGAAATCCTAAAAAAATAACACGTTTTTAATGCTTTGTAATTTCATCGAAATAATATATTTTTTTTTGAAAAAACGTTTCATACAAACGTATTAAATACTGAGGGGAAAAAAAGCGAAAGTAACAATTATTTATAAAAATTATGAGATAGTCGATAAAAAATTACTTAAACAACTATACTTGATCTCTATATACTTGGTGCGATGTATATTGTTTAGGTATATTTCACTTTAACATATAGCTGTATAAATTAATAATAAAATATACGTCTAATAATAGTTTTTTAATATTAATTCGATAAATATATGACAAAAAATACCAAATATTAATGTTTTATTAGCGTAAAATAAGTAAAATTTTAATTAATTACTTACTTTTATGGTTTATTTGTATTTATGACAAAAAAAACACAATTTGAAATCCAAATATACTAAAATGTAGTAAAAGTGTACACGAATAAGACTAATAAGATTAGTGTTTTCGCATAAGACAATTAATATTAGTATAATTTCAAATAATATGAAACCTATCATTAGACGTATATTTAGATATATATATATTAGACGTATATTTTATTATTAATTTATACAATTTGAATATTGAAAATTTTTATTTTTAAAGAAAAATTAACCTTCCAACTAGCCCGTCGTATAAAAATTAAACAATAAATCCATCGAGTAAAAAAGAAAGATTTAAACGGATGAAGATTTAATTAATATTTTGGAAAACACAGATGAAGACTTCGATTATAGTTCAAAAGGAGAAGTAGATTCAGCTGATGAAAACTGTAATCCCGAATTCGATGAAAATCCTAGTACACAGAATGTATTTAGAACTCAGCCAGCAGTCCACAAATTATACTTGGGTTGATAAACCGCAAGTAAACAAAATTTTATTTTCTAAAACTGCAAGTTTGAAAACACGACCACCAGGAAATAAACCAATCGATTATTTTGGTATGTTATTTACTGATGAATTTATTGAACTCGGTATAACAGAAACTAATTTGTACGCTGAAGAAATTTTTATATCTACTGCTGGAAGTATATTTTAATGGAAAGATATTACAGTAGAAAATATGAAAAAAAATTTTTTTTTGCATTAATTTTTCACACCGCAACAATGACAACAAACCCCGTTTATAGAAGACTATTGGAAAACAAGTAATTTGTTTAATTAAAACTTTTTTCGCTCAAACACGAGCGGAAATCGCTTCATGTTAATTTTAAGAGCTCTACACTTTTCTCATTCTGAGTCTAGTAACCGATTAAATAAAATAGAAAATATTGTTAATCATTTCAATAAAAAAAATGGAGGAAGTATATGAACCAAGTAAAAATTTAGCGTTAGATGAATCGATGGTTCTTTTTCGCTGAAGACTTGTTTTTCAACAGTGCATTAAGTGTACTCAAAAAAAAAAAAAAATGTGTATTAATTTACTAAATAATATCGACATATCGTGTTCGAGTTGAACGGTAAACTTTACCCGATCTAATCCATACAGGTAGAAACTGACATAGATCAAAATATTCTTTCTGCATTTAAAAAAAAACCATATATATATATATATATATATTTTGTGAAACGTTCAAATTAAACCTATATATAATCTATTATATTCTTAAAAAATATCATATTTTTGCACAAAATATTCTCTAACCTTGAAATATGCTTTTTTATGCGCTAAAAATTGTCGTACAGCATCAGTTCATAGGAAAACGAATCTTTGAGAAATCTCATCCAATTGGAGTTTGCATGTTCTCAGTTATAACACAATAATAATATTTTAATATACTCTGCGCCGCGCCGCATATATTACGGTCTCGTTGTCTTCATAATATAATTTATTATAAATTCGCGAGCGCTTTGTGCGTTTTATATGAACGTAAAATTGTTGTTAGAGATTATAATAATAATAATAATAATAATACCATAATACGCGATCGTATTATATATATATATATATATATATATTATATAGTGTAGGTTTGGGACTACAAGATGCAGTGATCCAGTACATTCTCGCCAGGATCGGAAAATTGTTAGGCGACGACCCCGTTTCGCTCGACGAATTAAAAGAACGGTTTGCAATGGCCAACGGTTAAACCAACGCGAACGAAAAAAGAACAAAAATATTTACGAGTATAAATTTAAATAATAATTGTAATGAGTGTATAGTTATGCAAGGTGCGAGAACACAAAGCGTTCAAATGTTTGTTTTCCACAATTTAAAAACAGATTTCCTCTTCTAGTCGCCGGATGCTTTATACTGCAGAATTCGAATGATATATATTTTCAAATCGTTCGTCAGATTTCACTATCGATCACGTACAAAATTATTTTTCCATTAAAATAAGATTCACTTTTATATAATAACCAGCTTTCTTACAAATTTAAAAACCCTATTTAGCCCCTATAAGGGCAGAATTTTCAAAAAATCTTTCTTAAACGATGCCTACATCATAATAGCTCTATATGTATGCCAAATTTCAGCCCGATCCGTCCAATGGTTTGAGCTGTGCGTTGATACATCAGTCAGTCAATCACATTATATATATATATATATATATATATGGCGTTCATTGCAGGTGACGGTGCAACATGGTGGGAGAGGACTACAACTTACCGACTTTTTGTATATTGTGTACTTATAGGTATAAGTACATATTCAGTATTGGAAGGTAAAACATCGAGATCACAATGTGCCTGAATTTATTTCAGAACTTCGATAAAAATAATTAACGGCATTTATAGCGGTAAACGACAGTTTTACGGTTCAAATCGTAGCGTGTACATTATTATGGAAAAACAACAAAAATCATCGCTATATTTGGAGTCTTTAATTATCTTTTTAGAATCTTGCGTTTTATCTAATCCAAGAGAATCCCATACGTAATAAATAAATAGCATTCACCAAAAAATGATAAAAATGAAATAATAAAATGATTTTTTGCAAACTTTGGACAAATTATTATATGAATTCATTAAGACGTTCACTATTATTATTGTAGTTTTCAGAATAACAATTAAACGGCGAAAAAAGTAGTCACCAGATATCGTTACGACACAACATAGTGGGCGTGGCAGAAAAGTGCATATAAATAGCGGTCAGAAACAAGCGAACCGCTCAGTGTAGTCACGGCAGTCAGACGAGAACTGCGTACTCCGAAGATGGAACCTGCAGTAATTCCGAAACGTAAGATCAAAAATGACAACATAGTTTATTCCGAAAACTACAATAATAAAATTATTATACAAGTATCATTTGCCCTTGATTGGTCCACTCTTAATGGAAGGAGAGTAAAATCGGTAGGAATTTTACAAATTTGTCAAAGGAAATTTCGTTTAAGTTATACGTGATATATGCAAAACATCTAAAACACTGCGAGTTACTTCCATCTGTTAAGAAATGCGTTATAATTTACTTGAATATTCCTTCTACGACGTGCTTTATATAATATCGATATATTTCGTCGTGTAAAAACGTGTCTTATATCAGGGAGAATAGAGAAAAGTGATTTTCGGCACCATATACGCTCAGAAAATACATATAGAAAATGAATTCAAAATATTAATTGATCGATCACGCGTTACGGAAGAATTTTCAAAAAAAATTACGTTTAAATGTTCGAAATAACAAGCCCGAATATATTTCGTTACTTTAAGTGTTACTTTTGATTTGTCTTAAAATTGTAAACTTATTGTATACTTTTTTAAACATATAATTTTCAGTATTCAGTAGATCCGAATACAATTTTAGAATGTAAGTTTACAAAACACGCATCTCGCAATTTATATTATTTGAAATTACTGTAAATCGGTATCATGGCAAATTCTTGAATAAGTAGTACTCGGTAGTTTTTTACCTATTACAATAATTTGACAATTGTCCATCTCTGTTAATTTATTCGAACATAGACGATGTCGCGTATGTAGCTAAATACGTCGTTTCGTTACGTTTACGTCTTGCTTCGAAAAACAAAACTATAGCAATCAGCACTGGCATAATTAGGAGGACGCAATTGCCTCGGACGCCAAATGTTGAGTCCCATTAAGGGGCGCCCGCGGTGTTAGATGTAAACATTTTGAAATCGCAATATTATTTATTAATTTAATACAAAATTCAAGAAAATAAATTTCGTAAATATTTCAATCTTGTATACGCATATATACATTTATATATTTGTTTAAATTAATGTTGATGTTAAGTTGTTAATACTAAAAGTCAAAACTACGGCTAAATTGTATAATATACCATTTATTTTTTCTTCATCTGTAAAATGTAACATACCTATTCTATTATTTTTGTAATATTATTAATTATATTTACATAATACGCAGAGGCGCCCGCAGGAAATTAGTTCAGTGGGTGCAAAATTAATTTTACATTATACATTTATATAATTACTTATTATTTACATTATTGCATTTACATTATAACTCTTAAGTAATACAATGAAAAAAACCCGTTTATTTTATTTATTTATTTTGTCGTAGGTAAAATACATTACCTATCCAAGTAATTCACTTAAGCGATACCCACAACACCCAGCGGCTCGCTATTTAATAATTCTGTTTACAAATAAAAATTGTCTTACTTGGTCTATTTCGGCGTGTTATTTTTATTTTCAATCCGTTGTCAAGGATATTAAATATGAAATTTTCTAATTGATTGTTAAAACATTATATTATTTTAGCCAATGTCATGTTCGTTAATAGTTTATGCGATAGAGTTATGTTCTAGTATTTGCCATTTGGCATAAAAATATTTATTATAAACATACGAAAAAGCATTATTCAACTATGTTTATAATAAAATAACCTATATTGGCTTCAACATTAAATATCAAAAAAAAGAAAACCAGGAAAACGAAAAAAGCTAATTTATACGTTATACGTTATGACGCACCATCTTAAAGCGCCCTCTGTAATTGTACCCTTTTTTCTTTAAAAAAATATTTAAATACGAAATTCATAAAAATTGGTGATCGAGTTCGACGGAACTATATAAATGTGGGGTCCCGGGACAGTATTATGTTTTGTCCCTCATCTATTTACGCTACCAAAACTTCATTTCACAAAAATTTCAATGATATTCACACTAATGTTTTAATATTATTTATTTCATTTTATACTATATAGTCTCGTATAACAGTAGGTATGACGTGGATTTGAAAACAAAATGTTCGTATATACAAATTGTAAATACAAGGACACCTTCGGGGATCCCTCCAAGTCCCCGGGACCCCGGGGGGCATTACCTTGCCACCCACTGACTACGCCACCGAGTCCGACTCTATGTAAAATATTGCACGATTATTATTTAGACGATTTAGATTTAGAAAAACGCGACAAAGCTGTTACATTATCAATGCCAATCAGGCTAAAGGGCTTAAGGCGATCCGGTATCGTTATTTCATCGAATTAAAATATATTATTGTTCACAAAATTCCCAATAGGATATTTAATGAAATATGGTACCAATTTATACGCGTAAAATTATAATGACGAAAATTAATTCCAAATGAAAAAAAAAACGTATAACGGCTGTACGGGGCAATGCTGTTATACCTATGTCAAACGAATTACTGAGAAACGCTAAGATTGAGAAGAGTCACACGCAATAATCCGAAAACAATTATATATTTTATAATCTCGTCGTGTTTGCGTTTTAACCGGGTTAAGGCTTTTCAATACATCCGTTATAGGCCCGTGTTTTTAACCGGGTTAAGGGTTCGCAATGCGTCGCAGTCGTTCAGACGTCATTAACAACTACCGTCGACCGTCGAACTCAACCGGAGCTCGTATACGAATATATTATGCGTCTACCGATAAATTTTCGCTGTTTTCCCGAACGCTCGCTTGGTCGTTTCGTATTAAAATTTGATTTATTTCTTCGAGAAGATAATCGAACGAATATCGAACAAGGCGGTGTGGGGCCCGCGAGTTCACAAATTACAATACAATATTACAGAACTCGGCATAGGTGTTCGGCTGCGGAATACACCGTGTGCCGGTCCAGTGCAATAATTTTACATCGCAATACGGTTTCCCCGAAGTGACCCACCGAATCCGTGAGGATGAAACGCTTTTCTACGCGCATCGACGACCTGCGAAACGAACGAGAAATTTGCAAACCTAACGTTTGGATGTAACGAAATGGTTGAAATCTCGCGATGCAGATTGGCGGCTAGCAATTGCAGTAAAGAAAACGCGTATGAAATGAAACGTATAGAAAAATGAACGGAACAATCCCAATCCGGATAAAAACGAAATAGCGATGCCGGACGAAACCTGATCCAGCAAAGATCGCACAAGTCCAGAGTAGTTTAGAATTTAATGAATATCCGCGCTAACGTTTTCGCGATCACGGAACAATCCCAATCCGGATAAAAACGAAATAGCGATGCCGGACGAAACCTGATCCAGCAAAGATCGCACAAGTCCAGAGTAGTTTAGAATTTAATGAATATTTTCAAATACTCTATAATCCGCGGGTACTACATGTAGTATGGTTTGCGAATTCTCCATCGAATACAAATTATTAGACGCAGTCTTGTTTTTCGTTTATTATTTGTCAGCACCGAAACGCAGCAGCCACATCATCCGCGTAGCATCATCGAGCACGGCTTTCGGAGAGATAGCACAGAGTTCTGCTGTAGTCTATTAATATTGTTATCGTACCGGATATTCCGGAGCAAACTGCCGCCGTCGTCGGTGCGCAGTAAAACGTAAAATAAAACAATCCCATCGACCCGACGAACCGTGGCACAAATACTCTATAATCCGCGGGTACTACATGTAGTATGGTTTGCGAATTCTCCATCGAATACAAATTATTAGACGCAGTCTTGTTTTTCGTTTATTATTTGTCAGCACCGAAACGCAGCAGCCACATCATCCGCGTAGCATCATCGAGCACGGCTTTCGGAGAGATAGCACAGAGTTCTGCTGTAGTCTATTAATATTGTTATCGTACCGGATATTCCGGAGCAAACTGCCGCCGTCGTCGGTGCGCAGTAAAACGTAAAATAAAACAATCCCATCGACCCGACGAACCGTGGCAGCTCATATTATTATTATTCGCGTTTAATTTTGTGTACAGTACGAATAGCGTACACAACACTTAGGTACGACACTCCGTTAGCCGTATTTTCAGTTAAGGTGCACCGAATGTGTATACGAGGAAAAATCGAATTTAAGTAATAACCAAACACTGTGAGTTGAGTGAGGTAGCTTCCACGGCGTTCGTTCGAAATGCAAAATCGATCCGTAATTCTCGACAAAAACTAGCCGAGACTGTTGTACTATATACACCCGTATTTATTTAAATTATTGTTTATTTATTATACGCCTTTATTATCATTGTTTTTGTTTTGTTTCGTTTTAATTAAAACCGTTTTCCCCCTTCGGCGGACGGCTTTTATTCCGCGCAAAAATCATCAAAAAAAAAAATCACGAATAAATAAATAAATATATTACTTATATAAATAAATAAATAAATATATGTACTTACCGCGGTTTTCCTACACTATAAAAATAATAAATTTAACGGTGCGAACTAATAATAATAACCGTATAATGTTCACGGAGAGAAATTTGCTAAATCTAACGTCATTTTTCGAAATATATTTTTTTTTACACAGTTATACTATATCGGTTTTGATATATCGATTTTTAAATGAGCGTCTTTTATATATCAAATTATGTAATATTTTTTTCTTTCCATAACTATTTTACAAAATGATACGTAAATAAGATTCAAAAAATTAATGTGGGTGAAAAAGTCTATATATATATAGTTTTTTGAGAAAGCTTTTTTTTCGTAATTTTGATATATATATATATATATATATACATAATTATTGGTATATTTTACATAATTTTTTCATACACCTTTATCAGAATTACAAAAAAAAAAAGCTTTCCCAAAAAACTCCGAAGCGTACGTATAACTTTTATCTTCCCGCTCACGAATTGTAAAATTAGGTAAAGTTATTTTTCACAATCCTAACTGTATCGTTCAAAGAGTTTCAACACATTATACACGGGGGGGTTATACAATAATTGTTAAGCAATATTATTAAATAAAATTCATTGTTTTACTTGTATAATAGTTCAATTTGCCTCCCCGTCGAACTTTTTTTATGTGTAAAAATGTATATAATTTACTCTCGCCGTATTGTATACGTACTCTACAAATAATATATTATATTATAGTACGTTAATGAAACAAACATTCAAACATAGTATAATGATATTAAAATTCTAAAGTATAGTATGTTTGAATTATTTATGTGTGTGAGCGTGTATGCGCATATCATATTAATTAATATTATAACAAGCGCAAAAATAAAATTAACACAACGGTCTATTATAATAAAATATCGAGTGGAAAGCTCGTCGTCCGATGCAGTGTTCAGTTCGTGTCCTTTGTGTGTTTCTGCCGAGAAAATTACTTGACCTCTGAAAATATTTAATTTTACGCAAAATAAAAACTATTTAATCGGTATACAAAACGTGATCTTATAATTCAGACTCGTGGCGTGAGTGCGTACAACCCGTTAGGGTAAAATCGATAAATCCCACACGTTATTAAACAGTAAATTTGAATAATATTTTTATACAAAGTCGATAGCGCACTATGTTTTGACAAGAAAAATGTCGAAATTTAATTCCCAACTACTTTTCGCTTTATTCTCAACAATTTCAAATAACCACCACGGTATCACGATTTTCTGTAATAAAACACTCTCATGAATTTAAAAATCCCCCCTTTTCAATATTATCAAAATTAATTATGTAACTAGAATGTTCTTTATATCGTACAAGTAACGCGTCCCCTTAACCTATTATTTTTTTACACCCAACATTGATACATATTAATACTCAGTACATGAACTGAATTTCATGAAATGTGACAAAACACGGACTGAACAAAAATTCTCCCAATTGTATGTTATCGCTATACTAAACCATGGAATAAATAAATATTTTACGTCGTTTATTCCACGAGATGTGTAGTGTAGTTTTTCTCTCTTACTAGTGGTTTTCTCTCTCTTTCTCTAAACGCAGTCCGTGTATTTATAGGTCTATGGTTTTTAGACATTCGATAATATTATGTGTAAGCACCGTCTTGTTACACAGTGTACAAGGATAGGACGCAGACCGCAGCGCGCAGCTGTAGTAGATTTATCTAATCGGGAGCGCCGTACAGCCTATATTTTGTTTCTTTAAAGACCTGGCCATTTTTAATTTGTCGAAAAAAAAATCGAATGGATATAATATTATAGAGAACAAAGTCTTCGGGATAATGAAATGTATAATTTCTTCGCCTTGTATTAGTGAAATAACGAACGAGACATTCAATTGAATAAACCGTCGAGAAAATATTTTCGTTTGCAAAAATTAATTGTAAAAAATATTTGTTGGTTAAGATAATAACGAAAACGGAATTTATATTTTACTACTTTTAAAAATAATTTAATAATAATTATATTCGTTTATTGAGTACATTAAAAGGCGTATTTATTGGTTTCACGTGCAAATTTTAGTGTTTCAAATACAGAATATAAATCCGCGCTCTAGACGTTAAAGTCAATTAGGTACCTAATTATACTGTTTGGTAAAAAATGAACCGATCAATTCTAGTTTGAATGTGACTTAAAATTTTTTTGCTCGCTTATAAAACAACAGAATTATTAGTTATAGTTTTAAAAATTATGTCCGTATAATTTGCAGTCAGACAATATATTGGAATTTTCGAACATAATATTATGTTTTCGTATATGAATGTAGAAATTAGTTTCGTTTTCAGTGTAATGATCACATAATATATTTTTGATAAAAATACATTTTTTTCAACGAAAGTATAGTGTATATATAGACAATGCTCGATACGAATATTCACGATACTTGGAGGAAAATGGTGTGGACCTTTTTTTTCTCGAAAATAAATGGTCCGTGATAGAAAAAGGAATTTTCGTTTTTGGAAGGACATACGGCCGGCTACGGTCGGATGACAACGACCGTTTGTCCGTGTAGACGGTAGGAATTCGTTTTGTGAAAATGTACTCCGCACATTTACCTAAAGTGCATAACGTATATGCTCGATGAAATTTCGGTTTTAAAATACTTTTATTTGTTCCCTATTAATCATTCGTTTTAAAGGGTTAATTTCTTGTTAGAGTTTTATAAAGTCCCCGTAAAATACTAATATAAATATTGATATTTGAAATTGTTTATTGTATTTTTTTGGAATTTTCATTGTTATTTTATAAAGTTTTGCTGTACATTATATAAAATAGGTCTTATAATATTATAATATATATGGCTTTTACCATATTACTATATATGTAATTTTAGTGGCTATATTGTTATCCAGATTAATTAAGTAAATAAAAAAATTTGCATTTACATAATATTATCTGGTTGAATACGGAAACAAATATTCAATTATTATTTAAAATAAAATTCAGACACTTAAAAAAAAAATCTCTATAGTTGATATTTGTGGATGCCGATTATTTATTTCACGCGTTTTATAATCAAGCGCAATTATTATTGTCAACAACAATTCATAATAAAATAAAAACACAATTTTTTTACTTTAAAGCAATAAATACTACAAATAACTCTGTGTACTATAACTGTATTATTTCTTTTTACTGATAAATTTTGTTGTTGTATGTGATCGATTTTAATTCAGTGCATCTTACACTCTGGTACGTTTTATTCGCACAAGTGCACTGACTAGCTACCTGCAGAGTTGAGACTTTTGAATACCCAACCTGATAAATCAGAAAATTTGATATGAGTATTTAATCATACGCAACGTAATGTATTTATCGTCTTGATCGATTTCATAATAATTTGCGATAACATTTTATCGATTTTTTTCAGCTTATCCAATTCGTCAATTTACTACACGCCGTAAGTTGTTGTATTACACATTATGATCCGATTTCCGTTACGTTTAAATAAATTACTTATTACTTATATTTTGGCCTCCTAAGTATTAAAATTAAGTACTACGTCACACTGGTACCGTAGTCTGGCCGTCCGTTGGACCCATCTCCCGAAGTCCTAAGGAAAATCGGAATAGATAATTGTTTTACCTTTATAATATAAAGTTTCTAAATTTTTCGATATTTCATACTGAATATAAAATTATTTTTAATTATTTTTTTTCTTTTACCAAAGATTCGCCGTGCGTGTAACGAATATCGATACCGAATTTCAAATACGTTTCGAAATATCTGAATTCCCCGTAGACCTTTACGATGAAATCCGATGTCAATTCGTTTTATAGCGCCGTGGCCGTATTCGTTCAATCGAACAACACCTATGTGCCGATCGAGGTAAAAAATAACTAATAATAAAATTACTTGTCGACCGAAATCCGCCCCAAATATTATAATACAGCGATATATTATCAATCAACAAGTTTTCGCAATCCACTCATTTTTCATTTCCCTTGTCTATATAACATGACTGCGGTTGTGTACGGCGCCTTTTTTTTTTATCGGAAAAACTATCCGACAAGGACGACGTCCAATCAATCAAAGGTAAGTGTTATTCGATTTTCCTTTTCGGTGAATTCACAGTACCTGTTTATATGGATCGCACGTGCGTAATACAATATATTTAGTTATGACGTAATCGAAGCGGGTGAATATTTTTTTCTCTTATAACGTAAAAAAAATGAAAAACAAGTTTACGCCGAGAATAACAGTATTAAAATATGTATAAACATTATCGCGTTATTCAATATTATAGGAACACGAAATTTATAACGAGAAAAAAACAAAACGAAAAAAAAACCAATAAATCATACTTTAACAATTCACGTGTGTTAACTTCGTCCAATGATTTACTCGTATATACGTATGTACATTTTTTTAACATATAGTAACACGGGGCCTTCACGGAGATTTTAAATAACGTTTACCGTGCAAATGATAATGTTCTAGTAAGAAATGATTTTCACTACATATAGTAACAGGTCGAAATGTGTTCGGTAAATACTCGGACGAATGTTATTTTTAATTCTATACTAATTACATGGACTATCTCTATATAGATTAGCATATCGTCTTTTCGCATTAAAATGACCTCCGTATTTCCTTCAGCTATCTTCGCTGTAGCGATTCGAACGGTCTTATCGAACCTTTCTCGAATCTCTTTGTCGTTAACAATTGTAATTTGTAGTGAATAAAAACCAAATCACAGTGGTTTAATTCAGGTGAATACATCTGTATTCGCTACCACTGTTATGTATTGCGGTTTTAAATGGCGAAAACTCAGAGAAAACGAATGGGCAGGCGCAAAAGCTATCACTTTGGCTTTCGGTTTCTGGTCATTTACGACGAAAATCCTCTCACAAATCTTTCCAGACTTTCGATTAAAAAAAATTGTATTTATTTCTGGATCAGTGGGAACAAACCTATGTATTATCGAATAATTTTAAAAAAAAAACAACAATTTCTTAATATATAACGGTTGGTCATGGCGACATTTTTTTTTCTACGAGAGAAAATCGTCTGTTTGCGATGAATGGCCTTCGGTTCGGGGACCGTACCCGTTGGACCTTGGACCAAATTTAATTGTTGTTAATCATTGATTTGGTCATTAAAAACTCGAGTTTTTAGTTACACACTTGGTGTCGTGTATCTTTGATACAGTAAATTCATCGTAAAATCACTGTTTTATACGAAAGGACTTACTTTGAACACGCACATTATCACCGAATACATTTACACAATGACTTTGATTTTATTCTAAATTGTCTCTAGTTCATTTCCATATAATTACAATATCGATTACATCATTACAGTATTCGACACTGAATACATACGTCGCATAAGAGTCTACACGAGGCGACGGTTTATGGTTACAGAAGAAATGTTACCATATAAGTCATTGTTATCAGTCAAATGGCCGAATAATCCAGTGAACTTAAACGTATAAAAACTCAACTTTTTTTTTTTGCGTCTGTTTACTTAACTATCAACACATTTACAAATATATACACTCGTAAGTTTGAGCCCTTGACATTTCTAACGTTCATTCGTGTACGAAACTGATTAAATGCAGATATCAGGCGCGCAGAGATGTACGCGGATGACGCCTACATATTATAATATAATAATTTTAACGCTTTGACGAAAACGAAAATCTATTTAGTCGTATGTATTAATTTCATTTTTCTAGTCCACTGCGTTTTATCTTGACGCCTGTCGTCTTGAACGTTAAACGAATATCGCGCACACACCGGCTTTATATATTTTATCAAATATGCACGACGATAACGTTATTATTATATCTGTGCTCGGCGCTTTTCTACGGGGAACGTTGAACTTATACCGACATCAGAAAATTGTACGCAGTGTGTATTAAAATATTGTATAACTAAACGTTTTCCAATACTCAGAGAAGTAACGAACCTAGTCGATGGTCGGCAAAATAATTTTTAACACTGATTAAAATTAAATCAAATTTAGATTCAAAACAATTTTATTGATACATTATTCGTGTTAATACATATTTAATATTTTCAAATAATAAACATAGAATTTGGCATGCTACACAGCAATGACTTTTATATCATAACAAGTGTAGGTAAAGTTAAATGAATTTCTACACATTTATTGGTCAACAATAATTTATTATAAATATTACGTACAATGGTAAATATTATTTTCATTATAAAAAAAAAAATATACAAGTATACACGTAAGAGCGACGTCCAGAAATTAAGATTATAACACGTGTTAAACACAAAAATTTCATGTATTTAAATGAAATTTACATGATATGTGTCAAAACATGTCATTATTTCTCATACTTTTTTTCACATATCGTGTAAATTTCATTTAAATACATGCATTTTTCTATTTTTAACACGTACTGTAACCTTACCCTATGGACGTCCCTCGTACGTTTTTAATAGAAAACAAGTATTTTATAACAAAAAAAAAAACAGAGATGTGATACAAAACGGTGTAACTATCTGCATTATCCACATTAGTATGGTCGCCACGATCGGTGATTACTATTGATCGCGTTTAACGAACTTTTAGCATTCCAGTCAGCGCCATGACGACTGGTATCTGAAATTGAATAATAAGCGTTTAAAATTTATTTACACAATTTAATATTGTTACTTATACAAATGATATTACTGTTGTTATTTGTATTGTTTGAGAAATTGCCACTGAGTTTATTCTTTCGCCGCTGATATGGCGGTGTTTCCCACACAGCATTGAAATATTTATTCAATATTTAATTTTAATGTTTAATGTTTATTTAATATTTGATTTCAATTGGTAGTACATTAATAAATGTTAATAAATCTCCTATTAATGTTTTGTGGACAGAAATGAAATTGTTTAATTAATATTAAAATTAATGTTTATTAAAATTAATTTTAATGTTAAAAAACATTAAAATTAATGTTTATTAAATGTTTATTTTTATTCTTAAAAATATATTAAACGATCAAATAAACCCAAACCAATATGATGAAAACTATTTTTCTAACTGAAAAAAAAATTAATAGGTATGCCTACCTTATACTTATATTGGTACATAAATTATTTAATAAAACGTACTTATACAGTCACGTACTTACGTACTTACAGTGTAGAATATACAGACAGACGATTATAATAATGACATTGAATTTGCAATTTACTGAACAACTATATTTTCACTCAGACAAATACAATTATTTGACATGTACCAAGCAAACTACAAGTAGGTACGATGAAAATGATCTACAAAATTGAAAAAAAAATTAATATAGGTATATGAATACGTATATAATGTACCTACATAGTATAGGTACGGTACATACATTATGGGGTAAAATACTTACACGAGTATGCAATACAAATGGTCAACTTCAAATTTTTTGCAGTTAATTTGTCTAACACTATTTGACTAAAAAAAAAAAAATAACCACATCAATAAGATTAATTGAAATAAAAAATGAAAAACACGTGTCGCGTGTGCAATACAAAATACATGTATTACGTGTCTATGCAGAATGAAAACAAAAATAATATTGCAGTAATAAAAGCGGAGTGAAAATTTTGTGATAACTATTGCTATGGCGTTGTTCGAATATATTTGCTACGGTGTTTGGGCTTATCGCGTTACCCGCGCGATGAGTGTCGGCGGCGGCGGCGGCGGACCTCGGAAAAACCATTGCTAAATTTAGCCATGGGAAAAGCGCGTGAATAGGCGGCGATAATGCACGCTGGGCTCCGGGACGCGCGGGCGGGAAGTGACGCGAAGTGAATTGTGTACGTGCGTAAAGATTAAGTACATATTATTTGGTCCGTTGTGAATGTTCATGGGGGAAGTGGCTTAAACAGAAACGATAACAATAATTCGACGACTTTTCTACTGCGCAATTGATATTATTAATATATAATATATAATACGTATATTTAACAATTATTATGTTTCTAGGTACTCGAAATAATTTTATACAAAAACAATAAATACATACTATACAATATTACAAATACTATCATTATTCAAATTTATACCAAAATTAAAATGTTAATATTTTATTTTAGTTATTTGTAAAATGTATTCAATTTTGATTTTTATTGTGAATAACATTTTTTTCAATTAAGAAATAACAATAAATAAATATTAAAATTAATATTAGGTAAATAATCAAATTTAAACTTATAATAAAATTGTCACTGATATATTTTATAAATATAAGTTTTAAACATTTATCAAATCCCAAATTTTCATTGAAAAATAAATATTTGAAAATAAATGTTTATTAAATATTAGTAAATATTTCATTCTAAAATTTAAATTTAAATATTTTTCAATATTGTGTGAATTACAGATTTGTAATATTTGATTTCCAATCAAATTTGAATATTTATACAATATGTTAGATTGACAAATGCTGTGTGGGAATTGGCTATTATACCTAATTGAACTCTTTTCGATTGTCCGTCAACTGTTGTTGTAGGTTCATGCTTTTCATCGTTCTTGAAAATTCGGGCCTACGACATACAATTACAGTTGTTTTAAGTTTTTTCTTTCTCGTTCCAAACATAACTCACAAGTTTCATTACGGTCGCGCCACCAAGCCATAACAGACTAATTTTTGTCTTGGGTCGAATATTAAAAAAACTGCTCAATCATTGTACATGCATTACACGCTAATAACAATTCTTTTAGTTTTTTTTCCGTTAACCGGAACGATTTTCATATTTTTTTTACTTTTCCTTTTTATTCTTGTTTGACGATATTCAAAAATTTGTTTGTAAATTTATAAACGTACAGCAACCTTATCATATAAATGTGATCTAAAAATACATATATGTATCACAATTTTTAAATCAATCGTACTTTTTCTTCAGTACTCTTCGTTTTGTAGATTCATTACTAAAAAAAATTCGGACATTGTTTTCTGAGTTTGTGAAAAGTATACAATAACGCCACTAAACTGTATAGATCAATGGTTCCAAACATATTATCAGGAACGGACGCTAAATCCTAGAAACGAATATTTACAATATTAAATATTAAGTTTAAATAACATGATACCGACAACATATTTCAAAAGAGATGGGCGCCACTGGGTTATAGTGCTCACATATTTTGTATTATTGTTTCCGAGATCTCGTCAATCTATATAATAAATAGATCGGATATCTGTATACATAAATACACTCGATCGTCGATCAATAATAATCACGCGAATTGTAATTTTTTTTAATTCTTTACAAAATTCTAAATTACTAAATCCAAACTTTATCGAAACGTCTATTAGTTCTGTTGTTAAAGTTTTCTGCGTTCAATTAATCACAATACATTTAACGAATTAATATTGATACGAACATTACTAAAATTATGTTTATACTTCGGTCTTTGTTGTTAGACCGAAAACTCCGGCAGTAAACTTTAGTAAGATCCAAACACTTTTATTGCACGTCAATGAGAATATTCTAGTCAAACGCGTTTAACCCCATAAATATTTATATTCATAAAATATTGTGAAACCTACCGATCTTTATGGTAAACTCGAAACAATTTCCTATTCAGAGCCGTGCGTGATATTTACAGTAAAACAATAATTTCCAATGTTTTACACGAACGGAATCCGAATGAATGGTGGTATTCAATTTTTCGTGCGAGAATACTTTACGACTTCAAACAGTTCATGACCTCTTTCGCGAAACGTGTATTCGCGCGATTGTTGAACGTAAAAATTAACAAAAGTTTTTTCGTACGAAATATATCGAAATGGGTTTCACTGACTGTTCTCGTGTATTACGCGAATCCGGGAAGAAAAATAAGTAATCTGAAAACAATTCTACCGAGTAAATACTGATAAAACCTTTTCGTTATGAATATTAATTATTGTGCTTTTCCCGCTGGTGGAAAACAACGTCGATTCGAATAAAATGACGTTTATAAATATTTGATTATGGCCGTGCTCAAATAATAAATAACCTAACGTTTTATGTATTATTCTTTATTCGTACATGGTACATTAAACAACAGCGTTCCTATTTTTAGTAAGGATAATTTCAAAAGTATTACGAATCTGATACGTTTTATAAATTGATTCGATACAGGCCAAATGTCCGGTTCTTTTTAAAAAAGTGTTATTTTTTAAAAAATTTATTTATATTATACTTGATATTTTTTAATTTATTTAAGACTATCCGTAAGCTTAAATCCTAAATCCATATGAATCAGTATTTAGACTGATATTTGAAGATTACTAAACGAATAAACCAAATATTGTGTTGTTCTAATTAAAAAAAAAAATAAATAAATCTATTCAGAAAATCAATTTTCATTTTTTTTTTTTTTTTACCGTAATCGTTCGAAGTTTTGATATTAATTTTTTCCTAGAGATAAAATATACTTTGAATAATTTGAAAACTTTATTATTATTATTATTGGATATTTTTATGATTTTTTTTTTCCATATAAATTCTGGATATTATTCCGTACTTTTGTACGAGTGTTTATTATTTATAACTAACGTTTATTGTTATTTCGTTATACGGTCAACATTTTTTTTAAATATATATTATTTACTCGTGACTTCTTTTTTTTTAATGTTTTTTACGAACCATAAACATGTTTTAATATTGCACACAAACTATTTGCCGTGTCACAGCAAACCCAGATCTCCGCACTCGCAATCGTTTTACGAATACAATGGTTTATCGTCGCTTTTAAATTTGAAATAAAAACGCGTAATTTTATTGGCGTGCGTTGAGGCGAAGGAACCCGTTACAGTACAAGGCGAAGCGACCTGCAGAGCCCAGCTCGCGCCTTTTCTGCGCATCCCGTCAGTATTTGATATTTTTGTTTTTCAGTGCACCGAGACATTATTATTTCAAATTCGGGTCATACGCATAAATACGATATGAAACCCATTCGTTTATACGTATAAAATCTCATAATATTCGTGTACATTTCTTTCGCCCCGTTTAACGTTCGTCCCGAATTCCATTCGCTCCGTAATATTTATCGAATCGCCAATGATAACAGTGACATTTACTGTTATTCGGGTTTTTATGCAATGCTCGTGTTCGCAACTATATACATAATATCTACTAACAACACGTAAAATGGTACGTACACGAACGAATGCAAGTCTTCACCGACTTAATAAACGTTAAAATAAAATCAACTCGACGGCTTACTGTTGTTGGTTCAATTAAAACAATTTTTTTTTCCCGCCTCGTCAACTCGTAACGTTTTTAATTCGGACCAATTAGTTTTATTTTGCATTTTATGAATTGTCCCGTGTTTATTCGTCAACATATTTTGTCGTGTCACTACCGTTCGAAATGAAGAACGCCGTGTTAAACGCGCAGCCTTTTTGTGTTTTCAGTGCGCATAACGGTCGACGGTTTCTCTCGCCAATACGTTAAATATATTATTAATCACACGTCTCAATAAAACGATTTGTTCTTTCTTCCCCCATCAAATTCTACAAGTCGTTGACGTATATTATCGGTGTGAAAATAAATTTTTATTGATTTTAAAAACAAATACTCCGGGCGTTAGACAATTAAACACGACACGCGGAAGAACAAAAACACTTTTCGTTCGGCATAATGTGTTTATATTTAAAATTATTATTTATTGTCAACAGAGAGTCGAAACGGATTTAAAATTATCGAGTTTGAAATTTATTACGGATTTTTGCGAGTTCCGTAAACTTTTTCAGTTAAAAAACGGCTTCCAATTTTTTTCTCAGATTTCGGGTCGCGGTCAATTCCCGGTTTCAATTTTTTTTTTTTTTTCCTATTTAGGCTACAAACAGATTAACGATTTTCGGATTTTTTCCTATGTGTTTAACGTGATATTTTAAGTGCAGCATAATTCATTCGACGCTAAAAAAAAATGGAGCACTTTCTATATACTGATAATGTAAACTAATATAACGTTGTGTTTTATCATTGCTGCGAAGTGTGATACGTATAGAATTTAACCCAATAAAGGGAAACAAATCAGAAGCAAAAGATAATAATAATCAATCAATTAAAAAATAATATTCTCTTAACGATTAAATTCGTTATGATACGTAATAATTATACACCTTCATACATTACTCGAATGTATATAGTCGATCGATTTAAAAATTAAAAGTCACTCGTATAATAGACAAACCAGTGCGGCGTAACTATAAATTTAGAGCTCCGGGGCAGTATCTCACTATTGGCCTATTTACGCTACCAAAAATCATCAATTCAATTTACAACATTTTTAGTTCTATTATATTTATATTTTATACAATATAAATTTTTATATATATGTTATTATATTATATTTAACAAAAATAACCGTTTGCTTAATATTTTTAGTATCAAACGTAATATAAAGGCAATTAAAAAAAAAGTATAGTTTAGACGTTGTAAAAAGTATTCGTTTCGATATTGTTAAATTATTTTTTATTATTAAAACGTACATCGTACTGATTAATAATTTATTTTGTGCAATCGATAAACATCGATAATTTTAAACGTTTATTATTATATTTCAACCGTGATCTGGGTTTTGCGTGTAGACGTCACAGTGCCTATAAATTATTATAGTTAAACTCTGAAATGTTTAAAACTTTGAAATCTTTTAAACAATTTTCGGGTTTCGGCCCGGTTCTAAACCCGTATTGACTCTGATGTTAAAACTTTATGTCCGCTGCGTTTTAACAATTTCTCGTAAAACGTGTCTAAATGTCATTTAATTTCAGTGTGGCGCTTATAACACTACGCTCGTATCGGACGTAAGAAATAACGCCCAAAATCAGTAGAACTACTTTGGAATTCGCAAAAAAAATTGTTGACATTTTATATGAATTAACGATTGATTTGTTTATGGAAAAAAAATCAAACGATTGAAAAAATTTGACTCGATAACATTCGTTAATTTCGTCTTTAACCGAATATTTGAATTATTAATTATCGCTGACGTTTAACTGGATTAAAAAAAAAAAAATTGATTAAATCGATTTTGACAAAGAAAACGTTTCTTTACTCGAAAAACCTTGTAAATATATGTTTAAACGGACATATACGTTACGTTGAAAATTATGAGTACTTATATGTTTTTACACTATATTTTCAAGGAATGTTCAAAAGGCGGGTAAAAATAAACAAATATTTAATAACGGACACGCAATTAAAATAAAAATGCGATGACATTTTTTTTTTTTGCTAGGTCATTATGTAGGTACGCACACAGAGAGATAATTAATATTATTTAATAAACGTTTTTTTTCGAGATGGTAATACTGCAACATTACTATATGGACTCTTTAATACTGTTCGTTCTATTTTACAAACGGACGCATAATGATAAGATTTTTTTTTTTTCTGTAATAATAATAATATTTCATCGTAATAAAACTTTTTCGAATTTCTAAATTCAATTCCTTTTCAATAGGAATGGTGCTATCGGTTTTTTTTTTACTTTTTCGTATAGATCCGAAATAATAATAACAGCAACAACTATGTAGTAAAGTTTAGAGGCGGACGTGAAAAGATGAAACGGAAAATGTTTGCGAGAGAAATGTGCGATTCAGCAATCGTGACGCGTTAAGTCTAATTGGAACGTTTCAGGATAATACCGTCACAAAACGAATTGTAATTGAGAAAAAAAAAATCACGACGCCATTCCAACGTTTGTTTAATTTCCAAAAGAAACTATCACGTCCGTTTTATTAGAACTTATATATCCTAAGATTTCGGGAGTTTTTTTTTGGGGGAGATATATACAGAAGTACACGATCAATACGTTTTCGTCGTTACCGTTAAGAATAATAGAAAAAAAAAGCGTTTGAATTAAACGACCTTGTGTATATATATATATATATATAAAAAAAAAAGAAATCTCGAGGTATTTATTAAGCAGTAAATTGAACTCGCCGATAATTCCAGAGTTGACACTCTGAAATAGATTTCTATTCTTTTATTACTTTTTTTTCATTAAACCGAATGGTTGGAACGACCATTCGTTGACAAAATAAAAAAAAAATTTTGTTAATCATCATTATGTAGTAATAATGATATTCGTATATGGTATGAACTAATATCCTTAAAAAATTCATCTCAAGAATTAATGTACCTAAAATTGTATCAAAAAAAAAAAAGAAATGTCAAATAAGAAAATAACAATTATAATTATTTTTAAGTATCTATAGGTAAAAACATTGAATCTATAAATTGTTTCATATACATAGACATGTTATTATTTCTCTAGATATATTTTAGGGTACGTTTTTTTTTATTGATCTAGACACTGAATTTCACTGAAATGAATGTCACAGCTATCATCCCTTTATTAATCCGTTTAAACTTGATCACACATATATCATAATATATATATATATATATATATATATATATATATATTATATAGTGGAAATGGCGTGAACGGACAAAGACATTATATGTACAAATGATTGTTAGTGTGAGTACACACACACACACACACACACACACACACACACACACACACACACACCTGGATTCACACAAAATTTGTCAAAACTGATAGGAACATTTATTTATCAATAAAACTAAATGCATAAAGAAATTAACCGACTTAAGAATTATTGAGCACTTTCGTAATTTTTTTTTTCAGTCACACGCCCTCGTGGACAGATCCCGTATATTTACAAACGCAAAAATTATTTTGTATCATGTCTTTGGTACCGGAGTAAATTTTAAATACACTGTGAAATTTCTTTCAGCCTCGTCTATAATATTACAACAGCGGTCGATTATAAAACGCCTGTATACTCGAGGCTGGTCGGAAAATTCGTTTTCACCTTATTTTTTTTTTTGACTCGCGTCCCTTCGTTTTGGGTGGTTTTTTATAATATACGTAACGTTATTTCTTACGATTCTCAATTCGGACAAAGGTAAGCCGCGATGGATGACGAATAGAACGGATCTCACACACTTATACGACCGACGCATAGCTGCAGCAGAGACCGCAATCGAATTTTCTCCAGTACCCTACCCGGGGAAAATCAATATTTCTCGTTTATACCGCGATATAAATTTGTATTTTTTATTTTCGTGGTCAAATCCGATTCGAATACAATAATACGCGTATAAAACGTACACGTTTATTGAAAACCGCCGGCGATATAGTTTTTTTTCCCCCAATTTAAATAATCCGAGAATATTATTATTATTATATATTTTTTATTTTATTGTTACTATACGAGGATATACATTATCTGGAGAGGATATAACCGATATTTTTTTTCGAAATCGGTAATACCTACCCGTCTATATGGTATAAATACCACATTGCTAAGATGAATATTCCGAGAATGTAAATTTTTCGAGAAAATATATTTTTCCGTCGACGAGAAGGAAAAAATGTGGAAATACAGACAAAATTCGATATTTTTTTTTTTTGTTTTAATGCGCCTTATTTTAAATCACAACGAATAATTACTTGTTTTCTTGTTCAGACGCGCCTAAAGAATTTAGAGGACCAGTAAAAGACTGACTTCGGCACACACACACATCTGCGAGGATGTTGAAGGTTTGTCTTTTACAACCGAAAACGACGACGACATGTCATTCTGAATTTTACTCTCCTTTCTCCCGGCTAAAATCGATGGGAGTAAGTCGATATGCGTACATCTCGCGTAAATAAATACAACACGAGCCGGATTTGGAGGTGGGCGAGAAACATTAGATTCATTCCGGTCGAGAAGTTTGGCGTTCTTTCAAATCAGCCGTCTCGTCTGCAATCATTGGATGAATAGATTGTTTTAACGATTTCATGATAATTTTGTACAATACACGAATTCAAATGCGTACCGCCACTGTTTAATGTCAGTTTTTTTGTGAATCGTTAACAAAAGCCATAATGTTCACAGTTCACGCAAACCGTAGACATTACAATAGTATAATAAGATGTATATATAAATATGTAATTTTTACAATATTAACCATTACAAATATATATAATATTGTGACCGCGTTGAAATTTCATAAAAAAAAAAACACAAAAAAAAAGAATCGAAACTGATGTACCTGAAAAACGTTTTCCGTATAATCTAATTATAAGAATAAATTACCTGTTTCCTAAAAGTAATAAAATTTTGCAATCTGAATGTCAGTTTTTTTAAATTAAAAAAAAAATTACGAATTTTATTTTAGTAATATTTATATCGTGTTAATAGAGGTTCTTCGAACGTCATGTATTTTATTCCTCGCGCGCAGACCAGTAGTAAGAGAAAGAAAAATAATTATATATTTTCCGCAATTCGATTTTAAATTTGAAAACATAACGTTCGAATTCGTACGTTTTTTTATGCAATTCGTTTTAATTTATTCACATTTTGTTGACCAATACACCGGTAACACGGTGATCGTGGTAATTATTATTTAAAACGGAATATTATACTGAATCATGTCGGCGACAGACAACGTTAGTGCTTAAAAAACGTGTAATCAATATTCTCGATTATAATCGGTCAAAAAAAAAAAAGGTTTTTATTATGCTTAGTTATTGTAAAAATAAAAAATAAAAATGTGATTAATAGCTTCTCTGTCATTGGCTTTTGCCCCCCCCAGGCGGCTAATAACTGCTCTGTCATTGGCTGTTGCTGTCGGCAGCAGTCGGCTCACGACGGTTTCCGCCAATCAGAATACCGATAGAAACTTGCCTGCGCGAAATAAACCAATTTTTCTCCGCCCACCGGTATATTCTTAAGCTGAATAGCATCATACATCCTTTTATTTTGTACTCTTATTACGTCGGTATCTGTCCGTTTCCTTTTCCGTCGTCGGAAGAACTGCAACTGTTGCAATCGCAGTTTTTACATTCAAAACAGATCAAAATTCGTCTCGTACCGTAATAAATCCATGTGTTTACTCGAATTTTCGCACTTTTTCTACAAAATTATTGAACGGTAGTACATATATTATTACGGTGAGATTTTTCGAAATGGATCATTTCGACGGGAAGAACACTGAACGTTGGCCGATTAAAATCAATGGCGTTCGCACGAGTACATACGGTTTGACCGAGTGCGAAGTTGATTATTTCGACCGGCGACGACGGTCATCGGCGAAGTTTCAGAAAACGTCGGAAGGATCGTTGCTTCAGAGGACGACGAGTGCGGGAAGGAATAGTTAACCGTCCGCGGCGGAGTCGATTCTCCAGTCCGTTTTTCTCTCCATGGACAAGGGCTGGGGTACATTTTGTGGATGTCACGGATTTGTGGGAGGACGACTACGCTCGTGGCGATATTTCCTGATCTTCGTTCGGTCTCTTAATGGGAAAACATAATGTGTATGATGTTATATATCGTAAATGAAGTATCGCTCTGCGAAAATAATGTTATATTGTGTGTCCGGTGTTCTAGGAAAACATTGTTTTCGTCGTGTTTTTGCGGACACACGTTATATTCATCGACCGCGGACCGGGAGATGAGTATACAGTAAGTACAGAGTGATTTAGAGAAGCTACCGTCCGAAAACGATATTTACGATTATCTTAAAACGAACATGGTCGTTGTTCGAGTGAACAGTGCCGTGAATACCAGCATATCAGCTGGACAACGTTTTGTGAGGTACTACGCTGGGTGAATGGCAACAGTCATTGGCATGCGCGGGGGGGGGAAGATAATATTCTGTTGCATAAACGTGAAATATGTACTGTAGTGATAACAGACACGTGATACCAAAGACACTTCAATTACACTATAACCGTGGTTGTCGGTGGTTTAATCAGAAAATCGATAGTGTTATCAATATTCAATAATTATTGAATTTCCAATTGAATCGTTCGATTTGACGTTTTGACATTTAAATAATAAGTTAACAAATTCTAATTATTCGTTATGGTTAAACGTAGCGGCTCGACATCTTTTTTCATCGTTTTTTTTTCCAAATACAAATCATTAATAATTCTGTTAAATAAACGCCTAAATTCTTAATATTATATTATTTTCACGGCAAAAAGTAATAAATACTTATAGTACTGTGGAATCAAATACAATGATAATAAAAAAACGAATTTTTTTGTTATTATAATAAAGATTGAAAATATAACACATATTTTCGTTGTTCCGATTTATGACATGCCACACACGAAATTCACGCCACTGCAGACAACGGTCACGCCATAAGTTGACGAATACTCGGGCGACTACTGATTTCTTTTTTTTCTGTTATCGATCCAATAAAAATTATTTGTATACCGCGATCGATTATTATGCCGGTGCAAAATTACCGACAAGTGCATATGGGTAACTATAATACACCGCAGCACAACAACACATTTATAATTCGGTTAAACAAACCCTTTGTAACTATAAATAAAGGTTTTAGGCGCCCTTTGTGTTTCAGTTTAATAATTATATTTCAGTCCCTTTGGTCCTTCGAACTGCAGGATCGCGTACCACTAGCGTTGCATAGTGCGCGGCGAATGATAAAAATATGATGAAACGCTATTATAATATGTGTACCGCTACTGTATTATACGCGCGCAAAAGATAAAAACGAAAAATTGTACGGGCAATATGTTCGCGTTCGCCAAATGTTACGACGAGCAAAATTTTCTGTACCAGAAGACAAACCGAAAATTACGAGTACAAAAAAAAAAGAATTGCGAAACGTTCTTTTTGTATTCGTGATAATATTACGTTTTACGAATATTTTTCACTTTACCCAGCACGCACACACTCGTATCTCGTATTTTTTTTATATAAATAAACACGAATTCATGAAATCGGGTTAAAGCTTTTGGACCGTTCTGTATACATTTGTTATAATATATATATATATATTATAAAGTCGCGTATCTTATCCACGGGACGACCGAGTTTGTATATAATACGCGTGTTCTCGCGTCGACGCGAGGAAACGTAGCGATTTTTTTTTTTTTGCTCGATTTTTCATTTCTATTTTATAAAATTGTACGGAGAGGAAGGAAAAAAATAAATAAATAACCGTCGACCTGTTCGCGGCTGCGTGAAGCCGATAAACCACGCGGAATTCGTCGAGTGATATAATAGTTCGAAGGGAAATTTCAATTTTTTTTTTTTCATGTATTATACATATATGTGTGAAAAGTGGTCGAAGTCCCAGGGATACGGAGGGATGGCATCCCTCTACTTATTTTTAGTTAGCATACTCCATCTCCCCCCACTTATTTTGTTTAAAATTATTCATCGCTCTTGGATTTAAACATTTTTTTATTATTATTATAATTTGTAGGCGTTATGTTGCGTAAATTTTTTTTAGAAAAATATCTTTTGCCGGGTTGCATAAAAATCGTTCTGTAAATGTTCAACGAATCATTAACTAATGGCTCTGTAAACATTTAACGGCTCGTTAAATCACTGTTTAGTCGCACAACTATTTTGTAAATAATTCAAGGATAATATAAACATATATTATTAAAATATAAACGTCTATATTATCTTATTAAAAACACGTTCATATCAACGGATCGCCCGACAACGGTTGTTGATAAAGTGAATTTTTATTGATAATCATTCATTACCATAGAACGAAAATACTGATAACACATTTTAACGAGTCGTTGAAATTTACAGAGCCGAAATCGGATCATTAACTAATGGACCGTTTAAACTGAAATTTAGCGGCTCTGTAAAATTAAAAAAACGTTATTATGCAACCAAGATTTTTTACCGAGCCGTTAAAACCGCTTATGATTCTGTAAATGTTTAAAAATTTTTTATGCAATAAAATATTTCTAAAATATTACCATTCAGCGAATCTAAACGTCACTTAATCGCAATAATAAGAAATATATTTCACCACCAATAGGGACGGTGTGGTGAGCCTTTTATTACAAAAATCCTTTTTTTTGTGCTTATTTTTCAACAATATGGACCGACTTTGTCCTTCCCCATTCAAAACTTGAAATGAAGACGACACTGCTTCATCCCCCTTCCCTACTTATTTTGTAGGATCCACTTCGACCACTGCAGTATGTAAATGACTGCAAAGTCGCATTCGCAGATTCGTGCGCGTGTTGTGTGTAAATTGTAAAAAATATTATATTGACGCGAATTCAGTTAAAATGTTTTATTATTGTTTCTTATTATTATTGCGCGTGCACTGCAATAACCACGATTTGAAAAATAAAAAATAAAACCACGTCTTTGAAAGATTTCAAAAAAAAAAAAATAGTAAACATTATATCGAGAATCGCATTATTTTTCATTTGTCAAACGATCACGCACGCTTTATACATTTTGGAACGAGTATACAAGTCGTATATATGTCACAATGAATAAACCGTTCGGTTTTATAAAATAGATTTCATTTACATTGCGGTTGACCTTAACCGAGAGAACTTGTAAATTTAGTATACTGAGAGGGGCAGCATGAAAAACAATCGATAAAATCCATTAGGGCGGATAAAAAAACCCCCGTTTAAACGTACAATTTTAATACGGTGCACCATGAAATTTCAATAATTAACAATTTTTTTTTCATATTTCATATAAAAATTTTTACTTCAGCCTTCGGGCAAGAGAATAACGGACAAAGTATACTTTTGCCTCTTCCTCGTATTATTCTTTTGGAAGGCATGTCATAACCCGTAAGCTATATTACCCTCAAATTTAACCTGTGCTTGTTTTATCATTATTTTAACGTAAACATTTCGCTGAACATAGATCGTGTACAACTGAAAAGGTCTGCATTGTAGTTGCGCGTAACGAATTCATTCTGATCCTATTTTTTATTTTGGAGGAGAATTTTTCGTCTATATAATGTACCTAAATATAAGCACCTCTACACGAGTTTTCTTGCATCGTATTATTATAATCTCTAGATATATTCTGTTATCTATGATTTTCTCATCTCATCGAAGAAAACTATATACAGTGGTTTTAGAATTTTGCGCCGGTATACTCGTATGACGAAGATATTTATTTACTTTCTATATTATAGAATTACAGGTGAACGAAAATATAGCCCCTCGCCGATGTGTTTTTAGATTGTTTTGGTGTCGTCCTTTCAGTTTCAGTTTGTATAGTAAATTTGTGTTGATTTTTGTTGCTGTCAATTTTTTTCATTTTTCAAAGTGGCACGGCGTAGACAGTTTTTTTAAATAGAAATACATCTGTAGATGCAATATGCACCGTTTGGCAATAAATAATAGTGTGTCGTGTCAAAAGACAAATATTCTTCTTAGTCAGGCGACCAATCAGACGCGATCTGTAAAGACGTTTCATTCACAATTTTAGAGAAATGCGAAACTCCCGATAGAATTCGTCAATTAGTATATCGAAGAAATGATGAAGCCATAATACACGTGTCTGTAAATAGAGAGAGACAAGTATTACGGTCATTAAACAGACAACTGATAGGCGTATAGAAAACACACGAAATGAAACTACGTAATATATTCAATTCATGTTCACCGTTAATCAGTAAAAAATAGCCGAAATCTTAATACATCTGAAAAAAGGTTCATACCCGATAGATGTAATAGAAACTTTGTGTACTTACTACTTAGCATCATCGTCATCACCATGTAGCTTTACAACTCTGTAAGTTTTGGCTGCCACTGTCATTGACCTCCAATAATCATGGTCCTTTTCTCTCAACCCATTATTTCTAAACTCTCCTGATCTTGACGTACTACATCCATCCGTTGTTTCCTTGGTCTGCCTCTGGGTCTTTTTTCTGTTGATTGATATTCGATTGAAGCCCTATAGCTTTGTTTGTTTCCACTCTTTTTATTTTGTGTCTAAACTACTTTCTCTGACCCTTTAACTTCATGTACTCAGATATGATAAATTGTAATGTTAAGTGGTTCAACTAAGTGTTTCCTACTTGTTTGTGTCCGTCATCGTGAGAGCTGGTTAACAACACCCGGCGTGAAAGATGAAAGCCGAGGGAGATTTTATTTCTTTCCAGTATTTCGACGATCGTTTGAAGTTTGGCGAAAACGAAAAAACGCATCGAGAAAAAATAAAATCCCTTTAAAACGACTACGTAAACACACGTGCGGTGGAGAAATTCCCGTTCAGTCTCCATTCACTCACCATCCGCCGGCAACCATTTTCGCTGCGGTAATTCAATAACAATATTATACTATATACTTACACGTGTCGCGTTTCTCCGTTCACTCTTTTTCGCAGTCTCCCCCCACATTAGGTTTTCATAGAAAGATTTTCGATCGATGACGTTCCAGTATATGATGATACTGTGAAATGAGATGTGTTTCAGTTATCGTCTCGTAACCAATTACTACCGAGAAAGACCTCGCGGTAATGAATCGGACGTGACGGTTCGACTACATCGCGTATCTCCGGAATCGAGTAACATTTCAAGAACTTCGAACTATTATATTATTGTATCACGAAGAAGTATGTTCTTGGATAATATACATATATTGGATTTCACACGTGAATACGTGTATACGTCGACGTGGCTATTTAACACAGTTCGCGTAAATAACAATAGGTTTTTTCGAACACGCGGTCAAACTATCACAGAACTGGCGCAATAGAGTTTTGCCCCTTCCAATACACCAAAAACGCAAACTCAAACTATCAGACGGTCGTTCCAACTCGTCGTTGTACCAGTTTTGGTATTAGTTTCTAACAATCAGAACGTTGTGTGGATTCGGATGACGGATTCAGAGACGCTGTCATCATTTGTATTTTTTTATGTTATGAGTAATATCAATTGTTCGCATTTAAATTTTTACTAAACGTTAGTAAAAGTAAAATATATATATAGTGTTTCTCGTATAGTAACCGTAATACCTTTTAATTATGGAATCCACGTTATTACCACATTATACAGTGTCGACGTCACATATGATACTGCAGTCAAAATTATGCAATATTGTGCAATCCAATAATTTATACATAATAAATGTACGTTTTACTTGTAATATTCGTCGTCGACGTCACTCGCACGTTTGACAGCCTCGACCGAAACTTTATAGTGTTTCACTAGTTGTGAAAACGCGGCCTCGGTCGTTTAACGGGTTCTCGTGGCACGTGATTTCCCTGTCGGAACGAGGAAATAATAATTTTATGATATCGTTTCTGGAAAACCGCGGCTGAGACCGACTAATATTATAGTAGCAATTATACAATAATTATTATTATAACATATGTGTCGTGGACCGAAACATGATCGAACTTTCCCGCGGACGTGTTCGTCCATTGTCGTCAAGATTTCAAGAACGTCTCTGAATCTCGAAACGTCGCGGTAAAGTAATCGCTTTCCGCCCCGTCTATCATCCATATTTCGTTCTCTACTCGATCCAAAACTAAATTCTGAACCTTGTATGGACTCGGAAAACTCGGTAAAATTGTTGTAATATTTGATCGTTACTCAACAGATAAAAAAAAATGATAATAAAATAAAGTATAGTACAAAATTAAGTTCAACGCGGAATTGTCAATGGAAACAGGTTAAGGACAAGGAGACGCGTTAGGCCTACATTATTTAACGTAGCCCTAGAGTCAGTAGGAAGAGATGTACTCGTACTTGATGATGTCACGGATTTAAACGTAGCTGAAGGACGTTAGATAACATTAGCTGTAGTGTATGCAGACGACATAATAATTATAGGATAAACCGAAGAAAAACTAATAAAAAAGAGGGAAAGATATTAGCATGCAAGTTAACGATAAAGAAAACAAAATATTTAATAATATCTCGAAAAGAGCATATTAAGTACAAGATTCTCTGGTATAGTTGGGGATTTAACCTTTGAAAGGGTATCAAATTTTAAATACCTAGGAGTTGATATTAATCACCAACAAGCAAATAGTCACGAAAAGGTTGACACAGGAGAATAACGGGCTAGATATAGGTGCTATTTTGCACTTATACCAATATTTAAGTCAAGATTATTGTCTTTAAACACGAAATTAACGACTATATAGAGTGCTTATTAGACCTATAGTTCTGTATGTATGTGGAGCATACAGTGGGACGAAAAATGATTAATGTTATTCGAAACGAAAATCTTGCGCACAATCTATGGTCCCCAAAAAAATAAGGCAAACATCTCATATGAACGAAGAAAAAAATGGCGATTTTCGATGAGCCAGATATAGTAGTAATGCTCAAAAGTAGAAGTACAAGCTTGACTCGGACCTAAGCTTAATGGAGAGCGGAAGGCCGAATAATAAGCGTGAGATCACAATGCGGAAACCCGACAAAAGAAGATCGAGATGACGACTAAGACAGCGATGGACTGATCGAGTTAGGGAAGACCTCAAACTCTTGAGAATAAGAAATGGAGAACAACTGGCTAAGGGCAAAAAGACACGTGGAGAGACGTAGTGAAAGCCGTGAAATTGGAATAAGCAAAAAAAAATGATAATAATACAATAAAAAGGTACCGTAAGTGTATGACTGGAGGACGTGTTCATCGTTGCATAATAAAGGTTACTATATAGTATTGAATTGAATCGTAATTAGGGTTAGGAAATACACATAAAAAAAATATCCCTTTTAAAACCTTTTACAAAATACGCTCTTGAATATACGCTTTAAAAATGTTTTTAATGTACGAGTATAAAAAAAATTTATTTTTAGCATTTTTTTTCTATAAAAATATAAAAATTTACATTTCCTTATTTTATTTTACTTGATTATTCGCGGTTGCCAATGTTTATACATATTTTTGAATAATTATTCGAAGCGTGATATTTATTTTCGCGTTATTTTTAAACTTGTAAACGTATATAAGTAGATATTAATTTGAATCTGTCTGCTTGTACGACGCACGCGGATTCGAAAAATCTAATACTCGTGGTGAATATCAATAATAATATTAACATCAATATTCAATAACATAATCCTTATATTATATTTATATTAAATCGAAGTCTTACTCCGAATTTTTATCCCGTTGCAGTTCGTATATTTCACACCGTAAAACATTTCCATCATAATAAATTGTAAACTATTTTAATTACTTTTATGTTATTTATAAATGCATTATACGCATTTTGTAATCCTACAATTTTAATTTTCACTTCTCCTACCAAAAAAAAAAAAAAATGAGGACGAAATAAGATATTATTAAACCTTTAAATTATAGAACATTAATTATTATGGACCTATATAAATTGAATGTTTTCACTTACCGTAAATATACGAGTTTTAATAATGATGTAAGTCGAATTTTGAAACGATTAAATATTATTTTGTTGACGATTTTTTCAATACTACTCGTTATTATTATTATTATTAAATTATTCTTACACTGTACGAGGCGCATAATATGACACGTCGGTTCCGGCGCGACGACGGTGTCGGCGGTATTTTTATTATGATTTTTAATATGACGGGCGCATTTTAATGAACTACTCGATTGACATTTGATTAAAAATAGTAAAAAAAAACTGAATTCTAAGTGAAAGTTTTGTGATGAAAAAATAAAAATAACAATTGCAATACCGGATCATATAAGACTGTCAAATAATCGACGTGATAAAACATCGAAATGTGATCATTTTAGTGCATGACATTATAATAAATGTATGAAATGCGTTCCAAAATTGCACGCTTGTTATGAGAGAAATTCGTCTTATAAAATTATCAAAAATATATTTTAATATTTTCCGTAATTCGACGTAATTGCACAATGATATCTATGGCGATTTACGTTTAAATTTTTATTGGCTTGTGTAAAATTTTCCATTAAAATACAATTCACTGCAATAGTTTGTGGAATAGTCGGAGAGTGCGACGTACATTATTTTAATTCGGACGTTTCGCACAGAAAAATTGCTGAGGCTTTGGCGGGTACGATTTTAATTTGGTTTTTAAAAAAGACCCCCGTTTGATGCTCTTATATGTCTTTTAAAAAAGAACAAAGGCGTTTTTAAAATTCATTCCGTAAGTTCGCCACGCGTAAACCACAGATAAAACATTAAAAAAAAAAATTGAAAGGAAATTTTAATTCACTCTATTCCGATGGAATGGAAGAAAGTAAATCGAATAGCCGTCTCCGGTATTCTCTAAAAAATAAATATCTCATAATTTTATCGAGGAGATTGGCTTGGAAACGTGCAGCATTTCTTTTCAATCGCCTAAACGGTAATGTATCACGTTTTCCATATACAAATATTTAACGTTTTATGGTACATTAAAAAAAAAAAAACTAAATAAATTCGATGCGTAGGTACTGAATAACTATTCGTAATTTTTTTTTTTTAATCTCTTACAGCGTAAGAATTTATATTTATTCGCGCGGTTATTGTAGCGTGTACGATGGGATTATCGCGTCCTTTTATATTAATTCCAAAAACTGAAACACACGTACTGTAAGTGCGTGCGTATTAAATTATTCTCGAGTTCGTAAACTCTATTTCGACTTGGCGTAGTTTTGCATTTCAAAGGGAAAGGGGCTAAAATCAATCCTAACGCGCGGAACGAGACCCGTTTCTCCGAGAAAAAGAAACGCAATTTTTAACGAATTTATTACGTTGTTTATTATTTTGAAATTTTATTGGAAAATTTTCGTTTGATCTTACGAGCTAAGAACACATTTTCATATCTTTATTGTACGTAAAAACGAGCCCGGGAAATCGTGTTTCGATTTATAATAATTATTTATTTTAATATTACTGGACATCATCAAGTATTTTGGTTAGATTGAGTCTACGCGAATAGTGATGTTATAATTAAGAAATGATTAGTTTTGCTGTTATTTAAAATTTAATTTAATGTATTTTAAAATCGACCCCCCGTTATTTTGTCCTGGATCTGCCTCTGCGTGTGGTGATAGGAAGCCGAATTTCCCCTGTACACGCATTTTATTTCTATTCGTTCGGGATTCGCGAAAACCGATTGATTAAATCAATAACGGACGGGGACGGCCGGCGAAGTTTATCCCATTTCGCGCGTTATCTTTTCATATTACGAGTCCGAGTTACTTATTCGGAGATTCGAACGATTTATCATTATTTAAAATTTAAATTTATATTAACGATAAATAATTGTTTTTTATTTTATTTTATTTTTTTGGAAAAAAGATACTCGGCGACGTTAGTACCAGTGGCGTATTCACGGGATGGGGGGTCGGGTTAAACACCCCCCCCCCTAAGGCCAAAGAAAAAAAAGGATAAAAATTATTAAGTTGTAAAAATGATGTGTTGCCTTTTTTTTTTATGTCCGTACCAAAAAATTTTACCAGAAGGAGTGCTCCGATCCTTAGCACTATTCTCCGGTAGTAAATTGCATCTATAGTCAGTACTTTTTTTTATAGCGTCAGAAAAAAGTACCGAAAAATCACGTAAAAACGCGATTTCGTCAAAATCGATTATCGTTTTTTCTTCGTAAAACAAACGGCCGTAGAAACCTGAAATTTTCACCTAAATATGTAACACAGGACTGTCTCTGGCGAGACGAATCTTCCGAAAAAGTCATCAAGTCACAATTTTTTTTATAACCAATTCAAATTTTTCTACAAATACTATACACGTATTTGATTTATTCCAATAATACGGTTGAATTCGAAATATTACATGTTAAAATTTTTTAAGCGGTATTTTCTCGTGGAGCCACAAGAAATATTCAATATTAAGTTTTATTCGCCCGTGTTCTTTAACGGAGCATATTACACACGATATGTATATAGGAGTAAAAATAATAAGATATTTATAAATAAAAGAAACAATAGTATTAACACCAGCCGGAGAAAATATTATTCGTTATTTCAAATTCAAATCTACGAAATGAGAATGAAACCAGTCGAGTTTATTGAAAAAAAATACAATGCGTTACACGTACACGTCTTGAAGTGTGTCTCAGTGGCGTATAAATGATTTTTCATTGGGGGATCAGGGCCGGATTTAGGTATGTGGTGGCCTATGGGCGGAATTATGCCTATGGGCCTAAGTGAGGAACCTTATAAAAACCCTTATAAAAAAAAAAAAGATCATGGGGGGATCTGACCCCCACATTACCTCCTCTTGTGTCCACAGAAGTCAATTTGTTTATAGTACTAACGAACAGAGCCCCGGAGAAACAATTGCGGAGCCCTATCCCGTCTCGCAACGCGAAATTATTGTAAGACCAACACGTTCTTCGCATGACTATACATTATGGTGTAGTGAAAGGAGAAAAATAAAAAAACCATTCAAACACAATCGTAATTATTATTTTATATATTTATATAATTTCCAATATAATATGTATCAATGAACAGTTTGAAATTAAAAAAAAAAAAACGAAACGAAACGGTGTCGACAAAAATCCGACTTACTCGGTTATTACACAATATTCATATCAAACGCGTTTAACAAGTGCGAATATGAAACATTAATATATGTATCGTATAGAATACGCGCGACGATGATGGACACACGTCACAGTAAAGTAATAACAATATTATTATCGTCGACCTTATTTCGTTTAAGGTTTAATATTCTATACGGATTTATATGGATTTAACCATCGGCCGTAATTCCAGAATAACGAGATTTTTTATTTTTTTTTTGGTTTTTTTCTTAACATAACGTTTCGGTTCGATCGCGGTACCGACCGGAACGGCTTATACTAAAGGTATAGAGTCCCCCTGCCCCCGGACAAAACAATTATATATTTAATAATAAAAAAAAGAAACAAATTAAAAACAATTTTTTTTTTTTTATAATTTATATATAACAAAAAATTATAACGACAACGTGTCTATACTATTTTTATATATTATGTATTTCTCGTAAAATCACACTTTTCGATTCACAATAAAATGCTAATGGACCGACCACAACGACACCGACGCGTTACACACATACCGTACGGGTCGCTGAGTGGAGTGATACGAGCGAGAAGAAACACAAAAACGCGACCGCGAAATCAGACGGAAACGCGTTATACGATAATATTTTGTACACAATTATAATATTAAATATTATAGTTACGATGAGCGACGCGTCACGGCGAATTTCACAAAATTTACTTTACAATATTTACAAGAATAATAATAATAATCGTTTTGCGTATTCGGATTCCGAAGTGTGTGTTTGGAAAACAACAATATCAACACACTCCGCCACAACAATCGGCGAGATTATTTTCACCTTCGGTTTTGTTACATATAAATCTGACGGAGGGACGATAAACGAAAGCGTGTCTCTTGAGCACCGTTTTGATATTTAAAAAAAAAAAAACGCAATTTTTTTTTTAACGTTTTTATTTTCACGCCAAAGCCTGTGACCACTTTTCAACACGATAACCGGCACTCGTCGTACCTTCTCTGAATTCCGTCCTTTACAGAAATCTGCAGCCCGATCCGCCAACCGGTGTGGATGACTAACAAGTGTTAGTCAGCGCAGACAACAAAAACAAAAGACGTTTCATTCAAAACAGGAATCGTTGCTTGACAATGCCTCCCCCCGCCCCGCCCCAATTCAAACGTGGCTCGTCAAATCCTGCGGGATCGCGTACGGCCGGGATCGCTCTCTGCACAGGCCCTTTGGATCCAGCGCCACCAGCGTCCGTCCGGTTAAAAGACCATCTAGGACGCGCCAAGACGTTGCTGCAGTGGTTTGCCGAATCGGGAGACGGAATTCAGGTATGAGACGATCGGTGCCTCGATTTTTGCGATTTTAATTGAAAAACGGATTTGGGTTCTCGCGAGAAATATCAAAACGGTACTCGCGCTATTACACGATCAAGTCGCCGCTGGACCGGTAATGCTGTTGTTGTTGGTCGTACGCGGCGATTTTCTCGTCTTCGAACGTGACCATTTTGTTGTCCCTGGCCGTCTGCGGCCGCGGCGGCCGGGCGAGCGTGGCGGCCGCGACGGTACGCAACGCGGACGGCGGCAACGGCGCCGGTATCTTTTGCATTTCGATGGTCGAGCACAAGTCGTGCGCGCTGACGCTGCGCGGTATAAAATACTCTGACACGCCGCCGCCGCCGCCGCCGCCGCCGTCCGAACAATTGGCCGCCGTTGCGACGCCGCGGTAACGATGGCCCGCGGTCGTCATCAACGGTTGCTGCACGGAACACCGGCCGACGGATTGTCGTTGGAACGGCGGCGGCGGAGCCGGGAACGGTACGACGCGTCGGTGGTGGCCGCGGACGACGCCGCCGCCGCCGCCGTCATTTGTATCGTCGTCGTCGTCGTCGTCGTCGTCGAACGCGGGCGGCGGCAAAAGCGGTACTTTTTGCGGCTGCGGAGGCGGTGACGGCGGCGGCGCTAACGGTTTCAGGTCGATGGCCGCGACGGTGTTCGGTGGCGGTGGCGGCGGTAACGCCCCAAAGTCCCCGTGTCAGGAACCGGTGGCCACCGCGCCGTTGTTCCGGCTGTGGCGACGGCCGCGATCGTTGTGATGCGGCGGACTCGCGGAACCGCCGTCGTCGTCTTCGGTCACCGCGACCGTGCACACGACGAGTTCCTTTTGGCCGCGGTGCTGCTGCTGCTGCTGCTGCTGCTGCTGAGACCACCACCACCACCAACAGCAACACCACCGACAGTTCCGCGACATTGCGGCCAGCTCGTCCTGCAACAGTTGGAAACACATGGCCACCACGGCCATGCCGACCAGTATGTAACCGGACGACACGAACACGGACACGTCCTTGGTGGACTCGACGCCGCCCGGCACCAGATCGCCGAAGCCGATTGTGCCCAGGCTGGTGAAACAAAAGTACGAGCCGTCCAGCAGCGACCAGCGTTCGAGTTTCTGGTAGATGAACGCGCCCAGCGCCACGTACGCCGCGACCACGGACAGCGAAAGCAGCACGGGAACGCGTTTCTGACCGCCGCCGCCGCCGCCGCCGCCGCCGTGGCCGGCCGACGCGCTACCGGCCGACACGTTTGCGGCCGCGGCGTCCGCGTAGGCCACGGTTCCGGACACCGTCTCGAAATCGTACCGGCCGTGATGGTAATAGTCGCCGCCGATAAAATCGGTGGCGCCTCCCACGTGGTTGCCGGCCGACGACAGCGCGTTGACCGGCGGCGCCCGTTTACCGCCTCGGCCGCCGCCGCCGCCGCCGCCGCCGTCGTCTTCGTCGCGGTCGTCGCGTCTCGACGACGTCGAGCACAGTCGCGAGTACAGGCGACGGAAGTTTTGGCCAACGTCTCGCCCATCGTGGACAGGTACAGCAACATCAACGGTATGCCGATCAGCGCGTACACGATCGTGATCACCCGGCCCCACGGCGTCTGCGGTGTCACGCTACCGTAACCTGCGAACGAAAAACAAAAACCGTATGAACGAACACTCGAAGGAAGCTAATAACGATGACCTTATATCTTATGATGGGCGTGAGACACGGCCAGTGGCGTTTATAAGGATTGGGCGACGGATGGATCCCCCCAATGGGATTTGATATTTTTTAATTCAGTATATCACTGACCTAACGGCACCGAATTCTGTGTCGTATAAGTTTGACCAATTATGTTATGGTCACGCACCATTTTCGCCCACCACCCCTTTTTGAACATCTTGTACGAGGCTGGAATTTAGAGCTCGGCCGACGATCGGCGCTGATCGTCGGCCGTGATCGATGATCGCTTAGTGCTTAGCTGACGACAAACACGATCGGTCGGTCGTGTACAGTGTAAACGAGTAAACGTTAGGTAGATAGTAAACGGGTAAAACAAACGAGTGTACAACGAAGAGAGATGATTACGTTCATTTTATTTCATTGAAATACGCGAAATTATAATATTATTAATAATTATAAAAATAATAAATAATAAAGATTGCATATATATACGCGCGTACGAACGGCCGCTTGGTCAGCGTCAAATTAAACACCCGTATATACCTATATGGCTCGTCAGCCAACCGTAATAAAACGGGAAAAGAAAGTAGTCACCAGATAGCGCTACGACGCAACATAGAGGGCGTGGCAGAAAGGCGCTTATAAATAGCGGTCCGAAACCATCGGGCCGCTCAGTGTAGTTACGGCGGTCAGGCGTGAACAACGTAGTTCGCGTCTGATTGCGGTATGTGTGTGTGTGTGTGTGTGTGTGTGTGTGTGTTCGAGACTGACCGTACGTTTGGACGAAATATCTATTTGAAATTCTATGCGTAAGTACTCGTATAATATTCTTTCGTTATTATATTATCAAAGCTGGGTGAATTCATTTATTTCTTTGATTCGTTAAAATAAAATATATGTAAGTTTATTTAAAATTTTTTTAGAATTTCAAAAGTTAAAACATAACTTTAAAAAAGTATATATATAGGAATATGTGAAAAAAGGTTTAATTTTCAATAAAAAAAATAAAAAAATACGAAAAATGAGATGAAATAATTCCCAGCGTCTTATATAGTTTTATTAATTATTAGTAAATGAGTAAGAGTATAATATAGTAATATTATACTCTTACTCATTTTTTAAAAAAACACCACATCTAAATAATACTGGAATAATTTGATAAATATGTCATTGACAATTTAATTTAGATACCTTTGTTTTAAGTTCATCTGATGTTAAAAACACTAAAAACACTCCAAGTCAAAAAAAAAGTAACGCGTTGTGTAACAGGCACGTATTTGAGGGGATCGGGTGATAGGAGCGTTCGCCTACACAAAATCTCGTATGATACTCTTACCGTACCACATTACATAATTAATTAGCATTTTATTATATTATGATTGTATTATATAATAATACATCACCGCGTCAGCCGGAATGTTATTATTAACATCGAGAACGTACTGATTTTGTTTCTAAATTTCTAAATCACATTAATTATTGAAATGATTATTTTGAAACATACTGAATATTTTCTACACGTTAATGCGTCTAAAAAAAAAAAAAAATTAACCTCTTTGGATTCATCTTAATGATTTAAAATTGCGCTACCAATATAACTCAATGTCTTTGCGTGTATGCTACTTTAAACTTTCTGTTTCGCTACAAATTAAAAACTTGAGTGAGATCTAAAACGGGTCAAGAACGACTATGTAGTTTAGCAATGTCAAATAATTATCGATAAACAGACATTCCAGTAGAAATTATAATAAAAACATTTTGCTAACATTTTTTTTTTTTTTTTTAATGGACTCAATAATGTTAAAAATATTAATAATTTATTATTATTTGTATATTTTCTTATAAGTTCATACACATATATTTTTGGGTCTTAAATATACCCATACAAAAAAATAATAAAAATTATCACCCCTCAACCAATATTATGGTGCGCCTGTAAACCTAATAGAAATTCATTTTCGACTTCGTACTCTTTATTAATGTCCACCGTTTGATAAATATTAAAATATTTTAGTGCTTTCGGACGCAACCGCGACAGCGTGACAACAATATCGTAAAATAAAACTGCGTATTATTTATATATTAGGATCGTTGCGACAAGAACTCGTGATGGAAAGTTTTGCAGAAAGAAAAAAAAATAGCGATCGCGTTATTATTATTTTTTTTTTCTCGTCGAAAACGATGACGAATCGACACGTTAGGAAATCGATTACGGACCATCGTAGCTGGTTCACCGGAGAGATTGTCTGAAAAGAAAAACGAGTATAACGATAATGTTTTGTATTACGATTTGTTTTGTTTTTTTTTCCCCGAGAAAACTATTGGGAAATTTGAAAAATTACTCACACACCCGTGTCTAAAGCACAAAACGCGTATGACTTCAAACGTCTATAGCGATCACGTTTAAAGGCATCCGCAAAAATGTTTACCGAAAGCAAAAAAAAAATACGCGTTTTATAAACACTTCGCCCGTGTATGATCGTAAAACGGAATAACATATGTTTCGCTCAGCTCAGGGCGCAAAACAAACAAACGAAAGTTCAAACACGAGTCGTATCCATTGCCGTAAAAATAATATTACTATAACGCAAATACATATTATAAATACGTATAAAACTTTGCCGGGGGAAAAAAATGATAATTTTGGAAATTATGATACAAGACCACCGGGTACCCTGTGTCAACAATTACTCTAGAAACTTAACGGCTATTATAGGTATAGGTAATTTTAAGAACATCGAAGAAACAGGCACAGCTAATAGGACTGAAAGTCTTTTTTTAAATAATAATCCCGCAGTAGAAATATCGTGATTAAAATTAAAAGTATATTAAAAAAAAAAAAATTCTAAGCATTGCATATTTTGCACACTAATATTATTGAAATCAATATGAATATGAATTATCTATAGTTAAAAAAAAAAAATAGCCTTTTTTAATACACCGTGTCACACTGGATGTTTACGGTGTTTTCGACACCGAGGTACAAGAATTAATATTAATTGTTGTCTATAAACATTTCAGTGTCATTATAGGTTTTATTTTTTTTCATTCCTCAGATATATTATACATTCAAACGTATTATTCGGATTTCGATTCAGAAGGCCGTTCGTTTGACTATCTATTCCCATTTGGATCCTAAGACCATGCTGCACATTATCATCGACTTATCCATTTTTCGTATTTCGAAATTGTGTACTTGAGAAAATTTGTGCGTGGAAAGGTTTCAACGCAAGCTTTACTCATACGTTATATTACAAAAGGGACTGGAGTCACCCGAAAAAAATTAAAGCTACTTGAAATGTCATATGCATATAATATAATGAACAAAATTTTAATGACACGCGAGTTATATTTACATTATAATAGCTGTTGCAATAAAAGCCATGGAATATATCTCATTTGCATCATCCGTCTTCGTATTAACAAAGACATAATTTCACGTTAATTCTAATATAATTAATATTGGAATATTTCACTGTTTTTATTTGTCAAACAGATGGAAAACAACCATATTTAATATGGTTAACATAACATAATTATTTGTTGATACGGATTATTCAATTTCGTTATAATAATTTTAATGGTATCTACAATCAAAACATGAAGGTAACATTTTCCGCGAGAAATATCACCGTCTGATAACACGCGTCAGGATTACAGGGCTCTTTAAGACTCTCAACAATCAACAATTCGAAAGCTCGTGCGTTAGAATACGTTGCTTTATGCGTGTCACGAGAGCCGAAAGTGTGATGAGATAGAAAATTTTAACACCATATTAAACGTTTAATTTTTTTTAAAGTAATAATTGATCATTGCATTTATTTAGGAATCGACGACAACGTGTATTCACCGGTTTGGTCAATAACTATAACCAAATTGGCAGTCATCACTGACGAGTCAAGTGTCGACACTGACTGATTTTCGACTTATTACGATACTGCGAGTATGGATTTTTGGCGGGAAACAAATATTACTCGCTGCGCGTAAATGCCTGGGAAACGTATAACAACGGGAAGACGATGGAGAGAAAAAAAGACGGCAAATGTTTTATAATCGAACGGCGCGCGGCTGACGGAAAATGCTGCGGAGAGGAGAGGATAAAGGCGGACTTTTTTTTTTCTCCGAAGGGTTTGAAAATTTCGGCCATTAACGCGATATCGATTTCCGTCGTAGTCGTCGTTTCCAAGTCGCCTTCCGCCTCATTCTATTTTGTTACCCCCTACCGGTGGTAATTCTCGGTCCGAGAAGTCGTCGACATAAGCGGTATATAACGTGATATAGGTACTAAGGTGTCACACCCGTTTTCGGTCTACACGAGGCAATGACGTGCACTTATTCAGTCGACGAATTTAAAATTGTTAAAATTGTTCATTAAAAAATGATTGGTTTAAGAATTTGAGACTCGTTTCGACGCCGTGAAAAAAATCCGCGATGTCTTCCATTCTAATCCAATGCGCGATTTATCGCTTGCCACGTTTCTATCGATTACACATTATTACTGTATATATACATATATACGTATTGGTAGTCATACACAACGACTCATAAACGGACGGTACGGTGAATAATATATTCAGTCAGTTCAAAAGCGATATTTATTTTCTTGTAAAAATATTACTGGATTTCTCGCAATAAACTAACCGAGAAAAGCTTTTTTATTAATTTTAATATAATATGTCCGAAATGATAATTCTTGTATAAAATATTCCGCGAAAAATAAAAAATACGATCAATGTCAAAGACAAAAAATATAATGTTTATATTACACAACGATTTCAAAGAAAATAAATTATGTCGTTAAGTATACGAATTCGTCAAAAAAAAAAAAAATTCTCGTAATCACGCGAAATAAAATATTTGACAAAAAATAATGGAAAATAATATATATATATATATATATATGTGCGTACATTATATTTTGTTTAAGCCTTTTTCCACTCGGATAAGATTTCATTAAATAAACGGATATATCTGTATAGTGCACTACACAGATAGGGCGGGTTCGTTTTTACAAAAGTCTGAAACGCATACATAATCGTATCGACACGCAACAATTTTTATCATAGCGGTAATCGTGGTGTTACGATGAATAAATGTAATATTGATTAATAAATTTTCATAAATCGCGTCCAAAACCATTACACGAGTGATTCGACTAAATTTCCATCTCAATAAGTTGAACAATTTTACTAGCCGATTTAAATTATTATTATTATTATTATTATTATTATTATTATCCCCGTTGTGCACATATCTTTACAGTACAACATGAATATAATATCCATATTACCATCATGTACAACGAATACGAATATAATAATGATGTAACTACATACGACTATGTATTGTATATAATAATATAGAGACGTACACTGTGATTGTTATACATAGAATGCATTTTTTTTTTTTTAAATTCTCGATTTTATTCTTATATTATGTGTGTTCCGGTAATAGACATGGTCCGTAGCTCATGATCTCAAAATATATTTTGAGTGTATAGAATACGACGATTAAATTTTGGCTAAGAGTATTTGTTTTAAACGCGCGTTTCAAAATTCAAAAACCGACGGACTCGTTAATTATTGATTTTCTTTATTTTTTGTCGAGCACTTAAATTCTTTTTTTTTTTTTTAAGTAGATATTCTGCTCGTTCGATTGCGTTTTGTGACAGTTGACGGATTTAGCGGAAGAGCTCGTTCATTTATGTATGCCCGTGTAAGTGTATTAAAAAAGTATTTGGCAAAACAAAAACGTGAAGCATGGAAATTAATAAATATTTTACAGAAAATGGTATGTCCCGCAAGTGCGTCAATGGCATTTTTCCTCGGCAGATCTGCAACGGTTCCTCACGTCGTTCCTTTTATGATGTCCGATTTGAAAAAAAAAACGTATCTTCTCATTATTATAATAATTCGTTTGCACTGGTAATACCCGTTTTACGCGTTCGTATTTGAATATTTCATTTCTCGCGTAATACGATACCAAATAAATATTAAAAAAGACGTCCAAAAGTTTTATTACATCAAAAATGACACGCAGCCGTTATATTATAATGTAAGGTGAAAAAAAACAACACTGCCCACCGGTTCTTATTCGGTATTTGTAAGAACGTAAATTTTTAATCGCTTGAACGGAGTGTATATTGTATTGAGAAATTTCCAACGAAACGGCATATAAACCCTCCAGAGGCTCCGAACGGCGAAAACCGACTTTCCGAATTGTACGTTAAATAAATTGAATGAAATAATTTAAAATATTTTTTTCGATTATCCACATAATATAACAGATTTATTATCGTCACAAGTGTTGTTCAATAAAGAGTAATGTAATTTTACACGCGTGCGTATTCGATTTAAAACACGTATTCTTATTCGCTGTTATTCGTACAGGTATTAAATCATTTCTATTCTCCATAAACGACGATTGTACCGAAAACTGTACGATTTATTATTAATAATATTTCCATCGAGAAACACAAAAGATTTTCAACGCGATCGAAAATAATATTTTTCTATGAAAAATGAACTTTTCGCCGCGTTGTCGATATTACTCGGTAAGTTTATTCGTTGAGGTACTCATTTTCAATAGCCTACACTATTCCAACCGCATTCACTCGTTAATATTCATGAGTTAACAAACGATTTTATATTTTTCGTTTTAATTTTGAAAAATAATAAATAATAATGGTCAAGTTCACAAGAGGTATTAAAAAATGTTATCAATAAATATGAAAATAAAATATACATATATATATATATTGAAATACACAAATTAATTTTTATACATAAACATTAACAATACGCTCGTTATTTCGATCATTGCTAGTGTTTGAGAGCCATTATCGTTGTCCAAAAATCATTATACCACGCAATTAATTTCAAAGCGTTTTCAATATCAATCAATTGTTTAGAAATAACACATTTGATAAAATCATATATAAATACAGTTAGTAAATTATGACTTTTATATTTATCATTTTTTTATTACACATTATTCTTATTCGTTTTCTTTGTTCAATAATTTCTGATTCCGAGTCGGCAGAGAATTTGTTTTTAAAAATCAAACAGTTAAACAATATACTTCTTATATTATACGGTCCACTGAACTCAATGCATGGAACGCGCATTCTGTATACTTCTCCTATATGAAAAATGGACCTCTATAGTAAGCCGCCATATGCATTCCGTTTCTATTTTCCTGTTTTTGTTACCAACTTCGTTATCGATTTTGGTGCTAACATTGATACTATAAGTGTCCCGTTATCTTAAAGTAAATAATAAAATATGATAAATATCACGGACAAAACTGTATTTCATCGTATTCTCCATGAATTTTATACCTTATAGAATGCATATGACGGCCTCCTATCTAGGGTCATATTTTGATTAATATACGCGTTCCATGTATTGAGTTCAGTGATACGGTCTAATAATAATAATATTAAAAAACGACATATTCCTGTAATACGGTTATATCATTAACGAATTATTCAAACTTCTATGGCCTGATCGGAATTGAGTAAAAACCTAAAAAAAAAAAAACACTCTGCTCTCGAAAATGTCTCCTAAACCGATAATTTTGTGCTCTATATTTAGAAATAAAACTATTTGACTCTAACGTGGACATTACTTCGGTAAACAGAGTATTTAAGAGTGTCAGCGCAAAACAACAATATTATAATAAAACTGATGAAATCGGGACTCGTCCCCATTTTACAGTTAGCTATACAAAACGTTTATACGAGTATAATAAGTATTACGGAAACAATTTCATTTTTCTCGTGTGATAAAACAAATCGTTTAGGTACGGTATTACGTGCACAAAAATTGTATTTCCCAAGATGCTTCAACATTAAACGAAAACTTATAAAACATAATGCCTACCGTTTCCCGTGCAGTTTTAATACAAAACAAGTGATAAAAAAAAATTGCTAGGAATATCGTATTTAAATTTTCAGTTTTCCCTATGAATGTCTATATAATACACGCATTTATTCGAAATATAACACTATACGGTCTAAAATGTAATTTATAAACAAACATTGAAATCCGTCGGAATAAAATACTGATATCTGTAAAATGTTCACGTTTATTTCGAGTGTTTTTGTTATACGTATATATTACACGTACTCGTAATTAAAACGAATTTTGTATTGAAATTTAAAAATACGTCAAATTGTTTAAAAATGCGTAACCACGTAGTATACTGTGGAATGGGACGGACTAAAATTTACAAAATCAACATCGGTTACCACGTACAGCAATTACACTTTTTGGAGGAGAGGAGCGTACTGGACTAGTATACATAACGGAACTGCAGTACCAAACGAATAGGATACTAAAACGATACACACGTTTATATCGCATCACACAAAACAATCGCGAATTAATTTATTCACTGTATAAGTGTAGACTTATAATGATTTACTGAAATATTGAAATTTCATGATCGTACTTCTGGTTCGTATGTCACGCCTTATTAATTTATTTTATACATAAAACAATGCAAAAATGTGCTGTGTGTATATATATATATATATATTACTCGTGAATTTTCGAAAAAAATTCTGCCGTAAAAAAAATAAATACACTGCATGCAGATAACTCGGTACATGTATGTGGCTTGTATATATCTCATTTACACGTAACAAAAAGTTACCTATAGCTTAGTCCTCGTCTCCTCGTATCTATAGACATCTATATCCATAGATATCTATGGATATCTATGGATATATATATACATACATACATCATTGATTAAATATACATAGATAGCTCACGTTAATGCGCGAAATGGAAACACATACATTTAATAGCAAAATCTAACAATAGATGGCGTGTAGTGTAACGATTAAATAATAATTATTGAAAATTGAAATTACTGTTTGTCGTTTACGATCTTTCGATAATAAATATACGGGTTTGTCAGGTTTGGACTTTGAACATTATTCTGAGTAAAATAATCTGAGATAAGAAAATATTAAATATTGTTATAATATCTAATGTTTGGATTTATTTTATACTTTTATCACAGATTAGATGAATTCATCTAATCTGTGCTTTTATGGGTTTACGGTTTATCACTTATCATTTATCATTACATAGAGTAATATTATTCTATGGTGATAGTACAGAATTTATTCTGTAGTGATAATTTAGATATCAGCTGATATTACAACACCTAGCGCATTCTAATTTCGAGTTCCCTCATCATTATTTTTGGGCTCCCATTTTCTCGATTTTTCGTATCTCATTTTTAACATTACGTAGGCTATCTATGTATATTTAATCAATGCATACATATATATATATATATATATATATATATATATATATATATATATATATAGATCGCGCTGTCATCGCCGTTCCAATGTAACTGGCAACTACGGTATAGAAGTGGGGGCACCTGGCCGGGTGATGAGTAGAGCCAGGTTCATGACGTCATGGTAACGCTCTCGGTGTCGCACGAATTTATAGAATGACCCCAGCCATAAGACACATGCATGTCAAAATAATAATAATAATAATAATCGCGAGAAATTCATACGAATTACGTACAACAAGAGGGTGGAAACGTCAAAGGTATTGCTCAGATCCTCGGAGGTTTGCGCGACGCAGGTTTGATAAAAACGCGTGTTTTATTCGAAAGAGGTGGAAAAAAACCATTCCGGAACTTGTGCATTTAACATTCTGAAACAGTTTTCCCGAATATATTTATACGACAATGAACTGCAGGTTGGCAATTTGTTTTTTTTTTTCAGAACGTAACACGCGCAGTACGTACATTACTTTATACACATTTATGCAAAGCTACTACGCTACACAATAAATTATATTAAATTTCGCCTGTATGAAACGGGAACACGTCGCGTCGCAAGTGCGCTGAATAGCGTTTTATTCCAGTAAAATATACACTCACTCGTTATGCGCATTATTGTGCACGCGTGAGTGCCAAGAAATTCGCGTATAACCCGCCAATTAATATTGTTCGGTGGTAAATCGCAATTTAAATGACACTCACGGAGAGACGCATAGGAATAACGCGATGATTCGTTTTTAGATTATGAGCGGAACGAGGAATCTATTGGTTTTACGAAGCTGTGTTTTTTTTTTCATGTCTTTACCCGCAGAAGGAGTGCTCCGATCTCTACGGTCACGGTTTGTTACCGGTAGAAAATCACATCCGGTCGGTAAACTTCAGTGAGGCCGTTTTTCGATTTTCTCAAAAGCGCCTGAAAATATAGGTGACTGAAAAAAAGTCCCGGAAAATTACGTAAAAACGGTAAAAATGTCTTTGTAATTTTTAAACTATAACGGGTGGGTTACAGAAATTTGAAATAAATGTATGTGCAACTGTTTATTATATACTAAGGACAAAAGAAAAAAAGTGTCCGAAAACTTTCTTTTAATTTTGGACTATTTATAGCAATCAAAGGTTTATTTAATTCATAAACGGAGTTGGTTTTGGAGTTGTGTACCTAAAAAAATATTACACCGAAGTTCCGCTCAGAATCGTTTTATCGAATCGCAACGATCTGACGTTGCTTTCAAATGCGTAAAGCGATACACTTTCAAATCTCGTTATCCGAGCGATTCACTTAAGCGACGTTCACGGCTCGTTACCTTATTTTGTTTTGAAAATTCGCGGATCGTATCGAGATTTAAGCGTAATGTACTGCACAGACCGCCGAGTTGAGTTTTGACGGCGCCGTGCTCGAAATGGATTTCGAATAGAAATTTTCAACAAAAAAAAAATAAAAAAAAACGATTTTTGTAAAATAATTTTGCGCGCGTAATAATTTCTCGTTCCCCCTTAATATAAAAGTGACGAGTTGCCTAATCCGTTTGATGAATAATTTATGAAGTCGGAATTTCGAAAAATTAAAATTAACACCGCCGTCGTCGCGTCAGACCCGAGAAAATAACGAATTCGTTGCGGCCAGCAAAGACGAAAAATAAATATATGCGGCGTTCCTACTAATTTATCTACAAAAAAAAAAAAACTTTCAGAGCGTGCTCGAATTTGACGAACAAAAAAAAAACACACACACAACAAACAGAAAAGCAGTTTTTTCGAAAATACCCGAATTATTCTTTATATATATATATACACACGTTTTCCACAATATATATTTCCATAAGGTCGAATAATACGTGCACACGTGTGTGTGTGTGTGTGTGTGTGTGTTTTATTCTGTTTTCGCTGAACAAACAAACTGCACGACGAAACAAAAAAATAAATAAATAAATAAATAAATGGAAATGTGTTTTCTCAGCATCGTATTATAATAATTTCAAACGGCACGCCGGCGAATCCGTCTGCTAGTAATGCGCATTATAGAAATCCAAATTTCTGGCCATACGATCCGAATAACTCGACGAGTAGGTATATGCATATTGTATACTATTCGTGTATTATTCGGGGACAGGACGATTATTAAAATGTCCTGCGGGCTTTACGTTTGACGTCGTTTGCGTAGACATATCTGAAGAGATCTTCTTCGGGTGAAACGAATATTACTCGTAATCGGATGTTTTATTTGTTTTGCGAATTTTTCAAACGCGCGCATAATACTACGTCATGTCTCGGTCGTACTACGAAAATATTATTATTAAATATCAATGATAAAATAATAATATTATTATTGATATGGCAACGCACTGCGGACGATGTAAATGTCGTTTACAGCGGATCACTTGGATTCACTTGTTGTCAGAATTATACGCGTATATTATACGTCGTATTCGAAAAACAATATTCTGATCGAAACTCTGCTTATATTATTTATTTATTGTTATTTATAGTTTTTCAAAACCACACACACTCGAAAACGAGTTATGACAAACGATTTTACAATTATTAATTTTTTTTTAATATTGTTAAAATATTTTGTCTAAGATCGTAATAAATTTTCAGATATTTAATACGAAAGTCGCACGTATTTTGTCAAATTTACCGTTCTTTTTTTTTTTGCAATTTGTTAGTCGAAGAAAATTATTAAGAAAATTAAAAACGTGTTCATTAAAAAAAAAAAGAAATACATCAACGTAATTATATCGTAACATACAACAAAACGTTCTCATCTTTTGACGTGGAAAGTAAAAAAAAATAAAAAAATATTGTTCGACGTGTAAAGTAAATAAATAATTGTCCTTCTACACTGTTCTCGTAGAATATTTTATAAATTTATGTGATCTATATGCCGCTTTAAGTATTATAATTTACATTTTATACGCGTAACTAAGAAAAGTTGTTGAAAAATGTTCCTATCAACAAAGTACGTGCTATAAGCGTTCGCAGCGTTAAATTTCATTTAAATCGCGCGGTTAAATTTAAATGTTAAATTTATGCGGTGTATATAACCTATAACGCGATGTCATATCTTGCGCCGCAAGTATTGTGTCAAGTCGGGAAAATATGATATTTTCAACAAACTCGGAATTACTTTTTAAGACGTTGAAATAAATGCATTTTGACTCGAGTTCAGAAGCTCCATACGATTCCCAGATGCTATTTTCTTGCTGTAGAATGAATTTTTGACAATAAAATAACATCACAAAAATATTGGGTTGAGAATTAGGCGTTCCGTCATAGGTGACTATATAAATAGACACAGAAAATTGAAATGGTTTTTTTTTTTAGTATGTATAATTACAACTTTTATTATTAGACAACGAAAACGTTTTTGAAATTTTAAACTTGACCGACGTAAAAATCGTCGGAATAAACGAGGAAATAATTTACATAAATTAAAACACAAAGCACGTCCTGTGTGTGTGCTGCAATGCTATCGGATATCAGGGATACATTCTACGACCAAATACTGTACAGAAGTACACGCAAAGTAAAACTTCCATTTAGCGGTCACCGAACACACCAGAAATAATGACCGTTATTCAAAGGTGGACGTCCTATAAAAGTTACCTTTTCTATATAAGTGGATTATTTCTAGATTAACTCTGTGTAGGGTTCAATTTGGATTTTCATCATTTAAATACCGCATTTTTTTTTTTTATATCGGTGGCTTAGATTCGCCTGAAATGCGCTCACATTTTTTTCTCTCGTAAAATTTCAAAAACTTGAAGTTAGATGTTTTCGTTTGGTCGACATATAGTATGCGATAAAATATAAAAATACTTAACATAACTTCGATATAATTGTCATGAAAAATTCCGTTAGTTACACTGTACTATCTATATATCTATCTTTTTTTTTTTTTTAGAAAAAAATTTAAGAAATTTTGTGAACATATTATACTACAATTACTTCATTTCTTCGTTTTTATGTATATAATACACATAGTATTATTTAATGATTTTTTTGTAATTTTGGCAATCGTAACAGGAACTGGAACCGGACCAAGAATAATCGGCCAAAAACTGGAAACCTTGTTTAAATCGTGGAACCAGAACCTAATCGACACTATTGTTTTAAATTATTAAGAACCCTGACCTCTTTGAAAAAGTCAATTTTTTTTCGACTATTATTGTGTGACGTTTTCCAAAGTTAATCGTGTTAAAGAAAAATATTGTAGTTAATATTATCATCTGAAATACGTTTTTACAATTTTATAATGCATATATCGACTGTCGGTATTACTTTATTTCCAAAAGAAAGTTATTTATATGTGAAAAAAGAACTTTGATAAGCCCGTTTTCGCGATTCGAACATTTGAAATCTACCCAAATGGTGTGGCTAGTATATTATGCACTTACCGATAGTGGTAATGAGGGTCAACGAGTATAGAAAAGACGAGGCGAAATTCCATCGGTGTCTCCGATCGGATTGGTTTGGTCCTCCGTACTTCCTGATCAAAGAGTCCTGGAACTTGAGTATCTCCTGTTCGGCCAACCTAGTCCAATTGTCCCGGTAAAGGATGTTCAAGTCCTCGGTGATCTTCCACAACTTCTCGACGGTCTGCGCCCTGAGCTTGTCGTTTCGGGCTAGCTGGTACTGTTGCTGGTGCTGAGGTTGCTGTTGCTGGTGTTGTTGCTGGTGCTGTTGCTGCTGCTGCTGTTGTTGCTGCTGCTGTTGCTGCTGGTGATGCTGGTGTTGCTGCTGGGCATTTCGGATCTGTGACACGCCGTCCCGGCCACCGTTTTCCAGCGTCATGAACGTGAACGCGCCGAACATCGTGTAGCCCAACACGATCAGGCATATGCCGGCGCCCGACAGCACTGTTGGGGCTGGATCGCAACAATTGTGTCTGTGAACAGAGTGAAAGGCTTTCAAACAAATCGCATAAAAGAAAAAACACCAACTCACGAATATTAATTATTCACTTGCAGACGACTAATAAGTATGTAAGTTTATCCGATTAAAAGTTGAATTCAGACCATATAGTGGTTACAGCGCCGAGTATTTCTGAGGAAGACGGACAGATAGACCGCAGACGCAACGAGAGTATATGTATATGAGTAGGATTATACGCACTACTGTGTGTCACGAACTCAAAACATGTGTAATGTCAGGCCAGGAATTTGCAGCAAAATGCCGCTATACATATTAAGGAATATCCCACGACTGATTGGTGGTGAATTCTAAATTCCTAAAACTCCCCCTCTCCCCACGCCCATGGAAGTTTCGTTGAGACTTTATTAGACAATATCAACGCGTACGTTTTCTCTAAAATTCATATATCATATTGGCTGGTTAATATTAGATTTTGACACTTAATAGATAATTTATCGCGGAGTACTAGAATCGAGATGACAGCACGCTCATCACTTTCCAGTAAAAGAGATTGATTGTTTATAAACCGGTAACGTTAAAATAATGATTATAAATAAACTATAACATAAATAACGACAAAATATAGTACATTTATATTTCTGATAAATATTAAATTATTTATATACATAGTAATATTTAGTTTAACGATTAGAAACACGTACTGTAATTACAATATTGACAGTTATCGCCGTATATATAGTAAGGTAAACTTTAAATTGTAAAAGTTATATATATATATATATATATATAAAAATTAAATTAAATCTTCATTCAAAAGTTTTTATTAAAATGCTTTAAGATGAGCCCCTTAAAAGTTCGTGTTTCCTCGTCGCACTCTGTAGTTTCTCCAGTAAACGAATCCGTGAAAAATAACGAAATAATAACTCCCGTCGCGAAAACGACAAAAATGACAATGACAACGGATCGTGTTCTGACCTCGTCGTATCCTGCAGAATAAAACAGACTCGAGAAAAGTATCACGAAATTAGATTATTTCACTTATAAATGTTATATAAACGGATTGAGAATCAAATAAACGTATAAAAAAGGATAACGAAAAAATGATGTTTTTTTTTTCACAATCGTTTTTATTCGTGATTACGTTCATCAGATCCCCGGATTTAAGTAAAAAAAAAAAAATTTAATTAATATCAGTAGAGTTATTCGCGCCGAAGTTTTGTAAATTCATTTAAAAAAAAAATATATCAAAGTTTGCACTGGTTCGTTAAATGATTCGCGCTGATCAAGTGACAAAAAAAATCGAATTATTTTCTCAAAATCAAAGTCGACTCGCAGAGAGATCTATAATTCAAATGATGTATAATGGAACACGGCTGATGTAGGAAAAGACGTTTTGCCGCAAAAACGATATTCTCCGTAGCTTATATCGAATATAATACGCGGACAATGCGATGTGATATTGCCGACAGTGGACTACATTCGTATTTTGTCAGAGTTTAAAAAACGGTATTGTTTTTGAAAAATTTTCGACGTCAAAGCTCGAATTTTTCTCTGAAAAAGCATTCGGACTCATCGGCGTTTTTCTCTAAAGGTTATCTCGAAAATCGATTTTTAATATTTTAATTAAAATTACACTAAAAAAAAAAAACCCCCCGACGTTATGTTTCGCATTTTTCAACATTTCTTCCGGTATACTTACAATAAAATTGATTATCAAAGGTCTACTCCCGCGATAACGCAGAAAAAACGCCGACCAATTCAGATCTGTTGTAGAAATTTAATTCGTTCTTTTAGTGATCGGAATTTTCGCCTACCGCGTAGGACTAATAACCGCAGTCTTGCTACGCACACAAAATGATTGAACTCTTTCGAATCATTGTCACGTGCACGCCAGTATGACGGTATAGTATAGTTGAGTCCGCCGAAATATACACTCACACTTTAAATAATTTATTTCTCGCGCCCGCCCTCACGCTCCCTGAAAATCCAATCTTCTGAGTTAAATTGAGTAATTATTCGTTTTTACGAACGACCGTTCCGTGCCGATACCGTCTATTATTGATAACGAGATAAAATTAAAAAATTTAACTGGATCGTTGAATCCAAGAGTGGAACATTTTATTCTATCGTTTAACGGTTTCAGACGTCGAAACTCGCTGGAGCTGTTCGTATAACTATGGATTTAGTGGATACCGTAAAACACTGCGGTTACCCGCAACTGCTGTACCGGACTCGATTTTTTTTATTTTCATAACTCAATAAAAATAAAAAATATATTATTATTATTATTATTCGTATAAAATATAAAGTTTAATAACGTGTCACGGACAGTTTACTATCTCGTATACGATTCACCGTTTTTTTTTTTTTTTTTTTAATATAACGTGTTGATTTTTCTAGGCAACAACGCCAATATTATTTTATTTATTGGGAACAAAAAAAAAAGCCGCAACGGAGTAGAGGAAATAAAGTTAAACTCGCGCGTTTTTCTCGTTCGACAACGTTCTAAACTATAAATAATAAATTTATATTACAATAATTTTCAATAATTTATATTGAAATAGTTTTAAACAACAACAACGATTGGGTATCACGCACGCGGCATATATTTCGACTAATATAATATATTATACTTTATGATTTCACGTAGTGTATCTCGCAGTACCGCGTATATTAAATATTTAAATACAAAGAGTGCTGCGCAATATTACCAGCGACGACATTAAAAATGAACAACAAATCGGATTTAATTAGGTGTTCGAGAAGAAATGTGTATTCCCTATATTATAAAACGTATATTTTTTATGTTACAGTAAACGATGATAATACGTCAAAAAAAAAAACGTTATTTTCTAGTAAATAACAATATGTTATAATTACCCAACGAACCAGTAATCATAGCGATTTATTATTTTTGTGCTTTGATTATTATTATTAATTTCTACACAAGACAGAAAATTTTATTATCTAAATGGTGTTATAAATGGTTTTTTTTTTTAAGTCGTAATCGGTGAGCTCAGTAGAGCACTCTTATAGTTTACTGTAGATAAAATTTCTTTTATATGTCTTTCACGGTACGCATCAGTATCGTTATATCATATTATATTTGGTACGGAAAATGGTTTTCTTAAACACGAGTATTACGTGATGTCAATACTGGTGCCGTACAAAGAAATTTCGCTCGATCTCAAAACTCTTCACAAAAATCATCCGGAGAATAAAAAAAAAAGATAACATTTCGAGAAGCAGCAGGCCGTAATAGTCTTATGCGCACACAAGGCTATAATCAAATATGATAATATAAAGCGCAAAACGAATGAACGCACGTGTCGAGTAGTTGGGAATGTGTATGCAATTCGAAATGCCACATTTTTTTTTTGATGTGAGAATAAATAATATTTAAATACGATTTAGACCATTAACGAATATTGTTTGGAATTAACGTATTAACGTTAATTACTGGATAATAGCAGTTTTAAAAAAAAAGTAAATTATACAATTTATTGCAATATTAATGTTTTCGGTATACAAAATGTAGCTGTAAAAAAAAATTCATTTTAACATGCATTTAACATACGAGACATAAGAGATATTATATATCTCGAATTGAACTGTTTTCATACATAACCGTGGTAACCGCAAAGACGGAAATCGAATTAGCTATTTAAATTAAGAAAACGGAAACGTAGTTCTGTCGATAGGTAATATAATATACGAGTAGTAGTAATAATAATAATATTTTAGCGGGTAAAACGGGTTTTGGCAATAATTAACAAACGGCGTGTAATAAGCGAACCGCGAGAAATAAATCAATAATCTGGACCTCCACATTTGCATAATCGACTTTTTTTTTTATAACAACAAATATTATAATACTCGCCTATATACGTATTATGTTCCATAATCCAGTCGGTCATTCCGAGACTATTCTTGGCTTAGGCATCGATTAAATTTACATACATTAACGTCACGTTATATACGTATTAAATTATTATAATTTAAACAATTAGTAATGGGTATTTTTTTTTTATGACGTACAGCGTACGTTAATAAATTAATTAATTAATTTCTGTTACACGAGGAAATTTCCAATAATATAATCCAATAATTTAATTTAAATTTTGGAAAAATATTTTCTACGAAATTCGTCGCATTGACCCGGCCGATGAAAATTTTCGTCCCTTATATTTGTCGAGTAAAATAAAAAATATATATTTCAATTCGTTTACAATTTCGCGTATTGAACACCGTAAATTTTTTAAACGTATTCAACGAAAATTCGACCACTTGAAAAGGATTCTGAATTCTGAAAACGGATTTTAATCTCGTCCGCGTCTCTTCTATATAGGTTATTGTTGAATCGCTTTCCCTCCTCACTCGGCACAAAACGTCTTCATTCGCATTTCCCGCCTGTCCAGCTGATGCTCGCCACGTTTCTCTAACAAGGCCACTAGGGATACCTTCTCAGTTTTATTTATAACGTGTCACAGCCAAAAAAAACAAAAAAACCACCCGTACTCCACATAATCGTATATTTATTATAATATTTTTTTCTTAATTATCGCTAAAATAATTATTCGCGAATTCAGAATATTATTATTATAAATAGCAAATTCTTTTTAAAATTTTTTTTCCCGTATTCATTGCGAGTTACAGAACCCTACAAAATTAATGCCCAGCTCAATCACTCCATGAGAATTATTTCAGGAACACTAAAATCAACACCGAAACAGCGGCTTCCCGTATTGTGCAACATTTTGCCACCTCCTATACGCCGTAAATCAGCTGGTCTTAGAGAATGGGCAAAATACGCTGAAAATCAATCTCTCCCAATTCATCAAGACACCGCTCACAATGGAAGTCTCAGACTGAAATCTAGAAAACCTCCGCACATAAATATGAGTGAACCTATTGAGAACCGATACAACGGCCTAGCTGAATGGAAATCAGAATGGAATAAATCTAATCCGGACATCCACAACATAATACAAACACTATAGGTAATCCGGAACCGGGATGTCAGCTACCCCGTCGACACTGGGTCGTGCTAAACCGATTACGCACTGGACACGGACGCTGCGACGAGTTACTTTACAAACGGAAAATGACAGACCTCCCAGACAGTGACTGCGGACATCCCTCTCAGACTATTCTCCATAAACTAAAAGATTTCCCCATCCGCGCATTTAAAGGATCAATGCGGGAACTTCACAATTCCACGAATGAAGCAATTAATTGGATTAAAGCCCTCGACATTAAACTATTAAACTATAAAAAAAAACGTACCACTACATTTTATAAATTTTGCAGTTACCAAAAATCTATTCATGTTACGTTTTTTTTTTTTAATTCTAAATTTTAATACAACTAATTTTATTTTATTTGCTTGCGTATAATATAATATACGAGACGATAATAATAATAACACAGAACTCTATACAGATAATGTTATTCGGTTTCTGCAGGTTTTACTACTTCGTATTCGAACTTATAGTTTTACATTGAACTTCGATTTAAAACAAATACGACGACTGGCGCATTCTGATAAAATAACAATAATTTATACACCAGAAAAAAAAAACACACACGCGCAGAGAAAAAACGTTTATAATGTTGTTTATAACAAGGCGGTGGCGTTTGCGGCCTACTATAATTTTGCGAATACGATGGTATATATGCGAAAACTCTAACAGATCCCGGAAAAAAAAAAGTATTACCGCCATGGGACGCCCGAGCGTACACCATAATAATTTCGCGTATATATTATAATACGTTTTTTTTTTTTTTGGTCCGGGGTATTTTACTGTTTTATTTTTTCGACTTTATTTATTAGAGAACCGTAAAATAATATTATTTTTATACGTACGGAAACTTTGCAGGAAAGCAAAGAAGGGATTTTTATCGAGTCACATACGTTATTAGAACCCGCCTTTGCCATTGCATCATTCGAACCGTAGAGTAATATAGAGGTCGCGTTCCCTATCTCGCCTGTACAAAATTTATGTCACCCAATCGTCAGTCATTCGTCCCGGTGAGGAGGCGTTTAACTCGGTTATACGTCCGTTAGATAGCATGTGGATATCGATTCGCTTGTATTAATCATTTATCATTCAGTAACGACAAAATCAACCCGATAATACGTATCGTAGTGCTTACTCTATACCTGCCGTATATCTTGTACTGCAGTTGTACGTCATTTACTAAACGAGGTTTTGAAAAAATATTGAGTTTTTATAATTCTTTTTTCCGTCGCATTACGATAAAATTCAATCGTGTAGCACAATATACAACCACCACAGTGCACACACTTTGTATTAAGTGTATTCGATTTTACTGTTGTCCTTCCGTTTTGCTTCTTAGGACGGCCGTGAAATATACCCGACTAAATAATTGCCATTGCACTCCTTTAGAGCAGCTGAATGCTCCTTATGAAGAGTTGTACGATAAAACGTATTCACTTAGACGATATTCGAGTATAGATCTTTTAATTATACACGCAGGACAGTGGCGTACACACGGGGGGGGTTTTGGGTGTTCAAACCCCCCCCATTGACTTTTTACAAAAATATTTTTCGTAGTGATTTTAGCACCATAGCACCATATTTGGCGCGCGACCGACGACGTCTTAATTTCATAGAAAAATAATTTTTTTTGTTTTCATGACTGTGCAAAATTCACCATTTTACATTGGATTATATATTACACTATACGATCGGTATCGGGAAAGAACGACCACAGCATGTTGCGGTCATATTCCGTCGGTTGCGGAGAATCGGTCTAATGTGATTGCGATAGTGCGTTTGGCGTTTAAATATGTGTGTATTTTGGGTGTTCCCGTTCAATTACCGATCAGGTCCGGTTAATCGGTAACCGACAAAACGCATAGTGTAGCTCCAGCCTAATAATTCTGCTGCTACAAAACCCAGCTATATTTAGTTTGCATTTGATCAGTAACCGTGTGATCCGTGCGCGCTTTTCTGTTTGAAATCACGCAGTCGAATAATATAATATGTTCGTATTTATTGATATTGTCAATTTACCGCCAGCACCGCAGTTATATATTTATTTTTATTGTCAAGTTTTTGGAATTTAGCAAGACTGATATCTTGTGAGCGTTTATAATATTACGATTTACGAATTACGACTTCGCGAATGTGTTTTGTTTTAATATTTTGCTGTTCATTCGTATTTGTTTAAAATTTAAATATCGAAGAGAAATGAAGAGAATAAATGAATATTTTTTGGCGGATAGTAAGAAGAAAAATATGGAACAATTATTCCTTTAACAGCTGAAGAAGTCATCGATGAATTAGGGCAAAAACCAAGGAAATTGGATATTGTATTATAATTATAATTATTATTATTTGTATTATTATTTGATACGTTTTATAAAAATCTTTTCAACTAATATATATTTTTTATATAACCCCCCCCCCCCATTGAAAATTTCTGTGTACGCCACTGACGCAGGAGATGTAAATGCGTTCGCCCGTATGCCTAGGTTTTGTATGTCTGGAAATCATTCAGTTGGTTTCTCTTCCTGGTTTTCTCTGATACGCGAACGACGACTTTCTAAAACATTGGCACACGATTGGACGTTTGATATTTTCAGTAATTTTTATCGTGTCTGTTGACCGTATTAACGCACTTCGTTTCCAACGAATTTCGTGTAGTTCAGGTAGCGTTCTTCGCCCAATCGATGCGGTTCCACTGAGCTTTTGTAGTGTACGGTGCTCGTGCGGCAAGTTATATTGTTGTAGTTACGTATACATTCTCAGGACAGCTATTTTTATTATAGCTACAGGAACGGGGCTTTGCTTGATGAGAATCGGATGTAGCGTTGCTCGGACTACAAAAAGTATCGCCACCGACTTAGTTTTATCGATTTCCAACTTCCAGTCGGTATACCAATATCGACTATGAACTAAAACCAATTGGTTTCGTAGCCGCTGGCGTAGTCTGTGTTACGTACGACAATTGTTTGGAAAAACAAAACCTTGAAATATTGAATGGAACACAAGTTGTTTCATTTGTCACATCTCCGTAAGATACTCTGTATATTTTTTTAATAACATAAGAATTATACAATTTGCACTACACAGTACAATATATTATGCAATTGCGGACTTTAAAATATGTTTTATCATATTTATATGATAAAATAATTTTATATGTTTTATCCTACCTTTTACCTCAATACCTTTGGCCAATCAACCGCTAAATTATATTATGCTAATTATATCGCGCATTTCGCATATAAAAATTACCAAAAATATATCATTTTTTATAGTGGTAATTTAAAATTATTAATACGCTGTATATACGTACACATATTATAAAATTGTACATAAAGCATAATTTATGTACCATTAAAATTAAATCGACTCCTATAACAATATACGGTACTTTGCTTTAATAATAAATGTACTTTACTTTTCGGGGGTTTTTTTTTCAATATGGAACTTTTAAATATTTTTAATGAATTCGAATTTTTTAGTACGCACACAGAAACATAACCGTCGGAGTATTTGTAAAATGTGTTATCAATCCGTTGCTTCAAACTGTCATTCTGTATCGTTGAAATTGTAAATGGTCTCTAAAGAGAATGTTAAAAACGGAATGACTCAACGTGAGACTATTCCAATCTCCGGACCTTCATTGGATTTACGAAATAGTTATTTAAACAACACTATTGAAATGCGTATAGTGGCGACCAGAAAACATCACAAAGCTACGACAATATGCAGTTTGTTTAACACTTAAAATGAAAAACGAACTACGCATGTAAATGGGACAAGGAGACCGCCGTATAATAATAATAATAATAGTAACCACGTAGCGGGAAAAAGTCAACGTATAAGATTAAGAAAAAGAAATAAAAGAGGAATGTTTAGTGTTTACGGAGGTATCACCAAATAAGTGTAGGATGAATCGTTAAAATATCGTAAAAAAGAAAAACAATATTTCTCGCGTTTTGGGTGAAAAACCTAAGAACTTTCAACGCGTTTTTGCTTTAAAAATAACTAGAAACTTCTGAGTGAAACGAAAACTCATTCATTTCAATATCCATGCATTTAAACATTTATTTTTGTAGAAAACAATTTTGAAAATTTATTTTTATAGTCTTGAAATTAAATGGTGTTATTTAACGTATTCGCGTGTACCACGTGCGTACACATACGAGCGTACGACTAAAACGTAATTAAATTGAATCTAGGCCATTACTGGAGATACTCGTACAATGTGTTAAAGTTTGTCTAGAAGTTTCTAAAACACAATGTAACAATAGTATTAACGGAATTACTATAACCTCCCTTGCGGGAGGTCTTGGAATCTTATTACACGTTATAAAGAATGCTCGTATCACAAACGTACACCCGAAGTTTGGCAAAACGACGACAAGCAGTCACAGTCTGAAGTGGAAAAGTGAAAACTTCAAGAATAATGTAAATTATAATACAATGATTTCGCAATATAAGAGGCCCGGTAAGACTGATTTAATAATATATATTTTAAGATAATTCGAGTATGTGTTCCAAATGAAAACATATTATCATAATTTTTTTTTAAAGTTAGCGAACCGCGAGTGCTGTTGATGCCGGATCGAGTAGATGTGGATTACAGAGTTTTACTTTTATTTTGAATTTGAAAATAATATAAAACAAATTATTTTATTCGTAAAACAATTATGATAGTCACTAGAAATGTATTGCTGTTAATCAGTTTGAATAAGATTATCATATTTGAGATTTGTATAAAAAAAATTTTCGAATATACGTATCAGCGAGAAACATAATAGATTTTTGTATAATATGGAATGTAGACTGTCCCAAGAACTTTGCCAGTTTTAATGATATATTAACTCTTTAGATATTGTCATGAAATAAATAAATGTTATTTTTTTAAAAACAGTAAATATCCAGTTATAATGATGAAGAGTAATATCGAGTATATATGGCTATTGCTGTTTTCCTGACAGACAGAATAACAAAAATAAAATTCGAAATCACTTGTTCGCAGACATCCTCGTCAATATTGATTATCATAAATTAAATTTCTCTACTTAATTCCCGTATAGTTATAAGTTTCGCAAGTATTTTATAATATTATTTTTAGAATTGAAAGAAAAAACTAATAAATTCGATTTTGTGGAAATCGGATATGTCTTTAGTATTTTTTTCTTTTTCAAAACTTTATGGGATAATCGATAATGTGTCGATTTTACATTACAATAGTCGATTGCTATCGAAAAATGATGTAAACTGTAGAGTGATATAGGAGCTACATTTGTACACGAAAAGGCTTTAAAATAGACAAAACAGACAATAATAATAGTAATAAATATAACAATATTAAAAATAAATACTTTTTCCGTATTTCTCAGAGTCATAAAACTATCATAACGTTTTTTAGTGAGAAAATTATCCAAATATTAAGTACTCATTTGGAAAATTAATTAAAAAGTAAAAAAATTCTTAACTGACAACTGTTGTCAAACGTCTAATGTTTCTATTGTTTATCCGGTCCGAAGGACCAAGACCAGTTTTAAAGTAACGCAAGCAACTGCTCCATTCTAAATAAAATTAATAATCGGCTCGTTCACAAAGAGAGTTGGTTAAAATAATATTTTCTATATGCACGTTAAGTTAACGGCACCGGCACTTTTCTTTTTAAAACAGTTATTGAAAATTTGTTAGATAAAGAAATAAACACGGCGGTGCATGTGTTTAATAATGAATGTAAATACGACGCATACGTATACACTGCTACAAAAGTATTTATGTCAAATGATTTAATATACCTACAGTATTAGTGGTAGTTATGCTAACTGCAGCAGTCTCGTTTGTGCCCTATATTTATAGGTGTGTGTGTGTATATATATATATAATATACTTACGTTTATAAAACCCCATTTTAGTTTCCCCGAGACGGAACTGTAATAAAATTATTTTGGTCACGTCTTACAACAATAAAAAGAGTGGCGCGTACGTATACAGTACACACTGCTGCTACTGCTATACACACGGTAATTGAAAAACATATCGAATTATATATTATACAGCCATTAGCTAATTTGTGGTGTTTCGAGACTCATTCGCGTGGCAGTGATAATACGACGGTGACTGATTTTCTGCTTTTCTCTAATTAGCGACAAACGTCGTAGGATAATAAGGAATAACGACGCGTTTTCGTGTGGATTCGAACACAACACTAGACTGTACATTGTTTACATCGTGTCGCTCCAGAAAAAAAAATGAGAGAGAGAGACCGAATTCGCAATAATCGTAATATTTGTTCGTGTTTGAGTCATTTAACTACATGTCCTGTAATTTCGAACACAACGCAAATATCGTCTCCTTACCCTTTTTTTTCCTTTCGGAGTATTCGAGACATTCCTGCACGGTCCCCGGTCAGTTTGTGTGCAAGGTCCGTCTTTCCTATTTAATCACGAACGACGTGAATCGACATTAGACTGCGTCTTTCATTGTTTTGCGTTGCTCCTCGTAAACGTCTCGGAAATGTAATGGGTTTAGGTATATACAACGCAGAGAATCATTACGTCTGCAATGATATTCTAAAAGAAATAAAATGAAAATAATAGTTCGATCGATAATCACTTTGTTAACACGAAGCATTCCAAGATATTGTAATACGTATTTTATATATATTGAATGGCACATGAATACACACAATGGGAATCACGATAACAATATATTATAACGTAATTATTAACGTTTGAAAAAAAAATCTGGGAAACTTTAATATAGGTCGGCCGACAATTCGCCGTGAATAAATTTTAACGTACTGACCGAATATACGTATTTCAATTACGAACATAAATAATAAAATAATTTTAATTTAAATTTAAAAAATATACGAAAAGTGATTTCGCGAATATCGATAATGTGTTAAAATAATATAAATTGATAACAATTAAATATTTAATTGAAAATTGTGTACAATCTCTTCAAAAAAAAAAATCTTCAATTAATCTATTTTTATACTCTTCGCAAATGTTTGGCACACGATTCTACCTTTTTTTTTTATTACCTTATTTTTCATCGCCATAAGACGTCCTTTACAATTTTTGATTTCATTTCCATATTAGTTTATGAACACCCCAGACTTTTCAAATATATAAATGTGTCTTTTAAATACTAATCTGTCCCTGCCTCGTTCACTTTTAATGTACATGCAATAGTATTCAATGTGTTATACTAATACGTAGAAAATGAAAGCCAGCGACTGTGTAGTGTCTAGTGCGGATAACGTTATATTCACGATCTCTGTATAAGTACTTGTACTACTTTTGGCAATCGTAATAATACGAGGACATCATACGGATTGAATATGACAAGATAACCTACTATATATGTTCTCAAGTTGGTTTTTTCAATTTTCTGATTTTAATTTTTTTTTTTTAATGGATGTACGTATATCATTTCAAAATAATAATAATACTAATAATATCGAAAAGATTGACTAGAGAATATACGCGTTATTATTAAAAAAAAAGAAAAGACTAACGATGAATATTGTACTTGCAATGAGTTGAGTCAAGCGGTGAATTAATCGCCGTGAATTGTTCCGAATACCGTTGTTATAAGTCAACAATTGATCAAAACCGTCGCAGCTCATAATCTGTTTTTATTAAACGAACGGTATTGAAAACTCACCACGTACAATTATTAAACGAACATTTAACATAATTATCATACGGTATACGTATAGCTTATGTGCTAAAATAAAATCTCTTTTATTTATTTTTTTCAATCATTATTGTGTTCTTCCACAATACGCGTCTGCGATCGCAAATTAAAAATTATGAACAAAAACTGAATTGTATTATTTATATTCTTGAGAACAAATCAATATTATATTCTGTGTCCGCGTCTGCGTCATCTAATCTGTGAGTAAATTCTTTTAGTATTTTCATACCTATAACCTAATCTAACCAATTTATACCGTTATTTATTTATTGTATTTTGCTTTATGAAAAGATTATATCAAATTTATTGCGAATTCTATAACCGGATTTCTCTATATTATTATTAACTAATAAATGTTGTAATAATAATTTCGAAATGTACATTTCGTCGATTGCAGAAATATTTTTACGCATTAATTTCCGCACATTTCGCAAAAAAAAAAATTACAAATGTCGTATATTATAATATTATAGTAGAGAAATTGTCGACTTTGACGTGCAACTGTTTTCGACGCACTCTTAATAATATATTAAAATATTCTTCAATACCTATACATATTCGACGATCACCGGCGACTGCGATTAATAAAAACCGTAATACGCTTGTTCGTTTTTGATTTATTTCCGAACACACGCCGTGCTCATTCTCAACTCGGCTCAATTTTTCTGAGCGTCGCGCACATATTACACAGAACGCGTCGTACCGCGTGCCTGGTTATTGAAAATGCGCATAGCATGCGTGACGATACGTTAATAGGATATTTATTCCTATTCCAGTTAAGACCAGTGGCGCGGATACGATTTTTTTCTGGGGACGGGGTTTCAAAAGAACTTTAAGAAATAACAATATTTTTGTTCTACTGTAATTCCGTTGTTTCCGTGGAATACAATAAATTTGTTAACATAAAAATTTCAGCTCCACGTGCACAATCAACGAAACGAAATTTTTTAATTTTAAATGACAACAACGAGCTTTTTTAGGGTTTGAGTGTAGGGGTGGGAACCCCTTGCACCCCGCCAACGTATGTACGCCACTGCGGTTACGACTGTATTGTGCCCGTAATAGTCTTGTATCGGAATTTACACGTTCGCTACATTTGTAACATAAATTGTAAGTTATCGTACAACAGTCACGCGTGTGCATATAAACTTTAACTCCTCAGTTCCACAATAAAATAATCGCGTTTCAAACGGAAATTTACTTGTGCAACCAAACAACAATAACTTATCGGGCTATTCTCGTAGCACAGTATATTGTTATGATATAGCGCTATCCATAGCACGAGATCTATCTAAGCTCGGTCCGCACGTATAATTCTTTTTTTTTTTTATGAGCTCGCAAGATCGGACTTTAAAGAAGTCAATGTAAGATTTACGATCCGTCGTGAAAAAAACCATCTCAGGTCTATTATACAGGACGCATGAAAACGCATTTTGGGATTATTATTATTATCTTAATGTATTTCCCAAGTCCGCGTGATTTGGATATTAATATCGAAATCCTCCTCCCCAAACTCGTCGCTTTACACCATAAATTGAATATTGACATTGAAAATTAATAGGGCTGCAGACGGTTCAATATTGACGGGATTGGAAACGAGTATTTTCTCTCTCTCTCTTCGTCTTGCGCACACGAATCATAGTAAAATAAGCGTTTCGTACTTCCAACGTACCGACCGACCTAGTGATGCGATATAGATTCTGAAAACAGATTTGAATTATTCGTGAATTTTACTATAGAATGACCCAAACGTCGTTTTTTTTTTGTACTATCTGCAACTACCTTAATAAAAATACATCAAAAATAATGAGTGGTAGAAATGATGTCCGTAGAAAAATAATTTAAAAAATTACATAAATACATAGTCACGGAGACTCCTTATGGGCTTCCCGAAATCGTTGCAGAACGTGAAATCGTCGAAAAGAGAAATATCGTTTTTGGGCGTAAGCAGTACCGCGCGTGGTACTTTAGTGGCACACATTCATTTCGTGCAGGACGACAGTGGCGCACACTCATTTCCTGTAACGGATTTCAAAATGTTGATGCTGCCTACGTTAAATTTACCACAAAAAATCAAATTTCGAGTGTCAATTTTGTTACATTAAATAACATTCGTAACAGTTTACAGTGTGTAAACTAAAATATTATAACATAAATGATTTATTTACGAATACATAAATGTCACTCAATGTCAGACGGTTCAAGCGGTATCCACGATAACGGGACACCAAAGTCTGTTGTAATATACACCATTATTTTAGATTCTGCGAGCGAAACTAGGAAGCTGTTCGCTTTACAATGATGTTTATTTTTATTTTTTATATATAAAAACAATAATGCTCGCATGATCCCGTCACGAGTTACGTTCCGGTAGCAAACTGTATCTTGTTGGTACATGATTCAAACACGTTTTTCGATTTTCTCAGTAGTTTCCTTGCGCGTAATCAAATAAAAAAAAAACCCCCCAAAAATTAGAATAAAACTAGTTTCTCGACAGTATTTAAACGCAAACACGGAAAAATTGTGTTAAAAACGGCAAAAACGCGATTTTATCAAAATCCGTTATCGTATATTGATAGTAATTAAATATTACACCGAAGCTCCGTTCAGAATCGTTTTATCGAATGCAACGATTTATCGCTTTCAAATGTATATACATATAGTAATAACAAAACTGTAAAACTTTACCCGAGTATAATTCGTACTTAAGCGATATCCGCGACGCCCGTGGATCGTTATACCCCCTTTTTTATTATTATTGTTAAAAAATAATTTTCATAGTCGTGTAGACCTGTACCGCTTCCTGTGTGCAACTGCAGGGCGAATAGTTTATAAACTAAGAAACTTTTGTTATTTATACGTTTTTTACGTCCGGATTTCTATAAGTCCATTAACGACACGCAGTAATATAATATGTACGCGGTCACCTCCACGTGTTTTTTATACACTGGCGCACGTCGCTCTTAATAATATGCAAAACAAACCGAAACATTATAAATTATTATGCTATATTATTATAAATCGCTATACTATATACACGCAGCCGTGCCGCAGACGATCGAGTTATTGAGCGTTTTGAAAACTAATAAATCGAGTTGAACCTCTTTAATGGCCCCCGACAAAACACCTGAACCGGAACGGACTGTAAATTATATAATATTTACTCAGCGAGCTGAATATTATAATAGTACACTATATTACTGCGATAATAATATTGTTTTCGCGTATTCGTTTGCCGTAAAAATGATTGAAAAAAAAAAATTAATAAATACTAAAACGTTTAAATGTTATTTGTCAAATATTTATGGCTACAAAATTTTTAAAATTTTACCGTAATTTTACAGAATTTATAAAGAAACGTGTAAAAATTTATAAAAACGTTTGTTGTTTAAAACAAAGTGTCTATTATTTCACGGATTATACTATACGACGATACGTACTACATCAGCACTGCAAATATCCCCTCATATAATGCAACGCTACACGCATTAATTGAAAATATATTTCAAAACTTTTGACGATTTTTACCAAACATATTCGTTAAATACACTATAATTTCTCGGTATATTAAATTTCGAATAATTGTTCGAAATTGAATAACGTAGAAATTTAAAAAGTTAAACGTGCGCGCAAGTTGTTCTATAACCTTAAGAAAAATAATTCCCAACACTGATCACTCGACCTCCAATACTAATCGTTTATAATTTTGTACAAAAGTTATACGAGTCAAGTTTGCACCATTCGTATACATTAATTTTATTCGAAAAGTTTCCGAGTATTTTACGCGAATTACTAATTAATTTACTGAGCAGCTAATTTTCGATAAAAGTTTTAAAAAAGATAAAAGTTTGATATTTGAATACGAAACGTATTCCGTAGTTGTATAAATGATAGCTCAACGCAATCTGTCGAATATTAAAATATCAATGATTAATACAAACTTTAAGTCTTTACACACACACACACACATTTTATTCTGCAGAATAAACGTTTATCAAATACTTATTGGCCAATAAATATTTAAATTCAAATAGTTAATTTATATTTAAATTAGTACAAAACACATTAAAATATTTAGAAATAACGAACAATTATTGAACCGACAGTGTTTGTTTGGTAATTTTTATTAACTGGACAATAATCGTAAACCGTACAGATAATAAAACGCTATATTTGTAATTTGTTTCTTTTATTTTTTACCGTGGTTGTTTAAGTATTTCAATATTATTTGTATACTTTGTTGATATAGGCCAGAATTCCAGTTTAAAAAAAAAATTTATTCACGTTATTATAATTGATTTTTTTTCGTATTTACATTCAATTAAAAATACGTACTACACGCAATTCAATAAATCACATATATATTATATATAAAGTACGTTTAAAATTGCAGAATTAAATTAAATTAATGATATACTCGTAGGTTCTCTGATTGACAAGAAAAAAAAAATCAATATATCAAGCAATAAAGAAAAATTTTAATTGAGTTTGTAAACTATATCAGAAAATATATTTAATTTTCATTCAAAGTACTTTAGTAACGCAAATTGTACGTGCGTACAGTACGCGACGTTAAAATCATTTCCTAATAATAAAAAAAGCTTATGCGCAAACATAAAACGTTAAATTTTTTTTTATAAAAAAATAAATATATATAATATATATTCAATAATAAAGAAAAAAATTCCGAGAAAAACTTTATTTATATACATAAATCAGTCTTTAATATAACGTGTATAATGTATATACGTAGTATCGCGTTTCGAAAGGAAAACCGTTGTAATTTTGCGTTTTGTTGTTTTCCAAAGTCCGATCGGTTCGATTGTTATTAAAATAAAACATAAAGGCGTCGTCGCTTTCCTAGGATTTGTATACGTTGCTGATTTAAATCAATTAAAAAGGGCTCGTAATTTATACTACCTACTTATTATTAAATCCTAATATGTAGCTGGTATACTGAATAATAACTGTAGGAAATAGTCAATTTAATAAGCACATTACCACAGTGAATATCGAGGAAAAATATTAAAAACTTATATTCATTGACATTCGCGTACTAATTTAGTAAAAAATTTAACTGAATAGGTAGGTACTTAATCAACGTGTCCATTGGTTCGTACTTCTTTGACCATTTGTGGCATTCTTGGAATGACGCTGTAGCAAGCCGCATATTATTCGTGGTGCCAGGGCGGGGCAGTGAAATGGACGATTTTAAAATAACTAGGAAAACCCTTTTAATGATGTTGACGTACTGTACAATTTTAAAATTACGTTCTACGCATGTAGAAGGGTTGCATTCGCTATAAAAGCACTTTATCTAAACAGTTGTAGTTTCCGAATGGCATTATTGCGCGAAACAGGAATATTTCATCCCCCTCCCCACTCGATTTAATGGCTTGTGATTTTTTTTTTCCTGTGGGGGTATATTACCTGAGACACTTGATGAAGAACGAATAATAGAGACGAGGTGACACAAATCTCTTCAGAAATGTCACGTCCAACTTTCAAAAACGCCACGGCGAACGGTCACTTCGAGGTGGACGACGCCATCTTGCGTCGTTATGAAAATTAAATAAAAAAACTTTTAGGTAAGTAATGTTGGTTTATATATATATATTCAGGAGGTATAAGTAAATTGATGTGAACTCAAAAAAAAACAACTTTGACACCACGGACCACCGATGCTGCTGCTGACCCACTGCAATTCTCGAGACAACGCCGTCATATTGATAACCTCATGACGATAAAATCATAATACATAGTGTGACCTGCTGACTCGAACCGAGCCGATGTACGTTATAAGTACACGGACGAACGGCATACTTGAACGAACTCGAACGTTGTCAATATTTTGCGCATTGCGATCACGTGTCTATTATACGTACATGCACACGACGACGACATAGTCCGGCCGGTTGTTTCGTGTTTTTTAGGCCGATGGTAAATATAATAATTCGTCGTGTATACAAAGGGATCCGCCGTCGTATATATATTATTATTATTATTATTATTATGTAAAATATATACAGGAGGACTCTGCCGCAAACTTCTCGCGTCCGCCAGGCACTTTGAGCAGCTCGGAAAAGGTCGGAAAAGGATACTTTTTGGGACGCATGTAAATCGGTTCATTGCGCGAGCATCGATTACTTCGCGGATCCGCGGCGTAAACGTGTGCACATTTTTTTTTTTTTTTTTAATATCATAAAAATACTAATAGTATTAATAATAATAAGCCCAAACCGGTGCTTCGCGTTGCAACTACGAAACGTTCAAAGCGAGTTATTTCGCGACACCGTGCCTGAATCGATTTAATTGAAATACTATATATAGAAAAAAAAACCAAAGTTTATGGTCTTACAACAATAATTATTTATAACTCCCAACCGGCGCTTGAAACCGAGTTGAAACGTCATTCCTTTTTTTTCCCCTTTTTATTATAACCGGTATTTATTTAGATTATTTCGGTCAATAGTATAGATTATATAGATATTAATATTTCGACTTTTAATTTATACACTGCAGATTTGAAATGTTCCTATTTTGAATATTGGTTTTTCAGCGATTCGACTTTTTTTTTTTTTTTAATACAATTTCGAATATCGTTTTTATGATTTTCGTTTTAATTACGTCAATGTTTATAGTAAATATTTCATTATAACGCCCATATAACAGCTAAAGTTATAATATTTAAAGTAGTAATATAATATTTTAATTTTTTTTTACAATAGTTTATTTTTAGTGTTACACTATTATTCGATGGATATCTCAGTGATTATTTTTTCAGTCTTTTTCGTTAAAATATTTAGAAGTTTATGAAAATATCACAGAAAAAATATAATACAAAAAATATTATTTTCAATCGGTTCGAAAAAAAAAAAAAAGGCGACTCCGTTTACTACGATTACGACATACAATCTGCACCCGTCAAACACATACTCGCGTGTATATTACGTAAAACCCGTTGTTTCCCTATACTTCATCCGTCCTGCACAATTCGAAATCGTGACCCGTCTAAGGTGGTTTTTCTCACTGGGAACACATTCACCGCATTTTGCGAAGAGCCGTTCTAAAAACGAAATATATAAAATATTATTTTTCACTTTACACTCTATGTCGTACATACATCAGATAATCCCGCTTCGTGCTCTATTTGTCCGTTCGATACGCCAAAAATGTTACAACGGCGACCCAAGACGTATTTGAAAATCACAACTAGGTCGTGGAAAAGAAAAAAAAAAAGGAAAAATCCGACTAACCCTGGCAAGAACGTCGCATGACCGGTCAGCGACGTCGCGGCAGGGCCGGGTGCCAAACGATTTTTCTCGTATTTTATGCCTTTTTTTCTCTCTCTTCGAAGCCGTTTTCATCGCACACAAATGTCTATGAAGTTGCTGCGACTCGACATAATGTTTTGGCATGCGCGATCGACGTATTTTGTGTAACGTCTCTAGAGTACCATTAAACCTGCGTATGGTCGATCGGTTACCTGACCTGGACGAGCACATCATTATACATAATACATACGAAACCAACGGTCGAACGGCATTCCATTAAATTTAACCTCCGCGCTAAAGTAGGTACGTGTCCTAAAATTATATGAGTAGACATGAATGCATTTCAGTAAGTCTGAAAGAGATTTAAAATTATTCGTTAAACTATTATAGCTCGGTGTTTCGAACACTAATAATAAATATATAGTAGGTAGGTATACACCAAAGTCTATTGACCGTTTACACACATCTTCTGACTTCATATTTAACAATACATTTTCAGTCAAGAATCCAAAATCGTACATTACATTTCCCACTCGTTCATATCGCCAGCATGAACTTGTAATAATTGAATGGATAGCGAGAAAAAACATTCTATTCTTTACTCTGCTATTAGTTTTGTTCTGTCGTTTTTGCTCACCAGAAATTTCGTTTAGCGATTCGTTTGCGTTATAATTTGAAATTTAGAAGCTACATTATATTAAAGATGAAATGTGATTTTGCAATTTCGCATCACTTTCTTGTTCTGTGCTTTTGGCCTAGGCAGTACTGGACGATATTCTAGAAACGTATCAAAGAAAAACGTAATATGTTTAAGGCATATGGGAAATAACTGTAGGTAATACTCCTACGTAATTAGAATAATTCTGAATCAAATAACATACCGAGATCTTTAAAAGTGATACGAGCTTACGATTGAAATCTTCATATGAACAAATAAAAACAATGTGGTTTTTTTATAAAAACCCAGTGCATATATTTATCGATATATCTAAAGGTAAATGGCGTTTGAATAATTTTGAAAATTATCAAATCGGTTTGCAAATGTAGAGTATTTTAATGAGATTTTAAGATATCCAAATGTTATAGTTTCATCTGCAAATAGACAGATTTATGATCATTTGATTACGTTTGGAAGCACGTTTTTAAAGCCAAATCAAAAAGTAAAGTAGACACGTGTTCAGCTCATTGGAGAAATCCAAAATAAGTATTAAACTGAGGAAATCCAAAATCCAAAAATGCTTAACTATACATTAATAATACGGTTCGAAAATAAAGAACGAAACCATGAAAGTACGGAACTGGAGATACTGATCGCTTGAAGTTTTATAAATAATATATCAATGTGGACATTATCTAAAGGCATAGTGAAATCATTACGAATTATGTCGGTCCGAGTCTAGGAATCAACAAAGAATTAAATATATATATATTATAAACCATATTAATAGTAGATTATTACACGCTTATCGCTTAGGTGGAAACAATATTTTAAACATCCGCAAACCGTACTGAGGAGATAATAAAATAAAAGATAAAAATCAATAAAATTTAAAAAAAAAAAAACTAATACGCTTTATTGCTTTGAAAAATGACTCGAATTGGATTTGTTTTTATTATAACTAAGGTTTTAATTAATTAAAATAACGTAGTACCTATAATTAAATAATTTACAGCTAAAAGATTTAATTATACGTTCGAAGAAAATCGAGCCATTATGAACAGGAACAGCAAGAGTATAAATTATTATTCTTATATTTTTTCGAATATTTACCATAAAATGAAAAATATTATATAATACACATTTTTCCCCAAATTTTATATTTATACATTTCCTATGTTTACTATGTAAGCAGGTATTTTCTCCCGTATCCTCTATGAAAACAAATTTGTCCGCCATAAAATTTCAGAGCCAAAATGAAATATTCAGTAATCCAGGACAATAAATATACAGTACCAATGCGAGAAGGAAATTAAACTGTAAACGTTAGGAATTTTAGAAGCTGCAATTTTTTTCACGCCTAGTAAATTATATCATAAGTTACATATGATGACGTATATACACGACTGTAAATTCGAATTTATTTCGAGTTCACTTTGAAGATTCAGTAGGTTTCAAATACTATATATATATGTTTCATATATATTTCAGAGATAAATGTGTTTTACTAGAATATTCTCATTGATGTGTTGTAAAAATATTTTGCTTTTTGTAAGTGTTTAGCGCCAGATTTTCTTTTCCGTTTCAACGACAAAGTCCGTATAGTTTAATATGATACTTTTATTCATTCCAATATAAATTCGTTAAATATATAATTATTTGTACGCCGAAAACGTTAACGACAAAACTAATATAAACGTTTTGATAGAGTTCGGCTTTAGTACTTTAGGATTTTAATAAAGCGAAAACAAAAAATAAGATTCGCGAAATTACTGATCGACGTACGTGTAATAAAATACATAGTTTGGGCGAGATTACGAAAACAGTAGAATGACATGAATAGAGATGTAGTATTCTATTAAAAAAAAAAAAGTACCACAATAAGGGAAGGAGAGGAGTTCTGAAAGAAGCCCAATTTGTATACAGTTATTTTTAAAGTATTTATCCACCACAGAATACCGTTACACTTGTATTCCTATCCAAATACTATTCCGGTTAAGAACGTGTCACGAAATGAAATGAAATTTTCATTATTTTTGACATTTTTAACGGTATACTAAATCCTTTTCATTGTTGCCCAGTCTAATAATCCCCTTCCCCAGGTATTATATAATACTGTCTTGCTACGATATACCTCGTTAAATTTTAATTCGTAATTCCGTCACATAAATTTCGTTTTTATCATTCTCAGGTCCGAGACGTTATATTATTTTTTCTCCGTTTATAACAACGAACGTATTATGTCCGGTTAATTTTAAACATTTCGCAACGTTTTATGGATTTATAATGCTGCGACGATATAGTGGAACTCTATCTCTACAGACACCGAGTGTCTACTCAAATTGTAGAGGTATAGGAGAAAAAATGTTAAAAATAAAATGCGTAAATCTTAAAACGAAACTATGTATTCCGATCGATTCTCGCGTTTTTAAGGTCGAGACGCGATGCGTCTAGAACGTTGCGGTTATCACACAAGACTCTATATTTCACTTTTAAAAATATATTATAATAAAAAAAACATTCGAAAACCTTTTCGTTACACATGTTGTACATTTACATTTTAAAAAAAAAGGTTCTATAGAAGTACTAAACAGAACATTTATTTCCCAAAATTAAACGTATAATCACTTTAAAAAAACCAAGAATAGTACCTGACCATTTGTAAGTGAACGTAATTGTGTGCTGATTAAAATTCAAGTAATCCACGAAATAGCTTATATATATATACGATTAATTGTTGATAATAAACCAAACAAAATAACGAAGTAACAGATTTAACGTTCCAGTTTTCGAAGCGCAGTGTTCTATTTTAAAATGGTTAACGGCCACCGGATTACGACACGAGTGATACCATTAACGGAAAAGACATTAACCGTTTTAATTAAAATTTAAAACGTCAACACACAAACGATGTTTTTATTCCATTTTCACTGTGAACTTTATCACAACGAAGCAGAAGTTACTTAGGAGTTAGAATCAATAAATTCGAGAAAACAAGTGTGTCTATGCCTAAAACCGTGTTCCATAACCTAGATTATGAAACGTAAATCATGATTTATTATGAAAAAAAATTATTATTGCGGTCGATTTCAACGAACTCCGTAGTTTTCTATAAAAAATTACTTTTACTTTATATTGTGTAACTTCTTTAGGCTTTTAATATAATTTCGACTTCAAGAATTACGACTCGAATTATTACGTACTCGGCTCGATTTGTGTTCTACACAATTTAATAAAAACACTTTGTTGAAGATAAAGAATGGCTTACGGATAAAGGCCGAGACAACGCGTTTTCGTTTCTTTCATATCCCCCGTGTTCATGATTGACTTACCGTATTCGTGTATAATAATTTATTTCGTACCGTCTACGTTGTCTACATTTATTTTTTTGTTTTTATGGGAAATTGTGTACACGAGGGAACGCGCGGACTTCTAAGTCAGGACGGGGAGCTAAAGCTCTTCTCCTCAAAGGTTTAGTTTCGCGAAAGATAATCACAAAAAAAAACGCTTTCTGTCCGTTCTCATCAAAACTTTTTTTTCTTTTTTTTACCTCAACCGGCTTAAGCCGGACTCCTTTAAGAAATATTTTCTCGCGTCGGGCCGTATGGTATACACATACTCCGCGCTACCGCCGTTAAAACATAATATAATGCTCTCCGACTTATTCGTGTCCTGTCGTTTCGGATTCCGCCGTCACGCCTGGCGTTTTTGGCCTCCGCGAATTTCTTTTCGGCGATTTTATATTCTAACAAAACAAAGTCGCATTATCCGAACAAATCCAATACGCGTCGGTCTACACGAGCTGTTGTATGCGATATATTAATACGATAGACGACACGGTTACACGACGATTTACACTTCGGATCTGACAAAATAATGTCTATATTTTTCCTAATAGTAACCCAGTGGCGGGGGCTGATGAGGTTGCAGCCCCCCCCCCGAAATTTAATAATGCTTACATATATAATATAACAGGTATTTTTCTGGAAGATCCTTTTTAAGCCTCTGTATGAAAAAATTATCAGCATCAGCACCTGTCCCCCAAATAAAAATCCTGGCTACGCCACTGTAGTAACCAGCCGGCGAGTCTCCGCGAAGTCGCGTTTTTTAGTTCATTAGCCTACTACAGTCCGTTGAAATCGTTTATATTTGTCCGTCGTTTTTTTTTCTTTATGGCGAATAAACCGATGCGACGCGTTTGTATCAAGGAGTTCTGTGTGCCAAAACTTGGGATATCGGCGGGCGAAACGTTTTAAACGATCGAAAGAAGGTGCAGCAATAAACCGATTTAAAAAAAACCCCCACTTGGATGACACAAACGATTTTTAGAAATTCGTACAAATGACGATTCTCGATCCGGTATCGAATCTTATAGAAATGACGAAATGACGTGATCTGCGGATTAATTCCCGATCAAATAGACGGATTCGAACAGTTTAAACGTGAAAACTTGAAGCTTAAAAAATTAGGTTTTTTTTTTAAATATGGAATCGGTTGTTGCGGATACTTTTTTCTTGGTAATATTGAAATTCCGACATTTGTAATCACATCGCTTAAACTAAAAAAATATTTATAGTAATTATATATTACTTTTGGCGCAAAAATCAAAACGGTTTTCCACGCGTTTTTAATTTTCATCAAAAAAAAAAACCCCCCGTCACCGTGCTTAATTACTTGTCCACTTACGCGGGACATGAAATACGCGTGTATATATTTAAATCACTAAACGGCGCGAAATATAAAAAAAATTTAAAAATCAAATTAAAAAAAATTATTATTATTATTATTATAAACGTCTTACGGATCCGGCGGCATGATGTAGTGAGATGCGTCGGACTGACCGCGGCGTCCCTGCGCCGTCGTCGACGTCGACGTCGCAGCTGCGTGACCAATGTTACGGTTGTTTTCGGCGGCGGCGGCGGCGGCATGGTAGGCCCCAGGGCTGTTTGTCATTCCGGCACCGCACCACCGCTACGGCATCGCTCGCATCGACCTCGCGACCTGCAAACAACAACATTATAAATTATAATATTATCAATTATTATTAGACTCCAGTGATTTTTTTTTTTCGATTTTTACTCATCACAAAAATAAGACCGAACGCGCTACAAGAGCAAAACCCATAGAAAATAAATATATATATTTACTCCTATATTGAACGTTCACGGGGTAGCGGTCCATTTTATAGAAGAGAAAAGTCACTATTAGAATGGTTCTCTTTCTCGCGTGGTCTATATTTTAAGGTTACGTAATGAAATTATTATATTTATTATCTATGGAAATTATACACGGTGATAACGGTTATTATCAAATTTTTATATTACGTATATTATAATTAAAAGTAACGTTGCCAAAGCTTTCTCTGATGACTGGAATACCTGACTTGACTACTTATTTACTTATTACTTAATTAGATCAATCCCGCCCATACTAAAGTGCTTATATTTGCTATTCGTATGTTTATATTTATTATTTATTATCACATTGTGGCATTTTGTATGCATGGAAGAAACAGTAACTTGATAATGGAAGAAAGAATAAGCGAGCCCAAATAATTCTTATAAAATGACCGAAAGATAATATCGGTTATAATGATGGCTGACCATCTATCGTGATCGAGCGTTTATAGTGCTTAGCTGACGACAAACTCGGTCGTTCGTGTACAGTGTAAACGAGCGTACAACGAGGAAAAATGAATTTTACGTTCATTTTATTTCATTGAAATACGCGAAATAGTATTATTATTAATAATAACAAAATAAATAAATAATAAAGATTGCATACGCGTATACAAACGGTCGCTCGGTCAGCGTCAAAATAAACACCCGTATATACCGACATACGTGCGCGTCAGCCGATCGTTATAAAACAGACAAGAAAGTAGTCACCAGATAGCGCTACGACACAACATAAAGGGAGTGGCAGAAAAGCGCTTATAAATAGTGGTCCGAAACCATCGGACCGCTCAGTGTAGTCACGGCAGTCAAGCGTGAACAACGTAGTTCGCGTCTGACTGCGGTGTTGTGTGTATGTGTGCCACGCCCTCTATGTTGTGTCGTAGCGCTATCTGGTGAGTACTTTCTTTTCCCGTTTTATTGTTATTTCGTTTACGTTTCATGCACGTCGTTCTTCCTTTTTCTACATCTACATTTCGTCTTGATACATTAATAGATCATTCTTTTCGGTTAGTACTCATCGATGTGGATATTTCATTGGCAGAGGGTTGACTTTATTTTCCCCCCCTCTTGAACATCATATATAACCGCCACTGTGTGTGTTCGACGAAAACGAATCGTTTTAAATCGTTTTGAACGCAAAAAAAAAAAAATCCGAAATCACCCGACACAGCTGTTTTGCCACTTGTATAGTGTGCGATCGTGTGTTATGTAAAAAAATTCGCATTATGTATTTTATTAGGTATATTTTAATTTTTTTTTATCTATCGTTACATTTCTATTTGTTTTAATTTGCAGTTTTAAAGTGTTTTTTTAATCCCGTCTACACTTTTTAAGTAAAAAAAACGACTTTTTTAATATATATCTGATTTATATAATGTATGTTGAACGAAAATTAAAAATTCCTAGTGCAAGCGCAATATTTGGGCGTGTTTACGGGTCGCCGCACAAGTCCAGTACGCGTAATAATTCAATAAGGAACCCGATAATAATAATAAAATATTTAATAAACGAAATAAATTCTAAACTCCGAATATGTTGCGTAATAACGAATTTGATATTCATTTTATCGACGTACAGATACATCGTATCCGTGAAAACGAAAATTGTAAATAACCATAATAAATGTGTTGTAATTGTTGTTCTCCTCGGCTCGTACGAAAACGTTAATATTATATAATGAGAATTATCCGCGATATTGAATTTGAATATTCGCTCTTTAATTGAAAATTCCGCTATTTTCCGAACGGATACAATATTATGCGATAATAACGACTGAAAAAAAAAATAATTAAAAAAATCGCTCTTTTTACAACAATCGCGTTATTAAAATGACGTGCGACGAGGAGACCTCCCGATTCTAAAACGTACTATGGGCGTTCCAGGAATTAGAAGATAATCGCATGCACATGTCAATGTTTCGAAAGATAAATAATTGTATACTTGTAACAGGACGATTTAGACATAGTTTACCATTTAATACATAATGGATAGGCCATATTCGTTATCAGGCGTTCCCGAATCTTCTGTCTCGCTCAGCAAATATTTAGATAACCGATGCGTAGATAACAGAATGTACTCTTTTTCAATTATTATTTCATGGAACAAATTATTATTATACCATGGAACAAAAAATAATTTCTTGCTGAGTAGGATAGAAGATTTGTTTTTAATATTGCTATCTCTCTTCTTTATTCAAGAACGCTGCCCATTACACATATTGTATACACATGATGGCCTATCTATTATGTATTATCTACGGATTTAGACCTAAAAGCTAGACAACAATTCTACCACTTGGAAAAAACCAAATTTAATTTTGAAAAAAGATTTTAAATTGTCAGCGTATTTTCTAGGTCATGTAGGAAGTCGACTTTTGATTAAATGTTTCATTACTTTTTTAAATTTACTAATGACAAACGTACAAAAAAAATAAGAAATTTAAAACAAATTGAAAAATAGTTTCAATTAAAAAATTAAAAATAGACTGCGTAGAAAAAAGGTCGAAAATTTTAAATCTTTTTTTCAGAATAATACACCGTTTCCAATCCCCAAAACATACGAAAATTTATTATGAAAATTAGCTTTACTTGCAATACTTTTTTTTCTTATAATATAAACGTAGATATAACAAAAAGTGTCACAGAACTAAATCTAATTTTCGTGGAGTTTTAGCCATTATGTTGAGAATATCTTCACAATTAACTCGTACGTACATTTAACGATGTTACTCCGTTTAATCTTTCTTCGTCTGTTTTGTTACGTAAATACGATTTCAATGCACAAAAATGTGCACAATATGTATAATTTTATTTTACCCGTTTAAATTTTTTTTTTTTCAAATTAAATTAAAATTAAAACTTGTAAGTATTAAATTTTTATTTCGCTTTAGCCGGTGTCCCGCAAACATAACGTAATAATATTATATATACTTGTCGATTAAAGTATAACATTAAAATTAAAGAAGTATATAACCACGCAAAAAAAAACCAAACATTTTGGGGGGTGATTGAACACCCAAAAACGCCCCCCTGAGTACGTGCCTGGTAAATATATCGTATATTCGAAACAATTTTTTTTTCCGAACCGTTAAAACCAGGGCTTGAAATCGATTTTCAATATCGGTGAGAAAAACCCGTGCCGAAATCGAAATATCGTTATAACTCGAGTTCAGTACAGTACGATATGGTACTAGACATCAGCAGTGAATATAATATATATTGTAAACCATTTACACCATTTATTATTGCGCGCAAGCTTTTGAAATAATCGTCTCGCGGTAGTGTGTAAGACACACGGCGTATACTACGTAAGCCGGTTACAACCGTACAATATATTATTATTATTATTATGATTAAGTTAAACTCTATACGTATGTGTTCTTTACGTGACGTTTTTGACTCTGAATCTAAAGTATGACTGCAACCACAAACACTACAAACACTACTACACACCAAGTGCAGGGCTCGAAAGTTTGATAATACCTAACCGTGACTTTGTGCTATCGCGGCAACAACTCGTATTAAGTCGGTACACCAGCAATTTACGCGTATATATAACATTATGCTGCACTACATAAATTTAACGTTAAATTTCTAGATACGCGCGTCGTACATTATTATTATTATTATTATTATAACTCGGTCTATGTATACGACACGACGAACGCAGTTTCGGCGTACTCGATTTTCGCGAATTCTTAACGATAACAATCAAAATAGTTTACGCGCACGTACTACGAATACATAATAATAATAATAATATGGTTTCTATTCCTCGAGCCCGTCTCACCGCGAATTCCCGCACGACGAGATCCGAAAAAGGAATTTTCGAAATTGAACTCGTTCGCTTTTAAATTGCGCCGTCAATCGATTTCCGAGCGTTTTTAAAACGGAAAATTTCAACGGAAATTTTACGCGCTCGATATCAGCGTGTGTCGCAGTGGCGGACCGAAGCCAGTGGCGTATTTAGGCAGGGGGCCACCGGGGCCCCCAATATAGGTCCAAGCTGAGAGGCCACAAGAGGATCTTAATTATTACGTTAAAAAAAAAAACTCTGAACTTTTTTTTTTTTCTATAATATTTATATTGAAACTAATTTAATTTAAAATACCAGAAAATAAAAAATAAATAAAATAATGTACAGCGATGGCGTTTATCAAACGGGCAGTTGATTTTAAACATTTTTATTTGTATTTTTTGCTTTTAGAATCACCATTTAACAATTAATATTCTTATTATAATTTAATTTTTGTGATAAAGACGGCCTTCGTCTCTTATTGGCCCTAGGGCCACCGAGTTTCACGCTACGCCACTGACCGAAGCCGCGCAATAGTTACGGCGAGAAACAACGAATTATTCCCGTGGAACAACGCGCCTCGTTTTTGCATTTCAGCGCTCGACAATTTTAGCGAAACACTTTTTTCCCGACGACGAATTCCGATTAAATTTCTTTGCGCGCCTCGTGTTAATGAAACGCTTCTGATTTCAAATCGACCCGTTCGCCGCGACGTTCCGGTTAAATGATGCGTGAAATCCTCACGTCGTGCAGTGTACGAGGTGAGACCTTCGATCGGGTGGACAAACTTCTGACCAAGACCGTAGCCAGCAAAAAAATTTTTTTTTTGGGGGGTTGAGAGTATAAATATGAAATAAAATAAAAATAATAGAAAATAAATCGTTGAATTTTATTTTAAGAAAAAATTTCGAGGAGGGGAGTTGAACCCTGAACCCCCCTCGGCTACGACCTTGCTTCTGACGCTCTCTTGCCTTACGCTCGGTCTACTCTGCGCCTGCGAGACGTTCCGCTTCTCCGGATCTCTTCGCGTTTCCGTTTTCAACGATTCCGCGCACTCGGATAGAAGTTCACTGCAGTGGCGTAATACGTGTTTGCAATTCTATTGATTTCAATACGTTTACTGTGGGCGCGTAACTCTTAAACATCTTCATTACTTGACAATTGTGTATCTTCAAAGATAACTGAATATGTTGTCTTAATCGCCAAACGATGATTAAACTGTACACAAATAGGTGTCCTCAGTGTATAAAATTTAATATTATAAATTTTATATACACTTTAATAGAGTACTTAACACCGGAAACGGAAAATAAGTCGTTCTAAACATTATCCACGTCATAATTTAATCGATTTTTCGGTTTAACCAATTAGTCGACTACTATACAATCCACGATTTAAGATATAATCTTATTACATTTCACTTCACTCTTCCCGCGTGTCAGTTCTTCGTCGAATTATACATTTTTTTTAAATGGCATTAACTATGTATTGTAACGATAATTGTAATAACTATAATATTGACTGTAACTCGATCTAGATTAAAAAGGCCTGCATTCGTATTAATCCAGACGTGTTTTGATAAATCCATCGAGATGTAATTTCTAGTATATGATTATCATAGAATATCTTAATATATTCTATTGTAGCTATATTCAAAACGAATTCGAATGTTCATGGAACGCGGCGTATTATGCGTTATATATATACAGCATATATACGCTCATAGAACAAAAATGACATAATTATAAGTAACGATAATATTACCTTAATTGATGTTGATTGTCGTCAGTAATTTAACGAGACGTCGTTTTCGAAAAAAACTTTTGATTATCGTTTTTTTTTATCACCGCCTAAACTTTCGGTTAATCGGTTCTAAACGTATTTAACGACCGAACTCGACCGAGAGATTTTCTCTCGCCTATTATAAATCATAACGATAAAGTTCGGCGGAGCCGTTCTTACTTCTTTCAACGTTATATACGATACACAATAATAATAATTCAAAACCGTATATTAAACGCAACTCGTGCATACTACGGAAACTAAAACTTACTTAATGCAAACTCTATATAATTATATTGTATATATAAAAATCGTTATAAAATCTCGTTATTTAAATAAATTATGCAGATTTCATTATTATTAGGTATTCATTGTGATCCAGCCATTATGATGTGCCAGTATTTATAAAAAAAAAATTTATTCCGATGTTATTCATCGCCGAGTTAAAACGTATCTGAAAAAACGTTTTCAAAAGGGTAAATTTTCAATACTTCTCCACTTTACCGTGTCGAAAATAATTTCAAACGTCAAGACGTGTAAACTCTCATAAAAAAATATATGTTCCTTGGGAATTTATAATTGAAATTCAATGTACATTTAGTTGAAAATTATGACAAATAAGAAAAGGGGAGATATAGAATGGAATTTTCAAACATTTTCTAAAAAAAAAAATTTATATTTCCCGGCTGGCTGGCTCGTGATAAAAGAAAATCACTAGGAACATACAGAACACAAGAACGTAGCTGATATAGGGAGGATTGTAAATACGAGTGCTTTGTACGAAAAACGCGATATGATGTAATGTAATATAAATTGTATAAATAACTCGTACGTCGCGTTTACGCCGATTATTATTGAAATATCGACGAAAGAAACAAAATGTATCACTTTTCTCCGTGTTTTTTTGGCCATCGTGTTATCGTCATATATCCGCGGTCGTTATTTCGTCGTCTACATACAATTGTACGTAATAAAGCAAAACTATTTCCTAAATAATTAATATAACACTCGAAGAGTCGTGTTTTTCGTCTTAAAAACGTTATAAGGACCATTTTTCTCGTGGAAAAATTAAAATAATTTGACGTAATAAGAAAATAAAGTATTTATATGGCTTGAAGCACCCGAGAAATTAATTATTTTTTATGATTATATAAAGAACGTCATAAAAACTATTTAATTACAATACTTTTTAACCGATAGCGAAAAACACACAAAAACTATATTATTTATATTTGCATATTTGAACAATAGTTTTTCTTCTCGTATTCCTAGAAATAGCTTTGAAAAAAAAAAAAACGTAATTATCGAATTCGTAATCGAAGAACACTCGTCCTCACGTTCGTATCGAGCCAGGGGTGTATTTAGAAGTGCGCGAAGAGGGGGGGGAGTACACCAAAACAATTTTAAATAGATATAGATATCCATAATTGCATTTGTATAAAAAAAAGTAAAGGTAAAATAAAGGCGTTTCAGATACCTAATCGAAATTTAAATTAATAGTATTATTTAATTTTCAAAATCGTTTTGTGTATTTATTTGTAATAATTATTACAAGTCGTAGTCGGTATTAAATTAATAAACATTGATTTTACTTTCATAAAATATGAATTATTATTATTTTATATATAAATACAGCGAATAGGTGAGGGGGGCACTAGTCCACTGTACGACTCCTCTTGAATACGCCACTGTGCCAAGCTCTTGTCTTCAATACGGTAATACGTAGTAAATATTCGATCGATATAAAATGGTGCGATTATAAATTCATAACCGTTTTGGTAAGAACGGATACTGGACTTAAAAATTTCTGATACAGCTTCTCCAAGGGAATAAATTTTCGACATCTACAGCTGTACCTATACACCTCGTTCCACATCACCGCGTTTTTTATAAACGCAAACGTTTATTACTCGGGATAAATACTTATCGGATTTTAAAAGCGAATAACGCGCGCATTCCCGTAGAAATTTAATACTTTAAGAATCCGTAGGTAATTATAATATCTTAGGTTTCAAGTCAAATTCGATATAATTACAGAAAATAATGAGTGATAATAACAAAAATTATTGGAATAAAACGCGCAAAATAATTTCGTATTAAAAAAAAAAAAAATTCAACGAAAATTACAAATATATATTTCTTGAAAACCTGGCTCGTAATGAAATAAAAAGTAAAAAAATCTCCGCCAATATATTATTATTATACTTATTGCGGACGACCGAGGAAAACGGATGATAATCTTTTCGATTCCATCTCGCCGAATTCACCGTGCGGCGCTGTGTGCGCTACATCGACGATATTATACGTGAATTTCGCGGTTCACAATCGGCTCGACCATGTAGAAAATGTTTCAATATCAAACGCGATCGTCAGCCTACGGTACACTCGATTTGTCCCGTAAGTATTTCCAGTAAATACCTACCACGGAAATAATTTCACCGACACAAAGGTTAAATATGGCCGTTACACGTCGTTAAATGTCGATGCGTTCGAGACGCAGCATCTGTTGACAATCGATAAGACGTGTTTTACATTTTATTTTATTTTTTACTGACGGGGGAGGAAAGCCGCAGAAAAAAAGAAAACCACAATACCGCCCGTCTTAAGCCCGCGGGTTCAGTCGTGAACTGCGAGGCGAGAATACTGCTCGTTCTGCGCGTGTCTCACGACTTGCTTATTCTAACAACCGACAGTTCACGAATTTCCAGTTCACACGGAACTGCTGTGTAGCCGCCTTGTTGGTCGTGCAGTTGTGTCTTGTTCACGTGTACACTTATGATTAGGGAACGGATTTAAATGCTCCTAAAAAAACAAGAAAAATGCCTTAAAAAAAAATACGATTTAATGCACTCATAATGGAATGTTTTTTTTAAAAAATGCTCTTAAAATTGTTTTTAACATTGGAAAAATTTGTTTTGTTATTAAATATATAAATTCGTATTCTTATTAATTATTCGTATCATTTTATCGTTTGACAGCCCGTATTATAGGTGGCAAGGCACGGCGTCATATTTATCTGATCGGTAAAAACATGATGAATAATAAAAATAGAAGTACGACGAGGCGGAATAAATAATATTTAATTCTATTCTTTTAGAATGAATTTTATTTAAATTTTTATAAAAATTTTATCCGTTCTTATATAAAAATAACTTAAAAACATAAAAATGCACTGAAAATGACAAAAAATGCTCTAAAAAGTAATAAAGTAAAAAAAAGCAAAACAAAAGTTACATTTTTTAATTCCCTGATGTATGAAATGAACTTTGTGCTTAAAAAGCAATGATTTCGGACATTCAGGAAAAAATGCAATGTATTACATTCAAATCCGTTCACTACTTATGATTAAACTGGAAAGCGCAAGAGTCGTGTTTTAACTGTTTGAAAAACGTTAAAAAAAAAGTAGGCGTGTATAGATTATCGTGAATGAATAAAGAAGCGAGATTTACTTGGTGCGCCACCAACAGTGCGTGTCTACAGAATTGTCACTAGAAGATCAAGGTGGCTACAGGAACTTCTTCTAGAATGAATCCGAATCTACGCATCTATATTATATGCTCAATAAAGTGGAAGCAGCTATTCAAACACCAATACGTGGCAAGCTTCACTTCCATCAGAACTGGTCGGAGTAATCACGACCTATCTTTGGTCGTTTTCGACTCCTGCTACCTGCACGACCGCCTGTTCGCACCAAGTAGTAATCATGACTGGTTGGTCTAGTAGTACTGCTTTGCACCCCATTCAGGACTCATTCGTGTTACCTACATTACGTTTATGTAACGGGCGAATAGAGTTTTCTAATGACTTTTTAAAAACAGTACCATTTTATCCCGGTTTACCGATCGAAAAATTACAACGTTTTCGTTTTTAACATTTTTTCCATTTGAACATATGCAATTAGTAATAAATTTCGAATTTCCGAAATTACACACGCTCGCGATCTGCGTTTTCAGTGCTCGTACGGACGAGAATACGCGTCTAATCGCCAAAATTCTAATTTTAAACGCGCTTCAATAGACGGATTTAATTTCGTTTTTTTTTTCTCCCCCGTCCAATTCTACAAGTTTCGACGTAAATATTGGCCCGAAATCGAAATCAAACGTTTTTAAAACGAATGTGTGCACCCGAATCACACGCATACATTAAACAAAACATTAAATACAAGTCAAGTGGTTTCGTTTCTGACATAATTGAACACAGACGATACGTTTGAATTTGTAATAATCGTTGACTTTTAACTAAACAAAAATTAGCAAATCGCGAAAAAAAATAAAAATTCGTTAAATTTTTTACTCGGCCTCGATATTCAAACGTATCTGGCAGTGAACTATTGAAAAAAAACGTAGGACGGCGAAATAGAAAACAAATCGCCGTAGAGATACGATTTGTAATATTCAAAAATAATAAACGTCGCCTCCGGTTTTCTGTATATATATATTATATATATATTCGACAAATCTCGCGTATATTTGTCGGTGCCTAAGATAAAATATTGAAAATGCGTAAAATATTTACGGTGTCCAAGCGACAAAACGAAAAGGCGACGCGCGTAAAACAAAAAGGAATACAACGACGACGAAATATATAAATCGGTAAATGTTTCAGAAAGGATAGAATAGCCTTAGGGAACCATTTTAATATTAAATTCATTCGGGCGATTCCCGAGGATAAAGGACAAACGAAAACAGCGGGTCGTATAAAAGATATAAAGTTGACAAGGTATATCTGATTTATTTATGCGATTCCACTAGAATAATGCATCAGGTTTACGTGTGCGAAATTACGATGAGTGATAGCGATATAAATTATTCGCGCGTAGAAAATCCTGTACAATATAATATAAAAAAAAAAGTATCATTTGCGCGGAATTCTTTTAATAATTAAAAATAAACGCGTTTCTCGCTGCAGGATATTATTTTTTTTTTTATTTTCATATATCAATTTCGATTCTCGAACTGATTTCTCGCTACGAGCACTAAGTATATTCGACGGTAAGTATACTCGACCGATTAAAACACGTCGATCGCCAGAAACTTATTGGTAGTATAATTTCCAAAAAAAAAAAAATCCGTTACTCGTATACTTTTTATTACTTCATCCGTGAATATAAAAGGTTACAGACTATTTTTACAGACAAAACTGAAAATAGCGTAAAAATGTTCAAAATATGATTTCGTGTAATAACAATAAATTACCGCTTAATCGCCAACGAATTATTATCAGGACGGGGATCAAATGGTGATAAAGCAAAGCATAACTCATTAAATACGTACATATATATATATATATATATATATATATATATATTTAATCGTTTTAATGAGCGCGAATTCATATCGGAGAAAATATTTTGTACGAGTATTGAATATTATATTTACACCGTCTTGGTAACAATTTTATTGTTTGACCGTGTACACGTCGACGGTGACCCGAGGGTAAAATACGATACGGTATTATAGAATCTGAAAATTTATGCGGTCCGGTGGGATTAAAAGGGAAACACGGTACCATATCCTGCAGGAGAATATAATTTGGGCTCTCCGCGCTGCGAGAAACGATTACTATAAACACTGAGATTTATATAGGTGCCGGTGGGAAATACGAGTCGCGTTTTGCAGCAAGAAAAAGCGAACGGATAGAAAAAACGTGGTTTCTGGCGTTATTCACGGTAATAAATGTCGAACGAAACGACTATAAGACGACAAACAGGAATTGGAATAGTCTCTCCGTGGATAAACACATGAGTAATATTACGGAACAATGCAAAATGTCCGCGAATACAAACAATAACAAGAAGCACATTAAAATATATTTTTTGTTTTTATTGTGTCCCCGATGGTCAAATACGCTGATTGTTACGTGTTTTGTATTGAAAAGGTGATATTTGGTGGTATTGTAGTTACGTATTTTTGGACAAATAAAGATTTTTTGATTCGAAAAAAAAATTTTTTTTTGTAAATATTTTTAGTTAGTACCAATCGGTGAACCCATAAATAACTTGATCGGTTCACACCAAAACCGTATGGTTTGTTGAACAATTGATCGTTCTATTTTTCGATATTTAACACAGTTACTGCGGTTATCATATGGCAGTAACGGTTATAATAGGGAGGGCGATAGGTGGATCGCCTACACCCTCATTTGAATATTTACGTTCATTTTATTTCATTGAAATAATAATATTAATAATAATTTAAAAAATAAATAATAAAGATTGCACACGTGCGTACGATCGGTCGCTCTGTTAAATTAAACGCCCGCATATACCGACATAGCGCGTCAGCCGACCGTAATAAAACGGGAAAAGAAAGCAGTCACCAGATAGCGCTACGACACAACATAGAGGGCGCGGCAGAAAGGCGCTTATAAATAGCGGTCCGAAACCATCGGACCGCTCAGTGTAGTTACGGCGGTGAGACGTGAACAACGTTGTTTGCGTCTGACTGCGGTGTGTGTGTTTTCGAGACTGACCGCTATTTATATGCGCCCTTCTGCCACGCCCTCTACGTTGTGTCATAGCGCTATCTCGTGACTACTTTCTTTTTCCGTTTTATTGTTATTTCGTTTACGTTCCATCCACGTTGTTCTTCCTTTTTCTACATCATTATTAAAACAGGTTTTACTGTATTTGCGAAAGCTTAACAACAATAATAAATTGTTGTTGCTATATAGATATGAATGCAAAAAACACTAATTTCGATATTGTCCTAAACGTTTTACCGCTTACATTTTTTAAATTTCGCGTTTATTTATTAATATATTTTTTAAACGTTTTATTTTTTATTGTTTTTCCCTCTGCGACGAGGAGGATAAAGAAGACAAATTCGACGCGTCATCAAACCGTCGTACTGGTGAAACGCGAGCTCGTGCATCGGCAAAGGGTGCGCGCACGGGCAATAACGCGAACGTTTTACATAATATGACATCGTCGGGAACTCGATAATATAAAACTCGATGTCCTCTCCTCACCCGCGGTCCAGTCATCTGAAATGCGCAGATGGTCCCACAAACCCGACAATTGGACAGTTTACTGTTTTCTCGACGCCATATGCGCCCGTCTGCATGTACACGGCGTTGTATAATGTCCGAGAACATATTATACGTAAATATATGTATATAGTCGGTATATATACTCGGCCGGCCGACCAAACAATTTCAAAAAAAAAATTCCAAGCACAAATAAAAAAAGACAAGCGTTTAAATCCATCCATAGACGTCTATTTATACGATAGAGAGTAACATTATACGTCTAGATACATACATATTTTTATTATAATATATACTCGTACGTTTATAATATCGAATTTTCTGAAGTAGCAAGACAATAGAAAAAATTCGCTACCGGGTTTTTATTAAAAACGGTAAGTAACCGCGATCGAAGCACTCCTTATTCTAGTCAAAAAGTCGTACAGAGAAAAAAAGTTTAAAAATATACGTCACCGCAGTAATACCATTAGTTTCTTCACGCCGCTCAAAATCTAAAATATATCAGGTTAAAAGTATACTAATAAAAAACATTAATCTATTATACAGAACATAATATTTTATGTCGTTTTAGACTCTTCTTTATTTGTTGTCGATATAAAACGAAAAATACGCGTTTTAAACGAATTAACATTTTTTTTCAAATATTTGACCACCATTTTCAGTTTATAGATTCGTAGTGTTCATTTTTTTAACGTTGCTGTTCGAAGTATACATTTTGGTTCACCACTTAAAAGTGTAGAATTATAAACGTTTAAAACGACTGGATTAAATCTATTTCACCGGAACTGTATTTTTCTTCTATCCACCTATCAACATAATTTTCTCATTTTTAAAAGAACTGAATGATTAGATTTTTTTTTTTAAAATCAAGTGCAAAAGTCGTTTTTTCTTGATTAAGAAAATATTTTTCGGATCTAATCGTATTTTATTTATTATTTTACACTAATGTCACTACGTATTATACTGTTACGGTTATTTTTCACAATTAATTTATCATAAAGTACATTTCGCGGAGTCGTTAATTCGCATAATTTATATCAGAAATATTTTATAATATACGTATATATAAAATATATTATGATATTTTCGTATTATATAAAATGTTATTATTCGTGCAAGACGTTTACTAAATGAATTTTTCTAGGTGTATAATATGTTACGACGACGATATATTTTATACGCATCTACTTCATAAAAACCGTCTACAGTGAATTTATTAACACCGAGCACACTTTATTATTATTATCAACGTTCTGTTGACCACCGCGAAACGCAATAGTTGTTAGTTCCGAAACCGCCTAACTAGTATAATATTTTGGTGTTTTTTTTTATTTAATTAATAGAAATACGAATTTCAACGTATGGAAATAAAGACAAATTCGGATAACAAGTAAAAAAAAAACTAAACAAATCGCATAAATTCTAACTAAAACGGAAAATATACAATATGTATACGATTCAATTTTCCGCCCCTCGTCCGTCTGAAGAAGAAGAAATTAATATTAATCGTAACGGTACTTTCGCATAAAAACGTGTTTTATTGCACATTCGTTCCCTCGGCTTAAATATTTAATTCTCACGCGTTCGTGTAACGTGCAGAAATTCTATTGGAGTTCTTTTAAGAATATAGAAAAAACACCGGGCGTTTGAAAACACGTGTAAATATAATATTTCGCGAAAAGTAAAATTTAAAGTCAATTTTTTTGTTTCGTGATGCCTCCATAATTTGATCCACATGTATATTATAAAAATAAATTCCGGCAATTTCAAGTGACGTCAATTGACTTAAATTTGACTTTCGACACAGATTAACGGTATATATCTTAAGGATTTAAAAATTAATAAAATATAATTTTAATATTTAAAATAAAGTTTTATATAACACTAAATAATTAAATTGAAACTTCCACGAATAAATAGCATAAAAAAATTTCAACTTATTTTATGCTAACTATCGTTACACACAGTGCCGTTCTAACCACCAATAATGCCCTAGGGCAATAATATTTGACGCCCCCAAAAAAAAAAATTTAATACCTAATTACATAATTTTATATATTTTAATAGTAAATACACTCTCATCCTCGAAATCACCATATAGATACAAGAGAATTAATATCTAAAATAAATCAACAAACTTTTTTTTTTGTCATTCATATTTTTGACGCCCCCTGCATTCATAATATTTTGGATGCCCTAGGGCACTTGCCCCATTTTAAACATATCGTGCGTATTGATAGATTATACTCGGTACAAAATAAGTATTTAACAAAGTCATCAAATTTGTTGTTGGTTAAAAAAATTCTGATACGACTCGTAATATGTATATTGTTTTCGCCCCTCATTTTTCGTCAGTACGCGTTGTTGCGTTATTCTCGATAACTAAACCCCTTTCGGCTGTATTATTATAGGTAATGGCTCAACGAATGCGTTAAAAAAAAAAAAATTGCTTGTAAAACCAGTACTTACTGATTTGTTCGTTTGAAGGAAAATATTGAATATAGAAAAATGTAAGAAAGATTTTCGATTAATCTACACGCGGTTCAATTTAAATCGCGTCGTTTCGAAGAAGAAATGTATTCTCTTTTATTCGTCGTAAGTTATGAATCGAAATTTCTCCCTTAAAATCGCAATCGCCATTTTCACGCAGATGGTAAATGGGCGTGTCGTATTTACAAACCATTTATATTGTATAAATATTTTGACGGTTCGTTCACGTTCAAGTGACATTTCAATGCGAAAGACGTGCGATTTCGCAAGAGACGCAGAAACGAGTAAACACACGTGAAACACTATATAGAAAACGACTCAAATCGAGAGGTGCTCAAACCGACAATGAATACGAGTGAGTATTCAATTTATATACATACACACTATCAACAATAAGAAATGGATTTTATTAAAAATTCGATGTAATGCGCGCCTACTTGTAATGAAAGAAATCGAAAACAAACTAATTCGTCGGAATTAATTTTGACCATATTTATTTTGTTGATAGGTACCTATATTATGTAAGATTAGGAACGGATCGCTGAAAAAATGCTGATTTATGTATACGCATTTTCTCACCGCGTGTACGTTGTAAAAAATTTCCATCATTTGTAATTGTTTTGTTTTGAGAGTCGTTTGAATAGAAATTCGCTATCGAATCAATGATTTTCTGGATTTCAAAAACAAAACAAAAATACTAAACTGCAATATTCGATTTCAATCGTTAGTCTTTTAAACCCGGTACAGAAGAACAATAACAACGAAATGATTTTTTATACCAAAAGTTTCAGTAAGTATATTAAATGCGCCATAAGTTAAATTCGATTGTCGTAATATCGGAATTTTCTTTAAGATAACGCTGCAAGTGAGACAAAAAACGAATTCACAAACATTCGGTCGAGGTATACTCAAAGTGTTGGAGGACTTGTATTGTGATCTTGTTACGTGTTGTTATATTAAATTAAAAATCGATACACATAAAATGAAATCGTTAACGGAGTATTGTTTAAAAGCCCTTTGAGATGATATCTGCACAGTCAGAACCAGTGTTGTATAAAGATAAATATTAATTTATCTAAATAAAGATAAAAGGTGTTAGACAATAAAATTATCTAGATTAAGATAAAAGATAATTAAAATTGTAATTATCTAGATAAAGATAAATAATTAATTACAATTTATTTAGATAAAAAAAAAGATAATTTTTTTTTACTACATAAGTATTATAAAATTTCTAATTGATTATTAACACACGTTTACGGAGCGTCCTAACTGAACGGGAATTTGCAAATGGATGGCGGGTGGGTGGGTGACGCCATAAAATTAAAAATAGGTTTTATTAATGGAAAGTCCTATTTGAACGGTAATCAGACGGGCGGGCGATAATAAAATTGTCGCCGCGTAGGAACAAATTCGTTTGTTTCTGACGCGGGCGACGATTATTACGTAGAACTATTTTCTGTATAGCATTGAATAAATATACATATAATATTTAATCAATGTGTATAGTGTAGACTGTAGACTATTATTGAAAACATTCGCGTTTCCGATCGTAGTCCACGGGTAGCTCGGACACTCGCTTGCTCCCATGGAATATTGCGTCGCCCGCCCGTTTGATAAATCCAACATTGTGACACAGGAAAAAAGATTATTTAGGATTTCTGTAGTTGAATTTATTTAGGATAGAAAATTGAAAAAAAAATGTAACCGAGAAACTCGAATTTTTGTGGGTATTGGATAAAAAATAAGCGCTTATTAAATTTATTTTATCTAGATAAATTTATCTAGATGACTTACATATTTATCTAAGATAATGACTCAGATAGCTCATTTTGAATTCATCTATAGAAGATAAAAGATAAAAAAAAAATTATCTAGATAAATCTATCTAGATAATATACAACACTGGTCAGAACACAGTCTGCAGTTACTGTGGACATTTTTTTTAAAAACCGCGCGATTCTGTGAGTACAAAAACCCACGAACGCAATCAAGTCGGAAAACGTATCGATCGCGTAGATTTCAAACGAGGGCAAAAAAAAAAAATTCAATCGATAAAATCTTATCGACGAGATTTGTAATTTCTTTTTTTTTTTTCTGCACACGTCGCTCTTGAGAGTCGCTCTGGATATTCGGTTTTCGCGATAAACACGCAACGCGACCGCCATTAAGTATACTCTTTTAGTTCAAATCCTTTGGCGCGAAAACAAAAACGCGAATAGCGGTCTATACTCTATACCACGTGTACGGGTATAAAGTAAAAGGACAGAGCGACAGGAGGAGGCGATAATTCGCGATATGATAATTTAGGCGCTACGCCATTTTTGTTTATTATACGGATTTGGAATGGAAGAAACGACAAGTAAGCTCCTTAAACGCAAGAAAAATATATCGGAATTAAAATTTTCTTTGACTGTCAAAGCAGAAAATAATAGGAAACGTATATTTTTTAAAACGAATAGCGTATGACGTTAAAAGTCAGGCGACAATGTCCGTATAAGAAAGAATTTTTTCCAAACACAGGACCTGCATTTGAAACGTTCAAAGGACCGACGACAATGACGGGCCGTGGTCGGCCAATAATTATATACTACACGAGCCACTGTGAATTTCGACCTCGGTAAATAAACGTTCACGTAAATAGAGCGAATTAAAAGTGTAACAGTGTTATTGAATAGACACGATAGTCTTGTATACCTATATAGATACCGAGTTAATTTTAATCAGTTATTTTTTAAGCCTTATATACGGTATAGACCAGAGGTCGGCAACTTTTTTAACCGTGTGGGTCATACTTTCATCGAGGGTATGCCTTAATAAAAAACAATATTTTACATAATATGGTTTAATACTAATAATTTTATTATTATTCGATTCATAATATCAGTTCTCATCAGTGTTACTTTACGTGTAAATACGAGTATAAAAAAAAATTTGCTTTTAGAAAAAAATTAAATTCAAAATTTTAAAAAATTAAAAATTTTAGACTAATGCGCTAGATTAGATTAAATTTTAGAAAAATCCTATAAATATATACATTTATATAGATAAAATAATTATTTTTTAATTTTACGTCTTCGTGTGGGGGGCCATTAAAAAACTGCTTGGCGGGCCGCGGCCTGGTGGCCGATTCCTGGTTTAGACTGTCTATAAAACAAAAATTAACAAAAAAATTCCCAATAAGTGTATACAATTCAGACGTTTGATAATAAAAATTATTTTGCGGTAATCACAAAAACGTAGAGAATATCATTGGTGCCATAAAATTGGGCTTTTTTTTAAATATTTCATTTCAATAGATGAAAAACCTAGTTTTTACGGTACAAATTTATGTAACAAAAAATTAAGGTCTGACGTCTACCGGATAATTTTTTTTTTTTTTCTGGGTTAAGCCATATTGGTTTTCAAATATCAATCTAAAACATTATGTCACATAAAACAGAATTTGATTTTTCGTGGGTTAATCTGTTCCGGCCCGGCTGTGCTCTTCAATTATGTATAATACGTTGCGCTCTTTCATGGTTCGGTCCCCTCCGCAAGAATGCTTCGCTTTATATATATATAATATAAATACACACTATATATATATATATATATATTGACGCTATTTCTGAAAAACAGTGGTTCTCAACATTGGCCGGTAGAGAGAGCCGGTCAACAACAGGTGGTCGAACAACAATATCGTCATTGTATTTTATATTCTTCAGTCCTATAAGTACACCAAATATTTTATCCGCCCACAGTTTTTTTTCTACCACATAACAACAAAATAAAATACTGCACTTAAATTACAGCATTTAATTAATTATACGTACAAATAAGTAATAATTATAGTTTGAATTCGCCGCGCTTTGTTTGGCACACGTTCTAGAGCCCCCGCGTAAAAACGTCCACCAGTCGCGCCACAGTCGAGGACGGCTTTTCCTAAAAACTACTGTAGCACGGCTGAAACGTATTCCCGGTATATTACACGAACTCGCGCCTACACTCGATAGAGTCTGCAAAGTGTGGTGTAATAACGTATTATACAGTACACTTCACGCGGTGTTTGGTTAGCGTACATTACATTAAGTGCGGTAAATCGGTGTGACCGGACTCGCGGTTACACGCACCGCACTCGCGCGAAAGATTCGTCAGCCACCGGCGACGCCACGGCGACGGGTATATGTGGACCACCCCGCCCCGCTGTCGCGTTTCGGGTAAATCGCACGCCACCGGACTTGTTTTGGTCGGACGTGGTGCCGGGGACAGTGAGAGCAAATGTAAAAACCGTGTTCGCGCCAAGGAGGTTTTGCGGCCGCCGACACCGCGTTAATGTCGAATCGATATACGAGTATAGGCGTACTCATATATATATGCTCTTTGTACGAGACTTTTAAATTCGCGGTATAAACAGCGGTTAAAGTGGAACGCAAAGAGATTCGATCCTACTATGACGACGACGACGACGCCCGGGAAACGCGTCCGCTGCAGTAAAACCGTCTTCGAATAATACGTTCGAATTCGTGTAAAAATCATTTCATAAGTACAGTACGTTGAAAACGATATTTTAAGATTATTTCATTACCGCCGACCGTTATCCGGTTTAAAAAATAAATTTTACCGATAAAAAAACGAATATATTATGAGTGATAAGGCTCGATTTTAATAATAATTAATTAATTAATAATAATAATTCAATATTTCCTACGAACGCATTTCAATAAATCTTAATAATTTATAAAAATATATATATACAATTACAATAAAACAAATAGTTCCGTATTATTCGTTACGATTTTTTTCGGTTTTATTAATTTTTATCTAAATAAAAAAAAAAAAAATCATCGGTCTTATCGAGGACGCCTCAGTTCCAAAATGGCGCCGCGAGTACGAAAAGTTTGGGAACCCCTGGTTCGCATAGCGTATAAAATGAATATAAAATGTTTGTTTCTATACGTTGCTCTTTTTACGCATACCTCCCTATATGACTGTATTTCGTTTTTGATGTGTAAACATCTATTACGGCGGTATTACAGGGTAAATCTCGGGAAATGGGACGGAAATGTGTAAGCTGTTGTCATGACAACTAATAATAATATAAATAATATTAATTAATTTACATTGTACAATTAATGTGTAAGCTGTTGTTATGACAACTACAGCGTGTTTCAAAAGTCTTCATCCGATTACAAATTTATAGAGCTCGGCAATCGTTAGCCGCAGGTAAACGATCCATATACTAATGGAAAGACAAGATAACCAAGTTTATTTGAAGTTATCTAGCTGATAAATTTTACACCGTAATGATTAGTGAACTAGGTACTGTTAGTTTGTTTCGGAATGGCGACTCCGCAACAGAGAGAGCGTTTTGCGCCCTACGTTTCAGTAAGTGCGAGTCGGCAATAACCGTTCAACGTGATTTTCGAAGAACTTATGGAACTGAAGCTCCAACTGCTCAAAGCATTCGACGTTGGTATCAAACGTTCCAAGAAGAAAGTGGTTGTCTGTGTGCACAGAAACGCTCAGGTCGACCTCGTACCTCTGACGAAAACATCGAGCGTGTTCGACAAAGTTTCGCTCGGAGTCCACAGAAGTCTACACGTCGTGCAGGTCTAGAGCTAGATCTCCCACATTCGACCGTTTGGCGTGTTCTACGACGTCGTTCGACATTAAAGGCATACCGAATACAGCTGGTACAAGCACTCCTACCGGATGACAAAAAAAAAAGGACTGATTTTTGCAATTTCATTTCCGAAAAACAAGAAGAAGATGAGTCATTTGTCTCACGCATTGTTTTTTTCGGACAAAGCCACATTCCATCTAAGTAGAAAGGTTAACCGCCATAATGTCAAGATTTGGGCTTTAGAGCAACCACACGCAACCGTTGCGCATCAAAGGGATTCACCAACTTAAGTTTGTTAATCGTATTATTGGAATGATTTTTTTTTTCACCTGTAACATATAAATTCGTAATAAAATAAATAAAACCGATTAAATACGTACAAAGACCCGTCGGGATATGTCCCGGTTACCAAACACACCAACTAGCGACTAGCACAGTGCAAAATAATAGTCGTCTATTTACTGTACGAGAAAATTCGATTTATAGTAAAGTGTTGTTGTTTTCGTAAAAAACGATACGGGTAATTTTTAAAATTATGATTTTTTTTATCGACAAAGTTCTTTTTCTGAAAGCGTCGCTTTGCCGATGATACTTGAATAGATCACAAAAAAAAACCACGAGACAACTGCAGTATTATAGAAACGCGTTTTATAATATTATTAATAATACGTATGTGTACGAGACCGATGAGAATAATAATAATAATAATAATAATAATAATAATTAATAATAATTTATTATATAGGCACGTGTTTCGCAGATCGGCAGCCGAATACGTAATTATTCGGTTATATAATATACGAATCGAGTGAAATATGCGAAAACCCAAAATTTCATAGTCGCCTGCTCGTTAATTAACTCGTGTATAATAATTATATACGACGTGCATTCGCACACATAACAAGAAAAAAAAAATGAGTAATAATTTACATGTATATAGCCGCGGGTATAGCCGCGAAAACACGACAAATATGTACCTATAATAACTTTTTCCGACATTTGTTGGTTTTTGAAAAAAATTTCAATTAAAAAAAAAGACAATAAGTCGACAATTTCATTGACGTTTTTTTTCTCTTTTGCAATTTTGATCAAAGTTTAAGGAAATTACTGCGGGAAAAATCGAAAAACGCGTCGAAAATAGTACCGAGCATTACATTCTAAAAATAAAAAATAACACACACACATCGTTGTTACAATCAATACATATTTTTTCTTCACAATCTAAATTTTAAACTATTTATTAAAACGTTTTTTTCGAAGTTCATGACAGTATCAATTTTTTTTTTTTTATATAAACGGTTTTAGATTCTGAGCGGTGCGATGAATCTATTATTTTTACAATGACGTTTATTTATTTATTTTTTTCTATCCTGTGTACAGATTTTCGACCAGGGGTGCTCCGATCCCTTCGGTCACAAATTGTTTCCGGCAGCAATTCGCATCTAGTTGGTACTTTAAAGAGGTCATTTTTCGATTTTCTCAAAAGCCCCTAAAAATATAACTCAAAAACGCTAAAAATGCAATTTCGTCTTAATCGATTGTTGTTTATTTCTTCGTAATTTTGAAACTAATAGACATAGAAACCTGAAATTTTCACCAAATACGTAACATTAGACTATATATTCACGAGAAAAGTGAGCTCCGCTCAGAATCGTTTTATCGAATGCAATGACTATCATCATTGCTTTCGAATTTAAAATAAAAACAAAACTCTGAAATCTTTATCCAAGTAATTCGCTTAAGCGATATCCACGTTACCTTTTTTATAATTAACATCTGAATGAATAACATTTGCCAAATATTTAGATTTAAACAAACGTATAACAATATATATATATATATTTAAATAACGACGTAAATTAATTTAAAGTTTTATTTAGATATATGGTTTTTTTTATATAAATTAATTTTAAAAAATATTATTATTAAATTTTTTTCGATACCCTTATAATTAAATATTATATTTAAAAACTTGTATTAAAGGCCAGAAGTATAATATATATATATATATATATATATATATATATATATATATATATATATATATATATACGTAGGAATTAATATAATAATAATGACACTGTTAATTTTCTAAACGTACTTATATATTATATTTAATTTTAATTTTAATTTTTTTTATTTCTGTTTATCGGCTATACGTGCTGTTATTGGTGTTTTAAAAATCTAATATTACACGTTCAGACGAATCATTCGGTTTCAAACTCGTATATATATATATATTATACACTCGACGATTTTTATTGGTCGACAGCGGACGAACGATAATATCACTATTTTATCCCCTGGTAATTCGTTTTTTTTTTCTGACAGAATATTATTTTCTACGTGTCATTTATTTCGGAAATCACGTATCCGAAATAAAATCCGGTAACCCACTCGACGGTTTTTTTTTAAAACGTTCGTTCTCGTAATGTTTATAGACCCGAAGGGATTAATTATTTGTTTTTAACGATGAATGTTCCGCTAACTAAATGCTGAAATCGTACGTTTAAAAAAAGAAATTGATCTCCTTTATAACATTTAGTGTGCCATATATATATATATATATATATATATAAGTATATGATACGCTTTTATCCGAAAAGAATACCACAATTTAGAATAGAATTTTATCGAGAAAATTGGAAATACGTAGTTTATGAATATGTTTTTTTATTAATAGTCATTAGCCGGTAGCTATTACAACACAGCAATTAAATTTTAAAATATAACGGAAAATAGTTACTTAACATTAGTTTGATATACACGCGTATATGACATACATAACAAAAAGTAATAAAATAAACAAAAATATAATTAAATACGCAACTGGCAAGACCAAAGTTTTTCAAATGCGCGAGCCTGCAGAGGTGATGAAATTGATGACAGCTTTAATGATGATTGGCTGTTTAGAAGACTGAACGCATAACGCAGAGAAGGGAACGTTAAGGGATACACGGACGTGTATTGCGGTCAAAAAAGGATGGTCGAGTAAAAGGCGTAGCGCAATCACACCTATGAATATGTTATTATTGCCCAATTGTTCGTAAAATTATATATCAAAAAAAAAAAAAAAAGTAATAATACTCGTAGTAACGTTTTCAAAATTGAAATAAAGTATCGTAGATTAATCGACAATTTTACTCCGATTAAAAAAAATTATTTTATCGCGTACCGAACACGGATATCGTATGAGACATTGACCGTTTTTCGGTCACTCCGTACATTTATGTTTTATGATAAAACGAAAAGCTGAATAAATCGAAAATCCCGTCGAATAGAATAGGTCCCGAGAAAAATTATTATTATTATTATACGAAAAAGGTTATGAACGTGGGCAATCCTATTCGGGAAATGTGTTCACCGCGAACAAAATAAATAATAACGCGTCGTTGTAAAACCAATATGTTTTTCGTTCAACTCGGAATCTAAAATAAACAAAAAGTTAATGTTTTCTGGTTGCCGTGTTTATTTTCCTCCTGTAAATATTATAATATGTTATTGTTTTCCGCCGTTTTCATTTCACGCGTTGTCCATCTCGCCCCGAATCGTACATACTCCATTACTCGTTGGATATTATAATTAGCAAACATGGAGGTTAACAACTCGTCTTTTTAAAATATTTGTATTTTACCGAATTTTTTAAAATTTTTTTTTACTTTTTAGAAATCGCGCAATCTCACCAGTTCTGAAAAAGAACAACTGCGAAAAAGTAATCGAAATTCCGGTTCAAATATTAAATTTTTTATTTTTTTTTTGTTAACTATTCAACTAATTAACGGTTATTTCGGTTGTGTTTTTCAGGTACCGATCACAGTGCTTTGGACCGCGATGAAAACTTGAGAGAAATTAAAGAGTACCACTACGCTTTGATGAACCACAAGAATAAAATGTCAGGTATGTGTACACTCGAATCAATAATAACGGTTGAACGAAGGATTATAAATACGGTTTTTTTTTTCCTTTTTGTGCGTGTATTTCAAAATAGCTTTGGTTGAAAACATAATTAAATCCGCGAAACGGGAAGAATTTCTTCATGAAAACGCGGTACGAGTAAAAACTTCGAGTACGTTTCACGTATCAACAACTATAGTTGTTAATAAATAAGTAAATATTGCTAATAAATAAAAATCGTAGGAAAATAATAGTATTTATCGTTAAGGAAGACTTTCTCGTCTCTTGTAGAGTTAATAATCGTGGTCATTCGTCAACAGATTTCAAATCAAATTTCGTCGTAAAAAAATACAATTTAGTAAAAAAAAAAGTGAAAACTTGAAACACTGCGTAATAATAATCGAAAACGAAATTTTTATACACGAAACAATCATTGTTTTCATAGTTTTTGTACTTTCCATTTTTCCATTGTTTTACGGATTACAGTGTGTATTGTACATTATAAAAATGAATAAATTCTCGTCGAAAGAACTACACCGGCGAAAAAACTGTTTTTTTTTTAACCAAAACACATATTTCATAATACACTAAAAATCATTAGGTCACTATCATTATACCCATACGATTGAAAAAAAATACGTACATTTACTTTGTACATTAATCATCGACTCCGAATAACGATTATGCTAAAATTTATTCGAATTTTAAAAGTCCAGCGGACTCGTACTAAAATATTTTAGACCGTTCTAAACCAGTGGTTCCCAACTGATGATCCGTTGACTTTCATGGTGCCATTTACATGAATTTTTTTGTTCCTAACAATCATAGATAATACATAATGGATAGGTCATGTGTATGCAATATGTGTAGCGGGCAGCGTTCCTGAATACAGAAGAGAGACAGCAATATTAAAACCATATATTCTATCCTACTCAGCGAGACATTTTTTTTTCCATGAAATAATAATATGTTCCATGGAATAATAATTGAAAAATAGTATATTCTGTTATCAACGTATCGGTAATCTAAATATTTGCTGAGTGAGACAGTAGATTCGGGAACGCCTGATAACGAATATGGCCTATCCACTATGTATTATCTATGCTAACAACTTACGCGGATTGTCTCTTATAGTTATTATTCAATATTAAAAAACTCTATATTATATTAAGTAAGACGGGCGATAATATTAAGTAACGGCATATGATATATGGATGATGATATACGGATAATATAAATCCGGCACTGAGTCGGTGGTCTTGAAAACGGGCAAAAGCGGTCCGCGTCTTGAGTCGGTTTGGGAACCCCTGTTCTAAACGATTCTAAATTTTTTCGTCTAATTTAATAAATTAAATTCGGTGTTCTCGCAAACGTAAAAGGGAATCGATCGAAAATAGAATACGAAGTTCCGCTTTCCGTGGAACCTCCGATAATGCACGACATCAGTCGTGTAATCAACGATGAATTTAGAGATTACCTATGTCGCGACGTTCCCGGAAACAAAGGAAAATTATTCGACTCGTCGGTAAGCAGTACTCGGGTATTATAAAAAGAAAAATTGGTGGAAAAAAATGTGTTTCGACGATCAACAGCGTAACGCGTATGTTAATATTGTACTGCAGGAGCTCGAAAAGCATTTAGCGGTGTTGGAAGGCATCAGACGTGCGGAAAAAGACGTGATGGAAGTACAAGAGCGTCTTTTGAAGGCCACGGGGGACGGCGAAGACTTACGGATCGCACTGAAGCCGTGGAACGTTGAAAATTATTCGCTCTTGGACCCACGAATATTCGCGCAGAAGGAAGAAAAACGTGAGCACCGTGAATACTACAACAGTGTATCGAATGCGTTATTCGAGTAGGCCGTTTTTATTTTTTTCTACGTGAATTCTAAAAATTAGACGCTTTAAATGACAATGCCGACGAGAAAACTATTTGCAGCGGCGAACAACACGAAAACGAGCTGAGACGACTAAGGCTGAGTCTGAATAACGAAAGACCCAGGTCGGTTATTGTGCGCACATTTTACGTACGGGAAATTAGCATTTTATTCGATACAGGTTGAACGTGAAGTACTGCAGTGTACCCGAAACGACACGAAATTACTCTGCGAAGAACAAACCCGAAAACACCACCGGTCTGACCGTGAACACCAACGTTTTACGTTTCCGAACATTCCAGCCGGGCGGCGTTTACGAAGCGAGTTTATTAAGCTTTTTAAAATTAATTCATAACAGAACATACGGAGTACCTAGCGCGTTTATTTCATATTTAAAAACGCTCGCCCAATTTTCGTCCTCAAATCGTACGAAATACAAATAAATTACTATATATTTATTAAGTTCTCCGATTTCTTAAGAGATCGCAATATTTTATAACATAACACTTGGACTTGGAGGGACCTCGTAAATACAATTTCTATACACAAAAATATAAATATTTTAATTCACACGTCATACTGCAGGTTATAGAGACCAATAACAATAAATATTAAAATAGTACTCGTTTATTTACGCGATATGTGAATATAGTAGAAATTAAATTTTTGTAAAATAGCAGCACAAAACGGGTGTGTAAGGAATATCGATACTGAGGCATGAGCGCACATAAATTCTCTGAAAACTATTTGTGTAACGGGAAATAATTACGTATATATCGGAGGAGGGGGCGGACTGACTCCTCCGGAACGACCCGGGAGATTTTGCTCGAAGCAGCCCAATAATTGGTACCCAATACAATATTGTACTTTTCATATTTCAAAATACCTCGTTTTTATCTTAATTCTGTCTATATAATACGCACTTACAAAAAACCGTAATTATTATAACTCCGTTTTCTCTTAGCGTTGTTTCTGACTCTTCTGTTTCTTTTTGCTCCGTTCCTAAGGATCGTAGCGTGACGCTAAGTAGTTCCAAGGATCCAAAGCGCGTTCATATAAAACGAACTCTTCAGCTCTATTATATTAACACAGATATCATGGCGTATTCGCGGAATAACGAATTGCTTCGTTTTTCCTTTTTTCGCGTACTACTTTGTTGTAACCCGTTTTTCGTTGTCCAGAAAACACTTTACATTAGGAATTCGGGAAAACGGATGTCGACGTTCCGTGTGATGCACGGCGTATCGAGGAGAGGAAACGACTTCGATTACGACTACGAGCGGGGACGTGCACTTGCGCCGGGTTTGACAGCAAAACTCACCGTGACGTTTAGATGCACGTCGACGGAAGACGCATACGATCTCATAAACATAATTACCGGAGAAAATCAAACGATCGACGTTATCGTTTGCGCGGAAAACTCAATTCCGATACTGAACTGTAAGACGTTTTAACCTTCTACTACTTACACGTCCTCCTTTCCCCCACTATTATTTTATTCTCTGCCCGTGTATATTTTCCAGACCGACTGCACAGTGTTGTTGTTTCCCCTTCGCGTCTCTCGACGACGAAATTGTATTTCAAAACGCCGCGCGAATTCAAAGATTATCTCTCGTGCGCTCGGAGAGAAATAATAAATCACCACCGTTATCGTATCGCGCGCGAATAATACAGTTTTATATTATAAGCAGTATCGGGAATTTGTAACGAGGTTTATTTTTTTTATAGGCTCGTTTGAAATGATCGCAGTTTAAGTGTTGTTGTTGTTGTTGTTGTTCTTGAAACGTTTCGAGTATTTAACATTCTCGGTAATACGTACCAAATATAAACGAGAGTTTTATTCACGTCAAACATCGTTTAACGATGTTCTGCTATTAATATGTCCAATGGTTGCGCACAGTATTACACGGTACTAGCAGTAACAGAGACGTATTTCTCAATAGACGTAGGAGACAGCTGTCTAGGAGGTCTGGTAAAATTATTTAGGAAACGGCAAATTTCGTTGAATTCTTTTTTTTAAATTTTCATTCGTATCTAAAAAAAAAAATGCGTATTTTAAAATTTAATGTTGAAGTTTTGTTTTCAGATCGATTTTAAAAGACCCGAAAAAATACAATATAATATTTATGCATATGTTGTTTTTTTTTTGTCGTTATATTTCTCATTAATTATCGTCTCGTCGTTTTTAATTCAGAATTTTCAACTAAATATTTTCATGGAAACATTTATTAAATACGTTTAATTATTGATGAAAATAATGTTCAACGAGAAATTTCGAGATATACCTACACTGTATGCGATCATTCATCTAAAACGAAAATCATCTCAAAATATTTACACGAGTTACTCGTATATACGAGAAAATAATTTAAAACAAATCTTCCCGAATATGTACCATTACTTAAAATTCAAATTTAAAATTAGGTGTAATCGAAAACGACAAGGTAATCTATGAATTAAAACTGGATTAACTATACTCGTATAATCAACAGAAAGGGATTTTACGTACAGGATTTTATAAAAGACTTGTCGACAGTAATTTATGAATTTAGTGAGATTGAGAGACACTACAGACAGGAATTTCATATTTAATTAAAAATCGTGTATACGTTTTTTCGTTCTGAATATAGTATTTTACTACAAAAAGTAAATCAAACAGGAATCTGTTGATTTGTAGACATAGCGGAGGGCTATGACATGGACAAAACCAATCAAAATTCAACTAGTCACGGCGAACCTGCAGGTGTTTGCGTATTCGAGTGCAATGCTTGTCTGGTGGGCGCCACTAAAACCATTAGCGTTGTAGTGAAATTAGAAGGACGTTCCGCAAAATTCATCTGCGTTCCCGAAGATGTTTGGTATACGAAATTAGTTGAAGTGAGTATAAAATACACCGTAAAAAAAAAAATTGTTTTTTTTTTCAATTGTAATGTTTTAGGAGCAGATTTAAATTGGGCCCTTTGGCTAATGTCGGCAATTTTTTTTTTTTAATTAGAGACTTTAACATAGTTGTTAAAATACGTATACGCAGTCAGAGTGCGTTATTTTGTGATTTGTGTTTATAATGTTTTCTATATAACAGTCACAATTTCTCGAGTGCATTTGAAGTACGAGATTATTAAGACAATTTATATAATGTACAGTATGTCTTACAATTACCGTAACATCCCAATTATCTCCACAACAAACAAAAGTTTTTGATTGAAGTTTTAATAACAATAATCGACAAGAGAAATTCAATTTGTAGACAAAAATTTGAAAAAAAATATATATATTAATTGAATACAATTTTTAAACGTTGACTTTTTTAAATTCTGAGTGGATCGAAGAACTTAGTGGTTTTACAATAATTTTTTTTTCTGTAAACAATTATTCGACTACAGGAGGATGTACTCCGATCGATACAATTCGTTAATTACTAACGTAACCAAAATCAAAAACCTAATCTAACTCAAAATGTCTTTTATTTAGTAACGCTTACCTCGGCTACGTATATCAATAAGTAAATATAACACAAATATCCTTTTATTTATTTATTTATTTTCAGTGTTAAGTCATTTGACAGATACGCGTATCTGCATAATGTAAGAAAAAAGAAAAATAAATTTTATGATTTATAAGTGTTAAGCTCCCCCATAAAATTATCCTAAGCACTTAAATCCATTTTAACAATTAACACCGATAAACGTAACGAAATTTTTATAAGAACATACGTGTGCGTTGTGCGTATTTAAAAATCCAATTTTTTTGTGCATAATTATAACGTTTAAAAATTATCATATTGAGTGACAAAGCGGGTTATAAAGGAAACATTTAGGTACTGATTTTACTGAAAGAACAAATTAGATTTTTTTTTATGTTTAAATTAAATTTTTTAATATTTAAATAGAAAGAGAGAGAGAGAGAACTTTTAACATATTTTATAGTTAAACAATAAATCAGCAGAATAATATCAAATGTATAACTTGGAAAATCCGAAAAAAAACCAAGTAAAACGATTTTCCAAACTACTCGTTCGGTTTAAATATACTGAATAATTAATATACGTATTACGACGGCATAGTAAATGAGTCGGGACCCAAAGTTAAATTTAAATAAATATTCGCGAATATCGTCGTTGCTCTTGGTGATAATTCATTCGTATGATATATACAAAATTATTCGATAAAATAATGGAATTTTATGTACCCACCGCCAAATTTAAATATAAAAGATATTATAAAGTCACAGTGTATTGAAAAAAAAAAAACGAATTTTAAATTTGGTCAATTAACCAGCTGCTGGTTTATAAAGTCGGTAAGTGCGTTTATCCGATTCCCGTTATACTCGAGAAATACGTTATTTTAACGTTTTAATTTGATGACGAAAATTATTATGAAATAAATTGCTGGCATACGTAAGTTTTAAGTGCGCGTCAATTTTAACGAATGAACGTGGAATTTTTTTCGCGACACTTCTATATTATAATACAATTAAACTGATGTACCATAATAATATATTATGCCTGTATACACTACGCATATTGATTAAAACGTAAAATTATTATAATAATCGAATTTGTCGAACCCGCTGCAATACGCCACATTTATAATATGTAAATGACACCGTTCTAGGATGTCGAATGGAATAGAACAATGAAATTGGATGCATTTGAAATCACACCGGCGATATTCGAAATGAATACGAAAGATCCGATAACACTTGACGTTACGTTCAAGCCGTGTTCACCGTCGTTTTACGTACGTATATTTTATTATTATTATTATTATTATTATTATTATTATTATTAATTTTTCATAACAAAAAAAAAAGATTTCACTTTTTCATCGTACACAAATTATACACGACTAGTATACACGGATAACTAACAAATTTTTAACAACGACCAAAAATTGTTTACTACATTTTACGTACTCGGGACTTGAAATTTTACGGTTGTGCACTTTTTCAGCGACAAATTATAATAAAATTCCCACAACGATAACTGCTCGAAAAGTAGGGCAGTGCACTACTTACCTGTCTCACGTGAGTTGTCGTTGTCCAGCGAAATGTGTTAAAACTCGCGTACAATAATAATTATTGCGGTGACGGTGTACGGTGCGCGACCTGTACGCCAGTTAAATTTAAGTTTGACTCGCATTCAAATTTAATTTAAAATACGATAAATAATCATGACGTTCTGTTCCATTTATTCGGATTTCGTCGATAGATATTGCAGTTTTTCAGCCGGTTCCAATAAATGTACGTTTCGTGTCGGCCCGTTAAGAATGTCCAAAAACGGTTTTTCCGTATCTTCATCACTCGACGTTGTCTACATATTGGAGACAAGTCCATTTTCATTTTTCACAAATATTCTACTTAGATTCTACAATCCCCCTTGTACAGAGTAGTCCTTCGATTTGTCGTCCATGTGCAGCTACTCTTTTCGGGTCAATAAAATATAATACGGAATGCTTAAGTGCACAAATCCCGTGAATATTTAATATTTTGAGTGTATTATATAACGTATTGTTGTTTTAGTTTTCACTAACGTTAATACGATTACTGAGAAGATTTCTCGGCACCGTTTTTCTATGAAAACGTCTGTATACGTGGGCACGTAACCATACCTTTATAAATTATTACGCGTGCAATACAGGTGAAATAATTTTCAAACGATCTTGAATCAAACCCTTTACAAATCTTAATCGTTTTTTTTTTTAATAATTGTATTTTTTCGTTTTCGTCAGCTATAGTCTCTGCACAAGTCGAAATTTGAGCAATTTTCATTATTTTTTCTTCTAAAAAAAAAAAATATTGTTCTGTGGATTTTTTTTTCGGAAATACAGGCGTAAGTACGACTTTAACGCGTATCAATAAAGATTACGCGACACATAATAATTCCTACGACTAAAAACAAAAATCGTTATCGTATCGGTCTCTAGCAATATGTATATATATATTTCTATTTTATTTAATTATATCAGTATTATAAACAAAATTAAAATAATTTCAACTCGAATAACAGTAATATTGCGAAAAGACAGAAAAAAAAGAATCCAATCACTTTGAATGTAATATAATATTCATAAAAACGAGAATTCAATGATAATAATAATAACTAAAAAGACAACGCGGGCCAATCACCATCCGAATACATAGAGTACTCGTTACGCGGAAAGAAGAGACACAATTATTATATCTCGTAAACAGGTGATTTTTTTTTTTTCTTGACAAGGCAATCATTTGTTTCGAATCACGTATTATTTTTTCGACACTTCATTCGATTCCGTAATAACTTATGACAGGTCGACAAGAGTTTTAAGGTACATATTAGTCCGCATTAGTGTTCGATATTATTTTTTAGAAGTTTCGCGATAAAAGTATAAAAAAAAAACAAACAGTTTGGAAATTTATTTCGAAATCCTGGTCGTGTAAAAATAAAAAACAAAAATCCACGAATAATTTGTGTTAAAAACACCTGTCACTGAACAATATTGTTGATTTATTGTATTGTATTTTATTTTTTAATAACATTTATTGAAAAATGAACAAACGACGTTATAACGAAGACCTATTTTGTAATTTTTTTTATAAAATACGATTTTCAGCCATCAAGTTTTACTATAATATAATAGGTCATGTTTGCGTTTTGTAACCGATCAATAATAATGAATAACGTAGAGAAATGTCGACGAGTCCGAACAAATATTGAATCTCTCAGAAATGTAATAATAGCATAATTCGTTTTCCAATAATTGAACATTTAGTTAATTGCCCGTGGGCAATGGCCTCTTTTAATGCGATTGTGCAAAAGCAAACGTCGGTGCAGAATATCGAATAACAGAGAAAATCCACTACTACAGGAAATCACGGTTGTCATTTATTATTTCCTCTTCCTCAACTCAGAAGTGAGAATATAGGTATATATATATATATTGTGTCGATATACATTTGACGTAATCGTACGCTCTTCGTAAAGCATGGCAATATGTAGTGGAGCACGTCCAGCACGCATTCAATTATATTCTTAAATCTCGATTTAGTAGTGTTCTTCTCTGTCATTTCCCAAAAATATCATGAGCTTTAACGTCTACACATCACATTACGCTGTTTACAGTAAAAATACATACTTATTGTGATTAAACAAGCCAAAAAAAAAATGTTCTCGAAGAATTGTTGTATTCTATATTCGCGTGCCGATGACAATCGATTAAACCCTGTTAGAAATAATTTTGTATTTTAAACTCGTTAAAATACTTAATACCGAAAATCAGCTGTTTTCGTACCGCCAACGATCTAAACGTTTCGGGCCACCATACCCGGGCGTATAATTTTCGAATTCATTTTGTTTTTGGGTTCGCAGTGTTCCAGATTTATTATCGTGTCCGACAATTCGTGCGCACAAGAAGTGAACGTGTTCGGTGACGGTCAGCCGTTTCGCCCGGGAGAAGTTCGGCTCGAGGTAAGACGGGTGTGGGTTGTGGCGGGGGTGCGACACCAGATGGGTGACCGCGATACGAGACGGCGAGTCAGGGTTACGGGGAAGGGATACTTATATGTTTATCTGTAACGCGTATCGCGTGCCGGCAGGGACAAGGTCTGGAGCAGTCCAACGGGTCGACGACGGAGGCAGAAATGAGTTACGTGCTCGACATGGGAAAAATCGGCCGAGTCGTCCGGTGCGTGTACGCGAAAAACACGAGGTAAGTGTATGCGGACGAAAAGCGCAACGACGATGACCCCTCATCGTGACCACGTGGCCGCAACACCACTGAACTCAATACACGCATTCTGCATAATTCTCCTCGTATATTATGCAATATGGACCCCTGTAGTGCTTTAATACCGTTTCTATAATCCCAATTTTCGTTACCGACTTCATTATGTAAAAATAACCGATTTCGTTGCTAACATCGACACTATAACACACGTTGTTTCGTGTCCTGTGGTCTCGAAATAAATAATAAATATCACGGAGAAAATTATATTCCATCGTATCATCCATGACTTTCGTGTCTTAAGGAACGCATATGGCGACATTCTATCGTATATTTGATTGATAATACACGTTTTCCGTGTATTGAGTGCAGTGTACCGTACGGTCAAATATTGGGCTATACCATATCATTATAATATGTAATGATTAGTTTATGGTGCACACACACACACACTACGTGGTTCTTCATATTTATATAGTGTAATTCGCCGCGTACGATCTTTCTCAAAGTGGGCGATAACGCCACTTCGAAGGCGTTGGTGGCCTTCAGGGAGGCGGTAAAAGGCGCAAAGAAATTTTTTTTTGGGAGGGGGGAGCGTTAAGACTAGAGGCGATTAAAAAAAGCGAAAAATTATGTGCTGCTGATATTTCGAACTAAAATTAAATAGGACCTACATCAGAGATACTCTAAATCGTATAAATCATACGATTTACGACAGCATATTCCCACCATCGTATAATTTGTCTGAACGTGGATTCAGCGCTGTAGAAACATTGCTGCGGCTAACTGAAAAGAACGATATCGGCTGCTCACGGCTGTTTTTAAGTGAATTCGAGACTGATGTTAAGAAACTCGTTAAAGTGCTTTAGGTCCATCCGTCACATTAGAGATACGTTTTTAAAATTTTTAATTCAAAGCTTTGTTTTAATTTTAATAAAAATACGTTTAAATATAATTTAAGTACGTGGGTTGGGTTTTTTTTTGTGTATGCTCTTTCTCATTTAAAACGTAAGTTTTGAAGCACACAAAAATAGGATACAGCACGCAGCGAGGCCCCGACAAAACCTCGACAACACGGACCGCGACTTTTTTGGGGATAAAAGAGCGAGGCCCTTTGGGAAAAATAAAAACCGCGAAGCCCCCGGGGCAATCGCCGGGTTCGCGTTTGCAGCGTTGACGGCATGTTTGAAATACTATATACACGTATATAAAAATCACAATAACCGTTTTTAAGATGCCCGACAGACGGTAAGTTTAAACATTTTCGATTCTCAAAGTGGGCGGTGAGTGAAATAAGTTCGGGAACCCGCGACCATCTACATGGTCGGACGGGACACAAGATGAAATGGATGGGACGTACGTAACGGGTCCATTGTAAATTTTGAAAGCGATCGTCGCTGTATTACTCGCGATATCCAGTAAAACCAGTACCTACTTATTCATAAAAAAAAAACGCGCGTATAACGTGCCAGAACGAGCTGACTCCGGAATAGAAACTACTTTCCGACCATTCGAGTTTCAGCGTAACAAACAGTAATATTTCTATGGTTTTCGTGCCTAATCTAAACATTTTCGCTCTCGGTCAAACACGCTATTGACATTTTGTAAAAGTCGCGCATATAAATGTCGTAAATACTCAAAAACTCGTAATACCGTTATACGTTTGTTCGAAATTTGCCTGTCATTGGAAATAGCGTCACATCTGTTTCATTATACGTTTGTCGATTAGTGGTCGAATGCGTTTTAGACGATAATAATATTTACGGTTATGTTTTTGTCGTGAATGTGAGGAGATCACGTAATAATCCTGTCTGTTATAAGGATGTCTGATCATCTAGGTGTATTTCGATTTCGCTATTTATTTATATTTAAATTTAATACAAATTCGACTTATGGAAATGAGTACCTCGTATTCGGCCCACAGTCGTCTACGGAAGTGTTATGCGAGTTAATCTGCAATACTAAATGATATAGTGCTATACGGAACGCTGTTTTCAAAAGGATATTTGCGGAGGAGATATTTTATTGCCTACAATTTCATAGCGAAAAAACGCTATAAATAATGTTTTTAAAAAAAAAAAACCTCTATTATATTAAAAACCAATGAATTCGGATTACATTTCTAAGTAAACACGAATATGACTTTTTATTCTGTACAATTTATATATAAAATAAAACGAAATAAGTTGTACGGACTTTCAAAGAAAGTTTTGTTTGTCGAAATACGACGTCAACGCATAACTGTTTGAATAAAATTATGTTCACAATAATATACGATTACTTCACGTTAAATAAAAAAATGAATTCAATTGTTGTATAAGATTTTATTTATTATTATACGATTTAATGACGGAAACGCGAATTAGATTCGCTGTAAACATCTCGATTTTCTTTTTAATCACGTCATTTTTCGGACGTCAGGTTAACGTGTACAAATATATGTTTAATGTGTAATATTATAAAATGAATTATGAAGTTATACAACGCTTACGAGTCATAGAAAAAGTGCGACGTAAAAAAAAAAAAGCGTATCAATTATTATTGGCTTGTTCGATACAATAAAACACTATAAATCTCTCTTTTTATTTTTGTCCACTCTAAAATAGCCGTATCAAATATCCGTATCGTTGGATCATTAATCATGCAATCGGTAAACCGGGTACGAAAAAGGCCCAAATAAATTTCAACGTTCATCCGTCAACGGGATTTTTAGACAAGTGCTCAGAAACGATGTTCCGCATAGAATGCGGCGTCACCGACGAAATAATCAACGAACAACTTACGGGCCAGTATCGTGTAATTGCTACGTAAGTATAGAGAACCGATTCTTACCATTTTGTTTCCAAAATAATTCGAATTGGATACAAAAGTCTGGGCGAGTAAAAGGTGTTATTTAAAATATAATCAATTTTTGATAATTTCAAGATTCATCCAGTAAAAATCCATCGGCTCTGACAGCCTCAACTAATTATTTCAGCTCGTTAAGTTCAAAGTTACTTAAATTGTTTGTGTGCTTTGTGTCAAATAACTTGGTTTAAATCCGTAAATTAGACAGTCTACACCGCGATTATGTACATTTTTCAATTCTTAAATATTACCGTATAGTATTTACACGCTATATACGTTGTCGTTAATTTAACATAATTGAGATAACTGCGTAGTGCTTTACTAATGTTAAATTGAATTTAACAGGTTAAGGTTAAAAAAAGTCAATTATTAAGCTTAAAAGAAATTAACTTAATTTTTTTAATTTTAAAATTTAACTAAGTATTATTATTGTCCATTATTGCTCAATGAAATATTAGGAAAAAAATATTAATTTTATAAATATATATTTATGTGTGTGGGTTTGACAATTAACTTGAGAACAAAATCAGTTCAATTATTATTTCTTCAAATAAGGTATATTTATTTTTAATAGGAAAAATAAACAATTATTTTAATTTATTACAAAATTCCTATTAACTAAATTATATATAGAAGTGTACGGTTTTTATTTGCGAATTTCCATCATAATATTGTGTTATTGTCAAAGGTTTCCTGGCGCAGTTTTCGCGAATGCAAATTAATTTATTGAAAATTAATTGAATTCGATAAAGGGGAAATAAATGTGATTTATAGGAGTTTAAAAAAATTTCCGTGCGGAGGCAATTATTAAAAGCGATTCGCGTAATTTTTATTTATCCGTACAGCAAGTGAATTTAAAGTGTTTAGCGATTGAGTTGATCAAATCAGTGATTCCAGAAGGGGTATTAAGACTAAATTAAAATATACTTGTTTGGGTCAGAGATCTACTGAAATGCGTTTTATCATTTCGTCTCTTGAATGTTCTTTATTTGGTTATTCGGGTACGTGTATACGTACATATTATACAGAGGGAAAGAGAGTCTGTGGGGCCCTTATTAATAATTGACAAAAAAAAAAAAAATATATATATATATATTTATTTATATGTATTACAAAACAATGACAACAAAAATAAACGGGATTACGGGGTAAACGACGTAGTCGTTTAATTTAAAATAAAAATAGTTTAAATTTATAGCAGTCGAACGGAGAACTCTAGATTGCATTTTTATGCTAATTCCGGGTTTGGTACATTAATTTTGATGTGTACCATAAATAAAGGTAACGCGTAATTTACACTATACCCCATTTCATTAAAACTCCTCGCGAAACGTTTATAAATCATCCCAGAATTACTTGATTATATAAATACGCGTATTACACGGTATACACGAATACACTTTTTGTGTGTGTGTGTGTGTGTGTGTGTGTTCAAATTAAGCGCACCAGCGAGAAAAACCGATGCGACACGAAATCGAATACGGAATAATGAAACGTTGATTTCGAGACGTTGGCACGAAAAATAATTTGCTTTTAAATAAATAATCCGCATAGAGTAATTTTCCGTCGCAAAATTATACGCGACCCGTTTAATTATAAATTTCATAAATCCCTTTCCAAAGAAATTATTTCGAAACATCCGAGTAAAAACAATTTCGACGATAGGCATCAAGTGGAAAACCTCCACTCGTTCAAATATTCCGGTTCTTAGACAAAATGTGTAAATAAAATGTACCACAAATTGTTTTCGTAAATCACGAATCAATCATGTTTATACGTCTCCGGTTAATAAATTATACAATGTATTTATGTAATTTTTTTTTTTTTTGACAAAACCGAACAAACGTAATAATAAGCAATAACATTGGCTTACGTTTTTATTATAAAATTATTAAAATTAAGCTGCCCGAGTGAGCAACACTCGCTGGTGGTACTCTATGTTTTATATACATTTTTTTTTATCGCCGTTTTTGGCGCAAAAAAACCATTTCTTTTCCGGCCACACTGCGTCTCAACGACCAAAATTTAACGATTTTTTTTTGTTTTTTTTTCTGAAACTGTAAATTTTTCGTCAACGGTTAAATACCTATGACGCGGAAGCCAGACCGATAATCTGGAATAGTTTTTCTAATATAATGAAATTTATGTGTTTCAAAACGAGTTCCGTTACACACCTTTGACGTTAAAAAAAAATGGGGGTAATAAATTCATTAGCCCGTAATATAAATGCTTGAATGCGCGAGTTTGGTGATTAATTGGCTTTATGTACGAGTATTATGATAGAAAACTTCCATTGCAATGGAAAATAATACGTCGTGTTAACGTTTAGATTTACATTTATAATAATTATTATTTGTTTATTAAACGCATTTCGACGATAAAGCATTCGACACGCCCAAGACATTTGAGTGACCTACTTAAAACGAAATTCCCACATAATCACTAATTAATTAATTCCGAAGCGAGACGAATGGCGTTCTCTCAACAGTGGTTCAACATTTTTATTACGCGTTAAACGTATCTCCGTATTTATTATAATAATAATAATAATAGTAGAAATATTTTCATTATATAGCAAATTACTATATGACTAAATAAATATTAAATTCACTCGAGTAAAACGTGTTCTTTATTATATAATTTCACACATTTCATTAGATTTAACCCATTTTCTACATAACAAACGCAATGGCATATCACACATCATTTGCAATAATTTGATGTTTTGTCAGAACATTTTCTACTTAATTAAATAGTTTAGCACGTAATTTATTTCACGACTATTCAAAGCTAAGATACAGCGAATCACTTTAGACGCAGTATGCGACGGGTATTGAGGTACGTTTACGAAAGTTGAGTTTTTAGAGTGTTGAACTTTAGAAAACTTACGTTACAAGACAAAAATGTTTTCGTATATAATAGTATAGACATCAGGAACTGAAACCGGACCAAAAGACTGACAACCCAACACTTGTTTAATTCATGAACAAAACCTCCTTAAAAAGTCAAATTTATTTCGGTTTTTATTACACAACTTTTTTTAAGTCATTTCAATAATTTTTATATTTTTCCTGTTTAAACCTTAGGAAAATATTTATATTTTGTTTACAACGCTGTATCTAAACCCGTTAATGACAATATACTAATGACAGTACAACAATTTCTTCTAAATCCTCGTCGGAATACGGGAAATTTATCGACAAAAAGGAATATAGGTACATTTGGTCTTTAATATATTAATTGAAAAGGTATAATTTATTTTTATTTTTTATCGTAAAGTAGTTTTTTTTTTTTGATTTGAAGATTTTAAATATTAATATTTACTAGTTTTTGCTAGTTTTGACGGTTACATGATCGTTTTATTCTAAATAAATATATGTGTGTATTCGTGTGTGTGCGTGTATGTAATTAATAAATATATTACTAAAACCTATAACCTACTGATTTATAATAGTTGTTGTGAAAATAACTACATATTAAGACCCACATATTACATTTCAAAATTAGTTTAACAGTAAACCACACAATTGAAGTAATTTTACTGATTTTCTCTTTAATTAACTACCACATACATTATACATTTATAATAGTGTTCATAATTCCGCATAAATGCAATCAAAGCGTCTATAAAATGTACTTTGAAAATAAGAAAATATGTCTCAACTTCCGAGTTATTAAATGTAAATATTTTCTAAAAAAAAGCAATAAATATAGTATTGTTAAACTAATTATTATTGATCAGTGAATGTATTATTGTATTAAACAAATATAAATGATAATAACCTCAAAGCTCGTATTCAACAAGAGTATTTGTTACTTAAGATATAATCGTTTAATACTATTGATTACATTAAATAAGTTATAATAAAAAAAAAATTTTTTTTTTAAATATGTACATTTTGCTCAATAATCCTTAGTTTGGTTTATTTTTGTATTTTTTTCTTTATTGAAAAGCATGGTGATCGATGACGTACCTAAAATGAGTATAATCAATCAAGACATACGTTTCGAAGAATACGAAGACCGCTCAGAGGTAAATTGTACAAGCAGTAAAAGAAATTAAAAATTAATTAACTGTTAAAGACTGCGCAACACACTGAATTATCTCGTTCTGAAACGCAAGTATAAAGTAATATGTTAATATAGATCGTAGCCTAATATAACACGTAATAAAGTGACAAGCGAATAACGAATTGAAGAAAAAATATTATTTTCCCTCGTTCGGATGTAACTTTTTTGCTTATTAATTATAACAAAATTGAATTTAACTATTCGTTTGACCGTTTTGATATACCTATATAGTAGTAGTTTTACCCTTACGAACTGTTCGAAGAGTTCAGTGTTACGCGACTGATTAGTATAATACAAATAGTATGGTATACGAAAAAAAATTATACAATCCACTGTGCAGACTAATTAATATTTTTTTTTTATTTTTCGTACTCTCTATATACACAAAGGATTAGAGTGATCGAAACGTGTTAAAAATAATAATAATAATAATAATAATTTAACAATACGGCTGTAAGCCTAGATGATACCATTATAGCCACGAGAGACTAGTTATTCAAGTAATTAATTTATGCGTAACGTACATCGCATTATAAGCAATTAGTTACTGCTTAATAGTTTAGTTAACTATACTTATAAGTACACTGCACCGCATAAAGCGCGACCGTGTGCGAGTTTAATATTAGACAGATTCGCGAGACCCGTTTTATCATTTCACTAACAGGGACATGGGACATTTCGGTAACATTGAACGTAATATTACTCAATAAAATATAACAGGACAGTAAAACGTAAAATATATCATACAACGAATTCGCGCCGCGGAACTACGTGTAATTAAAGTTATGGCGATTATTCTTCCAGTAGAACGAGGAGACAGTTTTATTAGCGCCAACAGTCTGTATAAAATATCATCGTAAATAACAATAACATTAACGCGAACGAAATTAGAGGATGTCGTTTTGTTTCCAATCCCACTGATATCAAAAATAATAATAATAATAATATATGTATATTAAAAACAAAAAATTTGTTTTAAATTTTGTATTTTTTTTTATAATAACCGGGGCTCGGATTTTATAGCGCTGTATAAAGTACTGAAATATGCCCTACAAACATAAAAAAAAATTGCAAGAAAAATTGTTATTAAAATTCTTCTTCATTTAATATCTATTACGACTATTATCGAGTGATACGGAGAACCGACTGATAGCGTTTTCCATCTATTTCATTTATTTACACTACACCCGTGTACACTGTATCACACTACACGCGTGTAACAACAAGAGCAACAATGCCTTATCAATAAAATAGTGTTTGATATGAAGTTGATACATTTAACGCCATTTTAAATATGAACTAGGGCAATTAAAACGTATTATCTTATTACGAAACACTTATCAATATAAATGATAATTTGACACCGTCGGAATTGACGGTGTCATTTTTCTGCACTCGTATAGATAATAAATACACCGTACTTTCATACGGATTTTGCATTATCATCTACTGCACTATTGATACCGCCTGATTATATAATCATTATCGCACAAAAGGGGTGTACACCAGTGTAGGCATATGGAAAACGCTATGACCGGTTTAAAATATCAAAAGAAAATTGCACAAAAACATCACATATAAATTTAATCAGTGCGGGATGACCTCGTCGAGGTATGTACAACTGATAAGAAGTCATACATTTAATTGGTGGACGGGCCAGGAAGACGAAAAATCTCCTCTAGCAGAACATGTATTGGGAACAAATCGCAATAGAAACTCAATAAAATTATTGAAAAAAGTAGATAACAGTCAAGAATTAAACGTTAAGGAAGCTATAGAAATGACAAAAAATAAAAATAATTTATTAAATTGGGATTTAAATCCATTACAACGTAATCTGTTAAAACTGAAGATGGTAACATAATAGTTGTTGAAGTACGTATTTACCAAATAAAAGTAAATATATTTTTGTGAAATTGAGTTTTTTCATTTAATTATTAAAAAATCCGTAAGTACTCAAATCACAAACACCATACCAGGATATTATAAAATAAAGATAGACCGCGTTATGAAATGTTTAACAAAAAATGTGGATATTATTTTTTCTAATCGTTTTACTTAACTGATACAACGTTTATTCTATTATTTTCATTCGATTCGAACGAGATTTATAACGAAATTCACGAAATAAATCATGTTTAATGCGTATTAGCAATAAAAAAAAATAATAATAAAATAGCGCCAAAATTCGGAAAATAGCATTAAAAAAAAATCTAAAACGTTTCAAGTGTGCAATATAAAACAAATGTATACCTCGCTCTGCTATTTATATCTGTAATAATTATACTGCAGAATCCGAGCTCTGATAATACACATCAAACTCGAGGCGACCGCAAAAGGGTTTTAAAAGTATTCTCGGAGTTAAAAAAACACGTGTAAAATAAACGTCCGTGCGAAACGAATAATTTAAAACTCGCGCGATGTTAGAAATATTATACGCGAGTGTTTTCTACGGAACAGAAAAAAAAAAAAATCTTTTATAGTTTAATATCGTGGAAGCAAATTTAATTAAATTCCTAGAGCAGACGCCGCGCGTTTATATCGAATCGTTTTGAATTTTTCAGCGCTTATAAACACGTCGTATACCGCTATTCATTCGTAATACGTACATTATAACAGCACGATTTCGCGAATTATAATATTTCGCTTATAAATTTCTAGTAATAATACGAAAGTCTGAAACCTTTGTGTCCGAGTGATTCGCGCAATTAAACGACATCCGCTGCCTTTATTTTTTTTTTTCGAGTATTTCGCCTCCGTCTTTGAACGTAACAAAATATTTTTAACAGTTCGTATGGATAAAAACAGCGGAAATCGACGTGACGTCGGAGTACAGAGGAAAAGAACGGATATCGTTGAGTATCAATCCCGTAACAGTGGACTTGAATCGATACAAATTGACGTGAGCAAAAAAAAAAAAAACCTAAGCAAACCTAAGCACAGGCATGTCAAACTCAAAGTATCAAGCGGGCCGAATATATTGAACACTTTACTACGCGGGCCGCGCATAAACATTCGACGAAAAAAAATTAATATTTTTTACACATTTAAACTCAAAAAGTTCAAAAAAAAAAAATTAACATTGACATTTAAAAAAAAATAAAAAAATCGAACGACTGGATTAGACAATAGAAGAGGCGCGCGTGTCGCGTACCGACGATATAAATTATTAAGGGGATTGAAAGCGGGTATTTTCTCTCTTTGTCTTACACACATGAAACATGGCAAAATAGACGTTTCGTACTTCCAACGTACCGATCGATCTATTGGTGCGATAAGAAATTTAAAAATAGATTTGAATTCCTCGTGAATTTTACTACAAAACGACTTTTCCACTTTTTTCATTTTTTTTTCATAAACCCTTAAAAGAATTCACCGAACAAATTAAATAAAAAATTGTAAATAATTCATTTTTGAAGGTCTTAAAAAAAAGAAATAAAAAAAGTGGGAAAGTCGTTTTGTAGTAAAATTCAAGAGGAATTCAAATCTGTTTTCAAATTTCTTATCGCACCAATAGATCGATCGGTACGTTGGAAGTACGAAACGTCTATTTTGCCATGTTTCATGTGTGTAAGACAAAGAGAGAAAATACCCGCTTTCAATCCCCTTAATCTATAATCTATATATATATATAAAACCGCATCAATAATACTTATTCTCGATTACAGTTTATCAGAAGATAAGGCGGTAAAATAAAAGGGTGTAACAAATGTGCCGTTCTCTAAGAACCTAGGATAGTAATGACACGGACACTGATATTTTATAATTTTTTTTTTTTTTAGATTCTGAGCGGAGCGACCGCGAGTGGGTCGCTCGTTTTTTTTTCTTATTTTTTTTTTTTTTTCCATTAATACCGGTAGCCGCGGGCCGCGTGTTTGACGCGCGTGCCCGTTTAGCCTAACTGCGATTTCTGGTCGATTTTCTTAGTTTTTTTTTCCGCCAAGGACCGACGCGTGCGCAAAGGAAACGGTGGAATTCGTCAACAAAGGCGCGTGCCCGGTGCGCGTGTCGTGGATCCGGCCGGCCGGAACGGGCCCGTCCGAAGTACGAGCGGAACCGGAGTCGTTCGAAGTCGCGGAACGCGCCGAGGTCGACGTGCGCGTCGAACCGGAACGGCCGGGCCGTTTGCGGGCCGTGCTGGACTTCGCGGTGGACAACGGCGACGGCGACACCGGCCAGGTGGCCGTGTACGTGCGCGGCACCGTGGACCGGACGCCGGAATTGTACGTCCGGCCGGCCGTAGCACCGCTGGGCACCGTCTACGTCGGCACGCACGCGTCCTACGGCGTCGAGCTCGGTGTAATCAGCACCGGTGGGCCGGTCGACGTGCGGAGACGCCTGTACGAGTTCGACGCCGCCGGGACGTTGAGGAGCCTGGAAGGAGCCGAGTCTTTGGTCCGGTTCGGGGACGCGATTACGGTGCGCGACAAGTGGATTATTGTCGAAACGCCGGTTTTGACCGAAGTAAGGTGCAGACAGAGTGTGCGCTAAGCGTTTTCTAATAAGGACAGGCGTTTTGGACGGCCAGGACCAAGGGCGGGTGGGTCGATGGATTTTTTTTGTTTTACTAACTCTCTAGAAATCAAGTCGATCAGATTTTTCGATCCAATTAAGATATATCGCTTTATAAAATTATATTGACACGAACCACTTTTTTTTTTCTCATGAAATAATAATCGTCGATTTACATAATATACAAATGCGTTTCTCGATCGCGAGTAAACTCCGCGTTGAATTCTAAATCTGTGTTTTCGGATCTTTTATCGCACCATTATAGACCTAACGGTACGTCGGAAATAGAAAAAAAAATCTAATTCGTGTGTTTTAACAGAGAACGCCCGTTTTCAATTCGCTTTTTAACGAGACATTTTTCTAAACGGTTGTGAAATCTCGATTCTAACGGAAGCGTATTGATTCGAAATGACTTTTTTCGTTTTTGGAGAAATTCGAATGTAAATATATTTCAATATATTTTTCTATTCGAGAAAAATTACGAGAAGTAAAAGCAATTTACGGTACGGAGTTGATTGAAGTAAGGCTGAATAAAGATTCAAAAATATGTTTAGATACCTATTCTTTACGAAGTGATATCGAAAAAAAAAATCAAATTAAAATAAATCGTCATAGATGATGGTCTATGACATCGTTATCCTAGAGCACGCCTCTACACGGGTATGCCAAAATGCTCTTAGGGATAAATTTAGGTGACCAAAACGTTTTTAGACATCCCCACCTCCCAAAAAAAACCCCCCAATCTAATTGATCCCGTCGAATTTTCAAGAAATATAATACGTTACAACAGTTTTAAATAGTGTAAAAAATCATTACAAGCAGCTAAGGAGTTTAATCGCGATCCGACAGTGACCTGACCTCGTAATCGCTTAGCGAATACTAAACTTTGTACGTTAAACAATTAAAAAAAAATAACAAACCATGTTCACGGGTCTTTAAAGTCAATGCGTTTGGAGCATTGCAGTGCCTTACCCACGTTTTGAAAATAAACCGAAAACGATTATACAAAACTTGAACGTGCGATGGATTATAGTTCGGAAACAAAATATTTTCTAATTGTGTATACGTATACACACAGTATCTTTAACGCGTATTGGCTGAAGAGAGAAAAACAAATGTACGGATACGATTTTTTCGATTATTTATTTGGAATATTTTTTACAATAATCTTTTGAAAGAACTTTGATCGAAAAAGTTTTGAAAGTGACTTGTTCCACATATATTTTTGTCTGCCAATTCATCTACATCGCTACAAATTAAATAATATTTAGGACGTCCAGTGTTGTTTAAAACGAATCATATTGAACACGTTTGTCGACAGTTATTTTATTTGAATATTTTATTGATTTTGGCGTTAATAAAAAATAATAATAATAACTTACCCTAAAAACGAACGTACCAGAAGCAATTTCGAATATAAAGTCGTTGATTATTTTTTCATGGAAATTCGGAGGTGTCAAATAAAGCTATTTATGTGCTGTGTATACAAACAACAATGGCGTCGTCAAAATAATATATATATATATATATAATTCTCTTGGTGTTATATTACCGAGAAGGAGAAAAATATAATTTAATAATTGAAAAAAAAAACTCAGTCAGGAGTAAGGTTCAAAGGGGAAAAAATTGTTCAAAAAGAAATCTTAACGACACGGGTAATTTATAAAAAAATATTTTCCGCATCGCGCTGTATTGACGTCGTCGTCTCAGACGAATGCCGTACTGCGCATCACTTTCTCCGGTAAATTCTTATTTCAATAATCGTGTTCGTATACACTTTTACTAGCTGCTCCAGATGTGGAATCCGATCATAACGAATACGAATTTTAGTAGAAGGTTTTTCCAGTAAACAATACTTTATTAGTATTATTATCACCGATTATAAATACCAGTATTTGTAATCAATGTTATTGTGCACAAAAGGTGAAAACGATTACTAACTAAACGGTCCGAACTATGTGTTCGAGTATCTAGTGGATAACCGAAGCAATAGGAAGGTTAGGTTAAGTTAGACTTACACAATGCGGTGGTGGTCGGTTTTCTATTAATTCCTAATCTCTAGAGACACGTTACAGGAGGTTGTACCCGGAGAAATAATATTATAATTATATCCCCTCCTCCGGGGATATCTGTCGAAATTCAGGTAACTCCAGGCGTCTCGTGTCAGTTAACCGAATGGTCGTTGGCCGGGTCGAACACGGCCGTCTACACCCAAGCTGTGACTTACGCGCGACTTCCAGATATACGTTTGAACGTTAACGCCGTTACCACCGCTGAATCCCTGTACCGGGGCGTACCTCACAGTTTCCGAGGGATTCGGTTACTAAATAATACACCTTATGACTTCGTCTACGCGTGGGGGAAACCGATAGGGCCGGACTCCAGTAGAGCAGATTGCACGTTTAATCCCGCCAACGGGACAGTCAATGGCAATTCGTTCGTCGAATTCGAGTTAAACTTGACGCCGAAGATCAGCGTAAGACCGCCACTATATAATACATTATATATACGCGAGAAGTGTGATAAAAAAATACAGGATTTTGTTTTATTGACCGAAACAAGAAATACATTGTTAAATGTAAACTAGCAGCCTTTCTCGCAGTATCTATTTACAGTTTCCGTATTATTACAATATGAACCACTTCAACGGACTGTACCAAACTAAGGAAATTAATTGTTATATCGAGTTTATTTTTAGATCAAATACGGTTTTAGTCCCGGTATTTTTCTGTTCACCACAACTCGCGATATTAAACGTTAATTAATCGCTACGCGCGTGACAATGACTTTTTTTATTTCAGGGTTACCTGAACAAGTACTGCGTGCCTTGTTTTATACAATGCGATGCGCTCGCTCCCTTACAAATCAGTCTCGAATGTCGTGTGAGCGAATTCAGCGCCACGGTGACTTATGTCGATACGTTCGATAGGACCACTAACATCACATGGCGACACAAGTACAAATTCGTTTATTTCCCCTTTCTGTTTTACATTTTACATTAGGTGCATTAAATATTAGTTCGTTCTGTCGACATACAACACACGCTTTAATAATAATGAACACGCACGTCGATAAATTAAACGTCTGTGTCGTCTGTGTTGGTTAAGCCTTTTGAATTAAGCTTAGTTGATGGGAGTCTGGACGCGAAACCGTGTCCACATACCCGCACAATGCACTTTCACTTTACTTTCAACAAACTTTCGCGCAGCTTAACTTTAATGGACAAATGATGCTGTTAATAAGTCGACGATCGATGTTTCATTTCAGTCATCTGTCACGATGATTAAAACGTCCAACGATGATGTCCGGAAGACTTTTAATGTTAAAATGTCGATTTTATAGAAATATCGTGGGCTTGGTCAGAAAATTCATTAACGACAATTTCGTATTTTTTTTTTCCTATTGCGTCACATTGTGTAAAAATATATTTTGTCGTCAATTCTCGTAAGGGATTAAAATGTCAATTTCCTGCATTTAAGATATTTAATTTAAAATGTCTTGTGTTTACTAACTGTAAAATATAAAAGTGTTAATAATCTAAAAGTCACTTATATGACATATCAAATGAGTTTTATTATAAAGACTATAAAATGAATTAATTATTTGGAATTTAAATTCAATTTTATAATTGTAATTCATTTTATGTCCATAATTTTAATTGTTATTATAAGAATTTTTGGTTATCATTTAATAATACTTTTAAGATTAACAATCTAATTGGAAGTTTATAAAATATTGGGAAACAATTTATAAAAATTTTATAGCGAAGGAATTACTTTTTATATTTTATAACTCTATACATTAATGAAAAAAATTTTTGTAAATAAATTTGTACATTAAAATTATATGTTTAAACAAAACACAAACTAAATACAATAACTCTTATATTTTTAAATTGTGTAATACTTGTTGGCTTTATTTAATATTAATATTTATTCATTCTTTTATTAATTACCAATAGATACTAATTAACAGTGTTTTTCTTATTTTTCTTACCTATACATTAATTAATAAAATATTTATTACATTATGTATTCTAGCATCTATCTAGTAAACCAGAATACACTGATTATAAAACTGATGACTTAGTTGAAAATAAAATAATCAGATTTTAAAATGACGTTTCCCAATATGTTTACTTTTAGACGTTACTGATATTTCGCGTCAAACCCAAGTTTTAATGTAGTACATTAATTTATTGTGAACGTGTATTAATACAATTGAAGATACATAGTAATAATAACATTAAATTAAATAATATATAAAAGGAAACGTTATTTATTTAATAATATCATATCTATGTTTATCAGCGAACATCAGTGGATAACGTTATTTATTTACATAATAATATCATATCTATGTTTATTAGTGAACATCAGTGGATAACCGATTACAGTATGGAAGAAATTTATCAAACAGAAAACAAGTGTTTAGAATACGAAGACAATTATTCTATGTCGACGAATACGTCTTTGGATAGTTTCAATACTGCGAAAATAGCACCAGATTACAATATTAGGTAGTACTTTAACGGTTCAAAATTATACAGTAGTGTTCGAATTGAAAGATGGGTGTGTGCACAGAAAAACGAAGCTTATACAGCTTTTCCGTACAAAACCTCCCTCCCCAAACAAAACGCATAAAATGTTTTAAATATTTCAAGTAACAAAGTATTGATTTAAAATATGTTGTAAACACTTAATTTACACACAGCACTAGAGCTATTGTAGAGCTTAATAAGACCTGTTGCAATGAATCCTAACTGCAGTATATTTTGTGGACCAATGAAATGTTATTACTTTTTCAAATTAATAATTTAAATTTCACCTGTAAGTGAGAAGACTCGTAGCTCGTTATACCAGTTGCCGATCGCCTATTCAATATACTACTTATAACTTATACGCATGAGAAGGAATGTAACATTTAATAAATTTGAAATAAGTGTTTGGAAGGGTATAGATCACCCCGCCCCCCATAACGACGAAGTAAATTTCTTTGCAGAATGCTCTTTATATTTACTTAGCAAAGCTTTCCTCCTATAATTCGAGCACTGACGTTAATCCAGCAAAAAGTTTCTGACGAAAACATAAAGCGTCGTCGAATTATTATTCGATTTTAATTATGTTTTTTGCACATATTACGATTTTCTAGATGTTTTCCAGCACCATTAACCTAACCAGAGGCTTACCAGATGTTAACCTCACCATTTTATAAAACTTCATTCGTGACTTTAGTGGTTGCTCAAATAATCCAAACTTTCACTGTACGTTATGTTATAATACGTGTTTAATAAAGTTTATCGGGCATTCCTCAATTTAACATCAAAGAATTTATTTAGTGTTTACGGTTAGAAATCGTCTATAATAATCATCTAGGCTCTTGAAAATTTAATAACCTCGACACGCATAGCACAAAAACTTTTTGACTCGTTGAGAATATTATAAGAGTTAAGTGGAAAATTGGAAATTTATCGGGCGCGATCATATTTTATATATTCAGACCGGAAAACATGCAAAAACCAGTCAGTTGGCGTTTTGTGAAACAACCGAAACGCGACACATCATTAAGGACACCCGAGGTTGATAAACGAATGTCGAACGACTTTCACTCGGCGATAGCGTTTAAAAACATCGAATGCAATACAGGCACGTATATCCGACCGGTATTCACCTATGGAGAAAATTAGTATAATGACTGTAAATTATTTTGTTTTCTATATATATAATTAGCCATGGAACAGAGTATAACCATTCAAAACACTACGAAAATCCCTTGTCGAGTCAAGTCGAACGTCTGCTATTATGACTACAACATTACGTCGAATACAGTAGAAAGTGAGTAACGATTGTAATACATTACGAGGACGGACACAAAAGTAACGGGACTTTTTTTCTTCTAAGGGTTAGTAGATGAGATTATTATATATCCTAAAAAAAAAAACACTGTAGACACCTTCTTTGATTAGTGTACGCACTAGCCTTGCCGCGAGCGTTGTAATTTTTGCGTAGTCAAAATTTTATCCGGACTCTATGAAACGCTAAATGTTGAAAGTACAATTATTATGTTTTCTATTAAATAAAACTCTGATTGAAACGGTCGCCATGGCTTAAGAAGCTTACGGCGAATATTACATGAGGAAAACGAAAAGTATAACTAATGACAATAATGGTCTTCTCGTTTTAAAAAATGACAACTCTTCACTCGAAAATCAATCTCGTTTAGGATGGCCTTCAACGAGTCAAACACATGAAAATATCCAAACAAATCAAGAACTTTTCTACGAAGATTTTTGACAAACCATTAATGCAGTACAGAGTTCACTGAGGTGCACTGAAGTACTCACCAAAGTATTTTGTTCCCAAAATTTCGAATATAACGCGTCGCAGCAAAACGTATGCCTCACTTGTTCACTGAATATCAAAAACTCAAACACAAATGTGTGTGCCTGTAGTTGAAAAACGAATTGGAAAATGTCTCCTCCGTCCCTCTTCTTTCCTCCCCACCCATTCACTTAGCCTAACACCGTATCGTTTTTTCTTGTTCCCGTGAATGAAAAATGTCATGAAAAGAAAGCAATTTTCTAGTATGTAATGTAAGATGTAAAGAAAAAAACGACGGAGGTACTCTATAGAGCGTAAAGGAGGAGAATTTAAAAAATGTATTTGACACGTGGAAAAAATGATCGCACCAATGCATAGCATCATATAGAAATTAGAGGGTACTTCGAAGGGATTAATCGAATTTTTTAATTTTATCGAATACATTATTTTTAAGGTTAAAATTTTCGTAACTTTTGTGTAAACTTTACCATTACCTCTGACCTCATGAAATTGTTCAATTATAACATAATCTACATATTTATAAATATAATAATAGGTACTCGTAGTATTATAAAATAATTAATTTTTGTTTCAAAGAATAATACACTTTTTGGATGATAATAAAATGCGGGATAAGATTTGTCTCGATTAATGTTATAATTTGAAGTATAAACGTCTAGAATAATACATGATTATCTATATAAATTAAATCCAAATGACAAGGAAAAATGAGAAAATTTTTATAAATAATTTTAAATCGTATTAACGTGACATCAAAGCGATTATTTAACACTTTAAATTTAAATAATAAAATTTTACGTTCGGTATTATGAGTCATAATTAAGTGCATGTTTATTTTTAGAAAAATATTTAGTTGCTCATTCGCTATTATATTTCAAATAAATTAATATTTTATTTCTGAACGAAAATTTGTCAACGACAATTATTACTTATATTTTAATTTTAAGAATTATATAAAACGCGTTTATAGATTTTTAATTAAACTCTGTGTTTTTGAGAAGCTAGTATTCACATTTTTATTTGTTTATAACGTACGTGTCACATCTGATGTCAGTTGCAAGTTTGAATAGGAACTCGTTTTTTATTTAAAAACTATTTTAAAACATATCCTTTTCATTTCTGATTCCAAATACACATTGAATTGTAAAAAAATATATATATATATATAAACTCAAAATAACTGACGGTGAAATATAATGATTGAATAATGAAGAGAAAAGTCTATGAAAACTAAAAATATAATTTTGCTAGAATTTTCGACGGAAAACATAAAATCTGTTTTTTTTTCGAAAATCGTGTACTTACAGCCAATTAAATTACGAACATACTACAACTAAACTACATTTTATTCCAGCCATTAAACACAGATTGCATTAAAAAAAATATATATATATATAATACTTATTATTCCGCTAATGAACGAAAATATTTCCTTGAGACAATTCAAATTGTACATCTGCGTTATACCACTTGGTAGTTCATTATCTCTACATCAAAAATGTATTATTTTGTTGTTCGACGTATTTACCATTAAAAGAACCGCAAAATCGATGACACATTATATCATCTATCTGGTAACCAAAACAACAAGCCGATGGAAATACTAACGAGGTTACGTGTTTCTCTTAAGAAAATTAAAATTAATCACACGAAACTCGAAGAGTTCATTAATTTCAGGAAGCTTATAATAACCACAAAACAATTAATACCTCAAAGATCGCGACATGCGTGTCGTGTCAAAGAAATTCAGACTAAAAATTTAACAACTAATAATATATTGTTATCTTAATATGGCATATGTATCAGAGAATATAAATTTTTAAAAATCCTAATTTTCTTCAGTCAAATACGATATAGCTCTCAACAAAAAATTTAGATTAATTGATGATACAATTGCAATTGCAAAATCAGATGTTTTTATGTAACCTACTTACCATACACTAGGCATTATGATTGTCTGTAGCATAACCATATCTAATGGTTCCAATCGAATAAAGGATCAAATGGTTTACAAATTGAAATTAAACGAGTAAAATCTAGATAAACATAATTGTATTATAGTATGTAATAAAGTAAATTTACAAACAAATATTTAAAGAATTATTTCAATAGATGAATAGGTTGATTAATTACAAAATAATATTAGCTAAATTACTAAATCGAAAACAGCAAGTGATTCTCGATTGGGCTTGTTCTATCTATATCTTTTTTTTTTGTACACTCAAATTTTAATAATATTTTTTCAAAAATTTTCGTATAATTTCAGGTCATACCATCAAAGTATACGAAAAAGTGTTTATTATTTCATTGACTTATTAGTTGTTCTTTATATAAGTTAAGTCAAAAAGATTAATTTTCGTAAAAATATTCGACTTAAATCATTAACATATTTTGTCATAAATTAACATAAACAGTTTAAATATAAACTGTATAACCATCACTTTTTACGATTAATTATCATAAATAAACGCTTTAGTTAAACCGCTAGAAACGAATATCTTAAACAAAGTTCAAAAATATGCATTATTAAAATTATTATAAAATAATCGAAAATTCATAAAAATATTTTCTTTAACACAATGAAAAATTAGGAAAATTTTTCCTAAAATTACAAAAAAAAAAACTGATAAGATTATCATCACATCCGTTTTAGGCATGTGCTTAATTTATATGTATATATATATAAGGTAGTGACGGATTTATTACAAGCTTAATATTTCCAATAGTATTTAAAAAAAAAAAAAAAGGTAGCGAGCAGCGGGTGTTTTGGATGTCGTTTAAGTGAATTACACGAGTAAAGTTTTAGAGTTATGTTATTACAATAAATTTGACAAAAAATTATAAATCATTGTCTTCGTTAAAACGACTGTGGACACGGAACTTCAGTATAATACACTATGTCGAAAAATTTTAATTGGTAATAAAAAAAATATTGTGACTTAGAATCGTCAAGATGTTTTGAACACAGTCGAAGTAACGTAGGACCTATGTTGTGAAAAAAATGTCAGCCCTTAAAACTAAAAATTATCCTTTTTATGACTTAAAAAGCTCAACATCTGATAACTGCTGTAAATAGTGAAAATTTGTAAGAAATTTTTTGAAAAATATTTTACGTATTTATAGATAGTGCGAAGTTACATATTCGGTGTAAATTTCAAGAATCTAAGGCCATTATTTTCGTAGTTTTTTTTGTGCCGCGTTTAAAAAAGTATTGAGAATTTAGATTTTCTTCCAATTATCGTGCTGTCTTGAATTACGCATAAAGAAATTTTGCTGAAAAAATCGAAAAAAACGTTTCAAACAAAGCACCGACTAGACACAATTTTCTCCCGAAACTTAACGCATGGTGAGATTATCAGAGCATTCTTTCTAGTCGAAAGTTTGTACACAAAAAAATAAATAAACACCATTGTAAATCCATAATAGCTTCTTCGCTACGCTCACAATCTAAAAAACTTTATGTCATAATTTTTTTTTAGCGCGTAAAGTCTGAATTTCGAAAAACTACAAATAATCATAATCATACTAAATAATAATGATCCTCGTCGTATTTGTCGGTTTCATAGGTACTTCGGAAGAAAGCGCGACGTTTATGTCGAGAAAATGTTGTTCGGTGTGGATAGAAAACGACGACGAGATTTTGAACGGCCATGACGAGTTCGAGGTGTCCGTTTGGGTATTGGCTACGACTTGGGGTCGGTACGACGATGTGGTGATTGTTGAATTACACGTGGGCACGGAAATCCTACCGGCCATCCACATACCACTCGTTATCCAAGCCATTACGTTCCCCATAGAATTCCCTTTCGCGAAAGACGTTCACAGTCCGACCGTCGAGTAAGTCAAGAAAATTGCATACAGCTAAATTCAATTTGTTCACGGCTCAAACGACAAATAGAACCAATGACTGCCAACACGAAATATTTTTTTTTTTACAAAAAACACGCAGAGAGTACAATATTTTTTTCGGAACTTTAACGTAGCATTTAATAATTCGACGATTGAAAGGCTAAAAAATGTCGTAACCCACAAAACTACAACTTTACAGGAGACGTTTCTAAACTTTTTTTGTTTTTAACAATTTTTAAGATTCAGTCTTTATGCGATAAACTGCGAACACGGATTGATTATCCAGAATAAGAGCGAAATTCCAATTCAAGTGTCGTGGCGCACGTACAGTGACAGTAAAAATAAAAAACTCTTTGGAGTCACATTAGACCCTCCGACTTCTGGCATTCCAAATCGTTGGTCTTTGAGCATTGGCCGTTACTATGGCTCAGAAACGCCACGGTATTTTATGGTGAGTTCCTAAAGAAAAACAAAAACAAAATCAAAACCTCACCGTATAATAGAAATGTATTTAATAAATATGTATATTAATTTGTCAAAGGCAAGATTTTATAATGATTTAAAATTAAAATTTGAAATCGACGATAAATCATAATCGAGATTTTAATTAATAATCCGTTAAATAAAAAAGAAAAATTGTTAAACTAGAATCTATTTCCTACTTAAACACCTGTAACATTCTAAAAATGACCTCTGCGAAATCTGTGTTCGCTTCCTATACGGCGCTAAATGAAGCTGCAGTGGTTATGTGAACGCTATACCAGAGATAATCTTATAATTGGATTTTGCGCATCGCCAACTATTAGAAAATCAGTGAACTACATGATGTCGTCTGAGACTATAAATAACGTTTAAGTTCCTGTATTAAAACAATTTTCTTGTCGTCAACACCCCGCGAAGGGACAGAAAAGACTAATGGCTAGTTGACTTCGATTGAAGTTTAACCAGTATTCCCATGCGCAATCGTCTCTACGTATTACAAACATAATTTTAAGTATTAAATAAGCCGTTAATTATTGTATACAATTATTTGATAATAACGTCTTACAACTGTTTTCCAGACAAATTTAGTTACGAAAACACATTAATCGATTATAATGTCATAATGAAATAAAATTACTTATTATTTGTTACCGCCGTACACTGTGTACAATCGTTTCGTATATATTTAATTGTGGTATTAAAAAACAAAATTAAAACACACGAAGAAATTAATATTGAATATTTTTTATAGATTCTAAGTGAAAATTGTTTTTGAAAAATTAACAATATTTCAATTTTACATCATGTATTTCATAAATGACCTGACGTCAAACCTCTTAAAGTGATGGTACTCAATATCCTTAATTTTCCTATATAGTGTACCCGGCATAGAACTCATTTAAAGTACCTTTTCTCCTCTCTTAATCTCAACTTTACTTCTATAAATGCTCTTTCTGCTAATAACGTAACTCTAATTGAACGTATCGTCAATTTTATATTACAAACAGGGCTAAAAATTTAATAGTATAAGCTTTACCCGTTCTTTTCTTATCTTGTATGTCAGTACCGAAATTATTTCCGATTTTATTGTGATTGTCGAGCCATAATAATTTTATAGTTAGAATCTCAATAAAATAAATAAAATATACACATATATATATATACCCAGCAGATAATATTACAATGATTTACGCCATTAATTCATTATACCTGTATCTCGGTGTACCTCTATTTTTTTCGCCGTGTACTCGTTCCTGAGGCAGTCCCACATTTCGAGCACTGGCATTAATCTCATCATATCACCATATATTAACAGATACGTTGTATGTAGGTGTGTGACAATTTTATCTACTTATTACCGTGTATCGGATAATCAATAATACTACCTTTCGCCATATTATTGTTACTATAATATTACGTAGATCAAACCACTTGTTCTGAAATTGGGACCGAAACAACAAGGATTTGTAACGTTGTTCTTGAATCGGACCAGTGAAAAATCAATAAATCGCGACGAAAATAATATGGTGTACGGGACAGCGGTCGGAACAGTGACTGCTCTCGAACCATCGGGGTAAAACGACGATTTTATACTTTATTACATTTATACGCATAATGTTCTATGGTTCCGTGAACGACATCGAATAAAACTCAAATCCCATCGAGCGTACACATAGTTTTACACTAGAAAAAGACTTACACTCATTGCTATCAACGACATGTAATTTATCACTATAAATATATATATATATACATTTTTTTTTTTGATTTGCTATTCGTATTAAAAAAAAAAAAAACTCGTATAGAATTTTATTGCGACCCCGTATACGGTACTTTATTTATCGCGACTGCTTAATTCACTTCCGACGACATTTACATTGGAAATGTATAGACATTTTTCCGTCGGCGAGTAGCATAACGTATACCGATATAAATAAGAATTTGTGATTTATAAATATACGGTTTTTTTTACCCCAAATATACTTTAAATCAGTATTTGAAATTGTAAAGTCAAAACACACAAAATTATACTTATAACCAGGGGTCGATCTTTTTAGGAATATAGGCCGATCGCGAATAAAAATTAATTTTACCATTATCGGTCGATCGCGTAATAAATATGCGATAATAATAATAGATATTGCGTATTGCTATATTGTATTCTAGGAATATTATCGGTCAATTGTGATAGTGAGAATATTTGGACGGAGTTCATGTAAAGGGGGACAAGTCATAAATAGCTACTTTTCAGGAGATAGAAAAAATAACATAAAATGTTTTCAAATACTTTAAATTGAATTTGGTTTTAAGTTATAATTTTTTTATAATATTACAAAACTTTTAAATATTTTTTAGGAACTCAATTTAATTTGTACTAATTTTTTTAATGACTTATGCCGTTCTATAAACCAAAAATGGTCGAAAATGACTTTTCCCCCTCTACATGAACTCCGTCCAGTTTATTATTGTCAGTTGCAACTCGACTGTCAACGACTGTGCAAAGGTTGTGTTGTATATTTCGTATATTTTCGTTTTTATGTTCCGGATTTATTAAAATTTTCGGCAATAAAATGAATGCGAATAAAACTTACGTGTAAAATCTCCTAGATGTCGATCACCAGAGACTCAAAAAATTTCGAATGTATAGCTCACTTGATTGAAAAGGTTGGCGACCCCGGCCTATAACTGTTTTGTAACGCTAAGACAAATCGTTCCGCGAATTTTAAGCGTATAAAAAAAATTTAAAAAATTATTTTATACCATTTTATTATTATAAGACTTTATTAACAATATAAATAATAAATATATGTGTATTTACATTAAATTACCTTTTCATATTAATGCGGTTTGTGTAAATACATTATCGTCGATATAAATCATTATTATAATATTGTAAAAACAAAAATGTTATTATTGATATTGTTTGGGAAATTTTCACCAGTTTTTATAACACGTTTGAGTATAATTCCACGTAATTATTTACGTATTTTATTCTATACATTTGTTTATAATTTATGTTATTATTTGAAAACAAGTCATTAACTGTATAGAGAATTTATTTCGAACTACCTTATGGGCAATCAGTTCAAAATATGCACGAAATACTTTTAATTTCAACTATTTTTTTCTTTATGTAATATTAGAATGTAATTAAATCAGCTTTACCCGTATAATTCCGTAAAGTTTCACTGATATTTGACTCCCGAAAAGCGTACGGGACAGGGACGCATAATCATTTTTTTTTTATTTTACAAAAACGTGTAAAGTACACAAAATATACTTGAAAACACAATTAAACGCGTGCCATCATCAAAAATGTTTTCAGCGTCACGCAAAATCAATACATTTTGTTTACGTATAAAATTTGATATTACTTTTAGTGTTAAAAATTTTTTTTCAATTTTTAATCCAGGATTTATTGATAAAACGTACACGACAAAATATAGATAAACGACTCGGCCAACGCGAATTAAAAATATTACACAAACGTATTGTTTTGTTCTTTGTCCATTTTTGTTTCTAAAATTTAGAGATTCTAATATTGGTACGCTTCTAAAATGTCTCGGGCAAACGTATAACCGGTAGTTTAGGAAAATACGTATAGTTCCGGAAACATAATATAAAACTCCGAAAATCGATCATTTCTTAGAACAGTTTCATACTATACTCTAAGTCTTCATCTGTCCAATACATACATACATTATCCTTTCACATACAATTGTCTTTGAATTTTATACCAAAGTTTTATTCCTATTATATTATTATTACATTATATTCCTGATAATATTGTGCTTATTTATTTCCCATAACGTTATTTTTCTTTGACGTATGCCTTCTTTGGGCGTTATATCAGCTGTAGGTACATAAAGGATATTTTATGATCGTTTAATTTCGACCGATGCGTGCAATAATTACCCATTTATCCGTCATTTGTTACGTCCGAATCTTCATATCTTCGTCGTATCTATAAAATTTTAAACAAACCACGTACAGAAATTTTCACACCAAAAACTTTTTTCTGTCCTGATCTAGTCGGTTTCTTTACCAATTCCATCAAATTCAGTTACCATTTCCTTCGACAATTTGTCAAACATATTTCACGACTATTGTCATCTCGTCCGATTGTATTCTAACCATTAATCCGCATCCACGCGTACAACAGCGGCTAATTTTCCGAGCATAAGTTTTGATTCACGACGATATTACAGAAAACGTACGGGAATTATAACTGTGAATATAACAATGACAATTTAATGAAGTTTTACCTGTTATCCCAAAAACACTCCTCGAGTATCGAAATATGATAATCACGATAGAATGATACAATATTAAATAGTAGTAGTCTAAAAACCGACTCCGACGTTTATAATAAAAAAAAAAATACATTAATGAGCATTACTCTTGTTGCGCTTACTGTATTTTAGAGAACACTGTGTCAGAAACGACGAATTCAAACATAGAAAAGCTGTTGTGAAACTTTCCTCGGAAACAAAACATTCAATACAACCGAAATTAGTATTACGAGAACGGGACAATACTTTCCAAGTACAGAAAAAAAAAACAAATAATAATGCGTGTCATTAAAAAATACGAAGAAAATCTAACGACCAATATAAATCATAAAAAGAAAACCTCGAGAGCTTTTTTTCTCCCCTATTTTTATTGCGCGTCATTTTTGTTTACCTCTCGGGAAATAAATCACCGGAACGTAACGATAATACCTATGTATGAATATATGACAACGACCATTTTTAGGCATCGATGATCGAAATTTTCAACTCTCAATCACCGTGCTATACGGTAAACCGATCGTTCACTCTATCAAACCGTTTACGATATCCTGTAAACATTTCATTTGAAGTCGACAGTCCGTTCGTCATAAAGAACTTGAAGACTTTAAGATGTGGTACTTGTCCCGGAAACGCTACGATTTCCGTGTTTTATGAAGACATAATCAAAGTATATATTTTTAAAAGTCAATAAATAATATGTTATATTAAGTTTTAGTACCTAATAATTGCGAGATATCAATAACATATTGCAATATTACTCGTATATATGTATGTACATTATATTATAATTTGTAACCGATTTGAGTGGCTGTAATTTGTCATCGGAATGACTTTAGGGAATTTCCGAATAGTAATGGTAAATTACAATCATATTTTCACGCGTGTAATTATAATTTTTGTTGTATAGATTGAATTGCAAGCAAATATATTTACGAACTACATCCGTATGCCAAAAATGCCTACAGAACAATCATCAACTAGAAAATTCGTACAAACAGGAAATCTATGGGCTAATTGTGAAAACAGTTATTTCGGCTTTAAGGTATTTAAAAACAATTTTCGACGCTATTACTAATTATAATGATAATAATTATTATTATTTTTTTTTTTTTTATTTTAATTTTTACTTAATATAGATAAATTGATTTTATACCAATTTTACAAAACGATATTAATTCTGTATTATTAAATGATATTAATTAATTATTCAGAACTGTACTTAAATTGAGTAACGTTTCCTTAATGCCGCTTAACCACTTCAATTGAATTTATAGTGTTCCGTGCATTAATAATACATAAATCAACTGAGTGGTGCATTAAAGATTCAACAAAGATTTACTGTACAATAATTTTACTTCATTTACCATAATGATAATGAAAAACACTATTTTATCATAGAGATACACTTTTTTATTATATTATTCATCGTGCGTGATATCCATCTTTTTTTTCTATAGACGGTTGCTACTTTTGAGTTGCGCATATATTTTCCCGTACTGTATCTGTCAGCAAGCTACATAAATTTCGGCCAAGTAGCTGTGGGGGAGACTAAAAGCATTGACGTGATGTTATCTACTTATCCAGGTACGTACAAACTCACGAGTTAAATAATGAACGAATAGATTAACTTTTGCCAACCCGGTTTCCACCTTGTTGGGCATCAAATCGCCTGTGTGCCTATCTCTCAAAGGTATTTCTTTATATGATTCCTTTTCTTTTCCCCCTACGAAGGACCTGAACGTTTCACTACGCATTCCGACATCGACAAAGTGTTCCAGATATCACCCACAAACGGTGTCGTATCAGACAGACCACCGGTCACCCTCACAATCACATTTAAACCCAAGTAAGTATATACGTTTTAACTAAAAGTAGCGGAAAATCTTAATTTGTTTTTTAACCATCTTGCGGCAATCGACTTAAATGACCTCCACCACAAGCCTCTGCGAAATGTTAAATTAATACAGATAAATTCACTAATTGTATTTATTTTAATTACATAACGGGTGGTTAAAGTTTTTATTAAAGAAAGAGCTTTTACTCAATAAAATGTATAGCTTTAAACCTAGACCATAAATTATGTCAAAACTGTATGCCCAAAGAGTGCATTAAGACGTTAACTATGTAGTTAATATTCAATAAAAATTACAACTAAAATAATATTTAACAATCTAGGTGTAAAATGTTAAGCTCATGAATCGAAATAAACTAAATTATTAAAATCGCAATATTTATTGACGTATATATTTTTGTACATATAGATATAAAATTGTAATATCTACAAAAAAAAATGTATTTTAATAATTTTTCTCGTTCCATAGTTTACGCAAATATTTTAAAAACAACACTCTGACAAAAAAAAATCTATAAATTGGCTAGATATTTTTTTCGAAGATCTTTCATAATTCATTGATTTACATTAACCAGCAAAATTCAAGAAAATGAGGAATCTTTTTTTTTTTGCAGACAGAAAGAAAATTATAAGAAATTATAAAAGTCATATTCAATTAGTACGCTATAAAATAAATTGTGTTTATTATAAAAAAGTTAATTAGTTTAAAAAGCAATGTATTTCACCCATTACAGAATGTTCTGATTAATCAAAACTGGACAACTGGAAAATTTGCTTAAGCGCAACAATTCAAAATTAATATTGAAAAGACTTAGTATTTCTGTATAATGTCCGAGAACATAATTTGAAGGAATAAAAATAAAAACTAAGATTAGAATTTCCTTGAATCACATATAATACGCAAAACACATCATTTAAAGCGAAAATATCATTATTTCCTAAAACTTTATCTAATTTTAACTGAACAAATTTTTTTACAATAATCATGATGTGTATATATATATATATATATATATGTAATAATAACACTATATTTCCATATTTTTGTAACAATTGTGTGTATAAATAATATAGTAAATAATTTGGATATTTATCCGATATTTTTATAGACATATTATTAATAATTATTATAGAAAAAAAAGTGTTGTTAATATTTTCGTTTTTAAGTAATTCGATTTCCGTTAAGTGAACTGACAAACAAATTAATCCAGTTTAATTGCACTGGAATTATTCCATATTTATAATTCAATAAATTTAGATTCTAAAAACGTAACATATTTTGCTTTATAATAGTACTTTATTTATTTACGAACTACAGTATTTACACGTTGTGCTAAATAATTAGTAAATAAAATTATATTATACAAGTCATTGTAAAACAATTTGATGAAATTTTCCTACAAATATATACGAAGTCAGAAGTTATCATTTATTATTTTCAACTCGAATTCTCCAATTGTTATGTGCAGGCAGAAGATATTTTTGTCTAAAAGCAATTACAGTTATTAAACGTACAATGTATGTACGGTTTCTTCAATGCATCAAACGTTTCATATTACGATTATAGATTTTATTATTTTTATATAATTTATGTGAAAAAATTATAAAGATAAATTGTTCAAAGCGCTTAAAACTGGTGATTTTTATTACAGATACGATTATAAACTTTTCAATTATATACATTATGGAAATATTTTCCAAAAAAAAAAATATATTTTTTTTTTATGTTTAAGGGCTGCAAAACAGTATTCGAATAATATTATAATTTCAACAGTGTTGCCCATGGATGGTTTGATTCTCAAAGTGTCTGGATCCGGGAACAACTAATTTCAGTCAACCTATACACGTTCATTAATATAAACTACTTGGTAAATAATGCTTTTAAAATTTCGTGTATTTGATAAATACGCATATACCAGTGAAATATAATAAATATCACTTTGAACAACGTTTATTCATCATAAAATGACATTTTTTTTAGAACGATGTGTATTTATTCATTTTTTTTTTTATAAGTTTATACTTTTCCGTACACAGAAGGCTTCTTTTCGATGATCAATTACATGCATAAATATTCCGCTTTCGGTATCGAACTGTATCTTGTTGGCACATTATTCGACACATTTTTCCCCCTTATATGTAGTGAAAAAATTGCAAAAAAAAACTGATGTAAACGTCGACGTGGCCGTTTTGGACAAGGACAATTTTTGTATTTTTAAGAGCTCAAAATGCAATAATATTTTTTTATATTTATTATTTATAATAAACTACTAGCGTTTTTCGAATGCGAAATATTCATTGTGTTAATTTTGAAATAAAAATTAATAACAAAAGAGTTAATAAAAATTATGTACCTACTAAATAAACATAAAAACAACACATTAATTTTGATCCATTTACTCTGTGGAAAGAAAGTCCCAGGGAATAATAATACCTTATAAAATATTACAATGTCACCCGAGTATTTTTTTGACATATATTAGAGGTTTCCCTCTTTTGAGAAAATTATCAGTACCCACCGTTATAACACGAAATCGTGTTTATACATATAATATATATATATTTCGCCAATAATCATATTATTTTTGGCCGTATACACAACAACCATTATTCATATTTCATAATTAAACCTCCCCTTATATATGTATATGTATTTGTATTTTAGATAACTTATATAAATAAATACTCAGCTTTTGGTATTAATGTATTCACATGTATGTGTACATATAAATATATATACATTGTATTCCAATCAAGTATACCTTATAAAATCTTCAAGAAAACCCAGTTTATGTAATACTAAATCGAAATGCCTAAGATTTTAAAGAAAACCGATGTAATATAAACTTATCCCCAAAAAAAAATAGAAATATATATATATTGGTTTTACTTACCAGCCGAAGAGTAGATATCAAAATAAAAACCACCTGAAACAAAAATCGAATTTATTTAGAACATTATTGACATATTATTATGATGAACGTTTATTATTAAATCGATATTAATTTATTTGACTTCATAACTATACGATATAAAAATTAATTGTCATTAGTTTCACCTCTAATAACAACAATCAATATATTTCTGATTTTGTGTACATAATCTTACAGTAATATTCGCTCAAAAACGATTTTGGAAGTAAATTTAATTTTTGTGCTCGATACTTTTATACGAAAAACGCCTAATGTGCTAGCTTAAAACATACTTTGTTTTCATTAATTAACTAAATATTGTAACCCATACTAGTATGTACCTACCCGTACTAGTATAAGTAATTTTAATGGTTTCGCGATATATATTTTTCTGCGCCAACTATGGAAAGTATTGCCAAAAATATTTCATTGTGTATAGTTTTTCTGATGTGTTTGTATACTAAAATTTAAAAAAAAAAAAAAAAGTGGTATAAAGATATTTCATGTAATTGGCATTTATTCAATAGTTATACTCGTAATAACAAAATGCGGTAAGTGTATATACGATAATTCCTTCGTGCGTGCGCACAGGGTTGGGAGGTATCCGATCCCTTGAAATAATCCTGGCTGCGCCAATGCATCGCGGGATTAATAAACAGAACCCATCAGCAGTAATAAATATTAATCGAATTAATGCACGATTCAACGAATTTCATTCTTTGAACGTTTTCATACGTGCAGTGTGATTTGCTTGGCGACGAAACATTTTTCAAATAAACTGACAGACGGGTAAAATAATTACTATAAAAGCGACTAATTTTTAACACTCTATTCTGTAGCCATCATTAAACATCATTAATTTAACTTTGACAATTAATTCCGCAAAATGATAATCGATTGACCGAATTTCCCAAAGTATAATTCTCTTCCGAGACAAAAATAAAATCTGATCATTAAAGATCGACTTGTTAAAGTCCAGTTTAAAGGGAACAATAGCGGATTGGTTCTTGAAAAATATGTCTACGTACATTTCAATATACGTAATATGTATTACTACAATACGTAACTCAAATGTTTGTTACACAATGTATTTGTTCTAAAAAATGAATAATTAATTTAACTTATTTTATTATTAACCATCCAGTTAAGTCAAAACGTTTGTAGTAAAATTCGTTTGAGAAGTAAAGTGGTATTAAAAAATATCGCTCTACTCACTAAATTTTACTAACTTCTTACGAGCTCGGGGTAACGAGTCGGAGGATTTCACTTTAGCTATATATATATATATATTTATCTATATATAATATTTCTTACCTCTGAAGTGTTCTTTGAATGATTTCTTTTAAAGAAATAAGAATATAGTGTTTTATTGTTAACAGATATAATTTACTCAATTTTTATTACAACTAGACACTTTACACATTAAATTATAAAAGTTGACATTCAAGAGTGGTGACACGCTGGTCACGAGTCCGCGGAACTCAGTGATGCGACGGTCCGAAAGAGTGTGGTCCGTCGCCGATAATATTTTAATCGTGCTTACAAAAGGGCACGTATATGATAATAATTATTCTCAAATTTCGAATATTTTATAATAATTGATACATAGTCGTTATATCCTTTGAAATGACAAAAACAGTTTTTATGTGACTTCAATGGAAATGTGTTTATTTCAATTTCAACACTCGATACAGAGAAGTTGTATCGGTAATACGTTTCGACTCTTTTGGCAGCTTGATATTTATCGAGTATAAATCAACGAAAAAGTTCTTGTGAATTTCGACAGCAATCGTATTAAGAAGGCAGCGCGGAAACGTATATATTGACTTTAGTTTTTGAATTCCGGACAGGAAACAACACACAACATTTGTATATATGTATAAAATGAATATATTATACTTTCACGTAATCCTAGTTTCGTTTGAGACCTAGTTTACAAAACCTTAAATAAATATTAATGTAATGCTCATTATAATAACGAGTGTTTAATATTACAAAATAAAAAAATACCACTGAATAGTATACAATATAAATTATAACACTGAACTAAAAATATAGAACAACGGTTATTACAACATAGACGAATAATATATGCAATAATGACTCATTGCGAACTGTACGACTGACTTTTACCGTAATCCTACTATAAGGCCATATCTCGGGAAATAAAAAATCATTTTTTGGTATTTTCTAGAAAATCGTTTACACGTTCTGTTCAATTTTTTTTTTCTACTATATTTTCACCCCGTCATACCATATTTATCATAAACATATCAACCTATGATTTTTAAACGGCAACCTATATGATTATATAATTATTATAAATTCTTAAAAAATATAATTATTTTATTGGAATATACTCGCCGTGTTGACTTCTAAATTCTGATAATTTTTTTTCCCGAATAAGAAGCATTCAAATTTAAGGCACGTTCGTGCGATTTCGTACAATAGTTTTGTACATTGAAAATATACACTTGTATAACCACGTACTATCTATAATAGTTATTTATTTAATAAAAAAGTGTATTATTTATAATAAAATACGTCTATTATTGTTTCCACTAAACTACGCTAAAAGCGAAATTATTAATTATTATAAATTAATTATTGACAAACGCCAAACGGAATGAAAATGAAGCGACTTCGTGTATTTATCTTAGATCAATAAGACAGTGTAGAAATAAGTGTAGATTGCCATTCGAAAGTCAAAAGTCTACATTCATTATAAATATTACATTATTATACATCGGAGTGAAGAATATGATAACTATACGTCATGATTATAATAAACTCAATTACTTTGATGGAAAGACCGTTTACAAATCCACTAATGAGTTTACAATATGCAATATAACTTTCCGTGTAATCAGGAAAAAAATCGATTAAGAAACCAAATATATACATATATATAGGAAGAGTAACTTGGGATAAAACGGAGCACTTTTTTATTTGACAGTTGCTATACACGTACACGTTTTATACATTTATTCACGCGTTGTTTTACTAATATAAAATTTCAATTTTTCAAATTAAATTTCACCAATTACACTAGACCAAAATTAAAATAATTAACAAATGAATAATGACAAACGCACAATAATTGTAAACCGTGATTGGGTAAAATTGCACAGATTAAATTAATAATAATATATATTTAGATATTTTATACAAAAAAAAATTTGTTTCCTCGATATTAAAATTACGTAACAATCGGTTTTTGAAGTATTGTACCTGAATATAGATGAGTGTATATAGAATATCTATATCTGCTATTTAAACTTTACACTAACAATTATTTGATTTAATTATCTCATAGAGAATTTAGGTAGTGATTTATAAGAAAGAAAACCTCGTAATAAACAAATGTCTAAATGTCAATTTTCAAAATATATATATAATAATAAAAATATTAATGAAATATATGTTTTTAAATGTAATCGGTTGGATAACGGACAAATTACCGTTCACTTCTTCCCCCCGAACCCGTTGCGCGGATCTCAAACTCCAATACGATTTTTAAAATAAAAAGTATTTTATTATATTTGCTCGTTGTTTTGTCAACGATGTCCAGTATTAAAGTAGTTGCTTACCATTTACTAGTACAAACCAAAAAGAACTAAAACTGATACTATTAACGTGTACATATAATACTACTTTTATACTATATAAGTATATATATTACACGAAAAGAAAAATATTTATAATTTTTCTCATATTGAAGCCAGAACTCGATCACATAAAGAAATATTTGCCCGGGTATGATAAATTTTTGATAAAAACATTGTAAGTTGACTAGAAATGGAAAAATGAATTATTTATTATAACTACAATTCGCCTTCTCGTGCGCCATTATGCTCTATTTATACATTAAAAAGAAAACTTTTTTCTCGCGATTTAACAAAAATGATTCATTCGTCTTGTTCGTGTACTTTAATTTATTAATAACTTGATTTAAATGCATAGTTTACACGGACTGAACATTCCGAATAAAAATATACTTCCAGCACATTTCCGCTTATAGACTGTCTTCGGTCAACCGAATACATAAAACCTTACCGAAAAGTTGTTATTTTATACGTATTAGTATTCTTGTATCATATGACTTGAATACATTTCGCCATTATTTATTAAATCATCCCAGCTAATTGTGTGATAGAGTCTTGCGTACGAATGTGTGTATAAGACAATCTCAAACTTTTATGGATAAAATATTATAATATTATTAACTAGTGCTTGAATTAATAATCTAAAACAAAACGTATAAACACTATATTTTCTTAAAACCGATTTTCGTTCATGATTTCAAATCGAGATGTTTAAAAAGTTTTTATAACAATCTTATTGTTTAATAAATAAATTACAATACGTAATATATAACGTGTAAGCAAAATACTATTAAACCGTAAGAAAAAAAAAGTTTAAAAATTACGTACAGCTTACACCAACTGCTGTTATACATTTATTATAAGAAAATATAATATAATATTGTTATCTGTATATTTTAAATTAAATTTGTACTATATTAGTTCTTTAAAACTTTGATCACGCGAGTACGTAGATGTAACAAATTAATAACATTTTTTTTTTTTTTGTATACGTTGTTATAACGTAAATCATTTCGAATTTAATTTTAGTAAAATTATAGCCTTTATATTGTATTAACTGATGCAGGAGGGAAATTTAAGCTCCCGAACGACAAAACTTTCAAAACCAAATTGTTATAAACTATAAATTGTAACAGATAAATTATCGTTGTTTTAACAATACGTTTGAATAAGCTGTTAATTATATAATTAATAAAATAACGTGTCCTTGTGGAAATGCGTATTTCCCCAGCGTACAAAAGTATTACAAATAATGTCCACATAACTTTATAATTACTCCATTCTCCATAAACGCAGTGAAAATACTTGAATATAAATTATAACATTATATTATGTGTACGATATAATATTACGATTAGTTGGTCATTTTACTGAAACAGAATTTTCTCGATTCGAACACTGACCATACGTATATCACGTGAGTTATCGAATTCTTCGCCGTGACGATTTCATTGTTTTTTCGAACGGATAGTTTTCAATATTTTCTAGCAATAAGACGACAAATAAAAATTAATATAGGTTTATCTCCTACTGCAGCCACGGCTGCCGGGTCATAATGGCAAAACTTTTTCTCCTCTCCGAAACTCTTTCTCTACAGCACACTACCGGCCTTCCTGTTATTACTCGGGAAACGATGAAACGAAATAATCGCGCGTAGGGCGGTAACGACGACGGAGCCAACCATTTCTTATCCTGAACAGTATACGTAATGTATACTACTGTCCGTACGGCCGTCGTCCCAAAATCGAATTCAACATCATCAGTACCTACCATGGTAATCACTACTTGGACAATGTACAACAATAAACAAGTACAGGCATAATTTAGATTACACACTTTTAAATTAAATTTATCTAAAAAGCTCACGTGATTTCGTTTTCCTTAGTTCGTTTGCAATGCAAACACTAAATAATCGCAAACACGTTTTCGAGATCACTGTTTGAAATCCGATAAACCAACATGACCTAGCAAAATTTTAACACAAACGTAAAATAACGTAGTCTTTCAATTTTTTACACATCGCATCTTCTTTTCACAAGAAAGTGTCCTGAATATCTCGGCGAACCGCTATGAGAAAGGGGGAATCGCTGTAAAGGAAATGTAATCTACATTCAAATAAAATCGGAATTAAATGTTGTAAACGTTTTAAACGATCACCCGAAATGTTACCATACAAATTGTACGTGTATAATAACTTCTATCGTAAAACAAACTAATTACGTTTCTAATTTCATAAGATTTTAATGAGTAAAGACAATACGTTCCAACGTACATTTCGTTATATGCAATTATATCACTCTATAAATAATTAAATTGTTTTTCTTCAAAATTAAATTATATTAGCTTAATGTAAAGTTGACGCTTAAAAAGGAAATGTTAACGCATAAAAGAGCGGATACAGTTATTTTATTGTTTACTTTAAATAAATTTATTACGATCGTGAAAAAGAAAACATTTTCTTTCTTTTGCGCGTTATCTCATTTTCGCAGCATTGTGTCAATTCCCTACAACGATTACGTTAGTAGTGAAATATTATTTATCAACAATTATTTCAATTTTCGGTCAAGCGTAACTCACAACGCATAGATAATATACATAATGGATAGGCCATATTCGTTACCAGGCGTTCCCGAATCTTCTGTCTCACTCAACAAATATTTAGATAATCGATACGTAGATAACAGAATGTACTATTTTTTCATTTATTATGTCATGGAACAAATTATTATTTCATGGAACAAAAAATAATTTCTTGCTGAGTAGGATAGGAGACGTGATTTTATTGTTGCTATCTCTCTTATTTATTCAGAAACGCTGCCCGCTACACATATTGTATACACATGGCCTATCCGTTGTGTGTTATTTATGCCACAACGTCAATAATCATTACCGGTTTATTTTTATTATTAAAAACCGCACCAGTTTATGAATGTTCATAATTGACATTTGTAAAACGTACACTACACGAAAATAATGTTTTATAAACGGTTGACAACAGTTTTATTGAATTTTGTCAACATTTCAATAGTAGGTACCTATATTAGGCGCAATGTTATCACTTCTCGAAATAGCATTTTTGTTTTATCTCAGAATATTACGGAGAAGGATAAAATGAAAAAAGCGAATTGTGCAATAGATGCTTAGAACATGGTAAATATGTGTTTAATTATTTAATAGATAAGAATAATTGTAATTAAAATTTCCATTTAGTTGATCAACGGAAAATACTTTATAAACAATGCGTTCAAAAACAGACAAAAACTGACGAAATTTCTAATAATAGGAAGTTTAATGAATTACTACTGTTGTAACAGTACGTGTATGTGTTATTCAGCATTTTCGATGTAGATCGCAATCGTGGATCATTTAGAATTGTATTAAAGGTTACTGCAGAAGTCGCAAAAGTTATGTACGTTTATTACATCGTTTTATACACGAGAACGAAAATAAATCCTTTGAAAAGCTAAACTTCTCGATCTGGCTTCTGTTCAAAAATCGGTATTTCAAGAAGAAAAATAAATTTCACTCCGGGAAAGCAGCTGCTTCAGGTGCATAAAGCTACAACCGATGTCATCGTGAAACAAAATGCGAGACGAACTGGTATGGTATTGCAAGTCAACATTCAGAATTCGCAATATTCAATAGAATTTGGTATTTTGATAATAGAATTAAGTAATAATCATAATGAAACAAAATTAATAGGTATGACTAAAGTAAAAATAATTGTAACGAAGTAAAGTTTTCAGTCCATTTCGTTATCGTTCCCTGTTATCCTTAGGAAAAAACTTAAGTAACGATATAAATAAAGAAATAGATAATCATTAATAAACTAGTAAAGGTTTTAGAAAATTAATGTTGATTATGTGTTTTTCTTTTTGCCGATTTCATCACAATTGTCTAAAGCATAAATATTGCAAACGACTTGTTTCGTACACATTAAGGGATATTACGTCATTTTTTGATTTCCATATTTAGCACATATAATTTGGTCGCTAATTCTAATTATAGGGTGATAATCCCGATTAGGAACTAAATCTGATTACGGTATTTTCAAAGGAATTTTCAATTATATTTAAAATGTAAAATTATTGTATTTAATAATCGATTAATTGTTACTGCATTTCTTTGTGAACTCGTATAATTAATATACAAAAAAAAAAAAAATTAAAACGGAAAAATACTGAGACTGAGCGTGTTGAGCACTCGACACGCCTATAGCACAGATTAGATGAATACAGATGGATCACTCGCGATGTAAACAAAAAAAATGACGTCATTCGAATCCCCCCCCCATATCAGTGTTACCGCATGATAGCACAATATATTTACCTAAAATTTAAACATTACTCCCGCGAGGTAATCTATTTGTGTTGTTTACATAGTGATTCTGGTTTGGCGATCGTGTCATATAATGTCTCGTGTTAAATATACTCGTTTCACACACACAGTTGAAAAAAAATCGTTGCTTAATCTGCGTTAAATTTTTACTGGCACGTGATAACCATTATTATGATAACATTATTTGAGATAATAAAGAAGTTGTACTATAATATTGTAAAATACCAACACAATAATTTATATCGTCGTGTGCGCCTACATTGATATGCGGGGGACCAATCAAAAGAGCGTATTTGCAATTCTTTTGTTCTCGGGCCGAGTGATCCATCTGTATTCATCTAACCTGTGCCTATAGTAGGAGTTCAACTCATCGAAAAATGTGTCATTAATTTTATTTCGAAAGCAATAAATTATCAGTATACATCAATGCACTCGGAAAAATAAATTTTAAGTTAAGTTCGATTTTCTTTTTAAAACGAACGCGAGTACTTAAAATTCAAAAACACAATAATACAGTTGATAGAGCTTTATTATTATATGTTTATAACTCACTTGATTGATTTATATAAACATGTGTGCTTTTAATCGGCAATCAAGAATTCAAAATAACAAGGTAAACCGCACAAGAAAAACTGCCAAAAACTGGTGATCATCGTGTTTCGTTTCCGAATTGTTCATGTAAAACGATCGTCATATCTTATATATCGTATTGCAATTTAAGTAATTCGTATTTTATATCATTCGTATCGTAAGAACGAGAGAATTTAATTTCTTTTCCGTACACTTCCGAATTTAAAACACTGATGTATCCGTAAATTATTGTTTTATTTCGTATATAAATATAATGTGTGCGACGAGGCGTTAAACTTTTATTGGGATTTTCACACGTTTTTTTTTCTATTTGTAAAGAATAAAAAATTGCATTGCCGAACAAACGGATAATAATAATAAATAAAAAAAAAAACAAGTAAAAAGAATGTTGAATCTTGTTTCCGTGACCTGTTTTTTCGCTTCCTACGATATACCTACATATTAGTTTAAGGAAGATAGATGTTGATGTGCCATAACAGTGTCTGTGGGGAGAAAAACTTGGCACGTGAAGACATGCTCTCGCCTATAACATACCTTATCGATAATTCAACCACACGGTGTTAATTTTTAACAACCATTAATCCACTTTTTTTTCTATTATCGTCTAACAAGCAATGGCGTTAAAACGAAAGTTCGAAGTGTAAAAAATTATATTTCGCACTATTCAATATAGTTACAAAATAAACAATTAAACAAATGCAAATATAATGTTTACGCAGCTCGGACAAATTGAACCGTTACAAAGTTTTACGTTTTAAATCCCGAAATAAATTACTCTCACTCTCCTATTCGGCCCTTGACCGTATTATATTTCAAAATCTTTTGCGACAGGCTGCATACGACTAGCTGCCAAAAACCTTGAACTCGAAAAAACTTCTTGGTAGAGAATAAAACCGAATAATCACAACTAAATTGCCGGGGGGAAACGTTTGCATTTTATGCGAGAAAATAAGTTTGCATTAAACAATTTCAAATCTGCTTTTGACAACAAAATGTCTTCGGAGAACTATAAAAAATCGACACTTCGGACCACTTCAATGTCTCAAACTTGAATGGATCTTTATAAAGATTTACGTGTGTTCTGTAACTTATACAATATACATATTTGAATAATGTACTACCTACCATGATTAAAACCTCAAAAATTTCAATACGTCGTTTTCGGTATATAAATACATGTTTTTTTTCTCACCCCCATTCCAATAATATCTTGTAAACATCATAAAGTATAAAAAGTGCACGACTACACGATTACTAAGCACAATCGTTTATAAAACTCTGTACGTATTTATGTTTGTATTAAGTTTATTTATGATTCATCAGAAAACGTTAGTACCCGTATGTCAGCACTTATATTAAGCCGATATGAACGAAAACCACACATGCAAGCAGCTTAACATTTATGTACATAAATTGCCTACACATGACGCCGTATTAATATTTTATTAGCTCCGTAATCATTTTTTAATCGCATACGCTAAAATGAGCAATTTTTCGTTTTCCTAAACATAAAAAGAATCCATCATACGTTTACATTTGATTACTTAAACTAGTATTTAGAAACACAACAAAAACTAAATTCAAAAAACTTAAAATAACAATATAAAAATAATAATACTGACAGGAACTCGAGACAAATTATTCTCTCAAATAATAATAATAACGACTTTATCTAAATCCCAGACAGTTAATAAATTAACGAATTTTTTTCCGAATTTTAATATTATTATTAAATTATTGTTTTTCTAACTAATTAAAAACGTCTACGAATCACGTGATGATTAAAAGCATAATAAAATCTAAGAAAACCCCGTATAAACGACACGACTGTTTTAATATTATACACGCAAAAATAATTATTTCACCTATGATAACCACCCAACCTACCTCAAAACGCACACACACCGACCGTTATAATTATTTATACCATAGCTTACAGTTTACGTATTGATAATCGGTATAATACCAGTGAAAATAAAGATTTTTTTTTTTTATCCGAATACTTGTTCAACAATAATGTCGATTCAAACCGGGTTATCCTATTGAAATTTTCAGTTCAAGTAATTTGCAGTTCAGCCGTGCGTAATTTTTAAACACCGAGATTTAACAACAATGTACGCGAATAATAATAATAATAATGTAAAAGTCTATAAGCTACTAAATTAAATGGCGTCGATATTAAAGCACATTATTACATGAGCATAACATTCTACGTGCAAATAAAACTTAACTAAGTAAATGTATTGAATGTTTTTTTTTATAATTTATTACACAAACGAATTCGTACAGACAAAACGAAGTGGTACCTCTACAAAACGCTTATGTAGGCAATAAATAGATATATTTTATCGAAATTTTTTTTTTATTACCGGATTTCAAGAAGAATCGCTCGAAATAACCAATATCATCCAAACTGCATCTTCGTAAACGGTAATACTACGACACTTGGAACCTCGCCACGACCACCAAACCCCGGAAAATAGTTTTGGAAGAATGGGGCTGGCAGAAAAGAAGAAATCTCGCGGCCTCTATTGTTTATCTTGGTAATTCGTGTGTGACTATATACACTTATTCTTGCAATGCAATACAATACACACATGTAAATGGTAAACGAAATTCCAGGACGATACAGATATTCGTCGGTTCTAAATCATACCGCGCTCCCATCATTTTTCCACCCTTCCTCACAACCGTCATCAGCGCGAATCCGGGATACGCGCGCACACGAAATATTCGGCTCGTATAAGTATTAAGTATTTACGGGTCAACGGGCTCTGCTGCTGTGCTGTTCTGATTTATCGCATTTAGTTCGTTTAGAACACACGCGCTCGCCTAAACCGCGGAAATATAATAAAATCGTGTACTGGCAAGAACATTAAAGTTTAAATTTTGCGCGCAAAGTTTCTTTCGGGAACAAAATACGTGAAATTCGTACATCACACACGCGCTCCGAGAGCCGGCCAAAATTTATACGAATATTTCTGGCCAGAATTCAACGTTTCGCGTATTATATTATGTATATATAGAAATAAAACAAAAATCATTCGAATGGATTTTATTGCAAACGAACGGCTCTGACTCTTGTAGTATAAAAACATATAAATTGCATGTGCGTAACTTGGAGAGTGCATCCTCAGAATATCCGACGCGTCATCATAATATCTAAACAAAAATATCCGATATTTACGTTTGAAATAGAATTCCCAAAGCGAAAAATTGCAAAATAGGTACCGCTGAAATGTTCACGGGAAATTGTTTTATTAAAAAGCTGCATGTTTAATACAAACCTAATATATATATATATTTTTTTGAATGATTGAAATTGGATTTCGAAAATGTGAGCTTATTTATTTTGCATAGAATCATTCTTTTAAATTAATTTTTTTTTTTTTGTCAACGTTGGATTGCAGCAAAATTACATATGTTACTTTTAAATTAATACTTTTTAGAATTCTGTACAAGGGTCACTATTTCAATCGAAAATTGCTTGGACAAGACAATATAACTCCAAAACCTACGTACGTCTCTGGTTAGTTGTAGGTATATCTTTTTGAAATAGCTTTGACTACAATATTCTACGCATTACGTTGCGGTGAGAATATTTCACTATATTTTTCTTAAACAATTTTCACGTCAAAAAAAAACACACTTAATATTTAAAGATAACAATAATTTAATTGTTAAACAACGTCGAACACGGCAATAGTACTGACAATATTATCAAATTATTATCCGCATCTAAAACGTGTCAAATTGATTTTTTCATTATTATCCTATCTTTTATTATTCACAACATATTACAAAAATTACAATTAATTTGCATAATTCAACTTAATACAACACGCAAATCGAATCGAACGATTTTTTTTTCTTGATTTAATATATTAACAACATTTTAATTCAAAACAATAAATTAACAACAGACAATCATACGTATTTATCATTAAATTATAAGCTGTTATATGTTATAAGTTATAACTATATTTTACATCCACATGACGTGAAACTATTACGTTAAAACATAATCTGCATAATACTGTAACGTAACGTTCATAAATTACATATTCCAACGGCAGTTGGCAATGATAAATGGAGTTGTTCTACTAACCTACCTGTATTAAAACGTACGTGTAATACAGGAAAAAACTGTGGAAAGCTTAATATGTACAGGTATGAAACTATACAATATACCGCAACAAGTGGCCAGAATAGTGGCTTTATGAAACATGGCGGCATAATTTTCAATTTCAACGCCGTAGAAAAAAAATGAACTTGAAGAGCTCTTTCCACTATCGAAATTAAAGGATGTAATTTTTTAATGGAAAATTCCCAACATTTCAAATTTTTTGAATTTCTCATCTTCTAAAGTATCACATTACAATACCAATGTGATTCTTCCAATGCACATGTGTACTTCAATTGAAAGACCGGAACAACACAAAAACTTTGTTTAAATCGAATGTCCTTCGGTTTTTATCGTGCGACTTTTTCCGAAGTTGTATTCCGATCAGTTTTGTATTTTTCCAATTTAAATTATATTAAAATATTTCTATTTCATATACAACTGTTTCTACAGATAATGAATAGAATACAGACATTAACGAAAACCCGTAAATTAATAAATTCGTGATAGTAAAACGAATTCTCTCCGCAACAGCCATCAGAATACGTGCGGTTTTTCGACGAAAACAGTATACGTACATATTTTGTTTATAACATATAATTAGCCGAATTACCCGACTTCATCCGAGTTTAACAAATAATTCTGCACATTATTAATTGATTTTTGTACTGATACATTTTTAAAGATTCTTCTGTTTTAATTTAATTTAATTTATAATAGTAAACCGTGCAAAGTCATTCTGTGTAAAACTTAATTATATTGAAATGATTAAAAGTATACACATGTTATAATTAGTATTACACAATACGAGGTTAAGTTAGGTTAGTATGTACACGAAACGTGATAATCTAACATGGATTGTATTTTAAGAACGGCAAAGGCGAGCCTGGCCGGACGGAATATATTTTTTCACCGACCTATTACCGAGAAAACACTCGTCACCGAATCAAATTAAATTCTATAATTTTGATTTCATTTAATCTTGGACAAAACAAATTCGTGGTTCTTTGCGATTTTACGTGTCATTCATTTGTATACGTAAAAAAATGTGTGCTCTTCCTCTCACCCAGACAAAAAATATAATAAAAAAAGCAACTCAGTCGTACTCAGACAAGTGTTTATGATAACATTATGAAAAAATTGGGAAATGTATTCAACAGTGTCACTATAAAATCTTGACATCTAAAACACGCATTTCTTTTATGAATAAAAAGATCGCGCATTAAAATATTATCATATTGGAATTATATTCTCGTACACAATATAATGGAAATTTAAAAACAATATTTTTAGAATTATTACTATCTATATATGTCGGTCGACTCCAGACGTATTCATATATAAAATAATTTCAGTTATTAATTCCGAGCACGTGTAATTTAATTTTTATATTTTTCATCGTAAAATAATATTTATTAATTTTAAATTAAATAATAATAAAAAAAAAAAAATCACTGAAAACTATTCATGACCGTAAATATACCGGTTAAAACGTGCAGAATCCAAATTATGTATTTTTAAAGAACCTCGACCCAAAAGCCACAAAAAAAAAATTAATTTTTACTAACTAAAACCGTGGAACCGACAAAATCGTAAAAAGTTCCAAGACTTGCTTCGATTACATCGTATCGTGTGATAATATTATTTAAGTCGCATTTGGGTACGTAACTGCGTTCCGGTTGTCAATATTATTCGCTGGGCTTTGAATATAAGAAAATTAACAATTAGGTACACACACACGTAAGGTACGTGTATATTGGTGATGAAAAATTAAGAGTGATAGATTACCGTAACAAGATTTACAATGACATTTATGTAGTCGTCCAGAACATAGACAACTTGCTTACGCCTACTTCTAACCTCTTTACACATCCTTTAAGACCAATAAATTGTTAGAGATAGCGAAAAGCATACACTGAGGCCTGTTACGGTGTTATTGGAAGAACCAGCTATGAATGTACTGTCATAGCACAGTAACTGGGTAGTGACGACCGAGTACGATTATTAAATACAAACGTTTTCATAAGTATTCAAAAACTGGTTAGGATATTGATTAGATAAAAAACACGGAATAAAGTCATGACAGACAAAACACCACACCGAGCACCTCCTCAGTAATAATGTGTTGATAACAGTAAAGATAAGCAGTAATAATAATGTATTATTATTATCACTCATCAGTCTGAACAAGGCCGATTTAAAATATCTTTCAATTTAGTTTTAAAAAAAGTATTTTACATTATACGAAAGTAAAAAACATAATATCGTTAATTTTATTCGCAATTCAAATATTATTCGAGTTTAAATTTTCTTCATTCGACATTCAACGAACCGTAATGTAATGTAAATTTCTCATGAAAATACGTTTTGAATAATTTTACTAATTTACCATATATAAAAAACGTAATTCTTTTTTTGTGTAACAGCGTTTATTTTGAATTAAAATTCTACGATGAAACGTCTCGTTATTTAAAATATTTTTAAATTGAATAAAAAATTGTATTTGCACAAATGTTCGACTAAGTTAATTAATAATAAAAAATATTCGTTTTTATTTTTCATCTGGTGCGAATATGGATTTGTTGTTTGTGAACGACAATCGCGTTTTTCTTCTTCCGAAAATGTCAATATAATGTTATTAACCGTGTATTCTCGCGGTAAAGTTTTACCACTACTTCTAAGTATAGTAACTAATATCCATATTGTCAAGGCCAGCGCGTTAACGAGTTACTATAAGTTAAAAGTTAAGCGAAAAAATTTAAAACAATTCAATTTCCCTCGCATTAACGTCAACTCAACCTACTCTTTTTTTTTATTGCATTTTTTTCGTCGAATCCTAAGTGCAATGCGTTACGAATTAAGGGTTGAATGCGAATATTGATCAAAAAATACATATTATATTTTTAAAACGAAATATTAATTCAGAAATGAACGTAAATACGTTTCCTAATGACCGATAACAACAATTAACGTTATTGCGTTTAAAAAAATGTATTATTAAACACGTTTCGTGTTGTCACACCGCGTAACGCACTGCGAACCGCTTCAGATTTCATATAAATTGTCGACAAATATATATTTTAAATTAATATATTTATAATATATTATTTATTTATAATATGTTAATACATTTAATTTCTAAATTACTAAATAAATTGATAATTGACTTTTAATCGTAGAAAAAAATCAAATGGACGACAATAAAAAAAAAAATACAGCTACAGTTAACAGAATTGCAACGATAAAACGCTTATATTTGAATTTTTAATCAACTTCTTAAAAAAAGCCAACGTTCCCGATTCAAAATACACTTTTCTACCGCGTAAACATCGTCGAAATTCGTCGGCAACGATTCAAATAATGGGTTCGTAGATATAAACGTGCCTTGATTATAGAAACGTTATACTGGTTTTAAACTCGAACGACGATTACGCGTCCACTCCAGTGGCGGTTATATCAAAGTATTGAGGAGGGGAGCGAACTTAAACTCAATAATGAGCTAACGACCTCCCCTACCCCGATCATGGATTTCAACCTCCGCCACCTGTGAGAGCTTAGAAGTTTATGATTCAATTCAATTACGGACAATACGAATATTTTAGATGTTTTAATTGATAAAAAGAAAAAGAAGATCTACGTCATTTTCCGTTTTACACTTTTTGAGCAGGCCTGCATTCAGATTACGCCGGATTACACTGCGCTTTAGATCAGGAAAAAAAAATTATTTCACACAAATGAATGTGAATATTATTTCATGATATTATGTAACCAGTAGGCAATAAAAACGAATAGAAAGTGACGAAAACCCCGAGAAGGGGCGATCCACCTACCCCCCACGAGATATCCGCCACTGGTCCATTTCGATATCGAACACGCAAAACGTTTCCGTTCGTCCTCCCGCCGTTTTCCACACAATTATATGGTGATTTGGACAATTAAACGGTTACGCGGAACACTTCGCGCGATGCATACGTTCTATTACCGCGTATTCGTCTCCGTCACACCGAGTTTCCCCAAGTACTACGTTCACTTCTGCCTCGCCGGGTTCGGTATCGAGAAAACACTCTTTCACTTCCTGCGTTTAATCCCACCTTCCACCATTCAAAACATAATCGCGGTACACCAGGCACGGGGATCCAAGGGGGTGGCTAAGGGGCTTTAGCCCCCCACCTTTGGGCTGTAGTCATTGCTTAAAACTTATACATATAATACCTATACTATTTGTCAAGCATTTATTTCTCCTTTCAATTTATAATTTCTAGATCGGGATCAGTAACTATACTTAAATAGGTATAATTTTAGGTAGCTGATCATTGTATTTGTGATTTCTGGATTTGCGCCTGGCGGTACACTATATATTACACGAAAACGCCGACCCGTTACCGCGGCATAAACCCACCGTCGTCGTTTACTATCGAATTACATCGTGTGGTGGTCGTCGAACGGGTAATTCAAGAGGCTATTGCCCCCAAACCGTAGCCAGCAAAAAAAATTTTTTTTTTTGGGGGGTTGAGAGCAAAAATATGAAATATAATAAAAATAATAAACTAAATATAGAATATAAATCATTAAATTTCATTTTAAGAAAAAATTTCGGGGGGTCTAAACCCTAAACCCCCCCCCCATTGCTACGGCCTTGAATTCCCCCCCCTGGGACTTTTTTTAAACTGCGTTATTTAATATCACTCGTAACATACGGTTCGTATACCGAGTCCCTAAAATTTTTATTTTCGTTTTTTTAACCTTGTCAGTATAATGGTATGACGTTGCGATAATATTGTGATGAATATTATGAATAATTATTATTATTGTTTTGCGGTTCGTTGAAAAGATTAAAAATACGGATTAGCGATTCAATAATCTCCGAAGATAGATCTTTAAATGTTTTAGCTCTATTTAGCTCTATATACCTACTAAAGACATATTGTTAAGAAGCAAAAAAAAACTTATCGAAGACATTTTACAATTATTTTGTATGCGAAAAAAAAATATTCATCGTAATTGTTGGTGTATTATTAATATAATATACTGTAATAATTTGATGAAGATGAATGGTTGGGGAGAGGACGCCACGGATCCGGTTGAATTTAATCATTGTAAAGAAAGCTAATTTTTTTTTTTTCTAAAGTCATGGAGTCCCCTTTCCTTTCATTTTTCCGATTCGAGCACTGATCAAACTGCGTTTCATTGGTACGCAAATAGTAAACTAGATTTTGAAATCGATTCATACAATAGGTACTAGAGAAATACACCGCGGGTGAGAAAAACAATCGTTGCAAATTTTTTAATGAATTTTTATCGCGTTCGTCTTCTTCCGCGTCTAAAAACCTTTTTCCGCTTCACTGTTTTCCTCGCGGAAATATTTCAATTCGCTATTCGATGACGGGCCCCCGAATCGCCGGACACCAGCAGTGTCGGGCGGGTGGGCCGATGATCGTTTATAAATCTTTGCTTTGCTTTGCTTTAGCGGACGGCTTGCGCCTTAAACCAGACCAGACGTGAGTCTTTGCTAGTGGAGGGAGTCGAATCGGATTTGGTGAAAGGGTTTGTTAATATTTGGAGTGGACAACAGCCATTTTGTGAGTGAAGTATTGGAAAGCAGAAGATTAGGTTTGGGAGGATATGATGCGACCGGAATACGCCCAAGAGCCTAGGCTTGATTACCGTGGACGTTTTGATGGGCGGCGAAATGGACCGACACAGAGTTGGTTACGACCCGATTGGCCGTTACGGAAGAACATCGCTTTCGATCCGTTGCGGATCTTGATTTCGATTTTGGAACAGTTAAATCGGTTACGTACGGATAGAATATCATTTTTCAAAAGCGAAATTAAGCCCGAAATCACTGTCAATCCTCAATCGCCTGAACTGCCTCAACTCTGTGCCAGTTGGTTTTGATTGTAATCGTCTATGAGATAATAACGCGGTGTGCGTCATTGTGTACTCATTAGTTAGGTACTCACATGTCATCGGAAAACGGAAGTTTTCAAGCGCGGGAGTGCTGCGGTGCGCCGCCGCTCGACGGTGACGGTGACGGAGTCGTCGCGTGAAACACTTCCGACGAGTGACGCGGAACTATACGACGAAATGGGGGGGAGGGGGTGTGTGTGGACGAGGGAAACCGGACAATAAAAATAAGAACGGTGAGAGAGAGAGAGAGAGAGAACGACGACACCGAAAAAACTTCTTTTGCGTGGGACGGGGTGGGGGAAATCGCGAGCCGCCGGCAACGGTTCGAGACGGAAGCGGAAGCGGAAGAATCGGGCGCGGCGGCGGCGGCGGCGGCGGCGGCAGCAAGACACGTAGCCGCCTCGACAATACGCGGTACGTGCGGTGGACGGCGACGCGGCGAAAAACGTGAAAACGACGCAGACACGGACGAACCGACCGCCGGCGTGTACGTACGCGACTGACTGACACAACACACTGCGTGCGACGACGGGTCCGCCGCGCGTAGAGTAGAGCGGCCGCGGCGCGTCGGCCGCGGTAGCGCATGGCAAGTGGCCGCCCGTATCGACCCCCATCGATTCGGCGGCGGCGAGAGGCGGCCGCCGCCGTCACTGCAACGGCGGCGGCCACGCGCGCGGGTCACCGCCGACGGACCGCGTCTTGTTGCGAGGTGCGCTCGACAACGTGCCACTGAGATGACCAGGCGCGTACACAAAATAAAATTTCGGTGGGTGGGGGGTTTACAAAATATAGCAATACAAATTGTACAGCAACATAATAAAACAATTTCTTCCTCCTTACTCATTATTTTTTAATATTATTTTTTAATGTGACAAGATATTATTTCGGGGGGGTTGAACCCCAACCCCCCTGTATACGTGCCTGGAGATGACCAATAATAACCGTCGGCGTACTTACGGTGGGGAAGGAGTTTCGGGTTAAACCAACCCCAGGGGTGCGTTCGAATATTCGTAGTTGGAGTAGAGTATAATAGTCGATAAGAGTGCGCGTTTAATCGAATAAATAAAGGAAATCCCCATCATTCCTCCCAGACAAGCTGCCCCGATCTTCGCAGCTAGGCTCCGGGATTCGGTCAAACGCCACACGAATCCAACAATTGCCGCTACCGCAGACTACTCGCCTACAAACAACGACTGGGTAAACCGCCCCTGCTCCCTTTTGGATCAGACAACACTATACTCACTAACCAACCTCGAACTCCGACCAGCACCCCAAGCCTCGTCACGTACGCGAGCGCCCCCACTGCTCTGCCCTATGAGCAAGTGGCGGCCACCGACCTTCCGCCGCACCAATCCTTTCTTCCGTCTTCTTCCCTCTTCTCACTTCTTCTTTCCAGGGCGTATAACCTCACGGTTGCTCCCCCGGGGGGAGGTTTTAGACGGTAGGCGCCTCCGGGCGAATCCGTCACTACCTCGCCGAGGTGTCTTTTGAAGATTCCCTCCCCCCACTTCCCCCCAAAAAAAAAAAAAAAAAGAGTTTAATCGAGATCGCTCCAAAACCCCGAACCATAGCCGTCCCAAGGGGGAGGCAAATGGAGCAAGTGCCCTAGGGCGTCCGAAGTATTACGAATTCAGGGGGCGTCAAAAATATGAATGACAAAAAAAAAAAGTTTGTTGTTTTATTTTAGATATTAATTTCCCTTGTATCTATATGATGATCTCAAGGATGAGTGTATTTACTAGTAAAATATATAAAATTATGTAATTAGATATTACGTTAGTTGTAAATTTTTTTTTTTTGTGGAGAGAGGGGCGTCAAATATTATTGCCCTAGGACATTATTGGTTGTTAGGACGGCACTGCCCCGAACCGATGGTTAATATGATAAGATTTTTCGATAAGTGATTGAAAATTACATACATTACAACGTTTTCTTTAAGTTATATCATATACTGTATTATAAGCCTTAATACATACTTACTCGATTTTCGTAAAATACCTACTGAGACACACGCGTTCCCTTGCCGTTGCGGACACGCGAATTTTCTTAGGTACACTGCCCCAGCGTCACTGTCGGTACCAGTGCCGTAGATAGGATTTTTATATGGGGGTGGGGGGTTCAGTGCTATAGATAGAAATTTAATATGGCCTATGTGAGGTCATTATTATTTATAATATTGAGTTAAACGTCAAGAAAGTGCGAATGATTTATATTATTTTTATATACTATAATGCGTTATTAATTAATTTATAACAATTTATCACAATTTGTCACCGCAATCTCACATTATAATCGTGTATCGTAATGATTTATCAGCACAAAAATCTATAACCGTGTTTATCAATGTTTATAATGGCATAGAACAAATTAAACATTTATACATAATGTTATTATACACATTGTTATTACTCGTAGGTACTTACTTTTCATAAATAACAAATCTACTTAACATCAAGATTTTGGTAAAATCTAAATATGAACGTACATTTTACTGTAACATCTGCAATACTGTTGTGCGTAAAAAAAAAATTGAAATTTCTACTTTTCCGATGTTCAAGGGGGGGTTGAACCCCCTAACCCCCCGTGTCTACGGCCCTGGTCGGTACTTCGACCGACATGAGAGCATTTTACGCGAATGCCCCTACACGTATTGGGTACAAGTTACATTCCGTACAACGTGTAACAACGACGAACAAAATTTATGTTTACTTCAAATTCATTTTCAAAGAGTTGAATGCAGCCGTACAGTGGCGCACACGTTAAGCGTCAATGGGATCGATCGACCCCCCATTCAAAAGGGTGTGTGGAGTGATGCTGGTGTTATGGAGCTAAAAATTTAAATAATATATTTTTAATCATAATTAATACTACGTATAGTACATGCAAGGTTGTCATTGGGTGTCTATACTGGTTGTCTACCTATTGGGTGGTGGCAAGGTGTGCAAAATATTGTTAGACCCATCAATGTGCGCCACTGTGCGTTCAATCAATGTGCGTTCAGTGTGCGCCACTGCTGCAGCCGTATATATTTATTATTCGTTGTTTTCAATATTAATATAATAATTTCAACTGCGGATTGTCAGACGAATGGAAGTGTTTTTGAATTTATTGGAATTTACCGCGGCGATAAACCCAAAAGAACAATAATAATCGTTTCAATAAAAAAATTTTTAAATTACTCGCGGAACGAAACCGCAAACATCCCTAAATACTTCATTTGCAGGAATCTCGTCAGTAGTGTGTAAGAAAAAACGTATTACTTATTATAATCTCTTCGTTTCGAAGAGAAACGATGAAAATGAGAAGAAAAAAGTGGATGAGGAACTGCATGTTCGGGTAAATATTTACGAATATTAATAAACACTAAAAACAATTTCTACAAATTAATTAATAACTATTTAAATATACGCGGTGGCAGATAATTTACAAAATTTAATTTTACAATATTTACAATATTTTTAATATTTAATAAGGTCTTGAAAAGGCTTCAGAAACTTAAGCTTATCGAATTTCTATTTGATTTTATTTATTTTTATGTGCTGTATAGAACATATTTTAGTGTACCATTCACTTCAACCATTTGACTCGTACACTTAAATTAATTGATCAAAAAATGTAATTTTCCATATATTTAATGTCGTGCGTGCAGTACCTAGGCAAAAAAAAATTTCAGGCTCGATAAATTTAGGTACAATATATTCGTCGAGTGTTCGCACAGATGACGCTTTAAAAAGAACGACAAAAAAAAAATAAATAATTCGGTAGTAGAATATTTTTTTCCTCCACTTTTTTTTTCCAACGTTTTAACGAAAAGTAAAGACGGATGCGTTGAAAACGGACGTGTCGCTTTTTTAACGAGATACGATACAATGGATACGAGAGTCACGCGTTACGTCAACGTTATCCAAACATTACCTCAGCTCACTGACGGATTTCCTGTGCACACGCTTAATGGTCGGTTAATGGTTAAATGGTCCATTCCCCGTATAGGTACGCAAAACCATTAGGTTTTTACGAATTCGGGATATTACTTCGAAAGCAAATAGATGATGTAGATAGACGTCGTGTAAGATCATGCGAACCAGATCGCCTCCGAACGATATAGCGATTTGATGCTGGAAAACTGACGGGCATCGAGAATTTTTTAATTGGAGGAGACGGCATCAATATTGAATATAATTCAATATTGCATTTACAATAGTTTGTAAAATATACAAAAACCAAAATAGTTTAAATTTTAATATTATATAATTCGAACCATTTTTGTATAATATATAGTAATCGTAGACAAAATTACACACAAATATAAAAAATAATATTTAATAAAAAAAAATTGCAATAGTTCTAGTCTGAGAAATAATATTAAAAAGGAAGGAAAAACAAAAATAATTTCTTTTCTTTTGTTATAAACTTTTTATAGACATTATACGTTAACATTTATTATTTTAATATCTTGCATTTGTTTTATACGGTTTTGTATTTTATACAGAAACGATGCACAAAAACTGAGAAAAAAGCTCTCATAAATTTAAAACAAAATTAAATTAAGAAATTTGGTCTGGATTATTATTCTTTACGTTTTTTGATATTTTATTCGTTATCAATGTATATTTGATAATATTTTAACGTTTTGTTGAACAATTTGTTCAATGAATTATTCACATTTTCAACTATTTATTCTACACTAGTAGAATTAGTGTTTAATGATAACATAATATTAAATCATTGAAAAGCGTCAAGTAATAAATGTAGGTAACAGTAATAAAATGTTAAAATGAAATGAAAAAGATTTTAATCGCAGAATACGCATACAGTGAAAATTCCTTTAAAATATCCTCTGAACGACGGTAAAGGACTCACAAGAAATCAATCACATGTTCACATTTGACCGGTATTAATATAATATTACTCGTGTAATTGTGTAAATGAATTAATATAATACATATAATTTATAACAAGTAACATTCCGAAAGAACGCTAAAATGTATCTGAGATACATGACATGATATCAAAACAAATAACAAAAGCGTTTTTGAAATATTAATGAAACTCGATAGGTGTCTAAAAAAAATAAAATACAAAGCGTGTTTTATAGCGTACTTGCGAAATTTTATTATTATTTTTTTTAGTAACAATAATTTATTTTCAAAACGAAGAGTGGCTATTTCACGTATTTATTTTAAATATAGTGTAAAGAAATGAATTACATAAAGACTCGACAAAATTCATTCGTTCGTTCGTTTTTACCGTACCTCTTCGTTTTATAAACTTTTAGTATATTTCAGAGTATTTATAAAGACTTCCAAAAACTGGATAGAGTTACTGTAAAAGATGTTCTAAAACTTTACAACAATAAAATAAAATATTTCACAAAGCATAAACTTCATATTATTACCATTCTTTAGAAAATAAAATATAAAATCAAAAGGTTGTTACGATTTAACTCGAACAAAAAAAAAACAAATTTTTCAATAACATTTTTTTTAACAAATTATAAATACGGATTTTTTTAATATTTAAATGCCTTTATTCTATAGTCACGGTATACACAATGTGTCCTTATACATTAATAATTTATAAAGATATCATTGAATTCGCAGTAAGAATTTAATCCTATAGACGTTTTATACTTTGTTGTTAGTTACCTTTTATAGGATTTCAGCGTATAAAGGGAGTGCACAATGTTATTACTTATTAAGTATTTCTCAATGGTTATATTTCATACTCGAAAATAATGATATGTACCAATTATTAATTATAAATGAACTCAATACGTTTGATAATGGTGAATTTATAATTATCAACGACTGCAACTGTACATTATGAATTTAAGAGATAATAAAATTATAAATTATAAATCAAATGCACAACGCATGACGGTTACTGAATTGTAAAATAATTAATTCTACTCTTAAAAAATTGTATCAGGGTTATAGTTTAAAATATTTTTATTATTTATTATTTTTATTTTTTTTTAGTGAAAACGTAGTAAAAATTGAATACAACCGATAAATTTAAACACAAATAATATTCATTTTCCTCGGCGATATAAACCGCATATACCCGGTCTTGTATGTTAGGAAAACAAAGAAGGGCTAGTTACCAGTGGCGGCACTTCCAGAAGGACAGCAAAACCATTGATGAATTAGTAAAACATATTTTGTATATATTTTTATATATATTCTGTGCATTCACTATTACAATATTATAGCACCATATTAGGTTCGTATTAAAGTATTATAGAAGAGTGTCGAATATTGTCCGTTCAGTACAATACATAATTAATCAATTGAAAATTGTCAATGTCCCACAGAAGGTGACTATTCCTACTTTCCTATGCATTTGTACAGTAAAAACACATCTTAAATCTAAAATTTCATCAGAAAGACTCGATAGGTTACATGCGCATAAAATTAAATATAGACTCAACTATTTCAACAACAAAAATCCTAAAGTACAGTGGCATTATTGATCAATTGTCTAAGGCCCGAACACGACGAAAACTTGAAATAAAATTATTTCAATAATATAAAATATTAAAATAACGAAATGTCTTTTATTCTTATCTCAGTTTGTACGCTGATATACTAAAACAGAAAATATACGTATGAATAAAATAACGAAGAAAAAAATATACAATACTTTGTTCAAATTTCAGAATGGCAGACTCGTGGATTGCTAACTGGTATGTATTGTTACATTTATTTATTTGAGTCACACGAATACACGAATCAAACTTTAAAATAATATATCATTATCATCTATTGAGGAATTACGTAATAAAAATTATAATCCTAAAACAATGCTTATTATTCTTGCCTCTAATTGAAAATACTTCTCATATTTTCCTAAACTTATTCAAAATTGTTCTGAAAAAAATAAGTGATAAAATACGTTATTCCACGATTAATATCCAATCATTCGATATACTGAACAATTTTTATTTTACATTTTTACTACAAAATAAATTTTAGAATAATCCGTATTATAATGCAGTTGTAAAAACGATCAGATAGTGAAATAAAATTGTTAAAGGACGGTAAACTTTCAAAATACGGTATTGCACAAATCTATTTTAATGCTTAACGTGTTGATATTACTAAATATGATACTAGTATTGCTTAAATATGTTTCTGAATAAACGCAAAATGAAATAGTAAACGTATTATACATTAACTTTACAGGACTACAATATTTATTGCCCGAAGGTACAATACATTATAAACATAGGCGCAAATAGCGGGAGGCTAAGCTCCCCTCCTAAATTCTGTATAGCCCCCCAAAAATTTTTGAGAATTTTGAATTGATATAAAAATTTAAAGAGGGTTTGGGATGGATTTAGACTTCAGCCCCCCCCTCCCAAACTTCAAACACTATTTGCGCCTATGATTATAAACAGTGCGTATTCCCATTAATATTTGAGGCCATCGAAAAACTATGATAATTATTTCGGTACCTATCACTAAACCCCTACTAGGTGTATAACCGAATTTCTTCCCTGCGAAAACACTTTACTTAATATTTATTGCGCGATTTAATTATTTTACTGTTAATTATTATTTATAAACGAAAACTTTCCCCGAAGCACCGCCGTCAAACTTTCGCTATTGTTATACATTGTTGCACATTAATATTGAGGGATTAATGAAATTAATCGAACAAGTTTTACAGTTAACAAATTATTATTAAACATTTAACAGCGTTTTTTTTTCTTCTTCTTTTTTTTATTAAATTTTATTTAAAAAATTCATTTACATTAATAATAAGAGTATACGAGAGTATATACCTAATGTTAACAAAACATATTTTTCAATTCAAATTCGTTACTTTAAACACAACTGCAATATTCAAATGCAGCGAAAATATTTATAATAAAAACATAATATATACAAAAACAAAGACTTTCACTTATGTAAAAACAAATTTAATTATAATCATTAATATAAACGATAATTAATGTTCCTATCATAGCTTTATAAAGGTATGATTATAGGAACATTTGTCGTTTATTATTTTATTATTTTTACTTGTACGTACAGTGTACACGTTAAATATATTCGAAAAAGATCAACTTGTACCTACATAGAAAGAAGAGAAATACATTTCAAAACCAATACACGGCTCTTTGCATTACTCAGAATCTAAAACGAATGAGCGATTTTTTTTTTTTATGCGTATTAATTAACCGTAAAATATTTTAAAAATCCGAAAACTGTATTGACACTAATTGAAAATAAATCTAAACCAAACACAAAACGATAATTTTGGTTCGTTAAAAAATATATAAATATATTTGTTTTTAATTATAGTAGCTTATGACGATTGTCGATTTGTCTCGACAATATTATGCGCCAAAAAGAAAAAAAAAATACAAGTCATATACTCGTAGGCTGTAATAATTACGTGATAAAAGTTGTAATACTGAAATTATGCTTGCTCGTCTTGTCTTTCATTGAACAACGTGCTCCCCATATTTTTCTCGAAAAACTGTATACGAATATATGTTTTACATAATATTTACTAAAAAAAATGCGCAATATAATAATATTGTATAAATATATACAGGCACTCAGAATAAAATATTAAAATAAGATTTTTAAAAAACGACATTGTTTTATCGCCCGAGACGGTAACAGTAGGTTAGTAAGGTAATACAGTGTCGGTTTTCTCTTGTTTACTACTCGTTACCTTCTAATCGTGTATAAAAAAAAATGTTGGATGTAGGTGTTCACACTGCGCTTCAAGTTCAATACAATGTAACTCGGTGTTAACTATTTGTAGTCGACATCTATAGAATAGTGTTTAAACTTTAAGATTTCGCGGTTTATTGTTGACACGGTGACTGTGGCGTTATGGTTGTTGTCGACGAGAATTTAATATTTGCTCGCGATATGACAACGGATTATTTGGCGGCGGAGGAGTCGGAAGGAGACGCCGTCGAAACGCCGGTGACGCTGCACGATACGCATGTCATAAAATAATGTACATTTCATTCATTTAATATGTGGACGTATATTGTGTTATCTACATACGTAATATGTGTTGTATGTCGTGAACGGAGTGTACCTTTAATATAATATTGTTCCAATACGTATAACTCTTCCGGAAAATTGAGTATTTTAGATTCTAGATTTTCGGGCGTGACTGTATCTCTCGGCTATAGTGGGGACGGGAAACGTTAGGCTATGTCATATTAGGTGCGTAATTACGAGAGGAGGATATGGATCCCCACATGGGCTTACTTTTTCACATAACATATTATCTATAATGTAAAAAAAAAAAAAAAATGACAAGAAATTATAATAATTTAAAAACGATAAAAATAATTTTTTTTTTTTGTGTTAATAAAATTTGTTATTATTTATCACGATATTCATAATTGTTCTTCTTCGTAGCTTATCGGCCTTCAACACCGTACTGACAAACATAATATGCCGTGCTGTTGTATTTCTCTGTCCAAAGCTAAGACTCTCGTCAATCTGTGCCCGGTTCAACTCGCTCCAAGTCTTTTGTGACCGGGTCTCCAACTGAGTCTTACACCTTCCGGTGTACCTGCACACTGTACCATGTGTATAAGGAAGCCTTGTTTTCGCCACGCGTGGTCAGCCCAAGAGAACCGCCTCTTTCTTATCTCCTCGACTATACATATGTATATTGGGGTTTTCATACAGCTCCCAAATATAGGAATATTCATAATATTCCTCAGTTTATTGACCGGGTAACTACCGACTGGTACGGTGCGGTTAGGTCGGGTCACCGAAGATAGGTTTACCCGTATTTAGATGTTGAAGTAGAAACATATGAAGTACTATCAATGAATTAGCTAAAAAACGAAGAATGTTAGAAATGTTGTTATAAAATTATATGTCACTTTTATTAAAGAAAATAATAAAATACGAGTATCAATGGCTTTTACTTTGATGGTAATTTTAGAAGGATCGTTACAATATTATGGGTTACACAATGATACATTTTATATACCCTCCCATAAAACTTTTGTAATTACGCCTCTGTGTCATATATACACATGTAAATATACCTATATTTATACTCTTTTTTTAGATTCTAAACGGTGCGAGGAATCTAGTGATTTTACAAAAATGTGTTTTTTTTTTAAATTATTATTTTAAAAAACCATGATCGGATGGATTGCGATTTCAAATTAAAATCCGATCACTCGATTGATATTTAATTTTTTTTTTTCATATATTACTATTTGTAATAAAATAACGTATAATTATTTCAGTCGCTTTAATATATTTATTATCTAATTAAATAATTTTAGTGTATTATCGGATAAAATATACACACATTAATTTTATCGTCGTAAAATTTCCAAGTACGACGCAGTGCATTGAATAATATTATAATTTAATTTAATTTCAAAATTGTACCTCGACCAATATGCCGACCGAACGTGTTTAAAGTAATAGTTTTGCAGAAAACCCTACGATTATTTCAGAACACCTGACTTAAAAATTTTAAAAATAAAACTCATTTTTCATCTAAAAAAATATCGGTGAGTACATCCCTTGCTGTATCTACCCGTATATCGTATAAAATAATATAGTGGATTGATTTGTAATTACTCGGTTTGTGAAAGAAAAGTCTGAACGAATTTTCGGTACCTAACGCGCGAACGATATTCAAAGTTTAACTTTATTTTGCCAATCAAGTTAAAACGTCTACAACATCGCAAGCAACTATATAATGAGATAATTGAAAAAAAAAAAATCAATATTACAAAGTGGTGTAATAATTATTTGTTGTTTGCTTATTTCACCCTGGGACCGCTAACCAATATTGGTATGTTTTATACGTGTGTGTGTGTATGTATATATATATGTTATAAAACACGTAAGGGGAGAAAAAGTATTTTCCAGTTCAAACTGAAGCAATTCATTTTTTTTTGTTCTGTAGTTGTTGTTGGTCTGTCATTGATGAGTTGGGTACATTGAAAATCGATTGGGCCGTTAACACCACTACACGAACAAAATGATAAATCAGACGTTTAGATTTTCTCTAGCAGGAGTTTCGTTGGTTTTGACGGAAACAAATTTGTTTTGAGAATGTTCGAAATTGAGTTTAGAAAGTCGCGAAAGAAAATAAGAAGAAAAAACGTTAAGCTTGTCTTATTTCCCAGCACACAATACTATAATAGTAGTATATTATACAATCGTATAGGTCTTTGCAAGGCCCCCACAAAGGGAGGAGGGAGACAGTGAGTACTATGGTCCCGGCGCCCGGGCTCTCTGGGGGCCCGGGGAAAAAAACATAATATACCTATGCAAATTATTAATTTAAATTAGAAAAATAAAATGAGACATGAATCGTGCCACCCTATAGTCACCATATCTTAATACAATATTGGTATATAAATAATTTGATTTCTTACTGCATCATTTTTTGTAACGAAATGTGTATAGGCGGGTGGGGCGTGCGGCGCGAGCATCTCTTGGAAAAAATAAAAGGGAAAAAAATCATGGAAGATAAGAGCAATTAGTCTAGTCCGCCGCTATAGAAATATTAATGATGAATATTATCCATGTATTGTTGATTTTTATATTAAACTGCAGTAAATTAGTGTATTTGCGTTTTAAACTTATTTCAGGGTAACTAAAATAAACGATATTTTATAGCTAGGTGTATAATAGCAAAAGAAGCTGTGTAGCCCGTATTTTAAGTAAATTTGGTAGAAATAAAAAATTATATTTTAGAATTTATATTAAAATTATTACAAAATATATAAATATACAATGAGGGCCCGGATTTACTTACAATACCGTAGTTGAAAAATTCATGTTGGGGGCCTGGGTGTTTGTAGTATAGCTAAAATTCAAAAATCACCCGATAAAACTTAAATTAAAAATACATATAAGCATCAACTCAGAAAAAAAAAACGGTAAACGTAAGATTTCATGTGAAAAACGCGTATACGATAATGATATTAAAAAATCGAGTGCAAAATAAAACGATTTAAAAATATTTTAATCTAATACTTTATTTCTTTATATTTCAAATAATATAAAACGTCGTGAGCACGTTGCAATATAGCTGGTATTATTGACGTACAAAATACGAAATAAAATTTCAAACTCGTGTTTCGTCTTTAACCGCGCAACGCCGGTAATCGAATGAGAGTATTTTAAGTGCATTACACGCGTATATAAAATGTGGTTTACAAAGAACAAGAACCAAATAAATACATTTATGTAAAATCTCTACGCGTAAAGTTGATTTTGAATTTCGACATACATATATCCTAATTTGTCGTAAAAACTAGGAGTAATTTTAAAAATAACGGAATTTACAAACCTCTTTGTAATCCGTGACTCGTCGAAACTGTACAATACGTGAAGATAGCGCGGCGGAAGTGAAGATTAATGAATGAATGTGTCATCCAGGTTATATTTTCAAAAAAAAAACTGCACACGATTACAATAGGATAATAGTAAAAGTAATGATTTGTAAAAAAAAAATATATATATATATAAAAATTATGTGCATTAAATTGTGTGTAAAAAAAATAAATAAATAATCTTACAAAAGCTAAAAGGTCGCGATTACGTAAATTAGACAAGATAGTCGCGTGAGAAATGAGCACCGAAATTATTGATGATGTGTATTATATTATTAAAATTCTGCAGAGCGTCAAAAGAACGAAATTTCGGTTTACGCCTGCGCATAAATATTTGTGTAACGAACCGCTTGATGACATTATGATAAATGTTTGCATACATTTATATATAGAATACACTGTATACACAATATTCAATGTTTTCGAGCGTCTTGGTTTTTTTTTTTTTTTGTTCTAAGCGATCTAATTTATTGACTTGAAATATAGTGTCCGGCCGAGAGTCGACAAACCGTTAGATTTCGCATCGTTCGCGTCAACTGGAAACGTGATAACATTACTTATAAAAATATTGAAATACATTTAAGGCAAACGAAACGATCGCTTGTAACCGATTTTATGTACCGTCAAAAACCGAAATGAATACCCGAACCAATATACGCGGAAATATCAATAAAACTATCGAAATATATCATAACGTTTAATAATAATATATTAACACATTTATTTTAAAAACGTTCAAAAATATTCGGAATATAACAAATGATAAAAACTACAATGCAAGAATAACGTCAGTGGGCAGTGGGCAATGGGTATATACGCATAGCCGTCCTAAGGGGAGGGGGGCAAATGGGGCTAGTGCCCTAGGGCGTCCGAAGTATTATGAATGCAAGGGGGCGTCATAAAAATGAATGACAAAAAGGAAAAAATTTGTTATTTTATTATAGATATTAATTTCCCTTGTATCTATATGATGATTTCGAGCATGCGAGTATAATATTTACTATTGAAATATATAAAATCATGCAATTAGATATTGCGTTAGTTGTAAATTATTCTTTTTTTTTTAGAGGGGGCGTCAAATATTATTGCCCTAGGGCGTTATTGGTGGTAAGGACGGCATTGGGTATACGTTTACGAGACGAATTAAGATAATACAGTGATATTAGCTCATTACCACGATGGTCGTCGAGGAGCATCCATATCTTAATTCATATTTCGCGGTATGTTTAATTTGAATACAGTGGATTCCGCTTAATGTGACCACCGGTTAATGTGGGCAGCCGCCTAATATGGGCATAATGGTCTGGTCCCGAATCCAATGTATGTTAACATGGTTAAAAAACACCGCTTAACGTGGGCACTCGATTCGGTTTATGTGGGCAGTTTTTTTATTATAGCTTAATATAAACGATATTGAGTATACACTACACAGATAAGATTACACCATTAATTGTGTCTGTAAGATTGTAATGTATCAAAAGTAATATTAAGTTATTTCGAAATTCGAAGAGCGAATAAACGTGTTGTATAATAGTTTAAAGTTTTCTGTGATATTATGTGTAGTTATTTATTTATGTATATATTTGTGTATTGTGTACCTACCCGTGTCGGACCGACGTTTCGAACAATTTGTATCCACCGAGACATTTCTCCGACTCACCTCCATTGAAAATGCGACGTTACAAATTCGAAGATTTGAAAGTTTAATGTTTGCCTAGATTACTTAAACATTATAAAGCTAAAATAAAATATCGTGTTTGCTTATTCATTCGATCCGATTGTTATAAAGGCTTTCCGACTCCGATCACTAGTATTTTATGGTCCATTTCAGGGGAACCTTTATTATGAAACCTAAAATGTTTACGCGTTTTCGCGTAGTGCCGCGTGTCTATTATATTAACTATTTAGTTCGATATTATACGGATTTTCTCGTAATGTTTATTAATACTTCATACTAACCTAACCTAACCTAACCTTAAACGGGCGTAAATCTTTCCAGAAATCTACCGATTTTCGATATTTTATTTCTTTAAATAGTTACAAAAAAAAAAAAAAAAGAAGATTATACATTATATTATTTATTTTCTGTTTTTGTTTTCACTACTTTATTATTAATAATAATAATAATTAATATATTATTTAAAAATAAATAATATAATTAATATATTATTTAAAAATAATATATTATTATTATTATTATTATTATTATTATTATTATTATTATTATTATTATTATTATTATTATTATTATTATTATTATTATTATTATTATTATTATTATTATTATTATTATTATTATTATTATTATTTATTTCCGAGACGCGCCGCGTTCATTTATCATAAACGGATCGCCGTCGCAGGCTCGCAGCCGACGACGAAGGATTACAGTAAGTTCACACGTCTAATACTCGTATTTGTTTTTACGCGTGTTTGTATTGACGGATTTTCGCCAAGTTTTCACCATCATACTATCGTCTTGCAACTGGGTATGATAATTAATTTTTTATTTTTTTATTTATAAGAGACGTAAATTTATAATTATTTGCCTCGACAATTAAATACGAGAAATAAAATATAAAATAACAAAAATAATAAATTATAAAACAAAAAAGAGAAAAAAAAGTTACAAAACAAAACCCACAGAAAGAAAAAAAAAATTTTAAACGGAATGAACAAGGAGAACATTGGAGGTTTGAAAGATATGGGGAAAAATAATTAATTGTTGCCGCGTAACACAAGAGTCTATGTATACAGATGTAGTATAGAATATTTCTGAGAGGGAGAGAGAGACGCTTTCGTCGTTCTATACGTAAGTGATATTTCGATAAAAAAAAAATCAAGAAAAAATACACGGTCGGTTTTACGGATCGCTTCATGTATAAAATATCCGTTGCAATTTTTAAACGTATTTAAAAATATTATTAAATAATATAATATTTTAATTAATAAAAAAAAAAAATGTTTGTAAATATTTTTTCACAAAATCCGAGCAGTCGTAGTGGCTGACACGCAGTATTTGAACTCTATAATAGCAGCTCAGCGTTTCTCAAACTGCGGTCTTTTCGAGAAAACCGTTGTTTTTCACCGTTCTTTTATTATTACACATACCTGCTGCGAGTGGTCGAAGCGAGGAATGTATCGGTTTTTCTTTATATGTACGTTATTATCACTATATGTGACGGTTAGAAAGAGTCGTGTGTGGGGGGAGCAATAGTTTGGCACGCGACCTGAACTATAAATCGGATATTGATTTTGTTGTTTTAGTTCAATTCACGCATTCTGATAAATAATGTTTTAAATATCGGAATAAATTTGCGTGGATATAATTTATTTTTACCAACATTAACGATATATACATTTTATATAGTTTGAAGTCAAAACACCGGTAGATTTGCAAAAAAATGATTATTTTTTAATATACGAGTTATCGTACCAGTGAAGTATACGGTATTATATTATAGTAGCGAACAATATTATGTTTTTTTTTTTTAAATTGACACAGGTATTCGTTCTTAAGACCGTGTTTTTATATTTCGTAGCCTTCTTTAGTTATTATACTTTATCGCATAAAACTTTATATGAAAAAAAAAAAAACTTTAACACCAAAACACTCGTTGAAGAAATTCACTTTAACCAGCGGATTTGCTCGAAACGACATAGCAGTGTGATATTTTACTCGATTAAAAAAAAATTTTTTTTTGAATTACCTTTGTATAATGTATTTGTGGACGCATCACGCAAACGAAAAAAAAAATAGAACTTAAACCGATATTTGCATCAGGCTTGATATCGAATTAAAATATTTCGATTCGATTTAGACTATTATTGGTTTACCAATTATTTCGGTTCGAGAATTGATTTTAAAACGTTTCACGGTTTCGATTATGCATTTTTATACCGGTTACGATTTTGTCCAATATCGTTTTCGACTTTCATTATCGGTTTTCAAAAATTTTGTGGCTTCGGCGTCAATTTTTTATTGCCGTTTTTAGTTTTAAATTTCGTTATTATTAATCATTCGGTTTTCGGTTTTTAACACTGAATTCCATTTCCGGTAATTCATTTATTATCATATTTCCCTCGGTATGATATATTGTACACTAAGATTATAAATTATATTGGTGTTTTTTTTTTAATAAAATAACAATTTTCTTTTACTCTTATAACAGTTTATTTTTAGTAGACGGAAATTTGATAGTATGGCTGCCTACCCTTACCGCTGTGTCCGACGGCACATTGCGCGTGTGATTCCGTTGAAAACAGAAAGTACTTTTATTTATATACAGTGGATTCCGCTTAATGTGGGCACGTTGGGACCAGTTCTGTTTGCCCATAAAAACCGAAATTAGTAAAAAAAAAAAAAAATTTGAAATTCACGGAACTGACTGAGTATATACATATATACGTACACCTAACCGACAGATAGCGACTAATTACAGAACAGTTACTCATTTTGTGGTAGTGGCGTGTTGTTCCGCCGCTGATAACGATGCGCGACGTGGTGCCCATTAATCTATTCTGTGGTGGTGCTTCTTATTTGAAAAAGCCCATATTCGCTATTGTTGTTTGGTCACCGTTTATTCGAATGTCCAATCTCATCAACATACGATCACACCACAATCCATCCCTCCCCGAACAAAACAAATTATGTATAATATGAAATAGGTATAACATGTTAAAAGCTAGTTTGCGAATTTCGATATTTATTTTTGACGACAATACAACAATAATTCAACATTATTTAAACAGAATAATTTTTTTTTTTTATTTCTAGCTGATAAAACTACGTTTTTATTCGTTATAATTATTTATTTTGCTTTACGTATATCATTATGAGATATTTTGAATAGTTATTTTGTTCACATGACGCATAATATCACAAAAACGTATAAAAATTCATAATTCGTATAATGTATTGTATTTATAAGTATGTATAAGTTTTATCACGAATAATGAAAATTTTACATTTTTCAATATATATGTATGTATACACAATTACAAAAGTACCAAATCTTCTACATATGCCTCTTATAATACCTACCTAATGTATAATAAAATAAATTATATTTTAAAATATGAGCGAAACGAAGAACGTATTTAGTTTTAAAAAGTTATGTTTTGTTTTTTATTCGTTTGTCTGTGAACACTATTTTGTGTAGAAGAAATGTTCAGATGATCTTGACATGCGCGTTACTTTCCAGTTGCCAAATTGGTACTTTGTTTAACACGTTTTTCAAATAGTTACCTTAAAGTCAACAAAAATTGCAAAAGAACTGGTAAAATGCTCGATTTATCCATTGTAGACACGTACTACTTTTATATTCAAGAACTAAAAAATGAATCAAGCTTAAACGTATCTAATATTCTAACTATTCGCGGTGTATTAATAATTAATAAACTACACTAGCGTCGCATCGCTCAGAATCGTTTTTCGACTACAATAATTTCTGGTTGTTTTTAAATTTTAAATAATAAAACTCTAAAATCTCTGTTATAAATAATGCATGTTTTAACATCCGTGGCACCCGCGACTCGCTCCTTTTTTTTATTTTTTTAACTTTACAGTAATACAGTAGGTACCTAAACTAAAAATTAAATATTTATCTAATATTACTTTAAATATATATTTATAGGAAGCGAAAAATAACTTTTTTTCTTTTTTTTTAAATGGACTCTCTTCCAAAAACTTTTCTAAATACGCCATAAGTACACGCACTGCGCAAAAACGCGTAGATAGAACGTAAGTACGTTTTTATTCTTTCGCACTAGTTTGAAATGCATTTGCGACTTTGTGAGTAATTTTTGGTAAGCAAATGATAACACTTATATATCATTAATGACTTAACTGACATATTATGTGCCGGATAAAGAGAAACACGCTGTCGCTCAGAGGCATACCCGAGGGAAGCACTATACATATAATAGAAATAATCCGTTCATAATTAACCGTATACATTTATTATTAGTAAAAAATTAATAAACATTACTCAGTAACGCGTTATCTCATCGAAAATGTTAATTAAACGTCTAAATTCTTATTTTCTCGTTACTTATTAAAATAAGTTAGGTAATTCCATTATAAACATATGTTTTTACACATTGTAACTTATAAAAAAAAAGAAACAAATTATCTTCTATATGTGAGTACGCGTGTTAATCAAGTATTGAAACGACCAAAAAGAAAAATATTAATGCGGCTACATTTAGTACGACTGAATTTTCCTCGTACTGAACGAAAAAAATGGTATAGTTTAACACACAATTTATAAATATTTTAAGAACAAATATTTAAATGCAAAAATGCGAAATTATCGATTGATAAATTACTTCAGATCAGAAGAAAAAAACGCGTAGGGTTAAAAATATTTTATCAGTTGTCGTCAGCTATGGACAATAGGTAACAGATATATTCTTGGAGACAGTCAGAGAATTTAAAAAGAAAATTAATCACATTTATTTATTTTAGTGAAATTTGTATTTGTATATGTGTGTATATTTTATTATTCAGTACAATAATTGCACATATTTTAATCAACGGAAGTAATAAAAAAAATGATTACGCGAATCCGAAAACTGCCGCAACAGCATAGTTAACTCGACACGAAAAAAAGTTCTTTTCTACAATTCGTAGAATAAAAACATAACTGAGATGGACAATAATTCCATCAGAAAAACTCAAAAACTTAACCATTATATCAAACGTAGAATCAATTTTAACAAAAAAAACCCGGAATTTCTCAATATATTGTTATGTAGATAATGTATGTATTTCTAACGAATTAAACCTTGATTTTTGTTTTGGCAAAATCTTAATAATATAAAAAACTGAACATTTAGATAGATATTTCATGTTTTATGTGGGATTACACAAATACGCGAATCTAAACGTCATCATTAATCGTATCATCTGTTGAAGAATTATGTGAAGAAATTATAATCCTAAAACTATGCTTGCTTGTCTTGTCTTTCATTGAACATTTTTTTTTTTTTTGAATGATTTTCATTTTTTAACATTTTTCTCAGCCTTACTAAAAATTGTTATGAATCCAAAAAAAATACATTGTTCTATGTGTAATCTCCAATCGTTTGACGTTCTGAACTACTTTCATATTTAACACATTTACTAAAAAAAAAAAAAATCATAGGATAACAGTGTAATAAGGCATTCAGAGACAGATAGTAAAACAAGGTGACGACTCTTATTAATTCTCTAGCTCCCACCGTCAATTTTCATAAATACCGACCTGCTGATGTATACGTGAGTATACTCGTAATATACGAATTTCCGTCCCGATAACAATATGATGATAATAATAATTATTAATATTATATACACATACCGTAAACCTCGTTAAAAACACCACATAATACCTATACTCGTCTACTTCATTTTGCATCTAACTACGTAAATATTGTACCTGAAATTAAGTATGCCGCCGTACTTTGTGTTTGGATTCGATAGAAACCCCCGTCTATTGTTTATGTAAGGATTCGAGTATAATAATTTATGAGACAGCGCCCGCGAGTCCTCCGCGTTAAACACGCGTTCAAAATTAATTATTTACCCACTCACTGAGCAACTAAACTATAGTAAGCACTACATACCTATTTTTTATATATAAAAAAGAAAAACGACGTTCTACATTTCGTGGATATCGCGCGCGACTCAGTGGCGTAGCTAGGATTTTCTTAAGGGGGGTGTTAATTATAAAAAACATTAAATATTATATAAAATATTTACAAACTATAATTTTTATTTTAATTAATTAATATGTGTACATTATGGTTGGTATAGTATAGTTAATAGATAATAATAATAAAAAAAAAAAAACCTAATCTCACTCCTCTCCAACGAGCGCGTGCCTCCGACGGCACAGCACTGCCGCCGTAGCTCGGGATCGCGCTCTATCCTTCTTTCCTCTGCACGTCTCTCGACGACTCCGCGTCTCGCGTAACCGATACGATCTCGCAAAATCAACCTTATATTCTCTACGCAATAAACGTTCACTTTCTTACAATTAAACTCTTTTTATTCTTATAGTATTTTGAATATGTAATATTATAATAATGTATATTGTATATATATATATATATGTAATAATAATGTAATATACGATACGGCTCAAGGGGGTATAAAAGAGCGATAAAAGAGATCGTTTTCCTTTCTTGCGGCACCAGAAACTATTCGGCCGGATCGAAATAATTGCAGCGCACGACGGCGGGCGGACCCGCTTTCGTGCCGCCAAAGCGTCGGCGGCCGACGTTCACTTCGCGAAACCCCCGTCGCGCGCCCTCGGCATCGTCGTCGCACCGCGTCCACTCGAAATCCGCCCTCGTCCGCCGCTACGCCGCGCGTTCAACTTGCGTCGCGCGCCGTACACAACTTTTACGGGCCCACACGATATTATACACCACACACCCGTCCAGCGCGCGCTTATTTGATTTTTCGTTTGGCCGTAAAAAAAAAATCAAACGAACCGACGACGAGAGCCAACAGAAACGAGACGCGCCGAATTACTGTACACACTCGTATACATGGTCGGCCTGGCCATGGCCGCTAGGCCGCGAATGCGGCGCCGGGGCCCCATCTTTTTTTTTATATACCGATATTTTTGAACGCCATGTCTCCGCCAGTTTTGAAATCTTTGCCTTGTATATATTATTATTATAATGTATATAAAAGAAAATAATGGAAAAATTGATTTGAGAACAGCGGTTTGAACCCCGAACCGTAGGTACACGTCAAATCCGTGATATAAGTAGGTACTTATCCATTGGACAGCTATTATAATGGTACGACCCACAAAACGGAAAAAATAAACCTATTATAAAGAAACACGGTAAAATTGTCAAATTTCAAATTGCTTTGACTTAAAAACTAAATCCGACCACCAAATTCTAACTTCACCCGTAGATCCTTTTATTAACTCTATATGGAAACAGAAGGCGTTGGTCCAAAAAAAAAAAATTTTTTTTTTCACGAGTGGCCCGGAAAAATCTTATTTACCCGGTAAGAATTTTAGAGTCACTCCGCCCTTGGATCTGGGACACCCTATATAATGAATTGTTTTTTGTTGATATGTATTTTTTAACTTCATATTAAACCAAGGGGCAGGGGGCGCCAGAATAAAAAGATCCAGGGGCCTTTGGTGTGCCAGGCCGACACTGCTCGTATATACGTAATATAACATAATACCCGTGTATAGAGGAAATTTCGTTTTGAAGCGATATATTTTAAATGCCATATAATGTGGGCGCAGCCGCAAGCCCGGATTAAGACCTCAAACGGGCCCTGGGGCCGATATTTAGTTGTGGGCCCCCATCAATGAAAAAAAACCAATTTTCGTTCTAATCCCTGCTTGAACCTTATAACATTGGCTGCATTGACGTACACACATAACTTTATAAAATAACGCAGTCAAATATTATATTAGGTACCATTGATCAATCAACTTTTGTTTCATAAATACCCGTTAAAACATTTAAGTTTTATGCCCGTTAAATAAATATACATATACAAATTTAATGAATAGTGTTACGCCTATTTCATTTAAAAAAATGACACATTTGTTTAATATTTTTGTTGACTGTTGTCGGCACTCGTCAGTGGTTATCTTCCGGAAAAAACGATATAAATATTCTTAAACAATAGTCGAAAATACCGCTTGGTAACGTTTGTTCATTGGCGGTGATCGGGAAGCTGATAACGGAACTGTGGCGTATTATACGTTTATAATTTAATTTAAAATGACCTCTGTAAAGTACCGATTTGATGATGCAATTTGCTACCGGAAACAAAGTACGATCTGTAGAGATCGGAGCACTCATTCTGGTAAAATTTTTTGGTACAGACATGACGAAAAAAAAAAAAAAAACACATCATTGTACTCGTAAAACCAATAGATTCCTTGCTCCGCTCAGAATCTAAAAAATATATATGTATACGAATTACCACTTGAAAAATTATGGGCCCTTTATATATGTGGGCCCCGGAGACGTGGCCCCCCTTAATCCGGGCCTGGGCGCAGGGCCGGCGAAAGCTGTGGGCGGCCTGGGCGATCGCCCAGGGCGCCGATCGCAAAGGGGCGCGCCACACTGACAAGAATAAGACCGATTTATACATTTTTTTTTAATTATTTTTTTTTCTAAACGAAAATCTTAACTTTACTCGTGCTGCCATTGATTTGAAATAAACAAAATAATAAAGGTAACGAGCCGCGGGGTGTTGTGAATGTCGTTTAAGCGAATTTACTCGTGGTAAGATTTTGTATATTGTTATCCACTCTAAATTTGAAAGCGATGATAAATAATCGTTGCATTCGATAAAACGATTCTGAGCGGAGCTTCGGTGTTAAAACACCATTATCTTGTCTAATTTCATTTAATTTTTGTTGTTCAATTCTTCTATTAGAACATCAGTTCAACAAGCATTTATAAATTATAATACTGCTTGGAAATCTTTCCAAAGAATATCTACCTACGAAAAACATTTTTCACTTAGACGTTGGGTTAAATTTTAACTTGTATTCAGCTGTTTGTGTTTTAAGTTTTAGAGGCTTTTGGGAAAATCGAAAAATGACCTTTCTAAAGTAACAACTAGATGCGATTTGCTACCGGAATGTAACTGTGACCGAAGAGATCGGAGAATTCTTTCTGGTAGCATTTTTGGGTACACACATAAAAAAAAAACACATCAATGTAAAAACAATAGATTCATAGCTCCGCTCAGAATCTGCAATATTTCGTAGAATAACCGAATTATTTTTCAAATTAAAATTGTTTATTTTCATAAAGGCGATTTAAGTAATGATATACCCTCATCGTCAACTTGAAAAGCAGTATGGACGTTTATATGTACAATATTATTATTTTTTTAAATAAATTGACAAATAACCAATTACATTATTTAAATATATGTTAATAAATCAATTTGTAATAAAACAATATAATTTTGATTATTATAGGTATTCTCTGTAGCGGTTTTTAATATTTAGTTATAGGTACTGTGTTTTTATAATAATTATGTGGTAGTAACACATTTTGCAGTTTTGTAAAAAAATACTGTATTTAAATACTTTTTAAAAAAGTATTCGCATGAGAAATACATACAAATACTAGTATTTAAATACTTTTTTAAAAGTATTTTTTACAAGACTGAACATATGGAATAGATACCTAATTAGAAAATATATGTAATGAAATTACGATAGTGTACAACATTGTTTCATAAATATCCATGTTAAAAAAAATACAATCATTTTTTCGAACGGGCGCCTAATGGTGATTTCGCCCAGGGCGCTAGTATGAGGTCCTGTATAGGCGTAACTAGGTTTTCATCAATCGCGGGGCAAGGGCCGCCGAGCAAGGGGGGAGGGGTGCTAGGGTGCCCTTAGACTCAAAATTAGCATCCCCGAAATATTCAGATTTCGATTTTGATGGCATTAAAAAAAAAAAAAAATCAATTGAAAATTATTAAGCTTTTCCCAACTGTTGTACAAGTATTCTCAAATTTATCGGCTTACTGATACGGTTCACTTCAAATATTGAGAGGGATATTGCATATAATAACATGAAAACGGAATCACTGTCAGATAAGTAGGTACAGTACAAAATAAGAAAAACTACAGTACTTATCCATATCGCAATATATTTTTTCGTATAAATATTATATTTATAAAATTACTGACAGAGATTTATGAATAAATATTGTTTAAGTTGTATCAATATTGTATCTTTGAACTTTAAAAAATTACTAATTTGTCAAGCAATAAAAAACGATTATTCAATAAGTACCTAGGTAGGTATGCACTTATTAGATACATATATAAGTATTTTTATTTTGGTGTTTTCAATGACTTTTATTTTTCATAAATATAATATATATATTTTTATACACAAATACACAAAACGACAAAAACTATAAGTATGCATCATTTGTTAAGTTCATATTAATAATAATTACAATTTATTATATAAAACAAACTGTATTACAACAAAATGGTATATACCCACACCTGTTTAAAAACTACCTCCTTTGAACTTATACAAAACCTTAATCATATAATATATGTAAATATCGTTGGTCCGTACAATAATCCACGCACAATAATTCTTACCTTTTGTGTATGTATATACATTTATACTAATGTATACAGCTATATTAAATAACATAATGACAAATTTTATCATTTATAATACTGATAGCCTATATTCTTATAGCAATTATTCTTGATTTTTTTCACAGCCCTTAAGTTTAATTAAATTAAATAAAACCGTTGACTAACCTATTACATCGGTAAACACAAAGTTACAAGAACATGTTTAAATGGTAACGTAAATTGACTAATTTAAAACAAAATTATTTATCAAGTTGTTGTATGACTCACTAGGAGATTTTATGTTTGTGTGTGTGTGGAAGAGAGGCTAGGTATCATAATAACAATGATAATAATTAATGATAGTATAACTAATAACAGCGTGCACATTAAATGAATAATGAGTAAAATATGATATATAGGTACCGGTGGATCGCATCAGTAGATTGAAAGTATAGTACTTAATAAAAACAATAATAAATCCTAGTGAGTCATACAAATTTTGTACACTAAAAAAAAAAAATAATAAAATAAAATAGATATACATACATAAAATATAAATCTATGTTTACACACAGCGATCCTAATTTAACAAACAATATTTCTGAATAATAGATTTTTATAACAATTTATAATAAAGATGAATTAAAAATATGAAAATGAGAATTTGACCGTTTCTCAAGCACTTCTTTATACCACCGAAGTCGGGAGTTACATTATTTCCATGGCCGTTCAACAACATAAAATAATATACACACATAAAATTGTTTAACAAATAACGTTTCGAATAGATATTTAAAAGAAAAATGGAATGAAATAAATAGTGATTTATCATATTATAAACTTAATGTACTCATCGCATGAAACATTTTCAATTTCTATCATATAAAGATTATTCTGATCTTTCTTTTTTCTTCTTCATTTTCTTGGTTATAAATATCAATATGACAACTTAAAATACAATTGATTATTTTGCAACAGGGTATAAAATATACAATATAAAGCTAAACTTATGTAATTGTAGATAATTTTTACGATAATAAATTTGTTACAATACAAAAAAATTGTGTGTGTGTGTGTGTGTGTGTGTGTGTGTGTGTGTGTGTGTGTATATATATATATATATATATATATATATATATATCAAAAAACAACCAAAACAAATATCTTTAATAATGAACTTGTCCATACAACGATTTAATTTTTTCTTTTTGACATTTAAATAATTATTAAAATTGATTTTAATTATGAAAAATAATTATTAATACATCTACCAAAAGAGTATAAATGACAATAATCTTTTTTTTTTCATTCTTCTCCAAAATATAAACCTATATTTTATTAAAACATTTTGTTTTTAATTGATGTTGTTCTTTGCATTTTGATAGTATACATGTTGCCAATAATTAATAAATGGACAAGTGTTCAACAATTCAATATTACAATGACTTTAAAGGAGTGCATTTTGAAATAACCATCAAATGATCAAAATAAATAATACCTGGGTTGGAAACAACATGAAAAAGAAATAGTTAAAAAAAAAAGATTGACTGAGAAGAACTTGTTTATAAATAATTTAGGTAACAAAATATAATATTGAAGAAAACTGCATATAAAAACAAAACTATAAAACAATAATTTGAGTATTAAAAAAAAAAAAAAAAATTGAAAGGAAATCCTTCATATCATTTGGAGAACTTTGCAATCGATTCTGAATGAATTTTAAACAAAAAACACAAAAATTACTCAAAGTAGCTTGTCATAAAGTAGTAGTTAAGAAGATAAAATAAAGATGAAATGAAACCTGCAGTGTGTTTGACAAGAGTTTTTGGTCGATGGGATACATTCGGTCACATTTAATCGATCAAGATTTCAGCATAATATGGCCATATAGCAGTTGAACTCTAATTTTATATATGTATTTATGAGCACATATATATTCTCATACTCATATTAAGCAAAATAAAATAAACATATTCATCACATATATTTTAAAATAAAAATGGACATCTGGTCCAGTCTTCTTTTTGTTTACACTCCCAATACTCATGCGTATAGGTGTAACATGGTTTTTTTGTCCATTTGCACATGTCACGTTTAAACCACAATGGCTTGACAGAACTATTCACATTCTCTTGAATGTTATAGTCATCGTCTTCTTCTATAAAAATAAAACATCAAAAAAATGTTTAATTTACCAACACCGATTCAAACATTTGCCTAACCACTTACTTTTTTTTTTTTAGTACACTACATTTTAAACTATATGGTTTTTATAAGTAATTAAATATCGTACCATTTTCATTTATTTGATTGGAATCCGCAATTTCAGCATTTGCTTTACGATTTCGAATTCTTTGCATATCTTCTAACCTCAGTTTCTCAATATTAGCTTCGTCCCAAAGACCAAACTCCATCAGACGCTGATCTGATCGAAATCTCGAATCTGTTGGTGCCACACCTTCTTCCAGTTCATTTAACTGACTCGCTAACACAGTGAAATTATAGTACTTTTCACTGTCGGGTCTATACATCAATTATAATAATAATAGATACAAGTATATATTAATATTTTCATCCAAATGACAACATAATACACACTGTAATTTTACAATACTTACGGAGGAACTTGTCTTTGCCAGACGGTAATATAATTTCCCGTTTGACACGTAGGACTTTCAATCGGACCTTCAAACTTAGTAACAGGTGCTATATCGACCTTATTGTCCCATGTGCCATTTATGACCCATTTAATTTCATTATCTTTATCAAACACATACCCTTTTACCTAAAAATAAAAATCGCAAACATCACATTTAACGTTATCATACACACACACATACACACGCAAGCACACACACACACAAAACACACTTTTCTTTGTTGATCCCTAGTGAAATAGCTGTATGGTATATAACTCAAACGACATTTAGAGCCATCTTTGTGATTAGTTATTGTCATATCACCAGTCTGATCAACCCACAATTTTCCAACTATTATATTATGTACGGTGGTTGTGACCTTGGTCCAAGTATAATGATTCCCTACAAAAATGTAATAAAACATTGAAAAACTAAATACTAAAACTATATAAATAATAAATAATATTCAACTAACCAGAAGCTGGAAAATCAAGATGAGCAATACCGTTAGGAATTGCTTGCAAGTATTTACCACGGAATTTTGAGGACATTGAAAATTCTTGCCAGCAAGACCATTCTTTACCCGAACAATACTGTGCTGAAATCGGTGGATGATGAGAAACCTAGACACAAAATATTAATATTAAACACAATTTGATACAATTAATTTGCCAAACAACAATTTATACCTGTTCATTGAATGCCTTCCAACCAAGATCTGACATTCTATCACACTCGTATGTTTCTCCCAACAATGGATTAAAAGGTTTACTTGTTCGATTGACAGTTGTAGAGTATGAAGATATCGAAAATGCTGCAACATAAGCCAACTGCTCAAACGAGTCCTTACACTGGGCGGCTGTGTCCAGAATACTTGAATATTCAAAATCCTCGGTAATTCTTTGAAGCATCGATAATGGTTCAGAAAAATTCACCTATAGAAAAATTATAATCGCGTATAAACCTAAAAACTCGAAAGAGTGAACAAATTAGTCACACATACTGGCATGGGTATTTTAGACAAATCTTTTCCAATGCAATTCTTCAAAATGCTCCAAATATGCAATGGGTGATTAGGCTTGTCCGGCACTCTACATCTTCGTTTGTCTCCGGGTTTTAAAGGATGTTTGATCACATCCTCAAGCATTTTCTTCGCATGTTCAGAAAGTTGAGGAAACATCCTAGAACACTTATTATTTTCATCCTAAAAATAATAGTAATAATACAACAATTAATGAAAATATTTTAGTTTAGGCTCATGACTTATAAAATAATAAGTAAACATACACGATCAGTTTTTAAACCAGTAGATGAACAAATGGCTGCTGTTAAAATAGCCGATGATTCAACAGGATCATCGATATCACTACTAGACCCACCACTACAATCTAATTCTTCGTTTGTTAATTTTTCTAAAGTCTGAAATGGGTTTTTTTAAATTTTAATTTTAATTAGTTTTGGTAATGTTGAAAATAAATACTTGTGATTGAATATTTGGAGACTGACGATTAACTAAATACGTATTTGTGGTTACATCAAATGAGTCACTCCCTTGAGCATCGAAAAATTCACAATTGTCTGAAGCATCATCATCATCGTCATCGTCGGTAGAATCGTCTAATAATAAAACAAGTAATTATTAATACTAATCTAATAAATATTTATTAAATCAAACCTAAACACACAATTTTTAACACAAAAACAATGTAATCAATGAATAACTATAATATTGTACACAAACACTTGATCAATTATTATTTATATTATTACATATTTATATAATTATACAAAAAGTTGGAAATAAAACATTGTGATTAAAATTGATCTAATTAATATAATTTAAATAAAACTCGTACAAACTAAGAATGATTACATAGTATGTAAAAAGTAAAAAAAAAGTCAATCAAAGTATGCACACAGTATGATTAAAATATTTCCTAGTACTCATCACACAAGTGTTTTAGAATAAGTTTTTAATGTCTGTAATAAGAACACAGTTTTCATAATATTTATATAAAGGTTATCACATAAAACATATTACGCTAATGTAACCTTTAAATACCTACACATTACGAACATTTAAATACAATTACACTTTCAAACAAAAGACTTGCCGTAAAATACAATTTTTAAAAAATGTATCCAAAAATTGTTCATAAAACAAAATCAATTATTACTAAATATAAAATATTATTCAAATCACATTCCAAAAATACAAGAGTAATATTTCTTTATAGAGGTTTAATATTAAAATTACAATGGAATTTTTAATTGCACAAAAATATTATTTTAGAGCACTTTGAAGAAAACTTATGATTTTGAGCTATTAACTTGCTATTTTAACACATAGTCAAACAATATTTAAATATATTTTAAAATATCTTGAAAATCTCACATTGATTTATTTTCTAATTTATTATCACTTGGGAATAATATTTAAGTGGCCATTTTGTATGTAAAAATATATTTAAGTTGTTAATTAACTATTATAAACTGCAGCTTATTGTAATTATTTATGTTAAAAATGTGTTCAACATTTTAATAAAATGTATAAGGCCTAACCAATCACATAAAATATTATACATTTTAGCATTTAAAAATGTCTACCTTTAGTTTGTTCAAACACGTTAACGTTGTTATTAAAAAATAAACTTCCAATTAATTTAAGTCTATTCAAATATTAAATACATATTATAATAGGTTTAAATGATTGATTTTTTTTTTTTAAACTTAATCATGCAAAGTATTAAAAATTATCTATAAGCTATAATCTTGTTTATTATACAGCTAAATACACTTTCGTTATTAACATACTTTAATTACCTTGTTTATCGTTATTAGCTACATGCTCCAAAACAGTCTGTTCCCTAGCAATTTGATCCACCATTTCCACCAATTGTATACGCTGTCGACGTTCATTGTACAACATCTTTTGCCATTTATTACCCTGAGTTTGTGCTAAATCTAAATACTCTGAGCAATTCTAAAAAAAAAAAAAAAACAATTTTACTATAGTTACTGATCCAGAAAAATTTATATTTATACACAATATTTCAAAACAATAATGGTAAAAGATTTATTTATTTTAAATTTACAAACATGGTAGTAATAGCTCAGTTCAAGGATGACTTTAAAGTGAGAGAACAGCCAACAGTAATACAAAGCTAGAAACCCCTGTCCGAGGCAGTTTTTTTTTAACAAAAATCTAAATCTTTAAACATTCTATAAGCTGTCTAAGCAACAGCAAATTGGTTAACCGTCTACAACAAAGCTATCCAAACCCAGGCCCACGGCCACAAAGTAGCCCGTCAACGCATTTAAATTTGCCCACCAACAGCAGCTGGCACCACTTTTCTGCAAAATTTGGCCAGAAACAATATCGATTATTTTCCCACGCTCGTAAATATGAGAGGGAAATTGGAAAACACTTCGCTTGACATCTCAAAATACCAAACACAAATTCAATTATTGTTGCAGTCTTTTGAGAATAGATTTCAAGATTTTGAATCGGACAAAAATGTACTTTGCTTTTCATGAACCCATTCTCAATCACTGTTAGTGAAGTACTGGAATATTCAGCCAATATCCAGTTGGAAATCACAGAAATTCAAAACCACACTTCCTTGAAACAGATATTTACTGAAATTATTTCATCAGAACCACAACAGCAGTCTTCAGAAAATGAAATAAAATTTTGGAAATTATAATAGTATCAAAGGAAGACTTCTCTGCAACATATGATCTTGCCTTGCATGTTTCAAGCAGATTTGGCTCGAGAAAGCTTTTTCTACTCTAACCTATGTAAAAAATAAATACCGCAGTTCTTTAACTGTATCTTATATTTCAAATTTAATGTCATTATCAACATCAGATTTGTCACCGAATATTGAAAAATTGTTAGCTAATAAAGACCCTTCATAGGTCTCACTGATGTTTTATATGTACATATATATAAAATATATATATATATATATATATTATTAAAACATGTGCAATTAATTTAAAGCCTTGTTTGATTCAAATACCTATCTATTTAACTATCTATCATAAGTGTAAGCAAGTATTATTCACAAGATGGCCCGCCAGCTAAATGTAATTGAAATTATAGCCCGCTTTGAAAATAAATTGGGCAGCCTTGGTCTATAGTCTATACTATTATTTTTGATATTAAATTTTTTTTTTTTTTAGTTAAACATATTGATACTATAAAAAAATGAATTTTGTAACCCTAAATAAAAATACATTTTAAAGAATTATTTTACTGTTTTAATATAATTTAATGTATCTAAGTACATATGTATAGTTATTATTTATTATAAATATCATTTGTATAATCTGCCCCTTTTGTAATATGTATACCTTGAAAAATATTTTGTATCGCTCCTCACGAAAAAATTCTAAATACTTTAAATAATGGATTTCAGAACATGTATGAATTATAAGAAACAATGTCATACATATTATAAAGTCAAATTAACTTAAATCAGAATTACCTTTCAAATATAATAATAATAATCACTCCTAAACTAAATAAGATAGTATATACCTATTATTATTATTATTATTATTAATAAATGGTATAATTATTAGTATAACAATTTATGAACACTTACAGTTACCATACCGACAGAGGCGATACGAATAAGATTTGCACGTTCCATCCATGCTTTTATTTTTGTAGAGACATCAGGTGGTAAATCGATTGTTTCCAATTCTGTTAAGCACCGTTGAAGAGCTTTACTATGCTTAGATATGATTTCGCTCTGTGAACGCAACTCCGATAATTTTGTATTTAACGATGACACTACTGATGAAACTTCCAAATTTGCATTCAATTCATTTTCTTTACTTCCATCTAAAAATGATTTAACATCTTATATTAACATTTCCAATACATTATACTGGTTACTATATTTTGATTAACAGTGAAGGCAATATAAAATCAGTCACACACTACAATGTTAAAAGAAAAGAAAATAAAAAATAAATATACACACAATAAAGAAATGGGAATTCTTGGATGAATCAATTTTAAACATTATTATAACGCAACACTTGTTTTTACTCCCATCTGAGAGCTTATACTCTAATTTTACTAATCCTCTCAACTGCACACAACTTGAAGTTTTTCAAGTTCCCACTCTGTCTTATATTAAAATGTATTGTACTAAATTAACATTTTCGGATAAGTAAGTGAAAAAAAACTACACATTTCCGAAATACGGCTTTTCTCTCGCAGCAAAATATTTTAAGGTTCTACGGGCAGAATCGTAAAAAGTTGACGCGAAATATCTGTGTCTTACTTGCTTCCATATATCATTATCAAAATACTCGAAAATACTGGTTATTTTTCATAAACCCCAGACGAGTTATTGTTATATGTATAACTTCGTATGAAAAGCGAAATTTACGAAATTAATGTTTTTAATTAAATAAGAATTTGTATTTGATACAACATATTCACCACTACATGTCCATCTCAAAAAGGACGCGTGAAATAAATCTCGAATCTTTACCGCTGCCGCACAGTAGTCAGTCAGACGCGTCACAGTCTAATGGTCTCTATCCTCAATCCTTGGAGCCGCCACGGCCACCGGTCTAACTGCCGAAGAACGGAGACAATAATTACATAATTGTCGACGACTGTTTCACATCGATTTATAGGGACTTTTCATGTTTTAAAGTTAGCCTTTTGGATTTAATTATAAATCTGTGCACGCCTCGAAACGAAAAACTAGAACTACTACAAATACTACATCCATTAGTAGTTGGTACACATTTTATATTTTAAATGTTTTATTAAACAAATTTTCCACACGTTTTCCGATTTCAAAATGATTTACGTTTTACTTCAAACAATAAACAAAACACCATCACGTAGACGGATTTACCATGAAAGTCATATGACCAATAGTAGATACAGTGAACAGTTAAATTTCACATATAAAGGAAAATAATTCGTTCTTCGAAAGGCGAATATAAAATAATAAATTCGATTTTAATTGAATACTAGAAATCTTGTATAGGTATTGCACAGAACAAGTGACTTCCCGCCCATTTCGTAACCTACGTATTTTATATTGGGTACATTTTATTTATTCTTTTTTTTAACAAAATTCAATAAATTTATATCGCAAAATTGTTTCCTTACATTGCAATTTGATATATATATAAAGGACTCTGTTATCGAAAAAAAATTAATGAAAACCAGACGCGTTTCGATAATATCGATTGATACGATGAAAGCTAATATTGCTAGTATAACGATAAAAGTTCATGTATTCGCGACGACGAATTTACCGAGATTATCCGTCTGTCCAATTTCGCGAGCTTTGGCCAGCTCCAATTCGGTCACCCATCTCTGCCGTTCGACTTCGCTGGTAGCGCGCAGGTGGAACGTCTGAGCGCCGCCGTTCGATATGACGATCGTGCATGAATCTTCCGTGTGTATCGTAGCCCCGTGCAAGCTGATCGTACCACGACACATTTGCGATATTTCAGCTTGAGTTCTAGAGAAAAATAACAATTATAATAATCGTTATCATTATCGTTAACGATAGAAACTATGGACCTTTGAAAACAAAATGTGGACGATGATACGTGAACCAATTCGAGATACTACGACAAATGAATGGAGAAGGAAGTTCAATAAGAACTGCAGGAAGATTGGCACCAGTTATCATTTACAAAAAAGACCAAAGGATACAGTGGTTGGGACATATAACGATGAAAAGTGGAGACAAGACCACTAACGCAGGTATGGGAAGACTCCGAGAGAGATCACGCAAGAGGTGGTTAATTATAGTAGAGACATCTCAAAACAACAGGAGTACAAGAATGAAAGGAGACGATCTAAGACCGGGACTTGGGAGGTATGGAAGGACGTAGTGATGATGGCAAACACTCTAGGAGAGTTATAGATATGCCAATAAAGAAGAAGAAATTATTGATTTTTAAAAAAACACACGTCAAAAGTAATTAATTTTTTTATCATTCAAGAAAATATATATTATACTCGTACATATAGATATTACATGAATAATGGATAGACCACGAAATTAAGTCCACTGTCGTTGAATAATAATATTGTAGTAAAAATAACGTATTTTACATTAAAAATGGTATAGTTTAATTATGATTAAATTATCAGTTTTATTTATGAACGTTCAAAAAATACTACTTCTTCTCTTTCTTCGCCTTACACTGTCCAAATAATACTTCGACAGAGAATTTTTACGCGCCTTAAGACATCGTGTTTAAATATTATAAGTATTCTAACTTATACATAAGTATTATAATTTATAACTAACGATGTCCGATGACTTTAACGTTGTTCCGTTTCTTGGATGACGCTAAAAATGTGTTTCTATAACATTTATAAATCTAAATAACTATAATTATTTTTATTTTGCATTTTTTCGAAGTTTTAAAAAAAAATAATATTAAGCAATTTTTGTACATTTTTACAACTTGTAATTCGTTTACACTTATTTATACTCGTGTATATTTTTTCAAGATTAAAACTACCGTTTTCAGATTCAAACTCACGATTACACATTTCAGACTTCAATCAAATAATTTAATTTTAATTTAAAACAATACCAATTTTACAAGACATTTTCCCTGAGTTCTTTTAGGCCATCAACATATATAAATAAAACCTCCGTTCAAACCCTGATAAATCAATAGAGAAACTCTTTTATACTACATAATTCAATAACAATAATAATAATCGTCGTACTTATAGGTTTAAACGATAAATTTGCAAGACAACAAATATTGACATACCTAATTAAATAACAGATTTTTGTTTAAAAGCATTTTTTTTTTTGTGTACGCAAAATATTGTTAGTAAAAAAAATATATAAATAAATGTTGTAATCTAAAGAAAAAATTTTTTTTATAACGTATAGCGTTAAAACGACCAAATTCCATTGTTAAAATAATAAAAACACAACATTTCTCAATTTCTTACATTGGAAAAAAAAAACACTGGTTTCGAGAAATTTAAACGTGTTTGTTTCTATGAATTGCATCAAAAATACATGTAAGCGACAATAATAACTTGTTGTTGTTCCCACACGTTTCGCGGCTAAAATTACAGTTTTTTTTATTATTATTATTATTAAAATATTTCACAAATATTTATTTTATCTCTTTACAACGACGGTTCGTGTTTTTTATCACCAGAAGTTAAATATTACGCACACGACTGTATCTAATCACGCTTTAACACGCGCGTATAATCGACAACACGACAACATTCAATTTTAATTGAAGCTTTTTACGCTTTTAACCCGCGATGACAAATTAATCGTTAAACGTTTGCACATATACATTCAAAGTAATTTTATTTCGTTTTTCGAGAATGATTTTATTTCGATTATACTATTTTGGGCACCTAACAGATACGTCGTTGGTCGTTGACAAATTTAACAATATGAACGTTATAAACGTAAACTCGAATAAGTTAGTAATCATTATAGTAAAGGTGAATATAGTTAGCCGATTCTGTAGGCGAATAAAGGAAGGAAGGAAGAAGGGCCCGCCTAATTATTATTATTATTTTTTTTTTTTTTACTCGTTACGAGATGTGCGCAATACGAATTCAAAAGTCGAAATTTGTTTCAAACAAACAAATGTTATGAGAACAGCGAGAAGCAATGCGTGCGTCTAAGTACTCGGTAATTTTCTTTGTTCAAAATATTCATTTTTTTTTTTCATGTACGAAAACCTAGAGAGAGAGAGAGAGAGAGAGAGAGAGAGAGAAAAAAAGCCGTGCAAACAACAAACGGCCAATAACGAATATTAACTATACGTATGTAAACGAATGAATAGATTTTTAATTTAAAACTCGAATATAAACAGAGTTATGAATACAGTATTAGTGGTTCAAAGTACGTGTTTTAAATACGCGTTTTTTTATAAGAGACGCACATCGCTATTATAATATATACTGTACAGTGATAATGGCGATTGCGTGGAATATATTATAATACAGGGTGATTTTTTTTTTATTATTACGAACCAGGCTATATATACATATATATCAGGAAACATAAATTATGTTCTTATAGATATATTTTTTAATCGATACGTATCTTCTAAATCAACGTATACTAATATTACTATTGTCGACGATAAACGGGAATATTGAAATTAAAAATTGACACATAATATTTCCGTTTATTTACTTTACACTCCTACAAGACAGTTTGAAAAAGACAATATAGGTAAACGTTAAAAAAATCAAAAGTTTCCATTTGTTTAATGTGTGTGTGTGTGTGTGTGTGTGTGTGTGGATATAATATTTTGAAAAAGGTCTATAAAATAATCATTAAGCGTGAGTGTTAATAAAACGCGGAAATAAAATTCGTTCAAAATCATGGCAGACAATCGCTGGGTTGGTGATAGAAAAATGTTTGACCACCCTGTATCGCGCGTCCTGAAGGTCGTCGTCGTATATAAAATATACAACACGCGCACCAAACGCGGCAAACCGTTAGTGCCGGCCAGTCGGAAAAGTCGCTTCTCGAAGTAAACCACATTATATCAGGTATATCATTGTAAGTAAAATAACGAATTTTCAAGCATTGACATCATTATTTTAATTTTTTCCATTACGGTTTATCGGAAACAATGTGTTTTCACAAAAAGTAACCGGAATCCGTTATCGGTGCGAATATTTCCGAATGAAAAACATGCAGCGGTCGTCGTTCGCCGCTACGGCATTATGGGTTTGCGTACTCGTCGTCACTTACAATACGTCATTAGCGCTCGACAACGGGTTGGCTTTGACGCCACCGATGGGATGGCTCGCATGGCAACGGTTCAGATGCAACACGGACTGCGATAAATACCCGGACGAATGTGTAAGGTACGTACAACAGCAGAAAGAAAAATGCGCGAAAAGTCTGTCATAAAACGCAGCAAATCAAAATACGCGTTTTTCCCGCAGTGAAAAACTGTTCATGACCACAGCCGACTTGCTGGTGAGAGAAGGCTACGACAAGGTCGGATACGAATACGTCGTGATCGACGACTGTTGGATGGCGTACGACCGTACGGCGGACGGGAGACTGCAAGCCGACGAAAAACGGTTTCCGCACGGGATTAAAGCTCTAGCTAATTACGTGAGTGCGTCACCTAACAGCACACCCGCGTCGGTCTGTCCCTGCCTACCGGGCCGTCGCAGTTTACATAATATTAATATTTTGCCCGTGGCCCGTGCACACGCATTTCATTTGGGCGCGTGCATTTCCAAAAGTAAAAGTTTTCGAAACGAAACTCGGGTCATCCATCATCAATCGGGAACACCTTGAACCTCTTATTTCCTTACCTCGCAGAAGAAGATTTATAGTAATAAAAACGGAAATAATTTTAAAATTAACCCAATTATTATTATATATAATACAGTCTAAAACTACAGAGATTATTCTGTTTTGTTTTAACAAATAAAATACAATTATTACGTATTATATATATATATATAGGTACTAACTGCGTGAGTTAGGTGTATATTATTTTCAGTCAATATTTTATCGAAACTATAATGCCGATATCTTTTTAGATTCTGTTGGCTTTACGATAATGTTTTTTTTTTTTTTTTATGCGCAAGTTTTCGACTGGAAAGAATTTTTGGATGATCTCGTCATACGTTACGTTTCGGTAGCAAATTATATCTAGTTGACACTTTATTTGAAATGGCTTTTCTATTTTCTCAGTAGTTTCCTTACGCGTGCTTCAAAACAACCCAAAAAGTGGAAGGGAAAACGGCAAAAACGCGTTTCTATCAAAATTCATTACTTATTGTATTATAAATAATACAACACACCGAAGCTCCGCTCGGAATCGTTTTAGTGAATGCAATGATTATTATAATCATTTTCAAATTTATAATAATAACAAAACTCTAAAACTTAATCTAAGTAATTCACTTAAGCGACATCCACGAAATCCGCGACTCTCTACTCCTTTTTGATAATGAAATCTAAAAAAATAGTTTTGAAATTTATAAACGAAAAATAAACTTAACTAGGTACATATATAATAATACTCATCATAAGAAATTTAAAAAAAAATTGTAGATACTTTAAAAATTATTTTTCCGGGGCCCAATCAAGAGCCAGACTGACACTGGATATAATAATAATAATAATAATAATATGTGTATGAAAATATAAGAATATATAAGTATATTAAAAAAAAAAAATCTGTATATGTTTATATATAAACAATAAATATACATACATATAAATAAATGTATACTTAAATATATATACTGTTAATGAGTATTACGTAAAATGAAATAAAAAATATAAAGTTGTTGTATAAAGAAGTTTATTTCGACCGGTTTCGACTAAAAGTCATCATCAGGTATACAACAACTTTATATTTTTTATTTCATTTTTACGTAATACTCATTGGCAGTATTAGTATAGTATATTTAAGTATACATTTATTTATATGTATGTATATTTATTGTATATATATATATATATATACAGATTTTTATTATTCACGAGTATTAATTTTAATTTTAATTTTTTTTACATATCCTTTTTATTTTTTATTAATTTATTTTATTTATTTATTTTTTATTTTTAATTTTGTCTATATTTTATTATTTAAGTATATTAATTAAAATTTATCTTCTTTTTAATGTTTATAGACGAATTCAATTTGTTAGCTAAATACTAAAATCATATTAATTAAAATTAAAGATTAGATTTAAAATTATTACTACATATATCCATAATCCACAAAATAGAGATATTCCTTCCGTTTTTAAATACAAATACCTACATTATTTTAAATACTAATATAGTTGACATGACCAAGGTATTATTATTTTTAGGTTCATTCGAAAGGATTGAAATTTGGTATTTATGAAAGCGTTGGCAAGTTTTCTTGTGAAGGATATGCCGGTATTAAAGGTCACGAACGAATTGATGCTCAAACATTCGCGGAATGGGGAGTCGATTATGTGAAATTAGATGGCTGTTATACGGACGAACTAGATATGGATGAAGGTAGGTAGAGTACAATCTTACTTTAATTAATAATTATTCATTTAAAAAACTAAACCAGCATATTGAACTTTAATAGGTTTTTCGAAATTTGGACGATATTTGAACGAAACCGGTAGACCGATGATTTACTCTTGCTGTTGGCCATTCTATCAAGAAAACAAAGGAATTCCGGTAGGTAGTACAATATAATGTTGTTAGTATTATTTTAATCAATTCTGTTACCTTCACGAAAATAGGTTAACTACGAACTCGTTTCCCGATCGTGTAACCTATGGAGAAACTATGGTGATATACAGGAATCTCATGAATCTTTAATGGACGTAGTCGATAGATTCGCGATGAAACAAGATACTTGGGCACAATATGCAGGCCCCGGACAGTGGAATGACCCAGACATGGTTAGAATTTTATATTTATATATTGGTAGTATGATACGGAAATGAAAATTTATATTAAAATAATTTTGCATTTAAGTTGTTGATTGGCAATTTCGCATTGAGTTTCGAACAAAGCAAAACACAAATGGCTTTATGGGCTATTTTAGCCGCACCATTATTAATGTCAAACAAGTTGTCTACCGTCCGACCAGAGTTCAAAAGTATACTACAGAACACTGAAGTCATTCGAGTAAATCAAGATAAACTCGGGATACAAGGTAGAAGGATTTATAAGGTAATATATCATATGACAAATATACACGAATACAAAAATAATTAAAATAATATTAATACATAGACTACACTTACTTTTATGAAAACATGAATAAATGCTATTTTTTTTTTAACTTCATATATATTTAGCAAAGAAAAAAAAATCATATCATTTTGTTTAATAGACGTAATGTTTTTTTTTTTATGATCATAAATGCACATAAGTGTATAATATTTTCAGACGACATAAACGTACCTAATAACAATACCCAAAATATAAATAATTTATCGTGTTCAAGAAATAAAAAAATGAATAAAAGATTAATGTTTTTCAGGATCAAGGAATAGAAATATGGACAAGACCTATTGAGCCAAGAGATAATGAATACTATTCATATGCAGTTGCATTTGTTAGTCGTCGATCAATAGGAATGCCTTTTTTGTATAATATTACATTAAACAAGTTAAAATTAAATAATACGAATGGATACAAAATTACAGTAAGATCATTATTATTATTATTATAAGCTAATATGTGTACATAGGCCAGTACTTGGAAAAAGAAATTCACTATGTAAAGATGCTTACGAATTAAAAGTTATTTCTCTCTCTCTCTCTCTCTATAGTTTCAATCCGAAGATTGGTTTGCAGCTAATTTCCATTCTTCTCTACTATCCGTTTTCCTATTTGACTGCATAAAAATATTTATTTCCAGAATTATAAAATCATGGTAAAAAAAAAGTTAAATTAAATGTTTTAATTTTCAAAACTCACAAATCAAAACTGTCTATAATGGTACTAGGTACTGCACTATGAGTTATAAATGCATACATGTCGAAGACATACAAGGCCAGCGTTTTTATAAACCAAAAATGTTCATTAATATTTATATATATATATATATATATATATATATATATATATATATATACTTTTTTTTGTTTTCAGCAATGAAGAGATATGATGTCTTTGAAATTTAATTTAAACTAAAACTAGTAAAAATGTCTATAGTTCAACCTCTTATATCATATACACATATATTATTCTATGTTATTTAAAAAGGCCTAATTTTTAATATTTTTTTTATTCTACAACCTATATGTGTACCTACTAATTTTTTTATTTACCAATATCCAGGATTTGTTTGCTGTTAAAAATAAAAATATTACTCAAAAAATTCTGAAACCGAATTCGACGCTTAACGTATTAATAAATCCTACAGGTAAAAAACATTAATACTATACTAAATTTACAAACATATTAGATCAATTTTGATTTAACAAAAATTGTAATTTGTACCTATAGGCTATTATTATTGTTTTTAACGACTTATTGATTTTTTTCAGGTGTTGTTTTACTGAGAGCTAATATTATTAAAAAATCAGAGTATAACATACATGAAACAAAATACAATGAATTCTACTACATTACAGGGGAATAAAACAATCCGGTAAAGAATATAATACTATGATATTTGGTGCGAGCCAAAAAATTACAAATAAAAAATAATAAAAATATATTTATGTATGTGTTAGAAATACTATAGTAAATTGAATACATTTTAAGCAAAATAATTGTTTTTCGTGGTGTGGGTATTGGGTACAGAGTACAGACGTATTTATATAAAGTAATTTTATTAAAGAACCTTTTAAAATAAGAAATATAAAAATTAAAAATAACTACGAATTGCTACGGAAAATAATTTTTGTTCAACTATTTTATGTCCTTCTATATTTATATATTAATAGGTTTTGTTTAGTTTGCAAAAGTAGACTATTACTTAAGTGATTATAATAATATAATGGAAAAAAACAAGTTTTAATTATATTTAAGTACATAAAAATTTGATACGAGAAATTTCTCGTCTCGGGTCTTTATATTAATTTGTACAAACAACTAAAAAACAAAAGACATTCAATATTAAATGAGTATATTCTATAATCTATATTATTAATAAAATTGTACATATATATGTATATTGTATATACATATATATATATATATATATATATATATATATATATATATATATGTGTGTGTGTCTAAATAATATGTAATGTAATATCATCATGAAAAGAATGGGAACGTGGTCACAACAAGGACCAAAACCGGAGGTTTTTATAGGGAAAGAATTTGGCGTTTTTAAATAAATTTTTATCCAATTCATTAGATACCTATTGACATTGTGTTTGAGTCTATGCATGTCTCCCCTCTATAACAATATCACCGTGCAAGCGTAGTAATTAAATATAAAAATGTACACTTAAATAAATACGAGTAGATAGAAATCACGACAGATACAATATATATATATATATATATATATATTTACAACACTGGTTGCAAAGTTTGTTTTATGTAAAACAGAACCATTATTGTGTTCATAATATTCTGGTACCTACACTTATATACGTACATTTTCACAACATACTGCACACAGTCATTTCAATCGAATCCAGACAGGTAAATTCAAAAATATTATAATTATACATCGTAATAATACAATTATCATAAAAATAACTGGTTTCATGTTCGAAAAACATTAGAGAGGACGTTTTCCGAGTATATAATATTATAGTATTATATATGTAATATACATATATTGTATAGTTTCTATTTTTTTGTAAAAATAAAAACATTAAATATCAAACATTTCTTTCAAAACTGTGCATGAGAAAAAACCGTTATGCATAAACTACCAACGTATAAAAAACCAATCTTAAGTATTTATTTAGGAAATGTAAATAAAACCACGTAAAAATAAATATACATAATACACTCTTAACAAATTAATGAAATGGCCTATAATTTATTATACGTAAACAGCACTTTTTCTCAAAAAACGCATAGAACAATTCAATACGTAAATAAAAATGCAATTTTTCAGTAGGAATATATACCAAAATATTAATTATTTAATTAATTTGGAATACATTAAATTAATATCATAATACATTTCATAATAATTATAATCACGTATTTAGACAGAACATTTCTTTATAGTGGGCATTATTTTTTATTTACCTTTTTTTTTTTCACCAGAAAAAAAGGAAATAAGTTTAAAAAAATAAAGGTCTACTATTAGGCAGTGTCAAAACTCACCCAAAAATCTCTTGTTCAACATATAATTACATTAGTCAGTCGGCCTCAATATTTTCATGCGCACCATGAACAATTATTACTTTAATTTTGCACAAAACAAGGTAAATTATAAATTAATCATTTTGTCATTCAACGAGAATAAAAACCGGCCTATTAGTGAAAATTTCAACGGATTTCTATAAACTGCGTAGTATATTATTACATTATTCGGTACATGATGATGTTAGATTTTCTACATTATTTTATATGTCCGAGATACCAGTGTTAATTATCAACACTGATATAGTAATGAAAATTATAGCCACCCTCAACCAAACATTTTGGTCAAAAGTTCATCCGAGTGAAATTTTTTGGCAACGTTATTGCACTTAATAACCTAACCCAACACTTAATGTTAAGTACCTATATTACTCAAAAATTTTAAACAGATTAAAACGTAGAAAACGAAACAAAAATCTTGGTGTAAATAGCAATGAAGAAAATAATTTATCAAATAAAGACTATATTATATTTAGTTTCAAATAATATTAAAACAAGCACATATTATTTAAAATACTAACTAAAAATTCATGATTACAATACAATAAATGAAATCCAACAAAACTCGAACAGAAATTCTAAAATAACTGTCTAAACAGCTTGCACACGCGCCGTCAACTGCATATTTTTAAATTATCGTACACTCACAAAGTCACAACAGATAATTTCAAAACACAATACACTCAACACACTTTATTTAAAAAATATATATATTTATTTAATACATATACACATATTTGTGATAATTTCATGCGAACATTTACAACTAATACAATAAAATAGAAATCAAATAAAACAGCTCAATAATAATAAAGTCACGGATGATTTACAAAATTATTGTCTGGAAAAATGTGTTAAATTTCTTATAGCAAATGTCCAATATTATTTTATTTATTCTGCAAGATATCGAAAAAGTTTGACCACCCCTTCTGTATATAGTCTTATAAACACAGTGTATATAACGAGAATTGGCAACTCAGCAAATAGACAAGAGCGCAAAAATTATTACAGTGAAATGGAACAAAAAACAAATAATACAAGTATTGCATAAAAATAAAATTACATAGTATATAATGAAATATATGTAATATGTATGATATACTTAAATATGATAAAAACAATTTTGTATCACAATTATCTACATAATATATTATTATTTGTATAATAAATAGAGATATTCCTACCGTTTTTAAAGAAATGCATTATATTAAATAGATACAAAAATTACTTGACCTGATTATAAGGCTTTTCTTTTTTTTATTTAGGTATATTCGAAAGGTTTACGATTTAAAATTTACGAACGCATTGCAACGTTTTTAGGATATGCTGGCCATAGGTATAGATGAAGGTAGCAGATGACCACTGTACATTATTTAATGATAATTGTTTAATTTTAAACAACGAAATCAGCATATTATTATACACTAACTTTAGTAGCTTTTTTCAAAATCTGAACGAAACAGGTAAATCGACAATTAACTCTTGTTGTTGACCATTTTCTCAGAAAAACAAAGAAATTACAAAGACTGATAAAATAATGGACAGAAAAAAAGAAACAATTATGTTGTTAACTAATGATATTTTAATCAATTACATAATTTTCAAGGAAAATCATTAATGATTTTCTCTATGAACAAACTTCCCAAATCGTGTAACCTGTGGAAAAACTGTAGCTACACAAGAACAGCATGCCACTTAAATAGATGTAACTGACAAATTTGCATTGAAACAAAAGATACTTGAATACGTTATGCATTATGCACATTATACACATTCAAAAACATTTATATTTGGTTTGTTTTAACGAATAACAGAATTTAATAATAAAATAATTTTGCGATTAAGCTGTTGTTTGGCAATTTCACATTGAGTTTTGAACAAAGCAAAACATAAATGACTCTATGGGCTATTTTAACAGCACCTTTATTAATGTCAAACAAATTGTCAACTCTCCAACCAAAATTCAAGAATATACTATAGAATACTGAAATCATTTGAGTAAATCAAAATAAACTCGGGTTACAAGGCAAGATCTATACGTAATATATTATATGACAAATGTACCTACACGAATAAAAAAAATAATTAAAGTAAAAAATTAAAATAATAATAGAATATAGAAGTAAATAATTATTTATGAATTTTTTTTTTTTTAGTCCAATATATATATTTTTTTTTGAAAATTTAATTGAATATTTTCTTGGATCAAGGACTTGATATTATATCGTAAACACCTATTGAACCAAGAAAGAATGAACAGTAATCCTTAGCAATTGCTTTTGTTAATAGTCGATCATCTGGTGGAAGTCCATTTTTATACAGCATTGAATTAAAACGTTTAGAACTAAATATCCCAAAAGGATATAAAATTAAGGTACCTAAGATGATTCACTTAATTGTATTGCTCATAAACACAAAGAAATACATATGAATATTCATGCAAATTGAGACTAGTTTTAGCATTGAAAAAAATTACAATATGTTATAATCAAATATGTATTATTGACAGTACATATTTTAATATACTTAATTTTACAAATTGAAAAAAAAGGTATTTTAAATTTCAAAGGATTAAAACATTTATGACAGAACTCTAAAAAGGAAGCTGATTTATATCAAAACAATACGATAAACGATAAAACCATTTTTTTTCTTTTTAACAAGTAGTCAATTACAAAAAAACAATACAAATCATATATAAATACTTTTCTTTGCTCGGGGATGTTTTTAAATGCAATAATAAATTATTGTATGCATTACTTGTACGCCAAAAGAGAAGTTAATAAATATTTATTGTAAAAATAATATAGATACCTAATTATTAGGTATTATTATTTTTTTTTTTAAATAAATAAAATTTATTTGAAATTAATACATCAATACAAGTTTTAAACTCAAATTCACAAATAGTATTAAAAATTTGGTACCTATTTTAATACCAAACTGTATTAAAATTCGGATATTTATTTTATTATCTTATATTCTCACACAACTAATGAATATAAAATAATAATAACATATTTAACAATATTAAGAAAAAATATTTTAAAGATCAATAAATGATATATTGTTAGCTTGTTAAAATTGCATAAAATGTAATTATTATTTCTGTGCATTGGCTATTTAAATAAGCTATAACCTATAACTAAGCTCAATGTGAATGTTAAATTTTACACGTGTTGCATATTATAATAATTGTTTTTTTTTTTTGTAAATATAGTTTTTTTCTCCGTTAATAAATGATTAAATAAATAAATATAGTTAGTAATCAATATTTAAATTATAACAAATATATGCGAGTATACACATAAATACACCAATAGTATTGTCAAATTTATTTTTAATTTCACAGAAAAAGAACAGTGGAACTTGATGTTTCGACTGTGTTTTATGGCTAATGTGGATTAGTGTACGTAATAAAATTATAAAAACGAGTTATCATTATTCAAAAATAGTTTAGGTTAGATATACGGTAATTATCAGTATAATTAACCAATGAAATTTATAAAACAAACAATATATATGGGTGTAGGTAGGAATAGGGTAGATTAAAATAATATGATTAGGTAAATAAAGAAATTTAGAAATTATTTTACCTCTAATCTTGTAGATAAATAACGTACTTGAGTTATAAAGATATTACGTTACACAATAAATTGAAAAACCAATGTACGTACATATTATATTTTAAATTAAAATCGTTATTAGTAATAAGTACCGAGGTGGAAATGAACCTTAGTTCTATTTAATGGCGAATCTATTTAATTATGAAATTCAATAGAATTATAATTTATTATTTATCTAACTGAAAGTAATAAACGTAACGTTTTTAAATGGTACAATGGTTTATTAATATTGTATTCGATTAATAACTTTGGATAACTTTTAGGCGTACACGAAAAAACCTTTTCAAATTTTTTTTTAATGACTTTCAACTAGAAAATGTAGGGAATACATATTGATTACCAATATGTCATTTTTTTTTTGGTTTTATAAAATCTAGACACGACAATCAAACGTGTAAGCGAAGTGAGAAAAACATTAAAAACGATTTTAGAGTAACGGACCGTGTTATATATTGTGAAATGACAGTGGTGACGGGTGGAAACGAACCAATCCCATCACACAATACACACGACAATTATTGTACAATATCACGGACCGATCGGCCGTGTACGGTGCGACGACGTAACGTAGCGCCGCTCGGCACGATAACAACAAGTGTATTATGTAACTACCTGTAATAGGACAGCACGCCGTTGGACAGGACGAACCACCGTTTCTGGTATCCCTTTATGTAGTTGGTCCACTTGAACAGCCATCCCTTCATGTCCTCGCCGGCGTCCAGCGCCGGCGCGGGCGGCTGCGAGTTCTTCGCGTCCGACGCAGCCATCGCCACTATCGATGACGGCGGCAACGGTCCCACATTGTATTTTATTATCTTCTCTACGCCACACAGCCCGGCGGCGAACCGTATTCCGTTTTCCGGACGACCCCGCGCGCACAGCGCCAACCAACGAACGAACGAAAACGGCACACGACGACGAGGACTACGACGACTTTTCCTCAGGTAAAACAATAACGTATTATCGTTTATTTATTTTCCTCCGAGAAAGAGCTGATAATTGTTATATCGTTGACCCTTCTTATCCCTACCGCACGGACGAGCAGCTGCAGCCGACGGCGTTCGCCGATAACGAGACTGCAGATGTCATCAGCTGACGCTTCGGATCGCGATCGAGCACCGGCGGCGACAGTGCGGCCAATCGGCCGACGCTTTCACCGGTTAAATATAATAGGTGTATGCGAGTGACCAGTGTGTTCGCGTATCCAATTATAGTGGGATCGCGCTGATGTACCGCGTACGCGTACAATATATTTTATTTTTCGTATCGTTTTTTGCGGTGTGTTCGCGTCTCGCCCGCGCGTGTCAACGGTGTTCATCAGTGTTTTTGGGATATTTGCGGGCCGTCTGGGTAAGTCAATTTTCAAATGTAACCGACTAATAAATTACGCGTTACTCGTTACAAAAACACACGGAACACTTGTTTTTTTCCATTGCGAAAAACGAAAATAACGAGTTGGATTACTTTCTATTTTTTTTTTTTTCTAACTAAGTAACCAGTTACTGAAAAAAAAAATGTTTTTTTAATACATAATATATATACATAAAAATAAAATTTATATATATATATAAATAAAAAAAATAATTTTATTTCAGTCTATTTTTCGATTGTATATTATATTATTATATATATATATATATATATATATATACAGTGGCGTATTTACGGGGGGGTCCAGGGGTACTGGACCAAAAAAAAAAAAAGATTATCCAAAGGTATTTTTTGTTAAATACCTTATATTTATATATACCTCAATATATCCTGTTAGAATTTTCAAAAAAAAAATTTGGACCCCCCCCCCAGAAAAAAGTTGAAAATACGCCACTGTATATATATATTTATTTATTTATGTACCTATAAGAACTGTGACGTTTCAAGTCGTCCACTCGACTTGAAGTATAGTTACCACATTCTGTCTAATATATTATATATACGTATAAATGTATAATCATATATAAAATGCATCGTAGGTACTATATACGAGTCAAAGTTAACATTTTCGATATTAGATACGAAAAAAAAAAATTATCTTCAATGATTTTATATCGTATTATATTAGGTAATCATAATAATAATAATAATAATAAAAAAATTTATTTATCTGTTAACCGTGCGTCGTGCACATGGGCTGATATATATCACATCATTAGTCACGTGTATAATGTCCCTGTTATTTACATAATTTATCTAATTACGATGCACATTTTATAGTTACTGAGTTAGGTTATGATAAGAATAAAATTTCAATTATACCTAATAGCAGAAATTCATTACGTTTTCTAAGTACATAACTAATGACTTCACTATTAGGTTTATTGACACATATCGTTTCATGGCCTCGAGTTTATCGAATCTTGCGTCAAACCTATTAACTACTGATTACAGAAATTTTCGAGAGATCGCAAAGTGTTTTCTAACCCGGATTTAGCTCTTGTAACTCGAAAGGTGTATTTCATATGAATATACAGACAATTGGACCAAATTAAGTAACGAACAAAAATCATGGCTTATTTATCAAGACTGTAAATATATAGTAACAAATCATTAATTGTATACGAACGATGTATTAAATTTTTTATATTACAGGTAATAATCTTTACGGTTGGGCAATGAGTCAATATATGCCTTATAATTTTAAGTGGTATGAGGGTGATCCCGCCGAACGCTAACGCGATTAGAATTAATGAATGAAACTAGTGACGTAGGGATGATGTTAGAAGTGGATATATCATATCCAAAATACTTCATGATAAACATAGTGATCTTCCGTTTCTACCATGTAACAGTACACCACCAGGATCAAAGGTTCGAAAACTTATGGCTACGTTTGAGTCTCGATATGTAGTCCACTACTCGAATTTAAAGCAAGCCATTGCTAACGGGTTGAAAGTTGATAAAGTAAATTATTTTTATTTTAAACCCCATTTATTGCATATTCGTATCTTTTCAGGTGTACCGAGTATTAATATTTAAACAGTCTCCTTGGTTGGCGCAATATATATCGCTTAACACAGAAATGCGTAAAAAAGCGAAAAATGAGTTTGAAAAAGATTTTTTCAAACTAATGAATAATGCGGTGTTCGGTAAATTATATTTATATTTTTCGTGTAAATTATTTATTAATTATTAAACGTTCAGGTAAGACAATGGAATCGATGAGGAAAAGAATTAAAATGGAATTGGTGTCGTGCCCACAAAGAATGCGTAAACTTATAAACCAGCACATTTAGTACTGTGTTCATTCAATAATAATTTATCAGCAGTTGTATTACAAAATAAAATAATACATTTCTGTAAACCGAATGTTGGTTTCGCTGTATTGGAAATAAGTAAAACACTTATGTATCGATACCATTAACGTTATGAGACGTCATTATAACGAGGCCATTAGTCTTATGTATACGGATACAGGTATATCGTATATTAAGAAAACATTGAAAGAATAATATTTAAATGTCGTATTACAGATTCGTTGGTGTATCACGTATGATATTTGTTAGAAAGTCCAAATTTACTTAATTTCATTTATGATCATCCTTGTTTTCTAGAAGTGCGTATACCGGGGCTGTTTTCCGATGAGACGGATGGTCGAACAATGTACGAGTTAACGAGGAAAAATCAAAGCCAAGGGGATTAGAGGTCATGTAGTAAAAATCGTATGACATTCGAACAGCACAAGATATGTTTGTTTGGTTTCGCGAACGATGATGACAGTGATGATGGAAATGACGATTTTAAGCTATATACAATATTTCTATAAGATCATATAAACATCAACTTAAAACTATTAATTGTAAAAAACTAACGTACAATAGGTTTGATGACAAACGTGTAATATTGAAAAACCGTATTCACTCAGTTCCGTATGAACATTACAGAATTAAGTGAGTACCCTCTTACTTTTTAAAAATAATAGGTGATTAAACGATGTGTATGATCTTTCAGTGAATTGATCAAGGCTGGTGAAATTGTGTAAAAACATGGAATTAATATAAATAAAAATAGGTAAATGTGATATAATAATTTATAATATTTGTTTGTTTTCATTATCGTGTTGTTTTGGTTGTTGTATACTGTTTACGAGTTCTATAAATAACGCTATTAATACACAATTAACACTGGCCACAGGTATAAAAGGGGTTATTAGCTAATATGTGTCTCATTTACTGCAGGTCGTTCGCTTACGCGCGTTCGTTAAACGTAATACAATAATGGACTCGTATCTGATAATAATTTGAATATGGCTGTTGATGTTTCCGAAATACCGTCGAAAAGTACAAGTTTTCAACAGCTGTACCACCCTCGTCGTTACCAACGTTGTCACCACCTAATGACTTAATCGATTGCACAAATTTTGTTTTAAATTTCAAAAACGTAAGTTTTAAACATTGGGAACGATCCGGATAACGCTCGGTTTATACCGTGTTACGTATGGTATCGTCAACACGTTACATCGATATCGACACCGATTTTCTACGTCGAATATTCACGTTTGAGACATATCATTTCTATACTGTTCTCAACGCCGGTCTCAGTTAAAACCAGAGAACGTATGGTTCTAGAAGACAAAACAACAATCTCGCGTTCGACCGGAGTGTTATGTACAATTTAATCTGGAAAATTTATTAACACTTCAAAAACTCGAATACTGTATTTCAGACTGTATAATCCGAAAAACTAACATAATTTGTCCTATGCTTATTAGGCAGACGAACGGAATTATAAACTACCTAGAAAAAAGTATGCCCATAGGCATATTCCAACAAATATAAGTGGATTAGAAAAGTTTATATTTAACATTCGTCTCGAAATTATCAATAATCACGTAATCGTAGAAAACGAAAAGTTTCATTATCGTAACGAAGGCTAACAATCAATTAGCGAGTCGGTGGTATGGAGAAGATGTCTGCAGGAATCACGTCACTATGGTAATAATATTAAATATCTATTTATTATAAATATTAATATTATTATTTTTAGCATTCTCGCGTATGAGCCTATAGAATATAGTTTACCACCACCACCACTACCGCCACCACCACCACCACCACTTCCGCTACCGTCACCTGCATCACCACCACCACAATCATCATCATTACTAACACCATCATCATCAGCTCTACCTATAATGTATTCAAGATTTAACTGCTCATTCATAAACCGTCGATGTTAAAAAAAAGATTATCCAAAGGTATTTTTGTTAAATACCTTATATTTATATATACCTCAATATATCCTGTTAGAATTTTCAAAAAAAAAATTTGGACCCCCAGAAAAAAGTTGAAAATACGCCACTGTATATATATATTTATTTATTTATGTACCTATAAGAACTGTGACGTTTCAAGTCGTCCACTCGACTTGAAGTATAGTTACCACATTCTGTCTAATATATTATATATACGTATAAATGTATAATCATATATAAAATGCATCGTAGGTACTATACGAGTCAAAGTTAACATTTTCGATATTAGATACGAAAAAAAAAAATTATCTTCAATGATTTTATATCGTATTATATTAGGTAATCATAATAATAATAATAATAAAAAAATTTATTTATCTGTTAACCGTGCGTCGTGCACATGGGCTGATATATATCACATCATTAGTCACGTGTATAATGTGTATACCTATATGTACAGTATTGTACCTAAACATTATTGACAAGTGTTTTATTATAAAATCACATTGTTGAACCATTTTACTTTATGTACCTATATATCAAAGAATATATAGCTGGTATATATAAAAATGCACTTTAAATCAATTTTTACAAATATCATTAATAAAGTATAAAAAGGTGCAATAAGACAAATGGAAAATACTTGATTATTATTACTATATTATAATAATATATACCTATTACTATTAATATTTTATTAACTATTAATTACTATTTTTAAACTATTAATTTGCGGTATCACTTTCACAAGAATTGCGTGTACGTTTTCTGTTTGCACGTGTACATTTAATAAAATAATACACAATGTTCCTCAACATTATCGTCTGCCAGTCTTTCGTCACTATCAACAGCAACACGTATTAATAATAAATATATATACTTCATTTTCTTCTTCAAGCCATAAATATTGTTCTAAATCATGTTTTCCCGTAATTTCTAAATTAAAAATATAATAACTTATATTTTAAGACATGGATTATTATTAATGTAATGAAAGTCTGTAAAAATTAAAGTAATGAATTGGTAATGAAAATTATAAAGATTACCGGAGGAGCAGTAGCGGTCAAACGGGGGAATGAGGAGGATAGATCCCCTTCATGATCTTTCTGGTATTATGTTTTATTTTCAACAATATACCGTTTATTAATAATAATAATGTTTTTGTTCTAATGAAATATTTTATTGTTTCTATAGCCAACAATAAACTTGTCATTATCAAATTTTAGCTCCGTATGCACAATCAACAAAATAAAATTTCAAAATTTAATATAACAAGAATAAGATTTTTGTAGAATTCTTTTGTTGGGGACCCCTTGTATCCCCCCTCCTTCTGTATCTACGTCACTGTTATCACATGAGCAATATTAGATTATAACCCCCCCCCTCCACACGAATTCCTGGCTACGCCACTGTTGTACTTTGTATTACATTTTTTTTAATAAAGTGGTCTTATATCCTCAAATTATGACCCGTGCTTTCAATGATCAAAGTTCATGTTAAAAAATGAGCCTTATCTCCCCTCATGACAAAATCATTTGACCGCCATTGCGGAGGAGTAGGTATAGTCGCGTAGTCTGCTAGTTGCTACAGTAGAAGTTGGACCACAGCTCGATGCACGAAACTACACCTTATAAATAAATAAATAAACCAGGAAAACAAAAACGTAATAAAGTATATTGTGTTATAAGCAGTTAAATAAGAATCTAATTTATATGATTTAAATGCCTTCAGGCTTCAGCAGATATATAGGAGGTATACCAGGGGCGTAATTACGGGGGATATGGGGATGGATCCCCTCCCATGGGCTTTCTTTTTTTACATAACATATCGTCTAATGTACAAAAAAATGTAATAATTAAAAATAATACTTTTTTTGCGTTAACAAAATTTGTTAGTATTTATCATAATTCATAGGATTCCTCAGTTTATTGACTAGTTACTGGTATGATACGGTTAGGTTAAGTCACTGAAGAAAGGTCTATCCATATTCAGATTTTTAAGTAAAATTGGATGAAATACTCAATAAATTAGCTAAAAAAAAAAAAAAAAACGAAGAAAATTAGAAATTTTATTATAAAATATGTCATTTTTATTAAAGAAAATAATAAAAATACGAGTATCGCAATTACTTTATTAATTTCGATTGATTAACGTTTAAAGGGTCGTTAGTCGTTACAGTTATTATGGATTATCCAATAATGCTAAATTGTCTAAACCCTCCCATATAACATTCGTAATTACGCCACTGAGGTATACCAAAAAACAACCCTAATTATATAAATATTATTACTAAGAAAAACCCAAATAGAGGGACATTAATATACGGGTATATATTTGCCCCGTCGAAAAAAAATTTGCCATGATCCTGTCTTCCCACAAAAGAATGTCTGGTACCACCCCTGGGCCCTGAATATACTTATAATAATATAGTGCGTATACAGTGTACCACCTACGTAATTTATGATTAACCTTACAATTCGTCATTTTAATATAATTTCATACAATAAACCTATAGGTCGCTAAAAATGAAAAATTTTTATTTTCCATCAAAACAATACACTTTGTCGAAAAACTTAAATTGGTTATGAATAAAAACATTAAAAACTATATTACGTACAATATACGTCCGACATTGAATTAAATGTTTGAGCCTTAAAACCAAAAATCACCTATTTTTATTAATTAATTACCTCAAAAGTCAAAATCTATAAAAATGTTAGGTACTATAAAATTGAAAGAAATTTTTCGAAAAAGATTTTCCGCCAATTTAATTGTTCAAGAAAAAATTTAATCTTGTAATGCGATAATCACCAATGGAATCCACCCTCCTCTCTCTTGTGTTAGTTCCTATATCTTCATTAGTATTATCATTGATAATATAATAATATTATCATTGAGACATTGATGTACCTATACTATACATTAAATATTAGTACCTAATATCTAATCAATGGCATTATCGTTCTAGTTCTTATTAAAGTTACTTATCACAGTAGTAGAACCCCAGTAATCCGGACCTCATTAGTCCGGACTTCGCTTAATCCGGACAGCCGTTTATACATGATACGTAAATAAACCAGTCGTACGAAAATTACGCTAGTTTTCACCGTAGATTAAAATAAACATGAAAACGAGTTCTACAAATTTCCTATAAATGCGGGTTATTGCGATAACATATTTATCAATACCAATTGTCATTAAAGTTATCCAATTGTAATCCATTTATATATATACATATGTACCTCAATATTATGTATATACAGTATACGTACGTACAGTACAGTACGTCAGTCGGTTGCTTGATACGCTTCGGAGTGTTTCGTACCTTTCGTATGTGTTTTGTTTATCCTTTCGTAATTTATACTCCGTTTTTATACATATCACTGTGATGTCGTTAAGTAAACCTAGTCAAGGTAAAAAGCGTAAGCATAATATGTCTCTTTCTCTTAACGATAAAATATGAAAACATATCTGCGTATTATGAGCATCTAAGGCATCTTCGCGAGTTAATCATTAAAGAAATCACTGTGAAAGGAAGACAACCAAAGATAAGCAGTTTTTTCAAACCAGTGTCAAGTGTGAATAATGAAGGTCTGCCTTAATATGTATGTAATATATGTTACAATGTATGTATGTATCTACTATTTTTTATATATAATAATACATAAATATAATATAATATATGGTTTAATAAAATACGCAATAAAATTTTTATAAATTTACGATTTTTGGTTATTTTGTTTAATCCGGACTTTCATTAATTCGGACAACCTAGAGCCCCAATTAGTCCGGATTACTGGGGTTCTACTGCATTTTCAAATCATTACGTAAGCGTTGTTCATTGTCTTTATTATATGAAGTTGTATTTTGTATTATTGTAGCAGTCGTCGTCGTGTTCCGTGTTATAATACACACATTTAATATATTATATACGGGTTTTTTTTTTTATCAATCTTTTTTTTTTTTTTTGCCATTTAGGCATTATATACAATTTGTTTATGGTAAACTATTATTAACTATAGCTATTATGTCACTTTATTCACGACAATCAGCTAGCGTGTTATTATATTGTATACAATGTTTGTGCCAAAACCGTAGTACGTATAGGTATAGTCCGCGCCACGAGAGAATGCATACGGCACGCGCATCTAAATGACAGCGCTCCGCCGTCTCGAGGCCAAATTTCCCCTTCCATGCAGCAACCGGTCTCTGCATACACCGTACACGTACATAAACGAGAGTCGGTAAACAACAAGTGATTTGAAAAATATAGATATGATAAAAAAAAGACGTGGAGGCACTGAATGGAGGACCTGATTGGAAAGTACGAGCGCTGGATAGGGATGGCTGGGAGAATTGGATGTGTGACGGGATGGTCTTAATGGCCGACAAACCCCAAAGAAGAAGAAGAAGATTTGAAAAATGTTTTTGTAATCGCAGTGTATACACCTGCCGACGAAACCGGCGTGCTCCGAAGCGCTCCGACGGGTGGCGATCGTGCTGGTAAAGTGGTGGGGATGCGCGAAAAAATACGAGTTTTGGTCGGCCGCCGTATGCATTCTCTCGTGGCGCGGACTATAGTTACACGTATACATGCGTGCAGCGTGTCTATACCGTCTATGTAGAATATTGCCTTGTTCGAAAATACACTATCGAATAGTCATATAGGAATTTGTACATATCTCGAATATTTGCCGAAATTTCGGGTGACCTCTCTACGTATGCATCATTATTATTACTATTATTATTATTATTATTATTATTATTATTATTGTTGTTGTTGTTGTTGTTGATGTTATTGTGAGCACCTCTGTATTCCGATTTTCTTTGCATTGTTCATTTAAATTTTTGTGAATTTTTTTTTTTTGTGTAGTTCATACCATAATTTGTTGTTTATTTTTATTTTTTCACCTATGTTATTTATTGTTTATCATTCAATTATTGTTGGATCAAAGTCATTTATTATTATTGTTACCGTAATTAAATTGCTGTGAATTTACCTTATTTTTTAATTGTACTAGCAAATTTATATTTTATTATAATATATATATATTTTTTTTACGTAATTTTCGCTTAAAGAAATAACGGCTTATATATAGCCGAAAACGTAACATCGCCTACATAACGTGGCAACAATTTAGTATAAAATTACATAATTAGTGAAGATTTCAAGTTTCTATGACCAAATTATTATCTTATTCGTAAAAATTACGAATAAGAATAACGATAATCGATTTTGACGAAATCGCGTTTTTACTTAATTTTTCGTTTGTTTTTTTTTTCTGACGCTTACTAAAAGTATTGAGAATATTGAAAAATGACATCTTCAAAGTATATCATAGATGTAATTTACTACCGAAAACCAGGTAAAGCTGCAAAAAGATCGGAGCACTCCTTCTGGTAAAATTTTTGGGTACAGACATGTAAAAAAAAAATTTTTAAACGAACTAAAAAAAAAAAACTTACATATCTACATATATTATGGGATTATGGCAAACAGCTTATTCTTATTATTAGGTGTTAGTAAAAAAAAAAAGGTACGATAGATAGTGGAATTAAATACAATTATAAAACAACGACCTGATCGCAATGAAATGGACGGTTGAAGACGGTGCAGGTGTAGCCAGGATTTTTTTTTTGGGGGGGAGGAGGGGCTGAGGCCGATAATTAAGTAATTTATATGTTAATTATTAATACGTATAGACGGTACCCACTAAAAAACTGATTATCTATTCATTTCGGGGGGGGGCTGCAGCCGGGGACCCACCGGCTACGCCACTGTTTGAAGACTGTGGTAACTCTGGTAACGGCGATGACGCGAATGGAGACAGCAACCGGCGGTGACGATGTCGAACGACACACGGCGATTGAGATGACAACGAATAAAACTGGTCGACCGCGGAGCAACAAGGGTTACGGTATCGCAAGTCGACGGCGGAACGGCAAGGGCCGTCATAGGTCGCAAGTCGACAACGGAGGCGAGACGTCGAAAACAACGTGTTCGTGTAAACCAGTGATTCCCAGCTGGTGGTCCGCGCACTTATCTCGGGTGGTCCGTGGTGTCGACAATTTCTTTTTCCGCGTAGGTACACGCAATATGCATTTCTTTAATTCGAAAAACTTAAACATTAAAAATAAACAATTGTGTCACGTTGTAACCATATACAAATGTACGGTAGTGAATTTTCATCCGTATCGTACAGTTTGTTTTCAGCAACTGCAAAGAATGCTTGCGGTACAACAATTGCAAGTGTGAGCTACCTATAATATTAGTCGCGTTGATTGAGTTAAATTTTTTTCGCTACGAATAAGTTTTTAATATTTTTTCCTCGACGTTTAACCGTATACACACATCAAAAGTATCGAGACTATATACATTAATTGTAAACGCACGTGCTACATTAACCCACCCGGCCTTTTGAACAGGGGGGTCGATCGATCGTTGACCATTATCGTGTGCGCCACTGCTTCGGACGACCGGCGATTACGTACTCCGATATCGTGCGCGAACGTGTAACTCGACAAATCGCTTTATAATAATTTATTATTTATATGGACCAATTGGTTTGATTTCGATTTTTCATTGATCGATCCGCACCTTATTTTATACTTTGTCTTTGCAATCACCAATTTTGTGTATGTCAAATTATTTAGGTCTAATCAAAAAGTATTTACTAATACTATAGATAGAATCATGGTCATTCATTAATTTAATTTAACCGGTTTAGTATTTCCGGCTACGCCACTGTTTGAAGACTGTGGTAACTCTGGTAACGGCGATGACGCGAATGGAGACAGCAACCGGCGGTGACGATGTCGAACGACACACGGCGATTGAGATGACAACGAATAAAACTGGTCGACCGCGGAGCAACAAGGGTTACGGTATCGCAAGTCGACGGCGGAACGGCAAGGGCCGTCATAGGTCGCAAGTCGACAACGGAGGCGAGACGTCGAAAACAACGTGTTCGTGTAAACCAGTGATTCCCAGCTGGTGGTCCGCGCACTTATCTCGGGTGGTCCGTGGTGTCGACAATTTCTTTTTCCGCGTAGGTACACGCAATATGCATTTCTTTTAATTCGAAAAAACTTAAACATTAAAAAATAAACAATTGTGTCACGTTGTAACCATATACAAATGTACGGTAGTGAATTTTCATCCGTATCGTACAGTTTGTTTTCAGCAACTGCAAAGAATGCTTGCGGTACAACAATTGCAAGTGTGAGCTACCTATAATATTAGTCGCGTTGATTGAGTTAAATTTTTTTCGCTACGAATAAGTTTTTAATATTTTTTCCTCGACGTTTAACCGTATACACACATTAGGGTAATATTAAGAGGTCTATAGTGGTCCGCGGCGGTTGAAAACGTGCACAAGTGGTCCGCGGCTTGAGTTGAGTTGGGAACCACTGGTATGTAAACAATGGCGAAAGCCGAAAAAGGCGACGTGTATATTATGAGTGTGGCGGCGTGAATCCAAAACGGCCGGTGCACACAGCGCCGGATTGGGAAGAAATTACATACCGGGCTGTCCGCCTAGACCGGCCCGAGCTCTTAAAAAAAAATTTTTGTTGGTTCAAAACCCATTATCGAACCGGCCCAAATCTTTAAAATTTTCAACGGCCCACCGGGTTTCGCCCGGTAGCCCGCCGGCCCAATCCGGGCCTGGGTGCACACTATACACGCTACACGATTCGCGACGACGGTCACATCGGGGCATTCGGCACTGACTGTGGTGGGTGTCGTTGTCACTGCACACACGGCCAAGCCGTTTTGGCCGTTATCGCAAGTGCGAGACGGACTGGAGATTTTTGTAGAAAATGAACTTCGGAGTAGTCAGTGGCGCACACTGAACTGCACATTGATGGGTCTAACGATATTTTACACACCCGCAGGCCACCACCCAATAGACAATCTTGCATGCACTGTATGCACTGTAATTATGATTAAAAATATATTATTTACATTTTTAGCTCCATAACACCAGCATTAACCCACCCGGCCTTTTGAACAGGGGGGGGGTCGATCGATCCCGTTGACCATTATCGTGTGCGCCACTGCTTCGGACGACCGGCGATTACGTAGGTACTCCGATATCGTGCGCGAACGTGTAACTCGACAAATCGCTTTATAATAATTTATTATTTATTTGGACCAATTGGTTTGATTTCGATTTTTCATTGATCGATCCGCACCTTATTTTATACTTTTTCTGATTATCAATCACCAATTTTGTGTATGAATAAAAACGGCAAATTATTTAGGTAAAGATAAAAAGTATCGTTACTATGTATATTTTATCTATAGATAGAAAATTGGTCAGTTCTTTTTTTTTTTTTACATTTTATATTTATGACATAGTGGTATGTATGTAGTTTAGAATTTAGATAGAAATTTCACGATGATGATGTTATAATTTATTCTCAATAATTTATATGAAAAATATATTATAATTTATTAATTGTTTATTAATAGCAAATATATTATAAATAGTTAGTAAAAATGAATAAACTAATATACATTTTAACGCGCACAATTATTTTACCGCAATATACGAGTATTATCGTTTTTAAACACATTTAGCTTTTTTTTATTTGCCTTGTATCTGACCATATGCGATAGTATGATTCTTTAACGCCTTCTTGAAATAGAGGAAATAAAATAAAAGGAATTATTAATTAATAACAAATAAATCATAATTTTTATTTTATTCCATAAATAATGTATGAATATAGCTTAATACAATACATCGATTGGTATATTAGAGGAGTTTTCATGAACAGTTAATAAATAATAATTGATATATACCTATATACTCATTTCAAATTGTCAATAATTAATTTAAATTAACGTACTATATAGTATGAATGAATGATCGTATTATATTATAATTATACAAAATATTTTATTTATTTTATAAGCACCTACTTATGGTCATTTACACATAGTTATGTAGTAGATTAGGGCAATGGGCAAACACAAACTGTCTATCTGTTTAGTTATTTATTCAGTTAAAGTACACTTATATTATCTTATTATCTCATATGAATTAAATTAAAACAATGGCATACAATTAAAATTTATATGGCATTTTAATTCCAAAAACATAAATATTCAGGATTATTTTGATATGAGCTACTTAATTAAGTAGCTCATAATAAATTTATTATGAAAAAATTTCAAAATATCTCAGAGAACGTCGATATATAATTGTCAAAATTGTAAATATAGGTAATTACTATTCTGCAGCTGTCAAGCGGGGGATAGGGAGGTGTGGAGGATAGATCCCCCCACGACCTTTTTGTTTTTATGTATTATTTAAAAAAATATACATCCTCAAATTAGAACTTATTATGTTTTCAGTGATCAAAGTTCATATTGAAAAATTAACCTTATCTTCCCTCCCCCCATGATCGGTGACCGCCACCGTTACTAATTATAGTAAATATTTCATGACGGATTTGGTTCTCGATATTTTCAATAGAATTAGAAATTTTGGATAGTAATAAATCAAATCTGAATGTGATAATGTTGCTATTTTTAGGACATAAAATAAATTACTTCTTCTGTACGGATCTTTTCCGCTTTCTTATATCACCTAAAAAAAAAAAAGAAGAATAATATTTAAAATTGCAAACGTCAGCTTTCATATACTTATATACTTGACTACAAAAAAAATTAATAAAAAAAATATTACACTTAATATTGTTTTATCACATACGTATATAAGAGTATGAGACAACACAAACATTTTCCAACACAAAAATGAAATATGAGTAAATGTAAGAAATTATAATTTTTAATTTGTTCTGTAAACCCAATTTTAAAGCAATATTTAAAAAAAAAATGTAATTATATAATAAGGTAATGGATATTTCAATAGGTCAATAGGCTATATTTTAAATTTAATTAAAAATTTGTTCAGTCGGCACCATTTTAAATTATTGTGTTAATAAGAAATCTGTTAATAATTTCAGTTACACGTACGAGTATAATCATCTGTGTAACGTCATCTCAATAATAAATTTTTATATAGGCAAATGACTTTTTACCAAAACAATAATCAATTCTGCTGATTAACATATTTAATATATATAACTATTATATATACAGTATATATTATAATCAATGATACATCTAAATCTATATATTTATAATTAAAAAAAAAAAAATTAGTACATATAATTTAAACGGTCACATATTATGTAAGAATATGCATCATGCATGTATATGTATGTATGCAAGTACCTATAAGTAGGTAATCGCATTATCTATAAAACTACCGAAATTATACGGAACCGTTCTACAAATACTAACACCTTTAATTTTGTATACACGGTATAAATTGCGGACCGAAATATTAGTGCTGTGCCCCTATTAACTAATAATAATTTGTAGTGTCTTTTAACTCCGTTGAAGTATAAATAATTTTCAAAAAGAAAAATCTTAACGTGAGCGATACCGATACGTTTATTCGTATCTATCCGTATCGAATTCATATGTCATATTCTGTGATAAGATTACAGTAGTCGGTACATAACTACCATCACATAACAATACCACGTATTGTTATTGTTGGCATCAGGACCGTCCCAAAGAAATATGATTGGAGTGGGGGGTGTTTCCAAAAAAACTTAATTAGCAAAAAAAAAAAAGTTTACTTTTTCAGTAATTTACCGACTAAACAGTAATTTTGTCGACTGATACGGTCCAAAAAAGTCTTCACAACTACAAACTTCCAAAAAAGGCAACAAAAAAAAAGTGATTTTGCACTACCGGCCAAATACCTCTGTGCACGCCTATGTATGCATGTATATATATGTATGTAAGTATAGGTAGGTAATCGCATTATCTACAAAACTTCTAATACAAAGTGTTGAAATTGAATATCGGATAATTTCTCAAATAAAATGTAGCCAGTCAATTATTGTGTTATCAATAGGAGCAATGTGACCGAAGACCGAACCGCCGGAGACACAGCGACAATTAGATGCGAGTTAATCAAGTTCAAAAACTCTTTCTGGCTTTTACATGACACGTATTACAAATTCTTCACCCTTCATTCGATCGTTGTACTGTTGTATATTTATCGGAAATTATATTCTGGCACTAGTTTGGTTTCGGGTTTAATAAATTGACATGTTAACTCCTCTAGATGTTTTGAACAAATTAATTTTAGAATTGCAGATTTAAATTCCATATCTCTACACACCTATCATTCCTACATTCAGAGCCAATTATACGCACTTTTCATTAAAAGTATGCAGATTTTGTACTCTGATTTGTTTAATAATTGTTGATTTTGAGTACATCAAGCTACATCATTTACTTCGTTACTCATTTAGTTTACGATACGATAAAAGATATAATGGTTACACAATGAGCTATGAAAACTATCAGACTAAATCGCTTAAACAACTGTAGAACTACTGACTGGCGTTATTTAGCGGCTTTATTTGTTGATCATAAATTTGTTTTTCATCACTTTTTTTAAAAATTATGAATAACAGTAATATGTACCTATCATTTATATGAATATTATATATTGTTAACAATATTATTGCATATACATTAAAATAGGACGCTAAGTTAATGAAAACTTACGGCCTTTTAGTGCGTCCACACCAAGAAAAATAATAGAAATAATAGTTAATATTGCACATATTCTTACTCATACGAAGAATTGACAATTTGGGTGATTAAATAAATACATAAAATTAAATATTGTGCAATTATATATGTACGAGACAATAGTGCAGTTCACAAATAAAAATAGCTCGTATAACAAACCAATATAATTTGAACGTTTCAAAAGTTAAAATAATATATTGGTGTTATATCACTATACGTAATTAAATTAAAATAATGGTATACAATTCATAAAAATTATTCAACGTAGGAATTTCGAGGGTATAAATATTCAGACTTATATTGATTTTATAATACTATAATATATGTTTATCAGTGTCAATAATATTTTCATAATATCTCAGATAATGCGTATATATATTTAGCAAAATTATTATCATAGATTAAAAAAAATTGTATAATGATACTTGTTTTAGTTATTTTAATGAAATTTTATAATTCAAGTCAGCATTATATCAAACTTGAGTGTAATATACATATTACGCTTATATATTAGGATATATCTATAATTAATAATAACGTACGGGATTTTGGTCTTCTTTACCTTGAAAAAAGTGTATAAAATTGTATACAGTAAACGAAAAATAGTTTCATATGAATAGTCGACATTAATGAATTGAAAAATGAAAAAAAAATAATCTTATTATTATGTAATCGTATACTTATGTATGAGACAAGAATACGATTAACTTAACAAGAAATAATAAAAATAATACTTAAAATATTCAAAAATATGAATTAATATTGTACAATAACTTTAACTATATACAGTATCGTGCCGTTATGATTTTGTGCCCGGTGCGAGATTAAAATATTCGCCCCCCACCCCCACCAATAATAGTATATCTACATAAAAATAATACGACTTTGGCGTCCCTCAAATTTTGGTGCCCGGGGCCTGGTCTCCCTTGCCTCCCCCTCCATGGCACGGAACTGACTATATATGTATGAATATGAATTAATAGTGCAGTTAACGTAACAAATAACATTTTAAATGTTTATAACTTTTATATCATTACAAATTACTTTAATAAATTTGTATTAATAAAAAATATTAATTATAATATTAAAAGTATGTAAATCTTATAATCTGATCCGTTTAATAATTGTTATCTTTGAGTACTCAAACATCATTTATTTTGTTAGTCATTTAGTTTACGTTCAGTTATAAGATATAATGGTAAGTGGTTACAAAACACGCTATGATATGGATAGTCTCCATTGGAGACAATAAGACTGAATCGCTAAAACAACTGTGGAACTACTAACTGGCGCTATTTAGCGGTTTAATTTGTTGATCATAAATTTCTTATTCATCGCTTTTTAAATAGTTATGAATAACAATGATATATATTATTTATGAATATATATATATATATCCTTAACTCTATTGTTTCATGTACATTAAAATAGGGTGCTATATACCAAAATATTGAGCCAAATAGTACTATTTGACGTAACCAATTTTCAAGTATAGCAAAATTTTTTTTGTATAAAATTAAAAACAAATTCAGATTGTGTGAATTATATTTAAAAAATTAAAATCTCATTAGTGTGTGGTTTTGGGCAATAGACAATATTCACTATGTACCTTTAATTAATAAATAATAATAATAATAGTAATAAAACAAAGTAAAATTAACTCATTTCATGGCTAGGTGGCACCAGCCAGCAGTTCCACGGCTGTTCTAAGGTTTCAGTTGATGGTCACATAAAATGAATTTTACACTACGTCGATGGCCAACCTATTCTAGTATATGTTATATCGTGGTTTACAATTAGAAATAGTGTTCTGTGTAGTTATTTGTTGTTAATTTGTTATCATTTCGTATTAATTATAGTGTAAATTCCGTTTAGCAATATTTATATATATAAATAACACGTTGTCAATAATTTATTAAAATAATCTCAACAGATGTTGATATAATTGGTAAAATTGTAATTATAGATTATTTTATATTTCGTAATGACATTTGTTTTATATAGTTTTAATAGAATTCGCAATTTTGAATAATATTAAATCAAATTTGATTTTAATAAATTACGCTATTATAAGGATATAAAAGTAATAAAAACTTACGGCCTTATGGTGCGTCCACACCAAGAAAAATAATAAAAATAACATCGAAAATTACAACTACTCGTTTTTATATGAAGAGTTGACAATTTGGAAACATTTTTAATTATCTATATTGTGTATGAAGGAAGAAATAATAAAAATCATTTTCAAAAAAGGTAACGAGCAGCGGGGTGTTGTGAATGTCGCTCAAGTGAATTACTTGGATAAAGTTTTTAGAGTGTATTGTAATCACTATAAATTTGAAAGCAATGATAAATCATTGCATTCGATTGAACGATTCTGAGCTGAGTTTCATGATGTAATATCTTAGGTATATAACAAAAACTAATTCTTTTTTTTGAATTAAATGCCTCAAAACCTATAACTGCTGTAAATAGTCCAAAATTAAAAGAAAGTTTTTGAAAAGTGTTTCCTTAATATAAAAAACAGTAATATATTTGATGAATATTTCCATAGATAATAAATATATAGATGGGTCATTACGTCTTATCTTGTGGTCATTTTATAAGAATTATATGAGGCAGTTTATTCTTTCTTCTATTGGATAATTACTCTTTCTCCCATGCCTAAAATGCCACAATGTGACAATAATCTATGATAATAAATAATAAATATAGACATAAAAATAAGCCCTTTTTTATGGGCGGGATTGATTAAGGATTAAGTATATTAGCGATTAAGTATTATATAAATATTTATATAATTATATAAATATTATATATATTATATAACTATTTTTAGTTTCCCTAAAAAATTTACTCAGGAACCGCCACTGTTAATTTATAGTAATAAATCAAATTTAAATTTAATAAATTACACTAGTATAAGGAAACAAAACATACGATTTTCTAGATTTCCAATTCCTTAAAAACAATAAGAATACTTTAAATTTGCAAACACGCTTTGTTTCCTATGCGAAGAGTTGACAATTTGAGTAATTAAAACATTTATAAGACTCAATATTATGTAGTCGTATATGTATCAGACAAGAATACAGTTAACAAATAACAAATAACATTAATAGCTTTATAAGAAATATAAATACAACATTTAAAATTTTTGATAACTTGTTGGTCTTATTAAATTAAAACAATAGCACACGGTTTATAATTTAACTATTATTATAATTTTTTTTTACATATGAATTTAGAGGACATGAACATTAAGATTTATATTAATTTTGTAATTATAAACTACGTATATCGTTATCAGAATTTTTTTAGAAATACCTCGGAGGATGCCGATGTAAATAATAATATTGTAATTATAGATTATTGAACATTTTATAATGACATTAGTTGCAGGTATTTTCAAGAGAATTTGTTATTTTGGATAATAATAATTCAGATAATACTTTGACATATTATGCTTAGATTATATAACGAATAAAAACTTACGAGTATTTAGATTATCCATACCTTAAAATATATTAAAGACATTTATAATTACAAACACTCTGTTTCTTATGAAAAGTCTACAATTTTGATAATGAAAAAATAAACTATAAGATTCAATATTGTTTAGTCGTTTTCTAATAGAGTGGAACCTCGATAACTCGAATCGGTTGGGGACGAAAAAAAATTCGAGTTATATATATATATATAAATATATATATGAGATTATAATGCAGTTATCTTAACAAATAATAAATAACTTAAGTAAATTTATATTAAATATAATTAAAACATTTTATAAGTGAAAATAATATAAGTTTATAATAAAAACTTACGGTTATCTAGTACGTTCATACCTTAAAATATAATTAAAATATTTAAAATGGCAAACATTTAGTTTCATTTAAGTTAAAAAAAGTATATTGTTATATAAAAAAACAAATAACTTTTAAAATTAATGTAACTCTTATAACATTAGTTATTACTTTAATAAGTTGTATAATATATCAGATGTAATAAAATATTTCAAAAGTTAAGATAAAATAATTGTTTAATATTTCACTCCAATTAAATTAACACAGTAGCATACAATTTTTAAAATTTATTTGATATTCAAATTTCAGAATATGACAAATTAAGTTCATTTTGATTATATAATTATGAACAAATAAATCATTGTCAAAAATTTGTTTAAAAGATCCTCGAAAATGTCAGTGCAACTGTTTCAATTGTAATTTTATGTTACTTTGTATTATATTTATATAATTATAACAATTAAATAATTGGTTTGAGATGTGCTTAATAGATATTGTGAATCTGTGTGACAATATATTAAATTTAAGTGTAATAATTTTAAAAGTATTAAGAAATTAAATATAACTTACGGATATTTTCTTCCGAAACACCTTAAAAAATGTATAAAATATTTTAAATTGCAAATTTCAGTTTAATATAAAAAGTTCACATATTAGGAAATTTTGAAGAAAAAAATATCAGTTATTTAATATGTATGAGACAAAAATGAATGAACAGAACAAGTAACTTTAATAACTTTTTATCAAATGCAATTATGGACTTTTAAAATGTTAGAATAAATTATTAGTTAATTATTAGTTCACTTTAATTAGTTAAAAACAACTGCAAACAATTTATAATATTTATTTCAAATTCCGAAATCATGAAAATTTTGATTTTATAATTAAAAACTACTCAAATCTTAATCAAAATAATTTTAAACAGGCTTTGAAGAATGTGGATACAATTGACAAAACAGTAATTAAAGAATACCTATTATTTTTAAATGACATTGGTTTTTGATATTTCTTCAATAGAGATTGAAATTTTAAATAACAGTAGAATTAAATGTAACACATTCCAGTTATTATAATATTGCAAATATAAGAATATTCAAGAAAAAAACGACTTACGACCTGAAGCTCTATTAAATTCAACTTTAAAAATAATAAAAATGTTTAAATATGCAAAGGCGCATTTTATTAGGAAGTGTTGACAATTTGAAAAATTAAAAAAATATATGTGAGACTTAATATTCCTTAATCATATATGTATGTGTACACTTGTGTACTTTACTTTAACAATAACAAAAAATGACATTTATAACTTATTTTTTATTTAAATTATTTTAAAAGTTAAGACAATTTATTGATCTTATTTCATATTTATTAGATTAAATCATTAACACAGGTTTAGATAATTCCGTATATATGATCATTTACATTAATTTTGTTTTCTAATTGTAAATTTAAAAATAAATAAATTATAGATTTTAATAAGACGATATTGAGAATGTCGATATAATTGGTGAAATTGTAATGATAGATATTTTAATATTTTATAATAGTTTTGATTTTAAATAGTTCTTTAACAGAATTAGAAATTTTGGTAATATTTAAGAGAATATGGGTTTAATAATCTTGTAATTATAAGAATATAAAATTAAGAATAACGTACCAAAAATTTTTCATCAAATGGAACAACTTAAAATTTGAACAATATTTAAATTTGCATAAGTCCCGTTTAATACAAAGAGTTGTCAAGAAGTCGGAAAATTTAAAATAAAAATATAATGAATTATATTGTTTAATCATATATTATATATGTATATTGTATATTATATTATACATATATATTACATTTCACATTAATTAGATTAAAACAATAGCATACATTCTTAACATTTATTTGACATTTATATTTGAAGAACATAAATATTTAAATCTATATAAATTTTATTTTATACTAATTATAAAATAATTTTTTCATAAACATAATATGTTAACTTATAAATATAACGTTAATTATTTATTAGAAAGACCTATAAGAATGTCAGTATGATCGTAAATTCGTAATTATAGATAATTTAATACTTTATATTAAGATTGGATTTAAATATTTTTTAATACAATTAGTAATTTTAAAAACAATATATCAAATAAGAAAGTAATAATTTTGTTAAGGATTATTATAATTATTAAGGATAATTTCATATGGATATAAAATCAAAAACAACTTACTAGGTTCATCGGGAATAATAACTAAAAAGTAAAAATAAAAATATAAGACTTAATATTGTTTAATGACATGTGTATGACACAAGAGTGTAGTTTACTTAACAAATAATAAATAATTTTAAACTTTCATAACAAATATATTTAGAACATTTTAAATATTAAAGTAATTTATTGATTAAATCTTAAAAATGTCGACATAACTCTTAAAATCATAATTATGGATAACTTATTATTTTATATTTTATAATGACATTTGTTTTATGTATTTTAACAGGATTTATCAGTTTGATTAAAATAAATCAAATTTGAGTTTAATAAATTACGAGAGTAAAATAATATATTTGTAGAATGAGTCAAAACTTACCATTTTCTAGTTTTGAATACCTTAAAAATAAAAATAAAATATTTAAAATTACAAACATTCAGTTTCGTATGAAGAGTTTGGAAAATTTAAAAAAAATTTTAATTGCACTTAACATTACAAATAATAAAAATAACAAATTTTTAACTTAACAAATAATTATTAAAACTCTTATCAAATGTAATTAGAAGATTTTCAGTTTAAGTTAGATAATTTAATAGTTTTTTTTTTTTTTTTACTTTTATATGATTAGAACAATTATAGCATTCATTTTCCAACATTTAGTTGACATACAAATTTACATTTGGATTTATTTTGAATTTATAATTATAAACTACGTAAATCATTGTCATCAATATTTATTTAAAAAACCTCGGAGAATGTCGTTATCAGTGGCGTACTTTCAATTCCTCTCTCTGGGGGGTGGTGGGGTTATATAAAACATTGAAATTTCGTCCCCATAATATTTCGAATTCGACCATATTATTGAAATAAATCAAATAAAAAAATATGTATATACTTGTCGAAAAATTTGAACTGGTTATAAAAAGAAATTGTGACTTAACGATTTTTTTAAAATTTGTCCCGTTAATACAGTCTACATAGTTACATATTTGGTGAAAATGTCAAGTTTCTATGACCGTTAGTTTTAAAATTACGAAGAAAAAACGATAATCTGCAATTTTGACGAAATTGCGTTTTCGAAATTTTCCGATAGTTTTTTCTGACGTCATAAAAAAGTATTGAGAAAATCGAAAAATGACCACAAAAAAAAATCATTTCATTGTTGCAAATATATAATTTTTAACCTTTTTTTTTTTTGGTCCTGGGAGGGGGTTTAACCCGAAACCCTCCCCCCTCGTAAGTACGCTACTGGTCGTTATAATTGGTAAAATCGTAATTATAGATTATTTTATATTCTACAATTACATTGGTTTTATATATTTTTAATAGGATTCGAAATTATAGAGAAAAATAAATGAAATTTGAGTTTAATAAATTATGTTAGAAAATTAATATAAAATGAGTAAAAACTTACGAGCATCTAGATTTGAAACACCTTAAAAAATATACAAAATATTTAAAATTCCAAACACTCAGTTTGTATATGACAATTTCGGAAAAATTTTAAGAAACTTATAAGACTTATATTTTGTTCAATAACACATGTACGTTATAACATTGCAGTTTACTTAACAAATAACAAAAAAAACTTTTGAAATATTATAACTTTAAAAGTTAAGATTTTTGGTTTTAATTGCTATAATAAGATTAAAACATTGCCATACAATTTATAAAAGTTATTTGGCGTTTTCATTTCGAAAACCTTAACATTTAAATTTATTTTAATTTCATAATATTATATTTCATAATATCTCGAGACGAAGTGTATTATATAATATCACAGTATTAAGGTTTAAACTCGACAGCAACTTCAGACTATCAGCGTTACACTTAGATGTATTATAAAATATACTAATGTACAACAATTATAAACTATGTAAATCACATATTAATGTATTATTATAGTCTAATTTGTGTTCACATTGTTACATTCTCTTTAACTTTCCTTGAATTGAGAAGTTTTTATCTCTTATCATATTTATATTATATTTCAGCTATTAAAGTCGTGGTCACAGTAGCAAATGTAGTTGGACAATTCGTTACATAATGACATTATATGATATCATGATGACATCGTTTGACTATATCACGTCGCTGATCAAACCTATATTTTCTCGTGACCACTGCATTGCGCATACACAACGTTTTCCTATATAGTGATTTTATTACCTCTCATTTCAATTTTATATCCAGTAGATAATTTATAATGTTGTCCACTTATGGCATTAGCTAACCAAGCAGGTGTGTTATACTCTGATTTTTCAAAAGCCTTTGATACGTGTTGCGGCGAAATTGTACTGGTTCGGATATCCTAGTTCAGGTATTTTAAAAACGTAATACGACGACATTTAGATAAATTTTCTTTTTCTTTATTCGCATTTCGGGCGCGACGACTCGGTTCACCTTTACATGTTTCCGAGTCGGTTGTGATCGACGAACTACACGCACCCGGGCTAGCTGGTCAGAAGTCTACTATCGCACGATCATAACGAGCGTACGATAACGTCATAACGACGAACATTAATATCAAAATGTACGAGAAGCGTAACCAATACGGTTGATCTTATGTTATGTTCTTGACAGCTGCTTTCTACTTTACTTTTCTACTCTACTTTCTTGTTTATACATCGCTTTTAGAACCCTGTACATAGATTCGTTTGGTATACAATCTAACAATTTTATTGTCACATCTTGTGTATCCTAGGATGAACATTTATCACCTCTCTTAATTCATATTTTTGTTAATACGGTATTTAACTATACTTTTTCGTGCATTTCGTTATCACTTTGCGTAATATTATTTTTATCAGGTTAATAGATTACCACTAACTCGAATTATATTTGTTCTAAATCAGGGCACTGTACTTTTACGTACTTTTACCTTCTTTATCTTTTATGTGGATTTGCATATTAATTAATTGTATAGTATGTAAATTTTACGACGTCGAGAAAGCTTGATTTTTTCCATAGATCTGCTAGTAATTTTGAATATAGTTTGGTTATCAAGTCATGTACGCAAAAAAATAAAAAGTGAATGAATCAAATTCATAAATGGTTCTGGCCATATATAAGTATGAAATAGAAATGCAGTTAACAAATATCAAATAATAAATAATTTTTTAACATTTATAACAAATATAAGTAGAACACATTAAATATTAAAGTAATTTATTAGTAATATTTCAATTTAATTAGATTAAATAATGGAATACAATTTGTAATGTTAATTCGCCACTTTCGTATTAAAACAACAACGTTTATATTTATTTTGGTTTATAATTATATACTACGAAAATCATTATCTTCAATTTATTAAAAGACCTCGAAGAATGTCAATATAATTGGTAAAATTTTAATAGTAGATAATTTCATAATTTATAAGGTTATTGTTTTTAAATGTTTTTATATAATTTGTAATTCTGAATAATAACTTACGGGTTTCCAGATTTTCATAATCTTAAAGAATAATAAATGTATTAAATATTGCAAGCACTCAGTTTTATACGAACAACTGACAATTTTGAAAATAAAAAAATATATGTATATAAAACTTAATATTTAGGAACCTTGTATGTGTGAGACAATAGTGCAGTTAACTAGACGGCACTTTAAAGAGGTCATTTTTCGATTTTTTTTTAAAAATGCTTAAAAATATAACTCAAAAACTACCGAAAAAAATTTTTTTTATATCTGCACCCACAAATTCTACCAGAAGTATTGCTCCGATCTTTATAATATATATATATATATATATATATATATATGTATACATAATAGTTAATATACCAAATAATATAATATTACTAACATAAAAAAATAGTATCAGTTTGATAAAAATACATTTACATTTAGATATATAGAATAATAGATACACCATGCATGAGTATAGGTATATAGAATTAAAATTAAATATCAAAATTAATTATTACCATTTACGGTAGATGGTCCGGGCTCTAAATTAACCGCATTTTCTAAACTACCATCTAAAATAATTAAAATTTGCAAATTTATAGGTATATATAAATATAATAAAACTTAATGTAAATATATTAATTATAAAACATATTGTATACAGAAGTCTAAAAAAATGGCGGAAAATGTCGATGTAGTTGGTAAAATCGAAATTATAGGTTATTTTATATTTTATAATGACATGGTTTTTTTGTTTTTTTAATAGAATTTCTGGGTATACATAAAAATTAATCAAATTTGAGTTTAATAAATAATGCTAGTAAATTAACATAAAGTAAGTAAAGACTTACAAATACTTATATTTCGAACATCTTAAAAAATAAAAATAAATAATTAAAATTGTAAACGCTCAATTTTGTACGACGATTTTACAATTTGGAAAATGTTTTAAAAAAAATTTATATTCGCTAATTCTCATTTAAACTGTCTTATATACGTTGCCAACATTGATCCCAAATTCTCTGTTTTTTTTTTTTATTTAGCTTTTAGAACAACTATTATAGCTCAACAATTATGATGATTTCTCTGTTATTTAGCCAAGTTTCTCGTTCACTTATTAGTCAATTGTCATTATATTATGATTCTGTCGTATAGTACATATTGTACAGTTTTATTGTTTTATATATATATATTATAGGCTTTCAGACAAAATAAACAATAAAACTTATATGTATATATATATATATACCTGTTACCTGTATAAGTAAAGTAAACACAGAAAAAAAACTGTACAAAAAGTATTGGATTACCCTGAGCTACCGTTGCACTCTGACTTCATAAAATATCCCATCCCCCCAACCACCAAAAAAAAAAACTGAAATCAAGACATCGATATTGAACTTATAATCTGTAACGTCTCGGATACCTTGGGCAAAATAAACGTATGATCCGCGAGCGTTGTGTGACGATCAAATAGGGTCGCCAACCACGGGCCGAGACCTTATGGTCGGAGCGCCGTGGATTTTTCGTATAAATTTTTTATATATATATAAGTAAGACATAATCAAATAAGTATAAAATAGATGTACAGGCCGACTCCACTACGCATATATGTGTATATACTCGTATATTATGTTTGTCGAAAACACGAAATTGTGTTTTCGACCCACCTCCGCCTTTCGGTCGCCCAGCGACATCGCAGCGTGGGATGGAAATGGTCCTCTACTCCATCATGATGTTTATATATATAGATCTAAATATATATATAAACAAACAAAAATATTAACTAGCCGACAAAATGAAACACACACATAAACACGAAGAAATCGACAAGCGAAAAGTCGAACGGTCGACAAGAGAGTGAGACTAAAATGCGTAGAATATCGTCGTCACCTGTAATTAAAATTATCAGCGCCGTGAAGGCGCGCGTGCGGTGGCTCACGGGAAAACAAATGCCGTATACAGTTTCGTACGTTACAAATCCACAAAAGAACCAATGATGGAAGTGTGAATAAATCGGTGGAAACCCTCAGGAGTACGAAACGTCTCGCCGATAGGTAATCCAGAATTAAGAGTCCCTGGTTTCGAGCTTCCGAGGACACTATGGACATCCTTGAATGTAGTCAAAATGGAACAATGCAAGTGCAATTACTTAATGCACAAATAAGGGACGTCTGCATAATGCTCCCTTTGTGTTTGTGGCGTGCAACAAACAATACGTACGCCATATTGTCGATACGTGACCGCAAACTCGTTGCAACTGGGAATTGGAGAAACTGCGTAGAGCGGAAGCGGCGCAGTGAAATGGTTGGAGAAATCGGACATAAAATTATAAATTATAAGTTACCAAGTTTTTCTGCTTCGTCTTATGTAAATTTTCATTTATATTTTCATTTACACTTTTATATTTATATATTGCAGTTCGTTTTTATGTGATATTTAACTTATGCGCTACGCTACATCTTATTAATGTAATTAATTTTTTTCATTCTATTTAATTAATTAGATAACGATCATGTCATATGCGAAATAGTAATAATATAAACTACATAAACTATTATCAATAATTTATTAAAAGATCCCGAATAATTGGTAAAATCTAAATTATAGATAATTTGATATTTTATGACATTGGTTTTATATTTTTCAATGGAATTTTTAAATTTAGACAAAAAAAATTGAGTTTAATAAATTACTCTCGTAAATTAATATAAAATGAGTAAAACTTACAACTTTCTAGATTTTCAACACCTTAAAAATTAAAAATAAATATTTAAAATTGTAAACACTTATTTTCGTACGATAACTTGACAATTTGGAAACGTTTATAAATATATAAGTCTTAATATTGTTTAATAATAAATGTACGTGATAATATAACAGTTAACTTAACAAAATAACAAATAATTAAAAAAACCTGAAATTTTTAACTTTAAAAGTTAAGGTTATTTATTTATTTATTGTACGTCAGGCAATCAGCTATGAAAGCATGATCGAAGTAGCGTCGATTCATCACTTATTGACGTTATATGTGACATCGCTTGATTATATTATCATGTTGTCGATCAAACCTATTTCCTTATGAATTCACTGCATTGTTTGTACAACTTTTCCATATATTCTCTCATTTCAACCTTATATTATTTAAATTATTTGATTATAATGATGTGTACTTCTGGCTGAAGGTAAGCATGTGATCTGTAGATATGATTTGTATAGATAGTTTCAGAATATATAATTAATACAAACTTACGGATTTTTAATGCGTTTACACCTAAGAAATAGTAAAAATAATATTTAAAATTGCAAACACTCATTTTTATACAAAGAGTTGACAATTTACAAAATTTAAAAAATACAATAATATTTATAAATTGACTTATATTGTGCAATCATGAATGTATACGAGGAGTGAATGCAGATCACAAATAACAAATAACTTGTATAACAAATGTAATTGGAAGATTTCAAAAGTTAAAACAATATATTGTTTTTTTTTTTCACTTTAGAATATATTTATTTAATATAGATCATTAAATATTTCATAACGACATTGGATCTCGATATTATTAATACGATTTTGTAATTTAAGTCAACAATATGTAAAATTTGAGTGTAGTAAATTACGCTTATATATTAGGTTATATAATTAATAATAACGTACGGTTGTTTTGGTCTCTAATACCTTAAAAATAAAATTAATAAAATTATAAACAGTAAATGCCCAATTTCATATGAAGATTTGACCATTTGGAAAATCGAACAAATATATAAGATTTAACTTAACAAGAAATAATAAAAATATTCAAATATTCAAAAATAAGAATTGATACTCTAGTATTCTATAATCACTTTAATCATATACGTATGAGACAATTGTACAGTTAACATAACATATAGGTAACATTTATATCATTAAAAGTTACTTTAATATATCAAATATTCAAATATAATAAGAAGATTACAAAAATAAGATGATATATTGAATTTATATTTCAAATTTATTAGATTAAAATAGTAGCATTTTATAACATTGATTTGATAATAAAATTTTCAAAATGTGAGCTTTTAGATTTATTTTGATAATTATAAATAATTATTTTGACAATTTTAGAAGCTATATAAATAAATATAAAAAAAAATATTTTGACAATTACAAATAAAGTAAATCATTGTAAACATTTTTAAAACGACCTCGAAAAATGTCAATATAATTGGTTAATTTGTAATTTTACTTTAGTTTATATTTTGTAAGGACAGTTGTTTGAGAAGTGTTTATCAAAAATATGAATCGTGCAATTTTGATTGTATTAGGTCATTAAGACACAAAATGAAAAATAATTTACGGATCATTTCAAAGGAATAATCTTAAAAAAAAAAAGTTATACGTAATATTTAAATTTGTGAAAGTCTAATACTCTAATTGTATACAAAGCGTAGACAAGTTGGAAAATTTGAAAACAAAAAAATTATATAATATTGATTATTTATATATGTACAAATCAAGAATGCAATTAACTTAACTTTAATAACTTATATAAAATATAATTCGAATATTTAAAATAGTAACATTATTTATTGACTTTTTGAATTTAATTATAGATTAAAACAATAGCGTCCAATTTGTTACATTTATTTGACAATTTCATTTTGAAACATGAATATTTTAATTTTTAACTTTTAGCTACGTAAATTATTGTCAACATTTTTATTTTTGGAAGAACATCTCGAAAACTGTTGATAATTTAATATTTTATAATGATATTAGATGTAGATATTTTAATAATATTTGTAACTTTTTAACAATATATCTAATTTGAGTATAACAATTTATAATCATGCTAGTATAAAGATATAAAAAATTCAACTTACCCCTTTCTGGCACGGAAAGATTTTTAAAAAGTAATAAAGTATTTTAAATTGTAAACGTCAAATATAACACGAAGATTTAACATAATAGAATTGTTTTTTTTAAATTTATAATATTTAATATTATTTAAACATGTGTGTATGTAAGAGACAAAAACGTAATAACTTGACAAACGAGAAATTAAAAAATATAATAAATAACTTTAAGAATTTAACGAATTAATTTAACAACCTTTTTACGAAACATAATTGGGACGTTTCTAATGCTAGGATAATTTATTGGTTTAATGCTTACGACGCAAAAATTCATCTGAAGATTTAAAAAAAAATAAAAATGTTTTTTTAATTGCAAACTTGTAGTTTGTTACGAAAAATTGACGACAGTGGCGGCTATCCTAAAAAAAAATTGGTGTTACTAAAGATGTTTCCAGAGGACCACCCTCCCACCCAGGTCCCGACTATCGTTCATTTTTTCACAAATTGACCATACCTATATAAAATTGTTTTTTTACAAAATTGACGACTGCTACGAGCACTTTCTGTCTTCATTTATACGTCTCTTTTTTTTTTTACTAGTTAACTATGTATTAACCATCTATTTTTATTTTTTTTTTTTTTTTTTTGGCATTAAATATACTCTACAGGCCAAATTTTAATTTTTTAAATTTTGAATAAAATGTAGTTAAATAACTATATTCACAACAAAAATTTACTTAATACTTTTACAGTAATAACAATTGATACCTTTTTCGAATTTTAAAAATGTTCATTTCTTTTAGGGGTAATGTATGATAATAAAATATAAAACGGATTAATAGCATACAGCGCATACAGCAACATTTCTAGTAATGGCATTAATGTAAGACTTTTAAAAAATAAAAATATTTTTGTTACAAAAAATATTAAATTGCTATAAATTATAAATACATGGCCAACACTGTACTTTGTTCTGTAAAGTTTTTTAAAATGTCTGAGAGTTGCACATGAATATCACGTTCACAACTAATAACCATAAGAAACTTTAATCATGTTTGTGTCATTGTTATTCGAAACATTGTCTTAATTAGTTTTAATTTTGAAAATGACAGTTCTATATAATAACACTTGTTACCGGTAATGTTAAGGAAATCAGTGAACTGGTATTTAATGTCGGAAATTTACTAGAACTAGATAATCGGCCTTCTTGACAATTTATAAATACTACTATAATACTATTTTTGTTGTTAGGATTTAATTTGTTTTGCTATGTATTGTGTAAGTATATTTTCTTCTACACCTTCAAATTCTGTCAAGCAGTCATTTAAATTTTCAGTAGTGTGAAAGTATCTTGGAAGTGTTTTGATTTTTTCAAACATATTATATATCTTAAAAAATTGAAGATATTCTTTTTGCAGTGTAACTTCATCAGTAAATTTCCCTTACGCCGAAAGAACTATGCAAATGAATCTTCAGGCAAAGCATTTGGATTATATTTTACTTCATAAATTATTTTTCTAGACAACAAGGCCAAGTGTTTGTAAATACCAAGTGCCTCGCTATTAAAATAAGTACATCGATATAATTTAATGTATTACCTAAACAGCACACAATTGTATCCACCTTGAAAACGTTTACCATCCACCAAACTAACCCATTTTATAGGCGTTGCTGAAGCTATACTTGAAGTACAGGATAGCCGCCACTGGTTAACGTTTTGGAAAATTGAAAAAAAATGTACTGTGTTTGATTTCGTAACAATAAAATACATAAAAAATGTTTAAAAAACCTCGGAGAATGTTGATATAATTGTTAAAATTACAATTATAGGTTATTAAATACTTTATAATAATATTGGTTTTAACTATTTTTTTTATTAAAATTAATAATTGTAGAAAATAATGCATCAAATTTGTGTATAATAATTTTGTTAGTGAACGTATGTAAAATTAATAATAACTTACGATAATCATCTTAATCAGATGAACAAACGTAAAAGTTAAAAATATATTTAAAGTTACAAATTCTACTTTAGTACAAAAAGTGTAAAAGTTTAAAAATTTAGAAGTTTAAAAACTCATACTTCTTTCCATAGTACAGCAATCTAAAATAAATGTACAATAAATTATTATAAATATAAACTACGTAAAATAAATTCTAAGTAAAAATGATAATCACGTAAAATACGATAATACGTCCGAGTATAATACATAACGTATAATGTAGTAAAACATAACCGTACGTGATACGTAATGCATGAATATAAAATACACAACTATTTTACCTAAAGTAGAATATCGCATTTAGATAACGTACGCCTTGCCTATATTTAATTCGTTTAGGACTTTTTTCGTTCAAACTAATAATGGTTTGTAATCGTTTCAAAATACGTTTATTGTTATTACAAATAAATTACACAAGTAAATACAAGAATTGTCAAAAAAATTAAATTAAAATTATAAACATAAAACAGAAGGATGAACGTTTCTTAAGAAAACTATTGTCGTTTATATTGTGTTCTCAAATTATTCATTTAAATATAATAGTCTATACCTTTATAGCATTCAATGTATATAGAAAAATAAAATTATATACAGTAATAAATAAACGTATTAAATGTTACAAAATATAGAGTGAATAGTCGTGGTTACTGCCAATTAGGAATATTACTTTCACACATAACCATTTTAAAAAGTAAATAAAAAATTTCAAATAATATGTATTATTTTATGTCCTAGAAATGTTTAAAATATTTAACCTACAAATAAAACCAAATTTTATTATTATTATTACTATTACTATTACTATTACTATTATTATTACCATTGATTATAGAATATATTATAGTATATTCTATAATCAATGCTATCACTATACCTATTACTATTACAATTATTATTACTTAGAACAAAATAGAAAATACTCCATCATTTTTTACCAAAGTTAATTGTTTAATTCAAAGTTAAAATAGTAAAATTTTTCTTTAAAATTAAAAATTTAAACCATTAAAAATGCCAGGATTATGATTTGAAGAGTGTTAGCAATCATCTCGTTTTTCCCATAATATAACAATCATTGACTTATGGTTAAAATTTCAATAATAAAAAAAAAAACAATCGTTGTATTATTTATTTATTCTTTTTTAAAATTTGAAATGAGTCATAAATCGTCAAGTAAAAAAAACAAAAGGCCGATACAAGTACATTTTATCCTAAAATCAGTAAAACACAATTTATTAATACGTCTGTGTGTTACAATTTTCTCAACAATTTCGAAAAATCACTTTCAAATTACAACTGAAAAGTTATGACACGATTCACTTTAAAGATATTGCATATTTGCATTCCAGTAAAAAATCGATTATTGTTATTATTGGTCAAACGACACTCGTATCATTTTTTAAATCAATTAATTCCATTATATTGTTCGCATTCTAAAGTACAAACCCTACAAATACATGTATACAGTTAAATCCGCGACATTTCAATTTCACCGAATGTCATTTTATAAAATAGATATTATTCTTACTTGGAACAATGACGTTTAAAATAAAATAAACGGTTAAAACCTTTACGAACATTCTACATTGAATTAATGCCATAATCGTCGTATTTCAATGTCAAGTATAATGTAATGTTTGATAACTGTAGTAGGTGCGTACAATTTGTTGAACATCAAACACCGAATAACAAGAAACGTTGGATTATGATAAAACGAAAAACGAAAAACCATTGTGAACCGTGAAACATATGTTTAAGATAAAAAGTATATACGTGTTATTTAATCTATGTAAATTTTTCATGCAAGTTTTTATACGTTACGACAATGAAGGCAAATAACGAAGGCTTGAAAAATCAAATAACACAATTTTATCGCGTACGATAAAATTAATACCTATTGTAAAAAACCTACTCACATAATGTCAAGATGAAATAATGCCAAATTGATATTAAATTTTTAAGGGAAAAAAATTTTCAAACATTTATAAAACTAACAACAATAGTTTTGTAAATTACACTGAAGCTCATAATCGTTTTTCAAACACAATGATTTATCGTCGCTTTAAAATTCATAATAATAATAATAATAATAATACTAAAATCCACTTAAACGATATACTCGACACCTGCGGCTATACAGATCACAATAATTCGGTGACGTTGACACACTGTTTATTCGTAAACGATGCTACGCCGTGCATGATTAAAACGGGACAAACATTAAAAGTATTATTCGGATTATATTATATTTATACACAAGTAAAATCGTGGAGAATTTATTCGCATACAATTTCCAAAAATCGACAAATTAATTGATAAAATTAATTTAATTAAGCCAACGTTCAAAATATGTTTTAAAAATCCCCGTTCCGTGAAGTTTAAAATTTACAAACATATATTATAGTACCTTATATCGTCCCGTCCCACATTACCACCCAAACCAGTTTTACCATGTGGATATTAGCTACATTCGTTGAACACTTTGAAACCACCAAAAGCGTTGTTGAAAGTTTTGAAACCTTTTCAATTTAAAATGATTGGAAATATTTAAGAGATTTACAAATAAAAAAAAAAATTTAACGTATACATTAAGTCGAATTTCGAATACCGTCCCGCAACAATAACTCATGTTCAAGAACAAAAAGTTATATATTTATATCAATTAAATGGTATTATCACACACACACACACACACACACATATATATATATATATATACTAAGAACCAAAATATGCAAAGATATTTTTTATTTATTATACATAAATTGAAAAAAGAAAAACATTGTTTTTATACGTAGACCATGACTATTAAGCTACATTGTTGACGCCAATTAAATAAATAAATACCTATTTTATGCGCTACACATCTCAAATAAGAGACTAAAAACTGGTTTACGCGAACATACCTGTAAAACACCGGGGCTACAATCAAAATAAAACGATCAAATTTTTGATACCACACGGAAACGAAACTAATCTGTGTCGTAGCGTTTTTAATTTTTCTATAAAGTCATTTTAAATTAATTGATTAACTGTTAAACTTTTATGATTTTTTTCTACATGTGTAGTACAAAATTGAAACAAGTTATGAAAAAAATTTAAAACACTACGACAAAGATCAAGTTCTCTTCTATGTAGTTCCAAAATTTGGTGTTTTTATTTTGATCGTAGCCCCGGTGCTTTATGTTCGCGGAAACTAGTTTTTATACACAAAGTTACGGTGAATTGCATGCGCTTTACTTTCAGTACAGCATCCTCTTAAATTAAGAGCAGTAGTCGCCGCTTATAGCGTTCATTGGTTATAAGAATCAGCCGCTTGTAGTGAACAAAAATGCCAGAAACGGAACGTACATCAATTATTATTAGTGCATTTTCCGTCGCATACTGTGTTCAGATTTTCGGTTAGAGTGATCAGAAATATGGTACGATATACATATTATGTTATATTTAATAGTCTCAATACCGAAAAAACAGGCTCATATTACAGATTTTTTTTTTTTTAAATAAATTTCAGTAGAAGTTAAGAAAATAAGAATTTAAGTTCAATACACATACGTACAAAATGTGTAAAATGTTTTAATTAAAATTATGTAATTGAAAAATGTTTTACGTTATTTTTGACCTGCTTTTCAAGTCGCCGCTTATTTCCGGTTATAGTGATCAAAATATTCTTGGACGAACTCGATCACTACTATATAAGCGGCGAGACTACTGTATAATGCATTATCGCGCCGCCGCAAAAGCAGCGGTCACAATATTATTGTTATTATTAATTATTATCTATTCACGAATTTTACTTTATTTATTATAAGAGGGCAACGCCCTTGTTTTTTTTTTTTTTTTGTTCTTCGTTCCGTTGTTACGAGACCGTCGTGATGTAGGTACACACGTATTAAAATTATTATTTTTTTTTTATCAAAAATTGAGTAATTGTCGCGTCGAATACGCAATTTTATTAAAAATCGTTTCATTTTGAAATCGTCGTCGTCGTCGTCGAATACGCGTCATTTTATTATTGTAATTCGTTTAGCGACTCGAATAGTCCGAACATAATATTATATTAGTGGCTCGAAAAGCCAAATTGTGTCATAAATCGTATTTTTACACCAGTCAAATAGTCAATTTTTTTTTTTTATTATATTCACGTACTTACGTATTGTTACCAGTGTGTGTGTGTGTGTGTGTGTGTGTGTGTGTGTGTGTGTGTGTGTGTGTGTGTGTGTGTGTGTGTGTGTGTGTAATTTTAGGTAAGCAACTGGCCAGTCTGCATGTGCGTGAATTTTATTTGTAAGTTTTTATTTATTATTTTTTTATTGTGTAGGCTCTAATAGTCATTAATATTATTTTATTATTTATTATTATTATATCAACGAATTTGTAATACGCTCTAATAGCTGAAATTTGTACGTTTTCACTTGGCACAAATTGTCAATTATAATTTAGTAAATTTCTTGTGCCAAAGAGGCCATTATTGTATGTATTTTATCTGATTTATCACGTATTTTGCTGTGATTTCTATTATTTTCTATTTATTTATACTATATCAATTGTATCAGGAAAATATCATATTAATCTGTTTCAGGCGCGTCCTTGAGGGGGCGATGGGGGCGGGCGATCGCCCCCCATGAGCTTACTAATTACTTGTAATCATAATATACGTAATACCACAAATAAGCAGTTTTATTAGAATTGTAACAAGTTTCAAATTTTGACGTATTCTTTCATCTAGAAAATCGCCCCCCATAAAACTGACCTGAAGACGCCCCTGATCTATTTTGTTACCATACATCATATTAAATTATTGAAATCATAATAATAAACGGGATCGATTTTTCTAATAGATAAATTTTTCATTAGATTCAAGTAAATAACACAAAACTAAAAGGCCCAGTTATCCTAAGTACCGATGTACACGCGTGTATGAAACTGTGAAAACGTGTTTGCGAAAATATGAACACATGTTGTTTTTCGGGACACGTATACATAAAGCTCGAGCGTTATAACGTTTACACAGCGGATGAATAAGGACGCCAGTAACATGACCAAGAGAGGAAGATATGGGTGATAAACCCCTGTAGTAATTTTTTTTACATAAAAATATATGTATATTAGTACAAAAAAAGATAATATGGGGATACGTCACCCATCATCCCTCTAAACTGCTGTGTAAATGTCATAAAACTCCAACTTTATGTATATGTGTCCTGAAAAAACATGTTTATATTTCCGCAGACATGTTCTTATAGTTCACACATGCGTGTATATTAAAAGAAAGAATACTTATTACATATATATGGTATGTATAATATATGACTAAATTTCTTACTTCTACTGGCCTCTATTACTCTCCAAGAGTTTCCGCCGCCATCATCAAATCACTTCACTTTTTTTAGTCCTGCACTATACTTGTATCATCACAATAAAAAATTAATAAATAATAAATTTCGTATTACATAATAAACAATGTTCTACAAAAACTACACACATACAAAAACAACAAAAAAAAAGGATTTTTTTGAAATTTCCAAAAATAATTATTAAATAATAACGCAGCGGTTTCCAACCTCTTTAGTTGTGCGGACCATAGGCGCAATTTGGATGGTACTTGGGGGTGCTTAGCACCCCCCAATTTCATATTAGCACTCTCAGATTTTTAATTGGATCATCGAATTTTTTACTTCTTTTGAAATCTAGCACCCCCATAAATTTAATCCAAATTGCGCCTATGGTGCGGACCACCAATTGTGTGAAAAACACTTTTAGGCCCACTGACTAAATATACAGGTAAAATATGTAAACACACAAACACAAATAAACCCATATTTACATACACATACGTATGAATATAATATATGTACATATATATATATTTGAGGCCCACCCATAGCATACCTATATACATAAATATATACTTTAAATATATATAATGTTTATTATTATACCTATATGGCTCGCGGCTCAGTACCGTGCTGCTCGCGGCCCACAAGTTGGCCGCGGCCCATGGGTTGGGAACCGCTGGCCTAGAGTAAAGTTGAAAAGGCTCGTTTACACAGATAAATTGTTGAAAAGCCCATCAAGTGCCTGAGTGCAATTTTGGCAATTGCTGAATAGTCTTGCCTCAGGGCCTAAAATTGTGTGCAGTAGCACGCACGGTGTGCAGTAGCAAATACCGAATGGTGCAGTAGCAAATGGACAAGTGTGCAGTACATTTTTAGCCAATTATTTTAATTATTTTACATTATATATAAAATCTGTTTTATTATTTATATGCTGTAATTTCATAGTCGAATATTTTTTGACTTACGTAAAACAAATTACCGAAACACCCGGAACTTTTATTAGTGTAGGTTATTAAATTTGTTAAATTTGTTAAATTTGTGAAACGAGAATACAGTCTAGAATGTTTGCGGGCTGCTATCGTTATGAGGAAAAACCATATTCCTGGTGTATTTTTGTCCGCGATCATTATATTTTATAGAATTAATCGTGTAAGCTATTACATAAGATAGCTGCAGCAGGGCCTGAAATAGGGGGGGGGGTGTGACTCCCCCCCGGCCCCCACCAGTGAAAAAAGTATTCATAGTCGGCAATTATAAAAAAATTGCCGAGTAATCGGAAATTTCATTTATTTTACATTACAAGGATAGATAATAAATAAAATATTTGAATTGTAATTGCCTTTAATCCGATGATACGTAATATAAAAACACGTAAAGAATTCAAAAATATGGTCGCGACGGGGTTTCTCCGCGTGGTGCGCGTACCGGTCGGTCGGCAAGAAAACAAGAACGAGTTGTTTTGTGGGGACATTTGTCGTGTCGCGGGTGATAAGCAGTCGTCCGAAATTGATAAGGATTTGAAGAGTGATAAAGATTTTTGCGTTTTTATTCATAATTGCGTTTTTACTCTTTTAGTTTTGTGACATGAATTTGCTGTTTTGGTTTAACTGCTATTTTTATTTTTTATTGAGTGTCTTACACGTTTTAAAAAAGGCACATATCGGTCGGCAATAAAGCGTTCACATTTACACATATTTATAAATTGTATTTGTAACAGTTTAAATAAAATTTTAATCACAAAAAATAGTCGACAAATAATTTGTATGCGTACACTCCTCCATCAACATTTCAGTTTTTTGCTCCGGTTTCAAGCAGGTCATTTCAGGAAGTTTAACCGGGTCATATAAAAATAGATGTATCTAGGTACTCGTGTACATTATGCTGATTTTAAATTTTTCTGTAGATCGTGAATAGCAATCAACATGAATAGTAATAATAGTATAAATTAAAAACTAATAATAATAATATAATAAATAATTGATTACTACATATATAGAGCGCGGATTTGTATGCGTTTGCATGTTTTTTTTTTGGTTAGTCTTGTGATATGCCAAGTACCCACATTATATGTTTTATGATGATGTGATTAAAAATACAAATTCTTTTAGCGCATATTTTTGCATATTTGGGCATATTTCGACATTCTGATATTTTAAGAGCTTATTTTACGATTTTAACTGCATATCTCATCGTTTAGTGCATATTTAGGTATTTTATAATAAAATGTAAATTTGGGTATTTTGTATTCGGTACCAATCTTAATTTTAGACTATTATCACTGTGTCGATTTCACCGCATAGCACGAGCTTCGGCGGCCGTCAGTCGCGGTGCGCAAACCGGTATACTCTCATTTGAGACAAAGTGTAAAATATCGCTAAAATAATTGAATCGGTCATTTCAAAAACAACATAAGTCATCAAATTGAAATTTTATACAAACCACAAATAACTTCATAACTCCAGAAATTTAATTTTTTTTGTATTTTTACCTCTTTACACATTTATTTTTAAGGTTTATTACATTCATAATTTGTGGTTTTAAATTGTCTATCTTTGACTATATATTTCACTAAAATAATATAAAACTTATTTGACTTATGTTGTTTTTGAAATGACCGATTCAATTATAATCCAATGCAATTCAAATTAAGGCTTGTATAAATTAATTTTTAGTTTAATTCTTGATATTAATTGATTCCTTTTTTTGCTATAGATTAAAATTATCCATGAAAAATAAATGGTGCGCTTGATTTTTAAGTAAAATATTCTTTTTTTTTTTTTTAAATTATAGTTTATAAAGAAATCAATTTTTTTTTATATATATATAATTCTTGAGTGCGTATTTTTTTATTTTTGTGCATATTTGAATATTTTAGTGCGTGTATTGATGCATATTTAAGCATTTTTAGTGCATATTTGGTTGGTTTTTAGTGCATATAAATCCACGTTCTATTGATTACTTTACCTGTGAAAATCAATAAATAATGCGTAAAAAGCTTAGAGATGACAAATGCAGCAAAAAAAAAAAAAAAGAAGAAAATCACATAATATTTACGTTCATATTTTATATTTAAAATTTTTGTACAAGTATAAAGTTCTAAAAAAAAGAATTTATTTAATTTTAAATAAGCGAATACCGACGATTTTTAAATTTAGCAAATACATCTACAGCTTTTTCTAGATCGATATTGTTAACTATTCTTTTTCAATATTATTTTATTATTATTATTGTTATTGTTATTATTATACATATTTACGAAAATTGTATCTTATTATTTTGCAAGAGGGCAACGCCCGTTTTGTTTGTTTATCGTTGGCGCGTACGATAAAATTTTGTGCGCGTGTACCGTCATCTAGCGGATATGAAAAATTATTTTTTAAATCCTAGCCACATATTGTTGTTTTTCTTTTATTGATTTTATTTTTTATAGACTCAAGTAGTCGTATACGAAACTGATTTATATTGTCTCTATAGACGTAACAGGGCTCTAATAGGCAACAGCTAATTTTGTGATACAAGCCCTAATAGCTTAAATTAATTTTATTTATTTAAGGATGTAATAGCCTGCAATATCGTGATAATTTTTTTTTATTATTTAATTCACAAATTATTTTATTATGTTATTGAACAATAACAAAAATTAATTAAAATCAATTAAAGTCAATTTATTCAAATATGGAATAAAATATGTATTTATTATTACAGGAAAAAATTTTTTCATAATTTTAAAATAAACAATTTTTTAAACTGAAATTTACTATAAATAATTTACAGGCACATTGCTTACACAATAAATGTATACACTGAGATGCAAAAATAAACACCAAAATGTACGTACAATAAATTTATTTAAATCAATAATAATAATAATAAATTAGAAACAAAATATGAAAAGAGAAATAAATTTAAGGTTAGTATTATTTAAAAGTGATAATTAAATTTTAAAAATGATTATTATATGAATAATGATGCTATTGTCTTGGTATTATCTATCGGGAAAGAAAAATAATTGTATTCCACAGAGTTTACATCGATTGATATTAGATGAGTTTATGGGCAGTTTTCATGAACAGTTAATAATATTAATATATATACTCATTTCAAACTGTCAATAATTAATTTAAATAAAAAATATTATGTAGTATAAATGAATGATGATATAATATTATAATTAGGTACGCAAAATATTTTATGTATTTTATAAATACTTAAAGTAATTTACACAGGGTCGGATAACATAGGTGCAAATGGAGCTTTTGCTCCTAGCGGCATTTTTAGGGGGAGGCGGCAAATTTTTAAAAGTGGTATATTTTAAAATCTTTTGTAATAATTATTCCCAAAAAAAATAATTATTCTTCTTTATGTCTTTTTTCATTTAGTACGTATAATGTGGTATAATATGTATAATTTTAGTTTATTTTTTCTGTATGTGACGGTGATTATCATATTATCAACCCGCATGGCTGCTTGTTATTTTCCGTGCCTCCGTTTAGTTCCCTGTAAGATATAACCACAGAATAAATTATATAACTATATATAGACTCAGGACAGCAATCAATATGTTATCGTTATAAATTGTTAATAACACAAAACAATATACATGGCTTTTGTTTTTTCAAACGTTGTCGTTTATAAATTGCAATTTATATACCTAAATATTTATTAATAAAAGAAAGTTGTACAAATTGGATGTAAAATAGGGTAGAAAAAATAATATCTATCCTATTTTTAGTAGTTCTAATGATTTTCCACCAGGGCGCGTCATCGACTTCCTGCAAATCCCAATTGACTCGCATTTTGAATCGCGTTTCATTTACGGACAAGTTGAAAAGTTGACAAGTGACAAGTTTAAAAAATCCTATAAAATTTCAATAGAAAATATAACTTTTGTTTGATAAAATCTGATCACTTGTCAAATATATTGGAAATTAGATAACAATTCGATTAGGCTTCAAAGTATAGTTTTTTTCTTGAAAGTGTCCCTATTATAAATATTTTACATTTTATTAATAATATTATATAGGTATATACAATTTTTCTTTTATAATTATTTTTAAATGTTGTCATCGTCAAGTTCAGACTAGTGACGATGAAAATATTATTATTAGTCGTGGAATATTTCGTCCGAGAATAAACAACATATTTGTGGCTCATCAGTATGAGTACAATTAAAGGTTATTGACAATAAAATCAGTCGTCGACTTTTTTTTTATTTACAGGTCGAATTGACATAAAAATCCCGTTGACAGCTCGACGTTCGATACAACTCTTGTATGAGTTAACGACTCTTAAATAGGTATTGATAGTTTGCCGAAGTAAACGCGTACGCCAGCCTGCGATAGAATGGCGCTAGACCGCTCCAAAAAGACGATCATCACGTCACTGTCTGCCGTGTTCATCATTATCATCGTCCTAATGGTGTTCCAAATGCGGATAAAATATCACAGTGACAACATCGTCAATGATCGGTTTGCAGACCCTTCATCCTTGAAATTCGTTGCTGTGGTACGTGCACATATATAATAATATATAAGTAGTACGTATGACAGACAATATGAAAATATACAGTTGCAGGGAACCTACAAATACCGCGTATTACGCAGAAAATTTTAAATCGGAAAAGTATTATACGGGATAATAATTTCTAAAAATTAACACAAGTGAAACTTATTTTAATTCTAACTTTCCAGTTCTACAGTTTTCTAAAAAATATTTTTCCCGAATAATTTTTCCGAAATTAAAATTTTCCGCGTAATTATATATCCTTCCAGAAAGTAACTTTCCAGATTTTTATTTTCCTGAGTAATACTTTTCCTACCATAATACTCTACTGTTTATTATCATTTTTATGAAATACATTTATTTCGCATATTTATATAGGGTATTTCATAAAGAACGCAGTTTTTAATTTTGCCATAAACTAATTTAATTTTAAAAGAAATTAGGTACCCTATATATATCTATTTGCATGTAACGTTGTCATTCGAATATTCCTTATGTGCTCGTATAATAACACAAAGAAAATGATATGAATTTATTTATATATTGATACGTAATGCCGTAAAAGCATACGCATATAAATCAAACTTATTTTCAATGTGCCTACGCCCTACACTTTAAACATTTTGAAAGGACTGAAATCTGTAATGTGTAAGATTCACAAACCGTATAACAACATATCTACCGTCCGAATCTTCACTACGTCATCCGCATGTACATATTCCTCAAGGTGCCGTTTTATTTTTATTATTATTCGTGAATTCAGAGACAATATTGCTAATTGCTCTCTTTGTTGTTCGCCGATGAGTGATGCCGACGATCAGGGGCGGACTGGCCAGGGTGTGCTAGTGTGCTGTAGCACACCGGGCCAGTTCAATATGTCAATATAATAGGTAGGTAATTGATTATTTCTAATAAAAAAATTGAATATTAACATAAGTTTTATTTTGTTCGTGGACCTATTATTACGTTTTTTTGTTTTGCACTGATTAAAATTTTAGGAATATCATTTATTCACTATTGTAATCGTAATAAGGTAAATTGTGTTTTTCAAAGATCCAAGACCAGTGGTGTATTTATATAATCAATCGATAAATAGGTCGGTATGAAATGAGTTTGAGCCGTTTATAATATTGTGGAATACTGGGCCGCATGCCTCCCAGTCCGCCCCTGCCGGCGATATACATAATACATAATATAATATACAAATAATATAAATAATATTAATATTATACATATAATATAAATATACATATCTAATACATAATATAGTAAACAATACATTACGAAATAAACTTAAAAATGTATAACAAATAAAATATTTGTAATTAATTTACCCGATTTTCAAATATATTTTACAGCTATTTCGACATGGAGATAGAGCTCCAATATTCCAGTACAATACAGATCCGTTGAAAAATGCTTTTCCGGAAGGAAAAGGTGAATTAACAAAGGTATAAATAAATTGATTCAACAAGTACATTTTTTTTAAAATATTTATTTTACATTCATCAACTATCAAATTCACTTTTTTTTTGTATCATGACCAGTCATGATTTGCCATGTTATATTTTGTTGACCTATATAGTATGTAGCGGCGTGGCACACACCTTATACACTCGGTATAATTGCGACACTGGATGTCTGCGTGTCAAGCTACACTATAATATATTATGCTTATCGAAATTTGTTGCAATTGTTTTCCCTTAAACCTTGTTACCTAATTTACAGAAAGGAAAACAACATATGTACAAAAAAGGACAAATGTTTCGAAGCATTTACAATAATCGTGGTTTCTTAAGCGACATGTACTTGGATGATGAAATTTTAGTCAAAACCACTCGCATGGGGCGTACGTATATGTCAGCGGCAATGCTATTGACTGGAATGTATCCGCCAAGGTCTTATCAAAGATGGTCCGACTTCGAGACAATATGGCAGCCTATTCCGATTTACAGTGATTCACCAGATCACACACCAGTATGTATACTCATTACTTACTGACTTACTGTATAAGTATCAACTTGCATCGAACATTAGTCATTACACGTATACACACTATTTGCAATAGCGTACTGTCGTCATAGCAAATCGTTTTTCCCGACTTCTAAATCTAACCAAATTATATAAATATATCAATTGGATGATTATACGTATATTCAATTTAACACAATACAAGTATATATTACAAAATATACAAAAAAATCCACAGGATATCTTACGTTTTTTCGTACAACTTGTGTTATCAAATAGAATCAAAAACGTATCTTATGCAATTATGTAGCTTTATGGAGTTTGAACCTCATTTAGGTTTAGCAATTTATCTTTATTTAATTTTTACAAAACTAATTGCGCCTAATTGCACCATAAAACATAATTTGATTTGAGTTTTATGATAGCTATACACAATTTTGTATTTCGGCGTGACGCCTGTATTAGAAAATTGTAAAAATCGTGTTGCACCTCCGTTCGATTTCAATTTCAACGTATGTACCTACCTACTATATTTTTGGACGCAAGCAACATGGAAAAAAATCCCCTTCAGGTTCCATAAAGTAAATATGGTAGATGTATATTATAATAACATTAGGTATGTCATTTTTAACAGTTACTTGACATGCAAGGAAAATGTCCATTGCTCGATTCCACCAAAAGAAGGCTGTTTTCTCGATTTACCACGAACAAAAACATAACTGAGCCATTACTGACGTACTTGTCCGAAAAGTGCGGGCAACTTATCACCGAAATAGACTTAAGATATTTATACGATCTATTTGTGTGTCAGGTTAGCGATTATTTTATAAATAAACTTCATTGTTATAAACAAGATGTGTGTAGTAGCATTGCACTGCATAGCAATGTGCATTGTACTTACATAATAACCGATTACTTTTATTATTCCCGAAGATGTCTGATGGCTTACCACTACCGGAATGGATCAAACCTAGTCATATTGCAACAATGAAATCAATAGTTATGAAAAAAGAAAATTTAGACATTTTTTTTGGAAATCCGACACTCCAAAAACTTCTTATGGGTAAATCAAATATTTTATTATGACTGACTAGGATATTAGGTAGGTACTAACTATAAAATATGAATTATTTTAAAAATAATTATTAATAATATTATGACTAAAACACATAGAATCATAAATTCTATACCTAATCAAATATCTAAGGAAAAGTGAACTTCGATTACCTACCTATATTTTCGTTGAAGACAAAGAAATTGTGTAGGAGTAGGATATTAAATCATGTTAAAATATCAACAATAAAACATTATTATTACTGGAACTGATATGCTTTAAGTCAAAATTATCTATACTTGTTTTTGATTAGTTTTGATATTGAGTATTATTAGAGAATACATTTTATTTTAATTTTATTTCGTAGGACCTATGTTGAAAGAAATTGGGTTAGCTATGGAATTACATTCAAACGGTTCTAATCATAATATAACAAGAAAAATGAATCTTTATTCTGGCCATGATATTAGTATATCAATGACAATGAGTTTTCTAGGCAATATTATTGATTTGTCCGATTTCGGGGCTTCATTACATTTGCATTTATATACTGACGAAACGATTGGATACAATGTTAAGGTGAGTTTGCATTATTTTTAAATTGCTTTAATAAAAAAAAAATATCAAATTAAATGTTGAGTATCACAATATTCAATTTATTATGCGATAGGTATTATAGTGATGGCGAGAAATATATTTTTTCACTTTTAGGTAGTCTATTATAAACGATGGGACGATGAAAAAGGAGAAGAATTTCCCATATCTAATTGTGGTAGTCCTTGTAGAATTGAGGATTTTATAAAACTTTTAGAAAACAGTTTCTCTGGAGAATGGGAAGAAGAGTGTCAGAAATCGGAAATATAAAAATACACACATTTATTGTTTATATTTGTTTACTTTGATTTTTGTAATCTGTAATGTGATTATATTAAAATATATTTTATGTACATCCTTTTTTTTCAAAATGAAAATAATTTAATAGTATATCCAAGTACCTAAATGGAATTAAAATTATATAAATATTACATATTTGTATAATAAAATAAATGTTTTGTAATATATAATATATATATTATATATTCGATAAATATAGATTTTTTTTTATTAAAAAAAAAAAAAAAAAAAAATTATATATTAATTCTACTTATATGTTAAATCATATTAGATGTTTATAAATTATGAATATATGGCAACGGCCAACGATATAAAAAAAAATCAATTAAAATCAATTAAAGAATTGTAATAAAAAGTTGGACTGGATGAACTAATACACAAAATTACGAAATGGCACAAGAATTTTTCAATATATTCCGTTGATATTAGATTATTAACTATTCAACTGTAATTATATAACTTCTATTGAATTATTGAGATTTGTTTTAACTACGCAAAATTAGTAATTACTGGTTTAAAAAAGCAATGTTTTCAATCATTCTGTATATATGATAAACATTATACAGCATGAAGTCCAGGGGTACTCAAAATGTGAAATACAATAATGAAAACTTAAATGCAAAACATGAGAACCCCTTGATTTTACTATTAATAAAATACTACATAAAGCAGCAGCCACCAATAAAATTCCAAAGTGCCTCATTTACTATTTAGTTAGGCAAAGAACAAATTTTAAACAAGAAAATAAAAAAATATTTCCCAATACAAACAATTTTGAGACACAATCCAGGCAACATTGCACTTTATTGATTACCAGGGTCAGTCCACGGGGACGAAAATAGCTAAGATAGTAGTATTACAGTAGTAATTATAGCTCAGTTCATGTCGAGAGAAGTTCACGTTCGTAAAAAAGCTTTTTCCTAATACAAAATGGAAGCACCTCTTATGTTTGAAGTGTTAATGTACCTTAATTCCTATTACTTCGGCATGTTCTCTATGTTTGAATTTTCACTTATATGTGCCAAATCAATAGATGGTGCTCAAAAGAAAATATTTTATTTGGATGAACTCGCAACTAACATGACGGTATTTGTGTTCCTCTGTCTAATAGAAGTGTTCCGTACATTTTTATCTCGCCGAAACAATGCGGCCGACAAAGCAATATGTGTCGTCCTGTCACTCATTCTCACCGTGCCATCGGCAATAGGAGTGTTGTATTTTTTGTTGTGGCAGAAAAGGACTTTCCGGCTGGAAAATATTCTAGGATGTATACAACTTGTGCTCCAAGCAACTCAGGTGTTCTTTGGTATTGTGTCATTATTGACATTCAAAAGCAGTGATTCAACAACTTGAAATTGTAATTTAAAAATAATTATTTGTTACTTTTTATTTATACATGAATACAAAGATATATTTAAATAATCATCAACTAAGCAATTACCTTTATTTATACCTTGAATGTTGTAAGAATGGGAACTTTTTTCGATTTTATACGTAAACTACAATATAAACGTACAAATAATGAAATGAAAACAAACACAATTCCAAAAGCAGCCATTACGCCCACAGGGTGATGATACCTTATGCACGATATTATGATTGATAGACCCTAAAAAATATAATTAAATATTTTTAGTGTATTCAAAAGTATACAAATAACATGGAAATACATTATGGTAAGTTTTAAAATATATTTGATGTTACCATAATCAACTTTTAGAAAACTGTGTACATCAATTTAAGAGAATGCCAATACATTATTTATGATTTCTGTCTTGCGCATGTAAGACACAAGAATTACACATTCAGAAAAATATTTATTAAAACAAAATGGAGTTAAATGAAGTTATTTTAGATTTTAATAGATTTTATCCAGGGGCCCATTAAGGAGGGGTTATATATGTGAAAAATACTTTTGAACGCCATTAAAAGAAATAGTATAGTTGTTAAATATGGAAATTTTTTGGAAAAATTAGAAGAGGGGAACCAAAGCTCATTAAAAATTTGTGAATAACATATAGGTAAACTATAAATGTATAAGCTATAAATATCTTATACACTCACATGGGGGCTAATAAATTAGATAGGGTATGTCAAAATGTTTTTTAAAAGGTGTACTCCATTTCTTTGCACTCACCATTCTCCTCTCAATAAAATCCTTATGTCCTAATAAAAAAATATTTTGAGGGGGTGTTTTCCTCCATAATTTTCCTCTCTTGTGTGTACCATTAAATTATATTTAAGGAATTTTAGTCTTTAGTGTAAATTAGATTTGCCCCTGTACATCAAACCTTAATGCGTCCCTAATCAAATCACAAAAGCATTCCATCTATTTAAATCTACATGAAAAAGTTTGGTCTAGAAATATCAAGCCCTTAAAAATATTATTCTCTTCATTTTTGTAATATATGATATTATTATAAAATCAATCAATCTATTGTGATCGTTACATGTAAATATCTGTTTATTATGATGCACATGACTGCACGAACAAGACAAAATAAACAGATAATACTCCGACATCCTCTTAGTGAAAATAAATAACCGTTTGTAAAATTTATATATTATATAAAATATATATAATGAAATAATCGTTATTTTACTTGTCTTATTGTCATTATTATAGTGAAAACAATTGGTCCAAACTTAGAAATAGTTTTGAATATGAATAGTTGTCCACATGCAGAACTCACTGATAAAATTACACAATCTGTTAAAAACTCTGGATACTAAAAAAAAATATGTGTTACTTGACGTATATTATAACAAAATCAATAATAAAATACTTCTTTTATGAATGTATATGTTTTTTTAAATGAGCCAACTTGGTAAAGTGATACAGACGTGAGAAGTGATGACAATAATGAATTAGCAAAAACCATTTGCATAGGAGTCACTTGGTACTGTGTAAAGATTTTCCCTTGCCATGTTGATGTGAAACTATCTGATGCTAAGTATATTACAAGCAACATAACTCCTGTCATGCAAGTTGTAATACCTGCACAAAAATAAAACAGAATAAACATTTCAGAATTTTGGTAGTTTTGAAGAAAAAAAAACCTTAAAATAAAAATATCATATATGTTATTTACCAGAATGTTTATTTTCTGTGAAGAATTGAAACACAGCCATACCGATCCAGATTCCAATTGCAGTGACATACTCGTAGTATTGATACTTTTTACCAGATATTAACTTTCCCATTAACATAACTGGAATGATTTTACAAGTTTTTGCCAACACCTTGTAATAATAATAATTAGTTAAATACAATGATAGAATTAACAGATTTCAGATTTATGCATACCTGTGTTGGGAAGCTGACATATTTGAGTGCTTCGTACTGACACCAAGAACTTATAATGTTGGACACAGTACAATAACTGTACTTATACAACGGTGGAGATTTCTTAGATTGTATGCCCTCATTCACGAATAAGACTATGGCGGACAAAATTGTAGATAGACCTCTATTCAAAAACACTAACATTTGTGAGTCATGAAATTTTGATGCATCGCTTGTACCGTAAGACTAGAAGAAAAAAACATTAAATAAATATAAAAAAATAAAATGATCACCATATTAATTTTTTACATTCAATTACCTCAGCCATCATTTTTTCTTGAATTACACCCCAAACTAAATAAGATGCTTGCAAACCTCCAAAACAGTACACAAACGTAATGAAGTCTTTTCTAAAATTAGCTGGTCCACTGGAAATGGGCGATAATGGTCGTTCAGATTCTAAATCGTGTTTATCTCCGAACAGCATTTTTAACATTTTACTTGTGAAACGGTCATCTGTTTAGCATTCAATAATTACTAAAATTGTTAGCTTATTATTTATACAATTTTGGCATTACATAAAATTTAAAAATTACTTTACCTCCTAAATCTTGTTGTTTTGAAAATTTGTAGAGCCAATATCCAGGGATAAGTATTAAGCAATATCCAAGACTATTATTAATAAAAGTACTAAAAGATGATGTATTTTTATTGAGACTGGACAACTTTGGTAATACATTTTGCATGATGATAATTGCAACAATCGATACTAAAATAGAAAACCTAGAAAGAAAAAAAATACAAAAATATTGGACAATTAATAACTTTTCTATAATGTCTTCTTTTTATAGATATACTTACATACCTCTATCGGCTCTATCCTCTGAATAATTAAAATGAAATTAATATACAACTAAATACTAATTACTAGGGCAGATATTTATATGCCTTAAAAACCTATCAAATATGTATGCAGTTATGCGCTAAAAATTACCAAAATATGCTCTAAAAAAAAAAAATTTTTAAAAAACCTAAGAAAATTCGAAAATTGTATTTTACTACTATTTTTAGTTATTACAGTTAATCTCAACAAAAATATTTTACATTATTTGTAATATTATAATTTAAAATTTTCAATATGTTGAATTTAAATATTTATTTTAATTTGATTTATTGAATGGCATTGTTCCACGATCCATGAAATAAACTGAAAAATGTATAGATTACATTATTTGTCATATCTCGTATTACTAATAAATTGAAAAACCATAAAAACCAAATTAATAATATTTTATCTAAAACATTGGTAATAAAGTTATCAATTCGCCTGTTGGTATTTATAAAATTATAAATTTTAAACAATTATTTTGTAATTATCGATTTTTTTTTAGTTGAAAATGACTTTAAAATGTACAAAATCCTAAAATATGCCTTAAAAATTCAAAAATGGCAAAATATGCAAAAATATGCAAAATAAAAGTTTGTTTATAGATAAAACACATATTGGTTAAACTAGCTATTTTTTTGACCAACCAATAACAATATGCAAAAGCATATAAATATCGGCCCTACTAATTACATATTTAATCTGAACTTTCACTACTAATGTAATAATATCTATAAAAAAAAATGTATATACATACCACAATTTCATACATGACAGAAACGCCATTGTGTATGTCAATTAGAGAAAACTAATTTATTATTATACTGGTAAATAGTTATTTTGCTTCATATTTGTTGATGTCAATTTGCAACCTTATTATATTTTTTTTATCTTTTAAATTCTTGATTTAATGCAGAACAGATCAAATAGTTAGCAACCAAGTTGCATTTAAAGTCAAAAATAAATAAGTACATTTTCTTAAATAATTATTATAAAATGAAAAATGTAATAAATAATAATATTATATACAGAAACACATAAGGCCCATATTATGGAATAAAGATAAAAGTAGATAACAGATTAAAGATAATATTATCAATGGTAAGTGGTAGTATCTCAAGGTTTATAGATAGTACTATCTATAAACCTTGGTAGTATCTATAGAAAATTATTCACTGGTGTACACATAAATGAAAATATTATCAAAAAATATTTAGATTAGATGTGTAAATTTGAAATGTTAGAAGAAATTGAAATTTCAATATCTTTGGTTAGTTAATTAGTTTATACAATTGTACCAAAATATGTATAAGGGCAAATGTAATAAAAGTCAAATGTCTTGTGTAAAAATCATATACTTTTTTTATCTACCTACACGTAGAATTTGAAAAATCAATGTTTTTCTAATTATGAATAGATTAGACTGAAATAAATTGTTTTCAACAAGTTCAGAAAAGAAAAATATTAATATTGTTAATACTCAAAATTGTATTTGCTGTAGGATTTCTGTTTACTGAAATTACAGCCATTATTAAAACAATTTACGGATCTACCCAGTACCCAATATACAATATTTTTGAAAAATAATATTAGCCCATTTTAAAAACTGCTGCTGCAACATTTTGACACAACAAAGTGGTACGGAACAAACCAAATCATAAAAATAATCGAGGGATTCCGTTAAAGTTTATAACAATATTATGAATTGACTAAAACAAAACCGATATTATCTATTTTTATACGGCCTGGTGAAATTTTAAAATGGCCTGCTTGAAACTTTGCACGCCCGAAAAAAAACTGAAATGACGCCCCTGCCGGGGTGTTGGACACTTGGACGTCCTTTTTCTAAATTCGCACTCTTCGGGTAGATTTTAAAAGATTATATTTTTAAAAAATATTACAATTTAAAATAATTATACATACGGGCTACGAGTTAGGTATACATGACTAAATACTCGTAATTTATAGACAAAGACGACAAACAATAACATTCAATTATGATTTGTGTTTTAGGCGTTTTAGCATATTTATCACACATTCAAAAGAACTCTTTTCCGAAATTTTATTTTTAAAAATTGAGTTAAACTGATATTAACGTTTAGAAAAGTTAAATATGTTCTTTCGTTATATAAAATATAGTTTCGTATTAAATTTTTATGAAAAATTAAAAATTATAGTGATAATTTTATGTACATATATATAATTGATATTTAATTTTTAATTTTTCACATATGACAATCGGTTTATAATAATAAAAATATAGTAATACAAATATTAATGATAAATAGACAACAATAAATTAACAGTAATAACTAATAAAGTAATAAATAATAAATAAATAACATAATACAATTTTGGATATGACAAATAAGTAATAACTATATAATAAAAACCTATTAATGAGGTCAGTCACTGCAGATGGTAGGTAATAGCCAGTAGGAAACATAAACTGTGGTCTGTGACACTCATTAAAATGGTATATCTAGGCTTATTATTATCCAATTAACTGCCTCCGTCCCAGCTTCGTGCGATCCCGCCTTCAAATGTTGTATTTTGACACGCTTCAACGATATGCCGGATTGTTTGTTCAGCTCCACACGAGCGAAGAAGAGATTGTTCCATTCCCCATTTATAGAATAAGCTTTTGCATCTGCTTTGTTCAGTTCTTGCCCTGTTCAAAGCTAACCAGATCATCCGCGGAAGGCTAAAACCGAGGACTCTTATTGTCTCTGGATTTTCGATTGAGGCGACTTCTCACACTCCCGAATCCATCCAGCGTGTTCTCCATGTTTGCGGCAAAGCTTTGCTTCTATCGGAAATGCTATAGGTCCCATATTGGGTGTGTCGACTTAAGCCTCTTTTGGGGATGTGTAACAATATCACCGTGCAATGGGAGTTTTGTGTTTCTTTTTTATCTTATCCACTGTACGTTCTACATCATGTGGTTTATATCATAAAGTTAAAAATAAAAATTTAAATTAACACGTTTTTTGTAGTCGATGTATTTTGCATACTGTATATTATAATATGTATAGGTAGATTAATAATCGCTTTTACATTTTCGGTTTACTATATTGACATATTGTTGTACTTGTTAAAATGTTAATAAAATATTTTAGGTTAATAAAACCTACATATTATAATAATATAAACTAAATAGATAAGTACACTGCGGTTTATAGTTAAGTTCCTATATGTATATCTATGATCTATCCAACAATAATAACTGTGTAAGTAGGCATTACAATATATATGTATATCATATACATTTATTGATGACTAATATAATGAATATTGATTCGTTATTAGTCATCAGTTTATCGATAAAATATCCATTTATTGTTTACGAACTAGAAAATTATGTACAGGTACATTTGTTTTTGTAATATATATATATTATATATAATATTTATATACATAGATATTGCGCATGATGTAATACCAATGTGGCAATATGTGTACGCGCGCGCGCGTTAAATTTAACAATTTTAACTGAAATAATAAAGTAACGTAATAGTCATCGATCACAGAAAAAACTATGAGCAAAAAATAAATCGTACCTACATTATCACTATACACGCATGCACACATAAATATATATATTATATATATGTGTGTGTGTGTGTGTGTGTGTGTATATATATATATATATATATATATATATATATATAAATTAAACGTAATAAATTTAAAAACGTTTAAAATATACAGATTTAAAAAATAATATTTTATATCAATATACATATATTAAATAATACTAATAATACGTGCCATAACATTGTTTTTAAAAAATTTAATTCACTATGTACACCAAATTTCTTCTCTGTTTTTAATTTTTTTTAAATTCTGTGTCTTTTTATAGTAATATTGTAAATTTCTCTATACATAGTTTTGTTCCTTTTCATTTTTCATTGTGTCGTTGTATATTTCTTTTTCGCTTAATACCCGATGAATAATCTTTGGCTTGCTTCTGTAAGCTATATTTAATATAATTAAATATATATGTTTATTTAATTATTATTATATAATACACGAATATTTTAAAATAAAAATTTCGACCTTTTACTTTCCCAACAATTCTTGTCCATTGATTTACATTTGAAATACTTAAGTTGGTTTTTTTAAACTATTGTCGATAGCAATTTTAAAAATTAAAAATAGTTTTTGTATTTATTTTTAATATTGTATATTTTCCCTGTAAAACTGCTTGTCGACGCCCGGCGAGAATATACGGCATCTATCATAATAATATATATATATGATTATAGCAGTATTCATGATCAATAATATTAATAATTTATAAATTATCGGGAGTCTCCCGATTCCGTTTTAATATTATTCCTGCAGTAACGCTGTCTATGTGACTATCGACCAACTCATATATTTCGTATAACGTAACATCATATAAGTATAGGTATAGAAAATAAATAATTTAGTATTACAATCTTGAATTAGCACGAAACTTAAATAAAATTCAAAGGATCTAAAGTATTTGTATATAAATAGTTGATAATTCCGTGGGATATTTATCGAAAAATATCAATAAAACTTGTGTACGCGCACTAAAACCGTCTCCTGGCGGCCCAACCCCTAAATCGAATATTAAAAACATCGGTAATAAACGTTTTATTATTTATTCGATAAATGATAGATATATATAAGCTATATAGATTCTAGACAATACTATACATAATATATAATATACGCAATTAGAACTTTAAATTACGACTAAACTGAAACGTATATAGACAATATAACAAGATAACACAAATTGCAAAATCGATTTATTGATAAAATTAATTTTTTTAAATCTATTAATTCCTGTACAAATACCTACACAATTTAATGCATATTGTATATTTATATCATGGAATCACATTTACTAAAGTTAACCCACAAGGGCGGATTTAAGGAAGGAGTAATACTTCGAGGAAATGCCCCTGTTATATACCATATGAGTGGCGTAATTACGGGGTGGCAAGGTCATGGAGACTTGGAGGAGAGCCCAGATGGGCTGTGGTAAATACAATTTGTATATACAAAAATTTTGATTTTTTTTTTTTTCACGTCAATCTGTTATAGAGACTAAAACGTAAATATAATAATAATAATTAAATATTGAAATAGTACTTAAATTGTTATTAATTTAGTATGTGAATAATGTATAATAGAACTTAAATTTTGTAAAATGAATTGATAAGTTTTTGTACAGCGAAAATAATATACAATAAATAAATTTACAGTTACGCCACTGCAGTATACCGCGTATAATGTATACGGAGAGAGTATCGAACGATTTGGCTGCCAACTGTTTATAAAATATTATTATTTCGTTATTTATATATCATATTATAATATGTAATGGCTAATTGTTATTTTTATATATCTTTATACGAATGGCGCCACATACAGAGATGGCAGAAAAACTTCCAGTCGTACACCGCTTCGGCTCTGCGGATCATCAGGTCGGGATTGTCGCTGAGTGGCAGCACGGCCGACACGAAAAGATCGACGGCTTCGGCCGAACGCCCGACACCAGCCAGCACGTCCACTCTGCACAGTGTTTTCAAACCGGCCAACCGACACCGTTCGCCGAAAGTGTTCCCGACGTACTCGAGACGTGCCACGGCCGTCCGAAAACGTCCCTGCCGCGCCTGCCACGGGTCCCCGCAACAGTCCCTGCGGCCGTCCCGTCGACCGCGGCGGTCCTCGACGACAACCGATCGTTGCTGCAAACGCAGAGTTTCGTCGAATTTCGCCGCGGTCGCCGTCAAGTCCGTGTCCGACAAGCTCTTCCGAACCGGTCGCTGCCGCTTCGAACGCGTTTTCCTACCGCTGCCGAAGCGGCGGTCAGCTGCCGCCCAGAGCACGTCGCAATTCCGTTCCGCAGCAGCAACAGCAGTGGTACTTTTCGTCGTTTTGCTGAGCAAACCGAAAACATTTTTTTTCCTCCGTTTTTCCATTGAATCGCCGGCGCAGAAACCGTCGTCGTCGTCGTCGTCGTCGTCGAACCGTCGAATTTTCGTTGTAGATTTCGAAAGATAATAATAGTAATAGTTGTTACTGTTGTTGCTGCTGCTGCTGCTGTTGCTGCTGCTGCTGCTGCTGCTGCTGCAGTAGTCATCGCGGTACTCGTCGTCCGCCGCCGCCGCCGCCGCCGCCGCCATTATTTTCTCGTAATGACTACAGCAACAGCACGGATCTCTTTTCTCGCAAGACCCGTACTTGATAGCGGTCGCGGTCGTGTTTTCGGGGAGGAAATCGCTGGTGTTGCAGGCCGCCGCCGTTTCAGCGTCATTAAAACGCTCCCTACGCCTAACAACGTCGTGCAGACAACGCGACCACTTGTGCCACGTGTGCGCGGTTTTGTCCACGTGTTTCGAGTGATCGTCCAACGAGCGTGGATCGAACTCGTTCTGATTGGCTCGGAACGCGTTCTTCAAAAAACATTTCAACTTATTCGACGATCCGAATTTAATCGTCGTCGTACGCTGTTCCGCGACGCTTGCACCACCGCTCCCGTGCACGTCCCGCTTCTTATCCTTCAACGACTCGACGAGTTTTTTGACTTTTTCTTCCATCTGGTGTACCACTTGGACGTCCAGCAAATATTCGAACGCGCTGTTGTTGTCGCAACAACTCATCGCGTCCGAATTTTCCTCGCTAGTATCGGCCGCCGCGTCCGACTTGTTGCGTTTTTCGATTTTTTCTACCGAGTGCACCCGTTCATCACATTCCCACGGATCTTCCGACTCGCACGGCCGTAAACGTTTTTTTCTTTTCACTCGATTACTCACGTAGTGTTTGTAGAATGAAAATTTGTTAGCCGTTTTTTTCTGACCCCGTTCGTTCCCTTCGACGTCGGCGGCGGCGACCGTAGTGTTTGCCGCGGTTTTTTTTAAACAATTTTCATGCGCTTTCCAATCGACGTTACTATCCGAAACTTCTGAAAACCACTGGACGACTGTGCCGTCTTCGCGTTTACTTTTCTTCGGCTGCACACGATCATTGCCGTCGACGACGCATTCTTCGTTTCCAACTTCTTTTGAAACGACGACACTATTGTCTAGAGTGCAGATGATTTTCCGTTCGGAATCGACGTTTGTTCTTTCTGGAAACAACGGCGTCTGCCGTACGTCCGAGCCGTTAATTTCCGAACCGGACTCTACGCTATTATTGTTTACTCGTTCTCGCGTTTCGTTCACTTCCCAACATTCGAAACACAATCGAATGAGTTCTTTTTGATAATTTTCCCAGCCGTCTAACGATAAAAGCTGCGATTTTTTTTCTCTCGCCGTACAACCTTCTGTTTCAAATGGGACCGCGTCGTTTTTATTTTGTGCGTCATCGTCATCAATCGTATGAATGCGACCATTTTTCAACTCGGTCGAGTTTCCGTCACACTTTTCCATGCTAAAACGTATAATCTGAGCAAATATATATATTAAAAATATGACGATAGCATAGCGCGTACATCGACTTAAAACGAATATTGTACGTTTCGTAAGACGAAATTAATTTATTCGGAAAACATTTTACGGCCCGGGTGCTATTTCTTTCTCAACGATTCGCCGTTATTCCTACACAAATTTGCTTACCTCCGCGTTTTGAAAATTTCCAAAATTATTCCCGTGGAACTTCCAATTTTCGTCCAATTCCCAATTATTGTAATCAGACTTTGACTTACTACATAGTTTTGTTTTCAGTGCTTTAATCGACTCATTTGACGTTTGTGGACGTACATTACGCGCTTTTCCTTTTACTAGTTTATTGCCGAACGCAACGGACTCGTTGTTGTTGTTGGACTCGAACTGTTTTATTTTTTCGAAAAAGCTACGTTGATTGTGTTTGCTATCAATACACACACCCGTAGAACGTTCAAATTCTGCGTGTTTGTTTATCATTGGCGTTTTCTTCGATACCGCAGGGTCTATAATCAACTTATTAGAATTATTGTTTACAATAATTTCTGCGTCGTTTTTACGTTTTCCCGCAATATTCTGATGTGTTATCTTACTTATTTGATGGTCACTAAACGATTCGAATCTTTTGATTTTTTCTAGAAAATTGTTTTTCGTATTATTCGCAGACGATGCAATTATATCCGTAACAAATACTGAACACGATTCGTTCTTTTTTGTTTTATTCTCATCTTTCATCGAAGTTTCTAATGAACTTTCTAAAATTAAACGCCTCCGATTCAACTGTTTGGTCAATTGCGGGTCCATTTTAAGTTATTATTACGGTTGCAATGATTATAGAATTCCCGTATCATCTGAAACCAATAATTGAATAGGTATATATTATACTTTAATACTTTTTTTTGTCTACGCGTGATTCAATCCCGAATTCAGTATTCTAAAAAAATGATACGTTACTTATTTTATTACATATATAGTTGCAATATATTTTAAAGCGATAGTATAATTATATAATGCTACTTTTTTTTTTTTCTTTTTTCGTAATAAAAAAAAATGTTATGTATTAAAACCAGCTTATTTTTGACAAAGACCAATTATTACGAAAGCTGCATTTTAATTCTTTATTACAATTAAAATATAGGCATAATATATTACGCGTATATATTATAGAGTAATATTATAAAAAGTCAATCTCTATAATTAGTATAAATATATTTATATTATAGTTTTTTGTAAATATGTTACTAATGAAAATATAGGTGACCTCGTGAATTGTGATATAATTTTCTATTTTCAATAATAATAATAATAAAAAATAATCTTCGAAATTTTTTTTAAACATTAATTCTACATTAAATATTCCCTACAACAATCAATTCTCAAATACCCGAAAAATCGTAAAGAATTATTTTTAACGTTACTACAAATCTTTTTTAAATTAAAGTAATATAATATAGATATAACATTCAGTAATCAAAACTCTGCGTAATATAAAACTGTAGTACAGTATAACGTATACGGTATAAAGACAAGAATCCGTACTCTTATGTACTTCATTAATGTAAGTATAGTGTAATAGTTTGTCTGATTTGCTATTTGAGTAAACGCGCGCGTATAAATAAACTATATGAATATCTTTAGAACGGATAAAACACATATATGCTTTATGATATACTCACTTTTTAGGTAATTTAATCTTCCGTATAATTGCGTATGCGGTTTATTATTGACTGTTCCGCAGACGTAGGTATACATATATGTATATAGTTTAATTTTAAAATAAAAGGATTTCGTTCTACGTAAGAAACGTATTTTTTTAATTATTTAATAATTAACACTTATACAGACTGTATATGACGCAAAATTACTAGAAGTAATATATTATATTATAAGGTGTAAGTATAAAAGTAATACTTTATATGCCTACATGTACGAGAAGCACAATACAGGTGGTGCTCGCGTTTCTAATGTCTGATCGACTGTTGCCGCCAAGCGTGTTATATATAAACCGATCACAGTACCGTATTTAAACGCGTCTTTGGTATTATTATTATTATTATTAATTATTATATTACACATAGTACCGTGTATTGTTTATTTATCGATTGAATTCCATAGCTAACGGACTATTGCAGCACAATATATGCGTACTGTAAAACCTTTCACATTGAATTCAATCGTTTGTCTTTTGTTATTTCTGTACATTATGCGCGAGCGTTCTTTGCCGTTTAATCCGTAAAAACCACACGCGATACGCTATAATAATAAATATTTCGTTATTGCTATACCGTATAGTATATAGGTTCAATTATTTTTAAACGCGATAACGCGATTTATTTATTATGATCGCTATTGTTATTATGTTTTTGCTCGTACGCGTTTATAAATGACTTACTAGGTATTCGTACGAACGATTTTACCGACATTTTATATTATTATTATTAGTATATAGGTACTTATAAGTATACTTAAGCCTTGTCGATTACTTCGGGCAAATTTACTCGCTGTTTGTCGACGCACACAGGGCCGTGCGTAATATTAGTATAAAAACTCGTTCAGTCTCGCACGCATTGCCTACGCGCCGAATCGTGCGCGTGATATTTGAACACAAGTCACAATTATTTTGTTTCTAGAAGTCATCTGTTGTTCTACTCTTATTGTTACGTCCGAGTCATAATTTTGAAACAGTGAAGCGGAATCGCGATAATATTATTGATTTTTTTCAACGAAAAATGACCGCTTAATTACCGCGTTAACTATACATAGCCTCCGACGTCTTAACACTACTTACTACCCACTATATAAGTTAGAATCACTGTAGTCGCACACCAGCGATTTTACCAGCCTTGTCGATTGCACAGAGTGATTTTACACGCCAGAATAGCGAAAAATCTGTATAAAGGTATAAACGTGTCGTAAAGATGAGCCTTTGATCGCCGTTCCGCAATTTTTTTTCTCGACAAAAAAAAAAAAAAAAGGTAACGAGCCGTAGTGGGGGGTGTTGTGGATATCGCTTAAGTGAAAATTACTTGGATAAAGATTTTAGAGTTTCGTTTTTATTTTAAATTTGAAAGTAATGATAAGTCATTGCATTCGATAAAACGATTCTGAACGGAACTTACTTTTCCCGTAAATATAGTTTGAAGTTACATATTTTGGTGAAAATTTCAGGTTTCTATATGACTATTAGTTTCAAAATTACGAAGAAATAAACAACAATCGATCCAGACGAAATTGCATTTTTGACGTTTTTGTGTTGTACTTTTAGGTGCTTTTGAGAAATTCGAAAAATGACCTCTCTAATAAGTACCAACTAGATGCGAATTGCTGCCGGAAACAAACTGTGACGGAACAGATCGGAGCACTCTTCTGGTCGAAAATCTGTAGGTACACGGGATAGAAAAAAAAATTTTTTTTTTTAGATTCCGCTCAGAATCTAAAACGGGAGAAACCGCGTTGAAATATTTTTGAGAAAAAAAGAAGCGGTCCTCCTCGCCCACTTCGATTATTCGTTGAACGTATATGCGCACAATATTAACAATATTGTAACGCGTTAATTTTTTTTCTCTTTTGAGCGACGCGCATAAAACGCTGCAGAGTGATGGTTAAGGAATGAGAGTGAAAGGAATAACAACACACGCATTTATTCCTTTTAAATGGCCAGCAGTCGTACTCGGTGCGTAGGTATACACTGCGCCGCGACTTCCAGGTTCAAGCGTTGTATTTATTTGCCCCCACCCCTCCGCATCGCTGTTGAGCGGGAAAGGCATTTCTTTTTTTTTTAAACGTAAATCTAATTCGTGCGGTGTATTTTCGGATATTCGACAGCGTTTTAAACGACAAAACAGTATACACGTCATCATATTATTATAATCGCTATATCGTATACCTAGAGAGAAACAACTTTTATTTAAAGTGAGCTGCCCACCAAGCGGGTTGCCAAAAGACACAGCATACTAATCAATATTAAAATACATAAGACACTTTTAAATTTACAATACAAATAAACATTACAATATAAGAAATATAAGTATAATTTAAGTTATAATATAAATATACAAAATAAGTTACAATATAAGTGGTTAAACGCTATTAGTAGTAGAAAAACAGAGAAAACATTATTATTAAAACTTATTACTACGAGTACAAATGGTAATTTATGATGTATATTGAGTCTTTCAAAATAGATACGCATATTTTGACAAGATCATCAGTAGCGATATGTTATATGATCGGAAGAATGATTTTAAGAATCCCGAGGCTGTACCTCGGGCTCCAAACCAAACCTATAGTTAAATTTGATCAATATCTCGCGTGACCACCTATCCCGTTCCGTGACGATCGCCGCGTAAAATTAATAATATTATAATTATTATGTTATATTATAACCGCGCCAAGTGTTCTAATTGAAATCGTAAACATTTTTCCAACTAAAACGCTGAAACGTACGGAGGGGATGAATTCTCGTCGTTATTCTCATTTTTTCCCCACTCCGCCGCCGGAGAACAGCGCAACAATATTTCGGTTTGCGTGTAATATGTGTACAAACTCGTCATCGCGTATACGGACATACACACCGCACCGACGACGACGAGAGGGTAGCCGGCAAGACGGGATATAGAAACGTGGTGGTGGCCCGGGACGACTCTTCCATTCCTCCCAATCCTCCCAACACCACACCCGTTGAACGCTGCTGGCTGCGAGTGACGAAGAAGAGATTCGACGTCAGAGTGCAGCGCACACACACACACACACACACACACCGGTTTTCGTATCGTTACGGGACGACGCGAGAGGTTCGGGAGGGTCCAGAGACGGGCGCCGGAATAAGAGTCGATTGGTCGCCCGACAGAGGGAGCCACACGCCGCGCACTTACCGCCGCAATCCATACGTCCCGCGCGCGCGTACCTACCGCACCGCGTACTGCTGCTACGCTGTTGTACCTCCTGCCGAGTTGTGTGTTCGTACGGCGGAATGGCTCGCGTTCATAACGTTCTATTGTCTCGCGAAATACAAATATCACCGGGGTTGAAAAATTGGGGGAAAAAAAATGTTATTAGACGGAGCTGTGGCACTCATTCCGCAAGACACTGAGAAATATGTCTTGTAAGTTGGAGGAGGGCGGCTCAGATCTCCGTCATAATTTTCAAAAAAAAAAAAAAATTCTTTTTTTCTCTCACAAACTATGTCCACAAACGATTATAATACAAACGATCGGTTCTGTCCGGCGGAGCTTGTATATTTATTCGAAACGATCGTTATTGCGTTTTGTTTGTGCGCGATAAAACTATTTAAAAACAGACAATAACTCCGTCTCCCCTACAATGTTATATTATTATTATTCAAGAACCGATGCGAACTGTCTTTGCGTTTTTTTTTTTCGTATATAAAATACATAATATATAGGTATACTTGATTTTCGTTGCGTTTCGCGCCGACGAGAAAACGTCGTTTGGAACCGACCGAGATTTCGGCGAGAGAGAGAGATTCGTCAACAAAAACTGAACAAGAACTGTGTAAATAATAATAATTCGGAGGAGGAACACGAGTAGTAGCTATATGACGAGCTACTATAGGGAAACTAAACGAGATAAACGATATCGGCTTAGTACAATCATTGATTAAATATATTATATTAATATATTGTATATTTAATCAATGGTACAATATAATTTAATAGTCCGCGCGTCGTCAGAACTCGGGTGTGTTATTATAATACACGTCGCATTGTTACGACTGCTGGCGACTACGGCGAACCTAAATATCGTCCGTCTCTTTCGGGCAGTTGTATAGGCGGCAGTGCGGTTCCCGTACTATTTAGGCTCGCGCGCGCACACACACACACACACACACACACATTACACACGCACACAGCACTACGGCGGCGCATTATTATACGCGGTCGGCACTACTCACTCGTTACCGAGACCGTGTCCGGGACGGTCGTACGGCGGCCGCGTCTCTCGTTCTCGCCGTGTGTTTACACGTCGCGTCACACCGAACGCGCCGGCGCCCGCGCGAACTGCACACGCTATCACGTTCTCGTTCCGTCTCTGTCTCCGCGTGCGCGTTTCTCTTTCTCTTTCGTTTTTTTTTATCACACAACAATAATAACACGCAACGCGCGAACAAATTTCGAGTTCACAATACACACACACACGCGACTGTGTCTGGTCGACACGTCGGTCTTCTCGGGGCGTTCTTATCCAAACGCGTTTTAAATTTATTCGCGCTTTCTCCGTTTAAATTTTTCTCCGTTATTGCAATCGTTATCGGTCGTCGTCGGTTTTCATTATCGCGCGCGCGCACACGGTACGCGTGCGCGGCGTTATCGCGTCGTCGTCGTATCCTCCTCGTCCGTAGGAAAAAAACAAAAACGATACGAAATAAACACGAATATCCGTTGTTTTTCGCCCCGAGTCGTATTGCCGCCGCCGCCGCCGCCGTCGTCGTCGTTAGGCACTGCTGCACATTGTTCGCGACGAGCCGACACACGTCCTTGACTCGATTATTAAGCGCACGCACACAGTGCACCCTCCGTACACGCGTACGCACCGCGTCGTCGCGATCGCGATATTGCCGTGCGCATCATTGTCCTCGTCGTCAGCTGCCGGACACGTAAAACGTGTTGTGCGCGCGTGCCGCACCGTCCGGAATCGCCGTCTCCGTGTAACGGTACTGTGTCGAGTGATAACCGCCGGTACACGGAGCGGCCCCGCAGAGTGCTGCAGGACGATGGGTCTGGCGATAAACGTTCTGGTGCATGTGCGCGTCGACGACACGTGAACGCGTGTCCGCAGTGTTGTACGAGTGTGGCCCAGTGTTTGGCGGCGGCGGTGCCGCTCGTTTGATGCGTTGATAATTGTGGCCGACAAACCATGGCCGTCTCGCAGATCCAGCAGGTCAAGTTGTTCACGTATTCGGTGGTCGAGCGCAAAGACGAGATCGAAGAGGTAAGCGCAGCAGCCGCCGCCGCTGTTATGCTGCTGCTGCTGCTGCTGCTGCTGCTGCTGCTGCTCTGAAGCGACAACGGCGGACGGCCGTCGACGACATTCGCTCTCGCGCCGTACCCGCACGCACCGTCGTACTTGTAATGTCGTGCCGTGTGTGTGTGTGTATGATCCGCACGTCGTCGTCGTAATACTATTATACGTCGTGTGCGCGAGCCGTATGCGTCGACCGTTGTCGTCGTCGTCGTCGTCATCAGCTCTTCGAGTGTTTATTTTGTTTTCTCCCTTAGAAATACGAACGGTGCTATCAAACGCTCCAGACCCTTACGACTGGGCTCAACGATCGCGAGTACCACGACGCTCTCACCAGTCACATCAGCAAGGACAAGAGCCAAGAGGAAGTCATCAGCTTAGGGCTGCTGACCGCCGTGCTCCTGGATTCGAAAAATGCCGACAAAGTACGTGCGCGACCCTTGACTGTTAGCTTTGCGCAATCGCCGCGTATACACGGACCGATTGTCTATAATATGACGTGTGCGTGTTGTATATAAACGTTCGTTCTTGTGGTATTGCGCTCCTTTCGATCAACGCATTACACGACTAAACTGATGTTTGCGTCGCGAGCAAACGGTTCCGGATTTTCTTTATCCCCGTTTTGATTTTTGTTCTTTAGAAGAATTTCGTAGTGTTTTACACCATTGGTCTTCCATTTTCATCCGATAACGTAATGTTTACCTTCCCTATTTGTTTTTTAAAATCGAACATTCAGTGTGTTTTAAGAAAAACCGTACGACACGCTATTTGCTAGTAAGTAACGAGAAGACTATTTACTCGATACAATTTCCGTAGTACAAATATTTGTATTTGTATTCCGTAAAAATTATTAAAATCTTATTATTTACGCGTATATTCGCTTCGACAATTAAAATGTACCTATACGTAATTATTTTCGTTACATTATTTGTACTCCACGAATTTGTATGTCTTCAGTCGTCTCGTCTCGCACTCGAGTCGGAACTAAAATTGTAATTTAGTTTGTTCCATAAGTTTACAAGTAGAAAACAATTTTTTTTTTTTTAAATAATACAACGTTTTCTGTTCCTTAAGTATTTGTATTGTATTTTTTTTCCCCTTAACGTATGCACTTTTATTTCGACAGATATATAGAGATCTAACGTTATTGTCAAGAGATGGCCTTCAGAGTGTTACTCTTCATTTACAACAGTTCACGTTAGAGAAATGGAGTCGACTTTTGGATCCTCCTCGCAAACAGTTATTGTGGTTAGTCCGCGAAATGGTCCGCAATAATATCGCGGGCGTGGATAACCTTTGTTGGAACCTGATGCGAAATGCAGCAGGCGGTGATATTTCTCCAACTAATATTGCGCTCATTGAATATCTCCTCGATCTTTATGTAGACCAGAGGTACGTTACGGTATAATAGTACGATTCATTTTATTTATGAATGTTACATTGTTATTTTCAGAAAGTGGCTAGAGAGATTTCCTTGGTTGATAGCATCGGTCGTGTATTCGTTTTTACGTTTCATTGAAGATCATAATAATCTACTTCCTCTTCGTAATCGAGAAGTAACATTCACTATATCTTTACTGCGCGATAGATTCACAGATTGTTTGGTCATTGGCCGAGATCTAATCAGATTGTTACAAAATGTTTCACGTATACCAGAATTTGAAACATTGTGGAAAGACTTATTACACAATCCCCAATCATTATGTCCGAGTTTAACAAATGGTAATCATGATAGTTTATATTATTACCTAGTCCAACAGGTGTTAAAAATCAATGAATTCTGTACTTAGGTGTTATACAAATTTTGGAGACTAGGACATCTAGAAGATTTTTACAGTCGAGATTAACACCAGACATGGAACGTAAACTAGTATTCTTTACGTCTTCGGTTCGATTCGGCCATCACAAACGATACCAAGAGTGGTTCCAAAACAAAGTAAAGATTTTTTTTTTTTTTTGTATTTGTTCTTTTCCAAATTTAATTAAAATTGATTTCGGTTTTATTTTACAGTATTTGAATACACCTGAAGCACAATCTCTAAGAAGCGATTTGATTAGATTTATTGTTGGATTAATACATCCTACAAATGAGTTGTTGTGTTCTGATATTATACCTCGATGGGCTGTTATTGGTTGGCTTATTACCACGTGTACGTCGAATATAGCTTTAGCGAATGCCAAAATGGCTCTGTTTTACGACTGGGTTTGTTATGACCCAAAACATGACAACATTATGAATATTGGTAAGTAATTACTGAATAACTGTTTTGCAAATTAAACTCATTGTACTGAATGAACATTCGTTAAAATGTTCTATTAATCAAGAAAGTTTTATTAACATTTAAAAATAAATACGTAATAATATATTTTATATGATCAATTATAGTTTACGAAAACCATTTGTTTATTTTTGTCTACAGAACCAGCGATTTTAGTGATGCTCAACTCTTTACGTATACATCCAACTGTAACTGCAAGCTTGTTGGACTTTTTATGCCGAGTAATTACAGATTATTTTTTAGAACAATTTTTAACTTAAATAATTACAGTCGTTTACTACTGGTGTTCTCACAGTAAAATTATACTGACATACACATATTTATTGCAATTACTCAATACTTTTTTTTTTATTTCATCAGTTTGTTGTTATTACTGCATTATAACTATGTTGTTGTTAGTTCTTTTTTATATTATTATTCACCGACAGTAATATAATGAAATAAAATTGAATACCTACTATAGAATGTTTAAACAATAATGTAACATTCTCGCAGTTGCTTAAGGTAAATTAAATTATGAGAATTTAATCGAAGAACTATTTTTAAATAAAAAACGGTTGCAGACTTTATTTATGATAGAATTAATTTTGTTATTTATAAATTAATTAATTAATTTTGTTATATTTATTACTGTAGTTTATTTAAATTTTAAAAATGTTGACATAGAGTTGATCAACAGAATATTTTGGAAACGTATGACTACTGTATAAACTTAACAATGTGTTTTAAATTGTACATTTTATACAAATTCATATTTGTAGTGTGATTTTCTAATGATTGCTTCATTTGTTCATATTAAATTCAAAATATAAAATTAGTAAATTCAGTTTCCTACAGGTTTCTCGCTCACAAAAATTGTAATTTTAGCTCTTGTCTTAAAACTGTAAATTCAATCAAAGTATTATATTTAAAAATCTGTGTAGTGTCATTTTACTGTATTGCCCATTGGATAAACAAAAAATATGGGTATAGTGTCCTCCTCGATGATTGGCGGGGATTCAATCATTGAATTATAACAGAGGTATTCAAACTGTGTGTTGCGTGAGTTGGTGAAAGGAGCCGTGGCAAAAAAAAACCGGAAAATAAAATTAATGTAATAATGTAGCGATTTATTTGTAAATTGATTTATACAGTCGTTTGATAAATAAATAAATATTAATACATTATAATAATTTACATACATAATATAACCATTGTTTTTTTACCATTACTAATTTGGGAGCCGTCAAAATATTGTGAAGACAAAAAGGAGCCGTGGGATGAAAAAGTTTGAATACCTCTGAATTATAAGATAATCTTTTCACCTTCCATCACCAGAAAAAAAAAATCGTAATCGAATTTAGTGGCAACTTAATAGTATCGTGTGTGTGTGTTAAGACATTTAAATCATTTTGCGATTTAACAACTAACTTCAAAGTTGTATATACTATGGTTGGGGTGTTCATTAACCAAACGTTTAACCCAGCTTTGCTACTAAATTTAATTTAATTATCGTCCATAAAAACTTAAGAAACATAAATTCTTTTAATATTTTCAGATTATTCCTAATTTTTATCCAGCTCAATCTGAGCGAATACGCAATGGTATTTTTGTTTCATTGCGGCAAATCCTTGACAAAAGAGTGTTGGCATCTTTGGTTCCATTGTTTACAAATCCTCGAATAGATGGCGAACTTAGAGCCATGATTCAAAGTACTTTCCGTGAATTTTGTGATCCGCCTGCAGTTCAAGGTAATATTCATTTTTTATAGAAGAAAATTTACAAAAAAAAAAATGTAGCTCATAACTAAATATATTTCTGCTGATTTCAGGTGATCCTATTAAAAATGATGATATAATGGATAATATGCTTATATCACTTAAAGATGAATTGGTGTCAGAATCTGAAGACATATCATTTAGTGATGAAGAATCTGAAACAAGTCCAAAGAAATTAATTGTCCTTGAAAATAACAGTATACCTGCTATAAAGTCATCTGGTACGTTAATTAACTTAAATATATTTGAATTGTTATGACCTATAAATATGTAATGTGAATTAATATTTTGACTATTACAATTTCAGTTAAAGTTAAACTGAAAGAAAAAAATGCGCTGCCACTCGATTTAGATAAAGAAGCTTTGCAAACATTAAGCAAAGAATTAAGACTGGAGACTGAAACTCTGTATTTTGAGAAAGATAACGAAAGAAAATGCGAAGCAATGGAGAAAATAGTTCAATTAATTATTCAGGATGATGAAATATATCCTGATATTTTAGCTGCATTGGGCTCGTGTCTTTCGTGTCTGTTAAAAAATCAAATTGAAGAAAAGATCTTCCCAGTGGTACTTAATGATGAGTGAGTTTTCGACTGTTTATTAAGTTTATATTTTATTAACTCGGTGAATACATTTGAGCTAGAATAAATGTCACATTTACTTTAAAAAAATTATTAGTTACCATTAATTTTTTTTTATAGGATCTTATGTTTTATGTTTGATTTTCTAGAAGTAAATACTTAATAAATAACATGTAACTGTCCTATCTTTCACAATGTATTAGAATGTCAACTGTTGTTTTGTTGTTTTCTTGAAAATATTTTTATTTGTTTCGCTTTGCCTGTAAATGTTTGACAATTTTCAATTAATAAATAGCACATAATACAGATTACAATATATTAGAATAATTATTTAAATTATTAAATTTTATAGTTCATTAGAAGATAGCATTGGCAAACCGATATTTGTCATGTTTCGCAGTCTTACTCAATTCACTGAAGATGATTCACGTCGATTGCAACTTTTTTCATTGCTCGCTGAAATGAGAACACATCAAACACGAATTGGCTATTTATTGCTTTATTATTTGCAAGTGAGCAGTTTAACAAACAACAATTCCGATAGAAAAATGAATAAGTGAGTTTACAATTTAACAATTTTTCAATCACATTCTTGACAACGTAATAAATACGTATCATTACTGTTTTTTTTTTTTTTTTTTTAAGTGGTATCAAGTCACACATATACAAAGAATTTTGTGAGACTCAAGAAGTTGAATTAAATGAGTGTCTATTGAGTGATCTTCAGTTATGTCAAGAAGACGATCCATCTATGTTTTGTTGGCTAATCCCCGCTGTTTATAATCAGTTTTCAAAGATCGCTGTGGGAAATGAAGATTTTTTGCATTTAGTTGTATCTACTACTGATGGCTCGCAAATACAGGAAATAATTTGTTTGATTTTACAAGGTAATTTTACTTGCATTGGATACACATAAAAGCAATTATTATTTTTAATTTTATTATTACGATTGTTTGTTCAGGTAAATTAAGCATGTTTCGAGCTGATGCAGTTTCATCACTAGCAATTAGTTCATTGAATTGGGAAACAATGGAACAATATTTTTTTTGGCAATTGGTGACTGCTCATGATGTCAACATTAAAGTGATATTATCGAACATTACAAAATTAGATTTTAATAATCACCCTGAAATCTTGACTAGTATTATGCTCATGCTGAAAAAAGAAAAGTAAATCGTATTTTGTTTTTTAACACATCAAATTAATACATAATAATAGTTATAAATTACTTATGAAGTAACAACCTGCAATTACATTTTTCTAGGCCCACTGTAGATTTATTGGTACCCATATTGTGTAGAGAAATCAAACCTTTGAACGACCAATTTGTTATATCTGTGATATCTAGTTGGTATTTAGAACATGGAGAGAGCGTAGCTAATCTAGTGTCTCAGCTCTTAATTAGTAGATGTCCGGTTGTGTCTCCAACAAAGCGAAAACGTGGACAAGGTACTTGAGACGATTTCACATAGATTTGTCACTGTGATGTTTGTGAACAAATATGCACAATATTTTCATTTTAAAATTGTTATTATTTCAGGACAGGGTTTAGGTTCTAGAGGAGGAGTGGCGCCACCCAGTGCTGAGAGAATTCTCGGTCACATGGAACGCATTCGCAGTCGAGGCACTTGTCCTGTACTGTTTCGTGCTGAAGGCATGCAAAAAGCTTTGCAAATTGCACAGGCTGCGTGCACTGACACACAGCGCATGTTATTTAGTAATCTTTTTCAATTACTCGAAGAGGATGAACCTCACACACCGACCACCAATAAGAATTCGACTGGTGGTGGTAAGGGCCGTGGTCGTAAAGCCGCGCCTACGTTTGGTAATAGTAACAAGAGAAATGCCAAGTCTGTGATAAAAAGCCTGTCAGAAAGCTCCGAGGAATCCAGTGAAGTGAGTAAAAATCGGTTGAATATTGAGTTTATGCGTAAAATTCATGTGATTTTTGTGTTGTTTTTAGGAAGAGGAAGTCATAAAACCTAGACAAACCAAGAAAAGAAGAAAAATGAATGCAGTCGCCTCAGACAGCGACTAATGTGATGTATCTTTACTCGAGGGTAAAATTATTTATACTCGACCATAAATTATTATTATTACGAGGATACCATTAGATGACCAGATACGATTGTTTTCCACAATTTTATTCCTCCCCGCCCCTCCTCCCCTATTGTCTTTATTTTTATTGTTGTTGAAAACAAATTATATGTATATGTATTTATATACACAAAAATTGATGAAAATTATTTTTAAAAAAATGTTAATCAATATTAACATGTTAATACAGTGTAGTACATTATTATTTTTATCGTTTGTAATGTGACTGTTTTTGTATATACTAATATTTTTAATTAAATATATTTAAATGTCTTAAATTTTTTAACAGTCATAATAATATATATATATATATATACACTCATGAGCAAAAAAATCGACTCTGAATAAAATTAAAATAAATGAGCATTATCTTGTGTTTATCGATTACAATTTATTGTAGGGTAATTTAAAAGGTAAAGCTATCGTATTTTATGTTTTATTTGAGCTAAAACGTAGAATTTGTAGATTTAAAAATAAAAATGGTATACAAGTTTTAGTTCTTGTGCTAGAGACATTTAACTGTGGGTTTGCGGTCTGAGTCTATTTTTTTGCTCATGAGTTTATATTTATATAAATTGTATATCCTCACACATACCTTACAGACAATTGAGCGACACAATGATTGATGTTGTGGAGATGAAGTGAGATTTCACTTTATTTTATTTGATTTATGTCAATATTGACCGCTTAGTATTTGAGTAAAAGTACTTATTTTCTCATTTTATTTTCAAACTAGTCAAAACTATAAATATATCGCATAATTACTGTAATATTTTGTTATTTATATTTACAAAAAAAACCACTCGATTCAGTTGGGTACATTAATAAAAACGGTGAATACATTTCTTAATGTTCCTTAATTACTCAGGTTTTTGTACATATTACATTCTCCGATAGCAATATGAGTTTGATATCCATGTATAGTGGAGTTACACATAGGTTTAATATTTATTGTATACTATTTAACTATGGGTCACATTACACTATAGTCTTTAACACATATGATAAATGGTTTTTTTTTTTTTTTATACCTTAAAAATATTTTTTAGCTGTAAGAGTTCACCATTAATATCAAATATTCAATTTATTAACAACATTTACCAGTTTTGTGTTATGAATAATTTAAAATATTGTCATCAGTTCTTTATACAGCATTTCACCTTCAGTACCTAGCTTCTACATTTGTACTTTATTTTATAAAGTGTTTTTTTGGTTTTTTTTTACGCTCTTTACTAAGCACAAACTAAACACTTTTAACATTAGATTAGCACTAATGCCATTTACAATGTAGGTAATACTATGTAATGTATACTATATTGCTGCTAGGCGCTAGCTAAAGTATATTATGCGTCATATAAAAGTAAAACTTAATATCTTGGCATTTTCTGGATTTTCTTTTTTTTTGTCTTTTGTCTCTATTATTTGTGGAGTTGGTCGTCAGTTGTCACTCTGTCTCCATTCAAAAATAAAAGATTAATTTGTAATTCCTTTAAAAAGCTTTCGATATAGCAGTTTTATTATTTTTTATAAGATTTGTATTATTTTTCAAAAAATATTTGAATTTGGTGAAATAATGACTAAATACAAACAATTTAAAGTTAGATTTTAAATAGATATTGGAAGTAGTGATACTTTATATATAATAGGGTGATACTTTTGGTTAATATTGCAATAATTTGATTAAATTGTTTTCTTGTAACAAAAAAAAAAAAAAAGAAACCATGTATCATGGAATACTTCACAGAAGTGAAAAGCTGTTTTGTAGATTTTTTTCAAGGATGGTTCTACACTTTAGTTATGGTTTATTTTGGATTTCAAATTAGTAGTATTTTACAGTGTATATAATGTGTACAGTACTATAACTACAGTTATATAGGTCATGGCTAAATCTTCGCCTGACACTCCTAACTACATGGGGTCGGCCATTCTAGTCCTACATCTTCATAAAGCTCGTATCTCTCATATTATCTTATGCACTTACACCAGCTATCTTTATATCTATCCACTTCTCCGATTTTCCACTTTTACCTCTGAATCATCTCTCTGCATAACATGTCCGAATGTTTTCAATAGTTTCGATTACTAGGTATCTACATTCTACAAAATTCCAATAATGTTTTCAAGCAGTCATCACGCTAACCCGGATACAATTACCTAACGTGCATTTATTACTGTGTAATGTTGTGTGCTATTTTACAGTGATTACAATTATTAGCATTCCTGGTTTTTGGGGTTCCGTGAATTTTTTTTAGCAACTTAAGGGCTCCGTAAACAAAAAAGTTTGAGAACCGCTGCTCTAGGCATATCTTTCTTTTTATATATTGTTTTTTAATAATATACTTTTTTTTTTGTTTTGTTACATCCAAATAAAGAATCATTTTAAATTACTTGTATCCTATACACGTAATAGGTACCACAAATTAACAGTTTTGTTAGCATTGTGACGAAGTCTCAAATTCTGACGCATTGATGTCCATCAGGAAAATCACCCCCCCCCCTATAAAATTGACCTGAAGATGCCGTCGGTAGGTCATGGCTAAATATTTAAATAAATATTAATAATATGCAAATATGCTAAGAATTTAGCCAGGGTATGGACGTGGTTTACCTACTAAATTTAAATCACGTAAGAAATTTGAAAATTACAGGAAAGCATTTTAATAATAATAGCGCTCTAGTGTCGGTAAGATTTTACTTCCCCTTGCGGCGTGCTTACTCTACATCATTTCATGGACCACTTCACACCCTTCTACCATTTCGTGTTCCAGTCCTGTATATCTTAGTAGCTTATCACTCCACTATCAACTCTTACTCTTCTATGACCATTTTAAACCGTTATTATTTCAATTAGTCCCGACTTTGGAGACTTTAATGCCAGGACCATTGTTTACTAACAATTCTGCTGGAGACTTCGCGCCTTTTCCCATTATTTATTATTTTACAATGACCTACAACAAAAATAGTTTGTCTAAAAAATCTTTAACTAAACTATTATCTACCTACCAGTGTTGTTACTCGTTTTGGTTCTATTTCTGAAAACGTCTTCAAATGAGGACATTCTTCGTGCTATTGCCTATTAGCTTTTTGCAAAATAATCAAGAACGGATACTTGTCTATAAATGCAATCAATCGCTGTGTCTCAAACTATAGTCAATTCATTGAACTTACAGAATTTTTCCTCTCAAGAAAAATATCACATTACTAGAATTAAATCCTAATTCTGACACTTCGTCACACCCTTACCGTAAATCCTAGATTATACATTTAAGAATTCTGCTGTAATGCGCTTGGCTTCGTCCAAAGGATTTTTCGAGAGTTCAAGTTATAATATTTGATAAAAACCCTCTTTGTGTTCTTAAATTCGTCCATTCTTGGACTATGATGTATTTATTCTCTGGGAACCTTTTACAGTACTTAACTTATTCCATAATGATAAAAAGAGTTTAATACAGGTTTTCATGCTTTACATCCTTCATTCTTAATACTAAATGTCCTTCATACAATTATACTCCAGTCCTTCAAATGTTGAATATATCTAACTTAGCTGATTTTAGACGCTCTGCTTTAATAAACTTCAGGCTCCAACTAAACAAACAAGATCCAGTTTTCCTTTCACTATTTCCTTTTCTTCGACTGGTTAGTATTATTAAATGTTCCTATACAACGTCTTACACGGTATTTATTCGAGTGAATTCAATTATATCAAACTTATAATATGCAACAGTGTTACAACTGTTATTGTACATAATAACACTTATAAGTACCTACCTACTTATAACCAATGGGCCACCACTCTTTTATTTTAGTTCTTAAATACTATAAATGTTATATATTGTATTAGCACTACTATTCATATTGTTTTGGACCTTGGCCTGTACGGCTGTACATTAAATAAATACGAAGAATTTAAATGTCTGCAACTAAAATATACAGATCAAGATAATTAATATACTGGTATATTAATTATAATAGTATTTGTGAATTGATAAATGTGAACTAAGTTTGGTTTAACAAAAAAATATTGTAGTTCTTATTCAATTTTCTAAGAAAAAAAATTGCAGAAAGGTCTGTATTCAAATTACAATTAATAGATTGTGCTCTCTCTCTCTCTCTCTCTCTCTATATATATATATATATATATATATATATATATATATATATAAAACAAGAGCCAAAGGAATATTTTCCAAAAACGATGGTTGTATACGACATATCTTATTGTTCTACTTTTGGATTTTGGATACACGGATAAATATATGCGACTATATGGGTATTATTTCGAGTAAAAGTAAAATCATAAAATGTCTGTTTTAAGGGTAGGACTGATACAAATTCCATTTTATTACTTCTCTTTCTCATTCGGAGAACAAAACTAGAACCTTACAAATTTATGATCACAGGTAAATATCACTATAAAAATCTCGTATTAAAAAAAATAGGAACAAATTTACTTAATGAGTATCTACACAAATTTTATTATTTTTTAATCTTATGCATAAAAAAGACTGTTGTTCAATCAGAATTTAGTGGCCAGACTCGGTACAAAAGTTTTATTTAAAAAAAAACTTCATTTATACTTCTTTTCTTTGAACTTTAATGAAATTTACTTTAAAAAAAATTTTTTTTCATAAATATCTGTTATTTTCACAATTAAGGTATTGAAAACACCGTGAAATATACTTACTTTTGATACGTTACGAACAAAAATTAAAAATTACCTATTATTTATAAACCGTTTTTTTTTTTTAGTTTTGTTTGTTTTTTTCGTAAAAATAGAATTCAATTCGGTAGATAATTGTATATTTTTTGGGTTGTAAATCGGAATGAAATGTATACATCATTTTCCGGACATAAATATTTTTTAAATGAAAATTTAAAATGAGATTAAATGGTAAAAAAAAAAAATGGAAAAAAAATAACTGCGATGGCCGGGAATCGAACCCGGATCAACTGCTTGGAAGGCAACTATGCTGACCATTACACCACCATCGCACTATGAGTGAACCGTGTAAAAGTGTTTCTTTTAACTTAATGGTATGGTCTGACGTGTTTTTTTTTTTAAATTTTCCGTTCTGTGACCGTGTATATAGACATGTGATAATGTGATAAGTGATAACGCTTTCGGCACGTTCGAATACAAACGTTATCGTTGTGTTATTGGATGTTATTGTGTTTTGTCGAAAATGTAAAACTGTCCCGTACGCTGCCGACCGTTTGGAAAACGTGTTTGCCTTAGTTGACGGAATCGTTGTACTCACCATGGTAAACGATCAAGAACAGGTCGCCACGTCCCGATCGAGCGACTCGGACACGAACCCGATGTGCATTTATCTGGTGAAAAACGACAGCAAGGGCGACAAACTGTTATTCCGGTACCCGTTCTGCAGTTTCGGCGGGCCCGTCAAGTTGAACGCCATCGATCACAAACGGTCGCTGCACAAGGACGCGGCGATGGACAAGACGGTGCGGCCGCACGAGCTGACCGACTTCACGGACGACGTCATATCCAGCCTGTTCGCCGTCAAAATGGAACTGTGCGACCGCAAGTTCGAGCTGAAAGTGAACAACGTTCGCTTTGTCGGACACCCGATCCAGATACAGACTGGCGGTGGCCGCGGCAACGGCGCCGACAAGAAGCCGGAGAGCCCGTCCATCATACTGATCAACATTGTGTTCGCGTTGGACGCGTTCGCACGTCGTCAGATAGCCAACTGTTACTACGACCTGAGCAAAGTGTTGGGCGTCGCTCTCGGCCACGAAGAAAAACGGTGCGCATACCTGTCCACGCAAATAAAAGATATGCTCAACATACACGAACACGATTCCATGGCTACTGGGTAATAATATAAAATTTGTGCGCCGTAATGACGTGTCATAACAAACCAATTCCGACGCGTACATTTATGTGTAACTAATTAGACTGTTCGTTCAATTCGCCAGTGATTCGATATCATTAGGATTCGATAATTACATTTTCTTATACAATAAATATTACAGAGTAAATCTGATTTACGACTGCAAACATCTGGTTAATTATATAATTGACGGGTAAAGTTCTTTTGAAATATGAGCTAGTACAAGTTCTAGTCCATCAAATTGAATTAAAATTGAACATATTGCATTGTCAGTAATAATAATATTGCAGTTGATTTTAATGATACAGATAACCAAACATATACCTATTGAGTTTTCGTATGTATAAAAATATTACTAATAAAATAAACTTTTTCGACTTCAGGACAGTTGTAAACATCAGAAAATTTTCAGAATTCGGGTAATTAATTATTCTAATTTATTCATCAAAAGAGTGTTTCGCGTGAAATCGCCAATTATTAAGAAATTACTATTTCTAACAAATTGGTAATAAATTATAGTGAAATTTCAAAATCGAATTAATTAGAATACCTATACATAGTACGGGTAATGTTAACATTTTTTTACATTCCACACGTTTCTGTTACCTGTTAGTATACTATAGTGACAATTGTCGAATTACGCTAGTACGATTAACAAATAATAATAAGTTTTATCTATTTAATTACAAATGGGTTCAGTGAGCATAAATTTAATCTTAGTCGAATGGAATTTTTAACATGGTTTTACATATTGTACAATGTACCTACAACAGGTGTATTATGGTTTTAGTCATGACGTGATGGAAAAATTCGAGATATTACGTTTTTCTTATTTCTTTTTAAAGTTTACTTGCAGTTTTCATATGTTAATATGAAATCTAACCGGGAAACAGAAAAATTAAATTTTCGATTTAAGTATTTAAAAAAATATTACCATCGGACAAAAAGTATATTATCCAGCTAATTTTTAAATTACTCAATATTTTAACAATATGCATGGTGGTTAATATTACCATTTGGCTAACATTAGATATTTTATAATTTTATAATTACAGCACGTTTAATTGATAAAGAGCTAAAAATATATAAATAACGCCCATTCGCATTTTTTTTCTATTTAAATAAAAATATTGTGCGCTTGTCAAATGAAACATTCTATTCCAATGTGTACCATCAAGTAAAAAAAAATAAGAACTTAATCCAGGCGTTCTTCCCCATCACTGTTAATTATTGATTATATTAGTATTAGGACATTTGAAAACTCACAAATGCTATTATTAGAATTTAAAGTAAAAACTTTTAATGTATAGAATTTAATAATATATTAGGTTTTCCGATTATTGTAATTGATTGGTATTTTATCCAAAGTAAAAATTATTTTTGTGGATTTTGTATTTTGGTTTGGAATGCTAATTAAACTTGTATGTAACGATTATAAACATTTGATTACTTTGTTTTCAAGGAATATTAATTTTGTTTACAGTTCAGAGTGTGATCTAGACATATCTCTCGAAGGCGATCAGCACTTTGAAAGAATCCTTCATAGCTGTACGTTGGCACAAGATTTGAAACAAGTGTTTGAAGACGTGTGCACCAATGGTCTGATCAAATTAAAAGTGAACAACTGGGTGGAAGTAAGCTTCTGTTTGCCACACAAGGTCCATCATTTTTATAGAGACGGACAGTTCTTCGAATCGGAATCTATAAACAAGTGGGCTCATGTTCATCTGGTGGTGTGTATTAGTACTAGTATGTTTTGTGCTTGAAGGTGTTTAAAAGGACTTAGGCCGTATCACGGATTGCTGCTGTTATCTGAACGCAAAGTACTATTGGATAACTTGCCGCAAGATTCTAGTCCATCGATTGTCCGGCTTATTAATATGTATAATCCTGTCAAAAGCCTGCAGACGTTATCTGCTGATTCGGATCTTACTCTTGCTCAGGTGAAAAAAAATTTTAAAAATCACCAGGATCAATGTTTTATTAGCCATTTATAAATGTTATAGGTATTCAATATAGCTGGACATTTGATTTATTGGGGTGATGCAGTTGTAATATTTCCACTTTCCGAAACCAACATGTATGCCATTGCACCCAATGTTCCGACAGAACGCAATAATAAATTTGCAAAAGAATTTGAAGAGAAGTTCCCTGGGTATAATTTGTTAGAAGTAAAAAATATTTTTATTATTATTATTATTATTTAAATTCCTGTGATTATTATTGATCTCTTTTTTTTTTTTTTTATATTTAATTCAGGTAATGAGTGAATTTTCTTTTCCAACATCATTACAGTATAAAATGAATCCTATCGAAGACAGGAGCAGTGGTGCAACGATGGTTCAAATATTGATTTGGTTATTGCAACACAAAATTTTGCTACAATATCATACGTACATATACTTTATGCCATCTAGTAAAGGCCTTGTAAGTGTCTTCTACATGATTTATATTGTTTTTGAGTTGTAATCAGGTCCGTATTAACAAAATTTGACGCCAGGAGCAACATAAATTTTGTACCCCCCCCCATAAAAAAATTGTGTTTTAATAGTGTACAATTGTTTCTTTATTTTTTGTACTTCATACAAGGTTGAAATTGGTTGTATGACGTATGCTCAAACCACACGGCATATAAACAACACACTATTTTTGGTCACTCAATTCTTTCTAACGTTTTGACACATACAGGAAAACTATAAGTTATTCGATTATGTAGAAGAACACTGAAATTTCTTCCTTTCTGTCTACCCTACTTGCATTAAAAATTGAATTTTAAATTAAATCTTAAATAGTAACTAATAAATGATAGGCCTATAGGGCTTGATAAAGTTCAAATCACACTTTATAATACTTTATAACACTTTATAGTAGGCGTAGCTAGTATTTAGTTTAAACATTGATTAAATACATATGTATTTAATCAATGGTTTAAAAAAGAGGCTTACAGAAAATTTTAATAGAAGTTATTTAAATATAAAAAAAATTTAAAGCGTGAAAAACCTAGAGAATTTAACCATTAAAATCGCTCTAAATACATTTTAAATAAATACAATATCATCTTATAAATTGCATTTGTAATTGGTACATAGTTGTTAATATTATTGTATATTATTCCAAGTGCTATGATTTGTGCTTTGCAAATTATAAATGCAAGATCTAAATCCGAACCACAGTATTTTATTCGTACATAATTATAATATTTAATTATTGTATTATTAATAATAAAATTTTTTGAAATTTTATTATACACTTTATATAACTGTAAATTATTCATTATTATTAAATTATTGATAAATATTAACATAAATGACATGGTCCGAATCCATAGGTTATTGTATAAAAAATAAAAATAAAATGAAGTAAATTATAAAACATTTTATAGCGTATTGTCCGAATTAAAAACTGGTTAATAAGACGTATAAAAAATAATACAATAGTCAATAAGGATAGGTAAATAATTTAAAAAAATTCTTTCTAGCTTTTTGTGCGCCAAAAGTATTTAAAATATTTTCCAAGTTTAAACTCTCCCCAATTTCACTTTCTATGGTAATTAATGCTAAACCAGCTAATTTTAATTGTGACAATATTTTTTACTAATTTTAATTTTGGAAAGCTTCTTTCTGCTCCCGCTGAAGCTACTGGAATTGTTAATAAAATTCTTTTATTTGTAAAGATATAAAATCACAGATCAGATAATACAATAAATATTCACGAATTATTACGGAGGATTAAATAAGTTACAAGAAATAAATACAGACGTTATATTATCATATTTGCTTTTTGAATAAAAAATTCTTTTATATAATAATTTTTTTTACAAAAGTGCTAGGCCCAGAGCGGACCAAAAAATATGAGTCCCTGTGCGATTGTACTTTCTGCACACCCTCATGCCACCACTGTATTACTCATTGGGTAAAATGAACTATTAATACATTTTTACATTTTTGTCCTTTCAAACTGGCCCCTCAGTCTCTTGCTAATTATGCCGCTAGGGGCATTTGCCTCTCTGAGCCCCCCTCTCCCTATAAATACGGGTCTGGTTGTAATAAATAGACCAGTGATTTTATCGCATTAAAATAAATGTGTTGAATAGATTACTTTGAAATATATTCAAAACTAAATTAATCATTTTTAATTTAAATAATAATTTATTATAAATATTTACATGCCATTGCCCTGAATTACAAGCAATTTTATCAATTTTTAAACTTGGACATGTCGTTTATATCAGTGATTGATTTAAATATGCTTATTGTTGTTTTTTTTTTTTTTTTGCTATAAAATAATTTGATAATTTAAATAATAAAAGTATTATATTCTGAAAATAGTATAGATATTGTTGTAATTTGTTGTAATGGCATTAAAACAGAAAAAAAATACAGAATAACATTTTATTGTACAAAAAAAAAAAAAATACTCTTTATTAAAATATGTTTTTGTAGGGTTATTATAACGATTTGGAACAACAAGAGGACGATGACAATTACCACCCGTCTGAAATGCCAATGATTATGTACCAGATGCTATCAGAGAACTGGTTGCAAACAACAACAGAGGAATACATGTCCAGTGCTGAGAAAATGTTTCGCCAATTGGATGAAGATGAACAAGTGGCGTTGATGCATATACCTGCGTCGGCGAATCCAGACGACTTTCGTTTGTTGATGAGGTTGTTAAAACAAGGTTATCTCGCTGGAAATCATCATGTCGAAGAGATTATGTACTTGGAGAACATCAGGCGATCCGAATTATTACAGTTGTTTGACAAGTTCAAGGACGCACTAGTAATTGTCGAAATGGAAGATCCAACTATCAGTAATTTCTATTCTCGTTAATGGTGCAGATACATTTAAAGTTTCGAACATTTTGTTTTAATTATTCAGCAATCGGGAAATATCGTTAACACTTTGTCTTGTTGTTTTAATATTATTAAATATTTTATATAGTGCGTTTTTTTCTCATTATATTTATATAAAATGATCAATGTACATTTTGAAACCGGTGAAAGCAATTAAATGGACTGATACAAAATGTGAATGCTAATTAAATACATATTTTTATAAAACATTAAATTATAGTACTTATGAATAAATTGAACACATTTTTATAAAACAATATTTTATTATTTCTTTATTAAAACTGATGGCTGATAATAATTGTCTTTGGATTATCATATGATACTTTATTTTGATAACAAATTCAAAGAAAATATGTTCATTATTACTTATTACAAATATTTTTATTACACTGGTCACTGGTCACAGTGGTCAACAAAAGTTTTTATCTGCATCAGAATTTTATCAGCTAATTCAATTTTCAAAATATGTAAAATATTCAAATATTCATACCCCAAAATACAATATAGTTATTAGTTTGAAATATCTCCTAATATTTTAGGTTATATATTTTAAAATTATTATACTTTATTTTAGTAAATTAAGTCAAAAAAACTATTTTACTGAAGTCAAAATTGGGAAAAATGCACTCAAAAAAAAAAAATTAAATCAAGGTTGAAATTTTATTTTGGGAGAATTGGGTTATGAAAGTCGATTAATTGTTTGCCCCCCCGCCCTGGAATCATCCCCAAGTGCCGCCTATGATGTATAATATCGTATTCGCAGCTCGTATATAATAATATAATATATACTACTATTGTCTATTCATAGGCGTGACTACGGTGGCAGCCTAGGGTGCCTGGGCTGCCCCTGCAATTTTAGAAAGGCGCCCGTCAACCGAGTTAAAAGTCGGTGATTTGCAACTTTTATTTAAAAAAAATAAAATAAAATGTCTTCTGAATTGATGCACTCGTTTATTTATGATTCTTATCGCAAATCGCAATATAATATCGTGTAATTATTATGCTGGTACCGGGTAACTGTCAAATGCCAACTGGTACAATTTATGAGAAATATGAATTACTTTTAAAACTATTGACGGCAGATAATTTTCGTAGACATGGCAGGAAGTGGTGGTGACGACCACACCCGACTTCTGAAAAACCCAGTATATAAAGACTGCCATACACTATCGCATCTATTATTAGATATTGACGATATCATTTCTCAAACACAGACATACTGCTAAACCGTAATCCGTAATATTATTCCCTGTTTTTTCGTATCTATGTGAAGTCTGAGTCTTGACTCTTGCGATGATGAATATTTTATTTCGGTGTATTAAGGTGGCGCCGGTCATTAGCTAGGCTGCCGCTGCGGATAAAGTCTAGTCACGCCTATGCTGTCTATTACACTGCAATGTGAACAGGCCCGTACTGGCCCACCGGGCAACCGGGCAGATGTACGATGCGTCCTTTAAAATTACGAGGCACAATGCGCCCATTAAATTTAAAGAAATCACTTCTGTTAAATAGATTTTGGAGAAATATTGACTTCGATAATTTTCCGATTACAACTGGATAAAATTCAATGATATAATATTATTAAAAAAATTTTTTTTTTTTTCATATGTATAGGTATATATAATAGGTACGCCGTTTATATAGTCGCATAGACATTTTGGTGTCGTCATTGCCATTTTGTTTTCATGCGGTTTGTTCGTTTTTGGTTTGTTCTTCTAAACCAGTTAAGATTCTTAATCGGTAATATTTAGACCTCTAAAATGAAAAAAAAAATTGTTTAGGCGCCCTTATAGGATTCAGCAATCGCCCTATTAATAAGAGCAGCCAGTACCTGGGTCTGAGTGTGAACCAGTGGCGCCCATTGAGCTAACCATGTAATGCAACTGCGTGTCCACTCAGTAGTGGGTGGGTGTGGCCGTGGGGGATAGTATGTCATACTTATCATAATATATTGTTATACTGTCATCTATAGTGTCTATAAAAGTATTGTAGGAAACATAGTATGTACAATAAAATACAATGCAATAAACATTATGCATATTTAGGTATTAGGTACTAATTAGGTAGTAAAATTTGGTGGGTGGGTATAATTTTACCTAAATGCATGTGCTGTTGTAATGTACCTCTGTGCGCCACTGGTGTGAACGACATATTAATATTATTATATAACGTTATAAAATAATATAAATAATATATTGCGGTGAGCAGTGCGCGGAGTATTACAGTAGACGATCGGAAATCGCGATAATGTTACATAAAAAATATAAGCGCGACGACGCGTCCGGGGACGACCGCGGTGGCGATGATGATGTTCGCCGTCGCGCAATCGGTCGTCGGTCGCGCGCCGCACCGCAGGGTTTCTCTGCCTCCGTTGATTGGGTTGCACCTAACCGTGCACGGTCCGTTTTTCATTTATTGGCACGCGGCGGCGGCGGTGTTTAACAAAAAAAAAAAACATTAATTTCACACGCAGTTAAACCGCCGCGCCGCAGCAGCCAACAAGATTCATGACTGCTAAACCATCAACGTACATATATATATATATATATAGATATACATATTATTATTATTATAATATATAGGCGCTGGTATAATACACTCGCGTATACCTACGTATATTATTATAAATGCGCGTTTATTATAATAATTTTTTCATATCGGTCACTCTTTTCCCCGCTGCACAGCTCACGTGATATTTAAAAATTTTACGTGCAGCGTATCACCTATCATCAGTGTCGGCCTGGCACACCGAAGGGCCCCGGGATCTTTTTATTCTGCCCCTTGGTTTAATATATGAAGTTAAAAAATACATATCAAAAAAAAAAACGATTCATTATATAATATAGGGCGTGTCCCAAATCCAGGGGCCGAGTGATTCTATAAAATTCTTACCGGGCAAATAAGATTTTTCCGGGCCACTTATTGAAAAAAATTGATTTTTTTTTTTTTGGATTAGCGCCTTCTGTTTCCGCGTATATATAGAGTTAATAAAACGATCTACGGTGAAATCAGAATTCGGTGGTCGCATTTAGTTTAGCGATTTGAAATTTGACAATTTTACCGTGTTTCTTTAAAATAGGTTTATTTTTTCCGTTCTTCGGCTAGTAATTGTTATACAATAGTCCAACGAATAAATACCACGATTTGACGTGTACGGTTCGGGGTTGTTCGAACGGTGGCGTCATTTCAGTTTTCGAAAGGGAGAGGCAAAAGATTTAACAACAGGCCCCATTTAATTATTTTTCACTTACATTTAGCTCGGTACGATTTCTGTTTTACATAATTTTGATGTTTTCGTTACACAATACTATCTATACTATTGTCAAAACAACAGAAATGGTTTTTAAACCGCTGTATATATTAATTGAAAAAAGTATAATCTTGTTTATTATTTATGATCTTAATATTGTTATATTATTCTACACAGAAATTATTTAAACAATCAGTAATTTATGTAATTTCTTGCATTTTTTTTTTTTTTTTTTTAGGATATAGACTGCGGTCTATGACTGTATTTAGAATCTGCAGTGGTATTTAAAATGCTTTTTTCTGTTGCAGCAGCATTTAAAACTATACAATTCTTTTAAACTGTCTTGTGCCATACCGATTTTTATATAGACGGTTTTTACCCGAGCGTAAAACGACATTACATCATATAAGTATAAAAATAATAAAAATACCAGTTTTAACATTTTTTTTTCTTTTTATAAAACATTTTCAACGTGCCACAATATCAACACATCACCCTTCTCTCATAAAAAAAAAAATATATATTAATATAAATATAATAGATACCTGCACATTCAAAGCGGGCCCCCGATTTAACTATTTTTAATTTTCCTATTTCTCTGATATTTATCATAGTATATCCGCTCCTGATTAATATCACGTTTATACATTATAATATATAGAGAAAAAAATATGTGTGCGCATGTAGTGAATTTCAAGTCCTTAAATAGTCAGTTTATATATATACGTGTAAACAGTGTATTTTTGCAAAAATATATATTTTCGAGTTTCACGTTGTAGCGTGTTTATTTTTCAAATTTTTTTTTTTTTTTGTTTCTGCAAAACGGCGAAAAATCTTTTTTAATTTTCTGTCGGCGATACAATACGCGTGCGCGTGTAAATATCGTCTGCTGCAGGCAGCTATAATAACAGCGTTATAATATATTATAATATTGTTTGGTCATCACCGCGCGGTAGTCGTGAAACAGCGGGTTGCCGTTCGCAGTCTTTATTATAATAATTTTAGCCTCATAAATTTGGCGAACGAGTGAAAAAAACAATTTTTTTTTTTATCTTTTCGAACGCAATACTGCAGCAGACGGGACGTTATACCTACATAATAATATATATATATATATATATAGTGTACATAATATATAATAAACCACTCGTCACCAGAAGAAAAGAAGAAAAAAAAAAAATTGTACAGACGATCGTTTAACGGGCGCGAATGAACGTCTGTTTTAACGACACTGCAGCATATATATATATATATATATATATATATATATAATATACGAATCCGTTTTGCTGTATTCAAATCAATATTTTAGATATATATTGTATAAAGTTGTACGAATTTTGTTCGGGACGCGATTCGATATAAAGCCTATATATTTATATAATATAAGCCTTTTTCGCGCTTCACGCTTATAATATATATGTAGGTATGTTATAAATAAATATTACACTTAACTTTGTATATATATATTATTATTATAAAATCGGAACTCGGAATTCACACCATAATATTATGCGTATTACCCTAGAAACGAAGATATTATTACAGCACGCGCAGATAAAAAGATGATAGCGGACAGCGGTTATATATGCATTAGTTTTTAGCGAATGTCTATATATACGCAATAGTTTTACAAAAATAAATAAAAAGAAGTAGTAGTAGTAGTAGTAGTAGTAGTAGAAATAATAATAACAAAAAAGCCTTCGGTATAATGCGAGGATTTTCGTGATAAAATTATTATTAGCAGTCGATGCTATAATATAGTATTATATAGTGTTATACGCAGTCATTTTAAATTACTTTAAAAAAAAAAAAAAGAAAAAGTGATATTTGAGTGAAAAAAGTGGCAGTGGCGGTTATGTCAAAGTCTTCGGGGCGGTTAAACTCAATGATGAGCTAACGACCTACCTTCCCCGATCATGGAGTTTAACCTCTGCCATCTCCCCACTATCGGTATTAGAAGTTTATGACTCAAATCAATTACGGACAATACGGATATTTTAGATATTTTAATTGAAAAAAGAAAAAAGATCTGCATCCTTTTTTGTTTAACACTTTTTTACTCGGTCTGTATTCAAATTACGCAGGAATGTACATACGCCCAACACTGCTTTAGATCAGAAAAAAAATTATTTTACACAAGTGAACGTGAACGAGTTACCCTTTACCCAGATATCCGCCACTAAAAAGTGGTTAGAACGTCTATAGAAAAAAGCTATTTGGGAGCTTTCGGTATGCTTACAAAACGAATTATTGTAAGCAGATATTGAATAGGTTTTTTAAATTATTCGGTGTACCAGTATATATAGTTTGATATTATACGATAACGTTTTTTTTATATAATTCTTACAACGGTCGTCAATATTTTTATAAAATATTATGCCGCTGAATAGCGCGAAAAACACAGGACGTGTTCGATAAGCGAGCGAATGAAATTAAAAAAAAAAAACATTAAAATGAGCGGCGAATAAAATGGAAAACGAGTCGATTATTATTTGCTCGTTATAAACGTTATAAACATTTTATATACAATAGTCAATTTACTTTTATAATATTATGTGGCGGTTCGAAGGAACTTTCGAAATAAAAATATTTTTAAATATATTAAATTTGTGTATATTAATGAAAGAATCGCACAATTACAAGACAAAGTCAAATCGCTGATTGTTGATTGACAGTTATATATAATATAATTATATACATCTAAAACATTCCGCATTAATCGTCATCATTTACGGTTTTCGCGAAGCGTAGATTTTTCAAGAGATATATTTTTATAATCGAACTTGACTCGGTTCAAGAAACTATCCCGGATATTCTATACAATCGAGTAAAAACAAAAATCAATATTTCCCGTCAATTATTTATATCTTGTATACCGATTCTGGACTCTGTACAATTATATAGTAGATAACATTGTTATAATATACACCGTATGTACTGATTATTCGCTATTATGCTTTCACAATATTAACCGAATACTGCGATTTCAACATCTGAAACGGCGAGAACAATTTTTTTTTTATACTCGCCCAGTTGTATCTGTACGCCACTGCTTATATCGTTAACGACATTAATTATATATATTAAATCGGTTGTATAATTTAAATTTCATATAGTTATTCAACACGCCGGTTATTTTTTACACGCTGCGTTCGGCGCGACTTTTGACTCGGATGTACACACACCAGATGTTATATATATTACAATATACCGCATTGCGCGTTATCGTTTTCGAATCGTGTTGGCATTCTGTTTTATTATTTTTATTTAATACCTATACGAGTAACAGCCGATTTATTATTTAACGATACATTTATATACGTATACGACTCGGGAGTGCTGCAGCTCGCGTATATACATATTATTATTATTATTATATATTATATTGTGTTATGCGTAATATATTATATTCCTATTGTACATGCGACTTCCGCGGCGGCGGCTTAAAACCATAACGTTGTCGCGTTGTCCGCCTTCCACAGGACATTTATATATCGTGTGCGTGTGTTTTCGTACGATAATAAACGAGATAATATGTTTATAAGTGACAACAACGGTGGCGACACGAATTTTCGATACGGCACACGTATATGTACCCAATAATAAATAAATAATAACGTGGAGAAAACAAAAAAACAGAAAACAAATAAAGAATAAAAAGAAAAAAACTTAATACCCCTAAATAATAAATTTTATATACTTAAATACACAATAAAGTCAAAGAGTATTACGTAAAATAAAGAAGCCGTATTAATAAGTGCGTTTATTCACTTCATACAACGACTTTTATATTTTTTTCTTTATTTTACGTAATACTCTTTGGCTTTATTGTATATTTAAGTATATATATATATATATATATATATATATATATATATATATACAAATAATAATATTAATAATAATTAATACGTTAGGTATAACGTGGGACGCGCTTCCGACCGAGTCGTGAACCAATTCGTGAGCATTATTATAGGAAATCATTGTACTGTACCGCTGTACGTTATATATTCTTCTTTTTAAGCTTTTACAGCCGTTGAAGGACTTTCGCTGCCTCTACTACATTTCTCCATCTGTCTCTGTATCCAAGCTGTCTGCTATTGTCACTCCCTGCGTGCACTTGTTCAGGTCGTCATTGACCCTGACTGCCCAGCGCTGCCTAGGGCGACTCCTATAGGTCTCTTCCCGTTCATCTTTTCTTCCAGTGCCTTCTTTAAGACACCGCTCGACCTCCACACATGGCCTGCCCACTCAATTCGTTTACAGATGAGGTGCGCATTTATACTGCAGGGTTTTTGGTAGGTTTGCTGCAATCCCCTATTAGTCCTTTTTCTATACACTTCGTTTTCTAAAATAGGTCCATAAATCCTTCTGAGTACTCTTCTTTCAAAGCAAGCCATTTTTTCCTCATCTCTTTTAGTATAGTCGACCATGTTTCACACGCGTATGTCAAGACTGGTCGTAGGAAACTTGAATATAAACGTGAATCATTCGGTAGGTCCGACACGGGGTATTTGATGTTATATATTTTTTTTCATACTCATAATAGAGGAAGAGACATAACGCGACGGAGACACGTTCCCGCGCGGTAGTCTGTTATATTGACGACATTTTAAGCGACGCGTATACCGGAACGGGCAACGTACGGTTACGACCATCAAGAGGCGAACGCATAACCGAGGCGTATAAGCTCCTCGCCAGACGTACTTTTGCGACTATTCGATTACCGAAAGACAGGGCTATATCCGTGAAGGGACGAGGAGGATTCGGTCGAGCCGGGCTTTTCGTCACGCGGGGTAGGCAAGGGCGAAGAAAAGGACTTTACGTATTATTACTTTTTTTAAAATTCGTTAATGTTTTTTAGATTAGAAGAAACCGTATAATAGCCATCATTCTGTTGTATATTATTATTATACTACATTTCTCTCTAGAAAAAAAAAAAAAGAATAATTCTTCGTAGAATATTATAGGTATTTACTTAAAATTAAGACGAAAATACAAAAAAAAAATCGGCAATAGATTTTACAGTACCCGACATTACAGTAATGATTTCGCATATATAACTGAATGACACTCGTTGCCCATATGGCTGTGGCTCGTGATTTTTTAAAACATACGAGAGGTGTATCGTACAAGCGTTGTCGATTAGTTTAGACTATAAATAATAATTTTTATCCGACAATACGACGTAGTACAGCAATACACACATATCACACGCGTTTGACAGAAAAATGTATCTTTTTTTTTTTGGCGAACCACTGCGGGGGATGAACAATCGCATCCATTGCCACACCCCTGTAATCTGTATCCGCCCTCGGGGGGGTGGTGGGAATATAGTAAAAAGTCGAAAAAGTTTTGCGCGCATCGACGTATCCGGCTCTCGGAGAGCTGGACGCCGGACCGCGCAAACTGCGGACTATACGACGTATACTATATACTGCGGGAGGACGGGTGCTGCAGACCGAACGCGCAGCATCCGTACTCATACGACACAACGGGTTATACGGCGCGTTTGCAGGCCGCGGGCAACGAGCCTCTATATTATAATACGCTGCAGTCTATATATAATAATATATTATTACGGGCAACCGCGCGTAGACCGTTTGATTTATAATAACGCGTATTATATCGCGATTCGCGCGAGCCGTACGCGTTTTTACCCTTTTTTTTCTTCTTCCTCCGTAATTATTTTCATCGGGTGCGTTTGCGCATTGTATGTGTGTGTGTGTACAACGGGCGATGCTGCGCGGAGTAGTTGACTCGGCCGTGTCAAAACAAAATCCCTATCGCGTCGTCGCTGTTGCCGTCGTATATACCTACCTACCTGCTGTAACCACCGGGAAGAATACGCATACAATAGTGTACGGCGTGGACGTATTATACATAACGAGATCCGGCGTAACGATCAATTATTATTATTATTATTCTTAGAGAATATATTATAAATAATATAATATATTGCGCGAGGCGGCGGCGGTCGGTGACGACGAAATGGGGTAAAGTGGTATAAATTATACCACTGCAGACCGGCGTGTGTACCTACTATAGTGGAGGAATAATACACACAACACCACCGCGATGATAATATATATATGTGAAATATAATAATAATAATAATAATACGTAACATGGTCGCAATCCGTTTAAAAAAAAAAAAGCCCGCGACGGTCTCGTTTGTTTCCGATATTATATATCACGTGCGCTGCAGGGTTCGTAATATTATGTATAATTATAATATACGCGAGACATTGTGTACAAAAGAGTAGACTGCAGTTATTTGCATGGGCGTGTCTACGGGGGAGGCATGGTGGGCACCGGCCTCCCCAGTGACTTAATTCTTGGCCTCTTGGCTTATAATCTACCATGGTTGAAACTATAAATATTAAATATTTATAAAAAAATAACTAAGTAGCGCATTAGTTGATTGGCCTTATTTATTAGTTTTAATAGCGTATAGGAAACCAAGTTTAAGATCAAGATGATCTTTAATTTTGCGGGGTGAAAAAATTCCAGGTGCTATATAATTGCCATTCAAAAAAAAAAAAAAGTCACAAATATAGGTATAGAATATAGATCGCTGTAGTAAGTAAAAAATTTAAATTTTATAACTGGCCTCCCCAGCCATGGAGGAGGTCTGGACACGCCTAATAAATTATATATTAAATAAATATTATATTTTTATTATGACATTTACTCTTATTTTATTCGTTTATTGTAAAAAAAAATCCCGTGTGCTCCGGTTTCCGAACCTCGGTCACGGGTTGGCGACCCAAATTATTAAATTGCGTACAGTCGTCACACGGAGCTCATCCGAAAAGCTTGGATCGAGACGTCGCAGATTACGTTACATTACAACGTAGTTAATTCAACAAACACTATGGTCGATAATATTATATGAATATATGAATTAACAATGCAATTTTTCAACATTTCCTAGTATGTCAAAACAATGATTACAATTTATAAATTATATTATTATCATTAATTAATACACATAATATTATAATACTATAAAAAAAAAAAAAAAATAGTAGTAATATAGTAATAAATAATAAAATCATTTAAATAATTAATAAAATATTATTACACTTTATTATTCAAACAATTAAAATGTAAACAAACACGTCTTACATGAATAATGATAGCCAGGGCCGTAGACACAGGTGGGGGGTGGGTTAGGGGTTCAACCCTCCCCCCTTGAACATCGGAAAAGTAGAAATTTCAATTTTTTTTTTTTACGCACAACAGCATTGCAGATGTTACAGTAAAATGTATGTTCATATTTAGATTTTACCGACATCTTGATGTTAAGTAGATTTGTTATTTATGAAAAATAAGTACCTAATAACAATGTCTATAATAACTACATTATGCATAAACGTTTAATTTGGTCTATGCCATTATAAACATTGATAAACATGATTATAGATTTTTGTGCTGATAAATCATTACGATACACGATTATAATGCACGAATCAAGATAGCACTGAACCCCCCCCCCCATATACAAATTCTATCTAAGGCACTGATGATAGCGATTATAATATTATAACACTTTGTAATTTGAATTTGTTATCACACGTGTCAGAGAGCCTATCAGAACTCGTGATTTGCAACAGGTTCCCTAACAATATATTATGGTATGCTTATATGTAGAGTTAGGATGTTGATGACCTAAAAAACACACAAAAATGCCCTAAAAAAAATGCAAAAACGCCCTAAAAAAGTGCAAAATGCCCTAAAACTTCAAAAATGACCTTAAAATTATCGGCGTATGTCTGAAAGAGCATTTGTTTCATCAATGTATAACACTCAAAGAGTAAATCTTATCGGAACGCGATAAATGTAATCACAACAAAACCCCACAATAATAATATTAAAATTATTTTAAATAAATTAAATTTGTTTGCAAACTTGGGTGTAACATTTGCCCTAAAATCTATAATTTGTGAAAATGCCCACATTGTACAAAAAGTACAAAAATGCCCTAAAAGATGAAAAATGACTTAAAAATGTTGAAAATGACGTTAAAAACAAAAAAATGCATTTATAGCTAAAATGCAAAAATGCAAAAAATGCAAAATAAAATTAGAATATTCTGCATCAAGGAGCATGAAACAAATTTTAGCTAGGATAGCATTGTACAGAATAAAAGGAAAAAATGCAAAAGTCATCAACATCCTAACTCTACTTATATGCATACCGCGCCTACATACAGTATAATAATTATCGAGTTAAAACAGGTTCGCCCCCGCCCCCCTCGCCGTTTGAAAACGGTCTAGGGACGCCCCTGTCAATCCCTTCGATCACACACACACACGTACAATCGTAACACGTGTATACACACTCGATAGATTTTATAATAAGCTGCGACGGTTATATTATAGTTGGAGACCGCAGTACGCAGCGATAATGTAACAACAATAATATTAATTATTGTACCGGTTTGTGATCCGTTTTAAAACGGGCCGTGCAGTGTCTGGGCCAACGAGTCCCACCCGTGACCCGCCCGTCGTCGTCGTCGTCCGACTGACCACGACGTCGTCGACCGGAATCGTCGCGCGCGCGCGCGCCCGCCCGCAGCCGATAATAATATATTTCACCTCCGCGCTGCGGCCGCCGTTTGACGGATTACGTGTCAGTCCCGGGACGATAAGCATCAGAACGGGCGGCCGCGCCGCGAGACCCGTCGGTATAAGTGCTGCTGCAACCACCGCCCGGACGTTTCGCTATTATTATTGTCGTTGTGGTTGCCGTTGTTGTTGTTGTTGTTCAGTTGTTGTTCGGTTGTTGTTGTTGTTATCTCTCGTGCGCGAGCTAATGAAATATTGTCAGCGGCGCGCTGGACTACCGGCCGTCGGAATTCGATAATGGTTTTCTCGCGCTTCGTCGTCGTGTCGAACCCACACGCCGGTGCGGTCGGGCGGCAGAAGGAAATAAAAATTATTTTATGCCGAGCGTAGTACAATACGCGTGTGTGCAGCACGGTACATACCACGCGCGGACCCGATTCAAATGCGGAACGCGACGGGTGGCCCTCCCTTCCGTAACCGCACCCGCCGCCGCCGCCGCCGCCGTACCCATTGTTGTACCCCGTGCAGGTACTACTGCACGGATTACCATTGCATTATTATTAATACTCGTACCGATCGTCGAGTGTTTGTGCGGCGGAATAACGCCGGAGAACCTTCCCGGCCGTCGTCTTCGTCATCCGTCACGGTCCCAGCATTAGGCGGAAATCTATTAAATTTTCTGGGTGGTGGGGGGGGGGCTAACATTTTTAACATCAGTCATAATAATCAGTCAAATATTCAAAATACATACAAATTATAAGATATTTTGGGGGGGGGCTTAGTACCCCTAAGCCCCCTTCCATTTCCGCCTAGACACGTAGATTAGGGGGGGGGAGCGGTAGGAGCGATCGCCCTTCCCCCAAAGACCGTATTATAGTAACTAACATAAATATTAAATCTTGAATTACGAATTTGCCCAATAATATAATGCTCGGTATACTGTACAAATTTATTATTTCTTGCCTACAATAATGTATAAAAACCCCGGTGTTGGGTGTCGACATTGAAACTGACGTTTCGGGCCGTACAGCATTTTTCTACCCGTATTTCGTTACTGGTGTACTCGCAACTGATTTAGATATCTCTATTTGCTTAGATATATGATCCGAGTTTATCTGTGTGCCTATATATACTAGAAATATTAACTGATTCAGCAACGTAAAAATCGTGAATTTAAACCCCCACCCCCAAAAAAAAAATTAAGTCACTTTTTTATTATAATTTTCATTTTAATATACTCGTAGTATACGCATTAATATTATAATACAAACAATAAAGTTAATAATAATTAAACTATAGTATTGATCTCTTTCTTTCCTATTTACAATAATTGTAATGAACATGATGGGTTGTTTTTAAGAAATATAATAAATACGGCCGTGAACAGACTTTATTAATAATATTCGGAAGAAAACGACACCGCGAACCATCATCGAGGAGTGTGCGCAAAGAATTGTTATTATAAATACATAAAGCTCGCACGAGGGTACAAAAATTTTCTGCAGTCGAACTCGTATAGTAGGAGGCCGAGGTAAAATTTAAAAAATCGTCGCGAGTGACAAAAAAAAAAAAAAAAGCAAACAAAATCGATTTAAAAATTAATATCACACTCGCGATTGTTCCGCCCGGTGTCACAGGTAATGTATTCCTTCCATATTTTTACCTCCGGAGGTAATAATCGCCTAGTGTAACAGGAGATTAATAATTACCCCTATATACATTTTTTACCAGTGGGGTGGTAATAATCGCCGAGGTTTTAATATATATTTTGTTTTTTACTAATAATCTATTAGTATTTATTACGATATTTTACAATATTATTACATGTATTGTGTATTTTTTATTATTTAGAATTATTAGTTATAGTCGTGTGTATCAATATAATATATTTTATTATTACCCCCCCCCCACCAATCCGGTAATAATGTATAGGGAGAGTAATAATAATATAAACATTTAATAATAATAATTTATATTTTTATAATAATAATAATAATTGTAAATAATAAAAAATACATAATATAATAATTATATTGTAATAATATACTATAATAGATCATTAGTGAAAAAACAAAAAAATTATTAAAACCTAACCCCCCCTTCCTTCGCGGTAATAATATGTGGGGGATAATAATCGGTCGTATGGTTAAAAATTTAATTTTAAAAACGTTTTAAGTAATATTTGATGAACTTTTGAATTTTATTCAAATCAAAACGGTTCGGATGTGCGTATACATTTTATCATTGGACTATTATTATTATTACGCGCGTCTCGTAACGCATTATACAGTGCGTTAATTAATTATTTACGCACTCGGCGCGTGTACGACGCCGGTCCTTCGTGGGTGGTTTTTTTCATAAAATACTGTTTTAATTTAACGTCGAAAATATAAACCACAATATAGGTGTTTTAATGAATTACAATTTACTCGAAAACACGAGATAATATTCTATAGTAGACGTATATAAAGACTATTTCCCGCGACTTAAATTAGATATCAACGACGTTGTTGGCAGGTTTTTGTCGTCGTCCATTAATTTATTATTTGATAAAAGACAAACCCGTTTTATATATACATATATACACGCGTGTGTGTGAAGACTTGCATCGCAGTTATGTCTAAAACAATAATTTAACGAAACAAATGAAAATAACTATTAAATAGATTGAGTGTATATTACTGACGCGGTTATACGAAAACGAGTTACCTAATGTTGTTAAACCGATGTTTTATATAAATAATTAAATATGTTTTCATTCCGTTCGCATGGCGGTCGTATTGTAATATAATCATGTATTATTTAAAAAAAAAAATTGTTAATACGAAATTAATTTTTTTTTTTTTAAGTAAATGCCTATAACGCCTATCGATTTTAAGTTTTACGTCTTATAACGCTTCGCGCAATAACCCGGTACTTCGGTTCTTAAAACTATCGCTGTAGACCGTTAAAATAATCGTATAACGAAAAAAAAAAAAAACGGTACGGGTTAAAGATTAAATAATTTAATTTATATTTGTAAATTATATTACGTATAATAGGTATATATAGAAATACAATGTATAATCACAAGGGCGATGGAATTTAAAACGGCATGTAGGCAATAACGTCGTAGCAGAGCAATAACGATTTCGTATTGAATTAAAATAGCTTTTTCATGCTAAGTAGGTAGGTGAAATTGTATAATATATATATATATATATATATATATGAACGAACTGGTTTTGCGTGGGATCTGTCCTCACTATAATATACAATATTATAATACGCGTGTATAATATATATATATATATATATATATATATATATAGAGAGAGAGAGAGAATCTTCGTTCGGAATAAATTCGTGTCCGTGATTTTCCCTGTAATTGTGCAGGCACCGTATTTTATTCCCGAATCGATTCGCTTTAATTTTATTAAACGTTATCGAAATAATATACACTTTTACACATTTGTAATACATTAGGCACTGTATATTATAATATTAACATATGTGTACACGTGTACGTATATAATACTTGTATACGGTTACACTATATATATATATATATATATACATATATACATCGTCGTGTCTCGAGTATAAGGTTTATTTTTTTATTTTTTATTGTGAATTATAATATTATATTATATATAGGCGTACGCGAAGTGTGTGTGTGTGTGTGTATATATGTATTGTCGGGTGCAGCATAATAATAATTCGTATATTATAAAACCGGCCCACTAATATATAATAATGATTATAGGTCTTAATCGAACCGAGTTCCTTGTATTTAAATTTTTCGAATCACAAACATTTATATATGCGTTTATTGTTTTGTTTTTACTTTTGAACGTACATATTATATACATATATACGCGTCTTGTTACGAATATTTGAACCTATCGTCAAAATACAACGTTACGCTAAAACTAACGTGTATACAATATATAGTACGCACAGGAAAATTTTTTTTCATCCATATTCGAGAATATTTCACGAGTTACCTATAGGGAATACTTAGTTTATTTAGCATATTTTGGAATATTTTGTAAATTGCGAGAGCGAGAAAAAAATTGTAATTTATTGTAATTTTAAAATTATTATTATTATTATTAATTTTAATTATTGAGATACATAAAAAAAAATTTTCCGATTCATTTACCAATCATATATACTTACATATATTATTTTTGTATCATTTTGAAAAAAAAAAACGCGCTGTGGTTATAGGTACCGCAGAATAAGTATTATTGCAATATTATTATAGTGTATTATGATATTGCAAGAGTATATATACGCCTCGCACTGTAATTAAAATATACCAAAGGAATATTGTTTGTTTTATGTTTTAATATAATAATACGCACCTACATTGTCATTTTATATTTTCTACTGTTACTGTGTACAAGAGCGATTATTCCATTACGCAAGTGCAGTGTACCTCACTCAAATAATTATTCAAGGAATATTGTAAAAAAATAAATAATAATAATAAAATAATTACATATACATATTAAATCATATTTATCGGTGTTCATCGATAATTTTTGCATATTTTAAAATTTTTAAGAGAATCTACATGGAGAATATTTGTAGGTTTTAATCGACACGTTTATGAATAATAATATATACGCGTATTGTGTTATATATATATATATAATTTTTTTTTAATAAACTGAACGCTATAAAATAAATACTCTACTTTGCATAATAGTATTGTGTATTATAAACGGATTGTTCGAATGACGTTGCAGGTTCTGTCGCCTGTATATCGGTTTGCCCGGGCGAAAGCCAGATATATTAATATTCGACGTGGACGTTATAAAAGCGTTTGTACTAATATTATATATGTATTCACGTATTATTACAGAAACGGATATTTAACGCGTCGAGATATTTATTATTTTCTATAAAATAATTGTAAACATTACTTTATATAATATACATATACGGTGAGTTTGAAGGTCTACTACAAAATACGGTTTAAAACTCGCGTTCAAAAAAAAAAAAAAACAAATGGTTCACCTTGTCTACATTATATAATTATATAAAAATAATAATCTTTAATCCGTTCTCTCTCTCTCTCGACGTTTAATACGAATTACGCGCGAATGTTAATATATTCGTTTCGACAAAAAAAAAAAACAAATGTTTTCCACCGGAAAGCCTTTACCAAAAAACGCCGACCGTCTCGGTGAGTTGTAAGCAATTATACGATTAAAGTGTATAGCAGGGCACAAAATGTGTTAGTTAATCCGTGAGGGCGAGGCACAACATTGCGGGAACTCGTATTTCGGAAGTATGTATACACATTGTCTATATACTTATCGGATTTTCGAAATCGGTTACTATATGCTCATATATTCTGAGTCCGTATGCGGCTAAAATAAAAAAAGTTCTATAACGAAATTCGAGAAAAACGTGTCATCAGCCCGGTAAAAGCTGTATGTTTATCATATATGATAATAGCGGATGACATTTCGAGAATAAAAAAAACGTTTCGAAAGCACAGCGAATTCGCCACGGCGGCGGCGGTAGACATCAGAAGTCAGCTACTGCCTGCAAACACCGCGGAACAGCGTCGATTTTTTCAATTTTTTCGCGTGTTACAATACACACAATATAATTTCTTAACGCGCTTGTAACACACGCGATATTTACAAGCGTTTAGTATAATTGTATTTTTATCGTATTTATAGTATAACTTACCCCGCAGAATACATTATATTACGGCCGTGTGCAGGCACGTACACAAAATAAAATTTCGGGGGTTTACAAAATATAGCAATACAAATTGTACAGCAACATAATAAAACAATTTCTTCCTCCTTACTCATTATTTTTTAATGTGACAAGAAATTATTTCGGGGGGGGGGTTTGAACCCCAAAACCCCCTATATACGTGCCTGGCCGTGTGTATAGTAAAATAAAATATCAAGTTTTACTGTCTTCCTCTTTCGTGCAACGTGAAGGTATATCAGAACGACGGGTATTCGAGGATTGACACGACACCGTACACAAATTTCCCGTTTTGGAAATAATAAATTATATTTACCATTTTTCTCCTGCATGGGTCTTCTATATTCTTAACGGCCAAGAACGAATGCGAATAGATATGTTACTGAGTATAATTTTTTATTTTTATATAAAACGTATTCTTAGACAAATATACAATGAGAGATTGTTGTTAACACGCGTATGTGTGAGGGTACGGAGAGCTGTATTTATAATATATATACGTCCTGCAGGAGAGACTGGCCGATGGGAAAGTTATCATATTAATAATTACTGCTAATTGGTCTCTCAAAAGGGCGCATACAATTCGAATTACGATATAGGCGTTATGTTATTCATAAAAATGTTATTACACGATAAGAGTGACTGTCATTACAGGTGTAATGCGTGCAAAGTAGGTATGCGCACGAACATCCTTGGAGCTCGCGCGGTAATCCGTCGTTCAATCGCAGGCAACACCCATACATAAGCCATATGAGCACCCGTTCCGGATTTCATATCTTTTCAGGAGAACAGAAAACACGTTCCTTGCAATCGATAACGCGCGTTATTGATTTTTCATCGTTTTGCAGCGTTAATTAAGTGCGTGTCATTCGAGTCAATACCTATACGCGTAAAACGGCCGGTAAAAAAATATTTACCGAAAACATCGAAAATTCTCGAGACAGTCGGTGCGCGGGGCGCGTGTCGTCTTAATAGATATTCAATTGTATTTGAATACGAATTTTTCGTCTCCGAAAATTCTATTGATTTCTCGAAACGTTTTACCAACAGGTTTTTTTTATTCGCTCCGCGTAAGTCATCGTATACACATTTTTTTCTTTAGTTTTATTTATTATATAACCGTAACGATATTCGAACTGTTTATATACTTCGGTTTGAAAACAACGAAATTAATAAAAATGTATGTAAAAAAAAACGAAAAAGTATAATTTGACCAACAGTTCAGCGCGAAAACCACACGCAAGTCCATTTACTCGATATAAGTATATATTCGCGTATCGTCGGACATGGTATTGTCTCGTTCTTAGCGCGCCGCACAACGTTTTCGTCACGACGACCGTGTCGCGCGGGCAACCTGCGCCGTTTTAGATTCTGCTGCAAACGGTTCCCATGATGATAAATCATGCGCGGATTCGAGTTAATTACTATTACCGTGTGCTAAACGTTTCTTCGCGTTCTCGTATTATTATAATACGATACACATAAAAACACCGTTTGTCGAGCCGACGCACACGAAGGAGTTGTCATCGGTATATATAGTAGGTAGCTGCAGTATTCTCGTACGTTTGTGCGCGTATACGTATATATAATAATATATACGCGTGACGATTGGAGAAAGAATCGTGGACACGCGGCTGCTGCTGCATGTATGTACGGCTGCAGCGACGAGGTGGTTTTGATGGAATCTGATTATTGTAATTCCTCGGTACGTATATATATATACATCTCCTGTACCGAACAAATGCGCTCGTTTATAATATGATGGGCGGGGCGGGGGGGGGGAACATTTTACATTGCGCGAGATAGGGAGAAAATATAAATATATCGTTTTGCGAATGTGCGCGCAAACGTGATCGCCCAACGGTTCTTTTTTGTCGTATACACCGCGACGACCGAATAAGCGCGGACCACTGCTCATGCAACGCAAAAAAAAAATCTATCAGACGCGCAACGGATATATATATATAGCTGGTACAGTAGTAACAGATGATACAGTAATAAGATTCCAGCTGGAGGAACAAACTAATATAGAGCTTATCCGCGGATCTTCCACACTTCAGGACACGCTTCGGATCTATACCACATGTGCGTGCAGGTTTGTCAACGATATCTTCATTAAGAACGTATAGATACGCGTGTATTTATATATAGGAACCACACACGACCGTTAAAATTCGGACGCAAAAATTTTAAACACCATTCACTACCCTGTTGCACGCAGTGGCGTATTTGAGACTTCACCTCAGGGGGGGCGATGGTAAAAAAACTCCCCCCTTCCCACCAATAAAAAAAATTATATGTAGGAATATAATTATTGAACAAAACACATTTTATTTATTATCATTTTATTTATTTAATTTACAAAACTAAGTCTATATTTCTTTTTTTACTATTAGCAAATGTATCAATTACATCATCTACATTTAATGTTATAGTATGGTGAATATTAAGCAATGCCAAACCCGTTAGGCGATCTTGCCCCATTTTTGATCTCAGCCAATATAATATAAAATAATATAATTTTTTTAAATCTCTCAGGGGGGCGATTGCCCCTATCGCCCCCCCCTCAAATACGCCACTGGTTGCACGTCCGCGACAATAGCTATTAGCGAAAGAATAAAGAGCTTCTTCAGAAACTTTCATCGATCGTCCGATCGAATGGTTTAGAATTTGAGTGCGCGCGCGCGCGCGGAGCAACACGTTTGCAGGTTTGAGTTAAACAATTTACGTTCGTTGTACAGACGGATCGGTTTTTCTTCCTATATAATGTATATACCATACACGCACGTTTAACACACGCGTTATATATGAGTGGAAGTCGATTCGTAGCAATCATTCGCACGAAGGTAATATTCGATGAGGACATCGGAAAATTTAACATTGACGGATTGTTATATTGTACGCGTGTTAACAATATACTCGCGTTAAACACCATATATAATATTATGTAAGCGTGAATTTGCGTATACACGCATATATACGCGTATAGTCAAATATTATTAAATTTAGTTGCGTGTATATAGGCTATTGCGATGATGTCCGCGTTTCAATACAACCGGATTTTATTTTATTTTTTAAAATTATTATTATTAATACGTAGGAAGAAAACGTTTTGTCATTGCATATACTGCACCACCACAGCGCGATCAATATCGGTTCTCAGTGTTTCTTTTTTACCGGCGTAATAACAACGTATATTATATGTATAATAAATTATACGCGCGGTGTACATCACTGCAGCAATACCTCAACGAATTTCTCGTCATCTTTTTCGTTTGAAACTATATAATTTAACGTTTGTGCGTGTATACTTAAAATACTATGTTATAATAATATTTTATATTCGAGTATCCATCGCGTATTCGTATACTCGTAAGATAATATTGTATTCTCGGTGTTTAAAAAAAAAAAAAATACACTATGTTTTTCCACGTCGATTGTCCCGTCGATATACGAACACGATATTTTATAATTATTGCTTGAAATCGATGCGTAAAAAAAAACAGCCATTTCTTTTAATAATATTGAAATACTAATATGTATATTAATGTGATGCGCATATATATATATACGTAATAAACGAGTTAAAAACATTTCGAAGAGTCGAATATCATAATAAACGACTTGGAAATGCACCGTTTGCAGGTGCAGGTAGCCGATAATATATAGTGAGACCGCGGTGTATAATATCGAATCGAAATAATAATAATTTGTTAAAGTACGGCATTTAATAACGAAAACCTGATTTTAAAAATGTACCTATACTTATATATATATATATCGTTATGAGTGCGCGGAGGCTGTATATAGTGTTATCGGTGCAGGTATAATAACTAATTTAAGTATAATGACCATTTAAGTTGACAACATTTTCGTGTATACGTATTTATCGTATATATATATATAAGATTTAACGCGTATTTGTCAGGTGTAAATCCGAGTAAATATTTATCTTTTACAGAGAGACATTAAACGTTTTATCGACAATTCAGCTCTGTCCTATATTATACTGTAGCCGTAGCTATTTTTCAACAAAAATTTGATTCCATTTTTGCATTCACTGTCCAATTTTGTACCAAAAAAAAAAAGGTCTATTCCGCACTTTCCTCCACAGACTAGCATGTAATTCAGCAAGCATTTCTCAACGTATCATATTACGGATCAAATATAATACTCGCGTATTCGTCGAAACGGTTAAATTAAAAAATACATATATTATCTATAAAAAGATCTTTTTTTTTAAGGAAACCCAATGCACGTTGAAGACAAACGAGAAAAAAAATTAAATCGTATATCGCTGTAGTATAGATAAGGTTTATTTAAAACTTTTTTTTTTTTATTTCCTCTCTAATCCGTATACTGAAAAGACGAAAAATAAATACGTACGTACGTAAAGGATGAGAACCGTCGCTGATACGCTTCGATTGTGCATTTTTCAAAATTAATTTTTATTATTTTTTTTATATATATATATAATTGCGTGCCACTTATTCAATTGTACCTTTAAAAATTCGTTCGAAGCAATCGACAGACAAAAAAAAAAATATAGATTCTTGACGCCATCACCGTCACTATTATATAGTAGTATCGATTAATATAATTATTTAAGTAAACGCGCGCATATACATAATATTATTCTTAAATGTATAGGTATATACGTATATATATTATATACAGCTTCGTATAGCTAATTTTGACAGATCATTAATTTTAATCATTATAGATTAATTATTATAGACACTAACTAACCGCGGCATTACACCGCGCGATTTTATACTAGTTCATTATTATAAATGTTTTTTTTTTTATATACGCGCAATAATATTATATTTATTTTAATTCGACGTATCACGTCATTGTTCTAGAAGAATACAGACGACTACCGAACCTATATCATATAATATTAACGAATGCGATCCAATTATAAATTAAATTTAATCGAATACCTACGTATATAGGTACATAAATTATTATTACACAGTGCGTGACGACGCGGAGAACGGTATATACGCGTAACTGAAATACTATATGCCGCATTGGAACGTGAATTGTTTTAATATTTCGAATTCTATAAGTTCGTATACACACACACACACACATATATATATATATATAGAAAAAATAGTTACCGGTATATCTTTGAACTTTAAATATACGGTTAATTAATTATACGAATTTATGTACCTACTGCAGGAAACGCGCGTAATTAAATTGTGATTTATAAACGAAAGCGGCGTAATTACTACGAATACCATATGGGATGGGTTATAAAATTTAGCGACGGACAATCCGTAATTTGTAACAACCCTCTTCCGACACTGATATCAAAGTTAAAGTGATTGACACTTGTATTTTATACTTTTATTATTTTCTTTAATAAAAACTACACGGGCTATAGTAAATAATTTCTAATTTTCTCCGTTTTTTTTCTTTTAACTAGTTCGTTGAGTACTTCGTCTGTTTTTACTTCCAAATTATGAATATGAATTAATTAAAAATAAATGTTACATATTTCAAATTTCTTTCTTTTTTTTCACGTATTTTAATAAAAACAGGTACATATATTTTGATTTTTTTTTTATTACAATAAAGTCCGTTCCCTATATATAGTATGATAACTATAAGGCACGGACTTTAATGCGCTAAAAAATAAGAAAAATGTCCTAAGAAAATACGATTTAATGCCTTAAAAAAAACGCCACAATATTAAAAAATGCACTAAAAAAAAGTCCTAAAATTTTTTTAAATGGGTATTTAAATTCAATAAAAAAACAATTTTTTTTTTGTTTTTGACACAATTTAGTTTTATATTTTAATTATTTGCCTTTATCGCGATTTATACCTTACGCGAGATATCGGGAATATTATATGGAAACTTTAAGATAATTACGTAGGTATAGCCGGCCGTAATAAAAATGATCAATTTACGAAACAAGATAAATATTTAAAATTTTTAATATATATTTTTAAAATTTATTAATTCTACGCTAAATTGTATATAATATTATATTTATTTATTCATATTTCGAGCATAAGAAAAAATAATCTATATAAAAATAAAAATGTATATTAAAAAAAAAATGACCTAAAAATGGGAAAATGCTCTAAAAATGTCAAAAAACGCTTTAAAAACCAAATAAAGTAAAAAAAAAATGCAAAATATAAAAGTTTCGTTTTTAAATTTTCTGATATATACGTATATGAATCGAATTTTGTATGCTATGGAAAGCATAGACTATACCCGCACTAAAAAAAAAAATGAATTTCACATTAAAATAATCCGCACCTTATAGTGATAACATAAACATTTTAAAGGAGAATGGAGTGTGGACTATGGAGCAGGGGCATAATTACGGGAGAGGGGGATATAGGGGATGGATTCCTTCCTACGGGCTTTCTTTTTTACATAACACATTATCTAATGTACAAAAGTATAATAAGAAATTATAATAATAATAATAAAAAATAATATTTGTTTGCAAAACTCGTTAGTATTTATTATATAATTAATAATATCATATTCCTCTGCAGTTTATTGACCGGTAACTATCAACTGCGTATATATATATATATATATATATAGTGCAGTTATAGGTAGTTAGATCGTTGAAGAAAGGTTTACTCATATTCAGATGTAAAAATTGATGAACTATATCCTCATTAAAATTGGCTAAAAAAAAAACAACGAAGGAAATTAGAATTTTATAAAATACGTTGTTTTTATTAAAGAAAATATAATACGAGTATCGAGCGCTTTGACTATTGGATTTTGAAAGGGTTTTTACAATATTATATGCGGGTTATCCAATGATAAATTATTTATATATACCGGCCCTCCTATATATTGTTACATTCGTAATTATACGCCACTGCGGGTATAGTGCAGTTGAGTGTACCTGCATACGATATAATAATAAATCGAGAAGGAAATATTATTGTTTTCCCGTCGAGCTTTGCGCGTTTTGCCCTAAATCAAACCGAGTTTATCTCGATGAAATACATGAATCGATGATTGCAAAAACGTCACGAGTCAATTATTTAAAACCTTTGGATAGGAACTTTTGGAAGTCATTGACTAAAGACGTTTTCGCTCGCAACCAGATTTTTCGGTTGTAATTTTATAGATCAAAAAAATGTATGACTAAAGACGTTTTTACGCTCGACGCATAGAAGAAACACATGACTAGTGTACGTTTTTACTAATATCTCAATTTCATAAAATATTTGACTCGTGACGTTTCTGCAATCATCGATTCACATAATAAATAAGGATCGTACACACACACATATATATATATAAATGGCGCGATCGAAACGCCATCGCGGAGGTCCGGCGATTAAGTCATCGTCGATCGTGACGCGTGTACGCCACCCAGTGGCGTGCCCAGGAATTTTCAATGGGAAGCGGGGCATGTTATAAGTAAATAGTACATTTTAAATTTTAATGAATTGTCGCGGTAATACCAAAAACTCAAATGTTTACGTTTCAAGGCTCTCCAAAATCGTTTCTAGCTTATAATTATGTACATTTGTAAATTGTTCTATAATTAAAATCAATTTAAATTATAACACGCCAATACCAAGTTGTTCAATTAATACAACACATGTTACGTACAGGGAAATGTTTATTGTCATATAAGTAATAACTTTTTCCTAATAACTAATGAAAAGTATTAAGTAATGACTCTAAAACTGCAGCTCTTATAATAGTCGTTTTCTGTAAGTCGGCAAAAAAGACAATGGGGGGGGGAATACAACTCCTAACCACCCATCCCCCCTCCATGAGCACGCCACTGACGCCACCTGCAGGAACCGACACGACGAGTGACGACGGCTAACCGAAAAACGCACTAGACCAGGGGTCACGTCCGGCCCGCGGATGAATTTTAACCGGCCCGCAGACAAGGAGACACTAGGCCACAATATTACTTTTGCATTATAATATAATATGTTAAAAGTACTTGATTTTAATTTGGTGGCCCCAAAAATTTTCAAAATTCCCAATGTGGCCCTCCAGAAATATTAACTGGTGACCCCTGCACTAGACGATTATATAAAATGGAGAACAAACGAAATTAAAAAAAAAAAATTACACGCACCACAAATCGGTGTGTGGTGAGAGTGTATATGTATATATTTACCCCGTTATCGTTTCCAGGTCTCGCGGAAATTAAATTCGGTACTGCAGCAGTAAACAATTAGTAGGCGCGCATGTATACGACGCTCCGGGGTAGAAGAAACGACGTTATATTAAATATATTATAAAATACTGCGACGCCCAGTACATGCGCATACCATAATACAGGAATTATATATACACACGTCAGGGGGGTCGGGGCCGGGGTCATCGGTATGGAAATAATAATAATAATAATAATAATAAAAAACAACCCGAAAACCGCCCGGAGGCGTGTTTTTCTCTCTTCTCTTCTTCCACAATATTCACGAATATTATTATTAAAATTTCGCCGTGCTGTACCGTTGGCGGCGGTATATTTTCGTTGTTAAATTACGTTTTTTTTATTCCTGAACGGGAAACGGTGTTTCTTCGATCGGCCGCTGCGAGACTATTATAATAATATATTTATATCTGGACAAAATTCCGACCGTTGTGGGTACGTTATTAATATATCACACATCGGCGGGGGCTTGATATAATATAATGTCCGTGGCCCGCGATAAAGATCGTCTAAATATTATCAAACCGTTGACCACTATATATACGTAGTATATAACGCATTATATGTGTGTGTGTGTGTATTAAAATAGTCCCACAAGACGAAACGGATCGGTAATAGAGGTTTTTTTACTATATTTATGTTTTCCTCGACTGTACACGACAATATAGCCCCGCCCTGCCGGCGCGCGGCGTTCCGAACCGCGCCGGTTTAATTTTTACTCGGCATTCGTGTACTCGTATATACATATATATATATATATACGCGTACGTTGTAATATAGACGTGTCATACCCACGATTAAAAAAAGGGGAAAAAAAAACAAATCCCGTCGTTTCGCTTTCTCTTCCATACGTATTGCATATGTATTATTCGATAATAATTATACGTACCTACTACGAAAAAAAAATAAACAATTCGATTTCATACTAAAATATTATTATTATATTCGTATATAATTTACAACGGATGCAGAAAATTTACGACAGGTTGTGCTCGAATTAAAAAAAAAAAATGATTATAGCGAGCCGCGGGTGATGTTGTGCAGGACGTAGCTCAAGTGATTTAGTGATACGTTAGAAATACAGTTTTTTTTATATAAGAGTTATTAATCAAATAAAACTATTCCGGTCGGAGCTTCGGCGTATAATTTGTCGGGAAATTTAAAGTGTGCTCATTAAGCAGAAAAAAAGAATTGTCACCTTTTTTTTTTTTAATGTAATCGAAGTGACGTTAAATATAAAATTGTCGACCTTTTGAAACTAAAAATTTTAACTCGACGTCCAATGCGGATATCGCGCTATATGAACAGACCAAAATCGGATGAAATTTTTTGACATGTATATTGTATAGTATATAATGTGTCTTGTATGGCTGGGATCATTCTATACATTTGTGCCACACCGAGAGCGTTACCATGACGTCATGAACCACCCGGTCAGATCCCCCCCCCACTTCTATACCGTCGTTGCCAGTGACATTGGAACGGCGATGGCAGCGCGATCTATATATATATATATATATATATATATATAGATATAGATATTTACATCTATATATATCTATATATGTATAGATATAGATACGTCTATATAGGTAACTTTTTGTCACGTGTAAAAAATAATTGAGATATATACAAGACATATATACATATGTACCGATGTATCTGCATGCAGTGTAGATATGTACTCATTTGATTTTTTTTTTGAAATTTGTTTTACGTATATTCGGTGCGTGAATTTCAAGACTCTATTTAGGACCATGAGAAAAAAAAAAAAATAATAACACATTCTATATGTAGGTACACCCGTCACTAGATGTTAGGTAAACCTTTTATTCATTTTTCTAGTGTGTTTTTTCAACGACTTCTTTTGGAGAAATTTGAATATCCCCACATAAATATTCCGAAGCGTAATTATATTCAGAATTCCGCGTTTGATCTGCAGTCTTTTCCTATATATTGTCGATTTCAATAATAATCGTTTTATTATCGAAATATTTCCACCATTCATTTAATTGTGTATTATTATCAACCTACACATTTATACTTTTCTTTTTTTTTGCTATCGAAATTTTGATTTTATTCATTATCAATTTAGACAACACATTTTAAGAAACAAAATTATTTCATCGGCAGATATAAGAAGACAGGTGGTGTCCGAATCCCCACGAATCCGACGTGATTTACGAGGAAAATCTGCGTAAATTCGTATATTTAAATCGTAGCAACCACATTATACATACATATTACATTATCGAAAATCGTTTCTAATTCGTCGACGTTACAATAGTATCATAGGACGCGTCCGAGAAAACATTTTTTTATTTATCGAGTTCGTTTTTAAAAGTATAACTTCTGTACTTAAATATAGCTATTTGGTAAAATATATTAAATATTTCTATACCCGTGCGAAACCGTTCGTATTGTAACTATTTATTGCGCGTGTTATTCGCAGTTTGGTATTTTTATATGGGCTTTCAATACATCGTTAACAGCGTATATAATAGAGAAATTATTCCCAATAGTTATAATACGATGGATATTATTATTATTATTATTATGGTGTTGGCCGTAGATTTTCGCTCGAAGCCAAATTAATTTTATATCGAATGATTTTATTTTTATTTTTTATTTATTCGTATACTAATTGGCGTTCTATCGAAAACAATTATTTATCGATCGAATCTCTGGAAATTGTCGAAAAAAATACTACTACGTCTATCTATATTATATTACAACACACCTATATTATTATGTGACGCGTGGCTTGTACTCCATAATACAATGTACAGTTTGAAGCCGTATCCGATTTTACATCGAATAGATTGATATTTTGTCGAAGATGACAACTCTTGTGTGGTTTTATTCGGTGGGAACAACACGATAATCGATACAATAATAATTGATTGACGTCGTCAATGTGCGCGCGTGTAATTGAATACTGCAGCGCGAGGAGACGCGTCGACTATGTGTATATATTACGATTATATAGTTTGGTCGATCGCGGACAACCATATATAGACGTGAGTTAGTGTTCGATTTGATCGATAAAAAGCGTAAAATAATATACGTACAAGACGATTAAAAAAAAAAAAATGTTTTTCTTTTTATTATATAATTTACAATATACTAACTGTTCACATTCCGTTGCCCGTTAAAAATGCCGACTGTATATGATTCAAACTTTGTTCAATTCATTATTTAATATTCGACGTAATGGTGTTCAAAACTTAAAGATTCGGCCATCTCGAATCTCAAAATACTCGTGCACCATTTTAAAATGCGAAATTTGGAAAATAATTTCTTAGTGCGCACATTTACATGGTGGTACGAAAGTAACGTGAACATTTTTTTTTTATTTATTTATTTCATTGTTTTTTGTTCTTTTCTTTTAGCTTTTCGTATTAACCTAATTGAAAAATCTCTTTATATACAATGTCCAGTGTGTACAACGCTAGTGGCATTCCTCGCACGTAAACACGCCACATATATAGTTACATGATAATTTTGCAAATAATACAAATACAGACTAACTGCGAACTGCTGTGATTCATTGTAAATGTATTTTAACACATTTTTATAAACTACGTTTTTTTATTTTTCCATAGCATTCGCTAAAACACAAAGATTTTGCGGGCTCGATACTCGTGAGCACGCCACATAAAGTTGCCCGCGAGAAAAACAGGTTTTTCACTGTCTTTTCACACAGCCATTCTCTAAGGTCCATATTTATTTGCAGATCGGGATGGACATTTTTATATGGATCACCCATATGTTATCGACAATTTGACAGAATTCACGGCTCAGTGTAATCATGCCGTTACTGTCTGTTGCCATACGATCTTCTACGATTTTTAGAAGAGCATATTGCTCTCATTGTGCATCATTGTGCAATTGTACTCGCATATTTGTAGTCGGACAAAATTTTTTTACGTGTACCCATAACATAGACGCTTTCAAATAGGCATTGATTTCGTCTGCCGGTGTCAGAATCATAAACCGGAAGAACCAGAAAATCTACTGTATTTTACCGTAGAACATTAACGAAAGCAAAAATTCCTGTAAATACAACACTAGTTTTTCGTGCGGTTATAGCAACAACAAAACAACTGCACGTACATACCCGGGCAACGCGTATACGTTTAGACGGAAAATGTATAACATTCGAGCGAGCGCGCTGAACAGTTTTTCGCGACAAAAGGTAGCCAATGTCCTTTCCAATATGTAATCTATCTCTGTACCGAATTTCATCAAAATCGGTTCAGCGGTTCAGGCGTGAAAGCGTAACAGACAAAGTTACTTTCGCATTTATATATATATATATATATATATAGGATAATCCAGCGGCGCGATTATTTGCTGGGAATATAAACACATTCCATTTCCGCGTTTTTCATTCATTTGTGCTCGATAATAATTATCGCGGTCATAGCTGCAGCCAGTGTCCGTGTGATTTTTGTTAAGGCGTCTCCAAAATATGGTACCCCCCACCTCCACTTCGCAGCGTGCTCGGGAGAATGTTCATCGGATTTTAAAAAGTCCAACGCGCGTGCGAGAATTCTCAACGAAAAACATATTGTCCAAAGGAATTCTCGCGTAATTAAAATCGTAGTTGGCTATTGAAAAGTCTTTCAGTCGATACATCATGGCGAATATAAGGAGTAAAAAATTAATAGTAACGAATGGAATGTGGGAAAAAAATAACACAAATTATTATTGATATATAAAATCACCCCGCAGTATATACGCACTCAAAACGCATCGGATTAAATATAATAATATATTTAATAATATTCCCACGAGAGACGCGTTTCGACGGTGTACATAAATATATATATATATATATACGAATTAGCAACATAATATAATATATAAATTATTATACGAAGCGTGGAACAGCCTCATTAAAAATTGTTTAAAAAAAAAAAAATGTTTAAAATTCGGCGAAAGGATAAACAACTAACACATAGATCATTTCGTTACCGAATGTTTCAATTATTATAACAAAACGTACACACACAATACGAATTACACCTCGATGTGACCTACGGGGACGAGCTCTTCTCGCTATGATTTAATAATTATTTTATTTCGACGATATTTATTAGGTGTTTTTTGTTTTTCATTTATTATTATTATTATTTTTTTTTTTACTCTTACCTACTATTGTATTATATATGTTAGCGACGATACAGTCGGACGTGCTCTATCCTCGAGGGCTTATGTCGCGCGCGAGAGGAGTGCAGTCGCGTATACCCATATAAACGTTGTAGGTACAATATGCGGCTGTATGTATTTCAATTATATGATGTTCAAAACAAACATTATTCCGGACGACCACGGAGCTCGGGGCTAAAGAGCCGCGCAATGAAATCCCATAAAGTCCGTCCAGTCGTGTTTTCCGACCAATTATCGACGATCGTAAATTAAACGAGTACCTACTCCGCCGATCAATTATTATTAATATCGCCGTCGGTTTTTGATGGGAGAAATGCTATGGAGGAGTGGTGTGTGTGTGTGTGAGGTATGGCTCGCATTTGCATATCGTACCACGCACCATATATATATATATATATATATATAATGGCTGTGAACTAAAACTTTTATTTGTATATACATATAAAGATTAGTAGGAGTGAAACAGTGAAAATCTTGTATGATTTTGGAGGTAATTATCTGGGAATTCATGGGCCTGTAACGAAGGTGAGTATAGATGAAGATTCGAGTACCCTGGGCTCGGTAGTAAAAAATAATGATGGTTCAGACGAATATGTATGAAAAGTAGGATAACGCTTCAGATGTTTTGTGTGTGCAAATACACATAATAGGTTTTGTAAAACGGTAGTGAGGCCGTAAACAATGTCGAGCAGTGGAAAAAAACGGAACAGAGGATGAGTGTAGTGCGGAGATGCTGAGACGGATGTATGTAAAAGAAGGATAGAATATAAGAAACGAATACTACGTCGTATGGGGTAGCGTGTAGGAGTGGCATTTATTGTGGAGAAAACCGGGGAGAATAGGTCGAGATAATTCGGACATGTTATGCGGAGAGATGATTCACTGCAGAGGTGTTGTGGAAACGAATGTAGACTGGCAGAAAAAGAGGAAGGCTATGGGTGGTGTCGGTGTACGAGAGGTACAGGGAGATCGCGCTTTATCGAGGTGTAAAACTCGAGAGGCCATGAATAGTTGGGAGTGTAAGGCGAAGAAGAAGAATGTAGAAAACATTATATTTACACGCGTGGGAGCTGGCCGTCGTCATATTTACCATTATTAATTAAACGATACACAGGATATTATGGGATCTGTTCGGCAGTTATATTGTTCTGTCAGTAGTTGGTGTTGCCCGTCTGCGTTTTTATTTTAATTATATACTCCTCTTGACGAAATACTCGAAACAGGAATTTTTAAAACAATTTTCATTCAAACTTAATAGTATTTCGAGTGTTTATTGAAAAAAACAAATACATCTTTTAAGCCAATGGTTGTTCGAAAATTAAAAATTAGACCGCCGGGCCGATTTTAGAGATTAATGCGTAAATTATAGTATAATTATTTAAATAATAAAATACCATTTTTGACGTTTAAATTATTTCACCGTTTATTTTATACTTTGCTCGTGCCCAAATCATGATTTATTCACGCGACGAATATCTTCTATGTTCACTAGACATCAAAGGTGATAAAAAAAAACTGATGAGATTATTTGGGACATCTAATACGACCAATGCTTCTCGTCCTTTCGTTTCCATTTATACGATAAAATATAAATGTATACATACCGTTAAAACATATATATATATTATACGGCGATTATATAATATACGAAATTGAATAATCAATATTGAAAATAAAAGATGTCTACACAAATCGAATAGTCATATTTTTTCTTGGGGGAGGACAATAATAAAAAATAGTAGAACGCGTGTATCGCGTGCTGTTGAATATTTATTATAATATAATATCTAAATGCGAAAAGAAATGCGTTATTCAGATAATGTTCGTGATGTTTTTATGCTCGTTTTATAGACAGATATATGTATTTTTTCGACACATAAAATGTTCATGAAATAAACACACAAAAAAAAATACATATAATATATGTTTTTTTTATTTATTTGTTTTTTTTTATATATATTATAATATACTGCACATTAAATTCCCCGTACATTAGATTACTGTATAGGTTTCGATTTATATGGATTTTTGTGGATATACGTATTTTCCAGAAACCTGCTAATATTATGACTTGCAAATATTTATCATTCGATAAATATCAATATACAGCATTATTATGAAATATATAATATTGTGAAATGTCGTATAGGCGTATATTGCTGCTAGTTCAACGAGTTGTCGTGTACACTGCAGTTGACAGTTCGCAACAAGGTGTCAATATCTAACCTTGCACTTTGTATAACAACACTAAACTAATGTACATTTGTTTTAACCCGATAACCGACTTACGATACGTATTAAAACGACCCGCCATACGACAGATAAATAAAATACAGATTTTCCTCGAGTGCAGTGTAGGTATGATCGATTATAGTCTGTTGCTGTGACTTTTAACACTGCAACTATATACTACGGCTGTAAAAAGAAGAAAAAAAGAACGTTGATTTATAATAATAATACGTATATTATAATGAATTCTATACGAAGTAACAATATAAAGAATTTAACAAACTACACGAATCGTATATTATTATTAATTCATTCACTATATTTATATATATATATATATATATATACGTACTGGTTTTTGTTCTCGTTGTGACACGAAATCGAAAAAAAAAACTTTATCGTCTATCGTTATGACATACAATCGTGCGTTATGCATATACATATATATGTAAATAATAAAAAACATTTGTTTTATAATAAAATAGTAAAAAAAAAAAATCAAATAAAAAAAAGGGCGGATATGTGGAAAAAATAGAAATAAAAAACTATAAATACTCGTAAATAATAATTATTAAAATTATTTAAATAATAAATTGTAAATGATTGTGGTATTTGTTTTTTTTTCGTTTACTCAATGACGATTTTTTTGTCATAACCGGTAGTAAAGAAACGAATTTATTAAAACAATTTCCACGCGTATTTCTTTATTTTACATAATATCCTTCGTCTTGATTTTATGTTCACATATACACGTCATATATACATTTTTTTATTTATTTTATTTCAATAATTTTCGTGTGCTATTATAATTTCAGACAATATACGACAATTTCGAGAATTAACATTATGAACATATTGTTATTGGCCACTGCGCGGTGTACCGGCAATAAAGAAATATTTTATTTGTTGCAAAGTAAATTTTAAATTCGTGTCGTACGAGTGGAAATCTAAACGTTTTTAACGATTTCGTTGGTACGGTATTTACAAGAAAATTGTCGCTATTTTTCAATGTATTTTTAATACGTCGTATATAGGTATACTCGATGAAAATTTCTATACGATAATATTGAAAACGTTATTATATATTGATTTTTATAAAATAATAATGTAGCCTGATAAAAAAATATGGTACGCGAATACACGACATAGCTAATTATAATTTTAAAATATCCGTAGACTTTTACAGCGAATGTAACACGGTATATACAACAGACGAGAAGTCCAGATATTTATTTTCGATGCCCGAAAAACTTAAAAAATACTTTAAAAAAAATAAATAAATAAACATCCGAGCACTAATAATTATATATATATATAACAAAAATTAATTTAATAATAAATTAATTAATATCGTGTATGTATATATAATATAATACATAATCCCTGAAAAGTATGATATGATGTGTTTATATAAAATATAAGAATGTTATGCGTGTATATTGCCGCGCGTCGTCGTCGGTTCAAGACCTGCTCTACACTGACGTGACCGAGGTGCACTCACGACAATGTACATGTGGACCGATACAAAACCAAACATAGTATATTATAAATATATATATATATATATATATTAAAATATAATGTATAATATTATATATATTGACTGTGTATATACACGAAGCAGTCCCCCTCGGCCGGTTACAGTAACAAAATACGATCGGAGACGAGCGCTGCAGTAAACGGATTATTATTATTGTTATTTACGTGATTCTCGGGTCAAAATGCGCGTATATACATAATGAAAAATCTTATACTAATCGTGCGTTATATAAAAAAATCTAAACGGCGAGTATTCAATATATGTATATACGTACAGCGTGCTTGAAACGGTATATAGGAAAAGTGACTCGATGAGATTGCCGAGTACGCAGAAAAAAAAACGTTCAAAGATGATCTTGATATATCTACTCGAAAGAATAAAATTTTCAAACAAAACAAAATCTTGTAAAAAATAACGGACGTTTCGATGTGTGAAACGAAATGTTTCGGATTTTCAAAATTATTTTAAACCACTATATATAAAAATAAATAAACGACATACCCTACACATGGACCGAGTGTGCTGCGAAGAAGAAAACGTGTTTATATGCTATTCAGTTTAAGAGTATACCGGGCGGCGGACGAAAATTGATTCATTTCGCGCAGGCGAGGCTCTATCTGTATTCTGATTGGCGGAAACCGTCGTGAGCCGACTACTGCCGACAACAACAGCCAATGACAGAGCAGTTATTAGTCACCTGGGAGGGGAGAATCGTTCCGGGTTTCGTTCAACGTGCGCGTTCCGGTATACTGTTAAACAGAATAGCATATATACCTATTAATGATACGAAAGAAGAACTTGTAGTCGCGATTAATGTAATATTTATAACGATGGGCTATCGGGAGATATTAATAATTTTTTAATAGCTCATATATAATAGCTAGTTGTTAACGTATAGTGATAATTATTGTTGGTTTTTAAATACTCGTAATTTATTCCGCTATACCGTCGTATATACTCGTATCGATTATTGGATGACGTGTGATTCTAAATTTTGATAGACTATTATTTATTGATTATTTATTAATTATTGATGATTCGCGCTTTGCAGAGGCGAACGTAGGTATAGGGTTTTAGGGGTTCGAACCCTCTCCGAAATGTCTGAGAAAATTTGAAAGTTAAGCAGCGACCTATACATAGTACCTAATAATTTTACATTTTTTCAAAAACCCTGCACACCGAATTTTTTTCCTGCGTTCGTCCCTGCATGCGCTTTGCATATAATATATATATTTTATATTGTGTATACGTGTTCGGAAGAAAAAAAAATGTTCGATTTTTATGTAAAATATATATTATATTAATTCGGAGAATTAATTAATATATTCTATATAGTAATATACGGACAGCGTTTTAAACACGCACGCCACTGCGGTTGTTTGGGAGGTTCTAGACGATCAATCTGCTTGATCTGCAAACGATTAAGTCAATCGATTGACGCGCGCTTCAATCAACCTCAATCAGTCCTTTAATTTTTTTGATAAAAACCCCCTCATCAGTGGAAGTCGTCAAGTGGAGTAGTGCACACGTTGTTTGTTCTAACCCGTTGTTGATTTTGGCGGTGAAAAATGGTTTCGAATACAGATTTGGGCTTCCACACCTCAACACTGGTTACCCTCAAAAACAACAAAAGAAAAAACGACGGTGGTCCAATAGGAGTGGTACAAAATGAGAAACCGCTTCACTCATAAACATTTACTCAATTTTCGATATAAATCAATTAATAAGCTAGTGAACTCCCGCTCCGAATTTTCGGGAAGCGCGGTTTCGGCAGCGGACGCCATGGTTTCCGCACCGAGTGACTGACGCAGTGCTTGACGGAAATCGCCCTAGACCAGCGTTTCGCAAACTCTTGTTTGACCTGGCCCGGTAATTAATATTTTTTCCCCTTCGTGACACACCAAAATATTTTACATTTATCGTTTTGTTAAAAAAATGCAAAATAAAACGCATTTGAATGTCATACGGGTTTTTCATGAAGTCTATAGTTGATAATCTCAATAATAATTATTATTTTTGTTGTAAATAATAGTTATTCGTATTGATGAATTTATTTTTGCTATAAAGTTCAAATTATCAAACAAAATGATAAATAACAAAATTTAATATGAGAATTTTATTAATTATGCGACCCGGCATTATATTTTCGTGGCCCGGTAGTGGGTCGCGACCCACCATTTGGGAAACGCTGCCCTAGACGATCAAGCGCCCTGTTCAACCGCTTGAGTCATTCAAACTTTCTGTCAATCGCCGTCAACGCTTGCTTCAAGCGTCGAACGGGTTTCTAAACGGTCAATCACGATTGATACAATATGGATTGACTCAAGGCTCAAGCTTTTGATCAAAATGATTGCTCGTCTACAGCGTCCTTTAAAAACGTTTTCCCGTCATCGTATTCCCGCGAAACAAAATTAATGCCAACCGCGCGTATATTATATAGTGCACAATAAAATATTATTTTCGATTATTGTTTATTTTTAGAATATTTGTATTGCTTTTCCCGGAAGATAACCAGTTGACGAGTGCCGACAACAGTCAACAAAAATATTAAATAAATGCGTCGTTTTAAATGAAATATGTGTAATACTATTCATTAAATTTGTATATGTATATTTATTTAACAGGCATAAAACTTATTGTTTTAACGGGTATTTATGTAACAAAAATTAATTGATCAATGGTACCTAATATAATATTTAACTGTGTTATTTTATAAAGTTATGTGTACCTACGTCAATGCAGCCAATATTATAAGGTTCAAGCAGGGATTAGAACAAAAATTGGTTTTATTTTTCATTGATGAGGGCCCACAACTAAATATCGGCCCCTGGGCCCTTTGAGGTCTTAATCCGGGCTTGGTACGGACTAATATGAATATTTTTTTTTAGCGAATTTGCAGTCAACAAAATATTTTGCCGATTCATTTCTTGTGTATTTATATTTATTATTGTATCTCCGTTTTGCTTTACCGGTCACGTATAAGAAATATTTTTGTCGTAATGATATTATTGTTGTATAAAACTAATCGATAATTGCGTCTCTTTCCAAGCCAATTATTAAATTTATTTCGCGGACATTTTATTTCAATATGTATGTAAAAATTATACACGTATGTATATATAGTCAAAAACAAAAGAGGAAAAATAACGGTAATAAAATATTCAGTGCGTGCGAGACAATATATTTATATATTATTCGACGTATGGTTTAGACATATAATATTATAATCATATACTACGTCCGCGATACATTTTTTAAAATTTATTTTTGATTATATAAATGCGTTCCGTTTTGAGACGAACGTGAATGTGAAAAATGGGAATATGACGCGTTGCTTTATAAAAAAAAAAAATTATAAGTGTTCCGAATGTATCCCGAGCACTGCAATTGTACATTTATTATAATATAGAGAAAAATGTTCGTGCGAGAGTCACTTTTGGGTGTCTGCAGCGTGTCATCATCATCGTCTCTCGTTAACGCCATACAATTCCATAAGTATATTAGATTTATTATATATAGTTTTTTGACGCCATATAAAGGCAGTTTGCGACGAATGCCAGTGCAGATGATCACGACAGTCGCACGCGAAACGAAAATTCGTGTAAGAACGACTGTATTATACAATATTAATGTATATTGTATGTAATATTATATAATATATACGCGTTCAATACTCTGGACCAAGACGTAAAAAAACCTGCGGAGGAGAGATTTATTTCTTTATTTTTGTACATATGTTCTGTATATGCTATTCCATTCCGTTTTTTTTTTTTTATACAAAATTGTATTTCCGTATTCGTATCAAAAGTATTTAATCAAGCGAAAATAAATAATTTTTAAGCATTTATATATACAGAGGAACGTATTTAATTTATATTTACTATCGACAAATTTGATATAATAAAGAAATAATTTGTAATTGACATTAATACATAAAATAATATATTTATAATTTTTCACAGACGTCCGCCGCCGCACGACATCAGAACCAAATAATAACCGTCTACACCAGAGATTCCCAAACTTTTTTTGTCTCGTAGACCACGTGGCAATTTTTTTCTGTTTTTTTTTTCGTAGACCGCCTATAATATTGACTTTTTACAAATTCGTCAACGTATTTTTGACAGCTTACTCATCGCTTGAATTGGGTTGGCTGAAGAGTGAAAAATATTAAAATAAAAAACGCGTAAAGTTTGTTTTTATTATCATATACGAGTACTCTTATTAATTAAATTTTAATTATTAATTTTTTTTTTTAATTCATTAAAACGACAGAAAATGCGAATGAAATCCAATGACATTCTTACGTAAAATAAACATAAAAAAAAAATCTTTAAAAAAATATGTAGTGTAATTTTCAATATAGTATATAAATATTCGATATTTGGGTTCAAGTAAGTCAAATTTAATTCTACCAGTGATTTCCAACCAGCTGTATTTTGCGTTTTTCACGTAATATTTCTCGTGGACCCCCAATTTTTTTTTCGCTGACATATGGACCCCTCTAGCAAGTCAGAATCAGAAACTTCCCGGAGTCGATATAGACCACTTCGGGAACCTATACGGTCTACATCAGTGGTTCTCAACCTTTTTTGTACGACGACACCCTAATTTAGATCCATAAAAATGGCGACACACTTAAAACATTTTAATGGGTATTTTTGCAAATGTATAACAATTATAAACCTATGTGAATTATTACATTTATACGTTACCATTTTATTAAAAAAAAAAATCATAAATTTTTTAATTAAAATTTAAACAATTTAAAAAGTGGGTATTTAAATTTAAAAAAATTATTAGTTTAAAAACGTGTGTAAAGTACGAACAACTATACATTTTTTTTTTTTTTTTGGCGACACGTCACGGTAATGCACGACACAACAGTTGAGAACCACTGGCTCTAAAAACGTGTCCTTTGAGCACTACCCCCGCCGAGCAAAGAGCGACTCGCCATGCAAACGACCTATTCGCGGCGAACGTTGACGGACGGATCCCCGAACGCTCGCATATATATTGCTATAATATATGATATTATTATATAGCACAGTTTGGACGGCGCAGGCTCCTGATATTAACACTATCGAAACGGCCATAGAAACGTTATATTTTGCCATTCTAAAATATCATAAAATTATCGCGGTATTTATATTTTTATAATCTTGTATGTAGACGATTGCTTACGAATTTATAATTACCGAATTATATTTTGAATCGGAGTATAGGATGGAAAAATCTATGCGGAAATTGACCGTGAACGTATATAGAAACACTGAGAATCGATTACGGAAATATAGAAACGGCGGCGCGGTGGAATGGCGATTTGTGATCGGTCGGCCATTCAACGGCGTGTTTATACCACTGAATAGATGAAAGACAGATTCATCTATTCTGCGTTTATACCACGGCGTTAAGATAATATTATCATATGGTTTATACCACGGACTGAGATTAAACGGACTGGAAACGAGACTCTTATCGCCGGGCCGCTTAGTGTTCGCGAGAAAGGCGCGCAGAGAGAAAATAGTACCTACGTCTAAGGCACGAGCGCCGTCTATTAATCATTTTAGAACTATTAATTCCGCGCCAAATAAAATTGACTAAATAACTATAATATTATTATTTACTATTTAGTCATGATCGCGGATTGGGATAGAAATCTAATTATTATTACTCTGAGGTCCGCGGTCATGAATAAATAATTGTTATAAAATGTGTTATCGCAATCGCGTTTTTATTTCTATGCGAATGCGATAGGTGGCGCTCCGCGCGTACACGTACTTTCAGGTACTTTAACGGCCCGGCTCCCTGTCACCCGCCCACCATCATGTCGTTTCCAGTCCGTCCTGTCGTAGTCCGTTGTTTATAACTAAGGTTGGGAATATATAATGCCCTATAAAACACTAAAAAATGCCCTTAAAAAATGCTTTAATGCCCTAAAAATTCTAAATAATGCACTAAAGAAATGCAGGTAAATTGCTTTTATTTTTAATAAATTTTAAATAATATTTGATTAAATTAATTAAATTGAAATAAAAGTGATTAAAACTTCAGGATTTCTTTAGGATAAACTTCAACTTGGGTTTCTTTTAATCTGAAAAAACAATTATTTCCTTATATTTTTTAAACTATTTTGGTAGATTTAGATCATATATTAATTTACCTGTACACTCTGAACTATAACACTGAATCACCAGAGATTGTTTAAGATTTTCGAATAAAAGATATAAAAGGTATAAAATATTTTCTCTACGATACGAGATACGAGTAGGTATAGTCGTTGCCAGATAAAATTATTATTATATAATTATTAATAAAATTTTAAGTTTGAATTTTGCACCCAAAAACTCCAATAATGCCCTAAAAAAAAATGAAAAAAATGACGTTAAAATCAAAAATTGTCAAAAAATGCAAAATAAATTTTCTTATTCTCATTCAAAAAAGTACATGTTATGGATTTGTGAGCATCGTACAGCAACCTCTGGAAAAAAATGAAAAGTGCATCGAAATCCCAGCCCTATTTATAACTGTATAACGAAAGATATCAGACGAATATTATTCATTTATTATTATTATTATTCAATAAAGTTATTAATATTATTCGTTAACATTATTCGTCTAATCTTTGCGCTATAACAATGTAATTGTTATCACATATTATATATTCGTGTTTCGAACGACAGATATAATAAGTATGTTTTGAACCATTAATAAACGTGGTCCGGGTCGCTGCGCCAGAGACCGTTTATAGTATAATGGAGATAAGCGAGTAAATCCGTCGGACTAAATCCGTCCCGGATTTTACAATAATCGATTGAACAGGACTTTTTTTTTGTCGAGGATTACGTGAGCCGAGTAGAAAATCCGTCGTAAAATCCTCTCGCGTACCTACGTCGGCCACTGCCCAATCGCCGCCGCCGCCGCCGCCGTACAATATTAGAAATGACCGTCCGTCGCTGTCGTTTTTTTTTTTTTTCTACATATAAACCGGCCTAGCGCGCGTACCGTACGCGGAGACGCGTATTTTATTACAAATAATATAGTCGTCGTTATAATAATAACGCGTACACGAGGCGGCGCGTGATATTAGTGGTGATTGGGGGGTATATAAATTATAATAATAATATGTGTATCGATTATCCGCTGGTATTTATTATTGTTCGAGCCTCGCCTCCGATACACACTACAGCCGCCATAAAGTACGTAACGAGTTATATAATATTATTTTTTCCTCTCTCCGCTCGCCGTTGTTCACACACACACACACACACACGGACGAAAAAATACCGCGCGGCGCGACGAGCACATAAAACGTCGCCCGAACCACATAACGCTATTAGGAGCAGTGCGAGCGCGCGCGCCGGCTAATTAGTCGGGTCGGTGTCGTGTTTTCCTCCCCCGGCCGCCCCCGCCGCGACCACCGGTCGCCGAAGCGGAGCGGATGACATTCACACGTATTATTATTTTTATAACGCGTGCCGGCACGAGCGACCGGTTTTCGGCGGCTCCGGCAGTTAATCAAGTCCTGCCGCCGCCGCCGCCGCCGCCGCCGCGACTCACAAGTATAGCACGACGAAGACCGATATAATAATAATATTCTTTTTTTTTTTTTTATTAACGATAAAGAATATAATGTACAATCTGTAATTTTTTTTTTTTACAATAAGTAATATTTATAAGTTTATGTACAATGCGTGAAGGCTTGATAAAAGGAGGTGCCCTGCAGTGACACTACTTCAAACTACGATTATGGAAACGATTGACTGTTTAATATTTTTTTTTTCTAAGTGTTTAATAAGTCGCGCTTAAGACGACGGGGAGGATTGTTAGGAATTGTGGTAGAGGAGAGATCAGATACGAGTAGACTTGAATGGTTAAAGGTATTTTTGTGGAATTTTTTTTATAGAGGCTGCATGCGAGAGACGAGATTGTTGGAATATTTAAGTCGTTGTGAAGGGTAAGGTTGCTGACATACCAGGGAGAATTAGTTAGGAGTCGGAGAGTTATAGATTGGAAGGATTGAAGTTTGTTAAGGTTTGATTTTTTTTTGTTGTTCCCCAAAGTTGTATAGCAGGTCGAATGATTTGTTTATAGATGAGAATTTTATTATATATAGAGAGAGGTTAGAGAATAATATTCTTGACGGAAAAAAAACGCGTCAGAATTGTACACTGCGCAAGGACGGTGTTTTTGGTTTCCCCCTCCCCCCAATCCCCTCGTTTATTATTATTGGCGGCTAATAATATATCAACAATCGATGGTCGAAACGGATCAAAATAATTAGTGGGAGACGGTAGCAGTGTCGTCATTTCAAGTTCTGAAAAGAGGAGGGGGGTAAACACTGTTGAAAAATAAGCAAAAAAAAAAAGTGTTTTTTTTTTTAACAAAAAAGCTTCAACACAGTCACTATATTAAATTTGACGGTTATCGATTGTTATCGAGTGACGTTTAGATCTACTGAACGTTATATAATATTTTCGAAAACGAATAGTATTATAGCTCTTACAAAGAAATGGTTCAACGATATTTTTCTGTAAAAGAAAAAGTTGGGCGACATAATAATATAACAACTATGAATTATAAAAAATATTATAAGATTTCACGCGTTCACTAAATATTTACTAATATTATAAGTAATATAATATCGTTCTCGTTATATATATATATATATATAGGTATGCGATTATTGTCCTCAGAAAGGAGACTTTTTAAGAATTAAACGGGTGATGGTTTTTACATCCAGGCCCGATAGTTTAAGAGCTCGTTCTGAAAAGGAATTTTCCCGCAATATTTTTGCGCGAACGGATGAAAAAAAATGTTTTCCCAACAACCGATATTCCACAGGAAACCAGAAATTAATAACGACACAAATACAACATATAATTAGTAATTATACGCATATGTATAAAATAATGATGGTTTTTTTTTGTTGTTAATTTACAATAAAATTCAAAAACTGAAAACATATACCTAATATTCAGGTCAAAATTTTCAGGTACTGCCCAAGTGTGTAATTACCACTGTCCGTTTTAATTAGAAACTGTCCATATATATCGGTCAGAACAACCGGTTATAGTAGGTATGCAAACTCTGCAGTATAGATTTATTAGGTGTAAATCGTGCTTGTAGTACTGCCGAATTTTTAATATAATTTATTTCTCATTAATGTATGTTTTCACTGTTGTATTGTTTTTTTTCTCTCTCTATATTTCATGTACCTATAGTATTCCTAATTTGTAAGTGTCGAGCTATTATAATTTCAATATTTGTAGCTATTAAAACAAAAAAAAAATCGCGCCTGAAAAATGGAAAAATTCCATCCCGAAAGATTTACAAGTGAAATAATAATACACGTGGGTAGGTTAGGCGAATTCCGTCCGCGAATTTTTTTTACTCCTGACGTAGATTAATAAAGTGTAAAAAGTGTTTAAACGAACACATATATACGTTTAGTCGGAATTTTATAAAATAATAATTTTGATTTAACGCTGTATTCGAAATATACATATTGGTATAGAAATTATAATAACATTTATAAAACGATTCGAAATAAAATATTAATATAAAACATTAGTATTCTTTTTTTCTTGTTTGAAATTTCAAAAATTTATTTGTCGATATAATAGAAATTTCGTTATTTTCTCATATTTTGTTAATTTTTACACTGTTTATTTTCTTGTGCGATATACAAATTGAAATCGCTCGAGTTTATCTAAAAATATAAGCATACGTGAGGCGATGTGTGATATGAATAGGTACTTTTGTCGAAACGATTCACAAGCATTATTAGTAATAATTGTAATATTTAATAATCTGTCATAGCAACAGCAGCCCATATATACGTATATATATAAAACTGCTATTGGGCCGACTATAGTATAGGTACAATAGTATACCTTTTTTTGACCTGTATATTTTTCCGGGCGAAATTCGCATTATGTTTACCTTATTTATCCTGTTTTATTTTACCTGTTCTGGCGGAATATAATTAACATTCTTTACCGCGTGTTGTGGGTATAAATCAGAATAAAGATAATCGCCCTGTTTCTGTTATTTCTGCAGGTGCAGGTGATATTTGGCTTTTTTTTTTTTTTAGTAATAACACTGCAGAATTTCTAACGATTGAATTGAAGTTATATATATACTTGAATCTGAGTTCACGATTAAAACTTGGATTGTGATCTTTTTTATACATATCAACTCATTTTTATTCTATATATACATGTTAAACGTATAATTTGTCATGAAAATTAACTTATTTGTTAAAAGAGACGCGCATAAAAAACGTATTACTAATATTGTTTACGCAGATGTTTTAAAAGAGATAGTTTTCTATTTTTTTTTTTTTGTTTAAATTCGGTTGCTAATTATAATAAATACATCATATAATGTTCTAAAAACCGTAAAAACAAGCATTTATTATTTTATTTTGAAGAAATATGTTTTTTTTTTTTTGTAAAAAATTACAAAATATATATATATTATTATTAAAATAAAAATATACATATTATTATAAAAATGACGATTTTTTTTTCTCCAAATTTTGTGATAATTTTTCCGCGTTCGAAAAACCATATCAAAAAAAAAAAATGTATTTATTTTTTTCTAAAATAAATTGCGCGGTTAAACTTGCAAATGAAACGGAACAGGAGAGATTAGATGATTTTCATTGGACCGGTATAACGTTTGCGATACTATAATAAAAAAAAAGGAAGAAATAATTATTATTGACGAATTTATATATAATTAGTATACCATCATCCTTTCGATCGACGTTCTGATACACAAATTCGCGAAATTTTTCACTAATAACATCGTGTAATATATAAGTAAAATATGAATATTATTAATTCAACTGTTAAGAAATTTGTCGTTGAAATATTATGTGAACATCGAAGAGTCACGGCCGCATTGCGGTGCAAGGTTGTGCTGCAGCAGCAGTGTACCTATAGCCCCCAGAGGACTGGGGTGAAATTCGATTCGGAGACTTGAACGCTGTGTGTAAAAAATAACAAAACGCAAACGTCCACGCGCGAAGAACAAATAATAATAATAATATTATATAAATTAAAATTAATTGAAACGTTCGCGCGCGGGAAAAACAAACCGTTTTTTTTCTTCTAACTAACGTGCAAAACGTTGAAGAGTATGGCGTACATATGAATACGAATTACGGATAAGGAGACGATTTCTGAGTACAATTTTTTTTATCGTTTTATTCGCACATTTTTATTGTTATATTTTAAATAGTTGTCGTCTACGGCGTGCTGCAAGGCGTATATATAGAAGAAATCTTCATTTCACCGAAACCGCGTTAGCTCGAAAATCGTAAAAGCGAATTATTATTTCGGCGAGATCAATAATAATTGCGAATTTTATAGATCCCCGCATATAAAATTTTCGCTTCGTATAAAAAAAAAAAAGCGTATTATTTTAACGCGTATAATTCACGCCGCCGCCGCCGCCGCAGTCGCACGGTGTATTGTATACATACGAAAATTAATATGTAAATTTAACGATTATATTTCAATACCGTGTCGTTTAAGTGTATATAGGTTTTTAAAACGAATAAAACGCGTTTATTGATGGCTCGGCGAACACAAAAAAAAAATTGCGCGCGAGTTTTTTTATGCGTATATAAGATTTTTTTTTAATGTTTCTCATCGCGACAACATAATTATTATATAATATTATATTGAAGTCGCGTACCCGCGCGCGCAAACAGCATCCGCGGTGACGCGCGTGCGTTATTATGCTGTTGCACGTGCGCGCAGATGATGTTTTTCTTTTACCTTCGGTCCTTTTGAGAATTTAATTATTTCGACATTTCTAACGAGTCCCCGGCGTTCGTTCAGACAGCTTCTTATACTCGCGGTGTACCTCCTATATATAATAATAATAATAATATTATTATTATTATTAGTTTGTTGCAGTTCTTATATTGCGGAGACGGACAAATTTAACGATTGCGATTTTATGTCGTTACACGCGACGAGTATTTTTAATACCTATACCGTCGTCGTCGTCGTCGTCGTCGTCGCGGTTTATTGCCCAGCCGCGGTGCAGCGGACGCCTATAATGATATTCCAATTATACGTCGACGTTATTGGAAAATTTATTTTCGTGTTATCATCGTAAAGTAAAGGGGGAAGAATATTAGAAAAAAAACCGTGGCGCGAAAAATTCCCGACTGTCGACCTCGTTTTTATCGTTGATAAATTTCGTATTTTTTTTTTTTTGTTTTTAATAACCCCTCGCCGCTGCTCGAGCCGGTCGCAATCACATTGTTTTCCTGCAGTCCGGTTATCTCATCACTGCGGGTGACCGTCTACGACACACTGTCCGCCGCTCTTGCCGTCGCCGTCTCCGTCCATATACCTTCGTATAATATAAATATTATACGTATATTATTAGAGAGAACAATCGGACGTAGGCGGTTTAATATATACGGGGTAAAAAATAACACTGAGGCTGTCAAATTTCATAATATAGTTAATTTTTATGTATTTTGCCCTCGTCTAATATATTAAACGTAACGTATTCTGGTAACAATAATTATTATTATCGATAGTCTATCGCGGAGTCTATCGTCTTATGCACGCGCACGAAACACAGTAAAACAGATGTTTCCAACGTACCGATCGAATATCGAATCTATACCCCAACTATATATTATAGAACGACTTTTCCATTTTTTTCATTTTTTTTTTTTTTACCTTAAGAATTTCGAAAATTGGTTATTAGCAAGTTTTATTTTAATTTTCAATTATTTTTAATTATTTATGAAAAGAAATTCAAATCTGTTTTCAAATTTCTCATCGCACCACTATAGATCGACCGGTACGTTGGAAGTATATAGGAAACGCATATTTCGCTGTGTTTCGTGTGCGTGTAAAACGAAAAGAGAAAATTCCCGCTTTCAATCCTCTTAATAATGCGGTTGTTTCCATTTATAATCCATATTATAGTTTTTTTCTCTATAACTGGTCACTGTCAATAACGAAACAATATTTAATAACAAAATGTACTATATTATATACTATATATATATGCTAGCCGAATTATCGGGCTTCGCCCGTGCGCAATTTCGAACAAAAATGTAATTATATTTATATTTTTTTAAATAAATGTTATTTAAAAACAATTCATATACACATATTATGCGATATAATATTATGGCACTAATATTAACAGTATTACGGATTTTTATTTTAATAGTAGGATAAAAATAGCGGTTCTGGCCCCGGAGCCGGAGCCGGAGCTATCCTTTAACATGGCCGCCCATTCCGGAGCCGGAGCCGGTGCCGGAGTTATAGTTTAACACGGCCGTCGTAATTTATTCTTATCGAATACGTTATCAGTTCTCTTATCACTAACAAATACCATTATCATAATTCTTTTCAATAATTATCGAATACGTAGTATATTTAATAATTTCTCGTATATCAAAATATATTATTCTAAAAATTATATTTCAATGTGAATATCTCTATATACGTACGTGCTAATAGCGATTATCGGTTATACATATTAATAGTAGTAGGAAAAGTGAAAGCAGCAGTTTATGGAAAATAATTATTCGTTATTACAGCAATATAAATTTAGTCACCACCACATTCGGTTGATGCTAAAAATATATAGTATTTAAAATATACATATACACTCATTATAAAATTATAATATCTACGTAAGTTATACTACATATTTTATTTTACCGAAAAATATTTAAAATAAATACTCGTATAATAACACGCGTATATTATATGTACCTAATGATCGTTAAGTCAGATATACACCGAGAAATATACTCGGAATACATTTATAGAATGATTCTCTACCAAACATTATTAACTCTGGCAGCTATCATTTTCACTACTTCTTCAAACTGGAGTAATAAATTCGGTTTTACGATTATAGTTTTCCTTAGAACAGACTCGAAAATTGAACGTTCCAAATTTCCGAGTGTAAATAAATCTTGTCGGTTGAGTAAGATACGATGGCCTTCGTATAGTCGAGAACTTAGAACCAGCATATTTTCACCATGGTAGACCATTTTTGAAATTGTAATGTATTTATCGTTCAAAAAAATATTTTCTTTAATTTCTTGAGGCGGATCGAGAATAAACGATTCACTTATTTCCAATAAGTGTATATATTCGTTTGAAAAAATCCGGTTGTAAGCAAATGTGTCTTGACGGTGTTATAATATGAATTTTTACGTTGAAATTATCAGTCGGATCGAATCCGATAAACAAAAACTTACGCCCAGCAAAGTCAATGACGAATGTCGTAGTTTCAATTAGATGAGTTAGCGGTGAAGGCGGAACGTATTTGTACATTTTATTTAAACTGGCCATTGTAGTAAAAATAAGTTATAAAGAAAAATTAATAGTATACGCGTTTGTCACTCGGAGAATAGTGCGAGACTAAACATTAGCTGAATTATGGTGGTGAAAATGTGTATTACTGTAATGATGAATAATTATTTTCCAAGAATCGTTACTTTCACTTTTCATTATTATGTGAATATGTAACCATACCGACAATTACTCGTTAACATGTATGTATACAGAGATATTCGTATTGAATTGTCATTTTTAAAAATAATATATTTAATATACAAGGGAGGGGAAGAGGGGTTTAAGTATATACCTATGGTGGTGATGGTAGGGATAAAATAGATAGGTAATACGATGGAATAATATTTTAATATACAAGTGTAAATAATATGAGAGGGGTTTGTATAGTTTAATTATAGAGGTATGGTTTGTGGTATAGTGGTGGGAAAAGTCGGAATGAAGAATAATCACTGATAACGAGTTAGGTTATATAATAGTGGTAGAAGTTTATAACAAGTAATTTTTAATGATAAAAATGATTAATCACTGATAACAAGTTTGGTTATAATGATAAGACAAAATTACATTTAGATAACAAGTGATTGATTTTGGGCGGCCGTGGTAAAGTATAGCGGTAGTGATAAGAATCTAGGTCCGATATAACATAAAGGGTAATGATAAGAGATAAGGCTAAAATTAATTCGTGTTAAAGTAAGGTATTTGACAGTGATAAGAGAAATTATTAAATATACTACGTATTCGATAATTATTGAAAAGGATTATGATAATGGTATTTGTTAGTGATAAGAGAATCGATTTGATATACTACGTATTCGATAAGAATAAATTACGGCGGCCGTGTTAAAGGATAACTCCGGCTCCGGCTCCGGCTCCGGGGCCAGAACCGCTACTTTTAATATTCGAAAAACTCACGCATAATTTCGGATGAATTTGTCGATACCGCTATAATTTTTTTTACAATATTATGATGTATCCATCATCATCATCGTTTAAAGTTCCACTACCGATTTGTAGGAATAATTTAGAAAATTCGTCTGCGTGTATATCTCCCGTTAATAAGACTCGCATATCTATATAGGAAAACCGTAACATTTAAGTATAACACATCCCCTCGCCTCCTCAGACAAAAAATTTAAAAAAAGCGGACGACGTGGGGACTCTCGGAGAAGTATTTGGAAGAACTCTGTAAAGAAAAAATCGTAAAGAAGTATCGACATTTTCAAGAAAGACTATGTTCTTTGTAAGATGATCCCCTAACCTATATTGCACGTTGCCGAAGAAAACAATGTAAAACAAGTGCAGGCAATCGATTCGGAAAGATTTGGCAACAATCGGCGTTTGATATTCTGACAATGTATTTAGCGTCGAAGTACAAGAATAATATTAATACAATTAACGATACTACAATAATAATAATTATTATTATTGATAACTGCATCGTGCCAGAAGTGAATCCCGTTGACTGTTATGATGACGGACACGAGGTATATATATCTACCTATATATAATATATTTTCGAATAAACGTATATAATATAATATGTAGAGTGTAGACGTATACGAGTATATTGTACGCTATATAGTAAACTTTAACTTTCGGTCATCAATCGTCATTAAAGTATATTATATTGAGTGTAGTACATAAATCCGACATCGATTTTGATGAATATAAAACGATAATAATATACGCGCTCGTTGTATAACGACGATTGCCTGTGATGCTACGCCACTTGTTTTCAAAACTATAACTAAGAGTCGAATTTGTTTATAATGCGAATTCTTTCGTTTATTACACGTACCTATACGTGTATGGGTATTTGCGGGTTTAAATTTTTTTTCTCGTTTTATTATTATTATGATTCCGCGATTAAAAATTAAAATGTCTAAAACGGTTAATTATAATATACCTGCTCAGTATATCATGAAAAATAGAAATAAATGTCAATTAACTATAGTAAATTGTATATACGCGGACCAATCAGTTATACAGTCGCGCATAATTTACACGATGATTTATTGTACTATATACGTTATACGATTAATTTTACAGTATTCTTCTATCGTTTTTACTGTTCTGCAGAGGTTAGGTTATTTTATTATCCCTTCGGCTCATTACGGATTCCGTCGTTATTAATGGTGTCGAACGATGGACATTACGAAACGATGATGATGACCGCGTCCGTTATCGATTCCCTGGGCGAACGAGTGGACGAATCGATCGAGAATAAATTGATGCGGGCCGCAATCGATAAATAGTAGTCGATATGACGACAAGGAAAAAACCGTCGTCGAAATTAAGTAAGCGAGACTCGTGTCATAAAAACGTCAAGATGAGATTTTAATAAAATATTTATATACCCATGATTGCTGCAGCGCAGCAGTATGGTGAATTTTGAGTTGAGAAAAAAATAGCGTTTATATTACGGGTTGTTATCGAATTTTAAAAAAAAAAACCATATAAAATTAAATGTAGGTGTTAACAAGTTATTTGCTTGTAAAAAAAAAAAAATAAAAAAAAATAAAAACTCGACTACTTTAAATAATGTACGATTATATATTATATAGTATTTAAATATATAATTTACAGTCTTCAGAAAATTGTTGTAGGTTTGGTACTAAAACTATTTTTTGTACGTCGAAAATGATCTATCAATGGTGGCCGGAGTTATATTGATGTGCGTTTCACGCATAAATAATTGTTCAGGTTAGCGTCGTAATTTACACGTATACCCGTTCACCTTTCTTACACTTTGCATGTCGATATTATATAGTTTTACATGTATATATATATATATATATATATATAGGTACCTATATATATATATATATATGTCCAATATATCTTAATCTGGCTTACGTGGGAAGGCTGTAGACGAACAATTTGAAATTTTCCTAAGCGTTCAATAATAACAACAATTGTCGGAAAAACTGGTAGAAACAACGATAAATAATATTTTATAAAATATGCAGGGTAAAAAAGAGAAAGTTATTTTTCAAATGAAATTTACTATATAGGGATCAGAATAAAGTGAAACGAATTTTTATAGTAAATAAATCTGTCTATAATATTATAATGACAAAAACAGGGGAAAAAATTCTCATACGTTTTTTTTTTTTACTTATTTCTTTGATTTCGATTATAATGTTATATTGTTTAAAAGAAAATGTTAATTTCTCACGCAATGACTTTTATTATTTTCTAATATTATTATTGTATGTTTTTTTTTTATTATTATTATTGAATTCAATCTAATATTGCGATCCCCTAAAATTATTTCAAAAGTCGAGCATATAATATAATAGGGGCAGCTACAGCTCCATATAGTTTTTATTGATGATTCTTTCGAAAAATATTCAACCAGAGACGGACAAATTTTTTATCCATAGCTATATAATACATCCGAGTATATATTAGAATTAAAAAAATATAATTTGACAAATATTTGGCTGATCGATGAATTACTTTCATCGACATTTCTTTTTCCAACATTTGGTCGTGGAATTCTTCGCAAGATTGATTACTTTGTTTTCATAACAAGAGGAGCCTTTTTATATCGAATTTGTATATGTGCTCTGCAGTTCATTAGAGAAAATATACACCTGCATTTGAACCGGGAAAAACAAAATTGAATTCGACAACTTTTAATAGCGTGAAAATTCGTGTTTATTGTCTTCGAATATGATTTGAAAATAATAGTAGCCATTTATGTTCTACACGATGCTTCACAGCGGTACTCATCATTTTGACGACGAAAAACATTTCTTCGTCAAAATGAACATTATTCGGTTTAGTCATATTTAGTTAATAAACAATACAGATTTTTATATATATATATATTTTTTTTTATCAAACATTTTTAGGATGATAATTTTTTCACCAAGTCACAAAAATCGATATTTTAACAAGTAAAATTTTAAATGTCCGAGACATTTCGCTCGAAACACTTGCTTTGAAAACCATGTGTTATAATTCTGTATCGCGATATAACAAAGCAACTATCTGCAGATAAAATAGTTGTTTCGTTTTAGGTTTCTTCTGTATAGGTTTGTGATCGAATCTAAATGGTCGATGACGAGACGTTATATATATAATCGGTAAGGCGATTCGCGAGTCTCCGAAATTCTCCGTTTTGTGACCAAAACGAAAGACGGCAACTGTATAATACTTTCAAGTGGATACCTTTGGTGTTCAAGCTATTGCAAGCAGGATGACGACGTGCGTTGAATTTCGTCGTACGTTTTATTACACGAACCCGCGGGCCAAACCGGAAGCGACGGAAGTAATATATTTAAATGAAAACCTCGCCGCGCTCTATTTTTAAAATAATAATCGTCGCTTTTTAACAACAAATTATAAACCAACTCGCCCGTTTCTCTTAAACCAGTCAATCCGCGAGGCTATGTCTGTATCTCGGCTTTGCCTATATATATATATATATATTACGTACATGACCTGCATCGATTAAAATATTTACACGCCTACGTACATATATATTTTTAATTTTATATTTTTCGAAGCGGATTATTATTATTTTTCTCCTAACAAACACAAAACGAATCATTACGCGTCATTTAATGCGCCTAACTTGATATATATATATATACGTCCGAAATCATGCTGTTTATAATACGCGTGTAAATGAGTGTAGAATAAAAAAAAAATGTTTTTTTTTTTTCCACGTGTTTCCTGAAAAATGTATAAATATAGACGCATCCATCGTTATTGCACTGCGGGGTCAGTGCAATCGCCTTTATATTTATATATTAATTAATGTAGTAAAAAATAAAATAAAATGCGATGTACTCGAAGTGGCCAGAGCCGTGGGGAAGTAAGTGTAATTTTACGCGCCCCGATAAATTTCACTGCAGTGTTCGTTGCTTCGTACACGCGCGTATCTATTTTATATGATCAATGTTAATGTACGAGTATATGTATCATAATTCTTATGTCTACATACTCGTATGTACATGCAGTGTATAGTTGTCGGAGACAGACGATAAATTTAAAAGATTAAAGAACACAAAAATAGTTGTACACGCGAGGAAAATAAAAACCGCACTGCCTATATTATATAATGTAATATACTATATTATATGCGACGACGTATATCATGTGTGTATGCACGTTTTCTACACACACACACACACACATAATATTATGATGTATAAAAAGGTTTTTAAAATTAAATATGCGATTAAAAATTATTAAACGAATGCTTTTCTCGTCTATACGCAGTATATATTATTGCTATGATATAGATTCGTTTTGTTTCTGCGTTCAGTTATAAGTGGGATGTTTCGAAAAAAGGCTATATATTATAGCATTATTATTTCATCGACAATATTGTTTTCAAACGGAAAAAAAGAAAAAGAAATGCTTACGTATAAATTATGATCCAAAAATTTTTAACGATATATAAATCACGGGGGGAAAAAGCTGCGTGAAATAAAAAAAAATTACGAAAACCTGCAGTAGAAAAAAAAACGACTGAAACTAAAACGCGCTGCACATATCGTATTACCACCGAGGTTCGTATATATATATAACGGAGAGCGTAAACAATATAATATTTCTCTATATTATAATATTATGTATACTGTCAACGCTATAATATAATATGAGAATATCAACGTTGAACACATCGATTATACACATTATAATTATATAGGTACTTACAATTATTAAGTGAATCGTGTTCTATGTCTGTAGTTATATATACGAGTATATATACAATTATACGTGTATACGTTTAAAATTTAAATAAGTTTATTATCGTATCGTTTTCCCGTCTGTAGATATATATTATCATAATTTTATCGCGCCTTATTATGTTTGGCGTATATTTAAATGTAATATATATAGAGATTTGAGTTCAGAATACAAAAATCATATTTATTTATCCGTCGTTACGCGAATTATATTATATCGCGTGTTAGCTGTATAAATAATAATTACCAAAATATACGTAAAAAAAAAAAAATATGTTGCACATAATATATATTATGTTTATCGCGGGTATCGATCGAACGGATTTGAAACGGATGCAGCCTAAATATTATATAATTTCTGGACGCTTTTGCTTCTAAGTATAAGCACTCGATGTCTATAAATATAATAATATTAACATCATCGGTAAAATTATTTTTAAATTTTTTTTTTGTTGATTTCAAAAGGCGCATCATTCGATATTTTAAATCGCGTTTAATATATAGAGTAACTACGTTAAAAATAAATCGATTTCAATCGTTTTGTTTATTATTGAACGTACAACGCGCAATACTGTGCGACGCTATATTATTATGTGTACACTCGGAAAGTCGGAAGTATTTCCGAGCTGGCGTCTATTATGAAACAAGAAAAATAAAAATAAAGCGTCTGTTTATAAAACATAATATTATATACTGACATCAATTTGCAACTAAATTTATAATATGATACTATAATATTTATATAGTTTTAGACCGGTTTTTAAAAAAAAAACTTTTAAATGTTTTAAAAATTAGTAAATTAGAAAAAATGTAATTTTTGTTTGCCATTGGGCATGTTCATCATTGGAAAAGCGACGTTCGAGCCCCCAAAACCTACATTACATATATTATATGGTGTTACGTATCGATTTGTCACTTGATTCAGTCGTGTAAAGTTTTCACGTTCGCGGTTATCTCGGACAATAATCGACGAAAACAACCAGCTCTCTATATACGCGTAATATACCGACCCGACTAATCTCGCGTACGGGATTAACAACAAATTGAGTTGTCGCGGCGAAAGGGGGAAAGAAATAAGTATATTCCGCCTTGTTGCTGCGACGTGGACAATTACAATACATATACGTTTTACATTATTTCGTTATAATTGGTCATTGTCTTCCTCTGTGTTTCTGTTTTATTTTTTCCCAAATCGCTTGTAATTATGTATATTGTAACAGCTGTGTTCGACGACAATAGCAGGCAGCGATCGTTCGCGGATAAACATACGAGTATAATATATAAATACAACGTCGAATTCGCTTCATTATCATCTATATACACAAGTCATATAGATCCAAAGCTGGATACCTACGTATTCTTCGATTACAATATTAAAATGATCAGTGTCGCGATCAGTGCTAGTATTATAAGTAGTAAAATACTACAACATCATATATAGACCATATATAGTGTACATTATACGTATACCTATAGGTAATGTAAGACACATACAAGGTGTCATAAAAGTAGAGAAGTTCAGGTACCTTCCGTTAAGTTAAGATGCGTTTGTGCGATAAGCTTAACGAATATAAACTTTATTTTGAGACACCTTGTACGTCGTGCGCAATGGTCCGTACGGACTATATAGTATGTATATGGGTTCAGTGGCGCACACTGAACTGCACATTGACGGGTCTAACAATATTTTGCACAGCTTGCCACCATCAGTAGACAACCAGTAGACACCCAATGACAACCTTGCATGCACTATAGTATTAATTATGATCAAAAATATATTATTTAAATTTTTAGTTCCATAACAACAGCATCACCCCACTCACCCTTTTGAATAGGAGGGTCGATCGAACCCATTGACCCTTAACGTGTGCGCCACTGCTCCGGAGTAAAAAATACTTAACACAACTTGGTTTGTCCTCTGCACACGCGCAAAAGCGTAGAACAACATGTACAGCGCACCTCCCGTGGACTGCAGGAACTACTACCATGCACAGATGCTCTGTCTATTAGTATGATGTCTATGTATGAATATAATATTTTATTATATCTCGAGTGATAAAGTGATCTCAAGTGATTGAGACACCGGGTAAAATCCTGTAGGAAACCGAGGGCGGCCGGTGTAGCCCTGGAGGGAGGGGGGGATCTTTAGGGATTTCTCTTGTATATACGTATATACAAACACCACGTGGACGGGACGGTGGCCCGGTCAGCGCAGGGATAACGCGCGTGTGCTTTTATAATTCATCGCATTGTTTTCTTTTTTCTTTTCTTTACTTTATTATATCCGTGAGTATATTTTAAACTACTATATAAGCTATTACATTTTCACGAATCTAAGATTTATTAAAAGAAATTATTTACAAAATTAATATTGACGTTTAATTGAAAATACTTTTATTTTAGAAATATTAATGAGAATGTAAAATGCCATTCAACGCATAAAGCGGAGATGGTAACGAAAACCCAAAATAACAATGAAAATAAAATAACACAAAAACAAGAAAAAGAAGAATTGCCTTGTCCCTATAACTATCATTTCTCACTAGACTCAAGTGATGACGATGAATATAATGGTGATTTAAAAAAAAACATTTAACATTTTGTTGTAAATTAATATCGTTGCTTATAAAAATATAAACACCCACAATAAAATAAAATATTCTATAGGATTTTCGAAGTTTAGGTATACATTTTTGTAATAAAAATGTACACATAATTCAATTCACAGAGAGCATATATTTTTTTTTTTAACTTTTAATACCATCATATTACTTAGTTTTTAAAATTAATAAATAAATATTAAATATTGAAATTGTTTTCAATTGTGACGATGATTTTTTTTTATAACTTCTTTTTTAGATCTTGTTAAGAACGGAGAAGCCGTACTATGTTAATAAGCAAACTAATGCCATGCCCATGAGACATACGGCTCACCAACAAACTTTCCACCAAGCCAGTCAGCAAGTAATGATTCCAAATCAATATGGATCAGTTATACATTCTAGAGACCCTAGGCAGAAGCCACGTCCTTTCGTGCGTCCAAGAACAAATCATATGAATTATTTTCATTTTGATAATTGATATTTATTTATGGTTTAATTTGTTGTTTATACATTTTCTATTTTTCACACTTAATTTACATATGTGAAATGTTTAAAATCACCAATTTACTTTGTTCAATATTGTTAAAATCACTTATTCACACTGTTCAAAATGTATACAAATATTAATTCACCTCTTACAACATTGTGCGTATCATTATAATTATTTTTTTCGTAAAAACGTATAATAAAAATGACTGTTTTTTTTTTATTCATCAAGTAAAATATATGAATTCTTTATTGCCCTTGGCCTGAACTATTATTTATAATATTAATGACGTTGAAATCATGCAGGTTTATTTCTTAAACTGACTTAAATTCAATTCTTTAATTGACTTCTTCTGTATAGCTCATGTAAACAGTGGAGTTCTAAAACCACTAATTTTTCGGGATATTTTGCAAAAGATATTACTTTTATAAAATGAAAACAACGATTATGTGTCGTGTGGCATTTTTTTTTTTTTTTAAATATTAAATTCTGATCGCTTATGATATAACCACTCGAAGAAAGTGTTATATTATATGCTTCGTTCTTAACGTGTGCGCCACTGTATGGGTTTTACGGCAAACGGAAAACACGAATAACTCCCGAAAATAAGTGCCATTATAAATTATTTGAAATTTGTAAGCGCGAAAAAAGTTTATGAACCGCTAACTACTAATGTGTGCTCATTTCTGGGAGGCAACTCGTATATAATTTGGAACTACCTGACTAATATTTTATTTTCGAAAAGGACGGGAGGCAATTCGTATATTTTTGGAGTCAACTATAGTATGCTCCGGTAAACGGGGTGTGTTTGATTACTCGACAAGGGAGGGAGCGATTATTAAAAATAATATTTACCATACGATTGTTTTTAATACCGAAATAATATATTAATGTAAATAACATTCTATACTAATGTCTACTAAGGCCCAGGGGGGCATTTTCCTCATTTCCTCCCCTCTATTTTATACCGGTTTATGTTTAAAAGAGAACTACGAGTGTAATAAATGACTGAAGTCACAAGACGCATCACCACAGTTGTTGTAGGAGGTACATGTGACTGAGCTCAAATTTGAACGCGTGATTGGGTAGAAAATTATGACCCGTCCGTAGTTTTGAGTATATAGGTATAATACGATTACCGGTCCACTAACCAGGGCCGGATTTAGGTATATGTGGTGGCCTATGGGCGGAATATAATGTGGGGGCCCCAAATAAATAAACAGGACAATACATGTTTTGCTTATTAAATAACATATTATAATTATATTGTCTGTGTAGTGGCGCACACGTTAACGGTCAATGGGGTCGATCGACCCACCTATTCAAAAGGGTGGGTGGGGTAATGCTATTGTTATGGAGCTAAAAATGTAAATAATATATTTTTAATCATAATTAATAATATAGTGCATGCAAGATTGACATTGGGTGTCTACTATTTGTCTATTGGGTGGCGGCCAGGTGTGTAAAATATCGTTAGACCCATCAATGAGCAGTTCAGTGTGCGCCACTGGTAGTAATTATACTTTTATTTAAATAAAAACAATATCAAAACAGGTAAGTAATATCATATTATGGAATTGCGTTATAAAAGTTCAGTGTGCGCCACTGGTAGTAATTATACTTTTATTTAAATAAAACAATATCAAAACAGGTAAGTAAATAATATATTTTTAATCATAATTAATAATATAGTGCATATTGATACATATTATGGAATTGCGTTATAAAAATACAAATTTGTAAAAAATTAGTGTAAGTGACTTTATACAGAAAAATTAATTTCCATTTTTTATTGTTTGTAACTGTAAAATAATTACAAAAGTGTGAGGGCCCCAAAAATTATAAAAATTTACAAACGTGCTAATTAAAGGGTTTAAAATTTTTTTTTACAATAATTATTGGTCTGTTAGGGTTAGTTTAAAAACTGATGGATACATAAAATATCGGGAGGTTTTCCAGTTTTTACTCCCATATAGTCCCATAGTTTACGACTGAATCTGCGGAGAAGAGGAATTAGTTAGGTGTATATCTACGGACACGGAGAGGGGACTGCGCCTAATAGAAAACAGTTGTTAGGTGGAGTTCGCCGAGAAATCCGCTCTCTCATTGGTCTCAACGAGTCATTGCCCAGAAACCAGCTGACCTCTGTGTTATTAAAAACGACATTTTACGTACACGTTTTTTACGCGCTGAAACGAGTGTGATAATAATACAAATATAATAATTTTCCATTGTATTATGCTGAATCCTACAGACGTCATTATTTTATGGCTAAAGTAATATCTAATAGGCAAAAATATAAAACTATTTGTGTTCGGCAATCACCGTCAAATATTATTCTAATAGAGTAAAAAAAAAAAAAATTGTATTAAGTTTTTATCCCAAAAGGATTCGCGCCGTACAAGGACGTTTGTCGTTCTACGAACGATTCGGCCAGCGGTATATCGATTATTATGGATCATCAGTTGATATCGTCCACGCCATCTGGTGGCATGATTAATCTCAAAAGCTAAACGGCCGTTTGCAACAAGCACTACTTTCAAAAGGCGTCGTGTCGTTGTTGTGGTACCACTGCGGAGTGAAGCCGCGACATCACGCCCATAGGCCATAAACACGGATTTTCACAACACGAGATGTTGGCCCGTCTATTGTCTACGCCGCCGGGGGATTCGTCTCGTTGTTGGCTACACTGTTTTTCACCCGACAGCGACCGACCGCGGGCGTCGGCAAGCTGCCGCCGGCCGTGTCCGGAGCCTGAACGGCCATTTTCGATTTTCGTCCTTGACGCGTGTGGTATTTTTTTTTCTCCCCTGTTTGTTCTAGTCAATCTTATTTTTCGGCGTCGATTTCACCGTTGAAATTTCTCCCCGTGGCGTGCTGTTGCCGACGCGTTTGAAGACGAGCCTGCAGTGAATCAAGTGGATCTCGAACTACACGGTAACCAGAGCTCATGTCTCATAAGTTAATTGACCCAACGACACGAACACGATTCGAAACGCGCAAACGTTTCTTTTTTCTCATCGCAAATCTGCGTAATTATTTAAACGTTTGACAGACGTGTGCATAATATTTTACGATTCATAACGCTTAGGTGTACGTACCTACACGTCGTAATACGAGCACTTGTTGGTCGCTCGTTGCGAAACGGCCATTGTTGTTGCATTCGTTTCTGTATTTTGCGAAGTGACTCGTAAAGAACGGAGGATCGTTTTGAAAATAAAAGTTTCATCGTCACTGGAGCCAGAACTAGTAGTATGGGTGAAAAAGTTACTGCTGAACCGTGCGATTACGAACAATTATGGCCAAGTGACCATTGAGATCTTGTCGAGAAGCACCTTTTGCAGGCCACCAAAATGAATAGAGGATTGTTTAAAAGAAAAACCGTTTTATCGTCACTGGAGCCACAGCTAGAATGGGAGAAAAGATTACTGCTAGATAGACTACTCGATTCAGGTGCATTCGCATGTGCCGTAGACAAGACCGAAGTGACTGGTGAGCGATTGCCTAACGTCAAGCAGATATTTTGCGATGTGTCCAATTGGCAGGAAACACATCGTTGTATGTCGGATATCGGCCTGGTACACGGCTCTGTAAACAATGCTGGGGTAATGTTTATAGAGACGTTTTTCCATGTCAGAGAACGTGGATGGGACAACACACCGAGTGTCAATGACAAAGCTATTGTCAGAATAAGTCAGACAGTACTTAAATACGATTGATTTTGGCAACAGAAAATAATAGTGAATATTTCCTCTACCATATCTACAAGAGCATATTCCTGACCGCACAACTTACTGTGCATCGAAAGGCACCGTGAATCAGATAACAAGAACTATGAATATAGAGCTCGGAGAATTCGGCATCAAGGGATCGATCGTCAACATTTCTTCTACCATATCCACGGTATGTATGACATACAGGTACTTCTGTATTTAATAAAATTGTGTTGTATTGTATTGCATTTTGATTTTAACTGTATTTTTAGATAGCAATACCCCATCACTCTACATAATGTACATCAAAAGGAGCAATAAATCAAATCACACGAACAATTGCCATCGTGCTCGGAAAGTTCGGTATTTGTTCCAATGTCAATCAGACTATCGTTTTGACACGTATGGAAAAGATAGCGTGGTCTGATCCTAATAAATCTGGACCAGTTGTGAACAGAATCCCGTTTGGCAGATTGACAGACTCCGATGATATTGACAACGCAGTGACTTCCTTGTTTGCCATTAGCCAGGCAACTTCTCAACCCTACCTTTTTCAGTTTTCATCGGTTTAATTAGGTCACTTCATTCGTTCATTCATTCGATTCGTCACACATCGTCGGAGCAGTTGAAACCCCGTCCACAGCACCATTCTCGACAACTGCGAGACACAACGGAGACAATGAGGTAAATATAATACTCGGCTCTCGATGCGATACAGCGAGTTAATTCCAGAACAAATCGAACATTGAAAATGATCCGCTCACTTCAAAATATGAGCACCGCGTATTTCGCTACTTCGCATTTTTTATGTATTTTTGTTTTATGTTTGTTTAGGTTTCGAGATGTAATAGTTGTGCGCTTCGGAGGGATCCGACAAAAACGTGGTCTAAGCAGTCGCCGTGTAAGTGTCTTTTTATATAATGTTAAGGTTGACTTTGTTACGCGCGATAATATACGTTAAGATCAACCCACCAATACAATTATAACTTATTTTTTTCTTTTTTTCTTTTGTTGGAAATGTTACACCAGGCGATTGTATTAAGAAAAGAAAAATTATTTATATAATATATATGTATATAAAATGTTAAATTAGGAAGCCAACATTATTGATAAGTAAATGTATAACAATAGAAGTGCAGGAGTTAAGGAGGAAATTTGAATCTGTAGGGAAGAGGTAACTTAGAGAGGATAAGTTTCTAAAGAGGAAAGAAGGAGGTCAGTTGAAGATGATGTGATTAAAGTCTCAGATTGTCTCTACTCTTGAAACCCATAAATAAATAATCAATATTTTTTATGGAAACAGTTATATTGTTATATTTATAGTAAGGACTTCCTTCATCCTTACATAAAGTATGTATGTATATATATATATATATATATATATATATGTATATTATTTATGTTTTATACATACATAGGTAATTTATTGATTTATCTGATTGCTGATTTTATTTATACAAATTAAAAATTATAATTTAAATTCTTTTAGATCCCGTCCAAAATTACCCACTGTTCTAAATTTGTTTAGGGCTATCGTTGTTTTTTTTATGCAAATGTATCGCTATAATTTCAAGTTATTTTGATGAATGTCGAAATATTCCATAAAATAATTATGTAAATGCGATCTATATATTTTTCATATCTATGGAAATTATTACTTGCTTATCTGTGTTGAACTTTTAAATTTTACTATACATAATAGTATCAACATAAAGGTATAATAAACTCGTATATGTAAATAAATGAACAAAGCATAATAATACGTACAAACTATTCGTTTTGAACAAAAATATTTTCTAGCTTAAAATGTGTTTCAGTAATAAATACGAATAATTAATTTTGAATGTTATTGGACTTTTTTTTTTTGGCAGTTTTTTCATTTCAAGGTAATTTTAAATTATTTAAATATTTTAAAATTATGAGTTAATTATTTTCAAACTTTAATCAAATTATTTTCAAGTTTCATCACAAGTTGGACAATAATTATTAGTAACAAAATTATTTAAATAATTAAAAAATTGTATGACTATTTTTCAGTCACTAATTATTTTTGTAGGATTGTAGGAGAATTTTGTGTTTGTATAGACGTTTTTAGGGTATTAATATCTAGCCACTAATGATAACAAACAACTTTTGTCGAGTCTTATTCCATCTTAAATTTATAAAAAAATTATTCGTTATTTATTAACGTGATTAAAAATGAAAACTGTCTAAGTGGTGTATTGTTTGTTTATATGAAAATAACATGTCACATACGTTATATAAAATTTTGTGCTATTCATATATAAAACTGCCCATCCAGGCGTTAAATAAATAAATATCAGATTTAAGTGTTAAAAAAAAATATGTATTAATAAAAAGAACATTATATGTTTAATAATTAAAAATAGTTATAAATGTAGGTATACATTTTTCAACGTGTATACATTTCTGTTTCTTTTCCACAAAATATATTGGAATATGCTTGAACATAGATATTTCATTGTATGTGATTGTATTCAGATAATATCCCCTTAAGGATTTATGCACTTTTAAAATTATTACTCATAAAACGTATAACGTGTTTGCGCGCAAAAATATATATATTTTATATTATGTAAACGATATACAATCTGTATAGCTGTAGATTTTAACACTAAACATCGTTTTTTTTATTATTTTATAAATGAGTATATATTTCGGTTACAAAAATTTGTGTATGCAATCGAGTTGTGGGTTCATATGCAAAGTGATTTGTACTTATATTATCAGCGATTATAAATTAATGTGGGGTCGATTTTGGGAAATATGTGACCTGCAGTCTTGTAAAAAGTACTGTATTTAAATACTTTTAAAAAAGTATTCGCATAAGAAATACATACAAATACTAGTATTTAAATACTTTTTTAAAAGTATTTTTTACAAGACTGGTCACCTGCTTTTTTAATTACACTTCCTTCCTGCCCCCTCCCAATGTGTTGGCAGTGATTCTCATAATATCGTAATTATTGTTTTCAGACATTACATTCAAAATGATACGTTAAACACCGTATATTCATACTTATTTGTTTTTCGATTCTACATAATAAATGACAGTAAAATAAATAATTCATGTTTAAAAAAAAAGCATATCAAAATTTGTTTTACAACCATGATAGGCCCTGTCGCCCTTACGTGATTTCGTAAAAACGACTGTAAGATCATTTATGTAATACCGCGCCGACTATACGCGTTATATTATAATACGACGTGTTACCAGTACTTTGTATGTAGTAGTGCGCTGTTTGTAGTGGCATGTTGGTAGCACTGTTTCGTGTCGTGTGGCAGCTGTGCGTCTTCATCGTTGATGGGTCGACGACGGCGGCGGCGCCAGCGTCGCAGTTGTAAACGTCGGTCAGACATTTGTAATTTTCGTCTTTTGGCTGTAGGATTATTTTTCGAATTTTTTTACTACCGCGTTTTCGTTTTTTTTTCTGACTTTGTTTTCAATCCCAAAATTTTTCTGTCGAGTCCCGTATCGATGTATTTGAAAACGAGCCTGCAATGAATCGAGAGGACTGCGAGATTTGCCGTGAGTTTCATTCCTGAGTGTCTACGACCACGAGGTTTTTGCACACACAGCACACGACATTTAAGACGTAACGACAAAACGATTTAAATTTTTCAAATATTTGTTATTTTCACCGCGCGCAATTGTTTTAACGTTTTACAATTAATGAGGGCGTAAATAATTTAAAATTTGTACCGTGTAGGCGGTGTGCGTACACCCGTCGACGTTTCGCTCAGCGTAACTAGTAACTGCTAATGCGCCATTCGCGTTTCCGTTTGCGAATTGACCAATATGCCGTGGTCGTATGGTAAATAGCACTTGTTGATTTTGGGTTTTAAAAATTATTTTATGGTTTAGGTAGAGCCATAGAGGACTTGGTGATGGTCTGCGATGATGACGTCTGGATATGGCAACATCCGGATATGGCAACATCCGTACATGATCCTGGTCTATACGAGTCTGTTCAATGGTAAGTCTATTATTAATGTTCTCAACATTTTTTACTATTTAGTCTTAGGATTATTACGGGTACTGCAATTTTAAACAACATTGTTACTATTTAAGGTTATGTTGATTAATGTTGGTTTAAATCTAGGTAGTGTCCGACGAATTTCGTTTATTTTTCCTTGTGTATTTCAATGAGTTATTATTAATGGTGCAATCAGAATTTGTCATTCGCTCTTTAGTTTTTTTGTAGTTGTTGATTTTTCATGTTATATGTACGCCCACTGCTGTATGGTAAAAATCCATTGAATGAATACTTAGGCTGGATTCACACAACATTCCGTTCAAGGTCCAGTCATATATCATTTAATTTTAAATGAATATGTTTATACTACTGTGATACACGTTCACGTTACGCTCCCATCATAAGCAATTGACGATTATTTCAAACTACTTTTTAATTGACTGATCAGAGTCTGGTCTTTTTTAATTTTTAACAGTTTCATTTTAGACATAGCATTATTCATACAAATTGTAATGATTGTAAAATTGTAATGGTTTCTCTTAAACAAATGGCTGTCCATAGTCAATTGCTTATTTGTACATTTTCAAGACTATGAATTATACTGCGAATCCAGCCTTAAGGATATATAATTTTCGAATAATTACTATACAAAAAATATTTGATCTATCATTAATAACACTTTTTTCCTTCAGATTTCTTATTTAAAACTTGACATAATTTAAAAATATTTACCTATTAATATTGTGGTCTGTGAAATTTGCCATATGTGTTTACCCGATTGTTGGTAACAATGAGGTTTTTGCTATAAAGATGCAAAGAGAAAACTATTTGAATTGTACAATCATAAATCATTTATTTGTCATTTTTAATGCCTGTAATTATTTGAACGTTTTACAAATGAGGGTGCAAGTAAATTAATAATTTTAAATTTGTATCGTCTAAGACTAAGTGGTGTGCATACGTGGTGGAATTAAGCCTTCAACATTTCGCTTTGCGAAACTTCTATTCGCTTCCGTTTGTGAATTGACTAGTATTACGTGCCCATATAGTAAATATCATTTGTTGATTTTTGGTTTTCTAAATGTTTTTATTCTTGTTTAGGTAGAGGAAGTGTGATGGGGCGTTGACATATCTGGATATGGTTACTGAAGTACTTGGTCTTGCTTGGTCCTGGTCTATGGAGTTATCGTGGTAAGGTTTTCTTTTAATGTTTTTAACTTGGGTTATATTTGGTTTTGTTATATAACCGAGTTTACTATTTTTAAGGAACACGTATTATTATTATTTTGTTATTTTGATGATTATTGGTGTAAATCTTAGATAGGCTGTCATGTGAATCAAAAATTTCGTTTATTTCAATTCTGTATTTATTAATGAGTTAATTATAACAATAATGTTCCAGTTGGAATTTATTAGTTGCTCTTAGTTTTTCTAGTTTGTGGTTTTTTCATGTTCTACCCATGTTTCATTACAGTATGGTAAAAATACGAGTGAATGAATGCTTAAGAGTATAAAATTTTCAAATAATTTTTTTACGACTATACTTGGTTTATCATTAAGAACATTTTTACTCTGTAATCTTGTCTAATTATTTATAAAATTTTAAAATTTTAGTAGTATTTAAAAGTATTTAATATGTATTTTGTATATACATATATTATATATTTTTTTACATATGTATATATATATATATTTTTTTTATAAGTATATAATCAATAGGTATTGATATTGATTGATATCACTCATTAATTAATTTTACCAACTAACATGTTCACTACTGCTGTTATTGATAGTTGTTAACACGTTGACACTAGGCCTATCTATATTGTAAAGTCACCTTTTCTTGTATTGCTGTGATATTGAAAATAAATCATTCCACACCATCTGTAGATTTAAATAGAATAATAAAAAATCCATATATATATAAACAATAAATATACATATATATAAATAAATGTATACTTAAATGTACTATATTGTCAATGGTATTACATAAAAAATGAGAAAAATATAAGGTTGTTGTAAAAATACGTTTATTTCAACTAAAAGTCATCATCAGGTATAAAATTATTTTTTGCAAAATACAACAACAGAAAGAAAATGAAATATAAATGAACAAATAACATAGAGGTAACTATGAAAATTACAATAAACAGACATGGAGTTTTTAAATAAAAAAATATTATATAAACAATAATACAAATTTAAAAACTCAAAAACAACAAAGGAATTGTGTAACATGAGAGCACTATAGCAAGTTATCAGTATTATCTGACATGTATTGATATAAAATGTTATTTTTAAAATCTGTTTCTATACTTAAAACATTATTAAATCCATTGTGTTTAACTTCTTTATAAATATGTAATTCTTCCAAAACAGAATTAATTAATATAGATATTACGTTTTATGTGTAAAATTTCTAAGTCATTATTTATATCAAAATGATTGTTTTCTAAAACATTTTTGCAAAATAAGAATTTGAAGCAACATTTTTAAATTTTACTTCAGAGATGTGTTCTTCATATCTAATATTAAAATTCCTGTTAGTTTTACCAATAAAAATTCATTACAAATACATTTAAGTTTGTAAATACCAGGATTATTAAATTTATTAAAATTATTATTTGGAATTTGTTTTACTTTATTATTTATTTGTTTGATTAAATTATTACTAGTGTTGAATGCAATTTTAATATTATTTATCTTATTATTTAAAATTTTGCGAATTTATCTGATAATATATTTTGATATTTCATACTACAATAATCAGTTATATTATTCATTTGTTTAGGATTTTTATTCATTCTTTAATCTTATTATGTATTTTTTTTTGACTATGTTTAAATTACATATATTTTTTAGTGCGATATCATAGATAATATTAATATATTTAAAATATATTCACAGAAAGTATTTGGTCTATTTTACATAATTACAGTTCAGTGCGTTCCATCAAAGATGTTAGTATACAACTTTGGAACCTTACTACTTGCTAAAAATCTGCTATTTACTTTCTAGTTTGTATTAAATATTTTTCAGTACTTTCTTTGTTACTCATTTAGTTACCAAATGATTTTTTCAAATAAAATTGTCCTGTAAAATAATATCATTAAAATATATTTGAAAAATGTTTTATAAAAAGAAAATATTATAAACTATAAAAGTACTCAAAAATAGTTATAAATGTAGGTGGCAGCTACACATTATTTAATTTTTCAATCTACCTTCTTATTTATTTTCTGCAAAATATATTGAAATATGCTATGTAGGTACTTGCACATAGATACTTTATTGTACGTAGTTATATTCAGATATTTTCTTAATGATGACATATGTATGTACAAATATCTAAGACTCTGACACATAGAATGGACTGGAATTGAGGGACAGGGGGTCGTTTTTACATATTTCTGAATTTTTCTGAAGCGCACCAAAATTTGTTTTATAGCGATGATGGGCCCTGACGTGGTTCTGTCAAACGACTATAGGATCGTTTATGTGACTTCTTATGTATTTCATATATAATATTTGTAGTGTGGTACCAAGGTTTACTAGTACCGCGGTAAAACGTCGGTCAATGCGGTGCGCTGTTGGCTGCACTGTTTTTGGTCGTTGGGTAGCTGTGCGTCTTGTTCGGCGGGTTGTAGTGGATGGTGGGGGGGTGCCGACGCCGACGCCCGAACCGTAAACGTCGGTCAGACATTTGTAATTTTCGTCCTTTAATGGTGGTAGCGTTGTAATTATTCTCCGAATTTTTTTTTTTTCTGAGGTGTGTTTGTTTCTTTACTCGCATCTTTTTCAATGTTTCTCTGTCGAGTTAGTATCGATGTGTTTTAAAACGAGCCTGCAGTGAATCGAGTGGACTGCGAGATATGCCGTAAGTGTTTCTCCTTGCGTGTACGACCACGAGGATTTTGCGATTAACATAAGACATGCAAAGGCGAAACGATTTGAATTGTTGAAACATTTGTTTGTCATTTTCAACGCGCGTAATTTTTTTAACGTTTTACAAATGAAGGCGTAAATAATTAAAAATTTTTGACGTCTAGGCGGTGTGTGTACACCCGTCAACGTGTCGCTCAGCGTAACTGCTATTCCGCCATCCGTTTCCTTTTACGAATTGACCATTATTACTTGTCGATACAGTAAACACCACTTGTTGATTTTCGGTTTTTAAAATTGTTTTATGTTTTAGGTAGAGGACGTGTGATGATCTGCGATGACGACATCTGGACATGGCAACATACATACGTGGTCCTGGTCTATGCAGTTCGGTTCATTGGTAAGTCTATTTATTAATGTTCTTAACATTTGAGGTTACTATTTAGTCATAGGATTATTTCAGGTACTGCAATTTTACTATTAAGTAACATCGTTAATATTTAAGGTTATATTGATGAATATTGGTTTAAATCTAGGTAGTGAATTCCGCGTCTGACGAATTTCGTTCATTTTAATTGTGTATTCAATGAGTTATTATTAATTGGGCAAACGGAATTTGTCATTTGCTCTTCAATTTTTTGTAGTTGATTTTTCATGTTATATGTATGCCCCCTGCTGTATGGTTAAGATCTGATGAACGAGTATTTCATCATCTAAGTGGTGTGCATATGTGCATCCATTTGCGAATTGACTAGTATTACGTGCCTGTATTGAAAATACAAGTATTTAATATACGTTTTTTTCAATGTTTTCTACTTACATTTGGTTATTGTAGTTGTCTAAATTTTACAATTTTTTCTGTTACGTTCGAGCAACACTATTATTATTTTAGGTTATCATGCGTCTCACAAAATTTGTTTATTTGACTTGCGTATTTATTAATGAGTTAATTATAAGAATGGTGTTGTAATTGTTTCTATGTACTGCTCTTGTGTACTGTTTCTATGTATTTTCAATGTTCTGCTATATGTTAAAGATAAAAAGTAACTAACACTCGAAAGTTAATAATTTTCAATTAATTCCCTTTACAAACATACTTGAATCATCATTAATAACAATTTTACTTGGTTGGCTTATCTTATTATTTATAACTTGAAATACTTTTATAACATTTTAAAATTAAATTTAAAGTATATATATATAATATAATTAATATAAAATATAAATATTTTTGTTAAATTCCATTTGTTTTATATTATTATTATTTTTTTATGAAAATATGTAAAATATTTTTTGCAGTTACAAAATTAAAAGATATGTTATGAGTTTTTTAATATGGTTTGGAGTCGAATATGAAATGTGAATGTTGAATTTTCAGTTTAAAACTGATGGCTTCATCTGAATCTGAATCTAAAAAATGAGAAGCGCTGATACTTGAAAGTTATGTGGTTGCGAAGTACGATCCGCATCCGAATCATGTCCACTGTCATATATAAATTCTGAACCATCACTTAACATCGATAATGCTCAATTAACTTTGAATTTAATTTAGTGTCGCATTATAAATAAATAACAAAACAAAAAAAAAAAATTATTTCATAAGTCTTAATTACATATATGCACAAAGTCCGAACTGGTACGAATGTGTACAAAAATCGTTACTACGACACAAATGTACGGCACCATAGAATACGGAACATATAAACTCTGCTGTTTTTCGGTTTTTAATACACTAACCGTTATTGAGTGGTGCCTATATGAACTAATATTTCACCAGCACGACAGTTAAATAGAAATTTTAAAAAATGTAATGAACTGATTACTCGCATCTTGATGCATTAGCCATTAATCTGTTAGAATACATGTGTTACGAATTTGTGTCATATATGTAATTTAAAATGTAGTATTTGTTAAATACATAAAAACAAAGTATTATTGTATTATAGTAATATATATATATATTAAATTTATTACATATATGTATTAATTAATGTCAGCTTAAACTATTACCACTTATTACGAAAATTATATTGTTATATAAACAAAAGTAAATAAATAAATCATATAAGACATGTATGATAAAGTACTTTCAACACATTCATTGCCCCTATAGTTAAACATGATGGATTTAATAATGTTTTAAATATACAAGCAGATTTTAAAAATAACATTTTATCAATACATGTCAGATAATACTGATAACTTGCTATAGTGCTTTCATGTTACACAATTTCTTTGATGTTTTTGAGTTTTTAAATTTTGATTATTAATATTATTATTATTTTATATAATATTTTTTTTTTTTATTTATTTAAAAAACTCCATGTCTGTTTATTTTAATTTTCATAGTTACCTTTATGTAATTTGTTCATTTATATTTCATTTTTCTTTTTCCTTTCTGTTTTTGTGTTTTGCAATAAATAATTTTATACTTGATGATGACTTAGTCGAAACGGGTCGAAATAAACGTATTTATACAACAACCTTATATTTTTTTCATTTTTTACGTAATACTCATTGGCAATATAGTATATATATATATATATATATATGAATATTTATTGTTTATATGTATATATTTATACAGTTTTTATATTATTCACGAGCAATTATTTATATTTTTATTTTTTACATATCCTTTTTATTTTTAATTTTTATTCATTTATTTATTTATTTTTAATTTTTTCTATATTTTATTATTAATAGAATAATCGGTTTTATGTTTAGGACTATAAATAAATTTTAAAACTGACAAACACTGACAACTGCTATTGTGGTTAAATGTATATTTATCCTTATTTTGATGTAGAAAAACGTACATAACAAAAATTATTGATAACGTTTAATTGGTTGTGGACAATTTCATTGTAGGTTTCGGTCGGTCTCGTGTTATCGAGTTTGGTTGTTTCTCCATAATTAATTTTTTTTATTTTTCTATAAAATTGATAAAAGAACTGAAATAATAAATTTCTCACAGATAATGAAATACTTAATATATAAATGTAAATATGATATATATAAATAACACGTAAATGACATCACAGCAAATTCGGCAGTAAGGTAGTTGGCATCGCACGCTATAGTCCAGCAGTGGACGTGTCAATGAACAGTGTTATATTTAGTAGTTGAAAACTTATTTTTAGTAATTAAGTGGGTGATAGCAATTGATTTAAATATGATAGATCTCTATGAAGTACAAATTAAATGTCCATGTATCCAGCAATGTAAATATGTTACATTTAGTCAATACAAATAATTACTAGATTAGTTAATCTTCTATTTCTGTAGCTTTCATTTTAATACAAGTAATAAATTAAACGAAGTCGTAAATAAGGTACAAAATTGACACGTTCTTATAAATTATAAGAAACAAAATAAGTAGAGTAACTTTGTGCTAAAGCTAAATATTAGAAAATAATACATATTTTATTAATTTGTATCAAACTGCATTAGATTGAAATATGAGTAGTTTTATAGTTAAGAGTTTTCGTAGGTAAACCTATAAAAATAACCATGCCAATTAACAAACAAAAACAATTCTCAAATTATTAATTGGCTTGACATTTGAAATGTACTACAATATTAGAAGAACAGAAAAATGTTTTGAAAAAGTGTTACTAAAAATTAATATAAAATAAATGCGAATACTTAAAATGCTCGTAAACTGTAGCTATATTTACACATTTTTATTTTTATTGCATTAGGTGTGTGTTTTATTCATTCTGTAACATTAATAATATGAGTGATTTTAATAAATATATATTGGTTGTCCAAATAGTATTCTTATTTTTTTGATGTTTCCATTATTGAATATTAAATTTCTAATTTTATCTTTCATAATTGATGTTTGAATATGTGTGATTCATTATCACAGCTTTCATAACCTTTATAAACTAGTGAAATTACTTCTTTTTGAAATTGTAAAAACGTGTTTCATGCGTAAATTACATATATTTATTTTTTCATCCAGTGAAGTATCATAGCTTTGACATATAAAGTTTTGCTTTTGAAGGCATAGCAATTTTAGCTTTTTTGTGAGCAATCTATCCTATTTTCTTTTCACAAGTTAATTTTAACTGAGTTTTGGTCTTTGTAGGATATTTGTTTTAAAATATTCACTTTGTTTATTATTTTCAAAGGACGTAGACCATCATTGTTTAAATTTTTATTATTGATTAACTAACAAAGACTGGTGAACAATTTATTGTTTATTGCATTGGACTTTTTGTTTACATATATTGTAGATCATTATTCATTATAGACATTTCAAATTGAGAAAATGTCCACTAAGACATAATACCTTCTTACTCTCTCCGCACAAAAGACGTACATCATGGTGGCTGCAAACTGTATGCCTATCATGTTTTGTAATATATTCATAGAAAGTATATGGTCTATTTTACATAATTACAGTTCAGTGCGTTTTATCAAAGATGTTAGTATATACCTTTGGAACCTTAATACTTACTAAAAATCTGTTATTTACTTTCTAGTTTGTATTAAATATTTTTCTGTACTTTTTCTGTTACTCATTTAGTTCCCAAATACTTTATTGTATCTGGTTATATTCAGATATTTTCTTAATGATGACATGTGTATGTACAAATATCTAAGACTCTGACACATAGAATGGACTGGAATAGAGAGACAGGGGGTCGTTTTTACATATTTCTGAATTTTTACCCATATATTATATGATGTGTGCATAGATATTTTTTTTGTATATTATGTAAACGATATACAATCTGTATAGTTGTAGATTTTAATACTGTTATTATTGTTATATATTTCAATATATATATTAACAAATTTTTTATTTGCGAGTATTAATTTTTAGTTGTTTTTTTATTTATATATATATTTTTTTTACTGTTTTATAAATAATTACATGTTTCGGTTACCTAAAATCGGTGCTGCCCTTAATTACATCTTGTTCTTTGCACTCCATATGTTAACAGTGATTCTCATAATATCGTAAATATCTGCCTGAGAGCTGGGGCTTATCGTGTTTCAGACATCAAATTCAAAATGATACGTAAAACACGGTGTTTTCATTCATTTGCCTTTTGATTCTAGATAATATATGACAATAATATAAATAATTATAAATTTTTAGAAAAAAGCGCACCAAAATTTGTTTTATCGCGATGATGGGCCCTGGCGTGGTTCCATTAAAACTACTGTAGGATCGTTATTATATGTGATTTCTTATGTACTTCATATGTAATATTTGTAGTGTGGTACCAAGGTTTACTTGTACCGCGGTAAAACGTCGGTCAATGCGGTGCGCTGTTGGCTGCACTGTTTTTGGTCGTTGGGTAGCTGTGCGTCTGGTACGGCGGGGTTGTAGTGGTTGGTGGGGGTGCCGACGCCGACGCCCGAACCGTAAACGTCGGTCAGACATTTGTAATTTTTCGTCGTTTAATGGTGGCAGCGTTGTAATTATTCTCCGAATTTTTTTTTTTTTTGACGTGTGTTTGTTTCTTTTCTCGCATCTTTTTCAATGTTTCTCTGTCGAGTTAGTATCGATGTGTTTTAAAACGAGCCTGCAGTGAATCGAGTGGACTGCGAGATATGCCGTAAGTGTTTCTCCTTGCGTGTACGACCACGAGGATTTTGCGATTAACGTAAGACATGCAAAGGCGAAACGATTTGAATTGTTGAAACATTTGTTTGTCATTTTCAACGCGCGTAAATTTTTTAACGCTTTACAAATGAAGGCGTAAATAATTAAACATTTCTGACGTCTAGGCGGTGTGTGTACACCCGTCAACGTGTCGCTCAGCGTAACTGCTATTCCGCCATTCGTTTCCTTTTACGAATTGACCATTATTACTTGTCGATACAGTAAACACCACTTGTTGATTTTCGGTTTTTAAAATTGTTTTATGTTTTAGGTAGAGGACGTGTGATGATCTGCGATGACGACATCTGGACATGGCAACATACATACGTGGTCCTGGTCTATGCAGTTCGGTTCATTGGTAAGTCTATTTATTAATGTTCTTAACATTTGAGGTTACTATTTAGTCATAGGATTATTTCAGGTACTGCGATTTTACTATTAAGTAACATCGTTAATATTTAAGGTTATATTGATGAATATTGGTTTAAATCTAGGTAGTGAATTCCGCGTCTGACGAATTTCGTTTATTTTAATTGTGTATTCAATGAGTTATTATGGTAATGATCTGATGAAGGAGTATTTCATCATCTAAGTGGTGTGCATATGTGAAGGAATTCAGCCTTTCAATGTGTCACTTTGCAATACTTCTATTCGCATCCATTTGCGAATTGACTAGTATTACGTGCCCGTATTGAAAATACAAGTATTTAATATACGTTTTTTTCAATGTTTTCTACTTACATTTGGTTATTGTAGTTGTCTAAATTTTACAGTTTTTTCTGTTACGTTCGAGCAACACTATTATTATTTTAGGTTATCATGCGTCTCACAAAATTTGTTTATTTGCTTTGCGTATTTATTAATGAGTTAATTATAAGAATGGTGTTGTAATTGGAATTTATTAGTCGCTATTAGATTTTCATAGTTTGCGATTTTTTCATGTTCTATGTTTCTATGTATACTGCTCTTGTATACTGTTTTTATGTTTTTTCTATGTTCTGCTATATGGTAAAGATAAAAAATAACTAACACTCGATAGTTTATAATTTTCATATAATTCCCTTTACAAACATACTTGAATCATCATTAATAACAATTTTACTTGGTTGGCTTATCTTATTATTTATAACTTGAAATACTTTTATAACATTTTAAAATTAAATTTAAAGTATATATATATAATATAATTAATATAAAATATAAATATTTTTGTTAAATTCATTTGTTTTATATTATTATTATTTTTTTTATGAAAATATGTAAAATATTTTTTGCAGTTACAAAATTAAAAGATATGTTATGAGTTTTTTAATATGGTTTGGAGTCGAATATGAAATGTGAATGTTGAATTTTCAGTTTAAAACTGATGGCTTCATCTGAATCTGAAAAATGAGAAGCGCTGATACTTGAAAGTTATGTGTTTGCGAAGTACGGTCCGAATCATGTCTACTGTCATATATAAATTCTGAACCATCACCTAACATCGCCAATGCTCAATTAACTTTGAATTTAATTTAGTGACGCATTATAAATAAATAACAAAACTAAAAAAAAAAATTATTTCATAAGTCATAATTACATATATACACAAAGTCCGAACTGGTACGAATGTGTACAAAAATCGTTACTACGACACAAGTGTACGGCACCATAGAATACGGAACATATAAACTCTGCTGTTTTTCGGTTTTTAATACACTAACCGTTATTGAGCGGTGCCTATATGAACTAATATTTCACCAGCACGACAGTTAAATAGAAATTTTAAAAAATGTAATGAACTATGATTACTCGCATCTTGATGCATTAGCCATTAATCTGTTAGAATACATGTGTTACGAATTTGTGTCATATATGTAATTTAAAATGTAGTATACAAATATAAAATGTAGTATTTGTTATATACATAAAAACAAAGTATTATTGTATTATAGTAATATATATATTAAATTTATTACATATATGTATTAATTAATGTCAACTTAAAACAAACTATTACCACTTATTACAAAAATTATATTGTTATATAAACAAAAGTAAATAAATAAATCATAAGACATGTATGATAAAGTACTTTTAACACATTCATTCAACACATTAATACTAGGCCTATTTATATATTTTTAAATATCGTAAATTTGCTCATATTGCTATGATATTGAAATTAAATCATTTTTTATCATCAGTAGATTTTAATAGACTAGTTGGCTTCATGTTTAGAACTATAAATAAATTTTAAAATGAATGATAAACACTTGAAAAAAACTGTTCTAATCACATTTATATTTATATTATTAAATTTATGTTCATCCTTATTTTGACATAAAAACCTATATAAAATTATTTCATCACATTCACTGCTGGTCTATTATAGTATACCGACTACCATACCGCACCGAACATACATACCATACCGAATTTATCATACCATCATTTATGTGTTACTTACATGTATTTATATTTTAAGTATTTCATCATCACTGAGAATTTAATTATAAGTTCTTTTATCCATTTATAGAAAAATAAAAATAAATTATGAAAAAATAAAATAATGCAAAAACAACCAAACTCGATAACAAAGATAACCCACTGAACCCTACAGCATAATTATTGACAACCTACTAATGTCGTCAATAATTTGCATTGGTGCTAATTATATTGGTCGAATAAAGTAAACAAAATGATAATAATCAAAAAATTGAATTTGATAATTGAACTCGATGAAAATTTAACTTCTAAAAATTTAAATTGTAAAATTCACAATTCAAAAGAAATAGCTACACACTTACAATTTTTATTTTTTTTTTGTGTTTTCTTATATCATAAATAAATATGTTGTAATTATGGTATTGTAAATATGGCTAGTTCTTACTACAACCAAAAAATTACAATTGTTTAATACGATTCATTTTATTTTTTCTAGTTTTGTGTATTTTGTAGTAAGACAGCTGTGTTTACAACCAAACGATCATTATGTTTGCCGTTATCGACCACTTTTAATAATTTATTTATATTTTTGGTATAAGAAAATAAAATAAAAATATTTTATTCTTCACCGTTTCTTATATATATATATAAACACCTCCGGATTAAATGTCTGTATAAGTTTACACTAGCATGTATGATGATTTGTCATCTAATAATTTGTATTCAGTTTTTTCTATGTCGTGTTACTAAAAGCCACAAGTATGTACGTTGTTCTGTATATTTAACTTGAATACGAAAATTAACATTTTAAAAGAAAGACCCAGTGCTTTGAGCACGCGTGATAAACAAACATGCGATAGACATTCCTCTTTGTCAACTGTGGTCGATGCTTTTCTTTTTCAGTCTGTCGTTTGCCGCCATTCTATTAGTGCTTTCATAAAAAAAATTTGTTGACGGTGGTGATAGGGAAGGGGTTGTGTGTGTTGTGTGTTACTCCTACCAAAAGAGTCAAAACAAATCGTTGTGCTCGTGGTCTAAAGTTTCAATGGGCTGCCGGCGGTAGTCTTACAATAATAACATTTATTTATTTCCATTCCCATTTAAATGTCGAAATATTTTCTATTCACATATGTGTATATTATAATAACGAATACCGAGGACTCATCGTGACGTGCGCGTAGAAGGTAAAATAAAGTATGTATATACACAACACGCACGCGCGCATAATATACATAGGCACACTTTTAACACGTCATCTCCTGACTGACAGGCATATAATATATATATATATTTTTTTTTTCTGTTTTTCTACTTGGATTTACCTTATCCCGTTCATTCTCATCGTACCAAGTAGTTTTGAGTACGTAGGTACCTTTACAATGCGCTTTATTACAATAATATTACTTTTGATATCGGATTCAGTGCAAATAATAATCAGTGTTTGAATACAGGTGTATGTATTTTATATTTAAAATGCCTTATAGATCTATTATTTTATAAGTTAACAATTCCGGCACAAAAATGTAATTAAAAGTTATAGGTGTTTTTTAAATTATTTTTTTATATGTATTGAAACGACCAGTTGGTCTTTATCAAAAGTATTTACAACTTTGTACATATCGTACAAAGTGTAGCCTAAATACGTATTTTGTGTATAACAATAATATTTACTAATACGAATTAAAAAAATTAATGAAAATCTGTATCCGTTGTTCTCTATTAATGGAATTATCGCACTACAGTGAAATAGTGATGCCTAGGGTTATGATGTTTATGATTTTGCAAGTTTTTTTTTTGGTTGCCTTACAGCTTCCGTTCTTATTAAGAAATATATTTCATGATGTCTATCAAAACAAACCTAAACAAACCCCTATCCATTCGTCCAATTGTTATAGTGGAGTCATAAGATATAATGAGTCAGTTAGATACTTGAATAAAGAAAAATTACGAATATTAGATACACTAAGAAAATAGTTGTTTCATTATAATGCAAAATTATTTCCTTGAGTGTGTATTTTATAGTGGGCATCAGTGAGAGAGAGAAAGAGGGAGACAATTATTACATTCAATATTCATTCATTCATAAATATACGAATAAGAATGAATGAATGTTCGTATGAAGTAATAAACGATTAAATTTGTTTATTGTAATATGATCATATTTTAGGAGGAATGTATGCTGCCCACAATAAATGTCTATTCCTGGTCGCCTTGAGTTTAGTGGTATTATAACGAGTAGGTGGTAGCTGGAGTGTCTTATTCAAATGATTATTATATGTCTATTTGGAACAAGGCGACGGCAACGTTGTAGTAATTGTTGCTCGGATGACGTAAAAACGTTCTTGCTCAACTTTACGATCGATCGATATAAACGTGTAAAATGCATGTAAAAAAAAAAAAAAACGTAGGTACTTCAATGACTTGACTGCCGGTCTCTGATATATTTTGAAATGCATTTTTTAACCAAATTGTTTTGGTGTATGTATATATTACTAGAAAACAAACTCGCACCTTTACTTTTATGTCTGTTGTGTACTTATAAAATATTTAAAAAATTTTTTAGTTTCAACATTTCCAATTGATTTGTCATCTATGCAACAGTAATGAAACATTTTATAAAAGTAATTTTATATTATTCGCGAATTTGAACAAAGTGGTTAATATGATTCATTACAATATAATATTAATGTTATGGAAATCCAACAATTCCAATCATGAGTCAATATTTGAGTTCATTTCACGTATGGAAATTAGTTTTTTTTAATGTTCTGTTAAACGATTCTGTATATATTCGTGTAAATCGGCCGTGATATAGTCGTACCTATAATGAAAATAACGAATGAATCGTACTTTTTTGACAATGCCGCAGTGATGTAATAATGACTAATGAAAAAACGTGACTCCAAACGGATGTTAACAATAATAATTACTTGTTATTCTTAAAATTAAGTGTTGTTATAATACTTGAAACGGAATTGATAACTCATTTGACGTCTAGTATTTATGCAATTTTACCATCGCGAATTAGGTATATTTGGCATTTGAGTTGACTTAAAGGTCGGATAAATTGTCATTCTGCGGAATGTCACGTTCATTAGCGGATATATACAATAAAGTTGCCGTGGCTGACTACTTATTTTAAGTATGGAATGTGTATGGAATCTCACCGATCCTGTAATCCAAAATAAAATGATTTTTCTTATATTATTTTTTATCGTCACCGTTTCTACCGTTACCCATGGCCGCCATAGTCTACATCAGCAATCGCCAACTTTTTGGACCTCGCGGACCATCAAATTCATAACTCGAAACTCTGCAGTTCACTTCTACCAAATTAAAAAAATAAAGAAGATAGTTACATTTTATTAACATGAATTACGAAATACACATAAGTATAATAAAATTATAAATGCGTATTTAATCTTTTTTTTTTTTTAAATATTAATAATATATATTTATACATCGCGGTTAAACGACGCGTTCTTGATGGAAGGTTAGTGAAATAAAATTGCAAATAATATGTTCAAAATTTTCTGCGGACCTCGGCAAAATACTCTTGTGGACCACAAGTGGTCCATCATGGCCCGGTTGGTGACCGCATATCTACACCGTTACCAGTGGTGGCTACAGCCCATTAAAGTTTAACTCATAACTGTGCATTTTGTTAAAACATGTTCTACAAATAAAATATTATGTCAAAACACGAAATCGTTACAAGTATGTTAAAAACAAAATGTGTATGATGTACGGAAATATAATTATAGTGTTGTGTACTTACCGTCGTCTACACATTATTTAACAATGATTTTAACAAAATTATCAAAAAAGATCTTTACCGAATTTATCTTTGGAGATCATTTTTTTTCCATAAAGACCCGTTTTTCCATTTATTCAAAAATGTAACCGCGAACTACACTCGTTTGTTATTTATTAATAATTATCGATAATTATTTATCAGTAACTAAAATTCCAATTACAGCTCACAGAAGACGCTTGATGATTAGTAGGGCCGATATTTATATGCTTTTGCATATTATTATTATTGGTTGGTCCAAAAAGTAGCTAGTTCAACCAAAATGTGTTTCATGCACTAACGATTCTATAAACAAACTTTTATTTTGCATATTTTGCCATTTTTGAATTTTTAGGGCATATTTTAGTATTTTGTACATTTTAAAGTCATTTTCAACTAAAAAAAAAATCGATTATTACAAAATAATTGTTTGAAATTTATAATTTTATAAATATCAACAGGCGAATTGATAATTTTATTAACAATGTTTTAGATAAAATATTATTGTTTAGAATCGTATTCGTGTCTCTATGTATACTCGTATTATATCACTTTATATATTTATACTTTTTATATATTCGGATTTAGCCGATATACTTTTAGTGGTTGCTGGGGTTTTTTTTTGTTGAAAACTCCAGATTACGGTTTTATTTTTACTTTAGATTTCAAAACGGTTTCAGTTACTGTTTTACACATTCTTCACGAAAATAATTATGTCGAAATTTGATTGTGATCGACTTTCGGGATTTGGGATTCTAAAGTCGGAAAATTTTCTGTACCTATAATTATTAAGGTGGCTATATATCGCGTTCCTCTGGTGTATTCTACTGTTATTCTACGTTACTATCCGTTCTCAATATTCAATATCTTTTAAATTACTGTCTTCCGATGGTATCTTAAAATATTATTTACACTTGTATTCGTTAACAAAATCATCTGTAGGACACGCACGGTACACCGAAGTCGCTTACGTGTATAACAAAATAAAATTTGTTATAAAATCCCCGCTTGCCATGGTAGTTATTATGATGACGACGACGAAACGTGTGTCGCGAGCGCGCGCGTGCACACCACCATTCATTGACGGCGGCGCCAAGGCTGTTTTACTGCTGCTGCTGCTGCTGCTGCTGTTTGTTATACACACGTGGGCGTGCATAAAACCGCCGTTGTACGTCCCACGCGATGTTTTTGCATTTCGCTCTCGATCGCCCGGCCCCCCTCCCCGTCCTTCCAGCAGCCGCCGTCCGTTTACCGGAAGTCGCGTGACCGTATTCTCCGGCAAAATGATTGTTGCTGCGCGGCGCACCGTTCCGACAGCATAATAATATAATGATCGTAGTGCGGCGTCGTATTCTACCGATTTGTTAGTGATAGTGGTGGCGAATTCGCAGCGGCAGAGGAGGAGGAGGTGGTGGTGGAGGAGGAGGAGGAGGAGGAGGTGGTGGAGGAGGAGGAGAAGAAGAAGGAGGAGGTGGTGGTCGTAGTCATAGTCGTCGTCGTCGGAGTATAATTAAATATTTATTACGCAACGGGGCACAGCCTCGCGCTGTGAACGTTTCATTCATAACACGCGGTCCGGAAATACGGACGGGGGCCTGCCTGCCTGCCGCCGCCGCCGCCACTGCGCCTACGGACGACCTGACGTGCCCACGTTGACCTACTCTGTACGCGCGCGCGCGCACTATTATATATTATACTAGCATCGTACGCGCGTAGTACCAGTAATAATAATAAAAATTAGTGTATCTGCGGATACCGGTGGAGCGGCGCTTAGTATGCAAAAACAGTTTTCGAAATCGCTTTTTCTTCTCTTGGTTGGTTTCTTTGAGAATTTCGAAAGTTCTGTAGGCGCGGCGACTCTTTAAGCCCGGCCGACACCACGACTCATTTGTTTTGCCACTGGATTGCATGTTCGATTTCCTGATCGGTCTCGTCGTTGTATATGTATAGGTATGTGCATTTGAGGTGGACATTGTTAGATGATAAACCAGTGGCGTTAACTATAAATTTGGTAAATCTGCCGAACTCGATTCTGTTCATAATCGGCCCAAATTTATTAGGATCAGACCACGCAATCTTTCATGCCGTAGACAAGACCGAGTGGCCAGTGAGCAATTGCCGAATGTCGAGCAAATATTTCGCGATGTGTCCAATTGGCAGAAAACACATAGTATGTCGGATATCGGTCTGGTAGCAATACCCCATCACACTACGTAATGTGCATCAAAAGGAGCAATAAATCAAATCAGTCGAACAATGGCCATCGAGCTCGGAAAATTCGGTATTTGTACCCATACGTGTCAAAACGATAGTCTGATTGACAGTGGTACGAATACCAAATTTTCCTAGCTAGATGGCCATTGTTTGAGTGATTTGATTTCCTGCTTCTTTTGATGCACATTACGTAGTGTGGTGGGGTATTGCTACCAGACCGATATCCGACATACAACGATGTGTTTCCTGCCAGTTGGACACATCGCAAAATATCTGCTCGACATTTGACAATTGCTCGTCGGCCACTTCAGACTTGTCTGCGGCATATGCGAATGCACCTGAATCGACGAGTAGTAGTCTAGCAATAATCTTTTCTCCCATTCCAGCTGTGGCTCCAGTGACGATAAATCGTTTTTCTTTAAAACAATCCTCCATTGTTCGTGGTGGTTTGCAAGAGGCGCTTCTCGACAGTATCTTAATGGTCACTTGGCCGGTTATTTTATGAGATATTTTGAATATTGAGCGGACCATTTTCAGTGTTCGATTTGTTCTGCAATTAACTCGGATGTATCGCAACTCAGCTCTCGTTGCGATACATCCGAGTTAGCTGAGTGTTATATTTAATTCACTGTCCGCACTGTATCTCGCAGTTGTCGAGAATAGTGTCGTGGACGGGATTTCAACTCTTCCGACGCGTCGGAATACAGATGAATGAAGTGACATAATTAAACCGATGAAAATTGAAAAAGGTAGGGTTGAGACGTTGCCTGCCTAATGGCAAATAGGGAAGTCGTTGCGTTGCCAATGTCGTCGGTGTCTGTAAATTTGCCAAATTGGATTCTGTTCATAATCGGTCCAGATTTTTTAGGATCAGACCACGCTATCTTTCCCATACGTGTCAAAACTATAGTCTGATTGACATTGGTACGATTACCGAATTTTCCGAGCTCGATGGCCATTGTTCGTGTGATTTGATTTACTGCTCCTTTTGATGCACATTATGTAGAGTGATAGGGTATTGCTATCTAAAAATACAGTTAGAATCAAAATGCAATACAATACAACACAATTTTATTAAATACAGAAGTATCTGTATGTCATACTTACCGTGGATATGGTAGAGGAAATGTTGGCGATTGATCCCTCGATTCCGAATTTTTCGAGCTCTATATTCATAGTTCTTGTTATCTGATTCACGGTGCCTTTCGATGCACAGTAAGTTGTGTGATCAGGAATATGCTCTTGTAGATATGGTAGAGGAAATATTCACTATTATTTTCTGTTGCCAAAATCAATCGTATTTAAGTACTGTCTGACTTATTCTGACAATAGCTTTGTCATTGACACTCGGTGTGTTGTCCCATCCACGTTCTCTGACATGGAAAAACGTCTCTATAAACACTACTTCAGGCGTTGTTTACCAAACCGTGTACCAGACCGATATCCGACACACAACGATGTGTTTCCTGCCAGTTGGACACATCGCAAAATATCTGCTCGACATTTGGCAATTGCTCGTCAGCCACTTCGGTCTTGTCTACGGCACATGCGAATGCACCTGAATCGAGTAGTCTATCTAGCAGTAATCATTTCTCCCATTCTAGCTGTGGCTCCAGTGACGATAAATCGTTTTTCTTTAAAACAATCCTCTATTGTTTGTGGTGGTTTGCAAGAGGTGCTTCTCGACAGTATCTTAATGGTCACTTGGCCGGTTATTTTATGGGATATTTTGATGAATATTGAGCGGACCATTTTCAGTGTTCGATTTGTTCTGGAATTAAATTGAAAAAGGTAGGGTTGAGACGTTGCCTGCCTAATGGCAAATAGGGATGTCGTTGCGTTGTCAATGTCGTCGGTGTCTGTAAATTTGCCAAATTGGATTCTGTTCACAATCGGTCCAGATTTATTAGGATCAGACCACGCTATCTTTCCCATATGTGTCAAACCGATATTCTAATTGACATTGGTACGAATATAGAATTTTTCGAGCTGGATGGCCATTGTTCGTGTGATTTGATTTACTGCTCCTTTTGATGCACAGTATGTAGTGTGATGGCGTATTGCTATCTTAAAATACAGTTAAAAACAAAATGCAATACAACACAATTTTATTATATGTTATTTCCGATTTAGTAGGATGCCGTTTTTTGTCCATTAAACCTAAAAACGGTAGAGTAGGTACAGAAGTACCTGTATGTATACATACCGTGGATATGGTAGAAGAAATGTTGACTATCGATCTCTTGATTGCGAATTCTCCGAGCTCTATATTCATAGTTCTTGTTATCTGATTCACGGTGCCCCTTTTGATGCACAGTAAGTTGTGTGGTCGGGTGTATGCTCTTGTGGATTTTGTAGAGGAAATATTTACCAATTGATCTTTTGGTGACAAAATGAATCGTATTTTTAGCTACTGTCTGACTCACTCTGACAATTGCTTTGTCGTTGACATTGGTTGACTTAAACCGTTAATACATACTATTATATGGTTTGGAATGAAATTTATACCTAATTTGTACATTGTATAAAATATGTTAGTATCTATGCTATTATTCTTTCATTTACCATTCACAATAGCAGTCATATAAATATTCAAACGTATAAACACTGAGGTACACAGAAAATTTTTTCTTTAAGTGGATGTATTAACACGTAATACGCCATACTGTGCAAGCTATTGAACGTACAATTTAATATGATTATTACAATTCTAAAACATAAAAAATTATTTGTTTCATATTAATAACGTGTCCGAAAAGAAAAATCTCATGCCCACGAGTTTTGTCCAATGAAGAGTATATTATGTGTATTATAGAATATATGTATTGCATATAATGTAAAACTATAATATACATATACGTAATAGAATATAAATTTTTTATAATTTTATATTTTTTTATTCTAAACAAAACAAAATAAAAATGTAAATGAGTAGAATGAAATGTTTTAATATTCTATTAGTGTTGACTAAGTCATTATGAGATTAAAATGCAAAACAAAAGTTATAGGTACTAAAGTAAAACATAAAAATAAACGAGATTGTACATCTTATTCTAATAACATAATATTTATAGTTTTTAATTAACAATTATTTAAATTAGCTATCAATGTTTATACATCGTGTGGGGTCACTTCGATACCCCCAATTTTTTTCATGCTCATCTAATAGTAAAGTATAGAAACCTATCAACTTCACCCCATTTTGAATTTTTTGAAAAAAAATATATGTTTACCAAAATTTCGAATTAATAAACCTGTTGCGTCGAGAACCTAGTATCGTTTTCTTTAAAAAAATTTTTATTGAAATTTTAACAATAAGTTATAGATCACAACAATTGTATAAAATGTATAATGTGTGTTACATTAAACACGTACAACATATAAAATAAAATGATAACATAAAGACACAACTACATTTTTGAGAGAAAGAAAAAAATACAGAAAATAAAATTATGTTATAGAGACATGAAACACATGCATACGCATGCACATATATTCCAGATATATAAACAAAATTCAAAGTTGTATCAGAAGGCCGGTGCGCAAAATATAATTAATTACGGCTTTAATGGTGGGATTATTGGATAATAATAGATTAGAAAAAGTCATATCAACGTGAAAGAAGGCGCAAATAGCCCGTACAGCCTCCCTTTCATTAAACATAGCAGTAATCTATTTTAAATCGTTAATTCGTTTATTTGTATGAGTTTTATATTGCTCGCAACACAACAACAGTATAGGTATGTAATATAATATGGTTTCGGTCGTGTGTTGATCGGACGACGACGAACCGGTTAATAAGAGTTTGCGCCACTAGATGGCGGACCGTGTTTTGTTAGTTTCGTGTTTTCATTTTCGTACCTCGAGTATACAACGGACTCGCGAATAAAGTGCTCTACCGATCGGCTGCCGTCTTATTAAAATCCGTTTATTACACATATAACGATTTTCAACGAATTTTTACGTGGTATATAATGCGCATAAGCGAAATAATATTGAAATGTTTCACGTAATAGTGGCGTTTAATAAAGTGAAATAAACTGTTCGAAACCGTTTTTATTTTGGCGCTCCCGTATATGAAAATCCGATCTTCGGCTCAGAGACGTCTTTAGAAATTTGGCGCCCGGGTGTTAATGTTTTTTCGCCGCCTCCCTCCCCCTCGAAAATTCGTTCACTATTTTCGTTTTCACATTTTTTTTTTTTACAACTTTTTTTCTGCTTATTTGGATTTTGGCGGGTAGGTAGGTGGTGATAAAAAAAATTTGTGTTTGCACCACAATACTTAAAAGTTGCTCGGTGCCACTGAAAATAATAATGCCGCCCGGGGCGATCGCCTCCTCTAGCCCCCTAAATACGTCTCTGCTTCTGCCCTTGTGGTTTTATATATCGACGACAATATTCCTTTAGTATTGTAAACTTTTATAAAAAAAAAAATTCGCGCCGTATACTGCGATGCATGTGTGTTGTAAATTTACAATTTCGACATTGTCGACATCATCGTCCTGTGTTGATATTGCACAGTACAATATTATTATTATGGAACGCCGCGATACGAAAAGAGATGATATTATTATTATTTTTATTAATACTTTGGCACCGTGGCGCACCCAAGAGGGGGCTAACGGGCTTAAGCCCCCCAAAATGATTGACCTCTTAATATTTTTCTAATTTTATTAGGTATCACTTTAAATTTTCATGTCAAAAAAATTATTTACTCTTGAATAATTTTTTCATAAACAAGTGTACTTTCGGATTTCTGCATATATTAAATAAATCTTATTAATATCTAAAAATAATTTTATTTAGCCCCCCAAAAAAAAATCCTGGGTGCGCCTTTGCTTCGGCACGCGCTGTGGTGGTAACGGCAGCAGCAAGCACCAGTAACGGAACGAGAGTGCAGTGCTGCAGAGTGAGAGAGTGACGGCTATGGTGTGTGTGTGTGTGTGTGTGTGTGTGGTTGGTTGGTTGGTGGAAGTGAGTCGGTGAGAAACGGAGACGACCGGTAAAGAAAAAGGAAACATAAATAATGGGTCCGGTTTTTTATTATTATTTTTTTTTTTGGGCGTCGTCGCGGGGGCAGAGCGCGCTTATGTATATTATTATTGTTATTATATATATATATACATATGAGCTTCGTATGTATTTAAGAGAGAGAGAGAGAGTGAGTGTGTAAGAGGGGCTCTCTTCGAGCGCGTGCCCTCGGCCGGTGGACCGCGGCGCGCAGCATTCGTTCGTCCGGACTGTCGCGGTAGAGATCGCGCGCGCGCACCACCGCCGGGCCAGTCAGTCTTGTCGCGCCGGAGCACCTCGCACGAGAGACTTGAACGGTCGGCGCCGCGCCGCACCACAACACCAGTCGCTCGTCGTACCGTCAACACGCGAGTTCTGCGTCGCGCGCGCGCTAATCGAATTTTTTTTTTTTTTTGTACTCTGTGGTTTCGTCAACGGATCATCGCGCGATTACCAAACGATTTATATTTGTTAGCAACGCGCGTTTTTTAGCGATGAATTTTGACTGTCATTTGTGATTTTTTTTCCATTCGTTATTATTATTACGTTTCGCGATAAAAATCGGTTCGGTATTTTTTTTTAAAAAAAAAAAATCGATTTTTTCGTCTAAATAATATATTATTAAATAGTAATATACACACGTGTCCCCCCACCCCCTCCATCCGGGTGTATATTGGCCGGCGACCGCCGTCCGGAAATGGCCGAGTTCGACGCGAACAACAACGCGCCGCCGCCGTTACCGTTGGCGGAAAAGTCGCAGGAAAAATATTCGCTGCGGCCCAGAGCGTCGCTGAAACGCGAAGAACCCGCCGACGAAGACCACGAAGACGGCTGGAAACCTTGTACGACCCGCGGTCGGTCCACCAAACGGCGACAGAAACCCAAACCCCTGAGCAGGTACACACTACCTACTTACTCTTGACACGAAATCGGTGTTTTTTTTTTTTGAAATACGCGTTGTATGTATGCACGTGGTCCCGGTTAGGACTGTAAATCTTTACTCGAGAAATCTCGTTCTGGCGAGAGAATATTATTTATTTTCCAATCGTGTATATTCGTCTTGCGTCTTGTTGGTTTCGAAGAGCGTGTCCGAAATCGTCCGAATCGATGATTGGCGATAACTAAAATATTTTACCGTGTTGGCTTTCTCAATAGAAATATTTTTTATTTCGTATTATAATTTTTAACACTACCTACGAGTAAAACGGTACAGAAAAATTACAAAATCCACGAAATCCGTGTTTTTTTTCTCGCATTAATCGAAAATCCGTATAAATTATTTTTGAGAAAATCGCGCACGCCAGACGGGCGTGAAATTCGCGTTTTGAACCGAGTAGTCGTAAACGTATTCGTGTCTACATTCCATTTTTTTTTTTTATTATATCGCTATTCGATTGAAATTTATTTATATAAAAAAAAATTCTGCAGGATAAAAAAAAAATCTTGTTCTCGATGTGAGAAACTAATCGCCGAATACATTAAGAGGAGGACGACGGACACCGCACCCGAAGGCGGTGAGGGTATTACGATTGAACAGGCATTTATTATTAATAACACTGTTTGTTGTTGTGGAGTGCGAGTGAGTGAGTGGGTACCCGTGTGTTGTGCTTAATGCTCGAATTCGGATTTAATCCGCGAGATCGCCATCGTAAATCGATTTAACGTCGTTATTATTACAGTTGTTTTGTTTTTTTTTTTTAAGCCTTTCGTATTCGTAATAAAGCGGGTACGCGTTTCATTCCGCGTCGCGGGAATCGTTAAGACTCTTTAATTTGTTTTTCGTATTTTTTTTCTGTCTAGAACGAATATTAATAATTCTTACTGTTTGTCGTACAATTTTGTTTTATTCTGAAATTTTAACAGTCGTGTATCGGTGGTGGTGTTACAATATTATAGAGTTTTGTGTTCGTTTTGGTGGGAGGGGTTACGGTCCTCCCGATTGAGTAATTTATGGGCGGATGTCTCGTTTCGAATATGCATTCCGGGGTGGGGGCGCGCATTATTTTTATAATAATATTATTCCGTTGTAATTTGTTTTTCGTTTTTATATTCGAACGTGTTGACCGTGGCGAACGAGAAGAAAAATATTCCTGCGTGTGTGTACAGTCCTCTTATATAAAATCCAAAACACACAACACCACCACTTCGACGCGGCCGGTCGAGAAAATAAATATTCGAACGTGCGTCGTCACTCGCGCGTGTGTACTATTTATTTTAAAATAATACGTTTTGACTTTCGATTTCTGTGGAAAAAAAAAAAATTCTCTAAATCACCGACTACGCACCACGTACACGGTCGTTTTTTTTTATATTTTACCAAGTCATCGTGAATAACATTAGAAAACAAGAATCACGTATTTATGACCGATGGTAATTATTATATATTAGTACGGTTTTTTCACTCGTGTGTTATAAAAAAATTATGATAATATATCTTTCGTCGAAAAAAGAAAACGGATCAAATACGGTTTTCAAATTAAAATCGTCTCCCTCGAGTGGCGGAAGCGTAACAAAAATAAATTCACGCGGTCGACATTTTTCTTTCTTCTATTCGATTTTTTTTCAGCTGCTGCTGCAGAGTACCACCAGATCTCATCGTGTACGCGACGCAGTGAATACTAATCGATTTATTTACTACTCTTTATATTACAGAGTTCTTCGAATCGCGACTACGTCTCCGTTTGTACGTTATTATCCCGAGACCGTGTTTTTTTTTAATATATATATATATATATTTTTTTATAAGAGTTATAAGTTGTTTTGTGTGAAGTAGGTAGGAAGAAGAGGGTTGACGCGAACGAGATAGTAGTAAAAAAAATACGTTTTCTACTGTCACTCGAATTCGTTCCCACGTTTTTGTTTTTCGTATTCTGAGCGTTCGTTCGTTGTTGTTTGGATAAAAGAATTTTCTTGTTTTGAAAAACTGTAATAAAGGGTGTCCAAGAACGTTTTTTTTTTGAATATGCAATAACTTTCGTGATCGGAATTTTAAAAAAATCACGTGTTGCTGCTGTGTTCAGGAGATCCTGAGCATCAGTTTACGTAACGGAAAACAATATCGGGCATATGGCCCCCTCTCCCTACTAGCCCTGCAGACAACTGTTCTATTATCCGTAGAATTTGCGATGACGCGCTCACACATCTCGCCGTCCAGTTCTTTCCGGCACTATGCTGATGATTTCTTGTTTGAGTTGGGTGAGATAGCGGGGTTTATTCTCATAAACTTTTGACTTAACCCCATAAAAAAAAAAGTCTCATGGGATCATAGGGTCACAAAATTTGCAGGTACATTTCCCCAGCCCCCCTCCCCCCCAAATCATGAAATTATTGTATTGACTGTACGATACGTATGTAGACCGTTTTGTAAGGGTTTGTAAAAGAAAAGTTTTCGTTTTGTAAAGGAAAACCGAAAAAGTTATGTCGTTTTAAAAATGGGGGAGGGGCTGGGGAAATGGTCAACATTCCGAATTCGTATATTTTATTATTCGGAATCGTTTGTAGACCGTTTGTAAAATAAAAATTTTCGTTTGTACGGCGAAACCAAAAAAGTAATATTATCTTCAAAATCAGAGGGCTGGGGAAATAGTCAATATTTCGAATTCGTAGATTTTATTATTCGGAATCGTTTGTAGGCCGTGTTTTTAAAGGTTTACAAAGGTAAAATTGTGTAGTTAAGAAGTAAACAAAGAATAAAAATAAATTTTTTTTAGCAATGAATAATTTGGCGATTAGTTTGAATAACAAAAATGGCCACGAAGGAATCCAGAAGATATTCGAATCTGTTTTCAACATTTAAATCGGTCAAACAAAGACAAATTGCACAATTTTGTCTAGTTTTGGATCGTTTAGCGAATTAACCACGTGTAATAGAATTCGTAACAAAATTATATGATAAAACATGCGAATTCGAAATGTTCACCGTTTCCCCAGCCTTCTCGTTTTGAAAATGATATAACGCTTCTGATCTCGTTTTACAAACGAAAATTTTTCTTTTACAAACGGCCTACAAACGATTCCGAGCGATAAAATATACGAATTCGAAATGTTGCCCATTACCCCAGCCTCCCCCACCGTTTTGTAAATGATGTAACTCTCTTGGTTTTGCTTTCCAAACGAAAATTTTTCTTTCTCACATACCTTTACAAACGATCTACAAACGTAGCGTATAGTCAATACGATAATTTTATAATTACCCAAAAATTAGAAAGTGTCTCACTTTTTTTTTAAAAAAAAAACGTTCTTTCTTGGTCACCTTATATGTATATATATATTTTTTAAAGTAAAATAAGACGTGCATACATACATTATCCCTCCTCCTTCCTCATAAAAAGGTAAACGCGTAGTGAAACGCTAACGCGCGCGGTTCTCCTCGCTGTGTTGTGCATGTATAGGTACCGGAGGAAGACGGCGAACGCGCGCGAGCGGAGTCGCATGCGAGAGATCAACGAGGCTTTCGAGGCGCTCCGGCGGGCCGTTCCCCATCTGGCCGTGGACGCGCACAACGAGAAGTTGACAAAGATCACCACGCTCCGTCTGGCCATGAAGTACATCTCCGCGCTCAGCGGCCTCCTGACGACGACGACGACGACGACGCCGCCTGTCGCACATGTCGCCACCACCGCGGCGGCGGCGGCGGCGGCCACCTCGGCCACCGCCGCTACAATAACGATGTCGTCGTCCGCGACGCAGCCGCCGCCGCCGCCCGATCTGTCCGCGCTCGGTTGTCTGTCGCCTTCGACGTCCGACGACGTGGATTCGCTGCTCAGCGAGTACGCGTCCGACTTGTTGGGCTGCGGCGGCGGCGGCGGCGGCGGCGGCAGCGAGTGCTCGTCCGTCGCGTCCACCGTCGGCGGCGGCTGCTATCTGGCCGCCGACCACCTCCATCATCAACACCACCACCACCACCACCACCACCACCAATCCGCCGTCGACGCCTCCGCGTTCTTGCCCGACCTGCCCGGCGCGGCGGCGGCGGCGGTGGCGGCCGCGCCCTACTCGCTGTCCCCGTCCTCGTGTTGTTCCACGTCGGCAGCCGCCGGATATCCGTCGCCGCTGTTACCGTCCGATTTCCCGGTGGACGTGGCCGCCGCGTTCATGCCGTTCGCGGACCACCCGCTGCCGCCGATCGATTTCAACGGCGACCCGTACATGTTCGAAGACAATTTCGCCTGCACCGAGTTCAGCTAGACCCGCGCGTCGTCGTCCATAAATAATATTTTTTTTTTTTTACACACAAAATATTATAATTTTCGTAAAAAAAAAAAATGTTTCTTTCGTTTTTCCTGCGCGCGCTCGTCTCGGAAACGCGCGCGCGCGGTTTTTTTTTGTTTTAATCGTTCTTGTTTTATCGAGAGAGAGAGAGACATTGTGATATAATATGGTATTATATATAGTTTTTAATAAGTAGTGTACGGTATTTACCACCGGGGTGTCGTGTCGGGTCTACCCCCGGCGGCGGGGGTAATCGTCCGGCCGCGTCACACCGCGTAGTGGGATTTTTTTTTTCCACCGTGTTAAGTTTTTTTTGTTCGCGTAAATCGTTTTCTTCGTCTGTGATACCACTTACTCTACCCCCTTCCCACACCTCCCGGGAGGGCTCCGATTTCAACAGTTTTTTTTTACTAAAACCTTTTTTTTCGTCGTGACTCCGTCACACACATCCCGTTCCCCGCTTTGGTGGTGTATTTAACTAATATAAACGTTTTAAAATATCCCCGACTTTTTTTTCGGGGGACGACGTGTGTTTTTTTTGCACTTAACGACGGCTTAAGAGAAAAAAAAAATCGAATCGTACTTTTTCGATGATGTCGTTTTCACGCGCTATATAAAAACGGGGGGAAAAAAAAATTTGGTTTACTTGTAGCGCGAGTAGTTCGCGTTCGATTTACTACTCTCTTTATGATACGCGTTATTTCGGCGATGTGATAATGTAATAATAGTAATAATAGTCGTGTTTAAATTTCCATATTTTTTTCCCCGCGATTTATATTTTGACAATCCGTTCGGTGAAAGAAAATAAACTCGTCGGCGATCACCGCTGTCGAGTAGCGGAGGAAAAAAATATTTAGGATATTTCGTTTCTTTTTTTATTTCAATGCGTTTACTCGGCGAGCATCATGCTGTGTCCATCTCTTTTTTTTTTTTGTTATTTCGCTATTTTTTTCTAGTGTTGTGGCTTCGCGATGATGATGGATTGTTGTTGTTGTAGTAAGGGTTGTACAAAAGTTTTCACGCATATTATTAATAATTTACGTGGCGTGTGCGCTTTTTTATATATTGTACTACCACCTCCCTTAACTTGTTGTAATACAATCATCGTGCGCCCGACGTGTCGAGAGAGAGAAAGAAGAATTAATAATAATATAAAAAAAAACGATACGTATCGCCACCGCGCGCGCGCGCGCCACTCGTCGTTTTTTTTATTATTCTACCGGTGCTCTAACGTGTCTCTTTTTCTTCTCCTTTTTATTCGTGTTACCTTTAGCGTCGTATAAATCGATTCAATTATATTTTTACATACTTATTATTATTATTATTATGTAGTAAATAATAATAATATTATATTGTTTGTGTACGGTTAAGTTTTGTAAAATTAAAATCATATATGTATAATGTATTTGTCGTATAGAAATCTACACACGTATAGAAATTGATTTATTAGTATATTATTATAATTATTATTTTGAAATAAATTATTCATTGTGTATATAAATATTATGTCGTATTTGTGTGTTTTTTCCACCGTATAATATATAAACACTGACGGACACATTTCGCATAGCTCGCGCGTGCCGTCTAACGAAAAATATTATTATTACGAGTATATTCTGTTGTTCGCAGAATAACATTGTTCACGCGCGGTATACACATAAAAAAAAGGGTTTTTGAAGAAAACGCGAAGAAAAACAGACTTTATTGTTGTGTTGTAACGTGACCGGGGAATCAGTTTAACATATAATGTGCCCGGGGAAGGATTTCAGATCCTTTTGGGATATATCGCGTAGAACTTGAGATAATATTCAATAATGGAATATCCCGTCGGTAATATTTGATTATTATTATTAATTTGTCATTAACAAAAATGGCACACAGAGAGGTGGTTGTTATCGGGTTACACCGTCTGACGGCGGTGTGTCACGGAACTGCTGTCTGTATTATTATATTAGTATTTCGTCGTGTTTTGTCGTCAGTTTATGTGAGTATGCTATTTACTGTTTGTGTATACACGCACACGTTATATTTTATTTTTTGTGAACACCAGCGTTTTTTTTTCCAATGCGAAGACTTAAAAAGAAAACTGTATCCATATTCTTCTTTTTCCAGTTTGCCGTTGACTTTGCGCGAGCGCCGTTTCGTCCCGTCTCGCAAGTAGTAGTGCCCTTGTAATTTCTTTCCCCTGTTTTTTTTTTCGACATCCGAACACCACCCGTTGAGAGAGAAAGAGTCGGTCGTCGACTACCGTCGGCGCGGCCCAGCCGAGAACAATTGCGCGACTCCGAAACCGATTAGCAGCAGCAGCAGCAGCAGCGGGACGGACAGCGCGCTCGCGCGCACCCATAAATCATGCAAGTCGCGCCTGTACCACAGACACGAGAACGACGAACACACGTCTCCTCTCCACCACGGTTCTTTTGTTTTGTGCAGTGCGCTTACAGTCGTTTATACGCGGCTCGGTAATAATAAATCTTTGACGAGCTACGGAGAAAAAAAAAACGGTTAATTTCTTCCGTCGCGTAATAAATAATAATTCGGAATTTTAGCGTGTGTTGCTGCGATCGTTTCTGCCCACCCACACCCCATCGTCGTTGTGTACCACCGAAACGTAGGAATCGCGAACGATTTGAACGCGATTTCGGTGTTTAAACACTCGACTGAGACGATAGTAGTAATACGAAGTCTGACTTATTTTTATGGCATTTTTTTTTGGTACCGTCTCGTTTTTTTTTTGTCTGTAGAAATACGACGCGTGTTAGTTAGTATCGCGCGCTCCACATTATATTTCTGTCATTTATTTTCATTTTTTTTTTTTTATATTTGGATTTTGTGAAATTTGGTGCACACCATCAACACTACATATACACACCGTCCCCCTCCTGAACTACCGTCCACGTGAGGCCGAATTCGACGTGCCGACCGATCGCGTCTAAAAAAAAAAATTTCTAAAACCACTTAGAAACCGCTAAAGTGTTCGTATATATGTGAAGTGTACTGGAATTAATTAAATATAATAATATATACGATATTCAGTGACGCCGCGTCGTATTATTATTATTTTATTTGATCGGTGTCAAATTTTGGTCGGCGAATAAAAAAAAAAGTTTGGGACAACGGCGGAATCGCCGCAGCACTTGGAAATGAGAGTATTTTTTTTTTGTTGCGTTTTGGTTTTGATTGTACTATATAACACTACGCTTTATTTTATCAATTTTATCATATTATTTGTTGCTCGAGATATATTCGTTTTTCCTTTTTTGGCCGCAAACGATTACATGTATTGTGTATTCCGTACAGTAGTAGTCTGTGGTCGGGGCAACGCATAAAGCCAAATTAATTTGTACTTTTCTCTAAGTACATAATTTTTATATATTCCCCAATTTCCTTTACTCTCTCCGTTCCACTTAATATGTAAAAAAAAAAAAATTAGCGTTCTACAAAGAAATTTATTTCAATACAATGCGGAGACTACTAAAAAAGTAGTTTGGGTACGTGCAGATAGTAGCACTGAACTATGCTGAAACAAAACGTATTTTTCAACGTGTTCATAAAAATGAATAAAATTCGGTACCGCGACGATGCGTTCGTTTTTTCAATAATATTTGCCACGAGAGGACACTGGGTTTTTTAATCAACAGCTCCGAAAACGCGAGATTTTCAGTGGACGATTACTATTCGTTGAATTATTAAAATTATTTGACGTGCAAATTTATTTATTATGTTGATTATGTTTCGGATGTACCTATTACGCGTGGTAATTTATTTATTCGCCATATAAAATAAATAGCTGTTTTTATATAAATATAGGAATGCTTTCACCGGATGCCGTCAAATTTGGCGGCCGGTAATAGTTCGGCAATTCGAATAAATTCGGAGAGCACTTTTTTAGTAGTTTACGTGGGTGAGTAGTTTTCATAAAAAAAACTGAAATAATAAAAATAATAAAATATTTGGCGTGAGCGACAAATTTTTTTCTTCAATTTTTTTTTTTTTTATTTAAATTTCTATTTTATTCAGCGATTTAACGTAAATATAATTCGTTTATTATTTTTGTAATTATCGAATGTCGATTATTTATGTATCGGATTATACATAATTAGACGAAAAAGGCGCGCCGAAGATCGTGGTGAAATGGACAACAGAGTTGAAAGTTGTAAACCAACCTAATAACGGTTAGAAGCTTTTAATTTTGTTTTCGATACGTTACAACTATCGTCATTTTCTTCTAAATTGGATGCAACAATAATAGTCATGTACGCCATCAGCGCCGCGCATATAGTGAAATCACCGCCCTGATGATGAACGTTTGAGTTTATGTATTGTATACTTGTTAATGAAGATCATAGGATTTTCTGAGTTCTGATATGTATAAAGAGTACGTGTAATTTACATTTTACATCCCGCATTTTGGAGATTGAAATGTTGAAGTACGGAATCTCGCGCTACTAAGAAACGAGTAATAATTTTAAACTTCATCCGTTTTAAAAATCATCGGTTACTTAGAAAGTATAAATTCTACTGGCGCCGTTTATTATTATTTATTAATTAATTTAGTTATATAAATTAAATTAATTTTGATGTCATATATTTGCCCGATAATAATTTACAATATGGTTGACAAATACAATCGTATGTTATCAGAATTGTGTAAATATGTAGGAACAAATGGAATTATTGAGAAACACGTGAAAAAGTATCGGGCGCGGATCCAGAAATCACAGAAGGGGGGTTAAACGATTATCAGCTACCTAAAATTGTATCTATTTACTTAGTTGCATGTATAATTTTTAAGCAATGACTACAGCCCAAGGGGGCGGTAAGCCCCTTAGCCTCCCTCCCCTTGGATCCGCGCCTGTCAAGTATGGCTCGTTTTATTACACATCATTTGAGACGATTTTATCGATTGCTTGTATTAAATTATCTAGTGACAGTAAAAATAAGTATTTATTATACATAAATGCGCGCTCTAATCATAATAACACGATTAATTGTGTTGTTGAATTTTGGTTCTGTGCAATTTTGCAATACGTATTGCTGCACCACCAATGTCTGGAAAACGCGTTTGCTGCTCGTTCAACGTAAATTCGGGAATTCACGGTATTTTTTTTTCTTCTCGTTACAACCGTTTGTAATAATAGTATTTTTTTAATTTTTTTATTTGTTAATTTTTGAATCGTACCGCGGAGTGTGCTCGCGTTTCTTCTTCCCTTCTACGGTTGTTGGGCATGGCGTGCGTGTACAGACTGTGGTGAAACGCAATCGCCACGGATAAAGAGGTGGCGGCTGCGTCGAGCGAATCGCGCGTAATGGTCGGCGGGAGAAAGCGTTCGGAAACGGCCGCGGCGCGTATGTGGGTCGAGCCAATAAGCGCGCGCGATGGGCGTCTGTGTTCGCTCGCCGTTTACGCGCGCGCGCGCCCGTCCTTGACGACAGCAGCGATGGCAAATGTACGCGAAAATTCGCGAGTCAACATCATAATATGGTAAATAGTATTGTCCGCGGGGAAAGGATGGAAGGCAAAAAACATATAAATACACTTTGTTACTTTACACGTGTTTAAATGTTATTATAATAATTTTGTCTTATTCAGCTTAACACGGTCCATTCAGGACCACAGTGCTGCTGTCAAAATCTCTCTCGTATATCTAGTCTGTTCGAAATGAGACCATACCTTATTTTTTTTATTATAACTGGTAAAAAAATACACTTTGATTTCCATGACATATTAAGCACAGAAAGAAACATAACCGCCAAAACTGTTGATACTGTATTATTTAGGTATAATTATGTTATTATCGATTTATTATGTAAACATTTTATAATATCCATGCAACCAGCTGTGCTTGGTCACGTTTTTCACCTTTTATACCAACCTCCTCACATACTCATTATTATAGGATATCACAGATTTTAATATGACAAACCTCAAGAATTTCTCTAGTAATAATATCTCATAATTTCTTTGTTATTTATTAACATATATACAGTTCATCGAACAGAAGAAATCGGTTGTTATATTTAAAAATGTATACACATTCGTTTAACGATAAAATATTATATATCTGTATGAGAGATTAAATTCGAGATTTTAAAATAACTCTCTTCGGGAAGTATTGCACATATTTTTCCGTATTCATTTATTCTGCTTGTTTTTGTTTGTTTACCCCTCAGTTTATTCGAACAGCATTTAATGTTGACGACATCCTTTTTTGCCGTTTGTTGTTTGACTTCTTCTAATGCAACTTATATTACGTTCTTGATCGATATCACACTTTTTACTCTGAATTACAGTTCGATATCGCATTTTTTATTCTGAACTATAGATCGATCACGTCTTGATCATAGTACAACAATCCATTTTTGTTTTCGTTTTCTCCTTTTGTTGGAGAAATGGAAGACGGAATTTTTCGATTTTGGCCCTGGGACATTTTTCTTGTCTTCGTTGTATTTTTGAGTTTCAGACTCGCTTTCAATCGGTGAATAAATAAGTGGTTTGGTTAGGAATGTTAGGGCACATTCAACTACGTGTGGTCTAAGGAGGTTAGGGATGAATGATAAAAGTACAGTGACCGCTGACAAGGCACCGATTCGTGGTCCGTTGATCATTATTGATATTGTACTGGTTGATATGCTAGTCATTGAGGTCTCGCCTCTGGCTCCTTATCTGATTTTGCATGGTTTTTTAACCTAGGTTTATTTTATGTCTCCTCGTATTTTATTATTTATTAAGCCCTTAGTGTTTGTTGTGTTGCCAAAAAAAAAATAAAATCAATGCATTCTTTGCTTCGGTCAGAATCTAAAATTTGTTAATTTCTAGTGCTACAGATTTTTTTCATTACTTGTGGTCCAGCCCTTCCCCCTGCAACAACAACAAAATACATATTGTTTGTAAAACCAATATATTCCTTGTTAATGCTGCTGATATTTTGGTTATTTTGTTGTGTTGAACTCGCCGACAAAAAAAAAAACCATCGTAAAACCGAATGTATTATAGATCCATTTCCGTTGTTAATGCTGCGTATAGTAGAAGAGCATCTTATAACTCCGGGGGTACAAGATTGGAAGAAAATTGTTCATTATCGGTTGAAATGGAGGGATGTAGTGATTCTACTTAAATTATGTAAATGCTAGTGATGATAATGACGATCTGGTTACTATACACGTCGTCCACATTCCAAGGAGGGGGATGTTTTTCGAAAATGGATTTTGTTTTTCACCCTTTCTTAATCGATTACGATTTGTAGACGGCGGGGGAGTTGAGAGTACGTACGAATATCCGTTGAATCGCCTGCGCATAATAATTAGTGTAATTATAATGACGCGTGTTTTCAGCCCGTGATGTTGTTTCCCCTTTTTATAATCGCGTCTCGTCGTGCTGCACTACACAGTGGGTGCTGCACCGCGTATTCTTCTATTAAACAGCAGGGTCCGTGTGAAATTACATATAAGTGAGTATACGGCGATACTGGTTTTTATTTTTAAGTAATAAAATTAAACGACCGTCGTTTTTTTATCCGTACAAGGTGGAAACCCTCGACTCTCGAGTCCGTTTTCATGTTTTTTCAATCTGAACAACAAATTGGTAATTATCATTACACAAACACAAACGTTGTATTGTCAGTTGTGTTATATGCGGTACACTCTCCGTGATACGTGCGCGGTGGACACAATAAATACATAAATCGTCCTCCGTATACTTCCATATCGATTGGAAAATATCCGTTCGTCAATACATATATTATTTGCATATATATATAATGTTGTTAGTACAAATTGTTTTCGGATTTCGTATATGTGATCGTATATGATATTGGATTTATATGTAATTAAAATACCAAAATACGTAAATATATATTTAATTAAAAAAAAAATTCTATATGAAACTATGAAAATTGATAAAAAAAAAAAAAATTGTATATAATTAACCTTACTCTGGGATCTTCATTGTAATGAGATACACCGTGTACTACTCGAATTGTCGGAAGTATATTTATTACTATATTAAGCATATTTTATTCGAGTCCAAAACATTTTCGAACTGCGTGTCACCCTATTACTGTACTTATTAAAAAAAAAAAAAAAAATCGTATTTAATTGCGATATTATATTATTGATAATTTACAGTGTCTGGATAATTTATTTCTATATTGTTACATTGGTAATGATTAGGTCTTAGATTTATATGTATTAAAAAAACCAAAATGCGTAAATATATATGTAATTAAAAAAAAAATATGGAAATTTATAAAAAAATTACAAAAAAAAACAATTTATATAATTAACCTTACTCTGGATCTTCATTGTAATATATTTTTATACAAAAAAAAAAAAAAATGTTGGGTTATTTGTCTGTATATACTCGTAAACTATAAAAATTCGTGTGGGGAGGGGACTCCATAAGACCAATCCCCCCCTCCTGGATACGTCACTGTGTGCGCACCACGTCCTGAGTGCTGCTGATCGAATGAATCTTAAGGGAAAACCTCGCGTAACTTCGGTGATTTTATAGGCATGCATATCGATAATATTCTCGACCGACTGGGAGAAATTGTCGCAACGATTTATATAAAAAAAAAAAATTTAATAAAAAAAAAAATCCTACCGCATATTATTATTTTGTGTAGTATACATTATTGTTCTTTATTGGTCTACCAATCGATCCCCCGGCGCGTGTCGCTATTATATTATATAATCTATATAGACACACTCGTTGTTGCTTCTCGAACGTGTATTATTATTATTATTATTATTGTGCGATATAGAAAGAAGAAGAAATACCGACGACGGGGGAACGAACGGTGGCAATAATTTTTACTACTACTACTACTATATACTTATGTGTACCGGCTACTACTACTACGCCGCCCATCACCAGGACTTGCGCGCGTCCTTCTCCGCTACCGGCTTGTTCGTTCTTTTTTTTAAAAAAGAAGAGGAGCGTGCTCGCGCGAGTCAGCCCGTGATACGAGATCTCGTTATTTTTACTCTTCTTACCGAGAAGATGGTATACGTTTATAAGAGAAGAAGGAGAGTAGTAGTGTATATATATATAAAATAATATATGATATAAAAAAAAAAATGATTCCCCCAGTCTTTAATTGGGCAATAAATAGTTACACACACACACACGCATCGTGCGCGTTCCCGGCGCAATAAAGTAAATTCATTAGCAGCTAATGACAAAGTAGTTTGCCGCCGCCGCCGCCGCCGCCGTCTGTGCTCATAACTACTGTTGAGTATAAATCATTCGCGTTCGGTTACATCGATATTTATTTCGTTTCATTTTAATTCTTTATCCGCATATATATATATATATATATATATATATATAATGTGTGTGTATATGTATAATCTATCGAGTATCGAGTTGCCGTCGCAGCAGCAGCACGCAACCAGTCGTGGTATATATTTATATAAATCGTACTTGCGTATATTATGTATGTGTGTGTGTGTGTGTGTGTGTGTAATTTTTTGTGTCTTATATATATATATATATATTAAATAAAATGCGTTCACACTAATAATTATATTGCACTCACGGCTCCCGACTCGGGGCTATAATAATTTCCTAACACCTTTTCGTGCAGCATCAGCACCAACATCGGGCCAGCAGCAGCAGCAGCAGCAGCGAATGGTCCGTGCGCAAGAGTGTGTAATAGGACGACTTTTTCCTCGTTCGTATATGTACGTCATATGCAGACTTATAAAGAATACTTTTATTTTTATTTTTTTCATACGGAATACTTGTATTCCAATAAATGGATGTAAAAAAAAAATGTTCAGAACGGGTATTCGAATACCGAAAAAAAACATTCAGTATTTCCAGTCGTTTTTAGCTTTTATTGACAGTTATCAATTGTTTATCGAATATTGTCTATCGACGTTGTTTTTTTTTTTTTTTTACATTGTTTTGAAACTCTCTCTATAATATTATATTGCGCTGTAGGAGTATCCCGGGAAGTTTTTTTTATAATTCATAAAATACATTTCATCGGATATTGGCCGCGACAATTCACGGAATATTATTATAAAAACTCGAAGCGTATAATTTTTTTTTTTTTAAATACGATAGCGGCGGAACGTTCAAAATATTTTTGGTAAATAAGTATGTAATGAAATAATGACAAAGTTGCCGACAATAAAAAAAAATTTACATTCATTGTGTTACATTATTTATTTACTTGGTATTTTACTTACTATTATTTACTTTGTTATTTATTTTTGTAACGTATTTACGAAATATTACAAAAACTCGAAATGTTTTTGGTAAATAAGTGTGTGTAATTAACGAATGATAAGCTTGATGGCAATAAAAAAAAATTATTCACATTTATTTTAACGGATATTTATTTAAAAGTAAATGACTCTCGTGGGGAAAGCACAACTTTTTCTAGAACTTGTGAATTTTAGTAGGATTTCTTTAGCCCCTGGCTATGTGCCTGTGCCGAGTATATGCGAATTACTCTTAATTTGTTTAAGATATTGGTGTGAGGGAGGGGGGGATGGCGGCGAAGCCAATCTTACATGTATTTTTTAGGATTCGCGTATAGCCATAAATTATTTTTGGACTACATAGCTGGTCGTCGTCGTTTTACGATGTAAAAAAGATGTGTTAATGTGCACTAGATTTTCGTTGTATTAAACGGATAAAAAAAAGTAATAAAATGTGCACAGAGAGAAATAAACGAGTTATCTGTATATCATTACTATATTATGTATTCGCACATTTCGCGTTGTTATAATGGGTATGAATATTTAAACGATTTTCGTTGATACTGCCGTTCGCCTGACGTATCGACGCGTCTATAGAAAGAACGTATTTGCTAATAATAATTCCTCTAAGGCTTTTGCAGTATGTCGTTCGAGTCGCGTACAACATATTATATGTATATAATGTGTGTGTGTGTGTGTATCATGCATAATATATATTCATATTTCTATAAATTTAAGAATGGGAAGAAAAAACTACTCGGCTATAAAATATGAAACGAAAGAGGTTCTCAAACAAATAAATTTCGTACGTAAACTGGTTGGTGTTATACGTTTTAATTCTGTTTGTATACACCGTTTTTTTTTTTTTTTTTTAGAGCTATTGTTAACATCTATACTGACTATATATACATACATACATACACCATGGAGCACACTATACGGTCAATGAATACTGGTTTTGGCTCATACTTATCCAATAATTTTCCATATTATGTGTGCACGATGTATCTGCGGGAATAATTTATATTTTGTTCGTTAAACACGATTGTAGTATGTACTGTAAGTTTATTTTAAATTATTGGTTATAAATTATAAATGCGTATTTATCATATTATGTGCTCTTGTGTCGTTTTAACATTTTTACGTGTGCATAAAAACGAAAACGTAATGATTACGTTGTTATTTTCTTATATGTAGTTAGGTATGTTGTAGTATATTATATTTACCTATATTATAAAATGACACACGTGCCATTTTTTTTTAAAATATATATTTCGTATGTGTTTAATTCCAGCGAAAATATAATTTCAAATTGTTTATTTTTTCTGAATTCATTTCATACGTTTCGTATAATTTGTTTAAATTCAGTTGCATTATCCGGATTAGGTTCTGCCTTAGATAATCCTTAGATGGCCTGTATTGGTCTAATTTGTGTCTTAATTTGTTTACTTGCATCAGGCAAGGTATGTTGGACATAGTTGGCCGGACTTTATTATTAAAGACGGATTTTATTTGACCGTAACCACCCCAGTGGTATGAAAACGGTAATATAATGAAGTATTAATAAACAATATGTTACCAGTTATCATCAATATATTAATACATCTCATATCAATGCTGATTGCTCAGAGTTTCGTCTTTAGTTGTTTCGCTCAGGTAGTGATCACTATGAGGCCACCGTAGTCTTTGACGGATTGGACAAGTGCACTTCCACTGTGCTAGCCTGAATCTTCAAGAAAATTCCCTAATTGTAAGCCAAAATTTATGTGATTAATGTTAATTTCGTTTTCCTGCGTTTTGAATTTTTCTATTCATATTCAAACAAATTAGTTCGGAAATCCTGATTAAAATTATTTTACTTATAGCGATCAATATGATGAGGCCATCGTAGTTGTCATGAAATCCGTGTTCCTAAGAGTTTACGAGTTACTGATGGTTGGCCTTAGTGTAACAACTAGTGGTAATCTTTTTCCACAACACTAGGAGAATTGGTAATATACATTACCAAGGCCTTTTTTATTTAGCAATTTTTTGACTTATAACTGGAGTTGATTTTAAAAAAAAAATAAACTTGTAACTCAACGAAGTTACATTTTTTCTTAACTTTAATTTTATCAAGTTTAAAATAGAAAGTATCTTGCCTTGCCACTACCCACCAGTAATGGGTTTTAATGGGAGGAGGGACGTTACTAATAATAACAATAATAAAAACAAAAACATACAATTTTTTCTTACGAACGATGGTTATAGATTGCGCATTTTATAAATTATAATACTCACTTTTTATTTTATTTTGTTCTAAAGCCTCACGCTTGATTATTATATATTGTATAAATTGTATTAATCAATGAATTTGTCACGTTCGTTGCGTTCTTATTTATTTACTAGTGCTATCATAAATCGAAATGTTATTTGGTTTTTATTTTGCACAGATTACTTATATAAAATCTATCGCAACCGAAGAAGAGACTAATACATATTATTACATTAAATAATATTTTTTGTAACTAAAAAAAAAAATTAAATTTTACTTGATTAGGATACATTTTAGTAATGCAAGATCCATAATGAAGTACAATTAAAATACATTGTCCATAATTATGAGGCTCCAAAAGAAGGTTTTGGAGTAGAAATTATCGTTTTAGCATTTGGTGTATTTTATATTTTTTCAGATATCTAGTAGTTAATACGTAGAACAAAATGGTAATAATTGATTTACGCATCATAAGAATAATGAAAATGATTGTATTTCTACCTCTATATACTAATCTATTGATATGCATATACAGCTTTTTAACCTTGATCAATCCCGATTTTCGTTTTTTTCAAATCAAAATCACTTATCATGATAATGGTATGATTAATACGCCCGTGTAAAAACTCAAAAGCTCTTATATGCTTTCATCCATTCTAAAATACAGATGCTTACTAAATTGCAATGTTTTGGTTTAGGATCCTTACTCATTATAGAACTAAAGTTGATTTAATATACATATTTCATATCAACTGAATGTATGTTGTTCTTAACGTATTCATTAAGAAAATATTTGAAATATTTTGTAAAAAAAAAATGAATTACATAGGTAATAATAAAATACATCATTTCCACAAAATAAAAGAGGTGTACCTTGATATGTACGATTTTTTTTTTTACGAACGCTCGTTATAGACTGTGCATTTTGTAAATTATAATACTCACTTTCTTTTTCATTTTGTTCTACAGCTCCACTCTTGATTATTATATATTTGGTAAATTGTATAAATCAATGGTCTTCTGTTGTAGCTGGTTCAAGTAAACGATGACTGAATAATATACCCGGATGCTGTAGTTGCACTTATTAGAATAATAAGAAAAATTCAAAGCGACGATAAAACGTATTTTTTATGTTTTTTGATAAGTTTAGTTGCTCAAACGCCCGATTAAATAAGTGTCGTATACTATATAACAAATAGAAAAAAAAATATAGATATAAAAAATAAATAAATAAAGAAAAATTAAGTGCGTTTTTGAACGTACGTTTTTTTTATACGAACGATGGTTATAGATTGTGCATTTTATGAATGATAATATTTTTATATTTCTGTCGGTGCTACCATTCGACGTTTAATTATTGGGTATTGGGTGGTCTATATACTGTATAGGTCCGTGTCTTCATGTGAAGCAGATGGCCTGCCCTCCTAGGCGTATTTTTTTACACTACATATGTATACAAATAGTTTATTTAATAACTATTTATTGTTATAGTAAAGTACTAGGACTTTACGAACACTTTCATATTTTAACGCTTTAGGTTTAAAACTGGGCTTTGAATAAATAAATATGTTTCAAGATCATAAACCTTGTGGTTCGTTTTTGCTTTATACAAATTTACCGAGAACTCGGCATTTCAGTAGAGTGAATTATTGATCGCTTTGCACATAAGATACTTTTTATATCGTAGCGAACGATAGTCCCGTATTTTTACGGGCCTCTAAAGCCCACTTCGCGTATATATTTTAATCGATTAAGCTGTTCGTTCTATATGTAACGTCTCGTCTCGGTCTCTACGCGTGATACGCATCTGAGTTTTGCAGTAACACACCAAACCGACGGGGTTCTTGTCTCACGCCACACATTGCTGTACCGTCAATCGTTCTTCAACGGACTGCTGCGACCTTTCACCGTTCATCCTTAAAACATTAATATAAACCACACAAAGTTATTATTATTATTGATCGGCGGATATCATCATTTATCGCACGTCTTAATCGCGACCGAGGGACACGATGATTTACATTTAGTGAAATTTGACGTTTATACGTATCATCTGAGCTGAAGACGATATAAGAGATCGATACGATTTTCTTTAACTTGATACTTTTATATAACGTACATTTTTTTTATACTCCGCAGAAAAAAGGTTCAACTATTAACTGAAAACGTTTACAACGACTGTTACACGGTATAATTGGTTCATAGGATGTCTGGTCGAATTTCTGTTTCGGCAATGTCACTTTATATGTTGTTGTTTTCTATCGTGTTCCAGACAACATGGATTTCAACTGTCATAAATTATATTATAATTTTTTTTTCTTCAGAAATATACTTATCGCGTGTACACCACTTCTTCTTCTCCCTCGCCTCTATCCCAGCCATTTGGGGCACACCACCTTTTTTTTTTTGGTGGGCGGAGGGTGCGTGGTCACACCTCAAATGTTATAAAATCATTTTTAATATTTGTGACATTTCATGTCACAATAATATTATCTGTTGACTGTATTCATTCAATACTTTTTACAATAACAGAGACATGTATTACACACCACAATATAAAGCCGAACAAAGTTAGGTAGGTATATCGGAGAACGCTGGAGCCAATGATGCCGTCACTCGATTATTATTACGTCGGAAGAGATTGGAGTAGGTATTTTGACTCGCGGTTTGGTGGTGTACCACCGTTTCGATGTATATTAAAATAATACGACGGGACAGAGGCGGCGTATGTATACTCGATATTGAAACCGTGTTGTTATTATACGGTTTGTCAGTATATATTTATAATATACCACGCGTATATAAAATAATAATAAAGAAAAGAAATTGATTGATCGTCGCCAGGAGGCCAAAAGGTTTGATGTGTGCTGGAGAGGTGAGTTGGTGGTGGTGGCGTGCGAGACGCGTCGTTGCTGCGTTGGATATATAAATAATAATAATAATAAAAAAAAAATTAAAATAAAATTGAATAATTGTCCATTGACTAATTGTCAGTGTGTAAATATATCGCTCGTCGTGTGTACGTATAATAATCATACTATAATAATCTACACCTTGTACGCGAGATAAGCGCGCGTTCAAGTCTCGCGGGTCAACGGGCGATATTATTATCTTCGTCGTTTTGCGCGACACCACATCAGATAACTCTGTTGATGTGTTGTAAAGTAAATAATATAATGAAAGAATAAAGTGGAAATGGAAAAATCAATTAGATTTTGAGTGAAGCAAGTAATCTATTATTGGTTTTACAATATAATATATCGTAGCGAACGATTACGTACAATTTTTTTTTTTTTTTTTTACGAACCCTCGTTATAGACTGCGCATTTTATAAATTATTATACTCACTTTCTTTTCAAATTTTTTTCTACAGCTTCACTCTTGATTATTATATATTTGGTAAATTGTATAAATCAATGGTCTTTTGTTGTTGTAGCTGGTTCATGTAAACGATGACTGAATAATATACCCGGATGCTGGAGTTGCACTTACTAGAATAATAAGAAAAATTCAAAGCCATGATAAAGCGTATTTTCATGTTTTTTGATAAGTTTGGTTGCTCAAACGGACGATTAAATAAGTGTCGTATACTATATAACAAAAACGAAAAATATATATAAAAAAAAAAAAAATAAAGAAAAATTAAGTGCGCTTTTAGACGTACGAAATTTTTTCTTCTTTATACGAACGATGGTTATAGATTGTGCATTTTATAAATGATAATATTTTTATATTTCTGTCGGTGCTACCGTTCGACGCTTAATTATTGGATATTTGGTGGTCTGTATGAATGCTATATAAATCCGTATCTTCTTGTGAAGCAAACTGTTGCTGTAGTGTTTCTTCTTGTCCACCAGCAGTATGGTACGGTAGCGTTTCTTCTCGTCCTGCGGTTTGTTGTGGTGGCATTTGTTCTTGTTCAGCGGTTTTTTGACGTGGCGTTTCTTCTCTTGGAGCAGTTAAAGATTTTTAGATAACAATAATAATAATGTAATAATCCCGATTTTCGTTTATTTCGAATCAATATCTGATACAATTATCATGGTTATGGTAGGATTAATACGACCGTGTAAAAACTCAAAAGCTCTTATATGCTTTCATCCATTCTAAAATACAGATGCTTACTAAATTGCAAGGTTTTTTTGGTTTAGGGTCCTTACTCATTATAGAACTAAAGTTGATTTATTATATATACATATTTCATGTCATCTGAATGTATGTTCTTAACGTATTCATTAAGAAAATATTTGAAATATTTTGTAAAAAAAAAAAATGAATTACATAGGTAATAATAATAAAATATATCATTTCCACAAAATAAAAGAGGTGTACCTTGATATGTGCGATTTTTTTTTGTTTACGAACGCTCGTTATAGATTGCGCATTTTATAAATTATAATACTCACTTTCTTTTTCATTTTGTTCTACAGCTCCACTCTTGATTATTATATAATTGTATAAATCAGTGGTCTTTTACTGAGGTCTGTGATAAGTCTCGTTGCTTGAACGGCCGATTAAATAAGTGTCGTATACTATATAACAAAAACAAAAAAATATATAAATAAAATAAATAAATAAAGAAAAATTAAGTGCGCTTTTAGGACGCACGATTTTTTTTTTTTATACGAACGAGCGTTATGGTTTATGTTTGATACTTCAATTTTCTGGATACATTCCAGTGTCTTGGCTTTATACTTTGAAGTTTATATAAATATTAAATCTCTTTTATTCAAGTCTCAATTAATGAAAATGTAAAAAAAAAAAAAATTGGGTTATTTAGACCCGTATGTTATTTTATTAAACATGTTTTTTTTTTAGTTAGGTATGCATCTCCCAGGTCGTACTAGAAAAAAAGAAATTCATAATTCATCAACATAAATGAGAGGGAAAATGCTCACTCTACTGTCTCCCCCCTCAAATGACGTGACTTTGATCGTGGAAGGGCGGGGGCGGTGTTGAGAGAATCTTTAATAAATGGTACATATCGTTTTTATTGATAAAAACAGTTTCCAAAACGCGTTTTCTGAATTTCACATACGGATTCCAATCGGCGCGGAAGTGTCGCTTTTGTTGAGTTCTGTACTTCTGTGAATATATTATTATACGTACGCTATAGCTTTCTGGTACATAATGAAAGTATTACCCACCACCATCGTATCGATTAGTTAAGGGTGTTAGTTCGATCAATAGTAGGTATGTGTCGGGGCCGTAGCCAGCAATGGAGGCCGTTGGGCCCGAGCCCCCCGAAATTCGGAGAAATTCGCATATTTTCTGCAAATTGTGTAATTTTCTTATAGATCTATATATATACACACCATGTACTCCTATATATACACGAGACGAATAACGCGCACATGAACGGTCTTGTGTAATAACTAAAAACTGATTTTTGAATACAAAGACATGACCGCAATATGTGGTTCTACGCGTTATTATTATTATTTATTATAACATCTGAGGAGAGAATCCAAAATGTACTCGAAATGTCCGATCGTTCTTTTTTATTTGGTGCTGTTTATCAGATTAAAATCTCGTCTAAAGCGGTTCTATTATTTGCGATGATGATGTTGATTGATGATGGATGACCTCTGAACGCAACTTTTATAAAATACCATCTTCGGAAATAACGCCTTTGCCCGCAAATGCACGTTGATATGGTCATTACATGGATTTATACGAATGACAATCGACGGAATAAAATATTGTATTTGGTACACGTTTAATAATAACTCGTAAAGTTTTTTCACTTGTTTCTTTTTTTTTTTTATTCACGGTTTTAAACGTATTTTTATTATTATAACTTTATGTTTAGTGCGCGCTCATAGTTGTTAAACGTATATCGTATTGCCCATTAAGCGGCGCATTTAACGGCGCGGCGGTTGGTCTTTTTTTTTATACGTATATGATTCCCCCGAGATATTTTGTCGTTTCGTAACAAATTATGATATCTTTCTGTATTCTTCTATACCGTCACGATCGTTAATTTCGCACAAGTTTTAAAAAAAATTGTTTCCACATTATATTGTTACTTTTATTATATTCATGTCGTACATAAATTTTGAAGTAAAATGAAGGAAATTTTTTTTACGGTTTCGAGACGTTCAATTTAACGCGCTCGTCGTTTCTACGCGATATTCCCATTATTTTTTCGTCTCGTTGGCACTTATGTATTGCTTACATTTCTGTTATTATTATTCGTCACTAGGAGACAGGATTTGTTTTTTTTTTTACTTATTTGGTGTAGTTTTTTGTGCGACATAAATTTTTTTATTGATCATCTTCAGACCCATAAACAAATCCGTATTAAAACATTTCGTAACATTTACTTACGTGTCGTCGCATAATGCGCGCTCGGCAACTGCTGTAGGTATTGGCTGTAAAAATCACACGTTTTTAAAAATAACTTGGTCTTAAACTACTTAAAAAAAAAAAAAAAAGACCGAGTTAACCATGAACATTGACGTGCATTATATATATATATATATATATATAAATTGTTGCACGCTTATTATTATTTTAGTTAAATAAAAAATAACAAAATTCATACGAAAAGACCTCAGTAATATATGGTATATTTTAATTGTCGTGTTTTTAACTTGAAACTTATCGTCACAAATTCAGTTGTTGCGTGCAAATATTATTTTGGATTCAAAGTTAATATGAAGTTATGAAGAGAATGCTATTGAATTAATTTAATCGTTTGGAAATATATTAGCTTCTGATATACGGAGTATGTAATTTTAAAATATAAAAAAAAAATTACATGAAAAAAAAAGAACAAAAAAAAAAAAAAAAAAAAAAAAAAAAAAAAAAAAAAAAAAAAAAAAAAAAAAAAAAAAAAAAAAGAAAAGAAAATATAACTAGTATTGATTGCATGAAAAAATAATGTGTTTTTATATGCATTAGTTTAAACGCACATACAAATCACACGGGAAAGAATGTTTCCCATTTGATCGTTGTTATTAGGTTGTTCATAAAAAAAAAAAGACTTGGTTACATATAAACCTTTACACATTGCTTTATAGGTTTGAAAAAAAAATTTAAACAATACAAGAAGCGTTCTCTTATTATTGTCGCATATAGAGAAACCTCTGGCGTGGCATTGCGTCCCGTAAGTTCATTCTAGCGTCCTCTCGTTGTCTGGCGTGTAGAAGAACCTCTGGCGCGGCATTGCGTCCCGTAAGTTCACTCTAGCGTCCTCTCGTTGTCTCGCATGTAGAAGAAGAACCTCTGGCGCGGCATTGTGTCCCGTAAGTTCTTTCTGGCATAGGAATTTGTCGTAAGATATAATTAACGATGTTTTTTGTATTATTATTATTATACGTACATTATGTGTAACAAGGAGGACCATGAAAATTGCAATTACCTACATAGGAGGCTATGGTCTGGAGTTGGTTGGTAATAATCTATAACACACGTAAAAAGTGATTCATTTCTTTCCCAGTAATTGTAGTGTGCGTTTTATAGTGCTTATAATTTATAACAATTTATTTTTATGCGTATTAGTGGGGAGAAAAAAAAAAAAAAAAAAAAAATTCTACTGCAATGATTGTTACAGAAGTTTAAAATCGACGGTTTCCAAACGATTGAATGTTTTCTTAGTGTTAGAAAAGAAAAACAAAACAATTTTTGATATTATGTGTGCATTATGCGCTTAAAAAATGTGCACGCAACAGTTGAATATTTTGAGATCGTCTTGTGTGATGGTATGTTGTTTACGTGTTACAAATTTTTTTTATTAATTATTTAAAACAAAATTTTCTAATATACAACGAATTTAGATAAAAATAACCCTCGGGTGATTAATACTATTTTTTGATAAAAAAATATTGCCGAACATTATATGAAAAACTATAATTATTATTATAATTCGATGTCAATTTATTACCTATATCATTCGGTTATTTCGTATGAAATTTTGCTGTCGGTTTCATAAAGAAAGCAACTTATTATATGAATTACATTTAATAAAATAAATTTAATTTTAACTCGCCAATACCTACCCAGTCTGCTGATTTTTTGTTAAATACAATTTATTTTAAACAATTATTATTGTTATTCATTTTTTTTTTTTAAATATACATATTATTCGCGTTCACAAAAAGAGGTTAATTTGTAATTTTAAAACGGCGCAAAAAAAAAAATGTTTGCCTAATATTTTGGAATAAATGTTCTTAAGGATATAATTATTTTGGCAAACACATAATATTTGACGTTTATTAATGGTGTTTACTGCAGAAAACTTCGTTCTTCAAATTCACAGACGCGTCGGCGAAATCCATTTACGTCGAGTTCTTCGAAGTAAAAATCACTACGAATTCATATTCGTGATGTTTACGCTTCATGTAGCGTACGATCGACAATATTATTTGCTGACGAGATTGATCGTATTAAGATATATTAAGTATATGTTTCATATATTTTGCGTATTATGTTGTTGAATCGCCGTAAGAGTACAAGAAGACATTGGACGTTTTATACGAATTTCATCACAACCACCGTATACACCACGAAGAAAGGCTACTATCTCTACTGGAGAGTTGAGGGAAATGATCAATAAGAAAAAAAACTAAATGATTAATGACTTTGTAATCTCAATAACACAGTTACACTATTCGAACACTGGACGGACGGATCATCGATAGTCCGTTCAAAGGACACTTACCACACGGAGTATACGTCGCGTACACAAGCGACGCGTAAGGAATAGACGAATTTTTTTTAACGACTGCAATCGTGTCATATCGTCATCATCGGCAACCGACGACGGCGAAGAACCGCAAAAAAGTCTGTAGTAATAGAGTAGTGTAGTAGCAACAGTAGTAGCAGCAGCCCTCTTCTCCGGACCGAGATTTATGATGCGTCGGTTCACCAAAGTCGAAACACGTATAATTTCAAAACGTTAGAAAAACTCTTCCTCGTGGTTTACACGACGGTCCTACGTCGTGATCGATGATATATTCGCCGCTGTTTTGCGACCGCGTATTCGTGTACTATTTGGATATTTGATTCCCGTAGCGTCATCATCATCATCATCATCATCATCATAGTGTCGTATTCGCTGCCATCAAATTATGCGGCGGTGTTTTACCGCGTTTCGATACGAAAATCTTGTCAATATCATTTTTACGCGAACGCGTTTTCTAAAAATCTGGTGCGGCACTTATGAAAGTGTCCTCCGTCTTGCTCCTCCCCCAAATCCTACGATGAAAAACGTCTCGACGAATAAATTGACTTCATGATGGAAATTTTTTTTTTTTTGCTGCGTAAACCGCAATTCCGATTGTGGTGTTGTTGTGACGCACAATAACGACGTTGGCCGCCCGTCGTTGAATATTATTATTTTATTACATACGCGTGTGGTCCGCTCGAACCCGTTTCCGGATCTCTATCTGTTTTACGATAATTTAGCGTTAAAAAAAAAAAATCTGGTAATAACCGGACAAAATCGTATATAATACATGAATAATTGTAAAAAAAAACGCGATGAGAACAGAAAGACGATATTATCCGGTCATCAAAGAATTTTTCGTCGGCCACCGCGACGACTATAATAATATTGTGTGTCTCTTTATGAGACTGTGACGACCGGGGCCCGTCGGTGAGAGTTGGGATCGCGGGCACGCGCGCTAAACGACACTAATTGCGCGAGGTGTCGTCTCTTCGAAGGCGCGGCGTTTGCCGGCGAAGGGTGTCCGATTACTACTAAACGAGACGGAACAACACGCGTGGCGCCCGTCGTCTCGCATCACAAACCGCGTTATTATTACGTTATTTATTATTTATTCGACGCGTCAACAGCAGGTGATGATGTTTGTGTTCGTTCCCATCAGATATACGGACACGCGCCGCCGCGTATCGTTCTTCTCCTCCTCGTCGTCGTCGTCGTCGTCGTCGTCGTCCTGCACATCGTCAACGCCGAATGACCGATAACATCTATTGGCGATACGTATTTTTTTCCATTCCTTTTGAAAACGCCATATTTAAAAAAAAAAAAAAATACTCGACACCCGAGTAAGAAGAAGAGGAGGAGGAGGAGGTCGTGTTGCTGCGGTACGTGTCAATGATGCCCGCGCGTGTAGCGATTACAGTTTTTTTTTGCTTTAATGGTTAGGAGGGTTAAGCCGGAAAGTACCGTTGACTCGATTCGAATTCCTCATGTTGCGAGGTGTGTGCGATGGGTGTATGTGACCCGATTTGTGTCGCCCCTCGTCGGTGGAACCCCCCTGACCGCTTTCTTCGTCGTCATTCGACGGATTCGCGGTTTCGTTCTTTGTGCACAGGACAGGTCTTTGGGGTCGGGCGGAGGCACAGCCGGAGGAATGAATGTAAAGCGATTACTTACGCACGGTCTGGGGTCCGCTGGATTGGCCGATTTTTTTTTTCAGTCGAGTGTCCCGAGGAAAATGCCTCTCATCGGCACTGTTCCGATTTTCAGATTTCGGTCGATGAAACGCTGATTTTTAATTTAGCGAAAAAAAAAAAAAAATCATAAACTCACTAGTAAATCGATATTTATTTTTTATAATATGTATAATGGCTAAACTTCTTTTTTAACATTTCGAAAACCGCCGTTTTAACGCGATCCGACTCTGCGTCTCGCCCAAATGGATAGTTCTGGTGAGACGTGCGCCGTGCAATTTCTATAACTTTTTTAATGCATGTATTGCCAGTTTTTAGTGTACGTTTATTATTTACAACACGAACTTGCGAGTGATGAATGTTTGTTGAACACATCACGTGTACACACGAAAGGTGTTGGAAAAGGGTGACGGCAGCGGCGGTGTCACCACAACATTCAAACGGTGGTTCGCAGTGACCACGACCGTGGTGTAGTTTTTATTTTTAAACGTATCGGAAATCGAGTCCCGACACACATTATTAAATGGTTGTATTTTTTTTTATTCACGACGACGACGACGGTGTGTGTGTGGTAAGCGCCTATATATCGTTCTGTTCGCTCGCGCAACACGTGCGTCGCCACGTCGTCCAGATAGTTTTCCATATATTTTGTTGTCTTATGTACGCGTATATATGTATAGTAGTATATACACGTTACCGTTGTGTATGTGTACGACGATCGCCGAAGGTGGTGACAGATTGTGACAAACCGAGTAAACGTGTACGGACTTTTACTGCAAATATTATGCAAAACTTGAGACCAGTTTATAATGTTTATATGTTGTTGTTGTTGTTGTTGTGCGGTGGTGGTGTGTATACGCGAATGCGCGCCTCCTCAAACCGACTTTTCTCTCAAATCACGACGCCGGTATCACCTTTCAGCGAGTCGTCGCGCCGGTGGATGCCCGCGATGAGAGAGAGAGAGAGGAGGATTATTATCCGCGGTTTATTATCCTTTGTCGCGCGCGCGTGTGCCCGTGCAAGTACATATTATAATATATTATAATACTTGGGTCGCGTCAGGAATCCGGAGTAGTAGGGTGGACCAGTTCTTTTCTTCTCTTCGTGCACGCGTCAAATCGTCTTTGGCTGGCTCTCTCTCTCTCTCTCCCCCACGGTCGGCGGGTGTCATCATCATCGTCATCCATCGTGTGTGTCGCGCGGTACGAATTCTTCTACCTGTGTTCCGTTGTTGTACAGTAGACGGAAGACGTCGAGCTTGGTCGAGCGTGCATTGGATGGGAAAACATACACCCGGGACACGCGCCGCACGGTCGATGATTATTGATTTTCATATGGGACAACTCTCGAAAGACCCGAGAGTCTACTCGAAAGTAGAAGAAACTTTTTTTTTTACAATTGTCTTTTTAACGAATTCACAGTGAGTGACATTTCGATCGAGTCGAACGTTATTTATTTAATACACACTATTCGAGACTCTGATGGTGGAAAATCATGTGTAGTTAATAAACCTCTGAGAGATCGGTCTGGTCGGTTTATATTTATTTTTTAAACTATTGCTGCTTTTTAGCGCGTGTAAAAAAAGAAGCACCACCGTTGTCGCCGCGGTGTAGTGGACACTGATAAAAGAGTGTAACGACCGTTTTAGTTTTATAATTATGTTTGCGTCGATTACACTTGTTTTTTTAAAACGTTATTTTCGATAAGCCTATGCGTTCGGACGTTATTCTTTTTGATACTATGACGTTATTTAAAAAAATGTATTTTTTTTTTAAAAACGGAAATACGCGTTCGGTTGCCGCAGCACAATCGTCTGCAGTGTAGGGACGAATGTAAACGGGCGCGTATGTAAATCCAATAATAATATATGCAAATTATGATTTATAACCGATAAAATATGGACTGGATTGAAATGAAAAAAAAAGCAGAATAATCAAAGAAATGGTGGTGTGACGGGAGAGGTATATATAATTTGCTCGTTCGTTCCGTTTCATAATCGCCACGGCGCAGCTGAAAGCCCCCGTTTATCTTAAAAATAAAAAACAAATCGACTACTTTGATTGTCGCACGGTCCGTCCACGATTCGCATAAATTTTCCTACGTTTAAATACAAACGCAATTGCCGTTTTCTAATTGTATATCTGTATTTTCGTAGTTATTATTTTCAAGTTTAATATTGAACATTAATATTTAAATCCGCGAAATCTTTATTAATTGTACGCTGCTGAATAATAATCTGTTAAAATACAATTAACAAATTTCAAATGATTATATTCAAGTTTTTCTTTTAATATGAATTCCGTTTTTATTAAATACAGAAAAATCTGTTACGAGTAAAATAATAGTATACTACTATATCGAAATCGAGATTGATCCGTGTAGCGTTTTTAAAGTGCTGTTATGGGTTATGCATATAGTTTTATAGGTTATGTGTTTAAAATCAAAATGTTGATTGTCTTGCATCGCCGCAGTTAATAATTCCATTACCCCCTTATTTTGTTCATTGTTGTGTAAGAAAGTAATTTAGTTTAAATTTGGTTATCATTACTCGCTCGCCACCTTTACGTGCTCCCAAGGGGGTTGAAAAATTGCAAAAAGTAGGCTGTTTTGTCGTTTTTTTTTTTTTGATTATAATTGAAAAACTATTATACTTACCGTAAAAATGTATAAAACTTAAATTTTAGGTATTCGTATTCTTAATTAAAAACATCTATAAGATGTCTCGTAAATCTATTATTTCACCCTTTGCAATTGCAAAGCACCGAAGATTTCGTTTATTTTACGAAATTGATTTTTAACGGTTATTTAAACATATTAGAATAACGGTTGATGATAGACAAAATATCAAATACAGAAATGGTAAGAAATTGAATTTTCTAAAAGAAAGTTAAAAAGTACACATTCCATTGGATTGACTGTTTTATCGTAAAAGTCGGTTCTACGAGTAAATGAAAAACATACATTCGGGTACTAGAAATTCAATGTATAATATTCTATTGTAGTTTGTATAGCAGATGTAAAAATATAATTTTATAATCAACATTTTAGATTGCTTTTTTCTCTTGTGTATGATGGATGGATCCCCTCTCATTATATTTTTTTTTTGTACATAAAAGAAAATTATTATGTTATGTAAGAAAGAAAGCCAATGGGAGGGAATCCATTCCTCATTCACAAGACAAAAAAACAATCAAAAATGTTTATTAAAAATTAAATTTATATATCTGCTACACAAACTACAAGAAAATGTTATACATTCTAGTACCCCAGTGTATATTTTTCATTTACTCCTAAATCCGACTTCTACAATTAAACAGTCAATCCAATGTAATTTGTACTTCATAACTTTTTTTTTTCAGAAAATTCAGTTTTTTTTACCATTTCTATATTTGATATTTTGTCTAGCATCATCAACCGTTATTATTCTGATATTAACCGTTAAAAATCAATTTCGTAAAATAAACTTAGTCTACGGTATTTTGCAATTTCAGAGGGTGAAATAATAGATTTATGAGACATTTTATTATAAATATGTTCTTAATTAGGTATATAAATATCTACGTTTTATACATTTTTACGGTAAGTGTAATAATAGTTCTTCAATTATAATGAAAAAACCACAAAACAACCCTCTTTTGCAATTTTTCAACCCCTTTGGGGCACATGAAGGAAGTGAAGGGAGAATCGTAACCAAATATAACCCAAATTACTTTCTTATAACAACGAAGAAAATGAGGAGGGGGTAAGGAATAGAACTTTAGGAGTTCAAAAATAAATATATTATAAAACAAGTATATTTAATACAGTAATTTGCTGCTGCCAATCAATATACGAGTAATATTATACGAGTAGTATTATACTATATATCAGCTTTTTTAATTTTTAAAAATTAAAACTGGATAGTTTTAGCCTCAAACCACACTCTACGTTCAGTTTATTCCTGTATCTATTTATTTTTTAAATATAGTAAAGTTGAAAAGGTTCGTGCACGCAGATAAATCGCCGCCCATCAAGCGCCTCAGTGCAATTTTGGCAGTTGTTGTTGGATCTTGAGTTGAGTCTTGCCGAACATTTATCCAGAACGGGACCAATTGTGTGGTTTAAAAAAAAAGAAAAGAAAAAGATTTCTGGTCAATAGTGTTCAATCAACGAAAATCTTCTTCACTCGATGAATTTTGGGGTTATTATTGAAAAATTAATCGATTAAATATTAGATTATTTTAACAAGAAATATAGATAATAATAAAAAAATCTGTATATGTATATATATAAACAATAAATATATATATATATAAATAAATGTATACTTAAATATACTATACTGCCAATGAGAATTGCGTGAAAAATGAAAAAAATATAAGGTTATTGTATAAATACGTTTATTTCGAGCGGTTTCGACTAAAAGTCATCATCAGGTATAAATAAATACAGCTTACACTCTCTAACAGCGTCCACGGCCAAGCCGAATAGCTATGAGTGTAGGGGTTATACACTAACCTAACCCATAAGGTATACGCGTGGAAGCGTTATACCACCGTGTTCAACGTTCGGTGAACGAAGAATATATGTATGAAATATATGAAATACGTTTGCGTACATTCATGACATCCATAGCTTTTACGTGTGCACGTGTCATGTGTGTTCTTTTGGGTACTAAGGTCAGTTAAAAAAACACTGCGAAAGAATAGTGCTTTTTTGCATCATCGTGCACCGTATTTTTTTTTTTTAAAACTGATCTTAATATCGAAAGAACACGGTGGTGTAATAACCCCCGTGTAAAAGACGTTTTCGGTATTTTCAAAAAGGACAAAAACGCAATGATGCAGTGACACGGATATTCGCACCGCGTTATCAACCATTGGAATCGTATTGATTCTCAACACTTTTATGGCGCTGAAAAACGCTACTCGTGTATAATCGGCGACTTGATTCAGCCGGGCTCGTCGTTGTAGTAGTAGTATTGATAAAAGAAAAGGTTTTTTTTCTCCCCTCTCTCTCTTCTTAGACCAGTTGCCCGGCAGAGTACACGCCACTCCGTCGTCGGTCGGTCGGTCGGTCGTGTCGGCGGTTCCTGCGAGTAAGTCGCATCATTTTTACCGCGCGCTGATCGCTATTTTCTCTCTCTTTCTCTTTCCCACTTCTAAAATCCCATTTCTTATTATTATTTTCACCGGTAAATAAAATGTATATATACACGCGCGCGCGAGACCGCGTGCAATAGTAATTAACGGAGTCGAACAGAGAAACAATTTTTATATACTCCTCCTCTTCGTACACGCACCACCACACTCTTCGGGCTTCTGAGCACAAGGCGTTGTTTTTTTTTTTTGTCCGACTACTATTGCCGCCGCCGCGGTAAGTAATGCGTTTTTTTTCTGGCGAACGCGCGTGTCTGCTCATTACGCGCTTCGTCGTTATTATTACTGCCGTTTTTTCGCCGCCGCGTCTAGCGATGATTGATAAAACACACACACACACGCTGCTGCCGCCGCGTTCCGTCAGCGGCGGCTGCTGGTAATGAACGCGCCGACGATAAATCATCGCGCGCTGCATATTTTCGTTTATTTTTTTTTCGTTTAAAAGAAAAAGAAAAAAACGCATTTTCTCACTCGACGACGGACGTGTACGTCGTGTTTCGTGTAAAGAACGGTTTTTTTTCCCCCACTCTTCAAACTTTTAAACGTTGTAAGTATATTATAAAATATTCGAAGTGAACGAGTTTGTTGTGGTATCGCGTCGTTCTTGAAAAGTTTAGGTAAAAAAAAATTGGACAAATACACGCTTGAATTCTTTCATATTTACTTTTCCGATTAAATTCGTTTTTTTAGTAATTTCGAGAGAGAAGGAGTGAGAGAGAGAGAGCGTTTATTATCGCGTACAAAATTATTTTTTTATTATATCCGTCGCATTACGTTTGTTTTTAGTATAATGTGTTCAACTCGTTCTAAATACCTCTCGCAATGATTAATCGAACGTGTGTGTTTTAAAAGAAAATTTTTATTTGTTTTTTTTTTTATTCCGCCGCGATTAAGCGCACGCGCTATTTGTAAAACGAAGTCGTTTAATAATGATGATAATAATAACAGTCGCGCCCGAGAAGCAACGCGCGCTTATTTATATTCCTTTGATTCTACCGATTAATCTTGTTGTTTTTTTTAATGGTATATTTGGTCGGTATAAATGTATAGGCAAGTGGTGGCGTTACACACCTCCTCCTGCTATTTTACTATTACCTCTTCTGGTAGTAACGGCTATTTGTGCGACCCGTTAAACGAAACGCGCACGTGTGTTCATTTTAAATGATATTTGTTAGTGTTATTATTGTTTAATATTATTTACGACGTAATGAAGATGTAAAGTGTATACTGCTGTTGTTGTTGTAATTCACGTAATTTATTCAATAGAAATCGCACAATGTTATTGTGAAATGTCGCCGCGCGACTGTCGCTATTGTATGAACGAATTAATTCGTTATTCGCCGAATGATTAATATTTCGTTATTTTTTTTTTTTTTGCATACCAATAAGCAACAGCAACAATATATAATGTAAATGAATTCTCGTACGCCCAATAAGCGTTTTGAATAAATAATTCGCGGGAGGCATACATTGAATTTTTTTTTTTTTGTGCTCCTGAGACTTTTTGTTCGAGCAAGCTTATGTGACGTACAAATGTTTAGTCGATAATTATCGATTTTTTTTTGTCATCTACAGAATTACAAATTACAATTTTTAACTCGGAGGGGCTGGACTAATTGATGATACACACAGCAGACGGTCTGTGACAGACCCGTGGAGGGCTTCGCTTCAACCATTTCCCCTCTAATTGTTATCTGTACTACTACTTGAAATTATTTTTAGATTAAATACACAAACCTACGCATTAATTCTCCTTTTAAATTTTATTATTTAATGCGAAAAACAAAAACAATTTACAATAAACATGGGTTGGTACTTACTTTATATTCAGCAAATATATTAAGTATGGTAAACATAGATAATTTTTTAAATTAACACACAAAAAGTCACTTGCCTCGCTGTCTTCGCTCGGGTGTTCATCAGTTTCGGAAGCGATGTGGTTACAAAGTGAACTTTTCACACGACTCAACAGCGTAGCTCGATGAAAAGCTACTCGAAAAAAATAGTAGTAGTAGTGTTATTATTAGATTAAGTCGGTGACAAATTAATCAAGTCAACTGGTGTTTCTTCAATGCGTAGAAACGATTGAAATCGCCGTTTTTTTTTTTTGTTTTTTCTACTATTTGAGATAAGTCCTGTTTGATATTACGTAGTTCGCGCAAACCACTCCGTACGGGCCCCCAAACCGTCATCGATGGACGGAAAAAGTGACATAATCATAAAGATGATGATGATGGTCATGTGGCCGCAATAAGTGTTGTAAAAAAAAAACGAAAATCGTTTTAAGTCTCCGCTCACGCGGAGTCGCGTGTCCGAAAAAAAAAAACCATGAGAGGTGTTGATGTTCTCGGATCCTCCCGTCCATATATTATTTCACTTCTTGTACGTGACGACAGTTTTACAACACTGTGTATATAAGTTTGTCCACTGGGTCGTTGTTGTTGGGTGTTGGAGACACAACGACGACGACGACGACGTCGTGAAAAAGAAAGAAAGAACGCGTCGTCGTCGTATATCATCCTCGAGATGTGCAGAGAGATGTTATCGAAATATATATTATTTATTTGTCGACGGTTATTATGATGATATAATATCGTCGCTGTGTCGTGCGTGCGCTCATATACATTTTTTTTTTCCTTTCCTATATTAACGCGGTGTAAATCATAAACGTCAAACTGATTTGTGTGCGCGCGCGCGCCGAGGTCGTCTCGCGTGACGACGCGCCGTTGGACGTCGTCTCCTCCGTTGAAAGGCGGCCGCGGCGGAGGTGTCACCGCCGCTGTCGTCGAACTATTTGTCGCGCACGGTAGTCGGTCTCGCCGAGCGACCGAGGCCCGTGGGCGCCGACCGTCCGTCCGTCCGTCTTGTTGTGCGCGCACGCATTTTGGTGTGCGCGTTTGTGTGTATAGGTGAAAATGATGAATAATTCATCGGTCGTGTAATAATAAATTTAGAGCGAGATGCGCCCGCCGCCGGTTTTCTTCTTCTTAGGATCCCGTGTGACAGGAGGAGGTAGGAGAGGATGGGAAACAACCTTAGGAAGAAGGAGTGGTGGCGGGAATAAAAACGTTTCCTTCGTCGGGAGGACGACGACGTCGTGTCATAAAAATTATGGGCGATCGTTCTTCCGCCACGCGCGGACGAGATGATAATATTATATGTAAAAAAAAATAATAAAACTCGTTATTTTACTTTTTCCTGTCCCCCCCCCCTCACGTGAATAATGGGACGATACCGTAAGAGACGTCGTATTTTTCATGTTTATTTTTCCGAAATATCCCGTTTCGCGCTGTTGTGTCGTTACTATTTATTATTTTATTATTGTGTATACCGCGACGTCGTGAGGAGGAGGAGGAGTAGTAGGAGCTCTCCGAGCGGTGGACGTCATGTCGCGCCCGTTCCGCTTTTCGTTTTGTCCACCGCGACGTCGACGGTCATCACGAATTTATTACGAACACCGTCGTCGTGTGTAATACCGGTGAGATGATATTTGGAGCGTTGCTGCTGCTGCTGCATTTCCTCGGAATTACAAAAAAAAAAAAAATCGAACTGCTGGAGCTTCTAAACTTGCTTGCCATCGAGGGTGGTGTAATCGTGGCCAATAATAATAATGAGATTTTTTTCTCGGGAAAATCATTTTCTTTCTGGTCCGACGGAGGCGGCGTCCGCGTTGATGGTGATTGTTTCCAGTTTTGTATATATACACACACGGTACGGGAACTTATTAATTATTTACGAATTTTCGAATTCAAATTCATTTCGGAACCACGGAAGTTTTTAATTTAGTTTTGAAATCCTTCGTTAAAACAGTAATTGTTCACTTACATATTAGAGAAACGGGGCGATAAAAAAAAAAATGGTGAATAATATATTGAAACAAACATGTCTTACGGAAAACATCAGCCGCCGCGAATATATTTATATTATTATATTTTAAAATATTTATTTCATTGCGAAAATCTGATTCGATTGCTCGAATGAATTCAGATTATAGTATTTAGAAGAACGTCCTTTTTTTCCCCAATGGTAAATCAACGACACTAGGGGAACTGCGTGAGCATTACTTACCTGCCGCTAAAAAAACATCCTAAATAATCTCAATGAACACGTTTCCAGACAAGTACGGTAAATTATAATTTTCGAAAAAAATGTAACTTTTTTTTTAAAAAAAAAAAAGCAAACGTGAGAGTTTTTTATCGAGGTTAAATACATCATTTGATCGTAAATACAACGGGCATTCAAATTTTTTCACTTTTTGCCTTTTTGCTGCCCATCAATGTACGCCACAGATAATGTTAAGACGGCCCTGGACGATGTGCGAAAGCTACACTTTTATACTTTATTGTGCGCTATAAAAAGTGTGCTGCTGCTGCGCGTTTGCTTAACCGACCTTATTCGTTGGTAAAAAAAATTGCCGTCAGATGACGATACACAAGGTAAACCCCCTGATCACATACATATGTGTGCGAGTGTAGTAAAATCGGTGTGAACTATATCCTACTGTCTCCGTAATAATAATAAAAGTAGTAGTAAAACATCCGTATTCGACGGACGCGTGTGTGCACTGGACTTGACACAACGTCGTCGGGATCGGTTGACGGTGTCGCGAAGCTAAAACGGGATCGAAGGGAAAAAACTCGTCTCGTCATATTGTCTATTCCGTTCGTGTTTTATCGTCTGTGGCGCGGCGGCGCATACATTTAACCGGATAGAGAAAAAAAAATATGATCTTCGATTCGTTCACTCACTTAACGTTCGTTCAGTCGTTGTTTGAACGCGCGATGGTCGAAACACTCCTGTTGGTTAAAAATGAATCGGTTTCGTACAATTCGGACGAAGTTTTGTGCAATAATTAGGAATTCTCGTCGTCCGTCATCCAGTGAAAAATATAAGCAATTTGAATGTCTATTTGTCTTGGATGAACCTTAAATCTCTTAGATGAATTCGTCTTCTGTTTTTGGCTTTCACGTCATCTCTCTTAAATCCGGAGTCGGCAATTAGTTCCCATGTAGGACCAGATAAAAAAAAATTTCGAGGGCCAAAAAAACCTTGGATATTAGTTAATAAATGTTTTTATTTTTGTGTATTATACAATTAATATATCAAATATCTTTATTACTGTATTACGTGCAAAAACCGGCATTAAAAAAAAAATTTTAACGGTCCAGTTATTTCACTTCCGCGGGCCGGATTCGGACCACGGGCCGCCTATTTATTACCAACCTGTGTCTTACATGTTGTCGAAATACAGATACATGATTATTTTTTTCTATCGATCAAAAAAAAATTATGTGTTTTTTTGAAACGTTTTCTACTTAACAGTAACGTATATAATAACTTTAGTTGTTACGGTGAGTGTAAAATTGGAATAATGTATTTTAACGCAGTGCAAGTCTGAGGTCATTAATTAGCACTGATTTCCCAATTGGAAGTGGATGCATCCCAAATCAATTACATAAAATCTACCGCTTCCGAAGAGGAAGAGGCTATAGTATTATAATTTATAAAATGCACATTCTATTTCTTTCGGTTCTACCTTGCAACTCCACGCTTAATTATTGGATATTTGGTGATCTGTGTGAATAGGTACTAGGTTTATGCATAGTTATATGAATTTGTCACGTTCATTGCATTTTCATTTATTTACTAGTGCCATCATAAATCGAGATGTTAATTGGTTTTTATTCTGCCTAGAGCAATTATCTGCGAAAATGAAGAACTCATTTGTGTTCATTCATGTTCTTCATTCATCATCATTGGTCTCCGTTTAGACTTTAGAGTGATATGCGACAAATATAGTGTCGACATTCTGGTCGAAGACGGAAACGGTTTCAATTCACTTTTAGAATTGTGATTCATATTGATTTCGTTGGTATCGATGTCCAGTTCTTTGTATGGAATCGTCGTCATGTTTTTATTATAACAATCTATCATCCAGTTTATTCTAGATAAATAGCAATCGCAAACTTCCGGGCCACTAAGTTTTTCCTATGGAATGGCATCGGTGAGAAATACGTTTTGTCATCACTATTAGTATACGTATTTCTCACTGATACTATTCTGTAGGAAAAACGTAGTAGACCGGAAGTTTGCAATTGCCACTTATCTAGAATTAACTGGATGATGGATTGTTATTGATCATGTTTTTGGACAAGTCTGGTTGCTCAAACGACTGATTCAAATATGTGCCGTATATAACTATATTCATGTGTGAAATGTTCAGTGTATCATGTCTTTATACATTTGATACCGTGTCTCGTATTATATACGACTCGTACAATAAGTCTAAATGACATTTTTTTTCTATCGACCAAAAAAAAAATTGTATTTTTTGAAACGTTTTTTACTTAACAGTAATGTATATAACTTTGGTTGTTATGGTGAGTGTAAAATTGGAATAATGTCTTTTAACAGTGCAAATCTAAGGTCATTAATTAGCACTGATTTTCCAATTGAAAGTGGATGCATCCCAAATCAATTACATAAAATCTACCGCTTCCGAAGAGGAAAAGGTTATAGTATTATAATTTATAAAATGCACATTCTATTTCCTTCGGTTCTACCTTGCAACTCCATGCTTTAATTATTGGATATTTGGTGATCTGTGTGAATACTAGGTTTATGCATAGTTATATGAATTTGTCACGTTCATTGCATTTTCATTTATTTACTAGTGCCATCATAAATCGAGATGTTAATTGGTTTTTATTCTGCCTAGAGCAATTATCTGCGAAAATAAAGAACTCATTTGTGTTAATAGAATGTAGTACAGTAAGTTGGTATCTTCATTCATCATCATTGGTCTCCGTTTAGACTTTAGAGTGATATGCGACAAATATAGTGTCGACATTCTGGTCGAAGACGGAAACGGTTTCAATTCACTTTTAGAATTGTGATTCATATTGATTTCGTTGGTATCGATGTCCAGTTCTTTGTAAGGAATGGTCGTCATGTTTTTATTATAACAATCTGTAATCCAGTTTATTCTAGATAAATAGCAATCGCAAACTTCCGGGCCACTAAGTTCTTCCTACGGAATGGCATCGGTGAGAAATACGTTTTATCATCACGATTAGTATACGTATTTCTCACTGATGCCATTCTGTAGGAAAAACTTTTTCTAAAAAACGTTTTCTACTTAACAGTTATGTTTATAACTTTGGTTGTTGCGGTGAGTGTAAAATTGGAATAATGTCTTTTAACAGTGCAAATCTAAGGTCATTAATTAGCACTGATTTCCCAATTGAAAGTGCAACAGATACATCATTATTGTTTTTTCTTTTTACTTTCAGTCATAAATAGCGTAACCTATTGGATTAAAAACTGTGCGTGTCAAATAAATATTTTGCGCTTCCGACGTCTTTGACGGAGGGTTTCGTTTATATTCGATATAGCTGGCAGCACCAGCGTCTTATTTAAAATATTATTTTTAAATGTCACGTAATTCTTGATCACAAAACAATTGCGTGTTATTTGAATCGTTTTTTGTCGCGTTTTTGGTTGTTAAGCAAAACACAAATTATTGATTTCAGCATTCAAATTAATATTGATTGTCTTCAAAATAAACTTTTTTTTGACATGATGAACGCATGATGCCAACTATTTATCCACATATAAGATATATGTATAATGGATGATACGCAGAGAGTCGTGTTCGATAAGCAACGAAGCGCGTCGTCGTGGAGACGGAAAGACGGAATCGCTCTCGGCGCGCTTGCGGCGGTCCAATCATAGAAATCTCGTTGTCATTTGTCGTCATCTCCATTACGCGTGCTGCGTATCTTACGAGCGCGGAGATACGTCTTCGGTGACCGTTATTGTTGTTTCGTCTCTTTTTTTTTCCTCCTGTGCTCGATGGACGGCACAGTGGGAAATTATCGAGTCTGTAATCGCTTGGCGAATTCCGCGCATATCCCGGTATTATCTCGCCTTGGCACGTCGCGAGCGCCGGTCAGTTATTTTCTTCTACACTTTTTACCCTTCCGGTAGTGAATACCGGTGACACGTCATGGATACGCTTAAGATAAAACGTCTTGAGATCCATTGTGAGTCTAATCACATTTCCTACAATAATAGTTTTTCACAAATTCACGAAACGATCCGTCTGTCGGGACGGCTAGTTGTAATAATAACGGTTTTATTATTTTCTTCGGTTTTTTTCTTTAAGTTAATTTACCGAGCGATATGGTCCGTTTTTACTTCAGTATTTGAATATGGGTACATCATTCTTCGGGGACCTGACCTAAATGCACCACACCAGTAGTGGTTAATAGTTACCGCGGTCAATAAACCGAACATTATTGTTTATTATGAATAACGTTGTATAAAAAATACAGCCTATGGCAGAGGGTCCCCATCCCTTATATTCCCACCCTCTGCACACGAATGGTGAAGTATTAAAGTAGTCGGTCTTGTTTTTTGGAGCCGCTGCTTTATGCTGCCCCGACGGCACACTTTTAGCCGTTTCGGATTTTTATAAAATGTCAATTTCGTTTTGATAATATATATAAACTATCACTGTAATAAAGTTCATAGTACTGTTTTTTATCGTTCTGTATAGATATAAAATCGTATATGACTTTGGCGTTGTGTAACCCAACCTCTCGTGGTTTTGAAGCAAAGGAAATTGGGTGGGGAATAAAAATTTTCAAACTCGTTATCATTTACCGCGCATGCTTTGTCGCCAAGTGCGTGTGTATTATTGACACGTAATTTTTTCCAATCGGCGGTGAAGAGAGGCGGTAGTGGTGTTGGTGTCAACAGCAGCAGCAACGTCAGAAGACCTTGAGGCGGATGACCTTTGCGGGGACGACTAAATGGTCGGCGGCGGCGGCGGCGGCGACGCGGTAGTAGATACGAGTGAACGCGCGCGCCGCGTACGTGACTCTGGATATGATCGGACGCGGAATCGTTTAGCCGCATTCCCGCGTACACACACACACACACACCGGTCCTCCCCAAATACGGAAGGTCTACGCACCGTGTCCTCTCTCGCAGACAAGTAGACGCGCGTTCGAAGGGAAATATAATATATTAGAGAGAGAAAAAAAAATGATGATGATGAAAACTGCGCGAAAAAAGAATAAAAAAAAGAGAACCGACGGAGTGCCGCGCGCTTGCTGTTGTGTCTTCCGAACGTGGTGTATTAAATAGTAGCAGCCGCCGCCGCCGCCGGTTTCTGGGAATCTACGACCGACGGCAGGCGGTATTCACACGGCCGCCACACGTTATATTATTGTGTTGCGCGTACGCTCCGATTGTTTTCTTCCCGTTTCTTTTCATTTCTCGTCGTCGATAATGATATAACCGAACCATGATGAAAACTCTCAAAAGCTCTCTTATACGCTTTCATCCATTACGACGAAATACGGATGCTACAAAAAATCGCAATGTAGACAATTGGCTTTTTTTGTATGGCGGCATCCGTACACGTTATAAAACTAAAATTGATTTAAAATAAATATTTGTATTTTTTTTTTTTATATCCGAATATATGTTGTTCTCAACATATTGATTAAGAAAATATTTAAAAAATATTTTGTTTGGTTCAAATACGTGTCGTATAAAACAATACAATTAAGAAAGTTTTTTTTACGAATGATTGTTATAGATTAAGTATTATAATTTATAAAATGCGCAATCTGTATCGATCGGTTCTTCTGCCTGACCGCTAAAGTTTAGAGTGATATTTATGAGACACAACTCTACTAGTGTCGACACTCTGATCGATGACAGTGTGAAGAAAACATACCCGGTTCCTGGATGGAGTTGTTGTACTTGTTGGAATAATGAGAAAAATCCAAAGCGATGATAAAACGTGATATCATATATTGGACAAGTCTGGTTGCTTAAACGGCCGATTCAAATATGTATATATACTACATAATCAAAAAAAAAATTTAAAAAAAGAAAAAATGAAGTACGCTTAAAACGTACGATTTTTTTTTTTTTTACGAACTAGCGTTACGTATTAAGTATTATAATTTATAAAATGCGCAGTCTATTTCATTCGGTTCCTATCTTATAACCGCTCCATGCTCAGTTATTACCAGAGATTTGTGAACTGAATAAATTACTGGTTTTTACTGAGGTATTTGATTTTGTCACGTTCATTTTGTTTTATTTATTTATAAATATATCACGGACATATAGTCTAATGAAGCATATAGTTACCTCCACCATAAGGAAAAACAAGTATGCTTAAAACGTACGATTTTCTGAGAAATTTTTCTTACAGATTTTTTTTCGCGTATCTACTACGCGCGTGACATTAAATTTGTTATATTGCTTTCAAACACCATTTACTATCTCTGCTGCCCTTTGAGAGCAGTTATCATATATGTGAGACATACATCGTATGGTCCGATATGATTTATGAGAAATTTCAAAAATCGGATGAGATTTTTTTTTTATTTTGCTTATTTAGTTGTTTTAATTATTTGGAGAACCAGATGGGGGGATCTTATCATCGGGATCAAATTTTTTTCCGAATACACGTTTAAATGGCAGAAATTAATTTGGAATAAAATTCTTCAATAAGAAGAATATTAAGGTCAGAACTGTGTTTGAAGAATTCTCATCAGTTGACAGTGCCCAATATCGCCAGTCATATAGGTATATGATATATGATATTTCATGTGCTGGTAGGGAGGAGAAAGGGTGCGTTACTCCGGCACCACCACTTTAGAAATTCTTAATAATTTTTACACCACTAATTGTACCATAATTTGTACCAACAGTCAAAGAATTTGTAAAGTAAAATGTGCCTCAAAAAAGTATATTTGTATATTTAAACTCGAGTTATTTTCATTCTTGTTTTGTCAACCCATTGTGCATAAAACATATTTAGGTGAAGCTATACATTAATAAAGTTACGTTTATTAAAAACAAATACAGAAATCGATTGGATGATACACGTTTAAAGTAGCTTTTTCTCTGTGAAATTGTAGAGTACAAATACGGGGATTGGTGGGGTACATCGTGGTACAAATTATGGTGGTACAATTAATGGTGTAAAAACAATTTGGAATTTCTAAAGTATGTGATGGTGCCAGGGTAACAACACATCTCAGGAGAAATCGTGCTTTGAAAAAAATTTTAATAAAGGAAGATGATGCTGATATATATATATATATATACCATCAGAAGGAGATCAATAGAATCAAAGCCAGTAGAAACTTGGTAAAACACCTAAAATATTACGTTTAATATATACGTCGGTCGTTGTACTACTATAAATTATATTATTAAAACGGCGTGTACAACGTGTAGAGAAAAACGCTGTGGCCGCGGATAATATACACTGCGCCGCGCGCATTGGATTTTCTCATCGCGGTCGTAGCTTTTCAAAACGTCACCGTGTGCCACTCGCACCGCAACGCATACAAACCGCCGCGTAAATATACAATATAATATACATAAATATCTTATAGTAATGATGTCGTCAGATGCGTATCGACCGACGCTAATGAGGAACAACAGCAGCAGCAGCAGCAGCAGCATCAACAACCGCCGCGCGGATCGGATAGATGGCTACAACAATATGGTCTGTTGTAGCAGCGGCTTACGTGTAATATAATATTATTTTAAACGCGCTGTATATATAATATATAAAGAATGTGTACATTGTACTCGAGGTGTATATAATATATATTATTATAATAGAATTACGTTGCGGAGTTTGACGCGGACTGGCGGCTCCACCGGTGGTGGTGGTGTGTCGCGAACTTTATTTATACGATTCTAAAGAATGTGTGTCAATCGATGGGGATTCCGCATCATAATTGGTGTGTAAGAAACTTCACTGTGTTACGTGTTCTTACGAGATAAATAATTATTATCCTCTACATTCATGCGTGCGTCTTGTTAACGATTTGTTTGTGTACGATGCGGTTATTATAATTCGGTACGTTCTTACGATAAACATGCATGCGGTGGTGAATATAATCCATAATTATAGGGTAGGGGTTCGTATTAAAGTCCCGTGGCAGCCGAGATAACAACTATAATGAATATCCTTCCGGACCGGCGGGGCTGGTGTTCTTTAGGATGTTTGTTATTGCATAGTTTTTGAACAGTGTTCCTCCGGACTCGGTGCTCTACAATCTTGGAGTTGTTTTATCCGATGCGTAATTGATAAGTGAATTTTTTCTCGCGCCTTTTTTGTTTTTTATCAAACTCTTCTTCCTCCCCCAATAATAATACACAACTCGAATAATATTCATTTCGATGGTCTTGTGCGTGAGTTCGAAACGATCGCGCACGACAACAATAAAAACATATTCGTATTGGACGTTAATTATTATTTTTTTTTGTAAAATACTACAATACGGAAGATCAGAAATCGGTCGACTTTTCGGATATCATAGCGTGCGAGGTTTTCTTCTCGTCTCTCTATATACGACAACGATTCTCACATCACGTACTCATCGCGCGCGCGTCAAAGCGTTTGCGGTACCCTGTTTCGTCGTCGTCGTCACTGTTTTTTAAACTCCTGTGCCGTGCAACGAGCCGTTGTTTTCGCGGCGTTTGACGGACGTGTCTCGTCCGCGTGTGTGACAACGGTCCGCGCGGTGTCCTTATTAGTTAACACAACGCGCGCGCGCGCTCTCTCGCTACTGCAGTCGTCTCCGGACAGAACTGGATCAGGCGCGCGTGTGTCGAGCGATGATAGAAAGAGAGAATGTTAGAGAAGTAAATAAATAAATGTATTAAAAAAAAAAAAAACAACAGAAAAGAAATAAAGGTATATAAAAACAATGACTCGCGTCTAGAAGCCCGTGGGAAAGTCGAGTCTGTTGAATTTTTTACGTTTATATTATATATATATATATATGTACGTGCGTTGTCCGAGTTCGCCAATATTGTCGTGTATGTAATGTATAAAAGGTGATATATACAGTCGGGTCGCGTTCGTTTACCAATTATTTCTGTGCGCGGTTTAAATATAGTAAAGTGTCTCACGTTCTGCCTCTGCAGTCAAATCAGCAGCGTACGGTGTATGGCGCGAGCGTTTATGATGATGATGATGATGATGACGATGATGAAGTCTCTGTATCGTCGTGCAGGCGTTTCAGGCACGCTTTCGTCGGCGAATCGATCTTCCCGATGCTTCGCTTACGTTGAAAATTACGGCTCTCTATTCATCATCCACCAGCAGCGTCTCGTGCATGCTTACAAAACTCGAATGCATCGGACAAGGTAAACTCTCGTATATATGGCACTTGCTAACATATATTTATGAACGCATTTCGTACATTATCCGTTAATTGAAATTCCAAAACGCGGTATTGCCAACATTTTTTAATGTTGTTAAAAAAACGTGTATATATTTATTTTTTTGTCATTGGCTTATTCTAATGTATAATCCATTTATTTTCGGAGGCCAGTATATATTTCCGTAAAACAAAAAGTATTCGGTGAACTGTTTTTTCTGATTTTAGAGATCCGTCGTTGTTCTTATGGTTTGCTGCACATTTGTAACAGAATTATTATTATTATTTTTATTATTATTATAAAAAGAAGTTTTGTGGTGTGTGCACATTAAACTTCAACAATTGCGTATTGAATAACCATAAACTTACCTAATACTAATTTACAACTACTGCATATTAAGTTCATAATATATGTGTGTATATATATATATATATATAAAATACAAGTACAGGTCTTCAGACTACAGCATATAATGAATATTATTGATATTGTATAAAATACAGTTTTAACGGAATTAATATGTGAGATAAACACTACGTTCAGTAGAAATATCCGAAGGGTTTAAAATAATTCGCGTTCTCGACGCGAATTCGCGTCGAATGGTTGATGGTCGGTTGATGATGATTATCGGTTGTACGGATCTCGATTGCCCGGGCCGCGCGAAACAGCGTTTGACAAACGATGTATGATAACAGTACCGAATGAAAGTATAAATGTGTTAACTTTTTTATTTTATTTTTTTTTTTTTTGTAATGGTTTTCTAGATTGTAATCGATAAAACATTCTCACGCTCGCGCCCGTCGCGTATCAATTCAACGCGCCTTATTCGACGCCTAACAGCGACCTATTACCGATACGCGCGCGAAGAATAATTATTATTATTATTTATATCGACGTGGGCGAAATTGATATAATATCATTTCGTTTTTATTTTCTAATGTTTTTATTAATTGAATTTTGTCATCGTGATTGAACAGAAAACGCGGGCGGCCGTCGCATAATAATAAATAATATAATATAATCGACGGGAAACCGTACGCGTGTAGTTTTTTTTTGTGCGCAATCTTCCGGACTCGATCTCGTAAATAATCCCGTGATCGATCGAACATGTCTTAATATGACTTTTCGAAAACCGTGTCCGATCGAGTTTTCGAAAAAAAAACGGCGGTACTCGCGGTATATTCGAATGTGTGATATTTATATTTTATTTATAATAAAATATTTTTTTTTATGTACGAGAATTCGATTTTGATTTGTTTTGGTGATGCATTCCTGCAGCTGCAGCTGCTGCTTCTAGAGAGGTGTAGAAGAAGAAGGAGGCGGTCAAGACGGCGGATTTCTTCTGTTTCGTTTATTTTTTCTTGTATGAATTGAATTTTATTTTGGTTCGTTTTCCATGCGGTGTTTGGTTGACGGTAATATTCTGATTTGGAAAATTAAAGAAGAAGCGCTATGTCATCAACGAAAATGATGAGCGTTGTTACATACTCCCGGGTAGCTTGGGTTATCGTCCGTATCAATTAAAATAACACGATCGATTAGTTTTGGTATCGCTGTTATTTATTCGCTATACATATATTACGTATGCTACCGTCGGATGAAACTTTAAATTGACCTTTTAGGTATATTTGGGCTGTATGGCAGAATTCGCGAGCCTTAGTATAGGTCGCTCAATTTTTCTATTTTACGCCCTATTTATACGAGAGACCGGACCGGACTGCTGGTGGACTATGTGGGTCGTTGTTTTTCGTCCTGAAAAGGTCTTTTATTTGCCAGTTGAATACAGGAATGCAAGGACCGGAATCCGCGCTGGCCTGATTCTGTTGTTCGTGGACGGTCGGTCGTCGCGTTCGCTGAAGATTGGTCGACCAATTGGAACTCGTCTTTGCGTCGCGTTGTCGCCGTCTGCGTTATCTTCTAACCTAACCTAACCTTGTGTTTTATCATATGTTGGCCCTAAACTTGTTACTCGTTGATTAGGTAACGGTGTTATGCAAAGAAATTTAATATAATGTGAGGACTATGCCGCCCAATAAGAAGCAAATATAGCAGTGGACCTCCTGCGCGCCCCATAATTCGAGGGGTTTACTGTGTCAAGTTGACCGTGTTTGTGGTGTTAATGTTCTGGGAGGTGAACGTAATTTTTTTCCTAACTCCTTTGAGTCAGCTGGCGATCGATTCACATGTGTGGTTGATAACTATTATATAATATGATTGAAAAATTTCAAATAAATACTTCTTATTAAAACCTAACGAATATATTCGCGACGCAATAAAGCTTTTGTGTTACATGAAAAAGATGTAGCTGAACACTGTTGTTGTTATATGAAAAAACCAATAGAGAATATTGTGACACGATACGGTCATAAAAACCCTCGGTTGTGGTTCGCAAAAACATATATTTCTCGCGACACCATAATTTGGCTGCGTGTGTGTGTACTTGGTCGCGTTACAATTGCAATCGCGCGAAACAAAAAATATGTTTCTATATTTAAGATATATTTTAAATTTATTGTTAAATTTAATTTCTTTATAAATATGTAATTCTTCTTAAACAGAATTGGTATAAATATTAAGTCGTTTATTTGAGATTTCTATGTCATCTATATTAGAAGTAATAATTAAATGATTATTTTCTAGAACACGTTTTGCGAGATTTGAAATTGGATTTAACTTTTTAAATTTCAATTTCAAATATGTGTTCTTCATATCTTGTATTAAAATTTCTGTTCGTTTTATCAATATAAAATTTATTACAACCACATTTAGTTTGTGAATACGAGGAGAATTAAATTTATAAAAATTATTATTTGGAAATTGTTTTATAATATTTACGTAATTAAATAACAAGCATATTAATTGTAGAGCAAATAAAATACAGAACGTACTCGTATAATTCGGCGATTAGTTTGATTTTTTATACTAATATAATATAATATAATATAATATAATATATATAATATAATATATATAATATAATATAATATAATATAATATAATATAATATAATATAATATAATATAATATAATATAATATAATATAATATAATATAATATATAATATATAATATATAATATAATATAATATAATATAATATAATATAATATAATATAATTTAATATAATATAATGATCTTTTCTTCTTCTTAATGTGCCGATCCGCTTCGGATGTTGGCGATCATCATTGATATATGATCTTTTACTAGATATATATTATATTGTCCCCATATTATTCGTCTATATTAATTAATAATAACCCTCCGATCAGCCTGAATATTCAGCATAAGTTGTTGCCTGGGTACATTATATGTTAATTTCTCTCGGCCACGTTACAGTATTGTACTTATTTCTTTTATTCAATAAACTAGGTGTGCCGCTTCGCTTTTGGTGTGGATCTCGTTTTGGGTAGCGACTACCGTGTAAAAATGGTCTACGAATTGTCCCTCCTCATGTGCATGTTATTATACGTTAATCGCCTTCGTTGAAAATGCGTGTCCGCGGGCTAGGCATCGTGCAATTTATGTTTCAAGCTGTGATGATAATACATAAATATGAATTGATGACCATACGATATTAGATCTAAGAACGTGACGATGGTTATGGAATATGCAGCGACAAGACCAATTGTCGTTATCAGTGTGTTTTTCAAATTTTAAACGGTTTTACGTTTCTGTTCATAAAATTATTAGATTCTATTTTTTTAATTCATATTTTAGTGATGGGGTTGTGTTACGACGTGATAAGTGCACTTAATAACGGAGACATATTATGTATGTTGGAGAGTAGATTAATGCGCACAAGCTTTCGTGTAAAATAAATTAGTCATATAAATTGCACTTGCATATTCCTTTTATACGGTGTACTTATGTAGCACGAATTTACACGTTACACTTTTTTCAGACTTCGGCTCGAATGTGACCACCTACTCGCTTGTTCATTGATTATCATTACTGAATATTGTCGTCGACAGTCGTAAACTCGGTATAAAAACCTACGAAATACGCGTTATCGCGGCCGTGTTTCTTCTGCAGCATTACGCCGTGGTGACCGTCGCCGTACATTTATATATAATATAATATTATAACATTTAATATAATACTATATATAAATACAAATATCCGTTTCGTAACGCATAACGAGTCTTGACGTTTTTCTGGGTGGTCACACACTCGCGCACGAATGCATAAAATATACGGAATCTTCCTCGTTGTGCTTACCGTAGTAGTAGTAGTAGTAGTTATGTTTGATAATTTCCAAAAAAATCATAACGAGAACTAAATAAAAAAAACCTACCTGGTGGAGCGTGTGTATAAATAAATATGTAGATCGCCGCCGCCACCACCCGTGGTTTCATCTCTGCGGTTCGGAACGCGACTACCGAATAAATAATCCGCCGTCGTACGTAAATTAGGAGTGTAGATCTCTTCTTCTTCTATGTTGTTATTTTTCGGAAGAAGGTTAAACAAAATTAAAATAAATAAATATCCGGTCGTGGCGTCTCCTCGTGCGTCTATGCATTCCGGAAGCTCGAAATTAATAACCGGGCCGGTATTTATTAATCTTATTTATCCGTTTCGTGAACTATTATGTTCAATCCTACCGAACGTTTATATAAAATTCGATAATATTTCTAGTTTGGAAATTTTTTTTTTAGTCTTTCGATGCGCGCACAACGACGATCCTTTCGTATCACAATATTATATATTTCATATTACTATATAATACAAGTCTATATTATATATTGCCTAGGAGGTAGGTTTTTTATTTTTGCCATTTATCTGATTTCATAAATACAATAAATAACGCTTATATGTGTATATATATATATATATATATATATATATATATATATATATTATATTATATTATATTATATTATATTATATTATATGATATTATATTATTATATTATATTACGGTTCAGTCTCTGAATACTGTGCGTTCTTATAAATATGAATATACGAGTACCCGTGCGCTAACTAACGTATTAATCATGTAAATTGTCATGTTTATTTATTTAAAAAAAAAAAAAGGCGATGTTATATTACGATAATAACATAATTACATATGATTACAACCTTCTACTTGTACTTTACAACCTTCTTCTTACCGTAAAATTACCGTTTCTTCCATTGGTACTTGATTTTCATTGAAGTAACACGCTGATTACCGTTACGACTCCCCCCATTTTGGAGAGGTGCTCTATACTTTTTTTTACTTAGCATATTCCATCCCCTTGGATTAAAAATTTTTTTAAATAATTTTTAGTTACGTTGCTTAATTTTTTTTTTTAGAAAATATCTTTGAATAATTTTTTTCTTTGAATGAACCATTTCAAAAATGTTCAGTAGATCTAAACGTCATTTAATCACAATTATAAGAAATATAGTTCACCATCAAGGTTAATAGAGTCTTTATTATTAATAAAGGCTTATTTTTCGGTCTCATTTCACTGGGCCTGAATTCATCTTGAGTATGAAATTCGTATTGTTTTTAAAAGCTTTTATTTAACATCACTTGTATGTTTTGAAACTTTGCAATTAATATTATATGTCATAATAGTATTAATTAATTAATATAATTAATATTGTATGTAATTATTATTATATGATGTCACCCACTTCCATTGAAGCTGTCGGGCTGACGTTTGGCACATACGTTTGGTTCCGTGACAATGCACGATTACTTGAAATGCCGCCATTTTTAATACAATATGGAAATGCCATATTGAATATCAATATATATATATATAGCCTCTTGGCTCAAAAAAATAAAATCACCAAAATAAATTATAAAAAAACCATAGCCCTTTTGGCTCCTTTCAGCCCTTTTGAAATTATAGCCCTTACGGCAAACATTTCTGTATTCGTATGATTGATTATAAAAAAAGCTATAATTCCACGGTTCTGCTCGTACATATTAAATACGTTTTAAATTGTTTAAACATTTTGTCATGAAAATACAACATACGTCAATGTTATTATAAATGTATACACCACATACAGACATAAACCGAATAAATCGTAATCGACAGTCGTTATTGTGGGGTTTTGAAGCGACAAAATATATACGTATATATACGTACCTACAAAGTTAGTGCGTACAACTCGGCTCGTAATAGTGGATGAGGTTTCACGAGTAGAAGTGCACACATCCCTCTAATTATTAAATAATATTTTTATTAGAAATCGGTGGGAAAAAATATATGGTAAGATGAGGAGGAGGAGGAGGAGCAGGAGGACGTATTTCGAGTTCTATAAACAATGCAGCTCGATTATTAGCGTGTATCTATTTTACGTATATAATTATTATTGAGTATTACGTTTTTTTTTTCGCTCTTGCGTCTTAGATAAATTATTATCTACAGGGTGAACTCGGTTTTGTATGGTGTTCTTGTTTTTGCCGTAGTTTAACCTCCTCTGACTTGGGTGGTCGCCCATAAGTTTTCAAATACAATATAATTATACGAAAATATTATATAGGCGGTATATATAATTAATACTCGTCGTAACACTCGGTTCGGGTGTTTTATTATTATTATTGTTTATGAAAAACTTGATCGCGTGTGTCCGAGACCATATATATCATTGTGTGTACCTACCTGTCCAAATGTTGTTCGGAGTATTTTTATTTGGTGGTTGTTCTACGTTGACAATAAAGTATTTCATCTGAAAAGTGTATGTATTGTGTTGTTGATAACTTCTCGAGTCCGGAGTTTATAAATGCCAATGAGTAGTGTGTGTATATATATATATATATATATACTCTTTGTTGTTTATTTTAATAATTGACTTTCTTCTACAGCAAATTTATTAACAATTATTTCTGTGTAAATTTCATTTGAAATTCTTTTAATTAAAATAAAAAAGATATCTCTTTTGGCATTCACGATTTTAATAATGAAAAAGAACTCATGTCTTGTTGCATAGAAGTCCTAAACCGTGTTTTTCGTTTTGACTCTTCGCACAAACAGTGATCGGCTCAACCTTTGTGACGAGCTCTCCTATATTGTAATGACCAATAATTATTATTGTAATTATTATTTATAGAGGTTTTATGGACGTGTTTAAAATTTTAACAACTCTAGCCGCCGCACGCACCCCGTCCCCAACGGTGTGTTTGATTTATCCGAGTTAAACGAATCGCTGTCAGGTATCCGCTTTTTAAGTGTATCCTCGTATTGCTATAACGCATACTGATTTTTATAAAATAAATTACGAATATAAATTTAATTTTTTTTATATAAATACGTGTAACGAGAGTTTATGTGTTTAATAAAAAATATTCGTTCGTTTCGCAGTTACCGATCGAATAAATTTTCGATCGAAACCGTTGATTTTGAACTTTTTTCCAGATCCCACTGTTAAAGCAATTAATTCGATAATTGGCGTTTTTACACGCCAGTGGTTGTAGTAGTTTGCGGATGTTTTTTTCTTCTTATACCTCGTTATTAGTTTTTTTTATGAAATTGCACGTTTTAGTTAACAGTAGTCTCTAAAGAGGCGCCCCTCGCGTTTTTTCCGCTTAATTTAATTTCTGTAGAAATAAAAAAATTTAGCGAACAAATATTAACGACGGTTTCAATTGCCGAGAGTTAAAAAAAATACGTATTATAACGCCAAACGGAGGAGGTGGTGACGAAGACGCGAAGGTTCGTGTTTGCGTATAACAATCTGTGTGTACACTCGATGGATATATCGGGGGAGAGACACGACCGCAAAGCGGCTGTGTCGGCGTTAAGTGTTTTGACGGAGGCGGCGGCGTGTGTTTTGGGTTAATAATTTGTTCGGTAAAGAGTGCGGTGGAGGAGGAGAAGACTTCGGACGGGGCGGCGACGACGGCGGATCTTCTAATAGTGACCGCCGCAAACGGTCGTTTTACCGCCGCCCACGCCGGTTACGGTTTTCGTTCCACACCGCAAAACCACCGCCGTCGCCGCCGACTTCAATCGTCCGGATTTACGAGCAGCGTTTTATTTATTTTAACGTGCGCGGGGGCTGCTGTGTGCCGCCGCAACGCTTGTGGTACGCGCTTCTTTTTTTTTATTTTTCACTCCTCGTTCTTCGACCCGTCGGTGGTCGGTGGTGGTAAATCGTTTTTTCTAAAACAGAGTCCGTGACCGGCGCGTCGTGACGGAGAAGAAGGGTTTTTTTGAAACCGTTTCGTCGTGGCGTAGGCGCGCGCGCGTTTGTCAATAAAATAAATCGATCGGACGAGGTGTTCGAATTTCACACACACACACCCGAAAAGCGCCGAGTATATCTTGCGAGCGTTCTTTTTCTTTTCTTATGTTTACGAATCAACAGTTTCTCCAAAAATAATATTGTACAACAGAGTGATGGCTTCGGAAACGCCGACTAAAAACGATACGGCCAATCCGAAGACCGGTGTTATTATTTAGATGGCATTCATCGGCCGAAAGTTTGATCGGAATAGCGTCGAGACGAATCGCAGCTCCGCCGACACTAGCCCCGAAGCAGTTAAACGACGACGTTTTACTGAAAAACACCGTCGCCGGCATAGGAGTCGTCGACATCGAAAGCCTCGTAAGTACAACCCGCCCGTCGTGGTGTAATCTGTAGTATTATACAGCATTTATTATTTTCCATAATTTTGTGTAACGAGCTCCGGGGTGTTATATGGATATCGCTTAAGTGTATTACTCGGATAAAGAATTTAGATGATACACCGTGTGATGGTGGGCGGGGTTTACTTACGAAGCTTTCGACACCGACGACTCCTATGCCGGCGACGGTGTATTGTCCGTAAAACGTCGTCGTTGTTCGACGGATTCGGTGCTGGTGTCGGCGGTGCTGTGTGATTCGTCTCGACGCCATTCCGATCAGACGTCGAAATTTCGGCCGACGAGTGCCGCCGTATAATAATAACACCGGTGTTCGGATTGTCCGTGTCGTTTGTAGCTTGCGTTTTCTAAGCAATCATTCTGTTGTTGTTGTAATACCGGGATACTTACGGGAACACAATTCGGAAAGAAAAAAAAAACCGCGCGTTAGATATATATATTTTTTTTCTTGGTATTTGGCGTATTTTATGTGTACCACCGCGAAGAAATTACCGACAAAGATTTACAACGGTGTTTTAGGGGAAAATAACATTTAAATTTTTTTATTTTTTTTTTTTGTAAATTACTTCATACACCATTTTTTGATATGTGCGGTGCCCGTGTGTGTGATTCTATCGTCCTTATAAAATTTCCCCAATTATCGCCGCCAACATTCCCTTCTCGCGTCCTGTTTGTTGTATCCGGCGTGTTCCGGAATGTGTTTCTAATCGAATGTCACGATTCAAAAGAAGAAAAAGAAAATTATAGTCGGATGATTCGGTGACGTCGTTTCGGAACGTTAGGCGCGCGCGCGTTTGTCAATAAAATAATAAATCCGCCGCTGATCGGACGAGGTGTTCGAATTTCACACACACCCGAAAAGCGCCGAGTATATTTTACGAGCGTTTTTTTCTTTTCTTATGTTTACGAATCAACAGTTTCTCCAAAAATAATATTGTGCAACAGAGTGATGGCTTCGGAAACGCCGACTAAAAACGATACGGCCAATCCGAAGACCGGTGTTATTATTTAGATGGCATTCATCGGCCGAAAGTTTGATCGGAATAGCGTCGAGACGAATCGCAGCTCCGCCGACACTAGCCCCGAAGCAGTTAAACGACGAAAAACACGTCGCCGGTACTGAGTCGTCGACATCGAAAGCCTCGTAAGTACAACCCACCCGTCATGGTGTATCTGTAGTATATACAGCATTTATTATTTTCCATAATTTTGTGTAACGAGCCCCGGGGTGTTATATGGATATCGCTTAAGTGTATTACTCGGATAAAGAATTTAGATGATACACCGTGTGATGGTGGGCGGGCGGGGGTTTACTTACGAAGCTTTCGACACCGACGACTCCTATGCCGGCGACGGTGTATTGTCCGTAAAACGTCGTCGTTGTTCGACGGATTCGGTGCTGGTGTCGGCGGTGCTGTGTGATTCGTCTCGACGCCATTCCGATCAGACGTCGAAATTTCGGCCGACGAGTGCCGCCGTATAATAATAACACCGGTGTTCGGATTGTCCGTGTCGTTTGTAGCTTTCGTTTTCTAAGCAATCATTCTGTTGTTGTTGTAATAAGGGGATACCGACGGAAACACAATTCGGAAAAAAAAAAACCGTGCGTTAGATATATATATATTTTTTTTCTTGGTATTTGGCGTATTTTATGTGTACCACCGCGAAGAAATTACCGACAAAGATTTACAACGGTGTTTTAGGTGAAAAACACATTTAAATTTTTTTTTTTTTTTTTTGTAAATTACTTCATACACCATTTTTTGATATGTGCGGTGCCCGTGTGTGTGATTCTATCGTCCTTATAAAATTTCCCCAATTATCGCCGCCAACATTTCCTTCTCGCGTCCTGTTCGTTGTATCTCGTGTGTTTCTAATCGAATGTCACGGTTTAAAGGAAGAAAAAAAAATTTACAAGAAAATTACTGTCCGAGTATAAAGTGTATTGTGTTGTTCTCGGTGACGTCGTTCGGAACGACGTTAACGTTAAAATAACACCAAAAGTATACACGCTAGTGTTTTCGGATTTTGAATTTCTTCGTTCACCGCCTACTTACAGGCGTTTAAAAAACGAGAATTCTTTTCGAAACGTTATTGTTTATATACAGCGAGCGGCGGCGGCGGTATTACGTTACATTTTAAACGACCTATGCGCGAGCGTAATGTGCTTTTTTCTCCTTTTTTTTTTTTTTTATTCGTACGCCGTATATGAATTCCAATACGCATAGCGTGCGTACACATACTTACGATTTATATTTATAGGACAAGGCGGCGTTTTTGCCGCGATGAAAATATTGCACGCCGCGTTTATATTTATCGAATTTATTGCACCGGTGACGCGTGCGTGCCGCGTGTGGTGTGGCCGCGCGCTGGCAAAGGCGGCGGCAAGTTTATTAAAAAGATCCGATCTGTTTGTGTGGTGTGTCCGCTGCGGCCGACCGACCGGCTCGATGACCGCGGTTCGACGACGAAAACCGCATTACTATTATTATTGTTATTATCTCCATTTGGAGAAATATTTTATACTCTCTATAATGTGTACTAGTTTACTATATGTGTAGTTTACTATATGTAATATAATATCTGGCCGCCGACGCCGCCTTTGCCCGGTTTACCCGAGTAGAATATACAAAAATATGATATTTCACGTAACACAATCTATGATAGATAAAAATGCGGATCTATAATATAATATGGGTTTTACGATTAGGTTTTTTTGTGACGTTAACGGTTTATTAACATAAAAAAAAACACTTCAACGATCGAGGGAAATGTAAATTTAATTTAACGCTTTGGGCACACGTAAAACACATGCCTTGTGCCTGCCACATGCACATGCTTTGTAAAATCGGGCGTGTGAACAATTTTTTTTTAAATGCACGTGTTATGTAATGTGTCGGGTAACATAACGTGCGTAATTTGTCCATTTTTTTGTTTTACTTTTCTTCTTTGTTACGGTTGTCCTTTTTTGGGATCACCGTATCGTATAGAATAATAAACTCGTGTAGTTCAGTATCAGTCTATTTATTTTGTCGTACGTATGATTGCACACTGGCTATACAATTCCGACCGTGGATACTCCCACGGTTTACAATATGTGCGAATTATAGGAATTGGTATCACAGTATAGGTGTCCTTTAACGGCGTGACCTTAATGGCCGCGGGAAAGGAAGAGAGATCGGCGCCACAAGCGTCCGTTCACTTAAACGGCGAGTCGTTGGTGCGTGTAGGAAGGATTTCTGAGGACCACGATTGTCCGTTCACTTAAACGGCGTATCGATGGTACACAGACGGGTTATTAGCGCTGAAAAGGGCTGTTTTATGAATGGATGGCCGGTCTGGTCGTATGTCCGTTGATCGAGGTATCCGTGACTGCCGGTCGTGGTCGTCGGATATCCTTGGCCGCTGAGTGGGATGATTGCTCCGCAATAGACCGGTCCGCGTTTGGTTTCCCGGAACGGGCGTTGTCTGGTTCGTCGTCGAGATGGTGTCTTCAGTTACTTCGGGCAGACGTCAGTGGTCTGCTTGAAGTGTTGAAGATGGATTGATTTTGTGAGTGAAATGTCCCGGTATGCTCATTCTCTTATCAGTTTCGTCCTCATTGGTCGCACATATCATTGCGGAACTCAAGAACGACATATTCCGTATCCGTTCGCCGTATGACATGTGTCGTTTTACGTTGCCGAAATGGTTCTCTCTTGGACGTTTTATTTGTCGAGCGCCTTCATTCCGGTACCCGAGAATGTCATATTTATTATATATTTGTCGTTTGATAGGTGATATGTTATGGCCCTGAAAAGGGTCGTTTTAATTAATACGCAAGGTCTCCTGTACCCGTTACATCTTGCTTAATACCTGATGCAGTGGCGGCGCCAAAGGGGGTGGCCCAGCCGGCCATGGCCCCCGTTGACATTTCGATTCAACTCAAAAGTTCGAATTCGAATTTCTTATATACCTTGTTGTGATTTGCTAATTTTTTCTTCTTTAAATCATACGATTTCGAAATCAGTATACGTCAAATTAATTGATAATGTTACTGAAATTAAGCAAATGTATTGGTTACTATTTTATTCATAACACTTCAGTACTTCATCGGACTTATGTTGTGTGTTTAAATAAGTACCTGTAAGTAACCGGTTCCACTCTCCGAAACTCTTGGTTGAGTTCTCCAGAGAGCGACCACTGAGACTCGGTGGCGCAGCCAGAATTAAAGACCTTAATAGATATTAATTAAGTAAACAGTTTTCTTATTACAAAGTTATCGTATTTTATGTATGGATAACTCATGGTTTGGGGCTCGGGAGTTCATACCACGAGCTTTCTTGTGTGCTCATTCTCCCCTCAGTTATGACTATTGTGTGACAGCGTCTGTGTTTGCCCTAATATTACAGTATGTTGGCCTCACTTTGGTCCGCCCTAAAAAATAACCTGGCGCCGACCCGATGATTGACTTCGTCGAAGTCGGTAGTGTGAAACATACAAATTTAATACAACTCGATTGTTCTCTTCTGTTTTCTGGTTGGGAACAATTCTTTAACATTTTAAAATTTTATTTTATTTTTGATTCATGTTAAGTTTTTACATCCATATTTTTACTATTGCCGACCACCTATCTTCTTTCTGCTGGTCCACGGAACACCGATTGGACCTAACCGCTTGTCCATGAACATCTCGAATATAAATAAATATATCCGAGCTACAAAAATATTCAAATGAAAAAGTTCAAACACAATATGAGAACTCTCTCGACGTCTTTTTTTAAAAATACCTTTCTCGCAAACTACACCATACACGTATTTATTTCTTCACTCAACTACTTACAACTTCAACTACACACGCGCGTGGTGTACGAGAGAAATGTATATTTTATACATCAGTCGTCGTCTCAAGACTCGTCCGCTGCCGCAGGGCCGTTTTCATATCTCCTCCTCTAACCTCTGATTAGCTATCTACCGTCTTCGTCCACCACCACCGTGTGTGTGCACATCGCTAACGCGTCGCGTTGTATTCGTGTGGTACGACACGACGACGTCTCGGAGTCGCCGGCTGATGATTACGATCGGTACCTGGGGCGGCGTGCGAGTTTGTTTTACAACAAACGGAGAGATTTGACGAGGGCAACGGAACCTATTCCTTCTTACCACGTGGGATCGTCCGGTCCGCAATGCAAAACGTATGCAGAAAATGCAAAATATAAAAGCAGATGTAAGAAATTTTGCGCGACACTATACGGCTTCATTTCTCGGCGCAGTGTTACGCATCTCTAGCGACATTCCATCGGTTCGTCCGGTTAGGTTAATGTAACCTAAGACGTTTTCCGTCTATTACGTTAACGATTTGTGTGCAATTCCCGTGCATATTTTATTATTATCCTATACCCATACAATGCAGATGATAGGACACACGTTAAGACATGGAGATGAATTGCATAATTTAATAATTGAAGGAATGATAGAAGGGACAAGATCAAGAGGAAGACCGAGGACGAAATACATTGGTCAAGTAATGCAGGATGCAGGAGTCACTTCCTACGGGAGGAAGCACAAGTGTATGGCGAATGACAGAGCAAAATGGAGAAGGCATTTATTGTGAAAAATTTGTTAAAGACCAGTCTTCGGATTGATGAAAAAAACCCCCATACGCTGTACAATAATATTTTATTCGCGGTGGAGCAGTGGCGGTTTCAAAGGTGAGGCAATCGCTTTCCCTGACCTCTTTGTTTTTTAATAAATTTAAAAATTGTAATACTCTAATAAAAATATAGTTATAAATAAATATTATAATTTATTAAAATAACAATGAAATTCATTGTAACCTGGTGATGTATTGTATATTTCGTATGACAAAATGGAGCAACATCATATTTTAAACGCGTTTCATCCTGATGATGACATTTATGCATGATTTGTCCACATTTGTCGATACGTGGACCCCTGGTACGTGATTCTGTAATTTCAGGTATACACTTGTCGGAGGGTTGGGGGGTGTCTGCTCTTTCCCTCTTCCCTCGATGTTTGACCACAACCTCCGCCGGCTGTTGCCGTCGCCGGCGCGTCGTCATCATCCCCACGGGGACCGACGACGGACGAGATCATAAAACACCGGACGGCGCGCGCGTACATCGTCGACCGTCCGTCGTCGTTTATCCGTCCGACCATCTCTTTTTTTTCTCCTGTTCGTCGTCCGCCACCGTCTTGTCCTCCTCGAGCGCAAAACGTGCGTGCGCCACGGTAATACACGAGTATTAATTATCAATAAATAAAAATATTTTGCCCGAAACGTCGCCGGCCGCGTAAAAAGAACACGGCCCCCGACAGAACGCCCCGTGGTCGTCAAAAGACACTGCTGTGCCGGGCGCTTATACTCGTATAACGATAATAATAATAAAAAATTAACGATTATTACAGCGGCATGATCGTAAATATTGATGGTAAGTAGGTATTATTTATAATGTATATTAATACTTAGTTACCCGCTGTAGTAGTAGTTAGTATCATCTAGATCGGTGGCACCCACGGCCATACAACGCGCGCGCGCGGACGACGACGTCGCGTGTCTTATATTGTTTGTTTTCTCCCACACGCCGCTCGTCTCTCGATGATCGGATCCGCCGATACTGGTGCGTGTGTTGTTGTACCTCGTCGTTATTATTATTTTATTTACTTTTTTTAACATTTAATCTGCTGCGTAAGGTCTGTGTGCTGCGGCTGTAATAATTTCGTCTTACGCGCACACACCACTTACGGTCCGATACGATCGTCCCATGTGTGTCGCCGCCGCAGGACACGTTAATTGTTTTCAGTTCAGTTTTCGAGAGGGAAAACAACTATAAAGAAAAGTAGAAGAAAAACACGTGTAACCAGAGAGCCGGTAGAGCCGGCGGTGGGCAGCGGTCGTGTATTGTCTGTCGGCCGAGGACAAGAGATGGTAAAAAAAAAAAATCCACGCGAAGTCGATGATGATAACGCGGGGAGTAGGAAAACTGAAAAAAAAACGTGTTTATTTATGGTCACTCGTGTTGTGTGTTGAAACGTTTTACGCTAATAAAATGTCGATTCAATGGTATTGAAAAAAGAAAAAAAAGGTAACGTACCCCAAAGTACGAGTGTCGGTTGTAACGTACAATTATTTCAAACACGCGTGAATAATATTATTTATAAAAAATAACTGAAAAAATTACTTAAATATATATATATGTATTTTTTTTTACAATCGGTGAATTGCCGACATAACGAAACGCGTCGTTGTATAGTGTTATAGTGGTTTTTACCGATTATACATGTCAAATTTTGTGTTGTCTAAATAAATGAAAATAAAAAACATAATCGTACGGTTTTTTGGAAAACTTATTTATTTTTTGGAAAAAAATTCGATTTTTTCTCTCTAAAAAATGTTGTGTATCATTTATTTTTGTTAAATACAATAAGTGACCGGGAGAAAATTAACTGAATAACGATTGTTTTGTACTGCTAGCAGACATTTCATTCATAAATTGAAAGAATAATTGTTTTTTTTTTTTTTTAAAGTGCCATTATAGATTAACGTTCCGGTACACGGATTTATTGTTTCTCGAGCGTTACAATTTTGAAAATTGTTTGATTTTATACTGCGAGATAAAAACGAATTGATTAATACGTGCACTGCGAGATTGTAAAAATAAAATGCCACTGGTTCGCTGCTTGCTACGTTGTTTCTTTCTGTCTTCGAACTAGAATTTCCTGACGGCCGCGCATAGTCGGATGTTACGTAATTAATTTCAGAGCGGATTTTATTATATAGGGACTTGTCGGTATATTGTTAATAAATAGTGGTTTTCGTGCCTGATCTATAGAAGAAGAATACGTTTATAAAATATATTGTGCACAGCTTCTTAAGACTTTTTTTCCGCCGCGCACGCATAAATCATTGCGCGAGAAGACGCGTATAATTGGATGTGAAGTGTGCTGGGCCGTATTATACGACGTACTCGTAATATTTTTACGAACGACGATATATTTTTTTAAAACGTTTGAAGTTTTATTTAAATTAGACATAACGACGCGCTTGTAACAACCGCCGCTCCCTCGTCTGAGGATTAGGCCAGGAAATTCTCGTTCGAAGACTGAAAAAGAACAGCGTTACAGCGAACCAGTGGCGTTTTGTTTTTACTGTCTCGCAGTGCATGTCAATTCGTCTTGTTTTATATACAAAATAAAATCAAACAATGTATTGCAAGATTCGAGCGCAATAAATACGCGGACCCGGAATGTTTTCTATATAATAACGCTTTAAAAAAAAAATTTATTCTTTTAGTTAATGAATGAAATGTTAATAGTAGTAGTAGTACGTACTATGATTTCAAACGATATTTTAAAACAATCGTTATTCAGTTGACTTACTCCCGGACAGTTATTGTATTTATTGAAAATACACTAATTTTTTTTAGAAGAAAAACATCTAATTTTTTTCCAAAAATAAAAAAAAAGTTTTCCAAAAAACCGTACGTTTATGTTTTTTTTTTATTATTATATTATTACTAGCTGACCCGACAGACTTCGTCCTGTCAAAAAGATTTGTAATGTGGCAGTTTTTGTGCCTACGTATTTTAAAAATATTCTCCTGAACAGAACCGTCACCCTGGTGATAGGGCGTTGTGAATAAAAAATAATTAAATAAAACATATATAATGATTTAAAAGTAAGTAATCGCTTTATTGTTAATCATGTGAATCATAATTATTATTATTATCATTGTAGTGCTTTGTGGTATACGATGTTTTTTGTTTGATTACCTGGCGCATAGATAAACAAATCTGATGGTTTTCCAACACGGGAACAGGCAACATACAATTGACCATGTGAGAAACATGGGTTTCTAGATTAATACCACAAACACTTAATGATTGCCCTGGGACTTGTTTATAGTCATAGCAAAAGCAAGACGCACTGGAAACTGTAGTCGTTTAAACTCAAATGGCACATCAGTCTGAATCATTGGGATGCGCGGTATGAGAACATCTTCTCCTTTATACTTTCCTTTGAGTATAGTTGCTTCTATCACATTGTTTAGTAATTTTTATCGCTAACCGTGTACCGTTGCAAAGACGCGGTTGGTTGATATTTCGCAACATTATAACCACCGATCCAACCTTTAATTGAAGATTGTGAGGTGGCAATCCTGGCAAATCCAGCGAGTTTAAAATTCCGGTGGATAGTTGACTACATCATCTTGATTAGTAGCCGAATCAACTGATTTATATATCCTCAATTCGCCTGTAATTTGTTCTTGAATTTTGAAATTTAATTCATTTACATCTATGTTTTTGCAGCCAGTATAGCTCGTTCGCTCAACCAATCATGGTTTCTGTAATTTTGAGAAACATCTGGAAACACCTTCTGAATAAGTTCATCTTTTGATCGAGTTAACTGACAAAAACTTTGAGGAAAGTTAATGCAGCCAGTCAACATGTCTATAGGAAATTTGCCATTACCAATGTCAATGAGTTGTTTAGAGAATATGTTTCCAGATTGGTCATTTTGCAACTCGACACGCATATTCTTGCTTAAATGAAGTACTTTGACATGTTTCCACAAACTGGAGGACTTTAGACATGCATTGAGTTCATCAGCTGGCGTTGATCGTGGAATCACCGGCAATGTTTGACGAAAATCTCCTGCTAATAAAATCATTGCACCACCAAATCGGTTATTATTGCTCCGTAGATCTTTTAAGGTTCTGTCCAAAGCCTCCAAAGATTTTTATGTGCCATCGTGCATTCATCCCAAACAATCAATTTACATTGCTGCAAAACCTTTGCCATTGCAGAGTTCTTCGAAACGTTGCAGGTTGGAGTTTCATTGCTTTGCATATTTAATGGCAATTTTAGTGCTGAATGGGCTGTTCGACCACCTTCAAGCAAAGTTGCTGCGATTCCCGACGAAGCGAGTGCAAGTGCAATTTTATTTTGTGAGCGAATTGTTGCTAATATTAATGAAATCAAAAAGTTTTTCCTGTACCACCAGGTGCATCTAAGTAAATCCTCCAGTTTCATCATTTGTTACTTTCATAAGAGTTTCAAATACATACTTCTGTTGTTCATTTAACAGTGGAAGATTTGTTTGAATTAATTCTTTCAAAGCGTTGAGATCATACAGTCTTTCTCGATGCAACTCTTGGTTAAAAGCGTCATGCATTGGACGATTGGGCGCGGTCAGGCCTAATTGAATTAATAGTTTGTTTGACATTATCAAGCACATGTCCTCAATTGAAATCAATGCTTCATTGTAAATTTCTTCACTGATTTGTATATTTGGATTTCCCATTCTATTCTGTATTTGATACAAAATATCATCACAAATATAATCTTTGTACTTGATCCACAAATCAATTGGGTTTGATGGGAAGCATGTAGATATGATTATAGAAAACAATGTTCGTATTTGATGAGCGTGTGATGATATTACAGCATCATTGAGAGTTTGATCCCAATGAGCGTCATTTTCAAGCAATTGCAAACGTTGACAGGCTTCTCTGTAGGATCCACACAATTCACCATCAACAGTTCGTAACTGTTGGAATGATGTTGGGCCACGTACATTGACTAATAGCAGTCGTAAGTAAAAACATTCATCATTGCTTGGATGTACTGAATAAATCCGGCCAATCGCATCGGTGGAATATACATCTGTATATCCTGGAACTGGTTTTCCTTGTTTCCGTCGTATAAATCTCCTTGAGGATTGATTCCAGGTATAATATTTTGGCATTTCAGAATATAGCAATGTTTGTGCGAAATCATCGTTTTGGCATGTCTCAAAAAAACTGGTTAATGTAGTAGATGGTGGCTGAGCAGCTCTTTGTACTGCGTTCTGTGCTGTAAAATACACTCTTTGTCCATTTTCTAAATGCACAGCTAAGTGAACAACAGAAGGTGTCTCTCATGAATAGGAAAAGAAAATATTCGCCAAACTGCTTCATTACTACTGACATAGCGGCCCATTTGGTATTGGGTAACTTCATCATTGAATTCTCTGCACCAATTCCAATCACAGCCATATCACTCCCTTTGGTTACATATTTGCAAATGTATTTAATAGATTTCACTGAATGGCAAGATTCAACGTTGATGTGTGCTTTGAATGTCTTTGATAAAATGGGTGAATATGGAACAATCCAACGATTATCTATTTCAATATCTTGTTGATTTAATTTGACAATTGTTGATTTTCCATTGTCTGCTGTCGATCTGCGACGATACAATGGATAACCGTCATTACCAGTAATTGTTTCCGATATTAATGTCCGTGGATATCGTTTTGAACATTTACCATCCATCATACACGGTGAATATTGATTAAGAGTTCCACAGGGACCATGTATCATGTTTTGATAACTACCTCATGCAATCCAGGATCTACTTGTACATTAGGGATTTCAGCTGATATCACTGCATCAACTTCATTTGGCCTTATATTTTCAACCAACCAAATCAAAATGTGTGCATGTGGCAATCCTCGTTTCTGCCACTCCACAGAATACATCCAGCAGCGTGTCTCACCAAACACATTATGTTTTACGATGAAATCCATTAAAGATTTCAACTTTTGTCTAAAGACTCTGGCTGTAATATCATGACGATCAATGGGTGATTGCCCAGAGAATAACTCCTGCTTGATTTCTATCCATTGCGGATTGCATGTAAATGTGATGAACAAATCTGCTGTACCATAATGACGAACATACGACATGGCATCTTGAGCATATTCGTGCATATGCCGAGGGCTTCCGATGTATGTTGCTGGAAGAATAGTCATCCGACCGACATTCTGTGCATTTCCATCAGTATTAATCGCATCTCGAAGGTGAATATACTCTTCAGATCGGAGTTTGGTTTGATTCAACCTGATGAATGTCAATTTTAACATACATGTCAACAACATATTTGTGATATAATCGCCGACATTTCAATATGTGATTATCTTCATTTTCCCGAATCATTAGGCGGTATGAATAATAGTTCATTGAACTGACTTTTTTGTTGGTTTCAGAACCTGTAAATAGATTTTGTTTTAATAACATTCAAATATAAAATTAAAATACATAATATAATGACTGAGATATTATCGCCATAGCTAAACTAATATTTTAGTTACCTGTAATGGGATTTATCATTTTATTGAGAAATCGTAGCCATCTTCACCTTGCCAAAATATAATGGGATATTGCAGTGCATCATATGAGCGATGTGTTTCCTTTATACGTTGTAATTGATCATTCCGACGATGTAAAACAATATCACGGGATTCCAAGTTTTCTCCAACTACAACGATAGCAACTTCATCAATAGTTGGTGCATTAAAACGTCTTGTATGTTGACCTGCAGGTGTTTTATCAGCTCTGATTACAATTTTGTGATTATCGGATGGCATCAGATCCAGGGCAGTTTTAAACAATATAATCAATTGATTGTGTTGATGAAATAAAGTTTGTAATTGTTCTACAATAGACCTCTTTACTAAATTGTTATGTGCACAACGCAGATCAATTTCTTGTGGTGAATTGCCCATAAAATAAATTTGCAGGAATTTGTTGTCGCTATCTGACACTGGTAACAGTGAACTTGCTCTGTGATATATTTGCCCTTGTATCTGTTAATAAAAAAAAATATTATGGTGTGGTATAAATTAATGGATTGTCGGTGATCAAACTTAAATAATATTTGATCTTAAAAAGTATATATTTAGTTTTAACTAATATCTATCAAATATAAAATATAATAAAAGTGTCACTGAAACTGAAACACCATATAATATGATGACTAAGTGATATATTTCGTAATGATTAAGAAATTGAAGATTAGTGACACATCTTAACTTTGGTGACAGAAAATTTTGTTCGCTAAAATAATTATGAGTAACTGCTATAATACATACCTTGAAAGTTGGCATAAAATTTTCCCGAACTACATTTGTTGCCCCAAATGAAGTCATTTGAAAGCAATTGTTATATTGTTGGATATTTGTCAAAAGTGTATAGAATCATTTCCTATTCCTGAAACCAATGAGTACAATGGTTCTGGTGGTGGATCCAATGGTATCAATGTCACTTTACCATTTGCGCAACACAATCCATTGGCTTCGTTTTTGTATTTTAATGCCTTACAGTGTGAGCAAACCGAGTTCATAGAACCAATAACAACACATTGGTAGTTACTGTAGTCAATTGACACATCGTAACTGAAAGCAGCTCGATTCAAACTTGCGCGATTATTAGTTGAATGTCGCGCTCGCGCTTCACGCGTTTGTGATATCCGAATTCTTTCACGTTCATTTCCGTCGTCACGTTCTTGTGCAGTACGATTAGATCGGTAATTAGCTTGGTTTGTAGCATTTCTGGTTCTTCTACCTAAATTGCTTCGTCTTATAGGAGGCATATCAAATATAAATTATTTTTCACTAATCACGAACTAAACAAACACTAACTAACTAAACACTCTGCACAAAACACGATATACGAATTTGTTTCGTGTAACAGTTGACAAAAACAAACTCAGTAGATTAGGTAACAGACAACTTTTTTTTTTTAAATTTGATATGACTTGAAGTCAAATCCTTTTAAGCCGTACGAATTCGTACGAAGCCGTTACAAATCATTTGTATGGGAAAAAGAAAAGGGCTATTTTTAGGGTTTTTCCAGCAATAATTCTAATTTTTCTCGCCGTAAAAACCATCCTTGAACTTCAACGAATATTTGAAAAAAAGATTTGGCCAAATTGGTCCAGGCGTTGTTGAGTTATGCGCTTACCAACACATTTTGCGATTCATTTTTATATTATAGATATATATTATATAGTAAGTAATGTGGAACAAATGAACAAATAATAAAAATAATTTTGGAAAAAATTGGAAATCTTTAATCAAAAAAATTTCGGAACTTAAAAGACTTTTAAATGTAGTACAAAAAGACTGCATGTACGACTATTTGTCGTTATAATGTTACGTATATTATAGGTCGATATTGTTTTTTTTTTATTTTCAATGCAAAAATTTGTTTCTTTTTCATTTTTAATAAAAAAGTGTATTGTTTATTTTATTTATTGGATAAAAACAAGAAACTTAAAAGACAAAAAACTTTTTATATTAAAAATGAAAAAAAACTATTCAATTTTTTTGTATTAAGTATCTTTATATTTTTAATTTTATAATAATAATAATATTTATTTCTTTTGGAAAAGAAAACGGGCGGTAGCTCAATCGACTGGTACATTTTACAGTAATGTGGGACAAAAATAAATAAATTTTTGGAAAAACTGAAAAAAATTGTAAATCCAAAATCAAAAACATTGTGGAACTCAAAACACTTATAAATGTAGTACACAAAATACTGTACGTTCCTATCTACCTAGTCGACCCTATGGCTCACAATGTTAAAAAGTTTGCCGACCCCTGATTGGTACTAACGAGAAATAAATAAAAATAATAATTTAAAAGTGAAATCTGAAAAACCCATTTCCCCGACAATTCGACTTTATTATTTGTGTAGACCAGCGTTTCTCAACCGGTGGTACGCGGACCCCTAGGGGTCCGCGAGAAGATATTAGGGGGTTCGCGGAAAAAAAAGCGTAATGGCGGAAAAAGTGAAATTTGTTGTACTTGATATTTGTGTTATTGTGATTTGTGAAATATTGTAAATCGGTTTTTCATAATATATCATATAAGTGTATTTAGGTATATTAAGAGTATAATATTAAATATATTATTATAGGCGGCGGCACGTGTGCAATGGATTTTATCTAATTTCACGTGTCTATTGAAAATCGTTAACCATTTTTGTCTTATGTTCAGATAAAACCACCACTGTGAACGGTTTGTTTGATACTGACATCTATTCTAATAACTATAGTAAGTGGCTTTCTTTCAAAGTGTCTGTGTTACACACGTCGTATATAAATATTTAGTGGTTTCTGCATATTCGTAGTAACAATTTTTTTTCTAACATATTTTAACATTTTTGCAATTTTCGACCGTGGATCAATGGTTAAAAACTGGTACGGTCAATAAAAGGGTCCTTAAAGCAGTGGTGAGAGGTCAAGGGGTACGCGAATGAAAAAAAGGTCGAGAAACGCTGGTGTAGACTACTAAAACTGTAGTATTGCAAACATATAATGTCGATTCGATTTTTCCGCAAGAACCTTCAAAACCACTAATCGAGTACTCATATCCCAATAGTTTATGGTTCGGCGTAACGATCCATATTGAAAAAAACCTACTGTAAAGCGTTTGTGGGCACGGCGCCGAAAATAAAATAACAATCGTAAACGGATCGACTCCGCCGTTGTACTACGCGGCCTTCGTCAGCGAGTTCCAATTTTCTCGTTCAATCTGAGACCGGTGTAACACGGTCTCGTACGTGATCTGCACTGTTCACAGCCACGAGTTTCCTAGAGGGCAAAAAAGATTTGCTCGAAGAGTGCGAGCAAAAGTCTGTTCCCACGTCCAAAACGAGTCGCGCGTTCTGACCGGAACAACGAAATGAATGAGTAACGACGAATCGGCTTGTATCCGGATATCCGCCCCGCTAGTCCATTCGTTTCATTTCGGCACTACTAGCCGCTCGAGTAATTTACCACCGGACCGTGCCCGTACTGTCCGCGTACGGGCGAAAAGGTTTCTTCGTCGCTGTTTTTGGCTACGACAACACCTAACCACCGTTTGAAATTACCGAAGTAGAGCATATCATCGCGGAAGTTTTCACCATCTTCATCGTCATAGACATCTTCAAACTGTACACCACCTTTACCCGACGACTACGCCGGCAGCGCGAAAATCCGTCGGACCCCCAACCGGATTCGAATCTGGGACCGGTAGCGCCGCCGCGCGAAATCCGCGGCAAAATTCGCGATCCGAGTATTTTTTAAGACAGTAAAAAAACGCGTTCGGAAAAAATCATGCAAAAAACGAAAAACAACTTAACGGCGACGTTAACGTAACACGTGAATACCCGCGTACTCCATTTAATTTTTGTAACAAGAACCTCGTAGAAAACGTACGCGCACGGAACGATAACGCAATTAAACGCAATACGTACAACCAAGCTGGACTGATCCAACGTTCGTGTAAATAAACGTCTCGCGCGTCACGTGCTCCGAACCGTGATATAATAAACTAAAAAAATGTTTATTATATCATTGTCCGAACGACAACGGATAATACCATTGATCAGTGGCGCACACGTTATGGGTCAACGGGGTCGACATTCAAAAGGGCGGGTGGAGTGATGCTGGTGTTATGGAGCTAAACATTTAAATAATATATTTTTAATCGTAATTAATACTATATAGTGCATGCAAGGTTGTCATTGGGTGTCTATACTGGTTGTCTATTGTGTGGTGGCAAGGTGTGCAAAATATTGTTAGACCCATCAATGTGCGCCACTGCCATTGATTATAAATACTGTATAAGTGTTCTATAATCAACGGCAATACAAACGCGCGTCGTATTATCAGTATTCGCAGCTCGATAACGAAGAAGAAAGCACGGACTAAGATATAAAGTATTATATGCTATATTAATAAAAAAAAATAAAGAGGTATAAGATATTACGTCTTAGTCCGTGCAAGAAAGCGGTGTATTATAATAACAATAATAAATCGATTCGCGTTATTAAAATATAATAATATAATGCGTGCGGTGGGGGGCACACGCGTTTCGTATCGGAAATAGTTTTATTTATATATATAATAATAATTAATATTATTTATTTATAGTATAACTAATTTTATTATAAATTATATAAAAAAATTTTATTTATTAAATTTATATTTATACCACAGTAATATATCGTGTAAATAGGACGTTAGTCCGTATATTTAAAAAAAAAAATATTATATTTTATAAATAATATTATTATTTATTATATTATATCAGTGGCTCCGGGTCATATGAATTTAAGTGAACCGAAATCGAATTATTTACGCGCACCCGCCCGCCCAATCATTGTTAACCGAACTTTTATTTAATTATTATAACAAACTCGTTGATCGTTTAGTATAATGTGTAAAATAGAAACGAAAACGCACACGTACCAGTAATGAGACTCGCGCGTTCCTTTTATTATTTGTAACGATCGTTTCGGTCCGTGTATAGTTTCGGCGCCACTATAAAATACCTTTACAATAAATTTGTACGTTTTATACGCGTAATAATATTATCATCGATCATAATATTACTGTCGGCGCATAAACGCGACCACCAAAGATTTGTATGAAATTACTTGCGTTCGATGCGACGACGGCCCAGGACGGAAAAAAATAAATCGGCACTCGATGAAAAAAGGTGAAAAACGTCGAAGCGAAACGGAAAAACGACGCGTTCGACGCGTCCCGGCTAATAACGAGAACAGGCCATAGATGCGCACGCGGCAGATTTCCGTCAACGTGCCGGACCGACATCGGTGAATGGAAAGCGTTTAAAAATTAATATTATATTATTAGCGACACGGAGGTGTTCCGGTCGCTGGAATACGTTCACAGGAAAAAAAAATCACGCGCGTGTTCGACAAAGTCGTTGAACATTAAAAAAAAAAAAAAACGCGTCCCGCGATTAATAATAATTATTTCGTTTTTCCTCGAGATTAAATTCTGTTTTGTATCCGTCGGACACCTATATATTTTCGTTGATTAAATATTATTAAAATCGCGTAAAACACTATCAAAGGATTTCCATACACCGCCTGCACGGAAAAAACTGTATAGTTATAGGTACCATTTAAATAGTTACCTTAACCAAAATCGATGGTAGGTATAGGGACTACCATTTAACATGGTTAACACTACTAAACTCATTTTGTTGAAAATTCAACCTAAAAATATAGTTGGAATTTCCATCAACCAAAGATTATAGTTGTCCTAACCTAATTTTTTATTGTAATTATAACTTTTGTAGTCAATATGTAGTATTCCCAACTATATTATAAAGTAATAATAACAATTTTCATTGTTTATAGTAACCATAATTAAATTGTGTGTGTGTGTGTGTATAAATAGGTACAAATATAAAATATAACGAAAATATCTTTATTCATCTTTATTCAATTATTTATCATACATTTCACAAATACATATAATGTATAATACATAGGTACATATTTTATAACATATAATAATATAATATTAGTATTTAGTATTTACAATGTATATTGTAACAAAATTTTAAAAATTACATGAGATGTACGTATAACCATCGGACATTGTACTACAAATACATGGACTATGTTCTACAAAAAGATTATCAAATGAAATAAGAACTAGATCATCAGTTTTTTATTTTATATGCTTGTAAATGTTCATTAAACCCTAAAGTACTTATACACTGACCAACTAAAAATGGTATGTCACACTGGTGTTTGAAAAAAATAAATTTTATTATGATGAATGTGGGCAAATCTTTAACATCAATTATAATTATCATTCTCTGCTTAGTTGTGTAACGAATGCCCTTAATCTGAACCCAAGAAACAAAACTCATAGAATTTAAATTGACAGTTTGATTAATTATTTTATTTTGAATATTTTGAATATTAATTATAGGTATCTCTATAATTTTTCCAACGTTTGATGATTCTAAAGACGAAGATAATGTATCAGATTTTGATAATAGTCGATATGCAAGTCTTAATTGGTGTTTTATACTTAATGAATAACAAATATTTTTTCTACTGGTAATAGAATTTGCTGTTAACTTAGATTCCCTGTGCTTAGACTCATATCTCATAGACCATAAATGAGAAACAGGGCCAACTTTACTCATTATATATGGATAATGTAATAAATGATGATGCTTTGGTTTTAAGTTGGTCTGAAATAATTTTAAATATAATTCATGGTGTTCTGTAATTAACGTTTTTAATAATAATGTATGTTCTGGTTGTATCGATTTTAAATTTATTATTTGTATAATTTGTCTAAGTAATATATATAATTGCCAAAATTCTGAATTAATAGGTATAAGGTCACCAATTATAACACCTAAATGTCTGCTAAAACATAAAATTTCACTTGCTGACATTTTTAATTTTTTTAAATTTTTTATAACATCCATAGATATAAACTGTGGTTTATTTTGGACTTCTAAAGGACCATAATTAAAATATTGAATACGATTATTTAATACATCTAAAGAAAAGTATTTTAAATTAATGATATATTCATATAAAATACCTGACAAATCATAGGAACAAACCCCCTCCAATATATCATGCATTGTATCAACAGAATAATTTTCAACTGCATGAAAATTGTCGATTTGGTTCCATACACAAATTTCCTTAATGCCAGTAAGTGATACGTTATTTATGGCTATACCTTGTGTATAATTATTTTTATTTCTCAGCTTACTGTTATCTTGAATTATTGAATAATTGCATTCAGTTTTAGAGCATAAACAAAACCGACATGGGTAGTTTGCTATAAAGCTTTCACTAAAACCTAACATTGAATGTAAACCCAAGTTATCGCCAAGAATTAATGCTAAGGAAAAATAAATAGTATAATTTTGATTTTCTACATTTATATTTATTCCATTACTTTGTAAATAATTAATGTGTGTTCTTTTTTAAACCGCCACAATGCTCCTCCGGAAGACAGGAAATCGTCACGAGTCCCTTTTGTTTTCATCAACGTTATTATTATTCCCGGGCTACAAAAACAGACACATCCGAGACGCGCGCGTACGCATTATTACGCGTCGTCACTACTTTGCTGTGACACTCGATACCGGGTAATTTATGAACCTCCGGTCATTATTAAAGACGTCCCTCGGAGGGATCGTCCTCCCGGAGTTGGTTTGTATTTCGACTTGTAATTTGCTAAGGCCGTGTGCACGCTCGCCGTCTGCTGCGGCGAACGCAGAGAGTACGAGTGATTACATGTTATGAAAACGTGCAAAGAAATAGAAAAAAAATGTCTCTTTAAAAAAAGTAAACAAACACGTTTAATTGGAGTTCACGGTTTATTGAGGAATCGGTTTTCGACCGTTGAATCCGTACGCACGTCGTGGACCTAAGCACGTTTCACTGCTATTTTATTACCGTTTTGAAAATATTTTTTTAAAAAATCCGTTAAAACTCTTACCGACATTAATCGGGTCTTTTTTTCTTCTATCCGGTAAACGATTTTTCGGACAATTTCGACATTTAATAAGACAATCAAATATCCGCAAGATTACTCTTCAAAAATAGCCGACAAAATAATTTAGTTTAACGTTAAAATGTTTTCGCGACGTTATTTCAAAACATATATTTTCTATAAACGACGAAAATACCGCCCGAATATGTGATATATATATGTAAAAAAAAAGTGTTTATCTATATATGTGTATTTGGAATAAAACGGTTTATTTTTTCGTTTATATTAATCGATCGGTTTTGATGCCGGACGCATGTCCGAGCTTTTCCTTTTCATCATTTAATTTTTTTTCTTCTCAATTTTGTTAATACACAAATATTATATTATATCACATATATATATATATATATATATATATATATATATATATATTTATTCTTTACAACTTAAACAGTCGTTTTATATTGTTGTTATATTTTCCTTTTTCTCGATATAAAGCCATATATTCCGATCCAGTGGATCTCGGTATGTGGTCGGCGAACTTCTGCCAGTAATCAGAAAAGGTGGTCACTCAGCACCGGACCACGAGACGTTTTTGAGTCGTCGCATTCGCCTTACAACCTACCATTCGGGGGGAACGGCGAAATTATATGGTAAACGCGTTACGCGATTTTAACGACAACAATAATATACATTTTATTCTACCCGTAATATAAATATTTATATATTTTATACACGGGCCGTATATTTTTAAATCGAAATATTTCTTGTTAATGGGCTTAGTTTGAAAACATCTGGCGGGTCCAGGATATACTTTTCTTTAAAACCCGCCGATTGATCAGCAGCGTCGCTTTATCATCATTATCTTTGAGCACTTTAAAGCATCCGAAGAAAAAGGCACTCTCTGCGGTCGCACGGTGGTTCCGTCGCTAAGCCCTACAATGTTTTACATTGATTCACAAATTTTAAATCAAAACGGAAAGTATTCAATAATAATTCTATTCGTTATTTTTAATAATACCAACGTCCACGTAGGTTCGATGTAAATAATTACGAAATATCTGATGAATCCATTACTACTGTCGTGAAGACGCGGATCATCAACATTCAGGTACCGTGTACGGAATACAGTATTTTAAAACGTATTGCGCACCCGGGAAATGTTACCGTTAAAACCAGTGGCACATTAAATGAACCGAACGAGTAGATGTCAACATTCAAACGCTGAACGTGGGAAATGTTACTCGGGTGCTGTGGACCAAAGCGGTACGGGAATATTTGTTGCCTTGCTGACGTGTAAACGATGTCGTCTCACGGGGCAACACTTTTCTCTCTCTCGAATAATTTTAATATTATTTTTGGTTGATATTGTAAAATACTCGTTTTTATAACCAACGGCTGTGCAGGACGGCGCGTCGTATCATTGCGAATTATTCTCGAAACGTCTGCGCCGTGCTGCTGCCGTGTGTGATAAGGAGTCGTGTACGGTGGAAGAGAGGTGATCGGCGCAGATTTACTCGGTTCGTTAACTGCAGCGCTATCGACGTATAGTTTTATTATGTGTATTATTTCCGTATACATAATATTACACGTTTAACCAGCTCGTCGTCGCCGAACGGAAGAGTGAGAAGAAAAAGCGAAAAAAATACACGTCAAACACGACAAAATTGGCATTCGAAACGACGCGTGTTTAATCTCCGCGCGTCCAGGACACGTCGTCCTTTTTATTAACACACGCACTGGCCCTCAAGGTATCTGCTGGCTGTTTTAGCAGCGCAGAAAAGTGAGTGTGTGGAGACGCGGTTTATATGTGTGGTAATTATACGACGACGGGACGAGTAAATTATTTAAAATATTCTCTCGGGTATAAATAATAATATATAGACGCGACTGAGAAAACTTGTATACTAATAATAATATTCGGTGCGCGCGCGCGCGCGCGTCTCTTGTACAATCTCGAGTCGGCGATCTGCGAGACGGCGGTTGTCGCGCTCTTAATCCGGCGCTGCGAGCGTGTGTCGTCTTAATTATTATTCATTAAACGTGGCTGGTACTTTATATTGAAAATAAATTTGTTGCTTCGATGTGGTTAGCGCAAAAAAAGTACCCGGTGACTGTCCGCGAATCGAAATAAAAAAAAAAATTATCATAAATGAACGCTTTTCGCCGCTGCCCCCTCGGTGGATGAAGAGGAGGCCCACGCTCTTCCGGCGAAAACGTGGGTTTCGGCTGCGTGTCGTCGCCCGGCGCGCGCCGCGACAGATTTATTACGCGTTCTTCCTTGCCCCGGGCTTGGCAAATTATTATAATTGAATGGCGCAATTATCGAGAAGGTGTGATACAAGGCGGTTTTCGTTTACAAAAGACGAGGCAAACGCTTTAAATGTTTTTAAGAAAAACCGAGCGGATCGATGTACTCCTCCCCCCCTCGCTAAATCTTACTTGTTCGGCGGGATGGATACACTCCCGAAATTTTTGGACTACACTATGCGTTCATTGCACGTAGAAAAGGCACGCGCGATTTTTTTATTGGAGGCCGCAGAATTTTATTATATTATGCGCAGGTCGAACTTAAAGAAATAATAAAGAAATGTCGATAAAATACTACGTTTTAGTTAAACGCACGTGAATTTCTTTTGTGGTGCGCGCAGTAGTATTTTTTTTATTGAGTGCCGTTAAGAATATTAAAAAAACAGTGTGAAAATTATCGATCCAACGTGTCATAAAATCGCGTATTTAAATTAATAAAATTACGTGCTGTAACGTGGTCTAAATGGATTGAAAGCAGCGGGTATTCTGCACACCGCAATACGCATAGTGACGTTTTATGAAATTTGAAATTTTTCAAAACTCCGTCGCTTCTGTCTCGACCGCGCACTTCGGATGCGGACATTCATTATTTCCCAAAGATATCCAATTATTTAAATACGATTTAAAAAAAAATACGTATATCGCCTTCACACTATCACGCGTACCGAGTAAACCCGTTTGGGAAAATTTTTTACAAAAACTACTCCGCGACGAGATTATTAGACGATTAGAGAAAACCGACGGCACACGCGCGCTCCGTCAACGTCGAATAGCGAAAAGAAAACCGATCCGTATTCCGACAAGCAAATAAAACGCTAATCTTCTTAACACGAAAAACGCAAACTCCCGGTTTTTCTTCCACAGGTCCGCGATTCTTGTGTGAAACGGTACGTTCTGAAGAATAACAGACAAGACTTCGACTCGGTCAATGGCAGTTGTCCGAAAATGATAATAGATTTGAAATTGATAAAGGTTTGAACTCGACAAAGTACTGCCAACCATTGCTGACAAAATTACCTATAATAAAATAACCACAGATGTATAATGTAAAATATCTGTGAAAATAACTAGATCCTGATAAAAGTTATATATCATAATATAACTTTTATCATATAGCAAAATAGTACACATACAAAAGGAAAAAAAACATTGGTCTTTAAATTTTTGAAAATGTAATGTTGGTACTATTTCGATGCCGCCATTTTCGATTTCATATCTGTTATCATTTTCGGACAACTGCCCCCGACCCACTTCGACTGACGCGCACGAGTCAAAAGATATGAACCATTTCTGTCGTTCGATAATGTATAATTTTTATACGAGCGTAATACAATAGCTACAACGTCTTAAAACATTGCGTACTCGTCATTAATAATTATGTTAAATGTTCTTTACAAAAACAGCATATACTGATAAAACGATATCGATAACACGAAATATAAATCGTTAGTCGACACTAATACTCAAAAATAAAAATTATAGATTTAAAATATTTGTATTTCTATTTTTAAGTAAAATCTATTACCAAATCATTTGTGTCTTTTTACGTTCAATTGTATCCGAGAGTTTGACTAACAGACGATTGATTTTTCAGTGTCGGCGATATACTGAGTTACGTATCTGATGTCAATGCACTGTTCTTCGGACTGAAATAATAAAATTACATAAGAATTGTAAAAAAAAAAACAATATTTTCTAGTCTTAATTAAAATAGGAATTGTGGCGGCTTTATTATGTATCGACGTCGCTGGTCTCGTGGTGATGCAAATCGTTGGGTAGGGCCATAAAATAATTATTTTTACTCCGAGACGTTTACAATGTTATTAGGACAAAACGAAATGTATTTTTTTCTTCGTTGTAAAAAAAAAATACGAAATACATATGCCGTTTTGTTGTTGTTTCAGTGTTCGCAGCTTAATATTATACCGCGGACGTGTGTTTATCAAATTGTACACATTTTTAACGTCATAAACAAATGTTAATTTTCTTCTTGTCTGGAGGAAATGCGAGTTAACTGCTCGTTTTTTTTGGGGGGGACAAGGAGGATATGTACGACTCGGTCGAGCGCGCGCGCAACGTATGTGTTACAACATTACACATAAAAAAACAGACCGTTTTACGACCACCGGACGACGACGACGACGAGGCTTTAACCGCTCTACTTTCGCGCCAGCGATTATCGATTGACATAACTGCACAATTTTTTTTTTTTTCGTCGTTTCTCCGAGAAAACACGGGCTCGTAGTCCGTTTCCTTTAGCCAGACTGATGTGTCCTAGTGTAGAAAAAAACTTTATATTCCATTTATTTTTTATTTTTATAGATCGTTGTAGTCGCATGTAAAACGTCCGTTTTATATCTTGTTTAATAATCAACGCGATAATATTGTATATTTACCGTAGGGTTTTACACGGTGTACACACAGGTGGAACTACTCTGTGGCTGGTGACCAGTGTTAGGAACAGATAACAAAAAAATCATCTGGATAAAGATAAAGATAACAACACTAAATTTTATCTAAGATACAGATAAAAGATATACAAATTAAATTCATCTAACAAAAAGATAAAAGATAAAAATATTTTATCTAGATAAATAACAGATAATTATAGAAATTAAAATTAAAACAACTAAGTAATTAAAAAAAATATATATACCATCATGCAAGTTTATGGCTATATTATAATATGTTTATTTTTGGCTTCATTAATTATATCATGTTGTGTATCACCAAACATTAACTTTGACACATATTATATAAGGAACCAATAAGAGCCAAGGGAGTAACAAAGGTATAAATAAAAATGGGAGAAGTCACCCTGCTGTAAAGTAAAATTAATAATGTAAACTATTTATCAATATGTTCACCGACAACCGAACTCGTTCGACTAAAGAGTGAAGACTAAGACAATATTATGTAATTTAATTTCGTAGACCGTAGTTGCCACGACATCACGTTCATTGATTTGAAGAAATAATAAATGCCTATACCATTGATTAAATATACCTAGATAGCCCACGTTAATGCACGATATGGAAACACATAAATTTAATAGTGAAATCTAACAATAGATGGCGTATAGACCGTATAGTGTATATTAAATAATATTATTGGATACGCCAGACAAATCCTGGTGTTTAAACAAATGTGCAGGATGATTGTCCGTACGTGATTTTAGGCCGGTTAAAGGAGATGAATAAAAATAAGTGAAAATATGATAACAAAAGTGGACTGTATTAAATTACACAAAAAAAAATATGTTATAATAGTTAGGCTTATTCCTTAAATGTAATGGGAATGGGGGGGCCAAAAGTATATACAATAATAAATATACAAAAAGATTCAAACAAATTACATACGTAGTTTTACAATATGACGACGATGGCGAAAAACATGACGTGATGTGAGACAGCACCAGTGAAAACGTTTACGTATTAGTTTTATACATCGGCACAAAGGGCGGCGACAAAGGCGCGACACGATGCAAAACAGCGATTCATAAAACGAATTTTCATTAATATTGTACGTCGGCACAGAGGCGACGATGAAAAAAAGCGTGAAAAACGACGTAAAAACGACGGCGGACACACGCGAAACCGATATGCGACGACGGCGGACGCGTCAGTTCAGCAATCGCTGAAGAAAACGCCGATAATGGTTTAATTATAATGTATATTATATAATATTTATGTATTCGTGCGGCGCGTACCCAACATACTCCCCACGTTGGAAGACAAAGGCTTACAAGAAATACGTGAATGAAATATTTTTTACTCTTTATACAGCGCCGGATCACATGTGTATATGCATGCGTTACATTTCTTCACGTTGCTATGGAAGGTGATTACAGAATCACCTACATAAAAATGAATATAATAATAATAAAAAATAGAAAAATAAATAACTAAAATATAAAAAAAAAAAAAAACATGTTATACGATTAACAAAATACATGAATAATAATTCGAGAAACATTACAATTATCGTGTACAATGACATAATTTGTGAATAAATAAATCACACTTTAGCGTATATAACGGAGTTTATAACGACGAATAATAAGTGTAACAATAAAATATAAGAATAACTAAATAATAATAAAATAACAAAACAACAAAAAAATAAATAAATAACAGTGATCGTTTTATAAGGACATTCAAGGAGTTTTATCAATAGGAAGGACGGCTATTTTAACTACAGGCCTTTTTGTAATGCCGGTGGAAGTGCGTATTGTCACTACGCGTACAACTCCGTCATCTCCAGGATGAATTGCTTGTATTCGACCAAGTATCCAATGTGTTGGTGGTTGGTTAGGTACGTTAACTAGGACAAGAGCACCAACTTCAATATTTGGTTGAGATGTAAACCATTTTGTGCGGCGTTGTAAATTTACTACATATTCAGTCGACCAACGCTTCCAAAATGACTGGTACAATTGCCGAAGTAATTCCCATCGATTTAGCCTGTTTGTTGGAATGGTAGTTACGTCTTGTTCGGGTATATCTACCAATGGTTGTCCAATAAGAAAATCTCCTGGCGAAAGTGATCTGTAATCATTCGGGTCAGATGACTGCGGAACCAACGGTCTCGAGTTAAGCACAGCTTCAATACGTGCTGACAATGTAGACATTTCTTCGAATGTAAGAATTTGTGTTCCAATAACACGTTTCAGATGGTACTTCGCCGATTTGACCGCAGCTTCCCAAAGTCCACCGAAGTGCGGGGCGGCGGGTGGATTGAAGTGCCATGTGCACGCAACAGCACTCGTGTATGTATTTTGAGTAGTGGGGTCGGATAATAAATTACGCAGTTGTTGATTTGCACCTTTAAAATTGGTTCCACAATCCGTGTAGATATCTGAAGGTATACCACGACGAGCAACGAACCGATGTAACGCGGCCATAAACGCATTTGTAGATAAATCTGTAACCACTTCGAGATGTACTGCCTTTATTGTCATACAAACAAATACGGCTAAATACGATTTAGTGGCAGGCGAATTTTTTCGACGACTTTCTTTTACCATTAGAGGTCCCGCAAAATCAATACCTACGTGTAAAAATGGTCGTGATGGCGTAACGCGACTAATTGGCAAGTCCGCCATAATCGGTTGTGGTGCAGTTGCTCTATGTCGAGCACAAACTAGACATTTGAATATTACTGAACGAATAGCTGGACGACTGGATAATATCCAATATCGCCGCGATAACAGCGTCGCCGTAAGTTGAAGCCCAGCATGTAAATAGGTTAAATGGAAGTGTCGTATCAATAATGTAGTTAATGTGCTAGTTTTTGGTAACAAAATTGGGTGTTTTGTGTCCAGTGGTACTTTGGCATGTCGTAATCGTCCTCCCACCCGTATAATATTATCCTTGTCCAAAAAGGTGATAATTGTGCAAGAGAACGTGGTGATATTTTTCTAGTTGATGAATGAAGAACCGTAAAAGCGTGGCAAAATATTGACGTTGAGTAGTCTTGATAATGGGAATTATAGCATCTTGTAACTCACTGTACATCAAAGGTCCCACTGGGCATGGTAATTTACGAGCACGAAGTAGAAAACGTTTTATATGTACAGTGACGCGTTGTAAACGAATAAATGAGGAGAAACGATTAAACCATTCATTACCATCGTCCTGAACAATAGTGAGTGTCGTTAATGAATTCGATTTAAAATCAGGTAATTGCGATGGTAATAAAGGTTGGCAGTGTAACACTGGCCAATCACATTCCGGTGTTTTTAAAATGGTGGCCCGTACCAGTATAAATCATTATTCAGAGCTTGAGATGGAAAAAGACCTCTTGACACGCAGTCTGCCGGATTTAAAGTAGTTGGAATATAGTGCCATTGAGCTTTTGGTACTAACTCTTTAATTTTGGCCACTCTATTCGTCACAAATATTTTAAAACTGGATTGGGGTGACGTCAACCAAGATAAAACCACTTGAGAATCAGTCCAAGTATAGACTTCCGAAATCGTTAAGATGTGCTTGACTGTATTCATTAATCGGTGAATCGTTTGTGCGAGTAATAATGCACCACAGAGTTCCAGTCTAGGAATAGTTAAGGACATATCAACATTTTGTGATTTTAGGGGCGCTACCTTCGATTTAGATGTCGCAAAATGCACTGATGCGTTGCCATCAGTATCAACTATTCGAAAATATACAACCGCAGCGTAGCCTTTTTCGGATGCATCCGAAAAACCTATTAATTGAATAGTGTTAGAGTGTGGACGACAAATATAACGGTCGATTTTAATTTTAGAGACCAACGGTAATTCAGATGAAAATTGTAACCATGAATCGGCCAGTATTTCTGAAAGTGGGTCATCCCACTGGAGGTTTGCCTTCCACAGAGATTGCATAAAGCATTTAGCCCAAAAGATTATAGGACCCAAAGCTCCAATTGGATCGTACAACTTGGCTATGGTAGACAAAATTGATCGTTTTGTAGTGATGAGTGGTATCGACGTCGTGTGATAAGTTAACTGATCGCAAACTGGGTTCCAATGGAGTCCTAAGATCTTTATAGTTGTGTCATCCTTTGGATCGAACGATAGCTGCGTCAGTTGATCATGCACCGATATGTTTTGAAGCACTTCTATACAGTTTGATGACCATTTTTTTAATTCGAATCCCGCACGAAGTAGTAGTTGAATGACCTCTTTTTGTCTTTGTAAAATTGCTCGAACAGTATTATCGCCCGTTAATATGTCGTCCACATAAGTTTGAGTCGATAATATGTTTGATGCATGAGGATATAAGTGACCATCGTCTTGTTCAAGTTGATGTAATATTCGAATTGCTTGAAATGGCGATGATGTAACTCCATATGTAATAGTTTTTAGTTCGTAATCTCGGATTGGTTCGGATATATCCGGTCGCCAAACGATTTGTTGATACTGACAATCATCTTGATGTATATTAATTTGCCGGTACATTTTGCATATGTCTGCAGTAAACATATATTTGTGAAAACGACAGCAAATTAATAAATCAGAAATATCACTTTGTAATTTTGGACCAGTATAAAGTATATCGTTTAAAGACTTTCCTGAAGATGATAGTGCAGACGCATCGAATACCACACGTAATTTAAGATCGTTTTCACTTCGTTTAATAACCGCATGGTGTGGAATATAATATTTTCCAACGCGTGTAGCCAATTTCATATGTCCTAAAGTTTCATATTCGCGCATAAAGAACGGTATTTTCCGTACACAATGGGATCTTTTAAAGTTTTCGTTCAAGATTGAGAAATCTAGACATTGCCATATCCCGTGATGTACCGAGTAACATTGGATCTAATTTGAAAGGTAAAGATACAGAAAATCGACCCGTTTTATCACGAGTAGTCGTTCGGATAAAATGATCTTCACATTGTTGATCTGCCGTAAACAATTTATTACTTGGTACCGGTTCTTCAATTTCCCAAAAACGTTTTATTAGCGTATCCACCGACGGTTCTAAAGCTAGAAATAGTGAAACCGAAGTTGTTGGTGTGCTGGAAACAGCTTGACCTAATACTATCCATCCGAATAAAGTTTCATATGCAGAAGGAAGGCCCGAATTATGCAATACTTTACAAGAGTGTCCTAATATATGCGAATATCTGTCGGCACCCAACAAAAAATCAATATTTCCGGGAATATCAAAATGAGGGTCCGCTAAATTTAAATGACCATAAGCAGCACGAACATCGGGTTTCAATGCCACGTTTGGCATTTGTCCGGTTATCCGAGATAGGATTATGGGTCTGCAACATATCTCTGGACTAGAAGAATGGTATGGTGCTAAGGTACATGTAATTAAACCTTTTGTATTCGAAACTGGTGTTTGAGATAAACCAGTTACCGTAGTATTACATTGACGACGTTTAATTCCCAATCGCGCCACACATGCGTTAGTAATTACCGATATCTGTGAACCTGGGTCAATAAGAACGCGAATAATGGACCAGTTACCACAATAATCACGTATGCGCATAAGAGCTGTAGCAAGTATCACATTGGTGTTAGAACATGATGTCCCCACGAAAGACGTATCAACCACGGTATCTTTTATATGGGACGGCGACACAACTTCCGTCGTTGGGGCCGACGTGATATTGGATGTGCCAGATGAGCTTTTTGTTGCCGAATTGGGTGACCGCGTATCAAGATGTAGTAATGAATGATGTTTAGATGTGCAATGTCGACAAGTGTGTGTAGAATTGCATTCGGATGTTTTGTGTAATGTGCTCAAACAGTTCATACATAGTCGATTCGTTCTAGCAAATCTAAAACGTTGTTTTACATTTTGTTGTAAAAACTTTTGACATTGGAACAACGGATGATTTTTGTGACACATAACACAAGTTAACGAATTACTCGACGAAGAAGTAACGAATGATAAAGTAGATTTAACATGCTTTTTATGTCCATCATTGGGCTTAGATGACAAAATGTGTGTTGATGACGAATTTTGTAATACTTGACAACGTATTTGCACGAAATCTGCCAGCATATCAAACGTCGGAATTGCGGCATCGTGATATTCAAATTCGAATAACCGACGCGTAGTTGTATTAAGTACTTTTGACGCAATGTAAAATAACATAAAACTCGCAAGATCATCAACTTCAAGGGCCCGTATGGCTGCAATGTTTTCTTGAAATGTGTTTAGGAAATGTTTTAATTCATCAAGCGATTCAGATTTTTGTGGAGCAAAATGAAACAATTTATCAAGATGTGCGTTCAGAAGAACGCGTTTATTATCAAAACGTGTATTTAATGTATCCCACACAATCGAATAATTTTCTGAGGAAATCGGTAGAGATTTGACAATTGCAGCGGCAGAACCAGTCACAGAAGAAAGTAGATAATGATATTTTTGAATGGGTGCGAGTTGCGGATTGGAGTGAACTAATGACGCAAAGGTGTCATGAAATGTCCGCCATTGTAAAATATCGCCGTCGAAAGACGGTAATTTTATGTTAGGTAAGTTAATATTCGTGTTTACCGTAGATATAGCTATCGGAGATTCGTTTAGTTCCAATGATGAAAAAGACGCATGAATGAAATAATATTGCTCTAAAATCTTGTTTCCAATGTTGGCGTGTTTAACAGAAAATTCGGAATCGCGTTCAAGTGCAATCAATTGAGTTAGAATATCATCTTGTTCGATACGAAAATCTGTGATCAAAGATTCTAAATCTTTTTTACGTGCCTTAAGTATTGGAATAATAGTCAAATCGGTTTCAGCTTTGTTGACTAAATCTAATAAAATTGAAAATTGCGCCACGGTTTGATCACGTTTGACAATACTACGTTTGAGAGCTCGTTCAGCTCTTTCGGTATCGCCGACGCTTAATGGCATTGTGAATATTATAAATAATAATAATAATGACCTTGACCGATATTTCGCGTAAATATCAAAATAATATAATAGAATGCCGCGTTTATCAGTATTGAATGGTGTGCCACAATATACGTAAGGTTAATGAACGCGTAATAATTGATTGCAACGCGCAGATTACTTTGAACGGGTAAAGTCCGATAATTATTCGGTGATATATTTTCGTGTTATTTTCATCCAGAGACTATCGGTAATTAAGATTCGTGGTTTGCGGCAAGTCTGCCCTTTGTCTCGTCACACAACGCACGTAAACTATTGATAATCACGAACACCGATATAGCCGGTATAATTAAGATCGCAAAGGTAATCCGTATTATACAGGAGGAGTATAGTAACAATTTTTCACGTACATAAAACGAAAATAAAAATTTTTTTTTTTTTAAATAATTTTTACACTTAAACTTATAAAACAAACTACTCCTTACAAGGATAGATCCGGCCCGAAGGACCAAATGGATACGCCAGACAAATCCTGGTGTTTAAACAAATGTGCAGGATGATTGTCCGTACGTGATTTTAGGCCGGTTAAAGGAGATGAATAAAAATAAGTGAAAATATGATAACAAAAGTGGACTGTATTAAATTACACAAAAAAAAAAATATGTTATAATAGTTAGGCTTATTCCTTAAATGTAATGGGAATGGGGGGGCCAAAAGTATATACAATAATAAATATACAAAAAGATTCAAACAAATTACATACGTAGTTTTACAATATGACGACGATGGCGAAAAACATGACGTGATGTGAGACAGCACCAGTGAAAACGTTTACGTATTAGTTTTATACATCGGCACAAAAGGGCGGCGACAAAGGCGCGACACGATGCAAAACAGCGATTCATAAAACGAATTTTCATTAATATTGTACGTCGGCACAGAGGCGACGATGAAAAAAAGCGTGAAAAACGACGTAAAAACGACGGCGGACACACGCGAAACCGATATGCGACGACGGCGGACGCGTCAGTTCAGCAATCGCTGAAGAAAACGCCGATAATGGTTTAATTATAATGTATATTATATAATATTTATGTATTCGTGCGGCGCGTACCCAACAATTATTGAAAAATGAAATTATTGTGTCATTCGGCGGTTACATTCGGTAGTAAATATACGGGTTTGACTGTTTTGTACTTTGAACTACGTATGTTTCGACTAATCTAAAAATAATTGTAGTCGGGTTTTAACGAAAAATGTGCGCTGGCCCCCGCGACCCGTTGTTTACACCCACCGTTATGGCCAGATTCTGAACATAGAGTGGCGGGCTGTTTGTGCCACACTTTTTCAAAACGCGGGATTTTTGTTTCAAAGATTGATAATTAATTATAGCGACAAGAAAAATATTGAATATTATTTTAATATCTAATGTATCGCGGTAGATCTGTATTACAGATCCACCGAATTTTTACCAAAAAATTTATCTTGTAAATTTATCTAGATAAGTTAAATTTTTATCTAAAATAAATACTTAGATAACTTATATTTATTTATCTAGATAAGATAAAAGATAAAAAAATATTTATCTAGATAATTTATCTAGATAAATTTATCTAGATAAGTCCTAACACTGCTGGTGACGTGTCTTCTCGTTAACACACGGGCGCAGTGTACTGAACGTTTCCGCGCAGCGGCGGCGGGTACCGTACGACGGGGTGTCCGGCCGCTGCTGCTGTACAACGACTACGATTGGGCTCGTGTTTGCCGTTTTTTTTCTCCGTTCGTTTCTGTGTCAACACAACAGTCGCAGTGTATTTCGTAATTATTGATTGTTAGCAGCGAATGGACACGCGTTGTTGTGGACTTCTGACGAAATAAGTTTAGTGTTTCTGTATAGTCGTTTGATTTTCCGAATGATCCATTTTTATATCGTGCATTGTGTAATGGTGTTACGAATCCGGATTATTTCTGAAGGTCGAACTGGAGTTACAATTTTTTTTAACCCCTAACCGAACTTGAAAAAAAAAAGTTTTTTAAATATTCAAAACGACTAAAAACACTCGATAGATATTTATATGTAAATTAAATTAACAGTTATTATTTATTCGTATAATAAATATCTATGTGTATTTATATTTAATTATAATATTTCGGAAATAAGGTGCTATAATGTTTTAATTACGTTATGTGTGCGACGGTACCTTTTAAATTAATATTTGTGTTTAGTAAGAGAACTGTTCGAATGACGAACAGCGGTTCTTAACATCACTAATATTATAAGTGATAATTTACTGGTGAAAATATGCTATTAATAGTACCACTAAAGTGTACTGTAACGGATCTATTGGCATTTTAAATTGCCGATTAAATTTCAGCAAGTTGATTTCGGGCGATTGACTTTACGAATATTTTTGGGACGTGACAAGGCTAACGATCCTTGGCGAAACCCAATATGTTCATTAGGTGGTAACTAATTGTTAAATACAATTTTAACATAAAAGTTAAATCCTTAACAGGTGTTGGTGAAACAGGTTTTTTTGATATAAACGTCAGTAGATAAACAATCGCGTAATTGTTCGATTAATTGTGTTATTGTGTACGACGATTTAATGAGTAATAAAAATCAATCATTAACGTGAAATCATTAATGTGAAATTTGAAAGTTCAGTGATGTGCAAAAAAAAAAAAACGAATAATTCGGTCAAAATAAACAATGACAACAAAATGTCGTGTGAAATTACCAAGTCGCACACCACCAGACCCTCTCTACATTTTGTCACACAACTTTTTCGTAACATTTTGTCATATACAGATCCGAGAATAGACAAAGCTTTATTTCACGTGACAAACGTAATTTTTCGTATACGACATTTGCTTTCACGAGATTCAAGAATAGGCCCTCATGTTGGTTTTTTCACCGGTGGCGCGCGCTTTTTGAAAACGACTGAATGTTCGGTGGCGCTGCTGATTTTTTTTTTTGGTACAAAAAACGAGCCAGTCGGTTGTTTTTTTAATTTTCCGACAAAAGTGTCCGTAATTGTTGTTTTCGTTTTTTTATCAATGAAATCCGAGCGACGAAAAATTAACCGATACTTTTTGGTGTTGTACACCACCAGTGGGGCTCTAAAATTTGGGCCCGGGAGCGAAATTTTCAACGAACGCAGAGTCGTCGTGTGGTATATTTCGAGTGCAGATCGTACTTGTGCCTAATACTCGTAGAACGTTCTCATGTACGTTCAATTAGTTTTGTGAAATCACTGTTTGTAATTGTGGAAATTTGTCGTATGTCAATTTTTGCTCCATTGATTTTTTGCGCTTTTCTGCTCCACTCCGTTGGTTTTTTTTAACTCATTTATTTTATCGTACAACACAATTACATAATTAATTGCAGACAACAGTCTCTCTTAAAATCAATATTGAATTCTAGTGTGTTTTTGAATTATTGAAAAAAATTGAATAGTATAATTGTTTACAGTGTTGTTTTATTTCGGGCCCGGGTGTGACCGCACCCTCTGATCCCTCTTAGTTACGCCACTGGGGCCCTATTCTCGAACGATTGTAATAATTTTATCACGCTTGATATTTATGAATTATCACACGAATATCGAGAATATCGTTTTTTCGTATTCTGAAATTATTTTTTGATAATTTATTTTGCTAATGCAAACGTCAAATTATCCCAAGGTTTTCTACCGGTGATAATAATCGATTATCACACATTATTTTATCATACCGATATTTAGTGAAATTTGTAGAAAATTTACCAGTTTTCGAGTCGTATTCATCGGACATTAATTTCAATTTTAAGTGTTGTTTTTGTGAAATAGACGTGTAGTCTTTCCTTTTAGCTTTCATCTCCATTTTATAAATATTAATAAAGAACAATTTTATATTAATAGGTACTGTTGTAATATCTTAAAAATAATAGTTCCTTTTAAATTTCACGGTAAAATGTACTGATTAATACGTTGATAAGACCGGTAAACATTTGATAAATTATCAAATATCGATAAATGATCACATACGATATTTTAATATCGTTTTACATTCGAGAATTGGTACGTTTGATAAAAAATTATCGTGCGTGATACATAAATTAATTGATAATTATCGTATTCGATAAATTATCACGAAAATCCGAGAATCTGGTGTGCGCGTCAACTAACCTAACGAGAGAAAACGTGGAAAAAAAAAGAGAAAACGCCAGTGCTGCTGTTCGCGTTCAATGGAAATGGACGAGCAGATTGCGATTCATTTCGGTAGAAAATCAGTCATTGTTGTTTGTCCAGTTTACTTAAAATCGGATTAAATTTCGATCGATGAAGTCATCATTTATTTAATCATACGCCTAGATTAGTTATACTCTATATGTTGCTTTACTGATGATTTTAAAGTATATCTTATTTTATTGCGTATGAAAACACTTTGTAGTAAATTCTAAATTATCGCGATAAGCAAAAACCGTCGACATTGGTTTTTTTTTGATACATTTATTTTTGACAGAATTGAAAAACACGTGCGAAGTTAGAATAAATCTGAAAAATCTCGTTGTTATTATTGTTTTTTCTGCAATTTTTTTTTGTATTTTTACGATTTCTAACGATTTTTGCGTAATCGTGTTATTGTACGATCACGAGTAAAGGCGGAGTGTACGGTCTGGAAAATAGGAGTTTTCCAGATGGTCTGAATCATGTTATGGCCTGGTGTTATAACATTTTTTTCATTCCAACTAGTTTTTTTTATATAATAGTTTGTATCAATAGAGGTATCGTGTCGGGCGTTATATATTATTATAATCATTTAAAAACTTATGTTTATGATAGTGCTCAACGTGATACGCTAAATCAAAATAATTTAAGTGATACAACATAGAAATACTTGTATATTGATTACGTTGATTTATATACTATTAATGTGTAAAAGAGAATCCAATAAACTTAACGATTGTCAGCTATAAATAATTATAACACATGTTTAAATATATATATTTAATTATATATTGTAATTCTATAAATATTTTATACTTGTATAATATTTTTTTGAATATTGAAAATAAAAAAATATCAAATGAAAATTAATTGTTACATAAGATCAGTTACAAAATTACAAATGATATATTAGTTATTACGTATAAATATTCATAGAATTTTCTATTGTATTATATAGGTATTTGTGTACGATAAAATCACGACAATATATAAAATTATCAAAACAATATAATAAAATAAATTTGACTATTATAATATGACTCGTTTGGCTCAACAATATAAATTCAATAATATTACAAATTTAATGACAATTATATATAAAATTATTAAAGACAAAAAATAATAATAACAGCGAAGATATATATATATATTCAACTTATCTATTATCATACATTAATGTTTTAAACGCACGCAGCCGTTACTTCATATAAACACATACAACATGAACAATTACATATACATATAATATTATTATAAAAATATCTTTATATTTATATATTGGTGGTGAATATGTATATATTTATTATATTTTTACCACTCCTCTGGCATACCAAATGAGTATAATAACTTATTATAGTCATGCGCAAAATTTTGATAACGATTATGCAAATGATAATGGTGGGCCAAATCTAAATATTTTAACGGATATAACATTTCAGTACTTGTACCTGAATCAATCGGTTCTTGTGATATTTTACATGCTAAATCCAGATAACCAACCCGTTTTTCCTCTTCTTCACGGTGCATATTCATAACATCCTCCAGAAAATGCACATAAATTAGCCCCGCCCAAAATGATTCAGTATATTCAGTGCTAAATTATAAAGTTAAAAAAAAAAAATATATGTACTTGTAATTTATAATTTACCTATTTTTATCCGAAGTTTTAAACTGGTATTCCATATGGAATGCCCTCTATCCGTTTTTCCACCATGAAATCGTGTCGCGAAGTACTCGCGCATACATAACTCAACATTGGGCAACGTCTGACATGCCAATCTAAAAAACAAACAAAAATTATTTATTTATATACATACCAAAGTAAGTACAATCAATGTTTATTTACCTCTCAATCATAAAATTTAAATTTTGTTTTTTTATGAAGTATCTTCTTACACATTCAAGCCATTCAAACCGCTGCCTAGTTAAGTGGTATGCTGCGCAATGCTTCGCTAAAATACATTTTTCTTCATGTATATTTTTATTATGTATTAAAATTTCTTTCCCACAAATTTTACATTTATCTTTAACTTCGTTCGATGAAAATAGTGTACGTATATAATTTAGTAAAGAAGTCATTACAGAAATATAATATTTATATATTTATATATAAAACATATAAAAATGAAAGAAAATAGTGGAGTACTTCAATATCACAAATTAGACTAATACAGGTTATAATATCACGTTACACACGAAATATAAAATGATTGAAAACATTTGTGTGTTAATGGACGGTCTGTACATGCACATTCTTACTAATTAATTTTGGAGAAATGTGGAAGTAGCAAATATTTCAGCATCTATACAGGCGTGTTAATAGCTGGTGATTATCGACAAAGACAAACGTATTTAGTTTCGCACTATTCTCCTAGAGTCAAACACGTTTACTATTTAGAATGTATAATCTAATATATATATATATAAGTAATTATTGCATTTTGCATTTTTTTTTTTCATGTGTTATACTTTTTAAAGATGTCTGAGATTAACACAACAGAATTTAATAGTGTAGAATATTTTAATATTCTACAGAACATAAGACGAGATCCGGAAATTTTATACGATAACCAGCTGGATGAATATAACTGCCATAGGATTTCCTATGGTCCAGAACCCCCTGTTTTATCCTACTCTCATAAATATTTAATATGTATTATACACATTTTTTTTTTTATTTTTACTGCTATATTACTACATAAAAAAAAGTCGAGGGGCGGTTTGAACCCTTAAACTCCCCCCCCAGCTACACCAGTGATTATTATTATTGAAATAGTTTTTTTTTCTCTCCTCCTCGGTTCAGTAGTAGTGATTGTCGGCGTTTCTCCGAATAACCGCATTATTATGTATGATTGATGTGCGCTTTTAAATCGGCGCGTTTAAGTCTCCAAAACGAAGCTAGTTAGTATAGTTTATATGAAAACGGGGTCGTCCGGCGTCTTTGGCGTCTCCGCCGAGATCGTATATTGAATCTTTATTACAATAATGTTGGTCTGTTTATTATTATTTTTATTGTTATTATGTATATTATATACGAATGTATAACAAACGCGCACACACGCCACGAGACACATTCCACGGGCAAAGTATATTATGTGTACTGTAAATACAAGCGTTTGCGTGCGAATCGCTTTTTTTTTTTTTACCGGATCTCGGGAGTGACGCGACCTCACTCGAGCGAAATGCGAGTGGAATTTTAATGTGTTCGAGCGCGCCAAGAAAGTCCCTCTCCAATACACACACAATAATCGTCGACGTTCGTGGTGTGTGCGTGTGTGTTATTTCTTTTTTTTATTGCATTTTAATCGCGTCGTAATTGCATTTACATTGTAAATCTAGCGGATTTTTCCGACTTAATGTCGCTAGGATTTTTTTCCAGGGTGAAGATCGACGTATGTTTTTATTTTTTTATAGGTTGCCCTATAGTCGCTTCTTTCGTTCTTACATAGAAATACCTTTCACGATGTCGAAATAAACAATCCTGCGGTTATTTGTCGTGACTCGACTGCAAATAATATAGATATTGTTCTCTAATAATTATTCTTGTATTTTTAAAAACTATAAATATCTTAGTTTTAATTTCTTGTCCAATTCGACATTAGTGAAATTTGAAAATAATATTTCTTTCGAATTCAAACAAATTGTCAAGCGCGTGTATTTACATATAAACGATTAATAGAAAATATTTACAATTTCGAAGTTGTAAGATATCGCTTTGTGCGTTATATCGTTCCTACCCGCCGCGCGTACGGGTTTCGATAACGATTCGTTACGGACGGTGTGTCGCGGCGCATTCGTTCACGCGCTTTTTGCATGTGTACGCGTCGTAAAATGGCGGTTATTATTAAACGGTAATATTTATAGAAATTAAAACGTGTGCTTAGTAGTTATTTCATACTTTCATTGGCGAACGAAGACAAATTACATGTCAACATGCCGTACTTGGTTGGTGTTGGACAATTCGATCCGGATAACGGTAATTGGGAAGTTTATCAAGAACAATTGGACCAATTTCTAGAGGTAAATGAAATACAAAAAAACGGGCAGGAAAGCAGCTTTGATAAGTTGCATTGGGCAAGATGCGTACAAATTATCACGGAACTTGTGTACTCCGGAGTTGCCTAAAGACAAAACTTACGAGGAGCTATGTGAAGTGGTAAATAAAAATTCCAGTGAAGTAAGTAAATGTTAACATAAGTTCTTATTATAATGACTTGTGTGGAGTATCTTCAAGGCGTTGACGGACGAATCGAAGAAGCGCTTAAATGTATTCGCAACGTGGAACGGCCATCGTCTAGAGGGGATATATCTAGCCAGAACCTGGTGGCGAACTAGAAAATCCACTAGCCGTTGCCCGTAACGTACAAGCCCTATGACCGTACACACGTTGCGGTAGCTCGACACTGTTTCGACCCTGAGTTTTCAGACACCACTGAAGGTACGAACACCAGCGTTGAGCAACATTACCAGTGTCGCCACCAGTGCCCGACATCGCCAGACGGCGAAACGTTATTCGGCGTCCGAACACGGATGTGTACACCTGGATCGTCGTAAGCTTGCATATAGGCGAGGAACGGCAAATCCTCACCGTTCACCCTACAAGCATTCGTGTGGAAAATGTATATTGTCAACACATAAATGTGTATTATAAATCGTTGGTTTTCTAGATAATAATAGGCTTTCACGGATGCATTTATTTGAGACGGTTTTCGATTTTGAGTGTGCGTTAAAGGTGATCGCGACATGTGCGTGGAATAACTGGATGCCCAGGTGGCAGATGTCGTGGTTCTTTGACAGGCGTGTAAAGAAGTTTGACTACATGTATTTGTTGTAGTAAGAGACGAACGTGTATTTTCTACGAATGTATCAGGATCTTCAGGAAACACGACATATTTCTCGTTGCGTTTACAGTAGACAAAGTAACGGATATTTATTTGAATAATATTCGTATAAAGGTAATTTTCGTGTGATGGGCGGTGGTCCTGGACTACACTTTGAGCGAGGGGACCTATAGGATAGCATTCGTCTTATTCGAATCGTCGGTGCCGTTTTGAAAACGATTAACACACGCACACTATTTGCTCGCATAATATGCGCGTGTATATAAATAATAAAGTTTTTTTTTTTATTAAACTCTCGGAACGCTATACGAGACGTTGTCTCGCTGCAATTATATATTTATTCTTTATAAATATTCCGAACGGGAATTATTATTATTAACGTTCCATTTACGTGTGTGTTGTATATAATATATACGTGTAGTAATGCCTACGTGCGAGTAGGAGTAATGGATGAGGTGGTATAATATAGTATTTCATGTATTATAATATATATGGACTTATTTTATTATAATTCGTACGTATTATTATTGTACCCGCGCGCACGCGTTCGAGTCGAGAAGAAGAATCTTGTCTGTCGGCGTAACTTTTTGAGGCACGCGAAGAAGCCGCGGGGCAGCCGCGAAGCGCGGTCCTCGTGTAGTAAATTAGCTACCGCAAAGAGTATAAATATTATAATGTTGTAGCATTAGTGGGTATATAGCCGAGCTATAGGCGGACGGCGCGTGTAGATTTTCTTATTCTTTTCATATTACGTTTCGTGTACGAATCGTTTATCGAGAATATTCTACACATTATAATATTGTGTAATGGGCGTGCTACTGCCTGCCTGCCTGCTGGCTGCTGCTGGGATTGCTATTTTTTTTTGAAAAGCTAAACAATTACTTTACCTGTTGAATGAATAACCGGATTGAGGCCGGCGAAATAGGTTTTGGATTATCGTATCTAGGATTAGGACGTTTGTTTATTTTGATTTTGCGTGGTTTTTTTTTTAAGGTCGCCCTATAGCTTCCAATTCTCATGACGTAGAGAAATATGTTTCATGATGTTTATATTCAACTTATCGAAATGAGGCTCTTATAACGTCCACTTATTATTATTATGTCCTTGGAAGGGAAGGATTGTCCTCTTTCAATATAGTGCGTCACGACCTGTAGTTACAATACTAATAATAATATTTTAGCTATTTTTTTTTTTTTTTTTGATAATATATTTTTATCTGAAATCTGCGACCGTCTGATGAACTCCACCCAGCTGGTTGTTCCGGACGAATTCGGGCCCCTGTTTCTCATATTCTGTAGAATATTATAATCAGATGGGTATGTCAGTCCGTGTTGCCTCTAAGGCGATGTTACGCTAATGGGGTATAATAAGCCGTTATAATCCTTTACTAAAATTAGGTAAAAAAAAAAAATTTATATGATATAATATAATATTACTGGTATAATTAATAATAAAGAATAGTAATATAATTCGGGTAACAAAAACAAATCAATTGATCAAACAATAATTAAATTATAAACCATAAATATAATATATACGTATTAATATCAATTAAACAAATTTTAATATAATTATAAAATTACAAAATTTAAATAAATAATACACGAGTATAATGTAAAAGTAATTTCAATAACGTTACTCACTACATTAATAACAGTGCACACGTAGAATAAAGACAATAATCACTTACGTATAGACGGCGTACATGTATAAAATGACAAATTATTTCTATAAGACGTAAGATGTACCGCGTACGTAATCGCAATTCGACGACGCCCTTCGCACAAACGTTTTATAATAATACTACGCGAGTTTTTCGCGAAATCACAACGGCTTGTTAATAACAGTTTAACACAAAATATAAAATGCCTCAACGATTAAAACAAATAAAAAGTGTATTATATCGCGGGACACGACAACGACGACTTATTCGATACTGAATAATACGAGAAATTTCCTTATAATATGATAATGAACGAATACACAATAATATAAAAACGGAAACGGCTGTAATAATAATAACAATAATAATGAGAACATTAATGAAGATAGGAGCGAGGCGAGTGGACTATAATTATCGCGAATTATAATTAATTTTGCTTGAGCTTCAACAGTCCGATTGTCAAAAACTTTCTGCACACATTACTATACTGAAAAGAGTTTCCTACATTCACTTTTTTTTCGATTTTCAAATCGATTTTTGTAGGGAAAAGGCGGGGAAGAAGGCTGTTTCGAAATTAAAGTTTCAAATGATTATATATATATATAATATTTATATAAATATTAGAAAATAAATAGGGGTCGTAATTTTTGAATTGATTCTCCTCGACTGTCTTAAGCAAGGAGAATGAAATTTAAAAAAATATTTTCAAATACGCATAATAATAAAGAAAAAGCTTCTGCGTAAGGGCGTCGAGGTCATGTCGAGCTATCTTGATTGGTGCGAACGTATTTCGTGTTTGGGGAGCTGTTGTTGGCCGGACCTTGCGTTATACACTCTCCGAGGTCAACGTTTCGCGCTTCCTTTCGGCGCTGGAGTCGTTCAATGTTTTCGTTGGTGAAGCCACCGCTGTACTAACCTAACTATTTTTTCAATGGTTTTTTCCTAATTTGATTATATTCTTTCATAATGCGTGAGACATTATTTCTAATAGTTAATGAATTATTTATGGTTGTTGACTTGCAACGTTGGTGGTAACGTCTAAAAGTAATAAAAAAAAAATTATTAATATGGTATATGATTTTTTGATAAATTATTGAGTATGTTAATGAAATTTGATCAAGAATAAACCTTGTCTTCACAACATCCATGAAATATGAAAAATTGCGTGTGAAATTTATATTTATATAATTTATCTTGAATACACGTATTTTATTAAAACTTAGAACTGGATCATTCATGTTCAGCAATACTAATTAACATTAAAGAATTCTAAAGTTCTTTACGTAGAACATTTTACATTTCTAACATTTATAATGTAAAAAATTGTTTTTTTTTTATTGAAGTACATCCAAATAAATTTCGTATCGTACCGTCCTGTCGACCTGCGCTTGCATATAAGCAATTTAATATAATAATATTATATAATTTTTATATTTAATTTTTTTGTATTATACAAGATCCATGTATTCATTATATGTATAATACAATATATATTACGATATGTTTTCATATAATGTGGCACGTTATCATCCGCTTGCGACGTTTTTGGTGGTGGGCGGGAGACCACTACCGCGACCGCGATTCGTGATGGACGGGGGCCGTCGACGACAATGTCTCTCTGGCATCGTTATCATCCGTACTATTGTCGTCGTCATTATTATAATATGGTTTTATTTAAGACATAGATTCCTTCAAAGGCGCCGGCCGCGGGACAAATGCAAATGAGATCTCGTTAACCGCGTGTGTGTACGCAGTATATTGCATTACGTTACTTTGACGGAGTCAGCCGAACGTGATGACCCAGCGCGGGCGCGCGACATGGACTTCCGACGTGTCTCGGAAGTTCAGGCAAAGACAAAAACGAATCTCTACTATTAATCGTCATTGGGAAACTCGCGAATATATAATATATTATGTTTATCATAATCTATATAATAACATTTTGAAGGTTTTAAACGCATAATCATTTATTAATCAGAAACTGATGAATAGATCTAGTCGTTTTAATTATCATGTCCATTGGCAGTGTTTCTTTCAGACAATTTTCTCCGGGGGGCATTTGAAAAAATCGGAGGGGCTGGGTATTACATCAAGAAAAATAAATTTTTTGGTAATGATTACCTATGTCTGTTATTATAATTATTATTATAACCTTATAATAGGTATCTGGTGTATATAGGTTATTTTAACCTTATTTTTAATGCTATCATCCCAATTTTAACCCTGCAAAATTGATAAATTTGAAATATATTTCATGTGAAATTTATAGCATTAGCTATATAACACTTTTATGAAAATTTAATAATTTGAAAGAGAATATTTTTTTTCATAGTATAAAGCAGTGGTTAAAAACTAAAAAATCTTTCGGATAAAAAAATAGTATAAAAAGGTAGCGAGCCGCGGGGTATTGTGGATATCGCTTAAGTGGATTACTTGGATAATGAATTTAGAGTTTTGTCATTATTATAAATTTGAAAGCAATGGATAATTCATTGCATTCGATAAAACGATTCTGAGCGGAGAATCGGTTGAATATTATTTATTTAAAAATATTAAAAATTGTTTTCGTTAATATAGTAGTACAATGATACATATTTGGTAAAAATTTTAGGTTTCTATGACGACTAGTTTCAAAATTACGAAGAAATAACGATAATCGATTTCGACGAAATCTCGTTTTTTCCATTTTTATGTAATTTTTCAGTAGTTTTTAAGTTTTCTTTTTGGTCGCATATGAGAAAATCAAAAAATGACCTCTCTAAAGTACCGAGTAGATGCAATTTTCTGTCGAAAACAAACTGTAACTGTAGAAATCGGAGAACTCTTTATGGTAGAATTTTTGTGTACAGACATAACGACAAAATCGCATTTTTAAGTTTTATTTTGGGCGCATATGAGAAAACCGAAAATGACCTCTCTAAAGTACCAACTAGATGCAATTTGGGACCGAAAATAAACCAATACCGTAGAGATCGGAGCACTCTTTCTGGTAGAAATTTTGTTTACAGACATCATTGTAAAACCCAATACATTCCTCGCTTCGCTCAGAATCTAAAATTAATTATTTCATAAAAATGTTGTGTAATTAGTGCTTTGAAGTTTAAATTGTACAAGAAAAAAATTCAAGTTTACATAAAAAGAGCTACTTTTTAAAATAAAACAATTATTATAAAGTACTTAAATAGGAACATAAATTGTATTTTCTTTAGTTATATTATGTTTTAAATTACATAAATGCATACGAATCATTAGTTATACCGAATGTCTATTAATCACAGTGTAGTTAGCACTATTTACTACAATAAAAATAAAATAATATTTGATAAAAAAAGTGACTAAAAACTTATTTAAGATTTATTTTCAACGGAATTTTTAATTATATTGTTATTTGGATATAATTTGGGCGTTTCGGCGTACTTTACTCCGAAATTGTTAAAGGGACGCTTTTTAACCACCATCAGAGGTAAGGGACCGAGTCCCCTACGTCCCCCTTACTTTAGCCCCATTATATATATATATATATATATATATATATATAAAAAAAAAAAAAGAAGAAGAACTCGTAGAGAACAAAAAGGAGAAGGAAACCAAAAAAATATTAGAAGGAATCTTCACTAACAGGTAATACTGCCAATTTAACTACTGGTCTTTTAACAACGCCGTCGGTTGTACGAACTGTTGCTACACGGATCACGCCATCATTACCTGGATGTACCTGTTCAATTCGTCCCATTTTCCATTGAGTAGGTGCCTGATTGGGTGTTTGGACCAAAACTAAGTCACCTATTGTGACATTTGGTTGTTGGTTAACCCATTTTGAACGGCCTTGTAAGGTAGTGAGGTATTCGGTGGACCAGCGATTCCAAAACGATTGTGAAAACTGTCGAATTAATTCCCAACGTGTAAGTCGATTTTGGGGTGACGAGGTCAAATCTGGGAATGGTAACGAAACTAGAGATTGTCCAATTAGAAAATGACCCGGTGTCAAGGGTAATAAGTCGTTTGGATCTGATGATAGTGGCGTTAAAGGTCTCGAATTTAATATTGCCTCAATTTGTGAAAGAAGAGTAGACAATTCCTCAAATGTTAAAGTCTGTGTACCAATCACTCGTTTTAAATGGTACTTAGTTGATTTTACTACAGCTTCCCAAATTCCGCCAAAGTGTGGTGTTGCGGGCGGATTGAAGTGCCATTTACAAGGAAGATTGCTAACTAACTTGTCTTTATTGAACGAATTAAAAAATAAATTTCGTAATTGACGATCAGCTCCTTGGAAGTTTGTTCCGCAATCGGAGTATATATTTGAAGGAATGCCGCGACGAGACACAAAACGATTGAGAGCGGCTATGAAGGCTTCTGTAGATAAATCGGACACAATTTCTAAATGAATTGCTTTAACTGCCATGCATACAAAGACAGCGAAATACGTTTTGATAGTCGCGCATTTCTTCGCTTTCCTTCTTTAGTCATAATTGGTCCAGCAAAATCAACACCAATATGAGAAAATGGTCTAGAAGGGCGTACACGAAATGGTGGTAGGTGAGCCATTATAGGTTGTGGTGGTGTAGGTCGGTGGCGAGTGCAAACAATGCATTTAAATATAACATGACGAATGGCAGAACGACCACCTAAAATCCAATAATATTCCGCGATAAGTGACGAAATTAACTGTTGACCCGCATGTTTGAAATTAAAGTGAAAATGACGAATTAAAAGAGTAGTAAGTAACGATTTCTTCGGTAACAAAATTGGATATTTTTGGTCGAAACTTCTTTCTGAGTTACGCAATCTGCCACCTACGCGAATTATTCCATGATCATCAATGAATGGTACCAAACGAGCAATAGATCGAGATGATATTTTTATTTTAGATGAAAGAGCATCAATTACGTTTATAAAATATTGACGTTGAGTTATACGCACGACGATTTCCATTGTTTTTTTAAGTTCATCTGCAGTGATTGGTCCTGTGTTGACGACTGAATTTTTGGAACATAAATTAATATAACGACGAACATATGACAACACTCGTTGCATTCGAAGCAGTGAGGAAAATCTCGCAAGAAAAGTAACTTCATTATTAGAAGATGCAGTAAATAGCGAAACATTATTTGAAACGGTTTTAAACTCCGGAAGAGTTTCCATAGGTATATTAGTATACGAGTGCACACTGGATGGCCATGCGTCTTCAGGATATTGTAAAAATGGTGGTCCATTCCAATATAATGAATGAATTATCGTTTGCGAAGGAAGAAGTCCACGTGACACACAGTCAGCTGGATTCTGAGTTGACGGTATATAATGCCATAAACAATCCGGTAATAACATCGAAATTTTAGATAAACGATTCGAAACAAATATTTTAAAATTAACTGATGGTGATGTCAACCAAGAAAGTACCACTGTAGAATCAGTCCACGCATAAATATCACGAAGTTCTACAACATCTTTAATGGTTTGCTGTACGTAGTTTAGTGTTTGCGCCAATAACAAAGCACCACATAATTCCAACCTAGGAATCGTAAGTGTACTATCTAATTTTCCTAACTTAAGTGGCGCTACTTTCGATTTAGACGTTATAAAATAAACGGATATTTTATTGTCGGTCTGAATGGTACGAAGATAAACGACGGCGGAATATCCCTTTTCAGAAGCGTCCGAAAATCCAATAAGTTGAGCGAAATTAATGTTGTTAATCACAATATGACGTGGGACTTTTATCGTGGACACCAAATGTAATTCCGACGAAAATAGCTGCCACGTCGAAACTAAATGATCTGGCAAAGGACTATCCCACATTATACCAAGTTGCCATAATTTTGCATGAAACATTTTGCCCAAAATGTAATGGGTGCTAAGGCACCTATCGGATCATATAACTTAGCAATAGTTGATAAAACTGATCGTTTTGTATAGAAATTCGACATAGAGTTAGTGTGGTAACTAAAAGCATCTGCAATGGGATCCCAGTGAAGACCTAATATTTTTACCGATATATCGTCTTTCGGATCAAGCGATAATTGGTTAGTACGGTCTTCTAGGGTACCGATTTAAAACTTCTGAAGTATTACTTGCCCATTTTTTTAACAAAAACCCACCACGTGATAATATACGATTGAGGTGTTGCTGACGAAGCAATAAATCGTCGACTGAATTAGTACCAGTGATAATATCATCAACGTAAGTTTCGGTCGAAAGTATCTTGTTCGCATATGGAAAATTAACTCCTTCGTCCAATTCAAGTTGTTTTAAAACACGTATAGCTTGAAATGGCGACGAAGATACTCCATAGGTGACAGTACATAACTCAAATTCACACAATTGTTTTGAGGGAGAGTCTCGCCATAAAATATGTTGAAAAACACGATCTGAAGGTGATATTTCAATTTGCCGATACATCTTGCAAATATCAGCCGTAAACATGTATTTATAAAAACGACAACGAAGCAACAGATCGGTGATTTCTTGTTGTAATTTCGGGCCAACAAACAATAATTGATTTAATGACGAGTTTGATGATGTTTTTGCAGATGCATCAAATACTACACGTAATTTTAACTTTTCATCATCATACTTTACTACCGCGTGATGAGGTATAAAATATTTTCCCGTACATGACGCAAGTTTCATGTGTCCAAGTTCTTCATATTCGCGCATAAATACGCGATATTGCTCATAAACCTCAGGTTCGCGTAATAATCGTCGTTCTAAATTATAAAAACGTGAAAGGGCCATATTATATGAATCACCTAGACAAGATGGATCTGTATGAAATGGCAATGACACAATATAACGTCCACTTGAATCGCGCGTAGTTGTACGACAAAATAATTCTTCGCATTTATCATTATCAGTGAACGGAATTATCGGTGGTGCGGGTTCTTCGACTTCCCAAAAACGTTGTAAAAGTTTCTCGATAGATATATCAGTAGTCAATAATAATGATACGCGTGGTGAATAATTATGCGTCATTGCTTGACCGAATAGTAGCCATCCTAAAACCGTTTCATATGCGGAGGGAAGACCTGGTGTATGTATTATTCGCCCACCGTCCTTCAAAATGTTGGCATAAATATCGGCGCCAATCAAAAAATCGATTTGACCCGGTGTATCAAATTGTGGGTCCGCAAATTCCAAATGGGAATATGATAAACGAATTGCTGAGTTTAATCGTACGGCAGGCATGAGATTAACTATTTTTGATAGTATTATGGGGTCGCACGAAATTTCTGGGTGATCGGAATGTAATGGTGTTATTAGACAACTAGTCATTCCTTTTGTACCTGCGACCGGAGTTTGTGACAACCCAACGACTACATTTGTACAACGCCGACGTGGTAATCCTAATCGCATCAAACAAGCATTCGTAATGACAGAAATTTGAGATCCAGAATCTATCAACACACGAACTGGTACCCAATGACCACAATTATTACGTATGCGGACAACAGCTGTTCCTAACAGAATTGTATCACTGGAATACGTAATACCGGCAAATTTAACCCCATCATCCGTACTAGTAGAATTAGTTGAATTATCAAAATTCGATGATGTAGATACAATAGGAGTTTTATTTAAGGTCAATTTATTAGACGATTGTTTTCTAAATGTACTAAAGAATGGTGTTTAGATGAACAATAACGACATCTGGACGAAGAATTACAAGCGACAGTTTTGTGTTGAGAACTGAGGCAATTCATACAAAGGTGCCGAGACTGGGCAAATCTGAACCGTTGATTAACTGGTAATGCTTCAAATTTAGGACATTGAAATAATGAATGAATTTCTTTACATTGTGAGTAAATACATTTTTTCACGTCATTGGAAGAAATTACCAGCGATGATTTAGATTGACCAGATTTACGTGAAGTGCTCATCGTAATATTTGGATGTGTATGAGAAATATTTTGTAAAATATTACAACGAGTTTGAATAAATTTTAATAACAATTGTATGTCAGGTGTATCGTTAGCATGATTCTCAGTTTCAAATAACCGTTTTGTAATAGGAGATAAAACGCGCGAAGCAATATAAAATAATAGAAATCCGGCAAAATCCTCCACTTCTAATGCGTTTATTGCAGCAATATTTTCTTGAAACGTGTTCAAAAATGCCTTTAAACCCAGTAATGTTTCCGTGGTCATAGGAGTGAAACCAAAAATCAAATCTAAATGGTGAGTAAGTAATACGCGTTTATTGTCAAAGCGTTCGTGTAAGGCATTCCAAGCAACTGTATAATTTGTATCCGTGATCGGTATTGCTTTTACGACGGATGCTGCACTACCCGATACAACCGAAATCAAATAGTGAAACTTTTCCGAATTCGATAAAGTGTATTATTATGCACTAATGACGTGAATATATCACGGAAAGAACACCAATTTCCTAAATCACCGTTAAAGCTTGGTAACTTAATTTTAGGTAATTGTATATGTGACGTATTATTTATTGAACTTTCATTACCACTCGATTTATTTAAATCCATGTCTGTTGCAAAAGCCGTTATCGAATAAAATTGTTCTAAAATTCGTTTTTCAATGACAGAATGCACTTTAGAAAATTCATCTTCACGATTTAATAAAATTAATTGATCCAAAATAGAATCTTGTTCAACATGGAACCCCGATAATAAATTATGAATATCTCGATTACGTGCAGTGAAAACTGATACCAGAGTAGGGTCTTCTTCCAATTTAGGAATTAAGGAAGCTATGGCCTCAAATTCTTGAATAAAACCGTTGCGTTTTATAATACTACGTTTCAAAACACGTTCAGCTCGTTCTGTGTCACCCACACTCATTGCCATTTTCTTTTGATTTACTTTCAAATTAAACAATACGAATGTAAATGTAGAAATTTTAAGTCTGAGTAAATTATTTAATTTTAATATTATATATTTACGTTCGAAAAAGAAAAATTATTGAATAAACACGTGAATAAAATATAATTCATTTTCAACAATGAAGTACGAAAATATAGATTAAAAGCATCGTAACGAAAATTTAACTCGTAAGATAAAAGTATTATTTGAATGAGCGATAATTGTTATAGTTATAATAAAATGTAGGTCACTGGGACGATGTACGTAATTTTAATAATAATAATATTTACATTCATGCATTCGCGATATAGCGCAAAACAAAACAATAATACACGAAAATTGAAAATCTTAAATGGGCAATATCGAAAGCAGATAACAAGGTATAACGACGTAAACCGTAGATAAGTATTTCGTACGACGATAATAATTATAATAATACACGATTGCGGCGCAAATAACCTAATATACCCAACTTATTATTATGAAGTGCATTGACTCGTGGAACCATACAAATTTAGTTGGACATAAAACTAAAGGAAATAAAATTATTTTATATTACGCATTACTTAAAAAACATACCTATCACTAATTTTACGTTAACCCATCCGGCCCGAAGGACCAAATGTTACGGACCCGTCCACATTTAAATTAAAACATAAATTATATGGAAATGGGTACCGTACAAATTATTAAATATATGTTCGGTAGGGTTACAAAATACGTTTATTGAATCGACTGAAATTACGATATATATATATATATATTACGTATATTTACGTATTTGGTAACAATTTCAAGACTTTAGGACTATTATTTACTATAATTTAATAATTATTATTATATTTATATAATAATATTATACATATATCAATAGGAATTAGTACCTACTTACGAAAATAAAATACTGCCGTTTGCTTGAGTATCAAGAGCGAAATTAAACGTATTATCCATAGAGTAAGAATATTAGTATTATCACACTACAGAACGAATGAACGAATGCGCAATGCGGAATGAACGACGCAAAATATGTGAAATTTGGAACAGAAATAAACCCGGTTTCCGTGTTATTTTCATCACGAAAACACACGATAAATTGATTTTATTGTTTATAGTTAGGCCAGCGAAAAATGAGCCGCGACCGCAACGTTACTAGTGGTGGATTTTAGTGTAATCAGGGGTTCTCCGTTTGAAGCTATTGGCGCGCTATTCAAAAAGTCAGCTGACGTTTTTTTACGCGCGTCCTTACGATTTTTCATTCTTACCATAAATTCCGACGATAGTTCAAGTGACGATGACGATGACGATGATGATGACAATTAATATTGTATAAAACTTAAATATTTTTATTTATTATTTATTATTTTTTGTATAATAATATAACATTTATATTTTATATTTATTAATTTGTATAAATAAATTGCATGCACTATAATATTACGTATTTTATTTTTTCAAAAATACGTATTTAACAAAATATAAAAGAGAAATAATAATATTCGTATAACAACATGTTTGAAATTAATTTACGCGGCAAACAGTTGTGGAACCCCTAACGAAATTCGGCCACCCAGAGCGTTGGTATCGCGGCTCATTTTTCGCTGGCCGTACTATAGTACAAATTTAGTTCAAAACATGGTGTTCAATAATTTGTAACGATAAATTATCTATGGGGATTACTGCTTTCCATCGGGAAAAATAATTTTATAAACCGATTATTTTGTTGACTCTTATCAGCCGCTTGTAGTCAGGTACGAAATATCAAAATTAAATTTTTTTAATATTATTTTGATATTTCTTTACTATTTTTCAAACATGCCTGAAAGAAACACTGTCCATTGGAATGGACAAGGGGAACAAAATGGTTAAATAGGACCGTGGCGTAGAGAAGAACATGACAATTCTTTTGGTATAAAATAACACAACATTTTGTTAATTTTTTTAACCTTTGAAAATATTTAATGATAATGACAATATTTAAAAATACTCTTATACACTTGTTGTAAGCCGGGTTTTCTAAGTCCGGTTACAATTATATTTATGTGTGGTGTGTTGAGTTCAAAACACGGTTAAAGAATAAAAACAATAAAATAGATTGTATTTTAAAACAATATCGTATATATTTTGAAGTTTGGGCTACAGACACTGAGTGATCACGTCCTGCACCAAATCTCAACTGTCGTTTTTTTATACATATTGGATGGATATATATATATATATATATATATATAGCAGTGGGTGAAACCTAGGATTTACCCCGGTATTCGTACTTTTACCGTAACATGTATAAATATATATAAATAGTATAATATACACGCAGTGTTCACGATTTGCTCGCAACAGCAGTAAAAAAATAAAACGATTTTAAATCGCGGACAGACCGTTTGTGTTCCGTGCACACGGAGGGATATGTTACGTATAAGGGTCGACTCGTACGAATTTGAACTCGGCGACACGAGTCTACGCGAAATCGTGCGCTGCCACGTGTATTTACTCTACTAATTTACTGTATTTGTATTGAGAAAAAAAATGTTTTAACTCGCGTCGAGTATATAAAACCGTGTTTTTTTTATTTTGTGTGTGTGTGTGATAATCCGAGCAAAATATGAGCAAAGGCCGTGACCCGTTAGTGGTCAACAGGCACGCGCGCGTGTGACTTGAAACTCGTTTTTGTTCGGTTCGAAAAGAGAAAAAAAAAACCGGGACAACGCGCTAACCGTTCACGGCGGTTGTTATTGGAAAGGAATTACACGCGCGTGTCGACGAAAAAATGTCGAGATACGAGGGACGTCCAGAAAGTAAGGTTACAACACGTGTTAAAAATAGAAAAATGCATATATTTGAATGAAATTTACAATACATATGTCAAAACATGTCATTATTTCTCCACATAATCGCCGTTGAGGTCAATACATTTTTGAAGCCTGGGGACTAGCTTTTGTATACCTTCGTCGTATACCTTCCGCTCCACCTCCCGAAACCACTTTTTAACTGCTTCCTGGACCTCTTCGTCATTTTTAAACCGATGTCCACCCAAAAACTCCTTCAATTTATTAAAACTATGGTAATCGGATGGTGCCAGATCCGGAGAATAATAGGGTGGATGAGCCACAATATCCCATCCAAATGAAACAAGCAGGTCCTGAGTGAGCCGGGCGGTATGGGGTCTGGCGTTGTCATGAAAAAGTGACACACCACGAGTCAGCATTCCCCTCCTTTTGTCTTTGATTTTTTTTTTAATTTCTTCAATGTTTCACAGTATGATGCAGCATTGATAGTGGTCCCTTGGTGCATAAAATCAACCAACAAAATCCCTTTGCGGTCCCAAAAGACATTATCTTCCTCTCTGAAAACTGGACTTTGAATTTTTTGGTTGATGGTGAATGGGTATGGCGCCATTGTAGAGACTGCTTTTTGACTCAGGAGTATAGTGACACACCCACGTTTCGTCCCCAGTCACAATTGAGTCAAGAAAATTTTCACCTTCCGTTTCATAACGGTTAAGAAATTCGCGTGCAGCAAAAACGCGATTTTGACGATGTTCTTGAGTCAACATTTTTGGTACCCACCTTGCACACAACTTCCTATAACCAAGTCTTTCTGTTATGATTTCACCCAGAAGACTTCGTGAGATGTGTGGGAAACTTTCTTTAAGGGTGTCAAGAGTCATACGACGATCATTGCGAACATTTTGTTCAACCTGCTGCACAAGCTCTTCTGAAATGACAGACGGTCTCCCTCCTTTCTTCGTCGTGAGTATCAGTACGGCCTTCTTTAAATAACCTAACCCACTTGGCAACATGCTGACGTGTCATCACCTCGGATCCATAAGTTTCAACAAGCTGGCGATGGATACTGGACGCGGATTCGTTACGCAAATAAAGGAACCGGATGACTGAGCGAATCTCGCACCTGCGGTAGGTGGAGCAAACGGAGGACGAACTGGTTGACGCGATTGGCTGCTGTGACGACATTTCGTAACGGACTGAGCCACTTGATGATTTGTTTTGACCGTTAGAAAATTCCCTACACGTCAGTGGTGCCAATTTTGAAAATAAAAAATTCCCACGTCCTACACAGCCTTTGTAACCTTACTTTCTGGACGTCCCTCGTATTTTTAAATTTCAATATTACAATTTTTTTTTTAAATTACTTTAATTTTTCGGCGGCAATTTATTTCGTTTGGATGTATCGTATGCTTTTGGAATAAATCCTTTCAGAGTAGCTGCCTGATCGATTGTTATTGATCCCGCTTCTTTTTCTCGCTGGAGGGGGGGATGAATTAAATTAAAAACATAAATTCCAGAATACTACCCCTTTATGAACTCGGAATTTTCCGGCTCTTGTCTTTTTTAAAATGTACATCGATATAAATTTAAAAAAAAAAAATATTCAACCCACCTTCCTTAAAACTTTTTCACACTCGATTCCCTCCTTTCGGATTACTATACTAACATGCACGCATTTTACACACGTCTGCGGGTCATATTCCAAAATGTTCCATCTCTCATACTATCCGTTTTCGATAGTATTTGCCAGTTGAAATTATTCGCGAATAGTCCTGTTTTATGAGAAAATCGTCGTCGTTCTTGTTGTCGTACGTGTGGAGAACTTAAGCGTTTGTAAAACAGATCTCTTGTAGAGAATTCGAGGCCATTAGAAATTCATTACGCCGCTGGCTACGGTGGAAATGAGTAGTGGAAAGTTTCGAAAACGGCAATAGTGAAAGAGTAAAACGTTATATTACACTCGGATCATACACCATTCGTTTTCGATGGTTGTTGAGATGCTGCGTGTAGTCGATTGAGAAAAGCGCGTTATATAATATTTAGTGGCTGGGTAGTCATTGTTTAAACGCTCCCGGTTTCCATAAAAAATAATTTGACTTTTATTAATATTTAATTGAAATGCGAATTTTAGATTATGAAACCGAGCGTAAAACGACGATGCTACTCGCCATTAGTAGTTACATATTCATTATTCATATATGACGAAAACGACGACTATATTCTTCTCGGCGTATACAGTAAATAAAATACATGATTATTCCAACTGGCGAATAACCTCTCCCTTCGCCTCTCATCCAGACATCCATAGTCAGTGGCGTATTTACGGGGAGGGGTCCAGGGGTACTGGACCCCCAGAACCAAAAAAAATAAAGATTATCCAAAGGTATTTGTGAGGTATCGGTGGCGTTTTTTTTTTTAAAAACCGGAACCCACAATGGTCGACCCTTAAACGTGTATACACGGTCGCCAACCCGTGGCCGAGGCCCGAGAACCGGAGCACACGGGATTTTTAAATTAGAATAAAATAATAAACAAAAATGAAATAAAATAAAATAAAATGAAATATAATAATCAACGGGTGTATTCGCATGTAAACATATATATATATATATTATCACAAACAAGAATTAATTAATAATATTTTTAAAATTAAAGAAATAACGAAGATATAAGTTTTGCCGGCCAAGGCGTTTTAAGATTTGTACACGGGGTTTCATCCTATCTATACATATTACCCATGTGTGCGGATGCACACATATTCGGAACTCCACAGCATCACGGGTGGTAGATGTTCTGCTCACTCCATATTGTTTTTCGTAGAGTCTCGAAGAAAAAAGAAAGAAAAAAACTGTCCGGCGAGACCGACGACGTGTTTGGCTAAAATCGATTAGTGGAATGAAAACGTTTTTAAAATAAAATTGTATAACGACTCGCCTTGGCCAACAATATATATATATATACAATATAATAAGTGGCATATATACGATAACGTTTAATTAAATCGATTTATAAACAGAAATCCTATATTATAATACTCCCCATTATCATTACCACTATTATTATTATTATGATTATGAATACTCCGTTACGTCACATATTTTTTATTAAATACCTTATATCATCAATATATCCTGTTGGAATTTTCAAAAAAAATTTGGGCCCCCCGTCCAGAAAAAAGTTGAAAATACGCCACTGTCCATAGTGGTGGAATCGTTAAAAAAGACCATCCGCGCATGGTGCAACTCTCTAATTCGCTTAATTCGCCCGCGTGTATTTATTATTATCGTGTCACAAAGGCGACGTCTTGTTGAAGTAACCGCGTGTGTTTATCGTTCGCCGCTTCCTTTTGGTAAGATGTGCCGGCCCGTCTTCTATATCTTGCAATTTTTCGGTCGTCCTCCCCGTCGTTATTCTTCCTTTAAATGTATTATTAGGAAAATCGTCAACGTTAATGAGATGCCCAATGATAAATTTGATTTTCCTTCCTTTTCATTCATATTATTCAATATGGACTAATAATTATTGCTTACGCTATTACTTGTAGAACGCGTTCTCCACAATCGCGTTGCTTTTTTTTTTTTTTTTTGTCCTGCCGTCATCGTCCATGTCTCTCAACACGTCCGTACGAACTCTCCTCCACTCCGTAAAATAGTTTTTGGAATTTTTTTTACGAGTTCCAAGTCTATAGTGTGTGCCTATTACGCGACGTATTCTATGCGTTTAAATTGTAAAAACTACGCGGATGTGCACACAAGTAGTAGTAGTAGTAGTCTCACGTGTGTCGCGCAGCAATAGAATAATAACCGGCGGCATCGCTACGTACGCGTGATTTCAGAGGGCGACAGAGAGGAGTGCGACCGACGTGCGGAAATCGCGAGCGAAACCGACAAGAAATATATTACACGCGCGCGTTAGAAAAAAAATAATTTAAATAAATAATATAATATAATATAAAAGTACACGTGATATTATTTTAACCGGTTGGTGGAAAGATTACGATTTTGTGTTTTGTTTTTTCGTCTCGTAATATATGAGCGCGCGCGTATGTGTGTGCGTATACAATATTATTAAAACATTTTTTTTTTTTGGATTTCTATTCACGGTCGATGAATATTTACAGATAAAATCAAGTTTCGGGCTGAGAATTTATAATAATTTTGATACACACACACATTTATATATATATATATATAAAATATACAAATTTATTTAAAAGACGTATTTTCGACGACGTGCGCCGCTACCACGGTTGTGTATATACACGCGTGTGTATACGAGATTTCGTTTAATTTTCCCGTATTTTATTTCACCGATTATTATTTTCCGCTACCTTACAATATATTATTATACGCGTACGCACATATATTATGTATGATTTATACTTGAAAATTTATCAACAGTTTTTTTTACAAAAAAATCCTATTGTGTATACTATGTGTACGCATCGACGACAACCAACGATGACACTATCGTCATCATGCGTCCAACGTGGTCCGCGGTGAATCGTTTTTATTTATCTCGTGTACGCGATATATATATATATTGTTTAGCGACCGCTTTTTCAAATACAATATAAAGAAGAAAAAACGACTTAATAATAATCAAAACCGTCGTTCTGTTGTAATTGTACGATGAGATAGCGGAAACTGCCGACAAATTACGACTATACGTTCTCGCGAGACTTTGAGCCGCGACAACCTGTTCTCTGAACCCGAACACCAGCTCCCGAGATAAATTTGCGGAGCACGTAGCCGAGTCTCCGAGTCTCTAAAAAAAAAACACCACTTACACGCCTGAGCGATAATAGCCGTTCTTTTTTTTTTTTTTTACACGAGTGGTGAGTCTTAGTTTTTATATCGACTATTATATATATATATATACATTGTCGTGAGATGTCTTAACACCCTACGTAAATTGAAATGATTACTACCTTTTAAACCGATTTCAAAATGATATTATGCGAATTTTCGACTTTATAACTGGTCGCGCATATATATGTTCATCCTTATCTTTATTATTATTCGTCGCCTGAATTGTGGTTAGTAAAATAACGATTTTCAATACGTATTTTAAAGGCTTTACTCGAATTATGGAGTACAATAATATCTTTCAATTGGGTAGAAATATTAAATCTCGCGAAAAGCGACTATTTCAAATATGAAATTCCATAGGCCACCCCAGTCGAACATTTTTTTGTTTTAAAATAAACGTGATTTGAGTTGGATTTAAAAAAAAAATAGATAACCATCAAAAACCCGCATTCGAATATAACAATTTTTTCTTTTCATCGCGGATATATTCATTTAGGATATTGCGGGACTGATATGTTTCATGTCGAAAAAACATTATTTTTTACTGTATTTGAAATTATAATTTTTTTTTTCTGTTTTGTTCTCGACATCGTACTACTCCTTATGTCGCCGCACTGCGATGCTGCCGTGTCGATGGCAATTAATCCGTATATTATGTGCAGCAGTTACTGTGTATAGTGTATATATTATACACGTAGTATTCAAATAAATTCTATAGAATTAGAGATACCGATGGACGATAGCGTTGAAAATTTATATATCAATTAGCGACCGGGCTCGCGACTTATTCATACGGTCGGGAAGGGGTTTTTTCACCTAAATAATACCTTTGCGCACGCGAACTAATTCAATATATATATATGTTGTAACGAAGTCGTCGCGGCGACCGACCGTATTATTTATATATACATTTATTTTATTTTAATATATATTCGGTCGTCGTGGCATTGTTTACAATGTTGTGTTCGCACACTGAATAGTTATTCGTGAAATCGGCCGACAATCGAAATGAAAAAAAAAACGCGCGCACATGCGTCGTTTTCTGTAGATTTATGTATACTACTCGGTATTATAGTACACCATATAAAAAAGATATTATACTTTGATAATTTATATATACTATATATATTATATTATAAGACTAGTCCAACCGTGTCGCGTGAAACGTGCGACGCGGGAATTCGCGTCTACGATAATAATTGAGTACCACCGGGAGCTCGGTTTGCTTTCAAATGGAAAAAAATGAATTCCTTCATGAGCATACAAAATAGATTTCAACTCGAATGTTTAGATTCGCACTTGTTTACTTTGCCGTTGCCTTGAATTTCCAACGCGGCTTGACGATTATAAGACGTGTAATTGTTTGCGATTTGCCTTGTGTGGTCGGCCGAGGGTTTTTTTAGAACTCTCTGTATGATGTATGCATTTTTTTCTTTGACGATTATAGGGTCTAGGTATGTTTGTGGGAATTTCGAGTCGACGATGGCGGTGATTGTATGTCCGTCAGCTTTTCTGGGTGACGTTTAGCTTCGTCTCGAAACGAAGTCACGCAAGTGGAGAATTATCTTTTGCCAGCAGTTCTGACTTATGGTAATAGGTATCGACCAGCGAGTGCGTTATTTCCGTTTTTTTTTATTAGAAGATACTGCAGAGCTATCCGGGTGCCTCTGAATGATGGATTTTATGCGTACGTCTGCAAAGTTGTAGATGTGTCATAGATGATGTATAGTTTGTCGTTGCGTTTTGACGATCGATGGCCGAAAATTATTATCACCTATGATCTGTTGAGCCCGTCTCTTGTAGTTTGTTCACTTGAAGTTTTTGTTGTTCGCGTAAAACGTGCAAGTATTATGATGATTGGGAGTCGATTCACACTGACCATTTGTTTTTATTCGTGTCAACTGTCGTTGGGATGGTTTTTCTTTTTATTATTGACCGAGATATGGCCGTTGTATAACAAATGTCGTTATACGTCAAGTAGAGCATAACATAATATCGTATTAGTTGTAATGTACACGCAGGGGCGGGCGGACCGGGCAGCTCCCCGGGAGATTTTGCCTGAAGTAGCCCGATAATTTGGTGGTAATACGACGACGGCTTACAACAATATTGTTGAACTTTTCATATTTCAAAATACGTCATTTTTATATTAACTAACCTCTTGATGCACGCACTTTTTTTTTCACCCAATCTGTTTTTTTTTATAAAATAAATGTGTGTTTCAATATGAAAAGAAAATTAAGAAAAAAAATATGTGAAATTGATAAAAATAACTTGTGGCATCATATATGTGCCACCATGCGCGTAAGGTTCGTTTTTATACAGATAAAATAATTTTCAAACGTGTCAAATCTTGTAGTATTTATTATAATATTATAATCGCCTAATAAATAATTCGGTGTGTTTACAAAATAAAAATATTCTCAAGTCCTCCCACTGGTAGTATCGATTGAAAAAGTGAACTATAATTATCACAATTCTACGCGGAAATCATTTAAACGATCTGTTTTGTATAATGTCACGGATTTTTCGGTCTTAAAACACAATATTATATTAGTAGTACTACTACTCGTGAAAGTTTTAATAATAAATCCTTCGTAGACCGTGTGGTGGTGGTCGTATTGGAGTCAATTATTTAAAATGCTTTTTTTTTGCTCTGTTGTCTGTAAAAACTACAATGTTTCCGTAGACGGTTGTCTTTTATATCCAAGGCTTGTTGTATAGCACAACGATATGAGTAATATAATTAATGTAGGAAATGAAAACACTCGTTTTAGAAACGGTTTTTGTGGAAACACGTACAATTTATTTGATACCAAAAAAAAATACAGAAATTTGTTAATAAATACGAGATTCAAAGCGATATCCGCGATTTAACAAAACTATTAGACCGAATCGCTACCACAGAAAAAAAAAAAAAATGGGAAAACGATAGAAATCGTTCTATCATCCCCCTCTGACTCGACCCTGTTCCTGCGTTCCACTGGTGTGAACTCGGGCAGAGAGCGCGGCGGCGGCGGAATCGAGTTTAAAATACGAAAAATAGTTTAATTAACGGCGGCGGCGGCGGCCGTCAATCGCGGCGATTAATGTGACGGGGCACGCGTAATGACCCATTACGTCGTGTAGGTACGCGAGGTAATTAAACGGCGTAATAATCGTTCATTAGTGGACCGCGGAGTCTGTTGCCGCGAGTGTGTATAAAGACGCGCGCGCGAACAGAAAAGAGAGAACGTATTCTTTTTTTTTTTTTAAATAATTCTTTTTTTTTTTTTCTTCTAACCTACATAATTTATATATTCTTTTTGTTTTATAAACGCCGCCGCCCCGTAGACTCCAATGACAGCGCGTCGCGCGCGCGCGCGCGCCTAATGAAACGTTCTCGGTATTATTATTATTATTATTATTCATCGGTCGGCGGACCCGGAGGGCATAGATTTCACACCCAATACACACGCCGGCTGCCGCCGTATATAATAATATATTGTTTTGTTGCCGGTTCGATCGCGCGCCGTTACATATCGTAAGTAATATACGTCTGTGGTTCGGTAGAAATGTTGTAATATTATATTACCGAACGGCCCCGTTTCGACGATCAATCATTTGGCGATTGTGACGGGAGGAGGAGAAGAGAGTATATTTCCTCCTGTTCTCCGACAGAAATCGATCCAGTTTTTTTTTAATTTTCACGCAGGGGTTTTCTTGGGTCTACCGATATGATGAAGAAGCGCGCGTGTAAAGTCGTCGGCGGCGGCGTGCTGCCGGGGTACAAAAATAGAGTACGATTTCTCTCATAACAGTAGTAGGTGGTGTGGCTGATGACGGTGTTTTTTTTTTATTTTTTCGACGTGGACGAAGCCTACGAATTATGCACGGCGATTTGTTCTAAATATTTTGCCGGTGGTGTGCACGTGTACTTTTTTTTTGATACTCTTTACGCCGGGCGTTTTCACGCGACTACTCGAAATCCATTCGTCTGCTTTATTTTTAATGGATACTGATTATTGTGTAGATCATCAAACCTTTAGGATTGTTCGTTGTATTATTGCTGCGGCCACGGGTTCAAATATCGATTTGGGGGTATATAAACAGTGCAGACCGTTGACTCGATCGCGATTATTATTATATAATAAGAGTATTGCAGTGAAATAATTACGAATGTCATACGGGACTGGTTATAAGAGCTCTTCAATAACAGCTTCTCGAAATTTCGCTATTTTCATTTTTTTTTGGCGAGTTACACCGATAAACAAGGAAAGTGCGTTTAGCATAGATGTTTTACATATCATGTCTATAATTAGTTTTCTGTACCACTTGAAGGATTTTGCTATTTCATTCCGAACCATTTTAATTGTAACAATCAAATAATACGAGCACAACATTCACGTTAATATTATCGACACTGACGACTAACGTGTCATTTAACACGAGAGTAGGTACATCGATCATTTGTTGTAAATAACTCCGTGTAATAAAATCAACGAACGAATTGAAATAATAAACAATTTTTCGGTTTTATTCGTTTTACCCGAACACCGTTTTGAATATCCAGAGATATCCAAACCTAACCGATAAAACTATATTTTTTATCGAATTAGACACAATCGATAATGTTTCACGCGAACGAATAAATGAAAAGTCCCCCGGAGTGTAAATTTTTTGACAATTAAGAACATATAAGTGGACTCTCCAATAAAGAGTCCACTAGGGTTCATTTTTAGTGAAGACACAATTTTTTCCTTCAGGACACGTTCGGAGAGGTACACCTGTGAACATAATTATTATCGCTTCTTTTCGGAGCATATTTTTTTTTACCGTCGCGAAAACCATACCGGACGCGGCGGCGGCTCGCCTCCACAGAGTTACACACACCACTTACTAATATAACAAAAACATTATTTCGTTGCGCGCGTACAAAATAATATATAAACGGCGCGTGATAACCATCTGAATAATAATAACGTTTCACAAAACTGCTCGTATGTAGACGGCGGCGGTTAGGAGAGGCCCCCAGAGGTCCCTAAGACTTTTTAAAGTTTTTTTATTACTTCACGAACGTATTTATGATATCGTGCCTGCCTCTAGTATATTAAATTTATTATACGCTGGTTGTAATTTTTTTTTTCATACGTCTCGTCTCGAGTGGATTTACGAGGCGATTTATATGGGTTTGTTATGTTTTATTTTATTTTTTGTCTTACCTGTTAATTTGACATTAATATAATAACGACCGGAGGAGACCGGCTCGGCGGAAACGTTTTATTTTTTTTTATTTTTCAGACTTCTAGAACGCGGTGGCGCGCGCGCGCGCAAACGCCAAAAAGGAGATTCGACTCGTTTCCGAGACGCCACGGGCCGGCCGCGACAACTACTACTTGTGTTCTCGTACACGCCTGAAATACGCGCGCCGTGTGTTTATCATTGCATTGCTTCCGGCGTTTCGAAACCGCGTTTATCTTTTATTAATTAAGGACTGCACGTGCTGATCGTGAACGATGCTGTTTTGGTACAGGCACACGGCGTTGTTCAGGACTCTACACTAGTTCAGTGTAGTCGCGATAGAAGTAAAATTCTTAAAAGTCCTTCTTTTAAGTGATAAACTCAGGGACGTATCTGGGACCTTATCTTTGGGGGGTGATTAATTTTTTTAGAATACTTTTATTATACGTGTCAGTGTGCTCTTGTATTAAAAAAAAAATTTTTGTGCCTTATAAAACGTTTATTAAATGTCATTACAAATTTATTACAATTGTCGTTTTCTACAAAATTAGATCGGTATGTCTCTTTTTCATTTTAGCGAACCGTTGAACGATGTCTTCAGTGGAAATTTCTATGTATATTTAACAAAGCTAGTTTGATTGAAAATCATGATTATTATATATACAAATTTATTAAAAAAGTAGATCATTTTATATTTATAATCTTATAAGATAGACTATAATACGGGTCTTGAGGGGGGGGGCGATCGCTCCCATCGCCCCCCCCTCAAATACGTGCTTGGATAAATTCAAGTGTATCGCAGGAAGTATTTAGAATTCTCCCCATCCACATCTTACGAAATACTCTCTGGGATTTGTTACACCTGTGGAATTGGCTAATTCCACTAAATTTTACGGGTCGCGATAAGATGGTGTAGTGAACGTCGATGTACTTTTCGACGTACACGCGCAAAATTCAATAAAAATACAAATAGATTCAATTTTATTCAACGCGTGAAATTAGTCGTTCGTCAAACAGTCACACACACACACCGTGGACACCTCTAATTCATACGCGTTACATTTTACTTTTATATAATACTTATTTTTGTTGTCTCAGCTTATTAGCTTCATTGACCTATTTAATTTTTAGACACGCGATATTTCGTAAGCATAAACAATATTTTATCCACACGTACAACAACATGAATATGATTAAATATCAAATTTCTAAAATTACTAATTGTTTTCATTTGTAACATAAAATGGTCTCGAAAAGGGTTCTTAAGGGAATTTCTACCCTGCGTTTTATTATGTCTAGCTGCTAGGTCGGCAGGGATTTTCTGCGAGCTAACAGGCTCCCTCCGGCTTAAATGATATCAACTAATTAGAGTAAGGTCCGTCGCAAAAGAACCTCTTTGTCGGGAAATTCTCGGCTTAGTCTTTCTGTCCAACATGGGAGGCCCCGCCGGTGGTGAAATACACCACCGTTGGCATAGCACTAAGCGTCATAGAACAACCGCTCCTTCACCACGTCGAGTGAAGTTCACGAGGGTCGGTCACCATTCTAACCTAACACATACTCTTTTTTTTTATTGGTTTGTCTGACTAAACATGTGTTTCTGAGTATTTTTTACATACCGCACAAAACGCTATCATTAATGGTTGAAGAGTTACTGATGGTTGGCTTCTGTGATGAAATCTGTCATAAGTATTCATAATATGTGTATATTCATATATTTATATAAATATTTTTTTTCGTGTTTCTTGAGAGTTAAAAGTAACTGGTACTAGATGATGTACGTGTGTGTTTTTATCGAAAAAAAATAAAAATAAAACCGTAATGTAATATTATCCAATTTCATATCGGAATGATGACGGACGTTTTAATCATCGTCGTGTAAGTTAAACACACCTCTGCTTTTCTAATATTAAACGTTGTTCGATCATTGTTGTTACTTGTTAAAAATTCTTTAAATAAGTGTATATATATATATTACTGGTATTCGAGTATTTTTTGTTTAAACAAACTTTCCTAGTGTGTTTATACATATTAAAAAAAAACTCGATTTTTCTCAGAACGGATTTTTTTTTTACCCGTCAGTATTTGTTTTATTTTTAATTAGTTGTAAAAATAAACAAAACACACATATTTTGACAACTGAAAACACACACACACACGCCGCATCACCGCCTATATACGGCGATGTGTTTTACATAATCTAACCGACTCGATTTGCATATATGTAATATTACTCTGTATTCTTACAAACAAATAATAATATCGGTTTTAACGAGGTGTATGTTATTATTATAATAGTCCACACACAGGCGCGCGCGTGGTGTTTAAAAAGTCACTTCCAATTTAACCCGACTGCAGCGATGTATTTTAAAATATATATTACGTGTATTTACATATTGTTATATGAGTTTTCTGGAACGAGCCCATAATATTTTAATGTATATCCGTTGATGCGTTGGTAAAGAACAGAATTTTTTTTTTCTTTTACATCGTTTTGTTTTTTTTTTCCGTTAAGATTTCTACATAATATTATAGAGTCGGCAGTAGTGGCAAATCGAGTGATTATTGTTGGTTCGAAATTGTCCGTGTACTTGTACTACCTTATGGCTGTTGTGGTTAGTTAAATACTTTATTGATTTAACCTCAGTGCACTAGAAATAGAATTATTTAAATGGATTATCCGGTCATGTAGATCATTTTATGAATCGGGGTCATGATGGTTCGAGAACAGTTCGTGCCTATACCGAACAACTACTGAAACGATTAAAATAACTTCATGATTTACAAAAGTTGTCTCCGTTTAGTCCGTGTTCAGCACCCAAACCTTGAGGTAATGATTAATCAATGAATGTAAATAAAACGAATAATTCTGGAATTAGATTTACGATCGTAGTGTCATGCTAACATTTTTCGAGGTAACCATAACGTTTTTAGACTCTTTATATTTGAAGTGTATTAATAATAATGTAACATTTATTTACCAATTATCGTATAGATTAGCATACAGTATAGAATAAAAAATTACTACGTGCCGAGGTTTGTGTTCGATATTTAAAGTGTAGATAGATTCGGTTCGGGTTCGTTATAATTTGAATAATTTCGGTTCGACCTCAAAAATATGGGTTCGTAACTAATAATCATTGAACTAAATAAACACGCATTAATAAAAAAAAAAAAACCCGTGACACGTTAATAGTGACATTAAACGTTTTTTTTCTTTCCCCGTCCATTTGAATACAACAATTAATCGTTATAACGTCCTATTTGAAATAAGTTTATAATTATTTATATAAATGCGTGCGAGTGTATTTGCTTAAAAAAAAACATACATAATTAAATAATGATCAGACCTTATATAGAATCGCATTAGAATATCTGAACGGGGAAAAATGCGCAATAAATTTATATGTAATTATGGTGTAACGTCGACGCATATAACATATATAAATTTATATACATTATATATATATATAAATGCCCCGAGTTCGCGTTACGCGCAGTGTATGTCGTCGTGGATAATATGTTAAAAAATAAGGTAAAAAAAAAAAAAAGTGCGCAAACACGTTTTAAATACATCGCAGTATGTGTGTGTGTGACGTATAAGTGTACACTTTCTTGCAGTGGTGGGCTTTCTGACGAATTTATAGCCTCGTACGGAGATTTAAAAAAAAAATTATATATATATTATTCTTTTATTCTACCGACGATTTGTGCCGCGTAAAAATCGCTTATTATTTATTCCTATAACGCGCGAGACCGTGACGAAATAAAATAAACGAGTGCGATATTCCATTTCACTATATATTCTCGAAATTAAGACTGTTTCGTTTAGGGTTTATTAGGCGTAGACGTTTTTTTATATATATATAATTCGTTCGCGTATTGTGTTGCTAGACAAATTACGGTGGAATCTAGTATTTCGAGTATGCGAACGTATATATTCACAGCATCTATGCGCGTGGAATGTGCACGGTAAAAAAAAAAGTGCACCTCCTGAGTATTAGGACACTCAATCATCATGGTCTTAAATTCCCATTATTGTAATAGTTTATACGGGACGATTCAACGCTCTTTCTTCTTCCGTGAGTTGTTTGTCGTGAGACGCGTAAAAAATATGGGAAAACCTATACGTTATACGACTTCTTAGGCAAATCCTCCTCCTTATAAATTCTGGACAGTTCAGAACTCGGCTTTGGTCGTGCTTCGTCTTGGTTCATATTTTGTGTACGCGCTACCGTTTATTTTCCAAGATCAATAAACTCCGCTATTATATTTTTAAATTTTAAACACGTCACTACGCCGTACGTTTACGCGGAACCATACTTTCTGAAAAATTGATTATGTGTCATCAGTGGCGTACATTCAAATTTGTTCTGGGGGGTTTAAAAAAAATAACCAACACTAAAACCATCCCTTTAAACGGCGCATGAAGGAATTTATGAGTAGGAGCCGATAGTGCACACAATACCTGTGCACCGTTGTAGAGTGTAAAAATTAAAACATGTTATAACGCGCAACGGGCCTTATAATAATATCACAATTTTTTTTTTGGTCCTGGAGGGGGGGTTTGAACCCGAAACCCCCGTATGTACGCCACTGTGTGTCATACCATGTAACGCTCTGAGTAGCGAAAGAATGAACGCGAATGCCAACTGAATCGCTTATTGCAGAAACCCCGTAAGTCCACGATTTAAAATTTTCGAGAAATTAATAAAAACTTCTGATTTCACCGAAAAGCAGTTTTGTTTTTTGGAAAAATTTCTGAAATTTGAGAGTGGTTCTGCACACAACATGGAGTTGTCATATAATCTCTGAGGTTGAGGGATAAGTGTGGAAATAAATGCCTACCCTCTGCAGTCATGGGGTTTCTGCAATAAAATACATTTTCAACACTGTTCTACTACGTTTATGGTAGTAATAAGACGTTTATCTAGGGACAAAAAAACAGGCTTTTAAACATACTAATTAAAATTTATATTTGTCAAACAGTTGTAAAAAAAAAATTAGTTTAAAAAAATTGAAATTTTTTAGAGAATTATTGTTCTTCATATTCTGTATCAGTTCTTTCCTCCTGAGGTGTAGTCGGCCAACTCAAAATAATATTATAGAAGTCGGAAATTGTAGTGTACTTCACGAGCTTTTTTAAATCATCAATTATTTAAATTTATTTATTGGAACTCTCCCAGCAGTGTAGGCTTCTATGGTAGTTGGCAGTTCAAGAGATCGATTGGTTTTTCTCAAAAAAAAATTTCGACGGACTGAGGCCATTAATGAAGGTCTCGACTTCCAACTTTCCGGGTAAGCGACCGCTAAAAATATAGTGTTTGTACGAAGATATTTTGAATGTAATTCTGTCATCTTTATGAATGTCTCTTCCTGACCTATCATCTGAAATTATTGTTCTTTTTTGTATGAAGTTGGCCACCAGTTTTTAAAACTCAGAATTTCGTCTATTTACACTTTATTGAAAGGAATAGCGCCCACATTTGCTGCTGGCCTCTACGATAATTTGGGCGTATTGCTGTAGTGTGATTATATGATCTGTTCTTCTTAAGTCTTTTTATTGAATCAAAATCCCTGTCACACGGCAAGAACGAATGGCCACGTACTGGAAAAAAATGAGTGATGGTTTCCAACTTTCGTCGATCATACAGTTTCATGAGGAACCTTATCACTGTTCGGTTTTTGTTCTGCACTGTTGCCCCATCTTTAAATACGTAGCACAAATATTATTTGTGTTGATGGGGATACAGTTCTCAAAATAATGTAGAAGGGAATAGAAAACCTTATCCGGAGACTTATTCTCTCGGAGGCTTCTCCGTCAAGGTACATGTACATTTTCGCTTGATTTGTTTTTACGTCATGTATACAACAAATATTTACCCATAATTGCCACATGTAAAAAATCTCTTGAACAGGTATGTTCAGTAAGGGTAAATTTGACGTAATACGATCAGTCTTCATCTTTATTTGCCTTGGCAGCTTTTGTAATTCATTATACAATTTTTGGGCTCTTCTTTTGTGCAATATAAGTTCATTACCTGCACCCCATTTAGCACTCATGCTTAAAGCTGGATTCTACTGGCTGCAAATATCTATTTGGAGTCGTCCGAAAGCATAATCACAACTTTCTTTGAAATTCTCAGAGTAAAATACAATTTCTACCTTGAAAAACAAATATTTGATACTGTCTAGGTTTTCCTCCATAATGGGTATTTTTAACACTGGAGCTTTTGATTTTTTTACATACTTTAATTCATATTCACCAAGTATTGCGTTTCCGCTCCTATTTTTTCCTCGTTTGTTTTCTGGCATTTGATTTTTTTAAAAAAGGCAAGAATCTATGAATTCGACCTGCTATAACACCATGTGTAGCACTGTTCATTTTATTCTATTAAAATGTAATGTTTTGTTCAATCAAAAATATAAATGCAGACTACCTTACCAAACTTCGTCACGATCTAAATAGTACTGTACGTAATTAAAACGTATTTTAAAAACTTTAAATTCACAATGTCGGGAAATATATGCCAATATTTTAACTGTAAAAAGTTATTAATGTTGTTGTTTTCATTATCACAGAGTATATCAGAGTATATATATATATATATATTATTATCTGACCTATTTATCTTTATTCTTTGTAGTTTTTACATCTTCCTATTATATAAGACGCAACAACGCGACCTATACCCTGACCTAGCCGTTTTCCGTTCCGCGGAACTTTTACACTACCCAACAATTTTGGACAAATATTTCTTCTCCGGCTTCATACGCATTATAAACGAACAAATGCTGTTAAAAATACACTTACGTCTTTGACGTGGGTGCCGCTTCTTCACTCCGCCGCCGAAACCCCGTCCGGTGCCGATCCACGGCCGGCGGTGGTGGTGTAATCCACCGGACCACCGCCCACGTTTGCAATGAAGTTTTTTATCAGGATTTATAAATCAGATTTGTATTTGATAAATATATTATCGGGAAAATAATAATAAAATTATATTCAAAAATCTTTATTCTCATACTGACTTTCATCCGAGAGACAGCTTACACTGCAGTAATGATACACTATTATTTAACATTATTTTTTTAATTACATTAACGATATAAGTATCGCATTCTATCGGATTTCTGTGTTAATATTATTTGTGTCAGGAGCGTATTAACAATTTTTTTTTTTTTGGGGGGCTGAGGCATCGCGTAAATACCATTGTTGAAATATTTGTGAATTCTAATCCAAGACTAAATCTTAAAAATAGGACAAATTACCAAATTCTCAGCATTTTTAAAACAACTACATATTAGGAATTTATTAAAAATATTACATCCTGTAATCATAGCGCATAGGAATACATAAAGAAGTTCCTGAAATTTCGGGGAGGGTGTCTGGAGCCCCATCAGCCTCCCCATAAATACGTCCAAAAATATTATAAAATGTCCAAATAAACACGTGTATGGCTTGTCTGAGTATTATATAAAATTAATGTTAATATTCGTATTGCGAATATTTGATTCGTCACTAGCAATCAATTAGTGCTCAGTACACAGAAATCTGCAACTCTCCGTAGAGAATATGAAGCCATAGAAATAAAAGCATCTACAAATCTCCAATAATTTCGCGAAACGACCTTATTCAACTTTCATTGACCATTGATGATTTTACACGTTTCTTTGCCTCTACACGAGATCTCGTAACATTTCTTCAACAAATGCTTTATGTAAATTTTTCGCACGAAACGTTTTTTGATGATATCGATGGTTCATTATTCATTCAAACAAGAAGAAAATAAGGACCTTTTTTCGGACATCACGACGCTCATACTCTGTTTTTTCCGTTTTCTCTTCGTCATTAGTTTATTGGACAACAAATGCCGCGGGCGGTCTGTCCAGATAGAGCGTTTTAACACGCACATTTGTGCACTCCCTCTCAACTGCGTGGAGTCGGAGAGTGAAAATCGATAGATTATTGAACTTTTTCGTTATTCGAGCGCTTAACGCGCAGCTCTCCGCATTTCAACGATTTCAGGAAGTGCCCTGAATGCGTGTAATATTATGCTGCAGTGAAGTGAGTGACAGGTCTTCACGTTTTTTTTTTTTAAAGGCCTTACGTGCCATTCAGGCTCTTGGCCGCCAAAACTATTTCCTTCCACCGCTCTCTATTATACGCCTGTTCCCCCGGTCCACTCCAATTTCTTCTAGTATTTCCATCTTCCTCTTGGTCTTTTTCCACTTATCTTATCTGTAATTACTCCTTTTAACGTGCTCTCATCAGCCCGCCATACATGGCCTGCCCATTCTATCCTTACCCCTCTAATGAATTGAACCACATCTTCTCTTCTGTATAAATGGTATAATTGCGCGTTACTTCTTATTTCCCATTTCTGTTCCGTATTGTTGAACACGGGTCCATATATTTTCCTAAGAACTTTCCTTTCAAATACACGTAATGTAGTAATACTCTTCACGTAGTAGTAATAAAATCCCGAAGGGCTACAACAAATGGAATTTTTCGTCATTGTGTCTTTACCGTGTACACAGTGTGTGTACAGGCAGGACGAAGCAAGAAAATACCCAAGCCGGTATCGTCCAGACCGTCATCCAGTCGACGAGTGTTCCGAATCGTTTCGAGAAAAAGTAAGGTTCGGTTAAGCTGGTCGTCCAGCTACCTGTTAATATCCGGGCACGAGTCGTTGTTAGAAAACTCGCCGCCGCCGTCGAGACGGTAGCCGCCGACTACCGAGGAAAAAAAAAACAAATGAAAATAAAAAAAAATTTACATTCGTATTGTTGTACGTCGTTTATTTCGGAGAGACTCGTTCGTCGAATATAATATGAAAATAATGCGCGCGCCCTCGTGTGGCGTAGTAATATTCTTTCTATTATTAACGTCGTCAATCGTTACGCGTCACTCGGCCGGGCTTTGCCGTCGACGCGCCCGCGCGCATGTTATTATAATATATATTGAATAATTTACGCCGCGTTAAATACGGCGTTTCGAAAGCCAAACCGACGGGAGAAAATTAAAACAAAAAAATAATAAATAAATAAATAATACACACCGTCGAAGCGGGGCTCCGTCGTATATGATAATAATAATAATATTATTATTATTATAATCGGTCGGGGCGGTGGAGGAGATTCATTCGACTGTTTAACGCGAAGAAAAAAAAGCGTTAAAAAAAACTGATTAACTACGTTGTCGCTCGAGGAACGCCGCCACGACGCGTTTTCCGCGCCCGTCCACACTAATTTACACGTTTCCGTGTGAGTTGTGGTACACTGTGTGTTGCTGCTCGGCGTACCCTACGGGGCCGGGGCCTCGTGTGCGAATCGTTTCTCGATTTTGTTTTTTTTTTTAATTACGTACATAGTCCTTTGCCGGCGGACGACAAGCCGGGTTAGGTTGCGATCAAAATAATAATAATGTATATTGTGTGTCTAAGCCGTCGTCGTTTACGTGAACAGAAAAAAAAAAAATTTTAAATCAAACGTCTTGGAAAAAAAATCAAACGTCAGTATAATATTACGTATTATTGTTATTTATTATGAATTCGTTCGTGGCCACGTTTCGTCGTATACTCGTCCGAGTTGCCGCCAATATATTATAAATATATAATATACGAATCGCGGCGGTAGTCCTTCGAATGCGACTCGTTTGCGCCCGTTGTCGAAAATTTTTGAACGTTAAACGCGGCGCGTGAAGAACGAAATATATTATATGCGAAACGTGGTCGAAGTAAAGAAGTTGGAGATTCGGTGACAGACCCATAAAGGTCGTGTAAGGGATGGGAGCGAATTTTTAAAAATTTTTTTTCATTAAGAACTATAAAAAATGAGCCGTCGCAGGACGCCTGGCAGACGTGAAACATCAACAATTTTCTTTTGGTAATAATGTTGAAAATTGATGGTGAATATGAAATAACTTCTGAATTAATGTCGTAAGACTATTTATTAACCCCGACCTGCATTTTGGTTATGTTGAAATTTAATTATTTTCTCTGGCGACGGTGGTGCACTGTGTCGTTCCAATATTTTCACTGTCACCGTCACTCATGTTTTCGACGAATTGAGCCACGGGTGGGGCGTCGCCACGCCACAGTCGGTCTCACTACCGTACCGCGCCATTAGATGTTTCACATCAAAAAAGTAATAGTATTTTAATTTTTACACATATTTTTTCATTTTTTCAAGACAACTTGCATATGTAAATTTAATATTGTAGATACACTTGAAGACGTTTTACAGATAGTATTTTGTCAATAAAGTAGAGGAGAAGAGAAAATGTGTAAAAAATAAAATTATAAATTAATGCTAGTAAATAATATAAATTCGTCAAAGAGTTTAGAAAAGTTCCATAATAAAAGGACTACGTTTTTTAATCCGTTATAGGTCTTTGAGATGTTAAACGCTCACTTCTTTTGGGGTGACAAGTTTTATGCCTCAATGATAACACGAAAATGGTGGCCGTCTGTTTTAGTAAATGTATTTGATTTTGTGTTCGTTCGGGCCTAAGGTTCTTCGCTAACACATTTCAACTACATTCGACGTGCTTTAAAAGCCCAGTCCGCGATCTACCTTACCTAACGCTAACACATTCGTGGACAATAAAATTTTTTAAAATAAAAGTACTCTCAAAATACCTAGAAATTACAGCTATAGCGGTAGTGTTTTGAGTACTGACTTAGCAATGGTGTGTTATTATATTCCTTATCACAAATACATATAGCAGTAAACTGCTCAAACAGTTGGTAGTATTCTTCATCATCGATCTCCGTCTGTGTGAGTGTATTGAAAATCATATCTCTCGGTGGTAAATAGGGGTATCATCCAGCTTGGACTTTCAGTTACAATATTCATGAGGAAAAATATAAAAAATTATATGAGTTAATTTAATTAACTTCATGCGTTATTAGTGGCACATCTTCGTTGTTTCTTTGAAATTTGTAAAGTAATCGGTAATGAGATTCGAGGCGAGTTTTGATAGACTTGATGCCGTACATTTGTACGTGTCAACGAATCTTAGAATAAGTGTATTACATATATATTTTGAAAAAGAAATTTATTTCTCTTCGCTATTTGGTATAACAGTTATTTCTTTCGAACCGAGCCCTAGTTTACGTACGATAAAGTGTGCGTCATAATTTGATAAATTATGGAAAAAGTAAGGAACGAATTCAGGCATTCGCAATTTTAAATTGCAAGTATTGCATATAGATTGATTAAATCTGCGACTTTTACGTTCCTCAATGTAAATCCAGTTTTACGTAAATTACATTGAGTTTAAGCAATGTGCAGCTGTTGTTCTTCTTCTTCAGGCATGGTTATATTGGTCTTAAACATTTTCTCGATTTCACTTGCTACATCAATTATAATCTTTACAAACGTCTTGGCCACCTTATCTGAGAACTCGAAACCGCGCACAGTTATTGATGTTTGCGGAATATTAAATTTTTTCAATAATTCTTTCGACACATCGTCCGACGCCTTGACGTGAAACCCATAACTCACCGGTTGGTGAGATTGGAAAGCTGAAGTGTTTTTACCTTTTTCCCATAAGATTTCAATTACAAAGTCTGCGTATATATATAAAACTACTCGTTGTCATTCGGATTTATTCCATGTACATTCAAAATATTTTTTTCAAAAATTTATATTTCATTGAGTGGCGTTATGAAAATGAAGGCCAATGAAATTTATCCTCGTGTAATGTGTCGTTTTCATCTACATCGAATAATTTTATCGGATATAATAGCTAGGCGAGGCGCCTTCCTCACGACTACTAACCCTTTACTACTAAAAACACTTTATAAATCAACTTCTCGCGCCGTAGTCGAAAACTTCTTGGACTTATCACCCTAAACAACAACGCGACGCGTTCCGTTTTCAGATCATCATAACAGCACTTCTGATGGGCGACGTTCCTGCATCCCGTTTTGCAAATAAATAAATTTACTGAGGACGGCGGAAAAACAGTTTCCGAAACACGTATTTTTTTCTTTTATAGAAATTGGGCTTTTATATTTTATTCACACGAACGTACGTGTACACTTGACTGCGAACGGACTCGAGCAGCCATATTTTCTACAACGCCGGGTTTATAATTTATTATGGTAATAATTTTACGCGGTTTTTTTTATTATTTTACCCACTGACACACGAGTATATATTATTTGTAAATCCGTACGCGTATTTTTCCACATTCAATGTCTTCTGAGTTTTCACACGCGCGCGTGCGCCAGCTCTTCTTCACGTCATCCGGACCGTCTTTGGACGCCCCCGGCCATCGTATTAATATTATTATTATTATTTTCCGCGCTTGTAACTACACACCGGAATCGTGTAATGTGTGCGTTGGAGGCGATTAGTATTTACCGCGGATACCGCCAAGTAAGTACACCATGTCATCCACGTCACGCACTCGCTATTTATTTTTAATATATACGGTCTGGCACGTTATTATTGTGTGCTGCGCCGTTCACACCTTCAGTCACGACTACACGGGACACCGTTTAGGGGGGTTTTTCTTTTTTGTTTTCATCGATTTCAATTTCTGGAGTGTTTACGATGACGTCGTGTCTGGTATTCGGTACGTTTAGCGTCGCGTTTGTGGCGGACAGCGTTATTACAACGGAACGCGCATTCCGTAAAATTCTCGTATATAAAATATGGACGCCTATATGCCTAGCCGCCATATGTATTCCGTTTCTTTTTGCCTGTTTTTGTTACTAACTTCATTATGTAAAAATAACCGATTTTGGTGGTGCTAACATCGGTACTATGAGCAAGTCGTTTTGTCTCCTGTTATTTCAATGTAAATGACAAATATCATGGAAAATAAATATATTTCATTGTATCCTCCATGACTTGTATTTTATAGAATGCATATGGCGGCCTCCTGTCTGCACCTCTATTCTGTAACTCGATTATACCTGTTAACGACAACTTTCGGTTCGTTAAGGTATCGAAACGATTTATAATCTCCCAGAAAATTGTCGTTAGCTATCGATTTCTTCTCGTTTTGGTGGACATACACTTTGTAAGCGCAAGGTATCGATAGAGTCATTTACAGAATCACGATGCCGATAACAAAATTCAATACATTTTTAAAATTCCGATGAGAAGCTCTTATCGAATTAATTTGTTAACACGTTATCGAGTTCCAGAAAAGAACTACAGGAGTCATATTTTGATTGATATACGCGTTCCATGTATTGAGTTTAGTGGTTATTGTACGCTCGCGAAAAATCCTATTTTGCCATTCGCTCCAGTGGCGTAATTGCCACGGGGCGGCAAAGCCCTTTAGGGGAGAGGGCACCAAATGAACAGGGGGCCATCGTAAATACATTTTTTATGTACAAGAATTTCGAATTTTATTTTGACGAAATTAACGTCACGGTTAGGTTAGGTTATATATATATATATATATATATATTTTTTTCATCCACGTGAATGAAGTGCGAAAGACCTCACTTCATTAGTATTTATTAACAATACTAAGAAATAAAATCGTTCTAAAATTACATTTCAAACTATAATATTATTTACATAATAAATAATATGTAGTAAGACAGTTACACACAGTAACATGCACACATTTATGCTAAATTTAAATTCTTATTTATTCAAATAAATTATATTACTAACATTAATTAAATATTTAAAAATTAACCCACAAGCAAAATTTTTTTTTTTTTTAGCAATAAATAATAACACAAGTATAATAATAATAAAAGTAATAAATTTATTCTAATATTCTAACTTATATTAGAATTTTGTAAACGTTCACAAAATATATATATATATATTTTTTTTTTCCGGCGCCTCCACCAATTGTAACGTCCCCTCTCCCTCGCTCCCGTCGGGGGGGGGAGGAGTTTTGTTTATTTTTACGAGGTCTCGGGGACTCGACCTCGTTGTGTAATACTTACTATTGTAGGAAGGGCTACCTTATGTGGAATGTGCGACGTCTCGATCCAGCTTTTATGGATGAGCGCCGTGTGACGACTATACACAAAGTACAATTCGGGTCGCCAACCCATGGCCGAGGTTCGGAAACCGGAGCACACGGGATTTTTGTAATACAAAATAAAAAAAAAATAAATGATCTAATAAAATATATATATTTACATGGTGTACCGGCCACACAATTCTTATAATTAACAAATTAAATACATTATATATATATATATATATATATATATATATATATATATTACCCTGTGTTCACGCTGAGGCGCGAACACGTCCATTCACCAAATATCGCCGTAGGCGATTTCCGCCCCGGAGGCGAGTATACTACAATTACTCCATGATTCGGAGGTTTACAATTTTCGTTAATAAAATAAAAAACAACAATAAGAAAATTGAATAATGAAAAAAAAACAAAAACGAATGACCGTGGTGTTCGTGGTCTTACAACGTTTTTTGCGACGAATAAAAATATAATAACCGTAATAATAAGAATATCGTTGGCCGACAGCATTCTAAGGTTTCTCGCGATTACGAGACGTCGTAACCGTTTGATAATGACGGGGCTCTTATTAATTTGACCGTTACAAATGATAAAACAACTTGTTAAAATATTAATGTTTTTATTTCTTACCAACGGTGCAAAGGTGAGCGAGGTCGGTAGGTGGTAAGTAAAATGTTTCGCCGGGGCCGCGGATTGACTTCCAACACTGCTACTGGTCCCGCCACACACTCCCGTCTCCTCACTACTGACGTCTTTTTATATGCTTCATTATTTTTCGGTCACGACCGAAAACCCTTAGTCGGCATTTCACTCGCCCCACCATAGGAGCAATGTACGATTGTCGCATATATGTCCAATATGCATATACGCAATCGTTACAGTGCGATTATAACTATTAAGTAATTATTTTATGTTATTATATAAATTAGCTGTGCGCGTAACGCTGGCGTCAACACACAACAATTGACTGCATTTATACGTATAAACTGTCACAAATTTAAAAAAAGAAGCGTTCTCTTTCGATTTAAAAATCGTGGTTAACTATATAATTCTCCCGAATTATAATTCGAGTATTTATTATAATGTAATACGTGTGTAGAATTGTACGTGAAAATCGCCGCAGCACAGTTTGTAAGGCGAGAGATTTTGTTGGTTCTCCGGTTATGTGTATGCGTGTACCTGTACTATTAAAGTATAATAATAAAGAATATGTGTACACACTGCACCGAAATATATAATTTATTCTTTGCGCGGCATGTGTCTACGCGTTTGTAATGCCCATCATTATTAAAAAATCAATCGCGAGGAGAGCCGGTGAAACAATATTATAATATATATTTAGAATAATAATATTCTTTAAAAACACCCGTCTCAATCGGTTTTACGCGGCGGCGGCGTCTTCGTACATCGACCGTGTAAATGATTTGTTCTTTCGGGCCGGCGAAAGTCGATGATCGCCTCGGGTTACACGCGATCGCAATTTATTTGTTTCGTAGCAATATTTTTTAAATTCTGTTTTTTTTTAACTTATAGATACCGCGACCCGATCGTTACATCATAACAACACGTCCGGCGGGCGGTTAGGTTAGGTCTATCATTCCGATAATTTTTTAACGTGTACAACGCGGTTATTTTGTTGTTGTTGTTCTTCTTCTTCTTGTTATTACCTCGTTACTCGCGTGTAAAATAGTGTAATAAATTTTATTTGAAAATATTCTGGCGCGATCAATGTTTTCTAGGCTGTCATCGATAGACCGCGGAAGGCTTTCTGCAACGGAATCCGATGATAATAATGTGTTCGACGATCAGTCGAATATACGAATTACTGAATCTTCTAACACGCGTCGAGAATGAATGTATCCGTGAGGAGAACAAAACGATCGCATCTATTCAATTCAATTAATGGATACATATTATATATATATATATATATATTTTTTTTATTTAGTTATCGTCCTTTAAAATCAAACTGTTAAACGTAATTCTTGCCATTTGTCCATCTCTTGCCAAAGCTTGCCAAACTGTATTCGGATCCAACATCTTCACGTCATTTTCAACGATAGCAAAATCCGACGGACTCAAATAGCAATTGTATCGTTGTGCGCGAATTAACACGTGTTTGACAACGATTTCGCGATATTAGGCGCGAACACTTGACGTCAAAACACGTACGTTGTTTTCAGTTTTACTAATATGAAGTTGCGTACAATATGAACATTTCATCATTAGTTTGTCTTACACACATGAAACAAGGGATTGAAAGCGGGTATTTTACTACAAAACGACTTTCTCTTTGTCTTCAAAAATGAATTATTAACAATTTTTTTTTAATTTGTTCGGTTCACACATGAAACATAGCAAAATAGACGTTTCGTACGTCCAACGTACCGATCGATCTATTGATGCGATAAGAAATTTGAAAACAGATTTGAATTCCTCGTGTCATTAATTTTACTACAAAACGATTTTTCACCTAACTTTTGTTATTATTTTAATATTTACGTTATTCCTTTTCTTTTTTAAGACCTTCAATAATGAATTATTAACGAATCTGAATAAAGATTTCTTTTTAATTTGTTCGGATTTACCACATCGTTTTTTGATGCGATAATTGAAGTTGTTTAATTTAAAAAAAGTTTTGTCGTTAAGTTATATTTTTAAAAAAATTATGGTGTTTTGAACATTATTTCAGTTTATTGCTTACATTTTTATTTTGAATTTAACATTTTTGTCAGACATGTTCGGGATTTTTCAAGAGATGCGAAAATTCTCTACAGTGCGCATTGTAATTTAATTTGACACCGAGATCTGATTTCACCATTGTTACCGACATGTAATTTCTTTTGCCAGACAACAAATTTCCCATTCAAAAAAAAAAAAAAAAAAAAGGCAAACGTGTTACTCACAGAAATTGAAAATATTTTCTCAATAATTATTGGGAAAATAATAATATAGTTTTTGGAAATTCAGTGATAATTCGTTTTTTATTTTTAAACACCTTTATCCATAGCAAATACGAAATTAAGTCCATTTCTGAAAGCTGCTTACGCTCCTTACTCTGTCGTAAAGTCGGTCGTTAAATCTAACGTATTTTTAACTGTATCGTCAAACGCAACGATGAGATTTTTTAAATTTGAAAAGTTTGAATACTTTTTAAAAACAGAATCGTTGAAATCATGATATTTTTTGGAAATAAATTTTTCGTGCACTGCACGTCGTCGTTAAGAATTGCTTGTTCGCCAACGTGTTAAAGAGATGAGATACATTTCGCAACTTTTACGCCATAAAATGAAAATCATCCGATCAGTGTACCCGGTGAATAATTAAATATAGCCCGTAGACTTGTTTTTAATTGAAATCACCCGAGCTACCGATGAAACTCCGGTCTGAGGTTGCAGTCGCGATCGACTTCACCACCGACGGTCAAAACGAAAAGGTTGTATACGTGTTTAGTGTATAATATATGTCCATAAGTAAAATGTTTCCGTTTGGAATCTAATTTAAATTGTCAGCGAGAGGAGGTGGTGACGACTCGCTCGTAATGTAATCTATACAGAGTGCTTTCCGAAGTTTGAATTTATAGCCGTTTTTTTGTTTTTAATTAATAACGCAATTAGTTTTTGTGTTTCGGGGGAATTGATGTATTGATGATGATAATTCGATAACGATGCCGCCGACAGAAGGACGGAGGTGTTAAATAACAACGTTAACGATAGATGAACTAAAAATCACATTACCTACACAAATTGATTAGGTGCACGTACATAAAAAAAAAAAATATTTAACATATACAATATCGAATCCGTTGAAACAGAAACGCCTATAATAATAGTAATAGCTCGGAGGCAGTTATTTCAAGACGCGTCAAGTACGCACGGAGCTGCAGCTATTATAGTTATTACCTATATCATAATATATATATATATATTATTATAAATAGTTCTAATGATATATTACAAGACCAAAATTTAATCGATTGAATAAAATTAACTTTAATAAGACCGTATCGGCGTGAAATTTTCGACAACTGTTTCAACAAACTGTGCAATAAATAATGCCCTGCCATCGTCTCTTGGATGATTATTATTACTTATAAGTTATAACGTATAACGATAATCGATTAAATATGTGACCATCACTGGCTGGCTGCTGTAGAAGCAGCGGCACTGCAATAATAAACTCTCGTCGTTTTAAGATTCACTGGTAGACTCTTTCGGGCGATATTTATTTATTATTTCGACGCGTTTCACAATATTTTCCTCCAGCCTTCTGAAATTAATATAAAATAATTTTTAATGATTAAAAAAGTTCGGTGCTGTAGATCTGAAAAATATTTTACGTATTCGAGGATATTACTTTTTTTTTTTATACTCAAATGCGTTTACGGTTTTGATGATTCAGACCCGTTGCGGGATTTCATGAGGGGTGTAGTGTGTCCGACTTTATTGTTGTTTGACTGCAGTTTACTTTGAGTATTAGAGAAAAGTATATAGAAAAACAACTGTTGCTCTTGAGCTTCCGCGACGCACAAAATACGATTGTTTTAATATAATCCCCTTTTCCTCCGACACACGAACACAGCGGCGACGGACAACACCGGGTGTTGTTTATGTTCGAGGTATGACTTATTTAATTTTAAATCTTACCTGCGAGGCGGAATGTCTATTGTTTCACCCATATATTAAATTAAAATCATTAACGGAAGCCCGAACTTTTTAAACGCAAATGTACGCACATAGTCGCGTTTAAAATGGAATCCAATCGATCCGAGTTGAAGACAATAATTTCTCGCCGTTCCCTGTATATACAGGTTACGTTCGGAGAGTAATGAGCCTGATTTTTTTTTTTACAAAGTTTATTGATTAGTCAGGTACAACAACTTAATATTCCTCAAAGTGTGACCCTTTCGCATCAATTCACTTTTCAGCGTGATTTCCATGTTGCATAAGTTCCCTGGAGCTCCTCGGCCGGAATGCTATGTTCAGTAAGGTCGTAGTAGCCTGAACGTTCTCCAGAGTGCCCAGATAATGTCAAGATCCTTTTTCGCCTGGGAAATAATAAAAAGTCAACTGGGGCTCGGTCGGGACTGTAAGGTGGCTGGGGAATCGTTTCATGCGATTCACTTGTTGAGCGTTGGTCAAAACATTGAGTAGAATTTTTGCACAAATCTACCGCATGGCCAAGTTTTCTGATACAATTTCATGGACAATGGTTTTCGGCAAGTTCAGTACCGATATCATACAAACACTCATTCTTCTTTCTGTGTTGAGCAATTCACGCATACAGTTGAGGTGTTCGTCCGTTCACGATGTTGGTGGTAGTCGTCCAGTGACCTCTTCCCGACCTTTCCTAAACGACTTACGCCAATTCTTTGCCTGCGAATAGGACATGCAAGTAACCCCGAAGGCTTCTTTAAACATGTCCCATGTTTCTTTCGGCGTCTTGTTGAGCTCGAACACAAAACTTCCATCGTAACTACGATGAGGTCACTCCATAACCTCTATGGAAGCACGTATTAACTCTCGCGTGAGCTCGTAGGTAACTAATCGTGCCGTTGCTATATAGCTAAAGCCTGCCCCCTCCTACTCTACCCAACCGGTAGCACCGCTCTGCGTTGAAGTGTCGCGTCACAAATAGATGAGGCTCATTACATTCCGGTCAAATCCTGTATTATATCGCGTTATACCGACTCCTTCAAAACTGTTCTTTGGTCTTAGATCCCGCCAAAGCTGATTCGGAAAACTCTTCATACGTACAATAATTATTGATATACCTTTTTGCTCTTGTATATAAAAAATGAGTGCGTTTATGTACTCGAATAAAGTCTGTTTTTTTTTACGGTAGCTTTTCGACGAGCGTGTTCGTAATATAATAAGACTTATTATCATTGCGCCTGTTTTTTTATATAATAACAATATATTATACGACTCAATAACAATAAAATACGGTGGCGGCGTGGGCGCTGGTGGATACAAATGTAAAATATCTTTATTTTATTTAACGATTTATGCGCGCGCTGTGAACAAGGGGCTGAAGGAGGAAAAGAATCTGATGATCCCGCGCCGCAGTTTTATTATTATTATTATTATTATGACATAATATCGCGGCGTTGTTTTTACGAAATATTATTCGAGATTTGTTAGGTGTGTTTCGGTGTGGGAAGCGATATTATATCGTTATTAAAAGATTAGCCGTAATAACTTGCGGTGACTTATTAATATAATTATTTGGAAAATAATATTTGAATAATTTGTTTGCCGCCGAAATCGTCTGCAAGTGGCCACAGTTATGTTTTATAATAATACCGTCTCGTAATATTGTACACCTTGCGGTATTGTTTTATTATTATACGTCACTCTCTACGCTATATATATATATGATTTATAGTGTCATAAATTACAACGTATTTAATGAATTTCGGATCATTTTTATTATTATTATTATTTTGTTTTTGTTTTAATAAACGAGTTATAAACATTTTTTTTAGAACAGATATCGGTATGTTATATATATATTTTATATACACGCTGCTCGTTCCGAACATTCCTGTAGTAGCACAACACCGGCACACGCGTTTTAAATAAGTGTTATATAAACGCGTACGCGTACATAAATTATAATAATAGTAATTCCCGATGATTATAAATAATGTGTTTCACTTTTAATCATCGCTGCACACAAACTCGTTGTTTTTGACACGTGTGAAACGATAAAACAAATTTTTTTAATACGAAGTTCTGGTTTTTGGTTTTTTTCTATATAGAAGCCAATAATAACAATTTTCAAGTTTTTCGAAATAATACAACCGAACGATATCGTGTTTTATATCGATTTTAACAAAAATGTCCAAAGATTGGTGGGGGGGGTAGCAATCAATTGTGAATTCCACGACGAATCGGATTAAAAAAAAGATATTATACGAGTACAACATAAAATATGTCCTTTCAAATTTGTTTAATTTTTTATAAAAATACAAAACGACTCAACAGTGTCTCTACCGAAAGCTAATAATTGATCGTTAGAATTTCCGTCTGTATTCTCTCCAATTTGCATTGAAAATAGTTTTAAGTTTTCCTTGTACACGTATAAATTAATAAATACCATCGGGCATTTCGGTTATTCGACGTCTAAAATAGTATTGTTGGAAAATGGCACTTTCTATACTAGGTATTTTTAATCCTATTTTTTTTACCGATTACACAGTACAATATAATTTAAAATATAATATTTTTTCGGTTTTTCTTAAATTACTATAAGTAATATGCATTCAATAAGAATCTAATAAAATATCGAAATTCATTATACGAGTATTTTGCAGTTAAATAGATATTTTAAATAATACTAACGTATTTATTTTTATTTACATAAATATTTTCTATTGTAATATTCCCCGGGTATGTGAATTGTGTTTAATAGTTACTGAGATGACGTCCAATTAATTTATTGTGATTTATAGATTATTATTTAATTCCGGTCTGTGGCGAGTATGCGCATGCAATTCCAATTTGAAATACGCGTATAAATACGGCAAGCCGCATACGATACTTTATATTCGAGTGTTATTGTTAAATAATATATAAATAATACGGATATATGAACGTAAATTCGTCTTTATATATTATTAAGAATGGGATATTGTATTAAAAATAATGTCAAATATATTATAACCGAATTGAATAAAACGCCGTGTAGAGTGTATCCGAATACAAATCACTATTAAACGTCTTTCCGCCTAAAAATCCTGTTGCGACGTCTCGAAAACGCCTCGTAGTCGAGCGCCGAGTGACTACCCCATACAATTTTGTCGTGAGGGTCGTCAACCATATATCGAGATCCATAGGATCGGAATACATGGATTTTAAAAGAAAAACGGGAAAAGGAAAAAAAATGTTGTAAAAGAAAAAAAAACGACTATTTTAATTTGTAATAATTTATTATTATTAGCAAAAGAGAAGAAGAAAAAAAAAAATAAAATTCCGAAAAGGAAAAGCTTGGACTTTCGTCCTAGCATCAAAAACCTTTTCGTATTAAAGTCTTTAAGAGACATAAAAAAAAAAAAACACGTTTAAAAAAAAAACTATACTAATGTCAACTACCATAACACGTATGTACGCTATAGATATTTTTATCATTATTTTTCGACAGAACCTCGCGAGGGGTTTTCGACGTACGTGGACGTCGACAAACAATTACAATATTAATACGTGTATATGATCGTGTATGGTAATGAACAAAAAAAAAAATATATATATATATATAAAACAAACTATAACGTACCGGCCCAGTACTATGTACAAAATATATGAATATCAACACTCACCTCGTGGTCCTAGGTGTTAATAGGACCACGACCATCGCAATACCCTCCGTCGACGGATTTCCGCCGCGGGGATGATTTTTTTAAAATCTACTCCATGCCGAGTAATTTTTCCATTGTTCAAAAAAAATATTCACAATGAAAAGAAAAAAAACAATTTGACTTCACGAGTGAGGAAAAGAAAAGAAAAACGGACGGAGGCGCGCGTCAGCGACCGGTGAGAGTGAACGAGAGAAAAAAAAGAGCCGGTAATTACTACGTCTTATTAAAATTAAATTATTGTATCGCATTTGACGTTGGTGGTGCGACGACGGAGAGGTGGCGGCGTTGCGGTATCAGACGCGCAAAAATACTCTGAAACCCCCAACTACTAAGATGCCCGTTATGCAACGTTATATCGTCTCCGTATCATAATTTAAAATTATAACCACCAACTTGCGTTGAAAACGTTACACTGTCTTCTATCTTTTTGTATTGTACACGATAATATATTCAAATCGAATATTAACAATCTCTGTTACGCGTACGGATGGAAATCTTGAAATACGTCTTTTTCGGTGGAACCGAACATCGCGCCAACAATAATCATCGATTCGCTCGGCACACGCGTGTATATACTGCGTATATTCGCATTGGTTTATATGTTATGTATTTTTTTTTTTAAGATTATGACGACGTCCCTTGCAGTTCTTTTTCTACAATACAAAGATAAAATATGCCTGAATTTTTTCACCATTATAATTTAATTGACGCGACAATTTAAAGTTAAAAAAAAAAAAAAATTGTGGAAAAGCATTTATTTACGGAATTCCGCGGTGAAATCTCGGTAGCCGACGAGAAGAATTACCCTCGTTTCGCTCACAGTCTAATAAAGAGAACCGACCGGTCCGCCAATTTTTTTTTATTACTATCGTATTTCGAGGAAAATTTTTATTAATATTAACAGAAGAGGAAGGGGAAAACGCCTCCGCACGAACTATATAGTTTCCAGCGAGTAATGGAAAATTACGATTACGATCGTGTAGAATTTAAATATTGCGTACCTACACGCGAGATAATATTATACATCGATATGCACACTTGAATTAAGTGGAATTTCGTTTTTTTTTCTCCTTTAATAAATATTATAAATATATGTAAAAAAAAAAACCGGGCGTGCGTGCTCGTATGATTTTTATGAACCGATATTTCACACTTTTTTTTAGACTGTGCACCGTGGTGATGCCAGACGGTGGCGTCGGGTTCATAATTAAAACTGTTGTACCGCGGGCGGCGCACAGCGGTGTGTGTGTGTGTGTATGATAATTATATTTACTTCGTGTTTGACAATTTGTTCGGGTTTGGGGTTTCTTATTAAGGAAACAAAAAAATAAAATAAAATAAATTATATACTTATGGTAATGTGTGCGAAATCGTTATGACGCGGCCTGGAGAGAGAGAGAGAGAGAATTATTTTTTTATTCGAATAAACAAAAGATTTTTGAACGTAGAAGAATATTATAATATTATACATGAATACTACTCGAGAAACGAGAGACAATGTGCTATCGTTATATTATGAGGCAATCGCGCTGTTGATGCTGCTTGCGGAGGATGAGGAGGAGGAGGATCCGAGTCGCGTGCAATATGTAAAAATGCGTATGTATTATTAATAAAATATATTTTGGTTCGTTTTTATGGAGCTACCGGGACGTTTTTAGTGTCGAGCAAATTATAATGTCTCCTCTCCACGGGTCGACTGAATTTTTTTTTTTTATTTTGTAATATATTCGTGTTTTTTACGCGTTTTATTACGAAAGACAAAAACTGTATTGTAATATACAGAAATATAGAAACTAACGGGATCCGATCGACCGGGGCCACGCCGAAAACCCGCGGTGGTGCTCCCCGCCGTTTTAATGTCTCAATATCCCGGTTGAAGACCGCGCCCCCCGAGAGCAGCAACGACAAAAACAGTATTATTCACAAACATAATCGCGTGTGTCTAACCGACCAGTGCGTTTCACTAGAGTGTGTCCGTGTGGAAGCAGTAATATTTCTTAAAATTAACGCTAAATGTCGTTATATTAATTATCAGGTGAATAACAAATTTTCTAATGTTTATGATGCCATAACGCCACGTAGGTGTATCGTCAGTCGTGTGCGCCTACTTATGTGGTGCAGTAGACGGGGTTTTCCGAATTATTAAAATGAGTCGACTAGTGTCATAGCTGATTCTCCAAGAGGTTGAAGGAGAAGAAGAACTTTTATTGGAGAAATTAATTACCGATCAGGACAAACGAGCATTCCTTGTTTACTTCAAGGCCAAAAGATTCTGATTGATCGGCATGGCGACAAATAATTCCGCGGGGTTTTCGTACAGAATATTGACCAGTTCAGTTAAGTCCTAGACCTAAAAGTTAACATCAAAATCATCGGTCATATTATGTAGATAATCGTATTTTATTTTATTTTTTTAGAACTATCTGTAATAACCTAAGGAAAATGAATTAAATTTATTTAGATGAAGAATATTATGAAAGTTAAATTTGTATTGGAATGTATTATTGTATTATAATAATATATTATTTTTCAACTCTCCCTATTCGTATTCGCAGATTCCACAGACAAAATAACACTTTTTTTACCACTTTCATAACCATGCTCGGAAGAATCTGGATTATGCGTAACGTCTTCGTCGGTATCATCAGAATAGCTGAATTATTATTCAATTCACTAGAATTATGAAATCAAGTATTTGATTTATAAGATTGTCGTTTAATTTATCCTTTTTTGGAGGAGAACTCGTAATAACTATTTATTTTCCAACATCACTCCATATTTTATTGTATGCTTTACTTTTTAAATTTATTATTCTCATTTATATACCATTTTTTTTATCCATTCTTCGCTGTAACAAATATGTTTGATTCTTACACTGTGTCATATAAGCAACCCGATAGACGGGCAGTTCACTTTGAATAAAGTTGTTTCTCTCTATAAATAATTATTGTTTATTAAGAACCCTATACGTAAATTTATTGTGACCTCCGGTATCAACTAACAGGACGCCGAGTGTCTACGACTTAAAAACAATTCTATAATCATATTGGCCAGAGAAAAATAAGTATACGCGTTAACCAGTTGATATTTGTGCAGTGTACTAGTCAGATCAGAAAACCTACCGTTTCTACGAGTTTTTCATCTTCCACGACAGAAAAACGTATTTTTGATCCTGCCAGTTCACGGCTGCGTCTCCGACCGGACGGCAGGTTATCATATATTCCCCCCAAAAAAAAAAAAAATTCAAAATGTATTATGGTGATAGTGAGGAAGAATTAACGTAGCTATGATATATGTTGGATGTGAGCAGGTGGACTCCTATCCGCTTCGTCGTATCCGTTGTACACTGTACGATACGAAGCGGCGATTCGATCGGCATGAAACCGAGAGCTTTGCAAAGAGATCGTCCTTGTCAACAACGCCAATTGAGGGGGTCATACGCAAACTCCCTTTTTTGGAGGACGGAAGAAGTACAACGCGAGATTTCCTCGACGTTCACGACTGTAAGGATGACGGCGCGGAGAAGCTAAAATTACTATATTAGGTGGTACACTCTGCCGCAGCAGAGTATTATTACCGTTGTTGTTGTAACGCACGGTCGTTTCGTTGTTGTAGTCCAGCAGCAGCAATTCGTAATACACGTAACGTGTATATTATAAAATAATATGGAGATTCGTCGGATAAAACGCGCGCATAAATTACTATGATTATAACGTATGGTATAATAGTATACGCATATACTATTATAATACTCCGAGGATGATTTCTAATTGATACGGTCATCTTGGGCAGGGAAAAAAAATTACCTTTAACAACGATACGACACGAACGCGCGCCACATGTGCAGTCGACTGTGTGTGTGTGGCGCCATCGAATGGTTCGCCACACGCGCCGCGTACACACATATAAATCAACGACAATAATACTATAATGGTTATTATTATTAATATATATCCATGTGTGTGTATGATAATTGCAGTATTGTTGTATTCCAGAACGTCGTTATTATTATTATTATTATTTTAGCCGTGCGAAACGATCTTCGTATTATACTTCTTGGTTGGTACACACACACGAGCGCTGTCTTAAAACTTAAATCTTGTATGCGACTCGACTTGAAAAAAATCGTTTAAACCGTGTATATAATAATTATTACATCGGGGGAGAACATTTTTCGTCCTGCTCCTCCTCCTCCTGCTGCTCGTATGTCCGGACGAGAAAAATCGTTATGGGATCCTCCGTATAAATTATAATGTGTACGTAGCATTTATTACGACACGAGTGATTACACGGACTCGGCTACGCCCGACTTGAAAGATTATTTTATCTACGCTATAATCTCGGTATTTATTATTATTAATTTTACTATTGTTGTTTATCGATGTTTTTTTAAATTCAATTTTTAGAATTTCTTTGAATAAAATCGCGCGCAATAATTGTATTGTCATAATTTATTATTTATCAACTAGCTGTCCTGTCCAAGTTTTAATAATTTTTTTTTAATCAAATAATAAAGAACTGCGTGGAATTGTTAAAAATTAAGCGTTGACTGCATTTTATGACTGCGGTAATCGAAATTTTCCTCGTGTGAAATATACATCCGAGTTCATCACTCATTCACCGTCGGATGGATATTTTTCAAGCATATTGATGGAGTCTTTATGCATTACATACTGAAAAAAAAAAATATAAAAGCCTTAAATGTTTGCTTCTCCTCCAAATGAAAAATAACTCCTGTGTCACATCGCACACGTTTCGCATACGTCCTTTTTGGCGCAGGAAGAACCTTTTTTTTTTTGGAGGGGAGAGAGGCAAAGTGAGGATCGCGTCATCGTTTTTGCGGAAAAATATATATATTCGACGGTGTTTCGCCATTATTATAATCTCTTGGAACGCCCGTGTTCCTCAATATTTATTTTTTTTTTTTTGTGTTCGTATCTAAATTATTTATTGCGAAGTATTAGGTACTTTGCTCGTATGATCGTACATTTTTTTTTCACATAGAAGATATTTTTGGACACGCGATGAATTTATTAAAATAATGCAGTCGCTAGACTTAAACCGAAAATAATACATCATAAACCGTAGAAGAAATATCGCTATGAATAATGTTATAATTATACGTTACATATTATATTGTACACACCGCGTGGGGAAATATTATAATCGTCAATCGCGGCGGTAGACCGCCTTCGACAAAAAAATGTATCTAAACAATGCGCCGTGGTGGAAGTGAAATTAAAATCCGATTGTAAAGCGCGTGTGTGTACTGTTATTATTTTTCGATTTTTCTTTTCCGTTTCGTCGCCATTTGAATACGTATATCTTCCGGACCGAGATCGACCGAGAAATCGAGTCGTGCACAGGTTTTTATAAGCTTTTTTTTTTTGTACACACATTTTAAACATGTATAAATTACATCGAGTGGAATTCGTTTTTGTAAATTACAAATACAATTAAGAACGGGTCGTGTTCCAATGTACAGAATATATATATATATATATATACAGTGATACTTATGTGGTGCAGTAGACGGGGTTTTCCGAATTATTAAAATGAGTCGACTAGTGTCATAGCTGATTCTCCAAGAGGTTGAAGGAGAAGAAGAACTTTTATTGAGAAATTAATTACCGATCAGGACAAACGAGCATCCCTTGTTTACTTCAAGGCCAAAAGATTCTGATTGATCGGCATGGCGACAAATAATTCCGCGGGGTTTTCGTACAGAATATTGACCAGTTCAGTTAAGTCCTAGACCTAAAAGTTAACATCAAAATCATCGGTCATATTATGTAGATAATCGTATTTTATTTTATTTTTTTAGAACTATCTGTAATAACCTAAGGAAAATGAATTAAATTTATTTAGATGAAGAATATTATGAAAGTTAAATTTGTATTGGAATGTATTATTGTATTATAATAATATATTATTTTTCAACTCTCCCTATTCGTATTCGCAGATTCCACAGACAAAATAACACTTTTTTTTACCACTTTCATAACCATGCTCGGAAGAATCTGGATTATGCGTAACGTCTTCGTCGGTATCATCAGAATAGCTGAATTATTAATTCAATTCACTAGAATTATGAAATCAAGTATTTGATTTATAAGATTGTCGTTTAATTTATCCTTTTTTTGGAGGAGAACTCGTAATAACTATTACTATAAATAATTATTGTTTATTAAGAACCCTATACGTAAATTTATTGTGACCTCCGGTATCAACTAACAGGACGCCGAGTGTCTACGACTTAAAAACAATTCTATAATCATATTGGCCAGAGAAAAATAAGTATACGCGTTAACCAGTTGATATTTGTGCAGTGTACTAGTCAGATCAGAAAACCTACCGTTTCTACGAGTTTTCATCTTCCACGACAGAAAAACGTATTTTTGATCCTGCCAGTTCACGGCTGCGTCTCCGACCGGACGGCAGGTTATCATATATCCCCAAAAAAAAAAAAATTCAAAATGTATTATGGTGATAGTGAGGAAGAGTTAACGTAGCTATGATATGTTGGATGTGAGCAGGTGGACTCCTATTCGCTTCGTCGTATCCGTTGTACACTGTACGATACGAAGCGGCGATTCGATCGGCATGAAACCGAGAGCTTTGCAAAGAGATCGTCCTTGTCAACAACGCCAATTGAGGGGGGTCATACGCAAACTCCCTTTTTTGGAGGACGGAAGAAGTACAACGCGAGATTTCCTCGACGTTCACGACTGTAAGGATGACGGCGCGGAGAAGCTAAAATTACTATATTAGGTGGTACACTCTGCCGCAGCAGAGTATTATTACCGTTGTTGTTGTAACGCACGGTCGTTTCGTTGTTGTAGTCCAGCAGCAGCAATTCGTAATACACGTAACGTGTATATTATAAAATAATATGGAGATTCGTCGGATAAAACGCGCGCATAAATTACTATGATTATAACGTATGGTATAATAGTATACGCATATACTATTATAATACTCCGAGGATGATTTCTAATTGATACGGTCTTGGGCAGGGGAAAAAAAAATTACCTTTAACAACGATACGACACGAACGCGCGCCACATGTGCAGTCGACTGTGTGTGTGTGTGTGGCGCCATCGAATGGTTCGCCACACGCGCCGCGTACACACATATAAATCAACGACAATAATACTATAATGGTTATTATTATTAATATATATCCATGTGTGTGTATGATAATTGCAGTATTGTTGTATTCCAGAACGTCGTTATTATTATTATTATTATTATTTTAGCCGTGCGAAACGATCTTCGTATTATACTTCTTGGTTGGTACACACACACACGAGCGCTGTCTTAAAACTTAAATCTTGTATGCGACTCGACTTGAAAAAATCGTTTAAACCGTGTATATAATAATTATTACATCGGGGGAGAACATTTTTCGTCCTGCTCCTCCTCCTCCTGCTGCTCGTATGTCCGGACGAGAAAAATCGTTATGGGATCCTCCGTATAAATTATAATGTGTACGTCGCATTTATTACGACACGAGTGATTACACGGACTCGGCTACGCCCGACTTGAAAGATTATTTTATCTACGCTATAATCTCGGTATTTATTATTATTAATTTTACTATTGTTGTTTATCGATGTTTTTTTTTAAATTCAATTTTTAGAATTTCTTTGAATAAAATCGCGCGCAATAATTGTATTGTCATAATTTATTATTTATCAACTAGCTGTCCTGTCCAAGTTTTAATAATTTTTTTTTAATCAAATAATAAAGAACTGCGTGGAATTGTTAAAAATTAAGCGTTGCCTGCATTTTATGACTGCGGTAATCGAAATTTTCCTCGTGTGAAATATACATCCGAGTTCATCACTCATTCACCGTCGGATGGATATTTTTCAAGCATATTGATGGAGTCTTTATGCATTACATACTAAAAAAAAAAAAAAAAAATATAAAAGCCTTAAATGTTTGCTTCTCCTCCAAATGAAAAATAACTCCTGTGTCACATCGCACACGTTTCGCATACGTCCTTTTTGGCGCAGGAAGAACCTTTTTTTTTTTTGGAGGGGGAGAGGGCAAAGTGAGGATCGCGTCATCGTTTTTGCGGAAAAATATATATATTCGACGGTGTTTCGCCATTATTATAATCTCTTGGAACGCCCGTGTTCCTCAATATTTATTTTTTTTTTGTGTTCGTATCTAAATTATTTATTGCGAAGTATTAGGTACTTTGCTCGTATGATCGTACATTTTTTTTTTTCACATAGAGGATATTTTTGGACACGCGATGAATTTATTAAAATAATGCAGTCGCTAGACTTAAACCGAAAATAATACATCATAAACCGTAGAAGAAATATCGCTATGAATAATGTTATAATTATACGTTACATATTATATTGTACACACCGCGTGGGGAAATATTATAATCGTCAATCGCGGCGGTAGACCGCCTTCGACAAAAAAAAAATGTATCTAAACAATGCGCCGTGGTGGAAGTGAAATTAAAATCCGATTGTAAAGCGCGTGTGTGTACTGTTATTATTTTTCGATTTTTCTTTTCCGTTTCGTCGCCATTTGAATACGTATATCTTCCGGACCCGAGATCGACCGAGAAATCGAGTCGTGCACAGGTTTTTTATAAGCTTTTTTTTTTTGTACACACATTTTTAAACATGTATAAATTACATCGAGTGGAATTCGTTTTGTTACAAATACAATTAAGAACGGGTCGTGTTCCAATGTACAGAATATATATATATATATATACATACAGTGATAGGTAGACTAATTATTTGGTATCAATCGCAGTGCCATCTTAAGGCATGGGCCTGGAGGGCCCGGGCCCAGGGCCCCCAAATCCCATGGGACTTTTTTCAAAATACCAAATATTAATTAAATTTTTTTTCCACTTAGATATTTAAATTTTAAAAATATTTACGTTTTAAAATAAACAATAAAGTAACGGAGATTATTATAAAATTGGCATTTTTATTAATAAAGTATAATTTTAAAATAATACAATATACTATTTTCTAAAGGAAAAAAAATAGTATTTAAAGGCCCCAAATATGATGTGCCCTAGGCCTAATTATTCGGCTCTGATCAATCGCGATAAATGTCGTAAATTAAATGTATTTCCCGATAGTGATTACCTACCCAAGCAGGTAGAATTTAGAGAAGGGCATAGTGGATCGAAGTTGATTCGATTCAATTGGATCGGGTCGCCTAAAAGGTCCGGTTCATAGGATTCGTTCGTGATTCTTTATTTTTATACAATTCGATTGACTATGTATATGGTAACCACTAACCATATATTATGGTAACTATATGGGTCGTTCACTCGTTCGTCAACGATTTAGGTATGGATTTGATTCTTTAACCTCCTTGATGCATCACATTTTTTTTGTTTTCATAGGATGACGTATCATGGAATATGAGAAAATAAATTTAAAAAATCCAATATTAATTTTGAAAGCCCTAAAGCTATTTTTACAATATGGTAATATATGACACCTCCGTGTACAAAAGTAACTTTTTTTTAAGAAACTTTATTTTATCTGTTATGAAATATTTGATTGTCTTTTTTTCTTTTGTTACAAAAATAAATAATTAATTTTTTCAGTCTTATAAATGTCATATTTTTAATTACTATCACTTTTTAAATATATCTTTTAGTTATTACAATCTTATAAATGTCAATCACATATCTGTTTTGAAAAATACAATTTTAGTAATATATACACGTTTTTTTTTTTTTTTTTTGCATTTAAAAATTATTGTAAATCTTACTTAAAACAATACAAAAAATATATTTTTTTTTTAAAACTAAAACTATTAATATTTAGTATGAAATTTATCTATGCAATGTGGACACAAAGCTTTTTTTTTTTACATTACATGCATTCATATCTTGTTCTGGATTTACAGTCCACATCAATACAACGACGAGCTCGAACTGCGTCGATTTCTTGAAATAGAAAACGCGTGTTTAGGAGTATCTGTTTACATGTTTCTCTCTAGTTTTTGTTGGATTCGTGTGTGGGGGAAAGAAATGAAACGACGACGCGCACATTTCTCCTAGTTATATATTATTACAATGCGATGGTACAGACGAAATTCCCCTCCCGACCAATAAGAATGTCCATATATGTATATTTTTTTTTTCTTTTCAAACACATTATATAATACACATATTAATTTACGATCAGATTAAATTCTCGTCGAGTGATTTATCTGTGCGCGCGTTCTCGGGAACGAGATACAAGATTGCGTATAAAATAATATTTATTTATAATATGTGTACCGGCTGCTGCTGTGTATAGTATACTATACGTAATAATTTACTATTTGCTACCGAAATCTCAGCGGGGGTATATTGGTCGCGGTCGTGTTCGTAATTAATTAGATCTACCCGTCCGGGTAATATTTTTTCTCATTCCAGTGGCCGTTTTTACAATATCGTATTTCGTTATGCCGTTTCCCGTTCGTTTCTGGTCGTAAAATATGAGATATCGTCTGACCAAGGGTAAACGAAAGGAAATCATTTTTTTTTTCTAGAAAAAAAAAAATTGTATTTGATTACACACATTAGCTGCTTTGTCGATCACCGAGTCTGCTCGGTGTGTGGATCTCATCGGCGTAAGTGGGATTGGAAGGTTTAGCCACCCGAAAGACTTTTTTTAGATCCGGTTGAAATTTATTCCAAATCCTTTGTAAAATCGGGACAATTTTTTTTTTTTTTGACGTTTATCATGGAAAATTGGCTGTGCAGCAGCTGAGTTAATTCATATTTTTGATCTTTAAGTATTTTGGTGTCTAGGCTAACTATTTAATCGTATTTACATCGATACTGGGTCTTATCACGAGGCGGTGTTGAGGATTGTCGGTGCGTTAGCTATTCGACCGTCTTATTAAATACGGTCGCTGCACGTTTATTTTATCTAAATTATTAAAAGTCATCATCATATTATGGTCATAAATATTATTCGAAAACTTATAAGTTTCGTTTTGTGTTTAAAAATATGATTGCAATCATTGTCGTTACAATTACAATTATTTAGATTAGTGTTTGGCTGATTTTGCAGACTTTTTTAGGTCGCCCCTATAGCTTCCGTTCTTCTTAATATAGAAATGTTTTAAATATTAATATATAATATAATATGATATTAATAGATAATATTATATCTATTCTCTATACCTATATAATATTTTAAAATTTACTTTGTGTCTATATTCCTTTATTTTTTAATGCATATTTAACTGTTTTTCAGTGCACAAGTGCATGTATATTTATGCATTTTTAGAGCAGGTTTACTGATCCTAACTCTACTGATCAGTATTGCAATGAAATCCCTATAAATAGTTTAATCATTCGGATGTATGTCTAATATATCGTATATACTTGCCTTCGCGATTTGTCAGCATTTAAAAAAAAATTATTTTTCGGCTACCTAAATTTCATTCTATTCCCCACGGTTGCGTCGCGTCTTTCTCACAGAAAGCAGAACGTTTTCAGTGTTACGCCCACGAAAAACCGTTCACGACACGTTAAGTAATTTTTTTTTTTTTTGATATATTAATTCGTGGACCGAACGGAAGGAAACCAAACGAAACGCGCTACTGCTGCTGCTGCTGTTATTATATACGCCGATACTCATTATTTTCACATTTACTTTTTATGTTTCGTTTATGGCTGTCCCCAAATAGTCGGGATAGTATAGAGACCGGAGAGAAGAAGAAGTGGACTTTTTATATTTCGTTTACGCCACACTTGGAAGTTTTTTCTTAATTTTTTAAAATTTTTTTATTTTACGTTTTTCGTTATTGCGTTGAATATTTTATACAACAACAGTCGTGTGTACGCGTATTGTGGGTTTGGAAAAACGAATTAAAAAAAAAATACAACTGCCCCTCAACGAAAGCGGAATGAGAAAAAAAAATCATGCAAATCTTCCCGGAGGCGCTAACACTATCAGGCCGCTCCTTCGCTCCGACCAATGCACCATAACGCGATTAAAACGAACGCTTATTTTTTTGTTATTTTGCTTTTTTTTTTAATACTATTTATACGTTCAGTGCGGTGGTGTTGTGTACACCACGTCCTGATAAAATATAATAACGCCGTGGAGTTGGAGGAACGGAAACTCGCGGGAGACTTGCTCGGCGGAGAATAAGCGGGGAAAAAAAATTGTAATTATAACGACACCGGTACATTATAGTGTGTGGTGTGGCGATTAAAATCGTCGCGAACAACACTCTCACGTGTAATAATAATAATAATAATAACGTTCGGACGGGGACAAGCGCGCGGCGGTGTAGAATTTATTTATATGTATACTTGTGCGTAACACATGTGTTTTATTTTCTTATTTTTCATATCGTTCGTTTTTTTTTTCCCACCCGTTTGTTCTTGTTGGACTCGCACGCGAACCTGCTCGTTGTTGCGGCGTCCCCAAGCGTGTCCAGCACCGATCCAGAAGTATAGTTACTATGTCCTTCGATCGAAAGGTTAATTCGCTTTCCGATGGAAAAAAAAGAAATATGTTTTATGAACGATGTGCAGTAGTTGGTCGAGTTACTTGGTCAATTCTCAATAGGCTTTTTTCGATCTCCTATACTCCTTGCACAAGACTGCACGTTAATTTTATTCGTGCCGTTAACTTTTTCCACTTCTTGTTGTTGTCCGTTTTGAGTCGTCTTACACCTTTGTATATTTGTAATCAAATCAAAATCAAGTTTCGTGTTCCACATAGCGGGGTGACGCCTGTAGTACATCTCCATGAACTCCGACATAAATTGTTTATCTTGATCCTTTTTTAATATTTTCAATACACGAAAAAGAAATGTGTTGTGAATTTTTGATAGTTGTCGGTATTTATTTATAGCTGATAACCATTGAGTAATGTGGGATAACACGCGCACGCATGCACACACGAAATCGTTCAGACGGTCGTCCGGTTGGTTTGACAAAACGTACGGCAGACCGTCAAACACGCCCATACACATGACGATTTGGTCTGTCATACGTTGTTTGACGACAGATCGTATCGTGTATGGGCCCCTTTAATTACTCAGTACATTACTTGTTACCTGCCTGTTACTGATATTTTTCAGTTTTCACCATTACTGTGCGCGTGCGCGTGCGAGTATCAAGATTCGAACGAAATAACAGACGAGTTAATAACCTCAGTACTGAACACGTAAAAATTTCGTTAAAACTTATTTGAGTAGTATGAAAAAAGGAGTATGCCAAAACCTCCGCCTCCGCATTTTCCTCCGTAGCTGCCACAATTCCTCTGCTGCAGATGCTAAACCTCATTCAATCAACCCTTGTACCTCAATACTCTCGTCGCAAGTGTTTATACTTTTAACCACGGCCGGCCGCTGCTGTACACGTGCCCACTAATTGTCCCTGTTATACAATTTTTTTATATGATTCAAAGCAACGCTTGCAGAATAATAATGTACTACGATAACGGGTCATTTGTGGCGTGATGAGTCTTGAAAATCTGATATAAGGCAATAATATTGTTTTTCAGATTCATCACTGAATAACAACATTACATCAAAATGTTCGGGTTTTTCTTCGCCAAGAAATTTTATATGGCACAATAATAAGTTGATTTGGATTATTATTTGGTTTTTGTATTTTTTCTTCTATTATTTTTAATAGGTTTTTTGCTCCTTTTGTAAAATCAAAAACGTTTACAGAAACCCCTGGATTATTTTTTTCAACAATATTTACATCTTTAAGTGGAATAGGGAAAGGTCGGAGAAGTTTAACATATTTTCTATTTCGTCATAGTGGCTGGTTAATCTGTTTTTATTATCTGATTTAACAAATTTTTATTTGAATCATTATTTTGCACGTTTATAGTTGCTCTACGGGTTTTTTCAATATTATCCGCTATTATTAGTATATGACGAGCCTCCAATAGGTCTGAATTTATTTATATTTATTGAAATATCGTCAATAGAGAACGTATAACGAATATGCTTATTAAATTTTTTATTTTTATAAAATTACTCGACTTATATTTTCGTATTAAATACATAAGGCTTACAAATTGTTCTAATATTTACAAAATGTATTGATATCATACGTGATAACTGATAAGTAGCCATCAATGATAACCATTCATTATCTATAAATTCAGGTACTTTAAAAATTATTGTATTCCTTATTCTCTTTTGTTATGATACGTGTTTATGGTTTTATACGAATGCTTTTTAGGGGATCGTAAAAGGGGGTTTGGGAGGGGGCGAAGCCCCTCGCGGTAATGTGAGGGTTGTTAAAATGCTAGGGTCGCTAATCTTTAAAAATTAGCTAGAGTACCTTTACTACTTTTTTCCCAAGTCAAGCACTGCTGATATGCACAAATAAATGACATAGTTTCTTTTTGAACCACAACGCGACCGTTTAAAATAATTGTGATGTTAATACCGTCCGAATGAGAAATAAAAATAATAGTTCTCATTTTTTCAGCTGAACAGTATTCGAACGATTTCTTCGTCATATTTTCAATGACAAAACGAAATAACTAACTTAGTAGAATGTACATTTTTGTTTATTCGTTATAATATTAGTGAACTCTAATTTTTCGTGTAGAAGAGAGAGAGAGAGTCTTTACACGCGTTGCTTGCTGCCCCCCGTACATACTTATTCATCCAGTAGCAATAACTGCATTAATACTAGTTCGTATATATTGTTTTATTTTTAGATTTTTTTTTTTGCTACAATAAAATCGTTTATTTTATTCGTTACGTATACAAGGAGTGGTCGGAAAAAAATACCCATAAAAATGTCGTCGAATCACGCATTATCATATAATAAAAGTCTCGATTCTCGCGGTGCTCACACGACGTCGTATAATCGTTATATTATTATTGTACACATCGCCACAATATGTGTCTTCGCTCCTTGAGCAAAAACACCGAGATTCGGTGTGTCCGGTCGTTCGAGACCGGAATTATATTATATGGTTTTTTTTTTCATTTCCTTCGGTTAAACTGACTTATACGCGTATTTTAACCCGTCAAAACGTTACACAAAACTTATATATATATACACTTAATGTCGTTTGTGTACGTACGTGGTGCCGGCGGTAGTCGTTGTCATCCGGCCGGCACGATAAATTTTACGAGAGGAATAATAAAGTCGGTAAAAATCACCTCCTGCGGTTTTCTTAAAAAATATATTATACGTGAGTATATAAAAGTACGCTGTGCGAGCGCAACATCAGTATAAAAATATACATATTATAGTAGTTTTGGTAGTATTATTCGCGTATTAAAGAAAAAAAAAAAAAAAATGGGGCATATTTTTTTTTAAGAATTCTGTGTTTACGATGCTTGAGAGTGGACCGACGAATAGCACGCGTCAAACGATATTTGCAGAAAATTTTGAGAAAGGGTTAGTGTGATGAATAGCATTCGCTTTTCAATCGAAATTTTATTTTAAGAGGTTTACCGATTTCGAATAATCGAATTTTTTTTTTCGAATTTCGAATAAATAAATAAGTTTATTATTTTACCTCGGCGTTTATTTTATTTGTTGCGTCAAACCTTTTGCAAATTGATAAATTCATTTGCCCGCGTAATAATACCTTACGGTAAAACACCGTTAAAAAAAAAACAAATACGAGTATTACAATTTTTCGTTATAAATATTTTCACCGGTTTTTCGGGTACTCGAAATTCGGATTTAACTCTGAACAAATGTATTCATTTGCGCGGAAGCGTTCATTTTATACTGACATTTAACGATAGTTTTATTAAAAAAATATAAACTATAAAAAGAATACCTTAAAGTCGCGGTTACACCTACCTAACCACCTTTAGTGTAGGTATGTTTAGTTACTTTTTATTCTTGACCACAATTGTACAAGAGTGAAACACCGTCAAAGAATACTGGAGCGACGTAAAGAAAAAAAATTAAATTTTAATCATAAATCTCTGGGTCGTATTATATATTAGTCCACCTGACGGTATGAAAAGTGCTTCGAAGCCTTATTCTGACGATATCTATGGACGGTCCTTCGCAATGATTCAAGTATGATGCTTCGGTACGATAGGTACATTTTTATACTTACTATGGTAAGTAATAAACGCATACGTAGGTAGGTACTTACTAATAAAGTATACACGATGAAATATAAAAAGAATGATGCGTGTAACTACCGCACAAATAACACTTAACGTCATTTTTTATCGAACCTTATTGTAGCAAATTTTCCATTAAAGTACAAAAAAAACACGATTATTTTATCGATATCTAAATTTAAGGACACTACGACTCTAAACGTCAGCTTGTCTAATGATTAATGTTAATCGTGTTACGTTTAACAGCTTGTTAACGATTTTCCTCCGTTATATTAATACAAATTCAGATTAATGTTTCACTCGTTTCTCATTATTGTGTATTGCACACAACACGATTTTACAACATTTATCGACATAATTCTATATACCTTAGTTCTTACGAACAATTCTAGAAGTAAAAAAAAAAAAAAGTAATAATATTAATAATTTGCCTTTAAAGAAGTACCAAAACCTTTCCCTTAATGGCTTAATACACCACCGATTGAACTGAACGTTGATTAGATGAATTTAAAGTGATACACACGAGTGTATTAATGCATGACATTTGGATCCGCTTCGCGATTGAATTGCGTCGGCTTAAATGTAGTACCATAGACGGAAATCTATTAAATTTTCTAGGAGGGGCTAATATTTTTAACATCAGTCAAATATCCAAAATACACACAAATTATAAGATATTTGGGGGGTTTAGCCTCCCTAAGCACCCCCCAATTTCCGCCTATGTGTAGTACACTGATATCGACGATACTGAACGCATATAAATTACGAATTTCCATCAATACCGACGGACAAATTCGTTTACATTTATTTATATATATGTATGTATGTATATATATATATATATACACACACACACTACACACATGGATTATGGTCGACAACGGCTGCGGCGCGATCGCTCATCTCACGTGATTTCACGAATTTATCCGTTTCGCCTGTTCCATTAAAATAATTTACAAATCCGCCGAGCACTCCTCCTCTCTTATGACGTAAAATGATATAAAGGAAAAAACTCCGCATTCTAGAATTTTTTTTTTTTATCCTCGCTTGTAATGTATTGATGATGGTTGTCAAACGTATAGAAATATAGTATACGTTCACGTGTAATCCATTTCGGATAATACGAGTGTATACGATCGCCACCATTGGAGGCGTTCGATAGATTATTCTAAATGTACCTGGCGATATTTATGGAAATTTTTCAATAATGTGATTCCACGTTGTTATACAAACATATATGTGCAATTATAATTAGATAATAATATTACATTATACGCGTTTTGAAAATGATTGATTATACATTATTTTTCATACACGTTAAGTTATTTTATATTGGTTTCTCAACTATGTGTTTACGCTTTTTTTTTTTTTTAATCTCGTCATACACAAGAAACAATATTATTATGTACGAAAACATTAACGCGATATTATAATGTTGTCTCCGCACGCAAAGAAAACAAGATATAATCTCGATGTTTTTTCAAACATAGAGTCCGTGTTAAAAAAAAAAATCCGTGTCCGATCGATTTTAAGTAAATATCAAAAGGTTTGTCGTTTTCAAAACGAAATCGGGAATGGTGCTTTATTGACCGGAGTTTTTCTTTTTTTAATCGATGTCATCGTCGATCGACCACCTAATGTTGCCCGAACCAAATGCTGGATGGAGTTTTAGTCTAACACGCTGTGCACCCCTGAATCGTAGGCCTGGAAGTTCTTCCATACAATATGGTTTCAATTTCTGTGCTCTGAATTCACCGTAGTAGTCGTACAATAGATGGCTGGTGTAAAATGTAGGGTATTCGAAGAACTGTGTCGATTACATTTGATTTAGCGCTGACCGTAACTGCTATGTGTATTTGGAATAATTTGATTGAGAGATTGTATGTGTCTATATGTTGTTCATGTATGTCAAAAATTTGTCGAAGGGCGTCTGTAGCTCGAAAGCTGCAGTATAGTAGGTACTATGGAACCCGTGTAAGAAATATTGAAAATTACACATTGACGGTAACCGTATTTCGGCATTGCCTACCGTTGTCCCGACGAACTTCAAACCTAACCTAACCGCGTTTTAGGTGTATAGTGTATATTAAATAAATATCAAGTACGTGTTTCCGTCGTTTTTTTCTTATGTATATATAATTTTTTATTTTTTATTTAATTTGGCGAACACACGCCGACCACAATATATCAATCGTAATCAAAACGATCTTTCGAAAAAAAAACGAACGCGATTATACGATCTTTGAATGTTACATCGTAAGTATATAATATCTCCGACCTATTTGTCCGGTAGCTTAAGTCGTCGGATTATCTATGCGGCCGATCCGACGGATTCGGAGGAGACCTACGTGGTCGAATACCCCGCTGAGTGGAACTTCATTAAGTATACAATAATAATAATATACTTGAGCAGAGGTAGATTTACCGAATTTCTTGTACAGGAATCTGTAGTGTCTCTCCCATGTTTCGCCGCGCTGCAAATTGACGTCAGACTTATGGCCGGTAATTACTCGGGTTGATCTCCTCACACGCACACGTGAAATGTATAAATAAATGATATACCACGCCGGTCTCAACCCTTCGTCTTTACTCTATATACATAAATCTTCTCGGGGTGATGGGGGGTTAGAATATTTGAGTCGGGGCGGCCATATTTTATATAATATTACTTCATTTCTATTTACCGAGCGACAATAACAGTACATTCATATCGGTAGAGAATTGCCGCTATAGACTTAGATAGATATTGCTGATTAAAATAATACTCTTTAAATTCTTCCTGTTCGAAGAAAAAAAATGTTCTCTTAAGTGACTTCTTTCATACTTTCTCGCGACATTTCTGTTTGGCGATATTAAAGGCTTTCTGCGGCTTGTCCTCTCTGATTTGTCACACAATAGGCACCACTATGGTTGAGTGTACTCTTTTGATTTTTAAATTGTTCGCATTTACTGTTCCTGATTTCCTTTCTACAGTACTCTGTTACGTTATTATTACTGGTACATAACTGATTACATAAAATCTCTAGAGGGATCACGCGATTACCAATATAAAAATAATAAAAAATTACGTATATATTTGTAATATTCGTGTTTACAAAACATATAGATACTGGCGATTGATTACATTATTATTATCGAAAGTCGTCAGCGTCCTGTCGAAAACAACGTCTCGTAGTGTAGTTGGTGTGAAAAATGTGAAAATGAATATCCGTCAAAAACGGTTTTTTTCGTATTTTACCAGTTCTATTGACTCTATGTGCTTCGAACCTACATATATTATGTTACCTATTTCACTTTCTCCATACTGAAAGTTTACGGTTTATTTAAAGTTTCCAAGTTAAAATAACCTGATTCTATTAAATTAAAAATAATATGGCACATATCGTAAACACATACACCTTCAAATCGTATATCATGCATTAAATGTACTGAAAATTTTTTAACAACATGAAATGAATTAACTAAATTAAAATAAGAGTTTTCTCATGTTTGCTTTTTTTTTCTGTTTGAACCGAGAACATAGCGGGAACTGCTTCTGCATTACTTCCGCTATGTCCCCATCGTTTATTGTCGTAAATTACATAAACACGTACAAACAGCAATTTCTAAATACAATCTAGAGGGCTCTACCCCCTCAGCTTCCACCTTCGGTGCACATTATGTTTTACTATGCTAAGTCTTTTTAATTTTTAATTTTACGCGGTGCTTTCTGTCTTCGCGGTCCGGTTCGCACCAGCCGGCCTAGACGTTTCGTACTTCTTGTTGCTCAGCCGCCTTCGAGGCCCGGATTCGACAAGCTAGCCTCGAAGGCACGTTCTCCATCTGCGTCGGTGACTTCGCGGCCTGGTTTAGACCCGCCGGCCTCAAATCGCTTACCATCCCGTCCTCCTTTCTCGCTGTTGTCTGCGGCCTATGATGTGTGTGCGTGTTAGGATGTAAGTGGTGCTGCCCTCTGCGCTTCTCCTCCTCGGTACTTCCGCTCTTGTTTGTTTGCTTCTTTGGCAGACAGAATCTGCTCTACCATCGTGTATGGAAAGCCTGCCTGCACCGTATGGCTGCATTATGCATACGGTGATGCTGTACAGGGTCATCTTTTGCTTCGGGCATTTCTTCCGGACCTCACAGTAGGTCGGCTATGTCGGGGGAACCAGTTGACGATCTCCGACTGGCCTCTCCACCGGGACTCGGTAGTCGTTCCAGTGTGTTTGCTTATAATCATTTTTTATAATATCTTATTAAATATTATATTTTATACATATGATTTTGTTTATCTATTTGACGTTTCCATAATGTCTGCAAGTAAATGTCGAAACCAATACATCCTGATAATACGAAAATATGTATACTGTAAAAGTTACTTATGGTCCGGCTCATGAAAAGTGAGCGCTGGCGGCCGATGGATAAATTTCAAATATTATTGGAACCACCAGGGCTTTTGAGATTTCTCTAATATTGTTCCGTGATGCCGGGAAAACGCCAAAATTTCATTTCGATACAACGTCATCCGGCCGAAATATTTAGTAATGCCATGCAAAAAATGTATTATAATAATATTATGTAGACGGAGACACGATTTTTTGGGCGTTTGCACTATAACTAAGAATTCTGCCAGATTTGTCAAAAAAAAAGAACCTGCACACTCGTGTGGTCGAACGATAGTATTCATAGCGTTCGTGGTGTCGTCCATGTCTCCGGAGAGACTGATGTAAGAAAAAAAAACCAAAACCGAACAATAATGATCCGCGCTGCTTCACTCTAACATCCTCTCGCGCATAATGATTTACGATCAATGCGATCCCGTGTGATCGTCGTATACCTACCTACGTGTATTATTATAATAATACCGTCGTCTTCCTCGGTGTAATAGTAGTACCTCGTCTCGAATTCGTGGTTGGAACCAGTCCAACGCGTTATATTTTATTGTTAGACGCGCTCGTTTTCGTGATTTAATTAGAATGACTGGTCCCGTCGCGTCTCCCGCTCTTCTCACACGACACCGCGCGCAGCATTATTCTGAATTCAGGTAAAATCAATCGATTTTTTTAGTCGTGCAGGACGGTTGTTTCTCTTATTCGGCCGGTTAATCTATTCTCCAACGTCGCGCCAGTCAGAACTGACAGTACCGAATATGTGTTACCGGAAAAGTTGACGATTCCTAATTACGAAAAAATAAATTATACCCGTTGTGCTTGGAACTTGGTTATCGTTTGGCTGGATACGAAGTTACGTACTACTCCGGACCAAAAGTAACGAGATCGATTAAATATATATAACACAGAAAGTATTTTATGCTTCCGAATTTATTGTGTCTCTTTCAAAGTAATTCTCTCCCACTAGAATACTAGAAATTCCAACGGTTTTTTTTTTTTCATAACGGTTGATTATACCAACTCGATTTACTGTATTATATCCTTCAGAGCGGCCACTGTATAATGACTTCTTCTGTCAACTCAAACGATGTCCACTGAGTAGAGGTAATTTCAATCGAAGAAATCTGGCGAATACTGACGAATAATGATGGCAGTGTTGCGATGGTTGCGTGATGCGAAACCCGTGAATTGTTTCGCTATAATTCGTGTCGTTTCTTGACTCGCGTCGTAAACGACGTAAAAAACCTAAACAATATGTTAATAGTTTGGCCAGTCGGAAGGAGAAACTCATTGTGCACAACGCCGCGGTAGTCGAAGAAAACAGTCGACATGACCTCGATTTTTAGCTTGCTTTGACGTGTCATTTTTTTTTTGGTTCACCTGCAGCACGATATTCCCTAGACTATATAAAGCTTATTACGGATCATAGGTCCAAGTCTTTCAATGCCAGTTATTATACATTTCAGATTATTATCGGTCGTAGAAAGCATGTCTTCGGACACGTCAACTAGAAGACTCGGAACAAGACGCGTTTTTGTGTTCCTAGAATAACTGATAAATATTCAATCAATATCAATAATTATTCTTGTATTTCTAATTGTTTTGCCTTCGTCCGTCTCGTTCACAATTGTCATTTTTGGTAATCAAATATTTTTCAACTTTCTTAATGAATCGTGTCGGCGCACTAGAAATTGTATTAATAATCACACGATTCCAATGTTTAGAAAAAACTACTAGATACATACGATTTAAAATAATCGGTCCGAATTCGGTCTTTCGTTTGTGTACACGTGAAAAAAGGCGAACAAACTGGACTTGTATCAAAAAAAAAAATAAATGGCGTGTCTTCTATGAGAAGTTTATATCGGGACTCGGAGATTATTATAAAAAAAACTGAAGTTGTTCTCGATAATATATAACATCACACCGAGATGAGAGGAGAACTTGAAACGCGAGTAGAAGACTAGAAACAATAATAAAATATATTTAATTTAATATATTTTTATATTTAAATTACAGTGAATTTACGGTCCGGCCGCCCGCGACGATCCGGCACAATTCGGTTTATCTTCGTGGTCGCGTCGACCGCAGCCAGCAGCAGCAAGCAGCAGAACCTTGTTTTTTTTTTTTACTCTCCACTACAATATTAATCCGACGCGTCGCGCGGGCTGCAGACGCCAATTAATTTCATTCGTTTTTACGGCCGTCGATAAATATCGTGTCCGGCCGGATAATGAGACACCCCCTAGTAGTTACACACAATATTATTTATTATAATACGGTGTGTGTGTGTGTGTGTGTGTGTGTGTAGAATAGCAATAAAATAAATGGAGAAAGAGTTAAAAAAAAAAATGGAATAATAAACCGGCAAATTATACACGCGACGACGAAGACGACCGCCCCGACTCTTTGTGTGCGTCTGATGTAAAAGACGGCCGAGTCTTTTTTCTTCTTCGACGCGCGTAAAATGTACCGCGAGGAATAAAAAAAATAGCGGTTTTGGGGGGGAGATTCAACGAGAGAAGAAGCGTTATTAATTTTCGAAAATATTTTTTTTTTTTCTGGTTTTTGTATAATATGATATACGGTCGAATCTCGGAAAACGTTATAAATTATATAAAAAATATCATACGGAGAGAAATAACGCGGGGTAAATTGATTTTTTTTTTTCAACGGCGAGTTTATTATGATTTTTTTTTTTTTGTATACTTTTTTTAACGTGTGTGGGCAATCGACGGGAGATTTTGTATACAATATTACACTCTTGCGCATACGTATTTTTTAACGATTATTGCAGAGGTTTTATCCGCTTTACAACGGTCGTTCTCGTCGTGTTTGTGATCATCGAAAACCGTTTGCGCGGTCTCGTTTGAACGTTGTATTCTGCAAATAAATAAAAATGTTTGGAAAACAAAAACGAACTAACACCAATCGTTTTGTTGTAATATTATCAAACGACAATGGACTTTTTTTGAAAAATTATTCAAGACAATATACTAACGTAGTTTCGCCACTCGAGTGTGCCGCGTGTATTTTTTAAATATACGTATTAGTAGTATAAAAAAGCCGATCCTGACACCCCCCCCACCACGAGTGAGGTGCTATACTTTTAACACGGCACCTCATTGTGCGAGGTGCTATACTTTTACATGGCCGCCGTAATTGTGTGTGGTGCTATACATTTACATGGCCGCCGTAATTTTTTTTTTTTTTATCTTATACTTATTATTGAATTTTATCTCTTATCACTATTATTTTCTCTTATCATAATAATTTTTTTTATCAGCTCTATTTTCTTATCACTGATGTTACTAGGCGTGTTTTCGCGATTAACCAAATGTAACCAGGTTACTGTAGTTTATAAACAAGTTGTTTTCGCGGTTTTGGTTATAATTTTGGTAATTACTTTTGGTTATAGGTTACTGATATTTTATAACCGATCAAATGTAATGGTTATGTTGTTTGGTTATTGATATAGGAAATGTGATAATGGGAGGTATTTATCCTGTAATGTCTTTGTCTCTTAAATGATGTTAAAATCAACTTTCTTCTTCTTTTAACGTTATTTTTCATAATATTTTGGTGCATTATTAAACTGGAACACATTTGCAAATATTCACTGTTCAATTGATTTAACTGACTTAAATATAATGGGTAAAGCTGCAATCTCCATAATTACCTATACCTTTGAAAACTAATAATTATACATTCAATAATACCTTTGAAAATTATTTTAAAATAATTTGGCATTATTTATGAACCATCCATTTTGTGTCATCTCTAATAACTGTGTATAACCACAAACACGTCGTTTTCGCGGATCTTTAACCAATAACCAAAATTGTCTAAACACGACTGATAATAAATATAACCAGGTTAATCGCGAAAACACGCCTACTATCTCCTAATCTCTTATCATTACCCTATACTATAACACGGCCACCCAATATATTTTATCATTTCCCTATACTATAACACGGCCGCCCGATCCTCCCATTATATTTTATCATTACCGCTACAGATGCTGACTTTATACTACCCTGATACCTCAGACTGGTCCTAATGCGGGTGCTATACCTTTAACGTGGCCGCCGTAATTTATTCTTATCACTGTTGCTATAATATAACACGAGCGCATACCACCAAAATATTGATAACCACTTTGTATTATTAATCTCAATATCATTTATATGAGATATATTGTATAGCGTATTGTACGTGCATATTATGTAGCCATACACGTATTGAAAAAATATATCGATCGCTCACTAACGCAAGTACAAATATTCGTCGTTAATGTTTTAACTATAATGTACGAATAGCATTTAATATCAATTAGAAAGCACGACTGCGAAAAATATAGGCGATTAAGCATAGCATATACGTACGTTTTCAAATATAATTTTTTAAATAATATATTTTAATATACGAGTGTAACAGATAAGAAAAATACATATTTTTTTTAAAATAATAATTATAAAATTAAATATAATAATAATAAGTAACGGGGGGGATATGTGTATAGAATATATTTTATTATTTTAATAACTCTCCCAGTTTTCAAATTTCATGTATGTATGTGGTTTTGGTAATAACGGAGTCATAAGTTTATTTTTATCACAATTAATTTTGTGATCTTTTAGACGTTGTTCTGCGCTGATTGGACTTTTAATATTTGGGTACGATTTGAAACATCTTTTACACATTACCACGGCATGACCCTTGAAAGAGAGCTGGTTACCAACTAATTTAGCTAAATTTGTTATTCTACAGTAATGTTAATTTCCTTTCCCATCTCCCATCAACAAAAGGTCGTGATGATCTTTCAACTCTTCTTTACACACTTTAATGGGGTATACTAAAGTTTGTTCGGTTAATGGTCTAGATTTATTTTTCACCTTATTTTTATATGTTAATTGCCCTTGTTTAATACTATAAACATTTGTAGAAACGCCCGGATTTACTTTTTCGAATTTGCAAATGTCTTTCAACTGAACGGGATAAGTTAAAGTTGAAAAATTATAACTACCTTCAACCTCTGTGTAGTTTAAACCGACTCTAAAACTATTTTCCGGTTTGACAAGTTTTGCCAATATACTATACATAAAACATTTCTCGTCATAATTTTAAATTATAAAATAAATTATACATAATAGCTTATTATGGTCATTATATATTAATATGTATTATTTTTTTTTTTATAACTAAATTAAATTGAAAATTATAGTTTGATAGTAAATAATATAAATAAAGTAAAAACACTGAAACTTTTGATCGAGATATAACGTAGATATAATGTTGTAACCTATATTAAAAAATATCTGTCAATCAGTATTAATTACACTCGAATAGCCTCCCATAAATTAAAAATTTTCTTCTCTAATTATAATTACAAGTTTACAATATACGGCAATTTGTCGACACAACTGTATATGGTGGACATTATACAATATTTATTTTATGTTTAATATCATAAAGTCACTAGGTCACTCGTAATGCACATCGTTCTTTATAAAAGATGACGCTATTGAACTTTTTTACGATTTTTTTTCACCAGAGTTGTTCCAAATACTTCCCCGAGTGTTATTTTCAAATTAACTAAATTATTTCGTTATGAAAACACCGATATTGTTAATTGAACATAATTGAATTGTCAAACGACATTCTAAAAATAACTCGTTTTTGTTTCAATTCAACTTTATGTTAGGTGTTAAATCAACGCTATTTTCCCCCCATGTGTATGGCGGCGAATCGGTCGCGGTGATATGGGCGGGTTCGTGTGCCGATGGCCCGCAACGATTAATAATGTCAATTTTTTTTTCTTTAAAAAATGCCTGACGATCTTATCCCCGTAGAAGAACGTAAGCAGCGCGCGTATTTTATATAATAAAGACGTTTAAATGTGAGTTGTACGGTTTATTACACGAGTGGTGCGCTGCAGCGTTTGCTCTGTACAGCTTTGTTAGTTAAACCGCGTTCTCGAACACGATTTCGCGATAATTTATTTGTAAGAAAAAATAAAGAACAAATGGGCGAAACACTGTTGCTGGTGCTAATCGTGTGATAAAACCAACGTGACGCGATCATTTCCACCGGACGGTAAAGAAATACAAATAAGAATACGAGATACGTTTATAAGAGTATTTTATATGGTTTTGTCTAATGAAGTACAAAATATCTTACAAGTGAGACAGTGTAGTGTTGTTGTACTTCGCGGGGAAGAAACTTTTCTCGAACGCCGCCTCCGTTGCGTACAATAGCAGCCATTATTGGTATACGCGTACAAAACGACTTTTTTTTCTCCCCACGCTGCTGTTTCTACCTATATTTTTTATTCTTTTTAAAATTTTTAATAGGTTTTTTTCTTTTTGTTGCAAGGTCTAAAAACGACATTCGTTTATATATAGTATATTTATTATTTCTTTTTTAATATTGTTGTTTGTCGCGATGCTAAATTTATCGTTCGAACAAAGACCATCGTGTCCTTTTCCGTCCGCGTTCCGACTACCTAATTTACGTCCGTCATTACTGCGACGAGTTACCGTTCGATTGAAAAGTTCTCACACGTACGTTCTTCTGTAGTATACACGGCCTTAGTTCCAAATTCTTCTATCGTCCAGAATCGTTGCATTACGTCTTCTAATGTTGGTTTACTCACAACAGTGAAAAAGTACTACTCGAAGTGGGTTCCTCTTGCGATATTTTATTCGACGATATCGATCCCGCGACGATCCATCCAAATTCGGTTTTTCGAAAAATTGGTCCTGGTGACACTGGTCGAATTTGTTCGTCTCGTATGATGTCAAAAAAATGAGCTGCTCCGATTAACATATCTACCCTTTGCGATCTATTAAACGCTGGATCGGCTAATTGTATATCGTTTGGTATTTGACACTTTTCCGATATATTTCGTGTGGGTAATTGACCTGTTATTTTTGGCACTACCACCGTCTGAAGCGTTATCTTATATTCGTTTACGCGTGAATTTATTTGTACCGATACGGACGACGACGCGTATTGTATATTGTCGCCGATACCGTTGATTACGTGTCTTATCTTTTCTCTTTTCAAGTGCAACGTTTGTACTAACTCTTCGGTAATGAAATTCGTTTGTGATCCCGAATCTAATAAAACGCGACATGGAACTGATTTTACGATTGGGCCGTCGGCCAGCACTAATGCCGTGGATAATAAAACTTGTTCGCGTGGTACGGTTACGTGTGCGCTGGTCACCGCTGTTACCATCGTCGTTTCGTTAATAATCGCACCCTTTTTATTTTGTTCAACCCCTTCTGAAGACGATTTGTTTCGTACCGAGTTTAAATGTAACATAGTATTATGCGGTTTTGCACACTTAAAACAATATCGTGCTAAACATCTTTTCTTATCGTGTCGGCGTAGACATATTTTACATAGATCGAGCTCGTTACTTTTCTTTATTCGATCGATTACTGTTAATGCCGTAAACGTTGGACATTTATAAATCGTGTGCGCTAAATTGCAAACAAAACACTTGACATCGGTTGTACTAATTAAAGATGTAGTAGTCGTGTAATTTTTGTTAAATTTGCTTCGATTGTTAAACGCCTTTTTACCTTCGTATGTTGATTTTGAATCGTTTGATATATTTCTTGCTGATTCAACCGCCTCTAGTACGTCGTCCAAAAAAAATATTAAACTCGATCGAAAAAAAAGAAATCTAAATCAACGCTCATTGTGCCTCCTGCATACACGAGAGACAATATTGTGTTAAAACGTCAAATAGTAAAAAAAAAATTATTTTAGCATTCTCTCATCCCCCTGTACACGGCGACGAGTCTGCGTGCTTGAAAATCTGCAAGAACTGCGTCTCGTGCATATAGACCGTCACAGCCGCGGTAGCAGGTGTAATCAACAAAACTCTCAATAAATTCATAATATATGTATTACAATGTATGAACAGTCTATTTAATTTAATTTTTTTGTGTGTGTGTGTTTGGTATCGTTTAAATAATATTTATTATTATGGGTGAATTTTTCGTTTTTGTTTACAGCCGCTGTTTCGTACCCAGCGTTGTCCAAATTAATATATAAAGTGATACGAATGGTCCTAAGTAGGTACTGAATTAGTAGGCGTGTTTGAAATGTACATAGACCCTTGAGGTCTTCTTACGCGCGTGACCGAATCTTACTGAGAAAAAAAATTCTAAAACATTTTTGACAATCGACTGCGCAGGCAACCGACGGAAGGAAGATATTAAACGGCGTCTTTTTTACTCGATCCACGTCTTTCGGAAAATCAGACTGCAGTGCGTCGTCAGACGAACTGCAGGTAATTCTCTCCGTTGCCCCGCTCGTCAACAGCGGTTTTCTCCTAGTTATTGTACCCGTTTTATTTTCTAGTGATACATTTCGCGCACACGTTAAAATCGTTAACATTTATTTAAAATATTTAAAAACAAACTCCATCTAGATATTTTCAGTAGTTTTTTCGCCGCTATACTACCAAAAAGAGATGGTTAATTCAGTGTTTCAATCGGTTTTATGTAGGAGTGGGTGACAAAATCGTTTTGCTAAGATCGGTTACAAAAATGGATTTTACGTGCACGAGAAATGAGCGTTTTCTTTATATTCCCTTTTCAAAATCGACGTACGATTCAGTATACTCTATTGATTTATTTTTATTTATATACCGACCGTCGAGGGTCTTTAGCGTAAAAAAAAAATCTCTTGTCGAAATAAAAAGGAGGAAAGCCTACTGCGAGAGACGTTCGACGGATTTGTTAATATTAATCGTAATGATCTTCGAATTAAACGGATAAACGATTCGTTCGTTTTCCTCAGTACACCGTCGGACAGATATTTGCGTGCTGCTTTTTTGACTTACCGTTGTTCCCCCCCCCCCAAAGCGTATTGAGTTATTTCGATTGATATTCGCGCAGATCCTTGTTTTTTTTTTTTTTTTAATCGCGCGCGGCACGTGTCGTCGCATTTGTTTTTCGTATTAAACGTATCGCGCGTTTATAAAAATCGACGGTAAAATAAAAAAAAAAAAGATTTTTATTACTATTTTTTTTTATACACGTTTGTTGGCGGAAAGACGAGCTCTCGCGCGCGATGAAATATCCGACGGCGGTCGTGCGGATTTCCAGTCACGTCTCGCCGTTTAGCGTTCGGATATCGTCCATTGTTTCAGTGTTCGCCGCCGTGCTTATATGCGTATATATATACGCTTTTTTTTTACACGTTATATAAAATACGCCGCCGCCGGTCTTGGGTTTATTCACTCCGTCGCGCCTTCTAAATCGTTTCGTTTTGTACTTATTGACGCGCACACCGCCGCCGAAGCTCTTTGTCGGGGGACCGCTTATTTTTTACACCGAGCGCCGCACGTGTGTGCACCGTGCACCGCCACCTAAAAACAGCGAGCGCGCGCCTCGCGGTGTTGGCAGTTCGTGTCCGAGCTACGGACACGCGTCCGCCGCCGCCCGATCGCGTTTCTTCTATATATATATATATAATACTCACGTTAATTAAATATTATTATTATAAAGGCTTTTGTAGAGAAAAAAAAAATGTTTTTTCCTATGACATATAATATACAACGCCACCGTGTTGTTTATTTGGCGGCGGTTGGGTTACGAGAAGCAAGTGCAAGAAGAGACTCGTAGAGAGAGAGAGAGAGGAAAAGAATCGGCCTCGTGGCTGGTTGTTGATGTATAAAACAGGGTTACGATCAGTGGCGTCATTTCAGTTTTCGAATGGGGGAGGCATTAGATTTAACAGGCCCTTTAAATTATTTTCCGCTTACGTTTGGCTCAATGCGATTTGTGTTTTACATAATTTTGATATTTTCGTTATCACGGCCACGAATCGTCCGATATTTTTTCTTTTTTATTTTTGACAGTTTGTGGGGGAGGAAATTTATTACTTTGTCGGCTATAATAAATGTATGATAAATGACCATATTTAGTACATTAAAGTTTTGAAATTTCCCTTGTCGCGACGTTAAAAACGTTACAAATGACGTTTTGGTTCTGAGCATTTTGTTCGGTTTTTTTTCTCTCTTTCTCGCCGTCTTGGTCACACAACCTTTAGCTTTTTTCATTTTTACTTTTTTTTACACTTGCCGCTCACAAATTATATATACATAAAACGTACGTTCGAAACGTTAAAGAACGGCTAAAAAAATTCGTTTATGTTGTACGCGATACAGGTACGTCAACCGCGTTTATCGAAAGAAATCCAGAACCGCAGTAAGTTGTAACCACGAATAAATGACCTTTAAATTGTGGTTATAACCTGCATATTTTTAAATTTTAATCCACTGTTTGCCACGCGATTTATTATTACTCATAACTCGTTAATCCTCATTACTACAGATTTGGTTAGAATAACTGTTATAATATTTCCATCATATCGGATCATGTAGGCCCACTGTCAACCAGTGGTGGAGGGCAAATGCCCCGCCACTAAATGATACCACTGGTTGCGATTCGTCCTGGTGTCCCGAGGAAATGTTTCAGTTGATAAATACTAATTTTTTAAGTCTTGCAGGTCGCGCAGAAAATTATCATCGTAAATGTTTAATAAAATCAATAAATTGATGTTGATAATATTTGTTTAAACACCGAATAATGTATTACGTATGACGAAGACATTTTTTGAACATTTTAAAACAAATTTTTCATCGCCAAAGCGAGTGTTCAGCAGCAGTAAAATATACTGTTAATTGTTTTCAAAACATTCGCTGACGGTAAATATGTCTCTACTGAAAAATTGAGAAAAATGAGATTATGAAGTTGTGCATCTTAAGTGACGATTTGCTATTGCCAGACAGCGTTCGAATTTAACCGAATTGTTGTTTCGCCTGGTTCAAATATACCAACTCTGTGGTACGTGTGTATTTTCTCTAATGAACAATATATGCGAGGAAAAAAAACTCCATACAAAAAAAACCAGTAAAAAGCTTATTGAAGAAATTTTGTGAACAATTTTACCACCGAATTATTGGAAAACAACGAATCGTTGTTGAGAAAATTCGTGAATTAGCCACGAATATTTGACAAAATGCAAAAATCTTGGACTCTGAAAATTCCGAACGATATTACGTACTATATATGAATTTAATGAAAAAAAAATATTCACGATGTGCCGAAAATGTTTGTTATGTACCTACGAAAAATCCGAGTGCGTTGTTTTTTTTTTTATATACATCAGGTTTATAAGCGAGAGTAAATTTTACAATGCCATTTACGCAAGTAAACAGCCGATTATAATACGCCGTACGCATAGGCACAAATAGTGTTTGAAATTTTGGGGAGGCTGAAGTCTAAATCCATCTCGAACACTCTTTAGATTTTTGTATCAATTCAAAATTCTCAAAAAAAAATTTTTTATACCCCCCGCTATTTGCGCCTATGGCCGTACGTTGCGTAAGCCGTTCGATTTTCGATAGTAATAATCTTTTGACTGGTTACCTATATATTATTATTTATTTTAAATAAATAACTCGCGATTACGGTTATTTTTTTCTATCCCGTCGTCGTTTTAACGATGTCCTCAAATAGTGAGATAAATATTGTAGATAAATGTGTGTATACTTTTTTGATATGGGCGCGAGTCGAACGACCGCGTGCGACAGAAGATAATGCATAAGAGACGTCAAAGCGACGAAGCAATTCGTGTGTGTGTGTATGTATGTATACAAACGATCAGGTTTTCCGTGTTTTAATAGAGTAATATGATATTTAGAATGTTCTTCTGATCGTTAATGGATCTCCATCAATACAGTGAAATGTGTGTGTTTTTTCTTCGCTTCCCTTCTTTTTTTTTTTTTAAATACAAACAACACAACAACAATCAATCTGACTTATTGATTTATTATCAATAATTGATTCGTGTAAACGGATTCTCGAGCCCGATGCGCGCACACACGTAATACCTTCTCGTACATATTTCACGACAAATAGGTATCCTCCGATGGACGACGCATCCTCCTCCTCCTCCTATCTCATTCAATATATTTTCTCATTACTGCAATCCAACAAAACACACTGAAATATATACGCGTTTCGTTGTAACGAAATCGTCTCGTGGTGTTGTACTGTACTATCTCTTATTGTTGTATATAACGCGTTAAAAACAATTCAACGAAATCGCTCGACCTACGCGCCTTTTTTTTTTTTTTTAAACCACAACGACGTTACGCGCGATCCACTCGTCGACAATTATTCGACAGAGATTTGTTTACCGTGTACGCTACAACTCGTTATTGTTATAAATACCGTATAGAAACAATGGAATATATTCGTTTTTTTTTTTTTTGGTGACAAATTCGTCTTCCTCGCAGAAATGCACGTGTGGCTAAGGAGGTTAGAGCGTTTATATAGTACATATTTAGCGACGGCGCGTCCAGACAAATTTTCGAAACGAACGCTCGCGCAACCGGTTTCGTCGAAAATGATTTAATAGAGGTGTGTTTACACTTTACACGCAGGTGACAGACAGCGAGGACGAAAATTGACTCGAACGGGGTGTAATTTGAATTTTCTCCTGGAGAGTGGTCGCTGACTATAGTTGAAATTGTATCCATAAGTCTGTTGTGTACGACTTTTCTGCGGACAATAATAGTTTTATGTGAAAATTATAGAAAAAAATTATTAATAGAAGCTCATCAGTTTAAGTCTCGTAACGCATTGCACATCAAAGATCGTCACATTTTTAGCCGAAAAAAATTAAGAAAATTCTAATTATTACATTGTTCTTTAAAACTGACTTTTAATAGTTTTTTTCGGTGGTGTCGTCTCTGTTGGTGGCACGCCTGTACCAAGTAGACGACAATATATAGCACGCAAATTAATCCGGACACAGATGCTCTTTAATAAAAAGTAAATGTATTTACGAAAAAAATATATATATACTTACTTAATTCGCGAATATTTAGTAACTAATATGTCCTCCTACATTCTTTGTCAATTTAATTTTTATTTATATAGATATACGATTTGGGACGTATTCATTTAGTGTGCTGCACATTTTTTTAAATTTCTTATCGCCTCTATACCATACCGATATTATTGCTGAACTGAAGTAATTTTTCGTTGTACAATCCATTTTCGAGAGTCGTTTTTCACTATTGCCTACAGTTTTTTTTTTTTATTTGGGCTTACGTCTGGAGAATTACCTGGCCGTGATGGCAACACTAATGTTTTCTCGGTCGAAAAACGTTTCTTGGCTGTGTGGCATCGCGTCATATCTTGTTTGGAACATTCCATTGCTACGTGTGGATATCTTTTGAAGCTTCGGCACAACCGTTGGACTTCAGAATTTCGATATATTCATCGTTTTCATCAAAGAAATACACAACGAATTCTCTGTGTTCGGATTAATTTGCACGTTACTACGCCACGCGGTCGATCGTCGATTTATTATTCACCTAATTCGCATACATTTATTGTACACATAAAATAGTGTATAATAATAATAATTATTATTATTATCGTTAATATATTCACTACCGCGTCGTATTACAGCACGATTCGTTTGCGCCGCGATGATGACCTCCCGGCCGGCGGCGACGGCCCGTGATGATGTTTGACGGCTTCGGGAGCTGAGGTCACGACTTGGCAGAACCGCCGACAAACGTGCCAAAGACATTAAAAAATAAAAAAAACTCCATCCGGGTATATAAGACGGTAATAATGTTAATAATAATATTTAGTTCGGAAGACATAAATCGTCAGAATAAGCTATAGAAATTCTAGAGATTTAGATTCGGCGTAAAATTATGATCAATACCGTTATTTAAAAAAGTTCTCGAAGCCACGGATTAATCCGGATATGTTAAATTTGATAAAAAAAAAAACTGTTCGAGCATAACAGCAGAATAAAATGATATTGATTAGGAGTTATTGACCGCCCCGTATATATTTTCTTTAAAACAATTAAATTCTGTAAATTATGAGTTTCCGAAGAGATTTAGTTGTAAATTTAATATGTTTGATAAGTGATAATCCTCAACGGTTAGGTGTAGAAAAAAAAAATGTTCGTTATTATGCTGTACGGCGAATAAACGCAGCGCACAAACGTCGCGAGTAGTAGTTAATTTGAAATACGTGATTTGAATTCTTTCTTACTTTCTGCAACTCATGTCTGAATCGACGGGTACGCGAAAATATGCTCGTTCGTCCATGTATACCACGCGCGTAAATCATAAATGACAAGCAAGCGTAATTGTCCTTTAAACGTTTCTGTACTCGTTAAAATAAAAAGGACTCGTATTCGCGTTAATGTCGTGTCTCGAAAAAAAAAATCGGACACGGTAAATAATATAATTTGCACACGCACATATGTACGAATCACAACGTACGGCACTCGAACTCGCCACCGTGTATATCGATTTTTTTTTTCCATTCAAGAAAAGTGAGAAAATTCTTCTTCATATAATATACCATTATATCTATCTGCTTTAGGACGCGGACCACAAATGTCTGCAGGTTTATTTACTTCATGGCAAACACTGATAATCAAATTGATCAACGTTGCCAATTCAGTACGGGAACGAAACGAGAAATTGTCATAGCTGCGTAATATATAGCGTAACCACTTTGTATTATTAATCTTCATATCGTCGATTTATGAACACGCATACCTCCATGTTACTTATTATTATATATTTAATTTTATAATTATTATTTTAAAAAATGTTGTATGTATCTGTGTTGTTTTTAGCTTTACACCCTGTTACACTTGTATATAAAATACATAATTTTAAAAATTATATTTCAATACGTATATGCTTAATCACTTACATAATAAATAATATGTTTCTCGTGATTACCTTTTTATTTATTAATCACCTATACTTTGCACAGTCGTACTCTGTAATTGATATTAAATGCGATTCGTATATATATTCGACCATCGATAAAAATTATACGAGTATTTTATAATGATTGGCCTCTTCGTAGGTAATCTAATATTATAATAAAAAAAAGGCCGTCTAAACTAATAGAAGGGGGAGCGTGAGATTTTTGAAAATTTATAGGGGGACGGGGGCGTGAAATTTGGTAACCACTGGTGTAGTAGTAATATATATGATTTTTTTTTTTTTTGGGTGTAAGAACGAAGAAAATCGGTGTGCGGTGGTGTTTCACTTGTGAGAAAAATAAATCTGCCGAACGACGTGATTACTGTTGCTCGATAGGTGTACATGGCGAAAGTGATCTTTTTAAACTGGTTAATAGTGGTCCGTCTTTGGTGGACTGTACTACGACGACGACGACGACGAGTGGAGGATACGTGTTTTTAATTTTTCTTTTTTGTTATAGGTAAACTGAAAAAAATATGGTACAAATTATATATAGTGTACTTTGTGGTCGCTCCGATTTTTGTGTGTTCGCCTTTATTTCGTTTTACAATCCGGGGCTCGTTGTTAACTTATCGAAACGTGTAGTTTATTGCACAATTTATATAGAAATCACACCGCGATTATTATTACACGTTGCGATGAGTAGATGAAGACGTACGGAGGTTTTAGACGTAAAACATAAAAAAAAACAATAATAAAAACCGTTTTTATATACACGACGGCGCGCATACAAGAAAACGCATAAAATCGCTCTTAAACAAATACGGTTTTTTTTTTTTATTAATATTAATATAAAACGCGCTGCACCTAAACGTCTCGAGTAATTTATTAAACCCGCTCTTCGTCATTTTTTTTTTTACTATATTTTCGCGTTCTTCGTCATTGCCACAGCTTATACGCATACATGTATATATATCAGCATATAGCAACTACTTGTATTTTCAAATTAATATTCTAATATAATACGCGTAACGTTTTTTTTTATCGCACTCTCGATCTAAATATTAAAACGATCAACTAGTTATACCAGCGATATGTGTGTGATCATTTTTAGTTATATATAGTGACATTTAATCGCGGCGTGTATACAGGGGCGCCATTTGGGGGGTACCGCAGGGTGTACATTGGTGGCCCTATTTTTTTCCTGCGCCTTAATTGGCCTGCTGTCATGTCGCGTATATAATATCAATCAGACATTTGCTGTATTGACAGTACTTATTTCGTATATTTTCATGGTGTAAATGAATATAAGATGATTACAAATTCACATTTTTTATTCTGAAAATATTAGCTTTTAATTTATATTTGTACACTTATAAGATCGAAATCGGTATAAAATGATAAAATACAATAATTGTTGTATTTAATACACAAATAATTTACTTCCGTTTGAATGTATAAATAGGAATACCTAGAATTTCGTAGATGTTTTTTCATTCGCTTATTTTATGGAAAATTAAGCTTTTTTCCAAATATCGCACTGTGTAATGTTCTTCGTATTCGTGTAATACGCTATTTAGACGATTTTATGGGTAAAACATATTATATCTCTGGCATAGGCGGATCTACAGGGTGTACACCCTAAAGTAAAAAAAAAAAATATATTATACATTAGGTTATAGTATTGGTTAGCAAACAAGTGTTGGATACTCAAAATATTTTGACTTTAGTGTATGGAAGAAAATTATGAGCTAAAAAAAACGCATAAAACGGGTGAATTCGTTTGTAGCCTCCCCTCTATATTAGAAAAAAATAACTACAAAAAAGGCCGGGCACACTCAAACGTAAAACTCTTGGTTCGCCTGTGATCTCAGGAGTTATTTCTATGGCGCGCAATTAGAAAAAGATATTTTATGTAGCCTGTAATTTTCAATTTAATTAACAAAATATATATATTAATATATAATTATGTATGCTGTTATCACAATGGCCTGGTGGAGAAATAATTTGACCGGTCTAGAAATTTGGCAGCTCTATTTTAAAACCGTAATTGACGGCCCTGCGTGTATAGCTTATTGTCGCGATTCCGCGTGACGCAGAGAGTGAGTGAGGCGTATATTTATATTATATAACTCGATGCATATTGCGCTATTACGTCGTGTAATTGTTCGCGTATGCACACAACAACAAATTAATGATGTGCGAATAATATATTTTATACGGTAACGCAGTGCGTGTCTTTTATTAATAATTATGATGGAATCGAACACGAGGCGACCATTAAATTCCGGTCGACTTCACGCCGACATAATATTATATAGACGGATGGGCAAGTGTTGTTATTGGAATTATTATTAATACGAACGCGCGCGCGCGTCTTGTCCGTTCGGACGGTAACGCGTTTTCGTCACGAGGTTAACGAAACGTGAATACAGCGCATAAATTCATATAAATTGTATTTATATAAATTATTATATACATTTATATATATATATTATATATATATGTATATTATATTGGTAATCGCACAAGCTGTTGTGTTGCAAAGCAAATGAGAACGAGCGACTGAACTTGCGGAATAATATAGTGACATCGCATAAACTCCGTAATGCTGTGTATTATTTGTACGTTTCACTGCAGTCAGCAGTCACGGTATTTTATAATGACAAATTTAATTTTAAAATTTATGCAGTACAAGACGACACGTTTATGATACGTGCCAGGTCTAAAAAATAAATGATTTAATTACTCGTATCTATATACGAAATACAATATGGGAAAATTTACGTTGTAATAATTTTTGTATTGTAAAATTATTTTCCATAAAAAAATTGCAAAAATCACGAGACCGTTGAAAATTGCAATAAGTTGCAATATACAATTGAATGGGAAAGACTGCTGAATTTTTTTTAGTCTTGTCCGTTGCTAGACGGAGTGAAGAGCGGTGAGTTAAGTGAATTATGCGTTTTGAAAAAAAAATGTGCCATCTAGAATGAAATAATTTTTTTTCTGTATAAAACTGCGTAGTTATAGACATACGACGATATGTGAATATAATGGATGGATGAAAAAACAAAATCTAGCAGAAATGTGAAAGTTAAGATGTTTGTGCGGTATCCACTAGGTTAGATAAAATTCAATATGAATTTTATATGAAAAGTGTAGTTTGGCAATCGCATTTTTAATTTTAGAAGAAATTAGAGAAAATAGACTTCGATAGTTTTCGGCACTTTAAGAGAAGGAATTAGATGGGCGAGACATTCATTCGTAAATAGAAGTCGAGGCCACAGGGGTAGATCAAAGAAAGAGTAGATAGAGCTCATTAATGAGGATATGGAGGTTTGGATAAAGAGATGGTGTTATGGATATAGAGAGATGTAAAAATAACAGTGTAGCCTTTACTTGTGTAGAATAAAGGCGAAGAGAAAGAACGGGAAAAATTTTTTTTTTCTTATTTGTCTGTTATTACGACAACAAAGCAGGCATAACTTGTATACTATTACGTGTACTGCTGCGTACAAATGTGATTACCGCTGCCGTTTCGAAAATTCCATCATTCGACGAGACGGATATTATTATAGTCCATGGCGGTGGCACTCAGCAATAATATTACATTTATATATATATATATAAATGAGAGATTATATACTTCAATACGACGACGACGGTATTGGACACGGTCCGACGACGCCGCAGATGAACGGTTAATAATTTTTATTATTTATTCGATTTCTCAGCCACGTACGCGGCGCGTCTCTCTAACAGATTGATCTACTGCCGTTCTTGCTGCTGCAGGCTAGGCGTGTACCGAGACCAACGTTGGTATATATTTACCTCCCGCATACCTTTTATTATTATATATATATGTTATGTACATGACTGAGCAAGTCAAACGATTTGTCTTAACTCGTTAAATTTAGTTTTAAATAGAATTTTTTATCAATCAAATGAAAATTTTGTGTGCGGCCTTTTCACAAATACATTATATGACAGCGTAGGGAATCAAATATATTAACCTAACGCTAAGAGATTCGTTAAAAAAATGCTTTAAAAAAAAAGAAGAAAAACAAAAACCCGGTCTAAAAATGCACTGATATCAATAGCTCTTAATCTTTGTTTAGTTTCATTATACTTCGTTATTTTAGGTTCTGAGCAGAGCGATGAATCTGTTGTTTTTACAGTGACGTTTATTTTATTTTTTCTATCATGTGTACAGATTCTCAACCGGAAGGAGTGCTCCGAACTCTTCGGTCTCAATTTGTTTCCGGCAGCAATTCGCACCTAGTTGGTACTTTAGTGAGGTCATTTTTCGATTTTTTCAAAAACACCTAAATATAAAACTCAAAAACGTGGTTCTACAATTCGAGGTCGGGTAATTACCGACAGTAGAATGCAGACACACTTACCTATATAGTCACGCGTCTGACCGGCTTTTCCTTTGCGGCCGGGAACCAATTCGACGCTGCTCTTACTGTCGCTTTAGGAAATAATTCGACACTCGATGATTTAGCAGTAGTGTTGATATATTATAGAGACGTGTTTCGTCGCGATTATACAAAAATATAGCGGTGCGTCGCCGCGGTTGTACACAAAAAAAAAAAAGTCCAGCGTCGGAGACCGAAAATATCCTTTCTTCCCGACCGTTGTTGACCACCGTACCGGTTCAAATCTACTTTTGGCGAATAGGAACCTGTGTGCGGCGGCTATCGACCGTGACGTGTCATTTTTTTCCTCCATGGGAAACCGAAATCTCGTCTGCGTCTCGTTTCAGCGTGTAAAAATTATAGTTCGTGCCTGAATTGTTATTTTAGCTCACACTATCAAAAAGGAGAAAAGTGTCTGTGAAACCCCCCTAAGGATTTTGCATCGAGCAGTTTACTGAAAGAATTAAAGGAGACGAAGATGCTTTATCGCAATGATTTGAGATTGGACGGTACCCGTTTTGATGCGATTTACTAGATGGAAGGCTCAAAAACGAATAAGATACGAAAACGAGAATTGCCAATCCCAGTAGCCACAAAACTGTAAGCTATACTTAGCTGTTCACCAAGTGTAAAGTTTTATGGGTATCATCATCACAATCACGCTAGCGGACTCGCCCACTTCTCGGCGACTAGCAGCTTGTTGTACACACTGGTTCAATGTAATCGACGCTATTAAACAACGGAGAAGACTGCACATGGTCACGGGTCGACGCGACGTGTGATTCAGTTGAATTTGGTCGTCTCCGTCGTACGATCCCGGACAGAATCCACGGCGGTGATTACCACCACCCGACTCTCCGCCGTCGACGTTACGTTCGCGTGTCCGATTTTCATGGCGTGCATTACTTTGGCTAACGCATTGATGGACATCGTTGTGTCGAAAGATTTGGACGGCGAACTCCTGCATCCGTCCGTCGGCAATGGCGATTTCTTCTTTAACGGCAAGCGGCATTTGAACGGTGATGTCCGAATCGGACTTCTTTTGACGTCCCATTTGTCTTTCCGTTGTCAACCGACGTTGTTGTGCCTAAAAAAAAAAAGTAATTTTAACAGTTTTTCAATGCGCGGATTACAATGAATCCGTGACAAAGCACCTAACGACAATTTTTAAGAAAAAATCTCTAATTTCATATTAAGTTCGAACGTCGCGCATGTTCGCCGATAATGAACATTTTTTTTTTTTTATAGAAAATCCTAACGAAACCGTGTAAGATCGGATAAATCATTGCGGAACGTTATAAACACGGCGAGAGGCTGGCTGGACGTGAAAAATACGTGCCTGTGTATCGCCGTCGTTGATTTGAATCTTCGGTCGACGCCTTATCGTCGCGGTCATTTGTCGTAGTATGTTTCGACGTAATGTCATAGACTTTGACCAGAAGTGTATAAGAAATTCGGTGTTCGTCGATGGTGTAATGGTCGTCTCTGTCCTGCACCACCGGACCTTTAACGGTAACTGCTGCGGGCGTCGTCCGTCTTCTTCCGATCGGAAAACATTCCATTCCTCTTTGTACCGCGTACAGCAACGTGCCCGCGAAAACCATAAGAAACGTCGCGGAAAACATTTTTTTTTAATTTTCTGCACACGTTTGTATAAAAGTAATTATTACGAAAGACTAATGGGGCTTCACTGTGAAAAATCTTGTGAAAAAAGAATGTATATATTCGTATATTATATTAAATAATATCGTAATCTTCGATAATAATAATAATCGCGGTTGCCTAGCAATTACGCGAACGCGCGCGACGAACTATACACAAATTCGATGTTATTATTTTCTTTTTTCATATATATAAAGGCCAGCGTTCAATTTATATTTTTATTTAAAACGGCGATATTTTGTTATTTTCGAATTGATTATTATAAACTCAAAAAATTTCTTTTTTTTATCGAAAAACGTTGTATTCAATATTAGCTTTTGAGTACAAAAATGTAACGTAACACTTCCTTTAGGACAGTGTCCGTACTGCGACAACCCTCGCACGGTCGCCAACCATACACCGAGACCGACATAAGCAGTCCGAGTATATGGATTTTTTTTCTTTATATAATATAAACGAAAAGAGGCGAATAAAAATTAGAAAAATGTAATACAGATCCGATTAATTTTAATTTTACGATTATTAGAAACAAAATAAAAAGAGTACAATTTTGATTAAAACATACAATATTTGAAATATGTTACCATTATTTTTTTTTTTACAATTGGACAAATACATCTGGTGATGAACGTGAAATGTTGTCGATGATACTAATGTTGCTGCTACTGACTTCTCCTCTCCGTCCACTGACGGCTTGGAGCCGTGATGGTTTTGACGATTTAGCCCATCATGTTACGTTTTTGAACAGCAGAAAAAGATTGTCAAGACTTGACGCGAACACGGCACACGAGAGAGTAAGAGTAGCGACCAAATCGACGGTCGGCATCGGGCTTAGTCAACGGTTATCGGTTCCTCATTAAATTATATTTATACGCCGGCGTTTTGGGTCATTTCTCCCTCCATAATAAATATTTAAATATACATAAAATTATATATACGAGTATATCTAAATTACCTTATATAATAATAAATTATCGATTATAAATTTTGCGTGCTACAACTTCATTTCGATAGTACATAGCGTATAAATAAGTATAAAATATTAATTATTATCGTCGGACGGTACCTGTAGCGGGATTATTTGATTTATGTATACGTACACAGACGGCTTTGAGATCGACAATTTTTTTTATTTATTGAGATTTTATATTTTATTGTTACTATACTCGTATTAATAAAAAGAATTTAAAAAACTCTTAATTAATTGTTCGTATAGTAGTATTTTTATCATATTTAACGCGGATTTATATAATACTCGCTCTGTATAATAATCCTCTCTATAAACGCGGTGGTCTTGTGTGTATTACCACTCCTGTGCACGTGCGTAGAAAGTTTTTTTTTTCTTAAAAAAATCACGTTTTATTTATACCGTTTTTTAATAACAACGTTTAATCCATTGACATTTTAAGATATGCGTTTTATAGCTACGAATGTTAAACTACACACGAGTCACTTTGTATATAATACACTACAACTGATTATTGTGGCATTATGTTGTACCCTCGTTCTCTGTATGGAACGGATGGAGGATAATGAGAATTTAATCGTACAAAATTATATTTCGTATATAAATCTGCAGTTTCTCTCGTACGAATGCACAAACACGGACCGTTTTATATGTATGTATATATATAAACATTAATAACAATATTAAAATATGATTTTGGAACAAGATGAAATTGCCTATTGAATTGTTTTTTTTTAAGCGTTTTTTTCCGAACGACTGTGATTCTCGGCGGTTTCGAATATAATATTTTTGATTGATTTTTTTTTTTTTTTTATCCACGACAACTCTGCCCTATACCATCCGCTGTGTACATTCATTCCGTAACACGTATACCCGATCGTGTTAATCGATATATTTCTTAAATGTATGGTGATCGAACGACATCTTGTGGAAGACAAGAGCTGGTCAATGAAAACATGGCGCCTGCCCGCGATGGTTGCTGGTGGATGACCTCTTGTTAAACTCTATAAATGATTCTCGAACGTTAAGTACACGCGCGCTCCCAGATAAAAATATGTGTATGCGCTTTTAAGTGAAAACTGCGTTACATAATATGATCGTGTACCGCGCACAACCGTTTTTTTTTTACATCAAAAATTTAATATACAGCATCTTTGTATTGTCCGTCCCACTACATATATACACGTTACGTATAATATAAATACTGATGGTTTTTTTTTTTTGTAATAAAACCGAGTGCGACACGTTTCTAAAACTTTTCCGAGATCGTTATCCGACGGGGATTTAACAATGTCGTGTGTGTGTGAATATTGTCTGAACTTTATTACCATAATTCATTAACGTAGATAAATCATGATTTTGTCATGAGATCCTTGGTAAATATCCAACAACGTTTATAGTGTTGTTTATAAAGCTATTTCGAGCACGCATTATACACATTATATATTATATAAGTACCTATGTATCACACGCATACACACAAACCTATAATTATACGGTTTGATTTAATTTTAAATAATTTTTATTACGAAATAATGCGATTATTACATTTTTTTTTGTATCGAAGTCATTGACTCCAAAGGAATATTATAATAAAAATACACACTCCGAATGTAATATTTTTACGCGAGTCAAAATCCTTTAATATATATTTTTTTTTATATCGCACACTACTAGCCGATTTACCCGACGTTGCCCGTGCACAGTTTTGAACAGAATCTCGCTATATGCATTCAGTTTTTATTGGCGTTTTTTTTTTTTAACAGCTCTCTTGATTAAAATATGTAAGCTCTTTAGGGAGACGATAAGAGTTTGCGGCTCTCAGTCTTGTTGTTAATTAGAATGTTCTATTCACGGCTCCTTTACAATTCTCATCGGGTTTAGATAGCGGACTGCACACGTTGTCAATATTTAATCAACAGTTTTGACAACCAATATTGATGACCGAATGAAACCATTGATCTAACCGTCTGGTAACCGAATCTTAAAAATACAAATTTTGTAAAAACACAAACAATTTTTTTAACATATATTTATACACACACAAATTTACGAATAATCATTTTTTTATGTTTTTACTATTTTATTAAAAATTGTACGCAGCCCCCCCGGTGTGTAGTAAGAAACGCGTAAAAACTACACATTCATTTTAATGTATCATATTTCGTTTAATACTCGTAGTAGTAGTAGTAGTAGTAGTAGTTGTAGTAGTAGCACAACAAAAAACACTGCAGTAGTGGGTTCGTTGATTTTTTTTTTTAAATATTTAATTTAAAAACGGTAGGAGAAGAAAATAAATAGTCTTCGCGCCGATGAGATTCCGACGACTGTTTTTATTTAACCTCTGTGGCGTGCGCGCGCGCGGTAAACGATCCGACCGCGATGACGGTCCCTAGTGTACACATTAATAATTATCGCGCGGCAGCGGCGGGCCCGAGGTGTCGGCGGCAGCGGCTTTTCAAAAATAAAATAAATAAACGAGAAAAGAGTAATAATAATAATAATAATAATCGTATACACGGTGGAATAAATAGGAGAAAAATAAAATATATATCCAAAGCCCATTTACGCGAGCCGAGACGGTGGAATAGAAGAGAGGCGGGGTTATTATTATATCGCGGTTAGACGCGTACGTGCGCGGAGACTTAAACGGCGTTTGGGCGGGCGGCTCGCGTGAAAATCGCCGCGGACGTGATGCGCGTTTAAGAAGAGTGTAGACTATGTTCTTATAATTATCGTATTGTACAGGGTGATTTTTTTTTTCACTCTCTCAGTGTTATCGAATAAATAAAAATTAATTATCCAGATAAAGATTAGATATCCGAAGTGAAATTGATCTTCTAGATAGTAGCGGTGGATTAACAAAAATCGAAACAATCTAGGTAGACTGATTACTTTTTCAATCTAGATAGGAGATAAGATATTTTTTCACGGCATACGGTATGTTTCAAAGCATCGCGTGTTATTGTTAATGCCGGATGAAAATATTAATTTCACCTCGATACGAACAACAACTCTTGATTGTCTTCTGTTACTTACTAATTATTATTATTTTAACGAATATAAGTATAAATAAAATGAATAAATTAATATTGACATTTTTCGACACATAATAATAATTACTTCCCAGCGATGTGCAGGTGTTTTTTTTTATACACAGGTATATAAGTAAAATTTATAAACACAAATTTTCGACAACGGACGACGACGATCGATCCGGGCATGTGTTAAATCGTTATCGACAGCCACACAAAATAAAAGGTAAATTTGATAAGAATAATCAATAATGAATGCGACATCAGCTATACGCTATTTAGTTTAAGAATATACCGGGAGGCGGACGAAAACAGGTTCGTGTTTGCGCAAGCGAGGTTCTGTCCGTATTGTGATTGTCGGAAACCGTCGTGTGCCGACTGCTGCCGACAAGCAACAGCCAATGACAGAGCAGCTATTAGCCGCCTGGGGGGGGCAACAGCCAATGACAGAGCAGCTATTAGCCGCCTGGGAGGGAGGGTCTAGCGTCGCTTCGGCTTTCATTCAACGTGCGCGTTCCGGTATAATCTTAAATCGAATAGTATATATTATTATAGAGAACAGAAATCATATTACCTGTAAGAAAAACATTTTCTAGAAGACTAGAAATAGTCGTTTTCGTTATTCGTACGCGTGCAGTCGTGTATGCGTAGGTATGTGTATGTCGTAATATGACGTATAAAATATTGTTGTGTTGGTTTCAGTCGAATAAATATAATTATAATTATTAGGAATTATCGAGATATATTTATTTTAGATAGTTGTATTTTTTTTTATCTTGGATGACAATAAGATGTGAATATGAATATTTGTCTAGGTGAGATATAAAGTTCTTATCTAGATAAAATCTCTTGCACAACACTGCTCTGTATCACCGTTGTCCGCGCTAACATCACGGGAAATGTAGTTTTTTTTTTTTAGAAAGTTTGCTCGTGCGTTCCGTCGTATATTACATCATTTGCTATAATCGTTACCGATTTTTTAAATTTTCTACGAGACGACTACAATCCCTACATTTGATTTGTACGATAAATTCTTAAGGAATACACCTATATTCCTGGTTTTGTACACATGAATAATATCTAACGAATAATAATATTTTGATTACCTACGTTGCGGTATAATATACGATATGCAGATTTTAAAAGCTTACAACCCTTGGAAACGTCTTTTATTTTTAAGCGCGTTAGTGAAACGTGTCCATTCATATATTATATCAAGGAGGTTTAAAACCGATATAATATTGAATTGTTTCCACAATTTTACCGTCCGTACGTTATTATTATTATCGGTAAAATAAGCGAAATTGTTGGATTATATTATTGTATAGAAAGAATATGGCGAACAATAGATTTATTAAAACCATTTACACTCGCACGTGACTAATCGATGAGCTAATAACTGTTCGCATAAACGGAATGACGGTTAAAACACTCGGATAATACGGACGGAGAAAAAAAATATCCGTTGCTCATCGAATCGAAAGTTTACCGTTTATGCTGTGATATTATATGATTTTGAAAATTTAAACTGAAAAACAAAACACCTTGTATAAAATAATATATTATACGATGTAATAATATAAGTAGCAGCAGCAGTAGTTACAATAAACGGGAGCCGATACGATGAGTATATTATTATATATATACGTATATACGTGCGCGTCTATTACACGAGCGGAGGAGTGTCGATTTGGACGGCCTATGGAAGAGAGACTGCTACTACGGATGATGATGAACGGGCGCGCGTGTTTATAATGACTAATAATAATATTTATAAAAACGAAAACGTGTCCGAATCGATAACATCGCGGATCAAACGGCTCTGCACACGTACGATTTATAATAATATAATGTGTATATGTAATGTGTGTAAGAAACCCGTTTGGCTGCCGAGTACCACCGCCTTATAAAAATACATTTTATTATATACCTGTAATATATAAGCGGTGTGTAAATACACTGCGCGCGCGTTTAATTTTAATAATAATACGACAATATCAATGGATAGACGAGCGATTTGGTTTTTTTTTTTATAGAATATAAAACGAAAGCGTAGGTTTTTTTTTTACACTCGAGTCGTTGTTGTCGCAGGCACGGACTGTAGAGCCAGGTGGTGGTGGTTGGCTAGGGTGAGATTTCCTCCTGGACCGGTCAAAATGATAAAATTCGGACCGATAGTGAAAATGTATATTATTATTACGGGTATATTGTGCGAATCCTGTATTAAAAATAGAAAAATTTAAGATTTTTTTTCAAACAAAATATCACACATACTGATATTGCTACTGAATAATATATTATGTTCCGTGTTAATGCGGTTGTATTTTGACTTCGTTATTGATGTCAATCGAGGAGGACGAAATTCGTAAATATAACAGTCATTTTATTATTATCAGTTGACGCACTTTTCCCTTAATGGGCGTTACATTTTATTTTTAATGTTTTAATTGTTTTTGCTGTCTCTCATTAACTTCATTAACGTGTTAAATTTTCAGACCTATGCTGTCTCCGAATTATAAACAATATTTAACGATACGAAATTCGGCATTTAATATGTAATTGTTTTATCTACACGTACGACAAAAAAATTATATTTATTATTCACGGTTTTCCGAATTTCGTATATTTATTATTATTCGTTTGACGCGCGCCCCACACGCGACACCGAAGAACAAAAACAGCGGTCGTATACGAAATATTTCCATCTCGTTAAGTTATTACACTTGTTTATTTTGTTTTTGTTTCAGAAAAAAAAAATCGCCCATAAATAGTATTGTTTCCACTCTGTATCGTACGATAATATCTTGTATATGACCAGCGGCGGCAACGAAAAACAAAAAAACAAATTTACTGGAAATAAAAAACCGTGTGTATACGTCGTTGTAGCAGCAGCAGCAGTCTTGTAAAAAACACTGTATACTTTACAAAAAAATATTTGCATAAGAAATACATACAAATACTAGTATTTAAATACTTTTTTTAAAAGTATTTTTTACAAGACTGAGCAGCAGCAGCAGCAGTGGCCGCCCCACTCTGTAAAATCGTTCTTTTCACGTTAAAGTAATGACCGTTTTGTGAAATCGAAATGAGATTATACGTGTAATACGCGGTGTACTTTGGTGAAATGAGGTAAAAAAAATTACGTCGAATTGATTTTATGTACCTACTCTGATACTGTAACCGGTGTAATTTTGTGAACTTTGTGTGAGTTATTTACATTTTTAGCACGTCACCATCAACAATATTCATTACGTTCTTCTTCCAGCCTCTATTATTACTCTCCAAGAGTTTTCGCCGCCATCGCGCGGATCGCTTTTCTCCTCCGTCCTATGCACTGTATCTTTCCGTTTCCTCACTCCCAGGTCTTTCGGATTCTTTTCCACTACATCAATCAATCCACCTCGTCCGTGGTCTTTTTCCTTCCGAGTGCCATTCCAGTACCAACCGAATTTTGCAGCATTATTCTCCGACTTTTAATGAACTCATTTATAATACTGTCGTCATTTTCAATTCCTCTCCGAGTCCTCGGTCGAACTACGCACCTGGTCTGTCCTCGTATCCATAACCGACCCCCGCATATTCTTCTCCGTATTTTCTTTTTGGTTTCAAACGTCTTCAGTCCTTGACACTGTTAAGTGTTAAGTTGCTGACAATAGTTCCCCGTCAGAAATAATAACTCGAGAGAAGTTAAAATTTATTAAAAATATAATAACTTTTAACATATTAACCCGTTAATTAATGCACGGCCCTGTATTATTGAAATTGATTTTACCGGGTTTTAATATCGACGTTATGCCATTAAATGCATATCAGTTTTACGTACACTCAACATTAACATTGTCATTCTGTATTTATTCGGTTGTTTGCTTTGTTCTTGTTTCGTATGTAGTAAAAATATATTATTTGAAATTACACGTATATAGGAGTGTTATCAATAATATTTGTGACTCGTTTCGGCCGTAAGCCGTACTTTCAGGCAGTGGCGTATTTAAAGGAAGAAAAAAGTTCGGGTTAACGCCTCTCTCCCTCCCTCTCAAAATATTATCGTGTATCAATATATAATTTAACGCTACTGCGAACACTCCAGAGATAATCACATTACTACAATTCTCTAAAACTGTTATGATGCAAATTTTATCGGTCTCACGAGTGAAGATAACAGTGGAGATCTGCAGTAAAAAAAAAAATAAAGACTCGGTCGAGAAATAAAACACTAATTTAACGTCAGTTACGCTCACAATTGACAGAAAGAACCTCAAGAAATTTTCTACTGAACTCTCGAAAACTAAAACGCGTAGAATTTGTATACATAAATATATTGCCTACACACAATATTATTGTAATATCCGTTTAACCGGTACGGCGTGTAATAAATGATGCGCCCAGTACGCGGAAAAGCACAATGCAGTCGTAAACTCATAAACTTTTTTAAGGTTTTTTTTTATTATTGAAGTCATTAGTCGTCTCCGCGCGACGTTGTACATGGGTGGTGGTGCAGCATCATCAGTACCTACCTAACCGCCATACGTGTGTTTATACAGTTTTTTTTTTTACGACTCGATATAATATTATTTTATATACCCGAAGAACTGCTCCCTCGCAGTCGCCGCTTCGTATATACGTGTTTTTTTTCCTCTTATTTTTCACTTGTCGTCGTGTATGTTAATATTATGAAACGCTCGTTAATACGGTATCCACCGCCAGCCAGCAACGGCAACAGTTATATATTAGTGTGTACTTGAAATATGCGCACTAATTTTTTATTCATTTTTTTTTTTTTACGTTTTGTGTATTGTCGTATCGCGTATATTGAAACGGATTCGTTTATAGACGTACGTTTTATACTTAAAAAAAAAAAAATAAATAATGACAATACGAAGGGGAAGAGTCGGCGGCGGTATACGACGGGTGTAATAAACGCGGTTTATTGAAAATTATTATTATTATTTTTTTTTGTTGTTAAAGCGGCGTAATGGACGACATAAAATTTCCATTATACACAATACGATGATGTACGCGCGCGCGCGCCCATTTCATCCCCTCGACCGGCGACACTCAATATAGTGTATCATCGAGCGCGTGCGTCTTCGTGGAGTTTCTTTATTTATGACGCCACCGTTTTCTTTGTGCGTATAACACGTTACTGTGTAATATTAACGTGATTTGTGTAACGCGTCGGAATATTTATATTAAATTTACATACATTATATTATTATTATTCTCCCTCGCCTCTATCCCTGCTATTTTCGTGTCGGCCACCTTTGTCCTAAACCTCCACTTGACCCGATCTCCCACATCTTCCACGCAAACACCAGCAGTCCTAATCACGCTCAATCGCATTCGACCACTTCTTCTTCCTTTAACGTTCATTACCATAACCGTTCTTACCGCATCCGAATCTTCTCTTCTCATAACATGACCAAACCATCCGAGTCTATCTAAGTCTTATCTTCACGATCCACGCCACTCTTATGCTTCCTCTCACATACTCATCTTCTCTTGTCACCCAAATTATTCGTTAGCACCTTCTTATCATCACTTTTTATACACCATACCTTTTGAAAATGCTTAGATCCTTTTACTCTAACCTCAGCCAATCTATAAATTTCTTTTTCACCTTCCATTGTTTCCAACTTATCATATAGCTTATCATACCTCTTAAACTTTGCTTTCTTCCCCAAACTTTTATATTCCACCAAATCTTTTTCTCTTTTGTTCTTTTGCTATAACTTAAATCGCTTTTTCTTACTCACTACAATTCTCTGCACTTCCTCATCCCACCGCCACGTGTTTTTGTTTTCTGGCATTCTACTCTCACCGACAATTTCCTTTGCGGCATTCTTTACGCAAGTAGCAATCATATTTCTCACATCATTTATATTTCCCTCGCCCCTCCACACCACTCTTTCATTCGCCTTCTTTAAAAATTCCTTTTCTTTGTCCCCTATTAAGTTATTCCATCGAATGCTCGACTTCCTGTGTTTTTTTTTTTGTACACCCTCTTCCTACTACACCACACACAACACAATTACAATCAATCTATGTTGTGTTATCACTCCATCGCCTGGGATTACTTTACAATCCTTTACTCGCTTTAATCTCTCTCTGTCTCTCTCTCTTCCACATAAGGTAATCAATCTGTGATCTATTACCCCCACTCTTATACATTATATAATGTTCTTCTCTCTTCTCACCAGCAGCAGCTGGTTGTGGTAGTGGTGGTCAGCTCCTATTCGTTCGTACGCCGGTGGGAACGCGAATTTCGTCGTATTTCACGCTTACCACCACCTCTGCATACGTTTTATATAAAATTATTCAAACCGTATACATAATATTTATTATCCGTGAATCGTATTTTTATTTCTCGTGTATATTATTAAAACGCGCGCGTATATTATATTATAAACACGTATAGATAAGATAATAATAAAATATTATAATATAATCGCTAATGAAGACGTATTCGGAAACCACAAAAAAAAAACCGCCGTCAACACGGCAGCCAGCAGCAGCAGCAGCGGCGGGTATATCCATTACGACGAGACGCGACGTATACAAATATTTCTTATCGGGGGCAGTTACTCATTGTAACGCCACCGCTCGGCGGACGGGTGACAGACCGTGTATATTATAATGTGTGTGTGTGTGTGTGTTGATTAATAATATTATTATACGCCGCGACAATGGAGGACGAGTAGTAATAATAAATGTGTGTGTGTGTGTGTGTAAAATGAATCGGAGACGGGATAAAATATAAAATCGTATATAATAATATGTAAGTAAATAGCCGCCGTGTCGGTTAATATAAAATATAAATACCAGTTCGATTAGAGGCGCGCAAGTAGCAGCAGCGCAGCCGGCCGAATAAATAATTACTTATGGAAATCGGTTAGAAAACTTAATTCCGACCGCGCGCGCTCGTTCGAAACGAGAATCCGCTGCCGCCGCCACCGCCGCTATAACATTCGTCTCACACACAAACTCGCGCTTATTATTATTATTATTATTATTAATATATTATACACGTCTGTCAGTCAATTACACACGCGGTGTACAGGTTTATTTTTTTTTTTTTTATCTATAATATGTGAACGTTGTCGAGATAATATTTTTTTTTTGGTTCCCCGACGGAGAACAAATCGGTGTATATATATATATAAAAAAAGAAAAACTGCCACAACCGATCGATTTTGTTTATCGATACCACTCTTCGCATCCGTACTTTTCCGAAACCGAGTCGATCCCCACGTATTTTATTATACATATAAATTTTATACGCGTCTTGTGTGGGGTTTTTTTTTTTGTTTTTTAATCGATCGATTTCTCACTCGTCACCGCCGTTTTCGTACACGCGCGCTACGTGAAACGTGGATTACATTATTCACCGTCTTCTGTATCGCGTTACGGTTTATAGGTATATTTTTTTTTTTGAATTTTATACGAAATGCGTGAAAATTACTGAAGAGTTTTTTTTGTATTCGAAACGAGTAACATTATATACTACGCCGCCGGTGTAAATCCACGAGCTGCCACTGTCCACGTTTTTTTTTTAGGAATCACTGTTGGTAGTCCGAGCGGAGCACTCCGTTTTTTTTTTTTGATTAATTTCGTTTTGACCGTGCGATTCCGATGAAATATCGTTAAATGTGTCTCGTTACTACGTTTCCGATTTCATAACGAGGTAATCGACGTGTAATTAACCGGTAAATCGCGATAATCCATTATTTTAACATCGTAAATCGTTATAACGCGTACGAACGGATTCGTCCGCGTTTCGACCGATAAATTATGTCGTTGTAATATACGGCACGCGACTTGGGAAAGACGGTCTCAATATTAGCACCACTAAAGGAAAAAAATTAATGTTTTAATGAAATTTTTAGTCGAAAATTATATGACTTTTGTTTTGTTGTACAAAGAAAACATCGAGTGGAGCACGAAAATCTGAACCAGGGTCGTGTATTTAAGATTTTGCTGCCTCCTACGGGTGACAGAAAATTTACGCTCCCTTAAAAAAAAAATTATCGATCGTTTGAAATTGTATTTGATTTATTTTTTTATTAAAAAAAATAAGTACGTGTTTTCGTAAAATATATTTGTTTTTTTTTCAACCATTGCTTATCGATGCGGCTAAAAGAGCCAATAACTATAACTGACGGTGTTTTTTTTCACCTGTATATTGGAAACAAGCAAAACTATGTAGTAAAATAATAAATCAGTAAATAGAGAAACGGGATGAATTTTCCGATAGATCCGGATTGCTAATAATAATAAATTAGTGCACTGTATTAAAATGATAAATAATGAGTAGAAAAATTACAAGAATTGCGTGTAACAAAGATTACCAGACAAACTGCAGTAATAAACAAAATAAATATTATAATGAAACGGGAAAAACGGCCGTGCACATACAATTACTACTTATATATCTAAACGTACATTAATGATGACAAAATATTTAATTACAATTTAAATTTGATATAATATAAAAAAATTAATAAATACGTATTACCTTACCTTCGAATAACGAATTTCACGACACATATATGGTTCTGCCCACGCGACTATTTGAAAATATAAACATGTCATGTGTTTTATTTTCCGTTACCCCGGAGTTTGACACTGTCCAGCGGGGACGAAAAAAATTTCCAATTAAGAGATTCGACATTATAATATAATCCATACTATTGGGAATTGAAATGAAAAAAATTTATTTCCCAAACGGGGAGAGTTTCATGAAGGCAAAGAGCGAGCGTGATTTCAAACAGAGCGAATTTAGAGACGACGACAGTACTACTACTGTATAGTATAAAATTTGAGCAACGAGAATTAATAATTTAAATATAATATAAACGAGGGCGATAATCATTTGGCGATAATGATGAATCATTATAACGGCATTTCGCCATAATATTATTATTTCCACAACTATATTTAAAACGCTACAATTTTTGGCGTCGCGAACACTCGCATGTTATACGTAAATACTGCGCTATTTTTTTATTGTACCTGCAGTGTAATTCGAAATCCCGGCGAGTGGTGGCCTCGCTGAAGTACTGCTAATCCGAATAAAAAGCATTTGACCTTTGGTAGTTTTTTTTTTCATTATTATTCTGCGCGGATCGTTGGAAAATGACCTTAAGTTTGAAATCGAATTACACGAGAACATCCTATTACGGAGCTACACGATCGTATGAGAAAAATTATTATATCATTTGTTTTTATACAGACAGTAGTGATACAGCCGTGATTGCTGCAAGCACGACAATTTGGTTTTATAAAAAAAAAAAAAATTAGTATTATTGAAATTTAATGGAATAATGACGAATGACAATCCAAAACCGGTATAATATATAAAATTCTAAAGCGACCAAAAAAAAAGGGGAGTAAAAACACGAGTTATTTGTAAAAATAATGCAGTCCGTGGGCGAATTGCCGTCCCGAACATTAATACGTTCATTTAATGAAAATTATCGACTATTTTATTGAATGGTCACTAGATTATTATTATTTATTTTTTTTTTTACATATAAAATTCTTACACGCGCATTGAAAAACGATAAACAGCGTAACGTCCACTCGGTACACTCGATTTTCTTTACACAAAAAGTGGTGGCGAACAAATTGAAAACGATTTTCTTTCGTGTTTTAGTAATTAACGTATTTTTCACGCAAAACGTTTCAACGAAATTATTATTTTCTTATTTTACGGATTATTCGTCAGAAACTCGCGTCACTACGTTGCCAAATGTGTTTTCGAAAAAAGGTTTAATACAGGTGACGGCTTTTTTATGATTATTATTATTTTTTTATCAATGACTTTGCGTCAAGTGCGTATAATAATCTTAGTGAACGCACATCCGTAACAATTCATTTTTGTTTTCTGAAATTAAATTTCCAAAAAATAAGCGTTATAACGAATAACGCGATATAGTATTTACGGTTTTTATAATGAATATTATTAATAATTGTATTTTTCCTCCTTCTCGACTCCACTACCATATTCCTCTACAGTACTATTTATTTTTAATTTTTAGGTCGGAGAAATGCGTATATTACGGCGCTCATTTGACGACGTCGAAACTGGTAACTGGTAACGTGGCGGTAAGTATTCCGAACAATACTTTTCTTCTGGCTTTTCTGCGCCCGGCACGACGACGACGGCATTCCGTCCTTTCTCGCGAAGCGTTCGGTCGGAATCCGCTTAATTGACTACGCAATACGACGACGACGCTAACATAACTTTCATCTACAGCGCCGTCGTGGTACGCGCTGTTCGGCAGCTGCTCTCAGGGCCGGAACTTGGACTGAAGGGGCTCCGGGGCAGAACTGAATATTGGGCCCTCTTTGTCAATAATTTTCAATGCAGAGAGAAGGTCACAAAAAAAAAACTTTTCAATTAACCATTATATAAATATATATATATACATGTTTATTCATAACGTACAATTTGTAATGCAATATCACTTAGTAATTTATCACGTGCTGCTATCGAAACAATCAATTATATCGATGTGTTACCTTCAAAAAAGATCAAAAACGATAATCTACAATGTTCTGGTTAGACCCACAATATTTTACGCGTATGAATCGTGGGTAACCACAAACTGTGCGTTTTGAAAAGAAAATCTTGAAGAGAATTTTCAGTCAAAGAAGTACGAAGAAGGCGAATTTTAATAAGCGAGAAACTATGAGGAACTAACTCGTATGGAAAAGCTAAGATTAAGTTATAACGTATAAAAGAAAAAAATTATTCAATTTTATTGTGGGAGAAATTGATAATTCTATGCAAAATTTTCATTGGGTTTCAAGGTTTTCTTATGTCGCCAAATATCAAGATCGAACGTTGAAAAAATATAAATAAATAAATAATTTGTCGACTTGTGCGAGAAGGTAGTTTTTAAAGTCGATGGTAGATGGTGTGAACCGTTCGAAACGTTAGAAAAAGAATATATATTTCAATAAAAAAAAACTCGCATCGATTATTGAATATTCATTCTTGGAATGAACACGTGAATAAAAGTAATAACATTTCCGTAGTGACGTCTTACGGGCAGATAAAAAAAATTGTTATTCCCCGAAGACCATTAGATCGATTATTTAAAAAACGTTACATGTGCTCGTAGTTTTATGAATTTATATGAGTTCTTTGGAGAAATTAAAAAAAAATCTAGTAGTGAAGAAGAATCGTGTTGTTGTTAATCGTAATTAATCAAACTGTCGTAACTCGTAACGTGTAAGAAAAAATTGACATCGTAAAATATAATTGTAGACTGTAATAACCTGGATCGGGGGCCGGACGAGTAATTTCTATTGGAGTCCGGAAGATTAATAAAAGATACATAAACAAAGTCCAGAGAAAAAAAAATCTGTTATCATCGTCATAATAGCAACGCTGCTTTATATTTGTATCCAAAACTTAATACTGTATAAAGATATACACAAATTTACCTTGGTCGGTTTTTGCAAATTAGGAACTCGACTTGGAAAACGGCTTTTACGCAATGTGACAACGCAGTCTGTTGATTTTGTTCGATACTCGTTTTTCGAAAATGACGTCTCACGAATGCGTGCGCGTCCAACCAAACGTCTTATTCAGGTCGATGCATAATATTAATTAGGTAATATTATATAGGTGCTTACAGTAGTAGATCGGTAATGTCCAACCGAATTTTTCGAAGGTTTAAACAATTTTTTGACAGTATATATAATTCCATTATTATAAAAATAATTGTAAACTATACTTATGTATTTAAAGTAAGACGCATTGATTGTGGTCCGTCAGTTGCAGACGTGATGTACCCTTTATGGTTAATAAAAAGAAGATGAAAAATTTTTTTATACATTTATATTTTAATTCGCGCAGGAACTCGTATAATATTTTACTTGTATATAGGAAGTTACGCGTTTCGTATTTATATATACTACTCGTGTAGAAAAAATTTTATTTTCGTATTCTCACCCACGAGCAATGCTTGTAGATATAACTCAGGTGCTACTGTTACCGTGTCGCAATAATATTATGACATATTTAAATACATAAAATATTAATGCGCATGGCGGAATAATACTTACGTATAATAATAAAAGAGTAATACGAATGACTTCCACTGTGGATTATTAAAACTGGCAATTTTTTTTTTTTTTCACACAATTATAATATCTCCCGCGTGTGTACATCATTAATTTTATTATACAACGTAACCCCGTTGCGCGGATTATTATTATTATTATTTTTTTTTTTTGTCGCCGTAGGTGTGCAGTGTTCACAGTGTTCGTAATGTGTATTTGCGGAGGTTTTGCGAGACAATCGGCAACGACTTAATTGATTATGCACGCCATATTACGCGCATATATTATTATTTTATAATAATAGCTTGTTTTAAATCGCGGAGGATACGAAAGTGTTATATCGCGTTATCGCGTTTTTAAAGATTATTGTTATAGGTACAATACTACCACTCACCATCAAGTATTAATAATAATAATAAGTACATAAGTAGTAATATAAATCAACAGGGGCGTAGTGGAAAATAAATCCCGGTCGAGACACTGTTGTTGTAGTATATCCAGGCCACCCACCGCACACTTGCTACAAAAAAAAAAGAAAAAGTATGTGTTTTCTCTTATAACAATAATTCCACTTCAGACAAAACAATTTTTCTTTATAGTTTTAAAACAAAACGGTCGTTAAGTTCCTAAAGTATATCTCCGTTAGTATAAATAATATAAAAAAAAGCTAAGGTGGTTTCAAAAAAATGTTCAACATCATACCGTCAGGCCATAATACGATTCAGACAATCTGGAAAACTCCAATTTTCCAAAACGTCGAGAACTTACCTGTAAATCAAATAATATTCCTTCATTTATTTAAAACTGGCAAGGTCCAATTGAAACATGCGATTAATATTGACAGTGATTAACAATCTTTCCAAACAAACATAATAATTATATATATTAAAATAATAATAATAATAGGTAATCATGAGTCACTAAAAAAGAAATTACAATGTGCTTTAAACGAGAAGAATGATATGCGGATTTGGATGTATTCTCGGTAATTTTAACGCGACATCTTTTATTCCAATATTTTAGAGAGATTGTAATATTGCAAATATTATCTTAAAACTTGTACATAGTATAAACAAGAACCGATCGTCGTAATTTTTTCTTTTTAAAATCTGCTTATCATAATATTATTAGTGTTTTTTTCTCCGTATCTCAAATGAGATTAATATCAAATATCATAAGTTATATATGTCATAACTCATATGCTTGTGTAATATTAAATTGTAATTTTCAAATCGATAAAGATCTGTGCCGTTAAACGCGTATATGAATATTTTATTATAATCATTGCGTTTTTATTTAAATATTTAAATATTTTTTTATTATTATTATTATTATTTTCGGTTGTCTCGCTGTTACGGATAGTAAAATTTAAAACTATTCCAGGGACCTTAGTCCAGATTAAATAGTCTTCTACTGCATGAGTTTTCTCATGGTATGACAGGTATCTATAATTACTGACTTTATTCACACTTTCACAATTCTTAATATTTAGCGCATTAATGTCATGATTCTGTTGCTTGGGTACGAGCCAAATAACTGGAAATTATCACGGGAACAACTTTAATGTTATCCAGTCTCCATTGGTTCTTCAGCTCAACTGCCAGATCAGAATACTTGGATATCTTCTCAATATACGTCTTCTGCATGTTACGACTAAGGGGAACTGCAATATCCGATTATGTTCTGAGTTCTCTTGTACGCGATGTAAGAAGAGTTCTGTCAAATGTGATATTAACTATATCATTCTCAACAACAGGCTCAGGACTGTATTGATAAAATTGTATTTTTTCAACTGGCATATTGTACGCTTTCATCAGTTCTAGATGCACAATTTTTGCAACATTATTATTATTATTATTATTATTATTATTAATAGATTTATATATTATATTATAAATATCATAAAATATTGCGAAAGCTTTTTTTTTTTTTTTTTACTGCGTTTTTATGAACACAACAATAGTTTGGGTACAAAAAAGATATGATTATGATGTTATTTTTTTAGTATTTTCATCATTAAAATTGAATTATTCTTTACTCGTATTAACGCTGAATGTAGCGCGATGATTTTACGTGCAGTCAACTATTATATATTTTTACTTCGCGCACACGTCTTCATATTTTATATGCGTTAATCGTATTGTCCGTATACACTAATAAGGATATAAAAAAAAACAATAACAATATATATATATATATATATATCGTCTGTCGGATGATGAAAAATCATAAAATTTTATTTTATCTCGTCGTTTGTTTTACATCGTAATGACGTAATATATATATTATGATACGAGAAGCGCCATGCGCCTCCTATGTATATATATTTCACTTAAGTACCGGCGAACGTATACGTAATATCGTCGTCGTTAAACGACTCCGGGACTCGTGACCGACCGACCGATGGAATAAAATGTAATATAATATTAAGAGGTACATTTATGTTGGTACATTTTGACGCGACTATATTGTAATATTGCGTAGAGGAAGCGAGTGAAAAAAAAAGAATCGTAAAAGTTCATGTACACGTTTTACCGTGAGTCTGTATGTATGGGTGTAAGACTAGTGTGTAAAATTCGCCTCGTCGTTTAATCCGATGTGTCTCGCTGCATGATTTCGAGCAGAACGTCTCGGTGACTGCTCTGTGTCACGATCCAACAGCGACGTCGTATTCAGACGTTCTACAGTCGATTTTTGGACGTCCAGTTTGGTGGGTATTCATGATTCTGCGGATCCCGTTGCCCAAAAATGTTGCGATCCAATTCAATATCGTTTTCCGATTAAGTACGGTACCGTTTTCTGTGTCAAATAAAATTCCAACTATTTGCTATACCTACCGGAAAGTAACGCAGATCAAGATCATCCGATGATCACTTTCTACACAGAAAATATAATCATTGTAAGAACAATATATTCTACTCTGCGCTCAGAATTAAGAAGAATAGTCAGCGTGACTCGGTTAAATTTTTCGTCCTTAGCAATAACGAAAATATTACGAGAAATGAAATCAGACCTATTCTAGAGTTTTATTTACAGTCCTTAAATACTGTTATTATTAGTGTTGTCAACAACACACTATACTGTATTAAGATATTTGATGCCACCTTTTCAGTTGCTATTTTAACTAAATTTTGTCACGTTTTTATAACTTAAAGTTATGTATAAAAACAAGTAACGTGCTTGAAAGAAATAACTCGATTTTTATTTTAAATTTCGACTCGTGTTAATGCCCTGCAGGGTTGCAAATTACATAGTTTGACGCTGTAAATCTGATCGTTTTTTGGTTCGTCATATTATTGGTTATTATTTTATTTTACATTATTTGTTTGTGATTGACATTTATATTCAATAAGACATATAACGATATTAAATTTCGGTCATTTCGATTTATGTATACATATTTAATGTTTACAATTAATTTTCAATAATAAATCAACAAAATTAAAGGCTGTTCGAACAACTGACAGTACAGCGTATACCTATATTGTATTATATTTTATTTATACAGTATTAAATACTGATGACAGCTTAAAGCGTCGTCAAATAAGTAATTCCAATGATAATAAGTACATGACAAACACATCATATTGTAATATTTTATTATGTAATATAACGATTATGTTAAATTAAATATACAATATTATAATGTTAGTTATTTGTGTATAAAATATTATAAATTATTACACTTGAGTATTGTTGATAAAATGTTTTTAAAAATATCGCTAAAAATCTGAACGGTTTTACACGGTAAATTATTCGTTTTTTCGTAGAAATTAAAAAAAAAAAACAATTTAGTGGCAGTTAGGTAAAAATCGGCGTTTAAGTTAAATTGTTACAGTCCGTATTTTAATAATAAATTGATGTTATGGTGATTTACAATTTTATATTGCGATCGGACTAAAGAGCCAAAAGATAATAGAGATCGCTGATATTATACTTTTTATTCGTATTCCTCGTTGTTTAAATTCTCGCGGTCCTCTATGGTGATTATATCATTCTCTTCCACCAAATACGGCTTGCCCTCGTGCGTTCTAAAGTTGTCCACTTTCATCACCGAAGCGTCGACGTTATCTGGCACTGTTGGTGTGAAGGCCTTTTGAGAATTCTTCAAAATGATGTAAAGTCCCGTAATCATCTATAATAAGACATATACAAATACGATGATAATTATATAAAAAATACCAATCGATTGTTATTACAAACTGTATGTTAATTTAAATAAATTTTTATTTCTTCCATAAAGCACAATCTCCCACCTCTTGTACAATCACCCTAGCTGTCTCCATATCGCCTTCAATTCCATTTGTGTCCACTTATTTTACGGTCTTCTTGTTACTCTTTTTCCTTCTACTACATTTATTTCCATAACACCTCTCACACCATCTGAATCATCTCTCCTGCATAACATGTCTCAACCTATTCTCCCATGATTTTCCCACACTAGATGCCACTTCTATGTACATTACCTCTCCTATATTCATTTCTTATTTTATCCTTCCTAGTTACTCTAAACATCTTGGCTGCATTCTAATCTTCGGCTACACTCTTCCACTGTTCCGTTTTCCTGTTCACTGCCCAACATGGCCGGCCTATTGTTATACAAAGTCAACTCTTTGATCTTTTTGTCACGCAAAGCATTCGACGCTTCTCTCACTTTATTTATCCACATTTTATCCCATTTTTCATTTTTTCCCTTCATTTTCTTCTTTTTGATTCTATCATCCTCACACGCTGAGGTGTACCCTCAATTATCTTCATTACACACCTTGCCGTATGAATTCCCTGATAATTACTCCCAAAACCAGACACAATTATCACACTGTTTTACTCCCACTTATTCTTTTCCTCTTAAGCGATTATTTTCACTCTTTGAGTTCCTCATTTATTTCTTTTGGGATTTCTCCCACTAACACTACATCATCCACCAACATCATGCTCCATAGCGCACTTCACCTTATATATTTTTCGTTACTAACAGTCTTGTAAAAAATACTGTATTTAAATACTTTTTAAAAAAGTATTTGCATAAGAAATACATACAAATACTAGTATTTAAATACTTTTTTTAAAGTATTTTTTACAAGACTGGTTACTAAAGAGAACAGGTAAAAGCTTAAAACTGAACCTTGGTGCACACATAGTCAATATATATAATAGATATAATATATATAGTTGCCTAATGGGAATTATATCGAGTAAATACTTTAAAACTTCACCCGATATTTCAAAAATTAACTTACAGCAAACTCATTTAAATACAACGTGATGCCCACGAGTTAATTATTTATTAAATAACATTAATAATAGAAAAAAATATAATTGTTTTTATACTCACCATACTTAAAACGACAACCGTTATCATCACATCAACATATTTTCCCATTTTTGATTTTTCGTCAGTATCATAAATTGACGTGTTACCAAATACTATTTATACGATATCCGTGCGCCTCTGCTGTCGTGAGTACACCGAATCGTATACTGCACAATGAACACGTAAATGAGTCAGTATTCACCAGTTGATCAAACACTAGTAAAATGTACACACGTTTTATAATTTAATACTTGGATAATCCGCGATCATAACTCTGTTATTTGAAAAGCAGCGTACGGTTTGATTACGTTGAAAATAAATTTCTACTCGTGTGTGTGTGTGTGTGTGTGTGTGTGTGTGTGTGTGTGTGTTTGTATACTTCATTAATACTTGTACCTATTAAATAAAGCACTGTAAGCACACAATATAATATAATAACAATGCGTTATCAATCGTCGCGTCGTCACAGTTGCTCACCATTTGGGTTTTTCGTATGTATATATATATATATATATATATATATATATTAAAATTTTTATATTGTATACAGTGTGATCACGATTTAAGGTAACACTAAATATCTCAGGTGGATGACATTGAAATGGGGTTTTCGGGAGGTGATAGGGAGTACCTAAATACATATTTTCAGATAAATTTCAAATTTTAACACTTTTGGTGTGCGCATGCGCAATACAACTTACATTTTTTTAAATGGAAACACTATTTTTTTTTCTACATATTCGGATAGATTATTATTTTTAAACATTTTTTGTATTTAAAGTTTTTTTCTATTTACAAAACTGACCAAGTTAGAGTAGGTCAAAATTTGGATTTATGCGTAATTCGTGTTTAATGAAATTTTCATTTATAACCACCACTGGATATAATAAAATAAGTGTATCATGTATGATGTGGAGAAATATACGTTCTCGTGTATCTAATGAAACATCATCCAACAGTCTTGGTAGTTCATTGGTTGAGAAATTAAGATATCGTCTACCATTAAGCGTACTATCGTAAAAGAACGGTCCTATTAGCTTTCCACCGACTAATCCACACCATACATTAATTCCCCAGACCGTTTGATAATTAGTTTCACGTGACCAGTGTGGGTTTGTGTCATCCCAGTATCGATGATTTTGTTTATTCGTAATGCCATTGTTAGTGAATTTTGATTCATCACTCCAAAGAATATGATTGACAATTAAAGGGTTATCGTACAATTTAATATTGAACCAAGCTATAAATTCCAACCTACGAATAGAATCTCCTGCACGCAAATGTTGGACAAAATCGATTTTATATGGGTGCATTTTGTGTTTTTTTAGAATTTTTTTGTACATAACCATATGAAACTCCAATTTCGCGAGCAACGCGCCTAATTGACGAACGTGGATTAGCTCTTGTGTATGCTCGTACCTGTAATTCAGTATCCTCATCAAACATATTTGCTCTACGTCTTTGTTGTTTTATTTGTCTGCCAGGAAATCTTCCTTCCTCATTTAACCCGTGTAAAAGTCGTAAAACATAATTATTAGGTGGATGGTATCTTTCTGGGTATCGTTCGGCATACGTCATAGTAGCTAGGCGTACATTACGTTGACATTCGCCATAAATTAGAACCAACTCAACTTCTTCAGCGTTATTCATATTTAAAAAATTATAATTTATAGGAACATTTATAGGTGTGATTCCCGGCGCGTCTCTAATTTTGGCTGCGCTGGGACATCTTTACCTATTTTTAAATGTAGCCGATTCCCAACACCGCGGCTGCTGCGCGCGACTACGACCGCTTCGAAGGCAGTCAAGACGCGGTCGCGCACGCGTTTTCAAATATCAATATATCTGTACATAAAGAAATCGACCGTCAGCCGCACGGCCAGCAATAGAGTCGCGCCGCGTCCTTAGGAATCAGTGCCCGGCCGCGCGGCTAAAATTGCGATCGCGCAGAGTCGGCTGCGTCTTCCAGACGCGTTCTTGGGAATCACACATTTAATAACCAGACGTACACGGATAATGCACACACTTTGGTACGGGTCTAGTTACAGAATAAAAGTAAAATGATACTTTTCATCAAATTAATACCTTAATAATTACATTATCTGATTATCTTATCGTTATTAGAGCTATTGTAAAATAAAATGAAATTCCACTATAAAAGTAGCTAAAATTGTAATCGTATTACAGCAGTTGCTGAACAAAAATTATTACATACTCGAGGTATTCATTCTAGTGACCAACAGTGGTATTTCCAGTGGTTATAAATGAAAATTTCATTAAACACGAATTCTACATAAATCCAAATTTTGACCTACTCTAACATGGTCAGTTTTGTAAATAGAAAAAAACTTTAAATACGAAAAATGTTTAAAAAATAATAATCTATCCGAATATGTAGAAAAAAAATAGTGTTTCCATTTAAAAAAATGTAAGTTGTATTGCGCATGCTCACACCAAAAGTGTTAAAAATTTGAAATTTATCTGAAAATATATATTTAGGTACTCCCTATCACCTCCCGAAAACCCCATTTCAATACAAGGTCATCCACCTGAGATATTTAGTGTTACCTTAAATCGTGATCACACTGTATATATCTTATATAAAAACATTGCCTTCAGTAATTGTAATCCTACAGTATTCATATTGGCACAAACCTGTATTATAATATGAAATAATATAGGTAATATACGGAAATAAGTATTAAGAATTTTCCCGAATTCTTCTTAGTCTGGACACCAGCATGATGAGCCCTCAAATTTTCAGGTGAAATCTACCACAGACCTTAAATAAATTCATGGAGAATTGATCAACGCTTAATGAACCCGGTTTCAACAATATTAAATTTACCTGACACGGCAATTTCGGGTTTTCTGCACCATCACAACCGGTTCGCATATTATTATGTATGTGCCTACTTTATGACTTCAAGCAAACGGGACACGAATATGGTTTTGATGTTCCTGAAAATAAATACACGTATTCAAAATTGTTATTAATTTAATATTAATAATACAACTAAATCATTTATCAGCATGAGAATACAGATGTAGAGATAAAGTTTCTTTCATCGTAGCCATGCACCATTAAATGACGGGTGTTCCATATTAAATTTTAATTTGAAAAAGTGTCCACAATCATCGTAACATTCAAAATCACAATTCTGTAATTTTGCGATTTTTAAAATTAATTCGTTAATTAATACCTTATTTTTATGGTTTTCAAACTATATGTGCAGTAGCAATACTGCATATAATATCTCCAACCACAGTTATTTATTTCTTTTTTCAACGAGTCATTATGAACTGCAATAAATATAAATTTACACAATTTAGACAGTAAAAACAATATTGTAATATGTTTGTATTTCCTGTTTTATAGAATTTGTAAGTAGATCAGTTTCATTTATTTTAATTTTTGAGCGGAGTTTCATTGGTTTTACAATGATGTGTTTTTTTTTCTGATATCAGTACCCAAAAATTCTACTAAGAGTACTCCGATCTTTACAGTCACATTTTGTTATCGGGTAACAAATCGCATCTAGTATAAAACTAGAATTGAATTAGAGGTGAAATAAACACTTCATATGGAATGTTGTGTTATTATATAAAAGAATTTCACGTTAAACTTTTATTGAATTATTGTATTTAAAAGACATTTATACATAACACGTTTTAATACGAGTATTATAATTAAGTCCAAATCGGACTACATTGAATGATAAGAATATTGATAATGTGACAGTGTTACAACTTATTACATGGACAATGTGATCACGCCGAAATGGATTTTATTAATTTTTGACGATTGTAGTGATTTTTATCGTAAAACGTACTTTATACAAAAATGTTGACGTATAATTGAAATATATTGCGTTATAACTTACAACACACTGAGATAACTTTCCCCCTCCCCCGTTGTGGTGGGAACTATTGATCCCAGTGCTCCATAGTCGGAAATCTGTTAAATTTTCTGGGGGCTAACGTTTTTAACATCAGTCATAATCAGTCAAATATCCAAAATACATACAAATTCTATGATATTTGGGGGCTTACCATTTCCGCCTATGCAGTGCTCTATAGACAGTGGTCGAAGTATGAGGGGGATACCATCCCTCCACTTTTTTTTCGTTAGCATATTCCATCCCCCCACTTACTTTGTTTAAAATTATTCGTCTCTCTTGGATTTTTAAAAATCTATTTTTTTTTTAGAAAAATATCTTTGAATCATTTTTTTTCTTTGTAAGAACTATTTCGTTTTCATAATTGTTAACGTTCAGTAGATCTAAACGACACAATCATAGAAAATATAGTTCACCATCAAGTTCAATAAGGCCGGTGTTAGAGCCTTTTGTTAAAAACAAATACTTTTATTTTTGCCTATTATTCAGCAATATGGATCGTTCACAACTTTACCTCCCCTTTCAAAACTTGAAATGACCATACTGCTTCCATCCTCCCACTTATTTTGATCCACTTCGACCACTGCGGCTTACTGAGGGTTAAGTATCGTGCCCGACGATGTGCCGGAGAAATTCATCCGAAGATCATCATCGTCCGCTATATCCCCCGGGGCCTTCGCCGTCCGTACGGAATGTTGTGTAACGTTATTGCGCGATAAGATAATAACGACGATCGGCACAGTGTCCGCCGGCGAGGGTCACACACAGTCGTCCTGACAGTTATCATTTTTAATAAACCGCGAGCCGCCGCCGCGTTATTTTACACGTATATCCGTATACGGACGGGGTTCCATATTATATTGCGTGTCATTACCGTCGTTTACGCGCCGCCGTAGCACTACCATCGCCACCTCCTCTTCAATAATGGCCGCACAAGCAACAGTGTCGTATAAATGTATAATAATAAATCGTTGCCCGATATAAAATTGAATACCCGTTATATTATATATACGAGGCATGTTTTTTTTTTTTTTTTAAGTAAATACAGTTCTGAGATATATATATATACATACAGTGGCGTTTTCAAGAATTTTCAAAATGGGGTTTTTCTTGGAAAGTTTTCTGGAAAAATCTGGGGGGGCCCATACACCCCCTGATTATGACATTTAATATTATTTTTAATAATTTCAGTAAAAAAAAAAAAAAATTAAAATTAAATACGATTTTTATTTTTTATAATGCAAAATCTAATTTTCTTTTGAAAATCTCATTTTCAGATGACCTAGGTGACCGGGGAACATCTTGCGTACGGAGTTCATTGTGGCGATAGCAGTGTGAGGGAAGGTGCCTCATTTTATTTTAAACCAAACAAAGCATTTAATGCATTATTTTTAAGCATGTCAATGTAACGGACACTTTTGACAATCACAGTTCCTCGAAGGAGTAGTGGTACCGTTGACGAATTTCTTCGAAACTGCATACCTAAGAGAAGAAATTTTGGGCTTGTGCAGCGGTCTCGTTCGTGGACGGTTTCGAGGATTTTCTGCTACATAATTTCGACAGTTTTGCTTGTTCACAAAATCACGTGGATTCGACGGGAAGTCGATATAATTGTGTGCAACGAATGCGTAAAAAAACAATAACGGAAAACAGTTAACTCGTTTTGGCGATGACAAAACTTCCTTTTTTTTTTTTAATACGTTCTCTCGGTCGGAGGAAATGGACGGTGGTGACGGCGCCGGAGGCTGCGGAAATTATTGGCATACCTACACCGGCGACGGACTACTTGTATGTATGGTGCCGTGTGGTACGCGCTAGTCTTTCACTTTCGTGGTCGTCATCGCGTCGCGAGTAAATCATTCTCGTAATATTAAATATTCGAATTTCGATTTTTTTTTTTCTGGCCGTGTGTTCAACGGCTGCAAGTCGAATCGAAATAAAAAGACAAACAGCGTGCAGATTAAATAAATAAAAAAAAAACTCGTGAATAGTTTTCTTTGAAAAATTAATAGCAAATAATTCGTTTCCAGAGTGAGATAATAATGCGGATTAGCAATTAGTTGAAAACCGAGTTTTGGAGTTTGTCGGAGAGCGCAAAATGTACGCGCTTTAACACGGACTTCATTAATTTGTGTACTTATTTTTTATACATTTTTGTTTGTTTTATTTTTAGTAAAAATTATTAAATTTTATAAACATATTTTAACGTTTCATTGTTTATACGCGTGTCTTTAAGACCGCGTTATGCCGGACATCATCACATCCACCAATATCGACGGTGATTTCAGACATCTAACAACATTTCCAATGATTCATCGCTTATAATATTTAAGTTACGTGTGCTATACGCGATAGTTATTATTACTGATGAGTCGACGTGGAACGTTCCGCTCAGTGGCGTGCTCAGGGGTTATTTCCCCCACCATTGTTTTTTTGCCGACCTACAGAGAACAACATATTAGTTATAAGAGTTACATATCGATACGTCGTCTAAAGCAAAACGACTTATGATAATTATTGAACAAACCGAATTTATTATAACAACACACATCATAGGAAAAGTTTTTGCTATAAATATGCCTCTCAGTCGCCAACTTCAGACAGAAAATATTGATTCAGTAGTAAGGTTTTAAAAGTAGCGTGAGGTGTTCAAAAGATTTTTCAAAAATTTAGAGAAAATGTAGTTAATGATTTTGGTAATGAACTTCAAAAAATAATAAACAATGGTGTCAAGATTTGAATATAGATACAAATTTTGAAAGATTAACAAGGACACAAAAAAGTTCTGAGATGAATTAGTTACTTCAACAAATAACACAGCCGAAGATTTTTACAGATTAACTATTTATGTGCCATTCTTGGATAATTTTTTATCACAGTTACATGATCGATTTTTAAAACACAATAACCTATTACAGAGTTCTAGTTGTGTTCTACCTGGCTATAAAATTAATTCAGCAACTGGTCAAGATATTAAATATCTTATTCATACATATCAAGTGGATTTGAATAACAGTGATTTAGTTGTAAACGGAGAAGTTTATTTATGGAAATAAAAATGTAACAAGCTAGATGTTTCAAAAAGTGCTTTTGATGTATTTGGTGAACGTGACAATGATATTTCCACACATACATAAGTTACTAAAAATGTTAATAATTCTATCAGTTACTACTGAAACTGGCGAACGGTCATTTTCCACATTAAAGCGTTTGAAAACGTATATTAGAAATTCTATTGGACAAGCGAGATTGAATGGCTTAGCTCTGATGAACATTCATCGACAAATTGAAATAAACACAGATGACGTCATAAATTAAATGAGTACAAAAGCTAGGCGACTGAATTTTCGTTTGGAATAAGTAATCTAATTTCTAAGTATTTTATTTTTAAAAATGCAATAAATTTTTTCAGTTTAATGGTGTTATGTTAATTGAACAACTATTGGCATTAGTGTGTTATAATTTAAAATCATTTTGATTATTGAACAATTTACAAATGTACACAATTATAAACTAGAAACGAATTTGACCGTTAAAACGTTTTTGTTTTGTAAAATTAATTTCGAAAACATACGTACACGAGTAAAATTGATTTTTGATCTTCCCCGATGAGAGAAATAAAACGTGTGTTAATTTTATCACATATCGTCGTGCTATATAACGTATAAGTAAAATTAATTTTTTCCACGATTACACGATACGCAGAAAAAAAACGTAATATATTTTCTATTTAAATGTATTTATTGTATAATACGCGTTGCATTATGTTCGCTCACGGACACACACCGCCACCGTTAAATCGAATCATCGCAAATAATTGCGCAATTAAATTGTTTTTTCTTACCAATTTTATTTTGTCCGTATACGTGCAGTTACAGTGAATTTCGCATTCGCGGATTATTATTATAGAGAATCTCTCGGTAATATCAATTTTTTTTCTGTCTCTCGCTTAATTGCGTAAATTTAAAATACGCAAACAACAGAAATTAGCCAACTATATGGTAGATGCTTACGATATATATATATATAGTCTGTCCGTTGACCATAATAAGGCAAAACGACTTGCGTGTGGGTCCTTCTATATAATATATTATTATATCATAACTTACCTTATTATGTTTCGAATCATAAGACTCGCAAATTGCGTCATCGTAGTAGAGGCGTACTTTTATTATAATATATGCATATCTATCTACTCCGTGTCCGACGTACCACAATATTCTCGCATTGATCGGCCGATTACTCTTGCTGCGTATAATATGTATTATTGAAACGCGTTTACGGCGTATAGTTTCTGCGAGTTCTCAACACGATGATACCCTTCTTCTACCCTTCACCGTAATCATATAATGTTATGAAGGAATTTCATTTTTTCCCTTAGGAGCTATTAAAAAAATATAACTATTGTTACACTCGTTTTTTGGGCAGAAAATTCTTATCGTTTATGTATAAAACGCTACTTATAAGTATTTCCGAAGCGATATAATACCTTAACCCACTTCAGTGCGCGCCACTGATTGCTGCAGTGGTTTTCGGCACAGGAGTTCGATGAAAAAAAAATTAAGAGAACCGCGTAGTGTAATAAATAAAAGATTCGTGGACGTAATGATTGTTTCAGAATATTGTGTTTCGTTAACTATTCTCAAATACGGTTCGGTTATGTGAAATCCTTATCAAAAATTTAACGCGTTCGTTATTCGTTTTTTGCGCGTGTCTGGTTTTAAGTCGCAAAAAAATAGGTTTTCGTCTCGAACGGTTAGCGTGTCTGGTTTTCGGTATCCAATCGATTGTCCAGAATATTAGTATGGCGATTATACCTGTAAATGTTCTTGGCGTGTCAATTATCAATATACTACTCGCAGGGCTTAAAGTGGAAAAAAAATTCCCAAGGAGACTAATGTCCCCCAATATAGTTAAAAGCGTTCCATATGAGTTTGCATTTTTATTGTCGTTCGAATTGCAAATATAATATAATATTTATTTCCGTCCAGAATATAACAGAAATGTTCACCGAAATTCGCGCCACATTTCACGTTTATTATATTACCGTCTCGTACTGCAGAAGCGCGCGCTGCGACGAAATCGAGCGATCGTTAAAGTCTCCGGCCGGTCTATAGCGTTTTTTTTCTTTCGTTCTGGTACCTCGTCAGAATACATAAATTGTGCGTACACTATAATGTGGTCGAACGAACGGTGTAATAATAATAATAATAATAATTGACGGAGGAGAGGCGCTTCGAGTGCAGTGAGTGTACCGTCTCTTAATTGTTGTTAAATAAAACGCGTTTTGTTATTTTCTTTTTAACTATTAATGTACACACACACACACTCGTCGGAAAGATTTAATGCGTCTGAACCGCGTGTTTTATGGTATCCAGTGTGCGCGTGGTCTCGAAAATACGCGTGTACGTATAAAAATTATACACGAGCTGTGTCAGTTGTGTTGCACGTAAAAAAAACTTTGTGTTTATTTTAAAATGTTTTATCGCCGGTTCGCGCAATCTCCACGCCCCATCTTAATGGAGTTATAGTTATTTCTTCTATATTGTGCACACTATTTCACGTATATATCTAAACACACTCGTCGTGACGTTAACCCTGTAACGGCGTTTTATCTCTTTTTCTCGTGAAACCCAATACGAACGAGCTCGCGTTTCTTTACGATACATATGGGGCTTCGTCGCTCCGGGGTCAAACGGAGAACGCTGCAATAATTAATACGTATTTATATATAATATATAGTCGCTCGGCAAGTGGTAGGTACATACAAGAGCTTATATTACTGACTGAGACTATATTAATATAGAAATCTCAGTTCGACGACCGTCAGTATACGCATTATTAGGGAGGGGCGTTTCGGGCGGCCGTGTTCTCCTTATGGGAATTTTCTAAAAAGCGCCCTTGTGGAGGAGTTTTTATACAACACGACTCAAAACCGACACCGAGTTGTTCGCGCACTTGTGTTGGTTAGCCGTGTGTCCGGAAAACACAAAAAGTTGTCAGGAACTTGTAGATGATCTCTATGGCACTCTGGGCCATTTCGAGGAGGACGTGGCCCTCGCGAGTTTTCCTCACCGCCTTAATCCTGGCTCCGTGGTCTTTGGGGTTGAGGCCGCTCGTGGTCCGCAATTCCCTCACCGTGTCTGCATACGTCTTGCCAGCCGCCAGCTTGACGAGAACAGCCGGGAGTGTTCTCCTAGCCTCTTCTCGGCCGCCTTCGGCGCTGATATTGGCTTGCCCTCCGTCGTTACCGTTTTCTTGCTTTGCCGCTTCCTGCTCTTGGAGACAGTGGACCACGTGTTTCCCTCGGTGGCGGCGGCCCCCGAGATCGAAGGATATTCTTCAGCTCGCGGCGCCCTTGCGGTTGATTCGGTATCAGCCCTCTGCTCGGTGTACGGCCACCAGCAGGGGGTTTCCACCATGGTATTACTCTAACCTAACATAAGAATTTTTTTTATTTTCCATTTTTTTTTTTTAAACAACCTAACACGTGTTTCTGAGTATTTTTTTACGTACTACGCCGTCTCTTATGGATTACGAGTTGTTGACAGTTGGAATATGAGTTCATATTGATACGCATTTATCGTATAACGAATATTTCTATTCCTCGACTACGGTAATGCCACCGATTTTCCTGATCTAATCGTCTGTGTCTTCAAACCGCCTGAACTCCTGCTGCCGTCTCGTCGTTCACACTGTTTCACTATTATAGGGCGACAACCTTAGTTACTCTCGTCCTTCTGAAAATTTTTATACAAAGCTGTTCGACTTGGCATCAAATTTTGTCCGTAAACGTTGTACGATCATCGTCCGTAAATCGTCAGGCGTAGAGAAAATTTTGTATGCGGTTAGAAAGCGTATCACTGATCGCATTTCACAATTTTCGGACGCAAGAAGGAGTGGCAACTCCTGCACTATCATCAGTCAACAATAAAAAAATTATTGATTTATGTGTTGAAACGAGAGGAGACCATTATTTATTTGTTCCATTACAACGGTCGGACAATAATTGGGGTAAAAGAGGTAAATATTTGAAAAAAAAGCGCTGCATGCAGGTGTGAAATTATCGCATCGTCAGTAATATTGAGGAAACGGAAAATAATCATTTTAACACTCTATATTTTGTACGAGGAAAACGTGTTCTGTATTATAAAGACGAATTCGGTATCAGAAATTTATAACTATAGGCATACCCAGAGTTTTACATTTGAGTGTGACCGGACTTTTTTTTTTAGTTTTTTTTATAATATAGATGGGAGGTTATAAACAAATTCACCCGCTTTATGAATTTTTTAATTCATAATTTTCTTCCATACACTAAAGTCAAAATATTTGAAGTATTCAACACTTGTTTACTAACCAATACTATAACCTATTGTATAAAATATTTTTTTTTACTTTAGGGTGTGCCTTGGCACACCCGTAGATCCGCCTATGTATATAATAAATACATTAAAGTTAAAATATTTTAATTATCCAACACTTGTTTAGTAACCAATACAGGCTTCATTAATAACGTAAAATAATGATTGGTAAATAATGAGTGTAATTATTATTGTTTCATAGACTTATTCTGAACACTTGCAGTTTTATTTACAAAAAACTGAAATTCAATTCATGTGTATGTATATTATTAATTGTTATTAATTTATTTTTTATTTTTTTACGTTAGGGTGTGTGGTTCGGCACACTTGGCACACCCTGTAGATCCGCCCGTGTTTATAACGAACAGTGTATGTATGCGGATAGTCCATTTTTTTATGCCGTAAAATTTCCGTTTTATTTTATTTTAATTTTTTATTTCACATCCGACGATCGTCATCGTCGTGCATGTGTGTATACACTAAAGACGGCGCGATGTCGATATATTTTATACGTCTCGGACCGCGCGCGGAGATGCGTATCTTCCACACGTCCCGAATGGTGTAGGGCTCATTAAAGACAGATTACATCGGAATTTTTTTTATTATTATTTTTGTTTCGTCTCGGGCGCCATATAGACACACACGTCGAATAATAATATACACAACAATAATTATGGTAATCCGACGCCGAATTTGGCCCGAGTCGCGTCGTCGTCCCGTATCCGAAATCCTGGCCAGCAAACGCTTATTATAATATTATTATTATCACGGTCCAAATCTAACAGCATCTCCCGATATACGTATATATTTACACGGCCGCTCGTTAAACGCACAATTAATTACGCTTCGATTTCCCTTTATTTTCCCTCTTTCTCCCCCCTCCGTGAAATTTATGTGACGCGTGATTTAAATTCGGGAAAAGTGTCGTATTAACGATTCAAATAATATATTTAACTCGTTTAAAAAAAAAATAAAAAAATCCACACACAACACACACGTATTTAAAATACATTATTTCACCGTCTATCTCCTTCGATTTAAACGCGGTTCTTCTCGTATATATATATATATATACCTACTATATAGTTTATGATATTGTCGAAAACCTTCCTTTTTTTTTATTATTCTTTTTTTTTTAATCTCGATATATATTCATTTTGTTACCTATCGAAGAGTTACTTCGAAACACGGTAAAGACAAAATACTGTACTTATTTCGGCCAAAATAACGTTTGAATTGATTTTTAAACGAGTATGACTTGGAAAAGAAACGTCTTTTTCTCTGGGATTACACATAAAACGTTAAATATACGTATGTCATTTTTATTAACGGGACAATCCCGCCATAAGCATTACAACGATACAATAATAAGAAACGCGAGAAAATGTTTTATTTTATTGTATTACATATATTATATATATTTTACTGTACCAGTTAAAAACGTAACCTTTTTATTAATATTATTTAAGTACGTGTATAATGTAATTTATAGGTTATACGTGTAACCTAACCGAACAAATTGTCGTCTGTACTCACAAAATTTATATGAAAAGAAAAATATGAGTTTATCTTTTACAGTATATCGTAAATATGACATAAAAATTGAATTGACATTCCTAAAAAAAAAAAAAAGTAACCCGGCCGAATTTTCACGAGACAATTTCGCGCGTCATCCTAAATAACCGTCGTCGCTACGCACGCATGACTGTAGAAGCAGCGCGATACTCGTTATGATGCTTGCAGTATGTAATTTGACTGATATACTTGTAACTTGTACAATATTATATGTATGTGATTGTTTCGCGCGGTGAGTTTTTAACGCCGAATTTTCACGAGACAATTTCGCGCGTCATCCTAAATAACCGTCGTCGCTACGCACGCATGACTGTAGAAGCAGCGCGATACTCGTTATGATGCTTGCAGTATGTAATTTGACTGATATACTTGTAACTTGTACAATATTATATGTATGTGATTGTTTCGCGCGGTGAGTTTTTTAACGCATACATAGGCGTTTGTTCTTTTATTAAAATTCGAATTAAAAATAAAAATGTATGTATTTGCGAAATCGAACTCTGCACGCTCTAAAAAGACATAATTACTATGATTAGGAATCGGGAGCATTGCCAGTAGCCGTTGACCACCCCATTTCGTTCAAAATAACGATGTTGACCAGAAAATTTTGTATTTACCTGCAGCACGATTAGGAATTATTGATCACTATATGTAAAGAGTGCGTGGTTTATGTGAAACCTTACTAGTAGCATCGGGCAGAGATTGGCAGTCAGCGGTTAACGCTAGATTTATCTTAATGATAAAACGCGCATTACCGTTTCGAGTTCATACCAACAAATTTCAGTGTATTTTGGTGTCCGAAAACGACATCATTGGTTGCGTAACTAAATTTATACTAATAATAAAAATTTGATTTTAACTCTACTCATCAAAATCAACGCGCTGTAGAAGAGTAAATCGATTTTCTCAAATCACGACGATGTGGTGTAGTTCCCTTTCTAAAGGTTTCGGTTATCTTTCGATAATCGTTTCGCTTTCGGATTCCAATGTTCCGAATCGTTTTCGTCTGGCAACGGGGGAACGTGTTCGAGCATTAGGACTCCGTCGTCACGCGTCGGACGTTGCTTGTTCATAATGGACTATTTATACACTGGTTAGGTTTGCCGATAACGCAGCATTAGTTTCCGGTTGACTTCCGTTATCTCGAATATCCATCCAACTGTGAAAGTTGTGTCGAGGGACCAAAGTATAATCAACAATTATTATTGCGTATAAATATGCGCAAAGTGCACGTTCGCGCCAATTCGAAAACTCGAGAACCGCGTTCGGTTCGTGCCGCGCCTGAAACTGAACGTCGTACATTCAGTTTTCGTGTGCACACGTTAGGACTTGCCCGAACGACCAGACCGTTTCGGTTGAGTTTAAACTGATGAACACTGGACGTCAGCCTTACGTCAGCCATAATCCGAGACCCGTTACCGCCGCGATCCGCTGCTGCTGATAATAATATGATGTGGTGGATTGATCTCCACTCGCCTAGTCGGGGGGCCGGTTGACGCGTTTATATTTCGTGATTTATTTTTTTTTCCTTCTTCGCTTCTTTCACCTTATTTAATTCTCGTTATCTCTCCGGGCTCGGGCGTCGTATACAATAATAATATACGTTGGTGGAATCGTGAGCGATACCGCGGGCCAGCAGCAGCGGCGGCACCTCGGTATCTTCAACGGTCGCGGTGGTATTTCACGCCGCGTATATGACGTGTGTTAGGTCTAACACTGTTACGGCGATCGGTCCGAAAATCAAGATAACTGTATATATAAAATTTTATTTTATTTTTTTATTCTACCGACACGGGCTAGTTTATTCGCGAACGAACCGCGATCCGGTCACGAACCGCTCGGCACAAACACGGGCGAAAATGCAAATTCTCGCGCCGCGCGCCTTCGTAATAATAATCGGCGGCGGCGCGCGGCATTCCGATCGCACGAAAACCGCCGCGGCGCAGACTCTTTTTGCGCACACGTCGTCGGTAAACGTTAACTTATTGGACCGAACGAAAAAAAAAAACCGGCGATATTTTTACCCACTGTTAGGCTTATTATAGGCCTGTGTAATTATTTTTTTTTTTTAGATTCTGAACAGAGCGAGGATTCGATTGGTTTTTTACAAAGCCGTGTTTTTTTTTCCCCCGACGTCTGTGCCCGAAAATTCTACCAGAATCATCAGTGCTCCGATCTTTACAATCACGGTTTGTTTCCGGTAGTAAATTGTATCTGGTCGGTACTTTAGAGAGATCATTTTTGATTTCCTCAATAGCGCGCCTAAAAACGCGATTTCGTCGTCGTTTTGCAACCAATCGCGTATAGAAATTTGAAATATTCATCGAACGCGTAACTGTTTATTTATTTATATTAAGGAAGAAAAATTCTCAAAAACTTTTTTTTAAATTTTATATTATTTATTATTATAGCTAGTACAGGTTTTGAGGTATTTAATTCATAAAAAAGTTAGTTTTTTGTTATATACCTAAAATATTACACCGAAGCTCCGCTCAGAATCGTTTTATCGAATGTAATGATTCGTCATTGCTTTCAAATTTATATAGTGACAACAATACACTCTCTAAAATATTTATCCAAGTAATTTGATCTTAAGGAGAGGTCACACGGCCAATGAGTAAATTCATTCGATATACCAATTAACAAATTTTGCAATCGGTCGAAGCCGCCGGATATTGTTTCTTCTTTTTAAGAATTTTAACTTCGGGTTATAGATGTAGCGCTTTGCATCCGGTTACATTTTTTAACGTTTCAAATTTCTCCTCGATTTGAGTGCAATGGTCTTTTGGTAACTGCTTTTAAAAGTTCTTGGACACCACAGTATCCACCACTGTAGTTTACTATAGTTTATATATATACAGTGGCGTGATCAGCTTTTTTCATAGGGGGGATATGAATTTTTCACTGATCACAGTAGGTCTTCGTGAGGTGGGAAACGTAATTATTTGTATCTATATATTTACTACACACACATACATATATATATGACCACGTTTCTTTCACCACAGCATCGGTTGAATCCCCCTATATACACTTATCGTTATAAGAAGGATATCGTACGAGGTACGTCAGTCGCTCTCTCGTGCACTACTTGTTTATATAAAAAAAACCATCGTCCTTCCCTCCAACCAGCCCGCGGCCCAACCCGCTTCACACTGTTCCTCTCGCTAATTGTGAGATTTGTTCTATGTACGGCCAGAAGAGTAGACTTGTGTTGGTACTTCGTTTGGTCGCGGCACAGAGTCATGCAGACTAACGACGATAACGACTACGCGTGTCGTATAATATTATAGACCAATAAGCTGGTAAATTTATTCATTCTTTTTTATTTATTTTTAACATTTCGGTTAATTATAATAACATATATAACGTACATAAATACAAATTTCTAAATCAATTCCTTCGGATTTTTCTTCTATTTCTTCAGTGTTAAATCATCTGCTAGATTGATTGCTTCAAGTGTAAATCTGTATTATTCCTTTGTAATGCGTTGTTACACAACGTATACGTGCACTTAAAAATGTCATCAATAACCGTCAACCTGACGTTGAACGTTACATCACGTAAATGTGCTAGTTTTGAAGACGTATCTTTATTAATCTAACCAGTCATTTTTTCTAATGAACTTATTGTAGCAGAACTAACTTTTGAAAATAATCGTACTAAATTGTTTAGAATAATATGTTGCTAGTATTGTGCGAAGGCATTTTGGCATATTTTGAACAGCTTCCACCAGTGACGTAAATACGATTTTTTTCCGGGGAAAAGGAAGTTCAAAGTATCTTTCGAAACAGAGTATTTTATATATTATTATTTATTGAATTTGTATTTATTAAGTAACTTTTAATGAAAGAATTTCATAATTACAAAACAAAGTCAACTCACCGATTGTTGTTTAGTACAGGTAAAAACTTTTTCGCCGCATTAATCGTTATATTGCATATACGGGTTTTAAGAAGAGTACATTTTTCAAGAGACATACAATATTTGAGAAAACCTTTCGAATTTTTTCATACAGAATTTTCTCGCATTTTCTACAATCGAGTAAGAATTGAAATCGATATTTCATATCAATTATTTGTATATTGTTTACATACTTACAGCATTGTAACGTTCAAGATTTACGAATTTCATATAATTATATTAATACATTCACAATCGACGAAACACTATTTCAACATTTCAAATACCAAGAACAATTTTTTCTGTATTCAGGGCGGTGGAAACCACTCGCACCTTTCCCGTATCTATTCCACTGGCTTCCATCCCGACCCAATTCGATTTCGAGATATTCGGACCACCATAGAAGTGAAAACTAATCGAACGCGCGTACGAAATATCCTTGAATTCGGTTTTTGGTACGAACAGGACTTTGGCATACGTCGCGAGCTAGTCGCTTTTTTTATAGCGTTTTCTGTGCGAGAGTCGGAAGTTTATATATTTTTTGTTATCGTAGGTGATACCGAATGGATTATCATCATCGTCATCATAAAATGGTCCAACAGTAGGTGATCACCTACTGTTGGACCATTTTATGATGACGATGATGATAATCCATTCGGAGTCGCTGAATCTTATTGGTGGTTCTTTGTTAAACAGAACCGCTACTGTTTTGTCCGCGTTTACTCGGAGGCGCCGTTTCCCGAACCTTTCTGTAAGGAGATTTTAAATTTTTATTGTTTCTGTAACTGCGCAGTATCGTCTCCCGGTTTACGTTGTGGTCTTTTGTACAGAATAGTGTGTGTCATCCGCGAATAAAAAACCTGGTGGAATGCGCAATATTATATTATCCAACGAGAAGTGATATTATAATTGTGTCTGACGCCGCAGCTAGTGTTCATCGTCTTGACTGAAAACAATGACCGGCCGCGCTCCGTATGGGATGTACGCCGATTATTATAAACGCGTATTTTTAATAATAAAATAAAATAACGCGATGAGACGTGTGTGTGTCTTTTTGTCTTAACCCATTGTACATTTTTTTTTTTTTTTAACCAGTCGTCATAGCGATTACTGCGGTTTTTGTGACGACAGTGTGACGGTGCTGTGCAAACAAACGACCGCGCTCCTCGGTCGGCAACGGTAGCTTATGTGTACTTAGCTTTTACCTATGTGTGTGTGTGTACGACGCGTTATGCAACAAATACCACACAACGGACAGAGGCGCCACGTTGCTGCGAGTTCACCGACCCGACCCGACGACGTCCGCTTGTACTTTTTGAAAAAAAAAAAATTATGAAAATTCGAAAACATACCATTCGGTATATTTGTGTGCGTCTCTTTCGGCAATTTTCAAACGTATTTTTTCCTAATCGGTTTTTGAGGTCGGCCTTGGTGAGAATATAATAATAATATTTTTTAGATTTTTTTTTTTTTTTAGGACTTGCTTAATTTTTACAAATTGACCATTCCAAAACGAACTGTTTTGGCGCGAAATCTAAAGTGTTTGACCGACAACCAGGTATGACCATTAGATTTATTATCTATGGATACTTTTGTGATAAGAATATGATTCTTTTTTTTTTCAAATCCATATTTTCCTCCATTTACTGTTCGTAAAATTTTATTTATTTTTTAATCCGTCATATACGACACGCTGTACAGGACCGTCTCGAACAACAAGGAAACACAGGAAGTGGGTCGTGGTTGGACCTATGAATTTGTCGATCGAAAAAGAATTTTTGGTTCAACACTTTCATTTTTTTTCTCGTTAAAATGTAAAACCCGAAGACTGGAAAATAATTATATATTTTAATAATTATATATATTTTTCGTACACCAATATATAAATACGAATTAAAAGGCGCTTAATTTCAGGAATAAAGTAATTTTGAAAACGATTTCTTTTTCTATAGTAAACTCATCTTTTGTGATCCTGGAATATTTATGATTCCCGCTGAGCGTTACCCTGAATTAACTTTATGTGGAAATAACGTAGGAGACGACTTAAAAGTCTAAAACAGTGACTGTATGACACGTTATTCTCGATTTGGAAGCCTTTGATAGTCGGAGGCCCGTGTGCAATGCAACAGTTGTTGTGGCAGCACTCGGGGTGTTTGGGTGAACTTGCATAGCAGAATTCGTAGCGGCCTTTTCGACATTTTTCTATTTCGCACTTTTGGGCATTATTTTACATTTGTATTCAACGCATTCATTCACGTACATGATCTGATGCAAAATATCATCGGACGTGCCACCTTCGTGTTTGTCCCACAAATCGGTCGGTTTCGGTGTTTGCGATAATTATCGAAAACGATGTTCGTATTCGATGTGCATTCGACGAAATCACAGCATCTCCGAGGGTGTAATCCCAATGCTTATTAAGCCATCGTATACTGTATCCACACGGTAATCGGAAATTTTCTCGTGTAAAATATTCTTCCTAGTTCGTCACTCTTTCACCGGCAGACGGGTATTTTCAAAAACTATACCCGTTATAATCTTCTGCGTAGATTACTGTATACAAATCGAAATCAAACCGCATCGGGTAAGTACTTTCTGTGATCAGCCGTTACCGACAAAAAAAGTTTTCCCGATATTTCTCTCCCTAAAACCCCGTTCGGACTATTACGAAGAAAACAAGAATTAGCCGAATCGGTGCAGCCGTCGTTCTCGAGGTGAGATGCGGTTACCGACACATATAGGTGTGTTATCGTATACGCGTCACGTCCATGAAACTCTAAACGGTTAATGCGTACCGATTACCCGACTCGTTACGTACGAAAACGCAGTTTCTCGTTTCATTTATCGATTTGTCATTGTCGCAAATAGCCCTCCCCTCACGCTATATACCTCGTTGTGTTGTACCGCGAATAAATTGTTCGCGATCAAATCGACGAGGACCCGAAGATGTTTACGCGTATCGCGGCGCTGGGACTACTACGACAACGTCGGCAGCAGTCGACCAGTTTTCGTGACGGACATGAATTTTCGACGTAGAATCAGCGGATTCTACCTACCTACCTACACGGTGGACGAGAGAAAAAAAAAATCAAATAAATAACGTTCCCATATATAATATTATACGTAATTACGCACGTGTACAGAAGTTTAAAAAAATAATTCGCGAATCGGTGCACGTACAGGAGTGTATAACGGGTCCCGGGGCCGTACTGCGGGAGGGAGAAACGAAGATAAAAAAAAAAAAATTCGTAACTTATATTTATAAAATAATAATAAAGAAAATTTACCGTACCCGTATGAGCGTAATATAATATATTATTATATATATAAGTATATAATACGTTCGCCGGCGTTGCTAAATGTGGAACTCGAATTGTGTAAGGAATTTGTTGTTGTCGTGTACTTACTTATAATATACCTCGTTCTCTCTCTCTCTGTACAGTTAGCGTGTACGACCCCATCGGACTGGTTGGCGAAACGATGCCCAAATCCGTACACACGAAATGAAAGTAGCCGGTCGGATAGCGCGATTGATGACGGACCGCGCGGAGTGCGCGCGTAACAACCTATCCGACAATCGCGCGCTCAACAGCCTCGGCGGCGTGTACACCTTGATTTTATGAATTATTTTTTTCGAAATAAATACAATATACATATTTTTTTTTCTCGTGTCAGGCAGCACATATATAATAAACAAGAAAAGAATAAAAACTGACTAGATAATTTTACATAATATGGTGGTAACGTGTGTATCGTTTATATATTTTCTTTTGCCCAGTATTGAGCCGTGTCTACCGCCTTCTGGTTGCTTGTCGTCAAATCATCTTGTGTGCATGGGCCGGGTCCTGCTGGGCTGTACAAGTAGGTGTGACATTGTCTGCCCTTGTCCGCATTTACAATTTATATTTTGATCTCCATATCCCCATTTCCGCGTGTTTTCTTTTGAACGTCCTACTGCAACACGCAATCTATTCCAATGTCCTCCATATTGGCCAGTCTAAATTATGACCTGGGGGGTAATCTTTCTGTTGGTTCCATCCACCTTTTACTGACCATGTCCGTATTGTCCGTTAGTTGCTGTTTCCATTCCGATATCCTACTTTGTGAGGGTGTTTCAATATATATATATAAAGTATAATAATTGTGCGCATTATTTACACGAACCGTTATACCGTTGGGAATGAAAATAGTCGCTCGGTACACCCGACGATTGTTGTGTAATATTTCGATTTTCTCGGTCACGGCACACCGTAGTAGTGAACCGTTGGGGCCGGTTCCCGGGATAGAGTACGGAAGACCGAAGACCAGCCGGTTGGAATCGGATTGTGAAGTTTTGCAGCGCGAAAGCGTTTGTAAAAGTGTGTAGAACTTTTCGACGGACAGAACAGATTTCTTTGAGATAAATTCAGCGAACGCTGAGATTATCCGTTTTGTACGGTTTGAACGGGTTTGGCTTATTAGAAGAACGCTTCGCTTTTTCGAAATTTGTATAACTCCTCTTCTCTGTCGCCACGAACGAAACGGACGTTGTAAACTAATGTCGAACGAGACTGCGTTGAATTTTCAATAGAATTTAAATCGATAGATTCGTAGTGTACGAGTATATGAAGTGGCGAGATAAAGGTCATCCGCAACGCGCATCAACCATATAATATCGATGATAGACCGAAATTGACTTTCAAGATTCTCCTTCCGCGTCGGTTACACCTGCTGCAGCGAGGAGGCAATACAATTTCCTTTATAGTTACCGATTTCGGTCGTTGGAGTTGTTTGTTTTTTTTCTTTTCGTAGTACTCTTTGGCGGAAAAGATTTATTTCTCGTGTCGAATTATTATTATAAAATACGTATTTCTGTGCACTGAATAAGCCGGACAATAATAATTCAGCTAGCGTCGTGTGTAATATTAAGCGTTTCGTCGGCACATAAAACGTTTCGTTATCGTTAATCACACACATAATATCGTATGAGTTCACGTTCGTGTGTGCGTGTGTGTGGCACAATAACCACAATAAACCCGTTACGATCGGTTAAACGGTTCTCGAGAAAACAATAATATGTTCCATCCTGCAGCGCAGCAGCATCAGCAGTGTACCCGATACGAGACGATGAGTAAATACGCTCTTAACCGGCTACTCCTCACGACACGTCCACCGCACCTACACGTATACAGGATGTTCAAAATCGAATAGTCTTTTTCCCCTCCCTCGGGTGATTTTTTTTTTTAAATATTTTTTTTTCGATTATTTATATTATTATAATGTTTGACGGGACATTGAGAAAATAGGGAGAAAGTGGCAATTTCTAAATGTATGAAGCATCCCGCTCGTTATATGTTAATTGTGTAACTCTTTTCATTTTTTTTTTCGCTCTCTAAATCCACTACGTAATAATAGTATTGTTTTAACTATGTCCGTATGTGAGTTGCGTATGAAAGCGCAAGTAGTTTTTCTAATAATTTGCTGTTTCGACTACTTTTAACGTCGAAAAACACGTAATGAAAAAATCTTAGTATTAGAAAAATGTCTGCAGATTTCGTTTGAAGAAAAATCGCGTGAAATACATTTGTGTATTTAATAAAATTTACGTAATCGATTTATTTTTTTATTAAATTTCAATTCATTATTAATACCGGAAGATAAATCATGTTTACGTTTAGGATGCACGCAAATATGGCCAATAATTCTCAAAACATGCCCTTCAAAAAAATCGAATATGATATTTAAAAATTTTACTATTAATTAGAAATATATTCTAAATGAATTTCTTATTTTTACCCAGAAAATACAAATACATTATTTACAAAATATATTTATCGATTTTTTCGAGTTTGATTGAAAACTTATTTGTTTTTAATTGAAATACGCAATTTATTCGTTAAAATCCCTAAATACGCAAAATAAAATTCAACGTATCTGACTCTATATATGTCATACGAAACGAATTTTTAACTTTGTCTGCAATGCGTACGACTAAGAGAAAAAATATGAAAAAGTCATAAACATACTAATTCTAATCATATTGTTACGTATACATTTTTTTGTAAACGAAGTCAATTTCTAAATCAAATCCGAAAAAACGAGAACACTTTACGCTGATTTATGCACTTTATTCCTAATGGGAAATGCTAATTTTAAATGTACAAAATGTTTCACCGCGTCGCAATATTTAAACGTTATACAATGAAAACTTAAAAAAAATTTTTTTATCAAAACTAAAAAGAAAGAAACGTTTTTCTTTCGACGAGAATATTATCGAATTTTTATTAAAAAATAATAATCGATAGTTTTACACGCGGACCGCGGACGGAGAACGGTATCGTTATAATAGCACGAGTCCTGAAGATTTCCGTTTTGATCGACTAACTGGTGGCAAATAAAACATTTGAGAATAAAAAAAAAATATTTGGTTACGTTATTTATCGACAAACAAGATGTGCAGTCGAAGGACGGGTGGCACAACACCATTTCGAAAAGTACCTACTCCAAATAATATTTCGGCCTTGGTCCGTGTGAGTACCTACTTGACGAAGACGCGACGCATGCATTCCTCTCCCCCAACACTAATATTATTATGTGTTTTCCGCGTCTTCGTTCGTATCGGACGGAATACAGAATTCTTCGGAATGCCGTCGTCAGAAAAATAAAACATATTATTTACTAGTATTTTACTAGTGTATCACTAGTACTCGCAAGCGCGAATTTGGAATTCGGCGAACTTAACCGCGACAGCGGATCGCTAGTTCTTTTTTTTTCTTATATAAATTTTAGCAATTTATAACAATTATATTACTTATATTGAAAAAAAATGTTGGACCGAGAATTTTATTTTATGTTTATAAAATATAACTGAAATCCTCTAAACTGCGTCTAAAGATTTATAAACGTTTATTGTATTTTAGTGTTTATATTGTTTTAGAAATATGTGGAAACGTTTAAAAATCAATTATATGTATCAAAAATAATATTAATATTATATTTTCACGCTTCTTTTTCCGAATATGGTATTATAAATTTATTATATACGTATTTACGGTTAAAATTGAATTGTTCATCAACACCATTTTACGGTATAAAAATATAATTACTTTTTTTTTTATTTGATATTCTTAAAATGAAAAAAAAACGAAATATATAAAGTATGCGTGTTGTGTTTCTAAAGTGGAAAATACGCTTTCAGAAAATTTTTATTTTATAAAATGTATACGAGTTTAGTAAAAAAAAAAATAATTCGTACATCATAAGAAAGAGAACAAGTATTTATTGCGATTTCCAATATCCGAAACGGACAGGAAGAGAAGAAGTTACATAAATATATATAAAATAACTTTTTCTTCTCGGCTTACCGGTCCGTCAAGGACCGTTGCTGCCTTCAAAAGGTCTCTCCGTCCATCCGTCTCTGTTGTGAGTCGACTCAAAGGTTACATTCTGGTCTCTATCTCTTTCTTCAAATCTCTGTCTATCACATCAATCCAGAGGGTTTTCCTAGGGGTCTTGTATTGTTTATTTTTCCAACGAATACTTTGTTTTTTTATCAGTTGCCCGTCTGCTGCTCTCGCGAGTGCGTCCGAATACCACTCTGGTTATGTAGTTTATTCCTGATAAACGCCAAGATATATTTGGCCCGTTGTACAATTTCTGTGATTCTTCGTTTCTTCTTTCTAAACAAAATAACTAAATAAAATAATAATAATCGAAATAATGAACTCGAAAAGTGTAACTCGTCATGACCGTGCACCTCTAAGTATACAACAATATCACGACGCGTAGGCTCGGAGGAGAGGAGGATGAGGTAAAGAAGCTGGTCCGTGGCAATATCGGTCGTCGTGATCGTGGCAACGTTTTATCGGTGGTGTTGTTTGGTCGTCTTCGGAATGTAGGGTCCGGGCACATGACACAACCGGAAGCGAATCGATGCCACCGCCGTCGTCCACGTCGTCGTCTGGTCGTCCACGTCCACGTCTTCGTAATTGACTCCGCGACTGTTTTTTTTTCTTCTAATGGATTCTTCGGGCGCGCGCGTCGTCGTGACATAGCCGACCGCGCTACCATTGGCTTAGGTTAGGTTAGGACTGCGTTATGCGCGACGGTTCATTACGTTTGTTATCAGATCGAATTCATTAGACACAGAATTATTATTATTATTACCGTTTTATTGGCGAAAACCCGTCTTCGGGTCCATCATAGTAGTATCATGTGCTCGCGGAGATCGCGCGATAAACGAACCGATCCGGCGTACATAATTATTATAACCTATATAATATAAATATGTACGCGTGTACTCCACGGGTCCAGGTGGTATTATTATTTGAATACCTACGGTTTTCGCTACGATTTTGTGATGGGAGCGGTGAAAGAGGAAGAAGAACGGACACGCGAGTTCTATCGATATTATTATTCATCGTGAAAACGATGAGAAAATGATAAAAAAGAAAAATCCGTCATCAGTGGCCTATTTGGGGGGAGGCAATCGTCCCGGGCCTCACGTTTTCGGGGGCAACAAATGATTTAAGGGTTTTATTTGAACAATATTTTTTTTGATATTCGATGTTTTTTTTTAGAGTTTAAAGAGAAAAAAATATAATCGGACAATTTTCAGTAGCCGATTTTGGGCGTGAAACGAAGTTTTTTTTTATTCGTATCGCGTGATAACTGATTATTATTGATGTGAATTGTAAATAGCCGGCTACTTAATATTCATTAATTGTATGCTTACCGGTCACCGTAACAATCATAACTCTGGAAGTCGCCTATTTGTTGCGCACCAAAACATCCGAATCGGACAACTCGTTGCTACTATCTTAGCTGCGAATTACGGAAGAAATATAATTGTTCCCCCTATATGCACATAACTTTTCTTTTTTTATCGTATTGCTGGATAAACCTAATTTGTCAACAGAAAAAAAAGAGTTATCTGTATAGCCTGTACCCTTCAATTGTCATCCTCGACGATCAGTACTAGTAATTATTAATTATTTCTTGGGTTTATTACTAAACGAAAAACGATATTGCGCTGCAAATTTGCGTAGTGTACAAAGTATACTTTATATATAATTTTTTTTGTACACGCATTATGGAAGGGGCAACAAATAAATGCGTACCTAGGGCAACGAAATTCTAAATACATAACTGTCCGCCGTACAGATCCGTTGGATTTCAGTAGGATACACAGCAAACGACTTGCTGCTGCAGTGGTCAAATTCATCAGCGGTTATCCTTACGTATATGACGCAGGCCGTTACTGTTATGAATTAATGCTTTACGATATTCTGAAATGTCGACTCGGGTCCGTTTTTGAACGAAGGAGGAACATAAAAAAGTATGTTGAATTAATTTTTTTTTTCCAATACAATAGTTTTACACAGTATACACACGCTGCCAGGCACAACGATTTCTATGCGAATGAAATTTTGAAGTGCTTTATGATTAGTGGTGTTGTAATTGTGTTAAAAATTCGATTAAAATACGTGCATGCTTGTAGAAATTTATTTTCTTGTAGCTTTTTATACAGGGTTATTCAAAATGATTCATTCGATTTCAAATAGTTATATAATGGTTAATTATAAACTTTATCTTATAAAATGATGTACTAATTAATACAGGGTAACCTCAAGTTTAAGGATATAATATCACCATTACCATCAACTCTAGGTGAGCTGAAAAATCGAATATTACAACAGCGACGGAATCAATTACAAGAAATATGCTGCAACAAGTGTGGAGTAAATTTGATTATCGACTAGATGGTGTTTGTGTGACAAAAGGAGCCAACATAGAACGCTTATAGGTGCAATTAACTAATTTTGAAATGTTTTTCTTTTATTTAATGTATTATATATTGTTCTAAACATAAAAATAAAAAATATATAAGCATTTGAAATCGGATGAATCATTTTGAATAACCCTGTGTTTTAATAAAGGTCGTTTCTCTAGCGTGCCACTGTGAAACACTAGCAGCCTACTCAACGGGTATTCAACTGGTAACGAGTCGCAATAACGCAATAATGTGTGCCTAAAGGTGGACTCGTTGTGTCCGTTCTCGAGTGAAACGATTCGTATGAATAAAAATTTGTTACAGGCGGTCTCGTCCGTCGTTCTTGACCCGTGTCCAAAAATAGTGTTATTATTATCCGGAGATTGTCGTAATGATAATAATTGAATGTGTCTGTAAAGGCGCCGCCGTCTTGATTGATGTTTGCAGCTTGTCGACGAAACAAAAAACCGAGAGAAACTTCGGCTCGACGATAATATATAACGCGCAAAAAAAAAATTGCCTTCCCGAGGTTTTTCAAAGCGCGTACGAAATCGTCGTTATTATTATTTTCTACGCCGACGATATAACACGTTTTTTTTTTTATTTATTTACTTTTTTCCCCCCCGGTAAGAGTTTAAAAAAATAATAAGAAGAACGTGTGCGCGATACACGAAGAAAAGCATTGAATTGCCGGTCGACCGCCAGCTCGACTCCGAAGGACTCGCCGAAATTTCGATTTTAATCGTTTTGTGCGGAGTACAAATATCGCGTTGGACTTGATAACGGACAAGTGAGGAAGAATTCGATTAATTTTCTAGCGTTTAATAGTAGCATTTAGTTTGGCGCCACCCCAACGCCGAATATATACATTCTTTTTTTTAATATTTCCGAACGAGAAATTGTAAGCGTACAATATAATAACCAAAACGTTTTCTCAATAGCGAATGCGTAATTAACGATATAGTCTGTAAACTGCAGCGCGTGTCTGCGGGTTATATTTTATCGAAGTCGGTCTGTGAACGTTTAAACACTACACATTATTCATGCAAGTTTTTTGGAATACTATTTTACTCGTGAATAACAGAAATCTCGTTTTCGTCGCGTTTTTCGAGTTTATAAACGTATCGAAACCCACGGTTTTCTGAACGTTAACAATTTTTTTTTTATTTTTAGTACAGGAATTTTCAATGAATTTCCATAAATAAGTTTATCCGATACAAATATAAATTGTTGTCAAATGACGTTAATATTGTTGTAAAATTTACTCGTTTCGAACAAGGCACAAACGTTTTTCCGGTATCCGGTGTCGTGATTTATATTTATTTTTACCAAAAACGACGAATATCATTGTATAAATTATACGTACACTGTTGTGGACTTCTGAAAATTGATCTATAAATAAATGACCGAGGTCGAAGCCTCGGAACGAGTGTGTGTGGGGGTATTTGCCGACCGAACGACCGTTTTAATCGATCACTGCCCCCACCCAAACATATAATATTATAATCGTTATGGTAAAATTGTCGATGTCTTTTACTCCTTGTGTCCGTCGGACCGGCAAACCAATTCACACACTGTTGTACACTTCGTAGTAATAATATATCGTTACCTATACGTATTTAATATTGTATATAAGAAAAATGTTTAGGTAAAACAGTTCGGTTTTGAAACGGCCGAATTCGCGTTATACAATTTAAATGTTATTATTCACCGCGGAAACGAATGCGTTATTTTTTTTCAAAATTAAAAAAGTTAATTTTTATCGGTCACACGTCAAACGTGTACCCGTAACTACGCGTAAAACCTCTGGTCGGTTTGATCGTTTCCTTAATAGTAAAAGGAAAATATACAAGTGTCCATTAATAACGAATAGAAGAAGCGAGAAATAAAAGAATCTTCGTAACACGATAAATAAAATTCGTGGATTTAAAATTTCTACACACCTTCGGCATCAGGCAACCCAGTGACTTTGCCATCTGTTATCAGATCGGCTTATGACAGCCCGCGTTCGAAGCGTCAGTTCACGCGAATTTATGTCGTGGAACAGTATATACCACAACAACGCGCTTTCATCGGCTCAAACCGATGATAATTTTTGGCAAAAAATTATCATGAGTGATGAGGCTCATTTTTCTTCGAATAAGACCGTAAACAAGCAAAATTGTCAATTCTACGCCAGTGAAAACCCTCAATTAATTCACGAAAAACCTCTCCACAACCAACGTGTGACTGTTTGGTCTGGAATTTGCGCGGAAAGAATAATTGGACCGTCCTTTTCCGAAGACTATACTGGATCAGCCGTAACCGTCAATGGAGAGCGTTATCGGGCGATAATAACGGATTTTTTGATACCATTTCTAACTGAAAACGGCATGGAAAACTATTGATTTCAACAAGACGGCGCTACAGCTCGAGCCACGATCGCTTTATTGCGTCCTTGTTTGTTCCTCGAACGCCTAATTTCGAAAAATGGTGATTTTGACTGGCCACCGCGATCACCCGACTTAACGCCTCCAGATTTTTCCTATGGGATTATTTAAAGTCTAAAGTTTATGTCGACAAGCCACGGACCCGAGAAGCGTTGAAAGACAATATACGACACGAAATGGCCGCTATTCAGCCCCCGGAACACTTCGAAAAGTTATGGAAAATATTGAAAAACGAACACATTGCGCCAAGTTTCAAAATAAACGAAAAATAATTCACAACAAATAATTTCTGGTTTTTTTTTTTTAAATTATTACCAAAAAACATTCCAAAGGTTTAAATGGCCCACCCTGTATTATTCGATATTGTCTACGGTTCTCAGTAAAATTATTGACAAAAAAAAAAACATCATTTCCTAAATTACATTATCTTTCCCGGTAACGGTATAAAACATGTACCTATGTACACGTGACTACGTTGATACCGAAAAAAAATTTCTGACTACATATTATGTATTATATAGTAAAACTCTGCACGGTTCGGTTCGATTGTTAAGATTAATAAACATTAATATTTACACCGTCTAAACCAATTTGACCTGTGATCTACTTACTCTTCGTGGTTTTTCGTAATAAAAATTCAGATATTTTTTACTTTATAGTACCGAAACGAGCGAGTGGAGATGTCTGAGCGAGCGTAGCTATCGATGACTTTCGTTTTGAGTTAGTTGATAACAAAATATAATTTTATATTTTTAAGAATCCGTAAATATATATTTCGATGTGCGTGATGATAACAATGATAAAAAAAAATACTACTACTACTTTTACACCACTGCTGCTACTGTTACTACTGCAATATCGAATACAATATATTATGACGATATTGTAAATAACGTCGACGGGTTTTAATAATTTACAGCAGACCCGGGGCTGGGCGCTGGCATCTCAGGTACATTATTTCCCGTGCTAGGCGTTGGTGGTGAATACGTTCCGGATCCAGATTTTGGTTGATTGGTATCAGATGTTGGTGAACTCGATCCAGGGTTGGGTGTTACATTGTTCCCGGATTGTTGCCCTGTTGCCTGTTCGTTATTGCATTTGCAGATCAATGCGCAGCCAGGGCAAAGCGGCGAGGTGTACTGACCACCGCATTTGATCTCAAACACCATGATGTTCTGACAGTTATTGCACGTCATCGGCGCCGAATTGTGCCCGTCGCCGTAGTCTCTCCTCAACAGAGAACTCGAACGGGCTTCATAAACCTGTCGGACAGATACAACTATGGTGTAATATGATTTTATTTATTATAGGACGAGCACACAATACGGGAAAATATTTCACTGGAATTTTAAAAACCCGAATGTATTATTATACACCACAGGAATATACAAATCGAGGAAGTTTTTTTTAGGTCGGACGTTTTTTTTTTTTTTTTACGTGCAATATTTTATATTATCGTAGGATATTTTCTGAAATTTCTGAAACATATTTACCCGAATTTATTTTTCCTACGTAGTATCAGTTCAATATACTTTCCCCAGAAGTATTTGTTCCCAAAATATTATTTCCTGAATTACATTTTTTCCACGTAAAATAATCTTTCCAGAATTTTAGTTATTTGTTCGACAAATAACGAACAAATACACAGCAAGACGGCGCGTATAATAAAAAAATAAAATAAATATACAATTTCAAATGAAATAAAATATGGTTGCCAAAACGTTGCACTAATAAAATCTTTTTTCTGTTTTAATTCGTTTTAGTTGGACACAATGCAGTATACGTGTTACATGAAATAACGAAATAAAAAATCTCTCTAATTACAATGGAATGGTTCTGAGGTACTCGAGGAAAAAGTCATCGAATGCTTCGATGCTTTTGTGTAAACCGTGACAAGGAGCATAATAAATGTTTATATGGCTTATAATTTACTTATAACTTTGATAGAAAAACGTGCGAATTATCCGTGCACAATTACCGATGTCTGATCAGTTTAGTTTGACAGAAAACAAACATTTGAATTTTCTTTCACTTTTTTTTTTAATTATATATTGTGATTTTTTTTTTATTTATTTTATTATTTGATATTATTTTCAACGAAACTTCAAAACAGTGTACTTAATGTGCTTTGCCCCTATAGATTTAGATATAAAAGTAAATAAATTATTTTTCAACCCGATAAATTATAAATGTCTAATTCAATATTTTTAAACATTATAAGAAATCTAAAAATGAAATAATATATGTAAATAAATAAATAAATAAAAATCGTTGACGTATGCAATATTCTTCATATTTCGACTTCAGTCGAAAACATTTTGTAGGTATAAACTTCTCAAAACAATTTTTTCATATATATTTAAACATATTATATTAATATATATATAAATTGTTTTGAGAAGTTTATACCTGCAAAATGTTTTCGACTGAAGTCGAAATATGAAGAATATTGCATACGTCAACAATTTTTGTTTTCCACTTATCGAGTTACTATATTTTGTATATTTTTTTGTTTTTTTATACGTTATTGTGTACGATTTTACGTTATGTTTGCATATTATGTGTGATAGTATACTTACGACCAGAAAATTTGCGACCAAAAGGAGAAAAATTCTTTTCATGGCAGTGCTGGTTTTTAGGCGCGAGAAATCCGTATAAATAATATATGTGTATATAATTATATACTGCAGTGGACCTTCCAATAAGTGTAATAGCTGAAAATTAATGCTTGTACAACAGTTATATATAAACGGTATGTTATGTAAACATTAACGCGTAAGCCTATATCATAATTAGCAGTATAAAATCACATAAATACGGTAAAATGTGTTAAATATATTATGTTTATACAGATGTACGGGTTGTTGTTTTTTTTTTTTTTTTTTTTTTTTTTTTTGTACAAAAACGTATTGTTTTGTAAAGTATTTATCACCTAACATTAATATGTTATAATACCTAACATTAATATATAATACCTAACATTATAAATGTCTTATTAAATCATACTGTATTCGCTATTAAATATTGTTTAACTTTGCAATGTCAATGAATGTGTACACGATTTTTCAAAACGTCTGTTATACAGCGCGATCATTTTTTCATGTAACACTTAATATTTTGTTCGCACGACCTCGTATTGAAATGAATTTTTCACAGGAGATCTAGGTCCTAGTGCTGAAATACACATATCGTGAAATTATCAAATGTTTTAACTCTTTCGACGCCCATAATACAACTTGTAATTTTTAAATGACAATACCTGTTTTTAGTGCCAAATTCGGATTGACCGATTTTTTTTCAAATCATTCCAAAACTAGGGACTGAACTCAAAATTTTTCCGTGCTTTTGACTAGAGATATTTTTCTTACATAAGTGTATTTCGATCCTGCTTAACAGTTTATGTACAGAGTTTGAGCGTGTTGTCGAGCAGATCACCCCGGGGACTCCAAAGGAATACGTACATCTGCGCATTGTCGGGAGTCCATACATATTAAGTCAGGTGGTCTTTTTGTAGATTTTAGTCGAATTTTTACGACTCACAATTAAAATTTCCTTCGATACTTTAATGACGAGTGAGAAAACGCGGTTATTCGTTCGATTCTGGCTGAAGATCGTGCAATTTTTGTGGTTTGGTAAATAAAAATAATTGTATTCGGAACGTCATTGTCTAGTTTGGAAAATGTAGGAGTAGTTTACAATTTTTATTTACTCGAACGCTGTTACAATAATATTACGATTTAGAATATTGCTTTTTTCAACATAAACAATTAAGAAGAGATTAAGAAACGTATTCCAGCAATAGGTGCCTACGTGCACTATCTGGCTGCTTACGCTCGAAGCTGCTATCAAAGAAATCAAAAATAAGACTTTACAAAGATTTAACGAAACCCGTCATAAAATATGCATGCGAAACATGTCCAACGATTTTAGAGGATGAGAACAAATTGGCAATAACAGACAGAAAGTTCTTAAGGAGGACGATATGTGGACCAAAAATCAACGATTTAACTAAAAGGTATTGGATAAGGTCAAATGAAGAGCTATACAACGCATTTAGAGAACCAAACGTAGTCGGGGTAATTAGGGTCAAAAGACTAAGTTGGCTAGATCGCGTTCTAAGGTCTAACACAACCGCAAAAGCGGTGTTGAAGTGGAAACCACAAGGGAAAAGGCTCTTTGATAGATCTAAGCAACGGTGGTATGATAAAGTCATGGAGGATTTCGCAACGTTAGGAATGGAAAATTATGAGGAATTAGCATTGGATAGAATCGGATGGAAGGATGCGTGTAATGCAGCAATGGGTCTCAAAGGCCTATGAAGCTGAATCAGTAATGATTAACAATAAACAATTAATACTTTATTAAACGTAATATTATTATTTAATAATATTGTTAAACCTTGTAATTCACGCTATTATTTTACCACGTATCCGCAATAGTAGTAGAACGCGATGAATTAATTGCCGACTTATTTTGAAACGTATATTTGCCATTAGATTTTTTTTTTTCGTTTGTTCTAAAAAAATCGTCAACGCCAGTATAAAATAATTTTACGAGATCACTCATTTTCATTTCGTGTTAAATTTTCGGCGGCCCCCGGATTGCGTACCAATGCAAATAGTCGCAATAACTTCATCGATTAATTATACCTCGGCCGTGACAGTATCGCGTTATTATGTGGTTTATCGTCCTTGAAAATCCGTTATAGCCTACTGTATACACACGACGTTAAATACAATATAATACCACCAAAATCATCGCGTCAGTACAGAATTACACGTAGTATTATTTAAATTTTTTATTTATACAACTATTTAAAAACATAAAGTTTTTTTTTAAACCGCCGTCGGCCCGCGCGCGTATTTTTACCAGCTACCCGGTAGCTATATTATGTATCCGTTTTAATCGTAATAAATAATATGAAATGCCGTAATAATTATGGTAATTAAGACGACGACGATCTCTTCGGTGGTGGAGCGCGCGAAGACCACACACACACACCGCGCGTCGTTCATAATTCTGCTTTTTTTCCACCACACAACTCGAATCGCGCACGAGTATCGTCCTAAAAAAAAAAAAACCTTCGTCATAATTGTCTTTAGCGTTATTCGATCCTTTTTTAAGGACACGCTCGTCGTCTTGCCTTCGTTCTTCATCGGAGTACAGTGGCACGTGCACGCGAACGCGTGTAATGGAGACCCTTGTGTAATTCGCGCGTAATTCTATATTAATAAACAAAACGGGTGTCCTATTTAAACGTTATTTTATAAACGTAAGTTTCTCTCTCTCTCTATCTCTAATAATTTGAGTCTAATTCGGTATATGTCGACCAAAGAATTTCGAATTACGGATTTATATAGTGGTCCGTGAGCATAATATAAGCGTTCTGGGGTTCGTTTGGGCACCTGTATCGAATTACGCTCTCCGATTGGTTGATTTAATACCTTTTATACAATAAGGATGGGTATAATACTATAATAATAGTTTACTGAAAAATAAAATACGGAAATCGTGATAACGGATCTTTGGATGTGCGGAAAAATAAAAAAATCCGGAATTATATTATGTTTCGTGCCGTCTTAAGGGCCTGGAGGATTGGACCCAGGGCCGGAGGCCACCAATTTTTTTTACAAAATACCGTGTATTAATTTTTTTTTTTTTACTTGGGTATTTAAAATAATAAATGAATCTAATAAATAATACATTGTGTTAAAAAAAATATACGTGTATATCATATAATTTAAGTATTTATAGGCCCGCAAATATTTGTTACTCACGTAACCTCAAGACGGCTCTGTCCACGATTTCAGTGTGTTATCAGTGCATTTTTATTGTACCATTCTACTCTTCCTGACAAGTCCCCGAATTTTCGCTCGCTCCTGTCGGAACTAAAAGCGTCCGTAGATTTGTTCTGAAAATCCAACCAGTGTTACTGGAGTGCGCGTGTTCGGTTTGTTTGTTAACAACACACTGACATAAACGAATTTCAGGCGGGAAATTTAAAATCAACCAATCGGAGAGCGCAATTGAATACAGACGGGTGCGCCCGGCAAACGGACCCCAGAATGCTGCGGTCCGCGAGATTGGCGGTCTCTGTACATTTTTTTTTTATAAGGCTTTACGAGCCATTTAGGCTCTCTTGGCCGCCCAAAAGTACTTCCTTCCAACGCTCTCTATCATGTGCCGGCTCCCAGTCTACTCCGATTTCTTCAAATATTTCCGCGGTCCTCCCCTTGGTCTCTTTCACCTCACCGTATATATTATGTCGTTGCTCCTCTCTCAAGGACAGCAGCATGGGCGGGCCGATAAAAGCGTGTTGCACCACTGTATACGCGATTGAAAATATTTTGAAATAATAACGCGCGGCCGTCGTGGTGCCGCTAATGAAGTAGAGACACATAAAGGCGGGAGACACCTATTATTTCCGATACGCCGTAGCGTCGTACGGACAAAAAAAATAAAATTGAAAAACGCTGAGCACGACGACGGAACACGCGATTTCGACGCGCGTCATTCGCACGCACACGCGCCGCGTATAATATTTAAAAAAATAATAAAACAATATTTTATAAAGTCGCGCACAATCGGGGCCGTGCGTCTCTAATAAAACGCTAATAACAATAATTATTATTACAATTGCCGCGTTTAGAGGCGTCCGCCGCGGCGGCGGTGACACTATCTGAAGGGGGACCTATTGTTTTTTTTTTTATCATCATATTCCATTCGCTTTTTTCGATTCTTCCGCTCGCGTGCCACACACCACACGGTATAATTAAGGTAGAAATACGTGCGAGTCGACCGCCCGAGGTCGTCTTCGATTTCAATTAACCCCGTGGGAAGCGTCGGTGGCGACCCGTTGCACGCGCGCGCGCTCAGAAATAATAATGAGAAAATTGCTGTACGGCGACACACGCGTAACGCTTGAAAGGAGGGCCAAGAACCGAGGGCGTAGCTTGCACGGGGTGAATGCGTAAGTGGTCAGCCATAAATAGACCCTGCCTCCTCACCGTGTCGGTCTTGATTTTATTCGTTTTTTTTTTTTTTTTAGATTTTGAGCGTAGCGAGCAAACCTGTAGGTTTTACAGTGACGTGTTACCCAAAAATTCTACCAGAATTTCTTTCCCGGTAGCAAAACGCATCTAGTTGTTGGAGTACATATTAGAGAAGTCGTTTTTCGATTTTCTCAAAAGCGCCTAAAATATAATTTAAAAATTAATAAATTAATTAATGGTTGTTAATAATTGTACACTTGTAGATACCTGAGTTTATCGCGAGAAATTGCGTTAAATTACTATTATTATTATTATATTATTTTACGCAATCATTAACACATCAAATTTTACGTCAATATACTATTTGACACTTTTAAGATAATTTTGTTATGATTTAACGTAGGTAATATTGGATCTAATGCGGATATATCACATTATAGCCTAATCAAAAGCCTGGATACTCTAGTTCCTGGACAACAATTACCCCGACATGAGTGGGTTACACTCAATCGCCTACGTACAGGACATGGTCGCTCCGGAGAGATGCTACATAAATGGAAAATGAGAGATAGTCCAGGCTGTGACTGTGGCCACTCTTTACAGTCCATCTCCCATATTATAAGTAATCGCCCTCTCCGCGCATTTAACGGGACAGTGGAAGAACTTCACAAAGCTACTACCAGCAACGCGGTCAAATGGATCGGGACACTTGACATCCAGCTCTAGACTACTTAACTAAATGACCACATGGAAAAGTTACCCATAGCATTAATTTTTAATGTTTAATATAGTTTATTGTTTGTGGAATTAATTAATTATTTGTAATTGTATATATATATATATTTATCTGTATCTAGTTTGTACTGCTTGCATATTGTACCATACGATAATAATAATATCCCATACGAAATTCCTGGCTACCCCACTGGCCAAAACTATCGGGGAAACGCGCACGGACTTTGGAGGAGGGGAAAAATTAATTCGTATGCATTCTGGCTACGCGTGCACAGAGCACATGTATAAAATTATAATATATTACGTTGGGTAGTATATTATTGCGCGGGGTAATACGACGAATTTGCCGGCGATATGCGCGGAATAAATAATTTTACTCGGTTATAAATATCACTTAAATATAATAGGAAAATAACATATTATAATACTATGCCGGAAGATACGAATTTCGACGATTGAAGAACGGAGAACGAGAAATCTATCCCGAGTCTCGTACACGAGACTATTTACATACTTCATATTACTATATACACTCATACGTACGTACGTGATCGCTTTTCGAAAAACTCCCTTCAAAGAAGCCGCCTACGCTCCGGTCGTCGTCGTCATCGTCGTATTATTATTATTATTATTATTAACGATGACGGTGATCCGTTGCAAATTTCTAGTCTAATGGCTTATGATCAATCGGCTCATATTTTTAAAATGTCAGTCCCATGCCATACTTGCGATTCTCGGTTAGCAATAATATAATAATAATAATAATAAAATATACTAATCCAGCGCCACGGTCGTGGCGCGAGCTAAGTAAAAAAAAATAATAGCTACGGCACGACAGTGTATATTATCTCGAAGCAGGAGTTACCCATTTAAACCGTATAAATATTGGTGTTATTTTTAGTTCGTGATAACTAATTATGTACTGAATCAATTAATACCTAGTTAACGTCAAAATATCAGAAAAATTGTGCACATGATCCTTTTGTAAAAATCATCAAAATCGTGCAATTACAAACGAAGTTATTAAAAAAAAAGTGTGAACATTTTAATGACAAATTATACTGAAATCTGGAATCACGGCGGCCGCTTCTCGCGTTGTCGCGCCTACCGGTCCCCCACTCTACTTTGTTTCGTTCTCGGTACGATTTAATATTATAATAGGTGGGGGTAAACTCGGCGGCCGAGCGTCGCGCGGCGCGTAGTCATTAGACAATCGTCGTTGTTGTTTGTTGCCACATTTATTTACTACTAAGAAAGAAATTATTGTAAAAACAATATCTTCTCAGCGATGCATATTGCAGTTAATTGCAAAAAAGAGGTGATATCACAACAAAAACACTTCGCCTGCAGCTACGTGTAAAAAAACGGCTAAATAAAAAAAAAAATCTATCACCAGTTATTACGTATCTCGTAAATGTTTAGCATCATAAAGTTGTGATATCATTTGTGATGCTAAGTAAAATTTTCGATTTACTTGGCGATATCAAATAAACATTCCTAATCAGTTGTTATAACAGTATCACTTCTTATTATAGGGTATAATAGAGTGCATAGTTATACAATGTACAATTTACTGTATTTTTATAATGATAGGTACATAATTATTAATTAGGTTGCAATAAATTTACAAATACTTAAAATACTTTGTATTAGGAAAGTTTATTTGATCTCGCCAAGTAAATCGAAAATTTTACTTAGCATCACAAATGATATCACAACTTTATGATGCTAAACATTTACGAGATACGTAATAACTGGTGATAGATTTTTTTTTTTTTATTTAGCCGTTTTTTTACACGTAGCTGCAGGCGAAGTGTTTTTGTTGTGATAATAATATCAGAATATCTCTAACGTAAAAAAAAAAAAAAATTCAACTAAAAAGAAGAACATTGAAAAGTATAGCTACAATTGAAAAAATGCTAAAAGTTTCAATAAATAAATTTTATATTCCGATTCGTACTTTGTGTTGTAAGCCGGGTTTTCTAAGTCCGGTTACAATTATATTTTTGTGTGGTGAGTCGAGTTCAAAACACGATTAAAGAATAAAAACAATAAAATAGATTGTATTCTAAAACAATATCGTATATAATTTGAAGTTATTGGGCTACAGACGCTGAATGATCACGTCCAGCACCAAATCTCAACTGTCCGTTTTTTTTTATACATATTGGATATATGATTCATAACTACAAACAAGATTATATTAATGATTATTATATTATATCTAAAATAAAATTAGTGTTGAGTACGATAAATAATAATTAATTCTGGTGTGTCACATGAACAAGGTTCACGACACTTGCACGAAACGAATTTTAAAACCTACTTAGCAACAACGTCCGAGCCCTATTATTATTACTTATTACTTATCGAACGACACTCGTATACAATGACGTACCATTATGAGATGAGGCGGTGATTTAGTGTAGAGCGGTGGTAAAACGATTGGCACCGCCGGTTCTGGTGATGGAGAGGATGTCGAGTAAAAAAAAAAAAAAAAATGGGAGAAACGTGTAATTTTTTTTTAAATATGTAAAAAACTATTGCAATTTTTTTTTTTTTAGGTATTTGCATACGCGCGATCGATCGTATTCCGCACACGTATGTGTATCATCGCGGTCGGAAGATTTGACGGGCGCGTCACGCGCGACTGAGGTGCGCTGCTCGGCCCCGCCGAATGCGAATACCATATTTTATCATAATTTTTATTATTATTTTTATATATATATAAAATATTTCGGGAATAATTGTCTGAATAAAAGTAACGTTACTTACGTAGACGACGCGATGAATATTTAAATCGGGTGCTTAAATTATACCGGACTGTGTATCACGAACACCCGCGCGGTTTTTACTGATATTTACGGACAAATCTCGTTTTTTTTTTTTTTTTCTATAATATTGTATACGCGTATATTTTATATGCGTGCTTGCTATTCGACCGGCCCAGTGGCGACGTGCGACGACTGCGGTCTCGAAATTTGCACGACTCACTGCAGGAGTCGTGCTGGGTCGCTTTGGAATACAAATAAACCAGCTAATTGTACGGCGAAAAAAAAAATGCTCCGCCGAAAATATTTCATTTGGATTCAAAAAAATCCACCCCGAGAAAGTGTCATATCGAATTATTAAAAAAAAAAATTCGCCGTGAAACAGATAACGCGCAGTTATCTGCAGAAATCTCGGTAAACTAGAAACAAAAAAATATGTTGACAGAAACTTTCGCTGTCTCACGGACGTACGCGGAACGAATATTATTGGCGTCTTCCGGGACTCTACAGCAGGAGCTATCGGAAGAAAATCCGCTTTTATACTCGTTTGAATATCGCGCTTTCGCGTTTACAATTTCTTTTTAAGGTCACTTTAACGAATGCAAAAAAAAACCGCCCCGATTATTGTTCCTTTCCTCGTGCAGTAGTCCTGCGAAAAATGCCGGGATGGTGTTTAGTATATATTTTTTATCGTAAAATCAGTAGAAGAGCTGAGTATAAGAGCCGTGCAGGGTTTGGCTTCTCTAGACAATGTTACGGTACTAACAATCTAACAATATTAAAGTCGTTTGTCGTAAGCTAAAAGTGTTTATTCCAAAAAAATATGGCTACACAATGAATATTTATTTATTTACAAATATTAACGGACTAATGTCCTATTACATAATATGTTGTTGTGACACAAATATATAGATTACAATAATATAAAAATTATATTGTTGAAGTTTTTAACTTAAATATAACAAAAGTATTAACTTAAACATATGCGTAAATATAAAGTTATAATAAAACAATATTAAATATGATCAAAAGTGTAAATATTACCGGCATTCATTAAAAGATTAGCGGGGGAATTTAAAATATAATTTTTTTTTTAGAGGAAATAGGATAAAATGGTATGGGGTATCGAGTATTACGGTTATTTATTTTAAAACGAATTAAGGACAACATTTTTGGGCAGTCAATAGTACCAGATAGTAATTTGTGCAAAAATTTTGAGAGCAGAAGTAAGTGACGGTCATTGAGTGGAGTAAGACTGAGGAAGTTTAAAACGCTATCGTATGAACTATGGGGGGTCTGTGGATATTAAATTTGAATGAAATAAATCGTAAAAAGTTTTTCTGAATTGATTCTAACATATTATTTTGTTTTAGTGTATTATTTAACCAGACTAAAGGGCAGTATTCTAAGTTAGAACGGACTAGAGAGCAATAAAGTATTTTTAGGGGAAACGGGTCCGAAAAGGCACTACAAGTACGCTTAATGAAGCCTAAATTGCGCATAGCTCTATTTTCTATCATTTCTGTATGTAATGAAAAGTTTAATTTTGCATCAAAGATTATACCCAGGTCTTTAAAATCAGAGACGAGATCTATTTTAGAGTCAGAAATGTAATATTGAAACTTAATTGGATTTTTTATTTGGTGAAAAAAATATTATGTGTACAGGAATGTACAAAGTAAAGTAGATTCTTCGTAGGTCAGGAGGATACAATCGTATTGCCTATACGGTCCCCACGGCGATACACTCTTATACCGTCGTTCCCTAACTGCCCGTTACACTTATAACGGGTGTCCAGCCTAACACCAGAGAGGGAAAGATTGTCTTCTGACTGCAACGTTCGGTATCGATGAAACGGCAGTGGACGGGTGTTGTTGGATCGGCAGTGGTCCGTGTAGACTCGCCTATGACTCCGTCGTTGGCGTGGTAGTCGACGACGCGTTCGTTCGTCGGTCCGATGATCGACGGTGATGGTGGTGGCTGACAACAGCTTCTTTCGTCGTTACTGTAGTCGACGAAGGCTCGAGTGTAGCTGGAAAGCTTGCCCGTTGTTTGGTTGTGGAGTGTAACGTATTCGGCGTCGCGTAATTGGCTGGAGCGTTTCGGCGGGTCTTCCTTTCGACTTGTTTATAGTGCTGTTATACTTAAACAAGTGAACGGAAGAAGAAAAAAGGTGATGTCTGTGAAAAATGCACCGGTATTTATATGGATTTGGCTTTCGTGGGTCGCTTCCTATTAAACGTTTTTCGTGTTTACTCGGTCGACATGTTATGTCCCTGAAAAGGACCGTTTTAATATATATATTATAAAAGCTAATTTGTGTTTTTGTATACCCGTTACAACGATTTTCTCGACACTCATTTCCTTATCTAGACGCGTATTAATATTTCGTCGTCTTATTTTCCATCTGGACATATCGTACCGTATCGAGCTCAATCCTGTACGAAGAAATTTCTATAAATACACGCGTATACGACGTTAACCCCTTCGTTTCTGGGTGGTCTTTTCGTCAAAAAAAAAAAAATCGTGCTCCCGTGCACAAGAGTCGCGCGCGCGCGCGCACAATATTTTTCACTCGAAAATGACATATAATATCGAGTTCTGTTCGCTGGTCGTACTACTCGCGTGCTTCTCATGCCACCGTATTTATTATTTATAAGTATTATATATTGCATAATCGCGCGCTTCCCACGGTCAAATAACTCGTACACGCGCATTATGTATAACACGAAGATAGAGGAAAAAAATTGAAACGACCACGTTATTACACGCGCGAATATATAATACAGAAAAAGTATACGACACTGATTTCAATATGCGATCTGTGTATGTTGTAATGCGTGTACCCGCGTACCGAGTGATCCGCGCGCGGGAACACTCGTTTTTCACATCATAATACAGTGCGATTCCGTGTTTATGAATAAAAAAACTAACATTTTTATTTTTAATTTCGCCGTGTCGACGACAGTGGCGGAGTAAGGAAAATTTTCTGAGATTTATATATACACATGAATTGGAATCCCGGAGTCGTAAGTGTCGTTAGAAAGTCAGTTGCGTGTTTTTTTTTTAAATACGAGTTTACTGGGAGAGTAAATCGAGAAATTATCGTTTCAATAGTCGTAAAATAGAATAATTAAAAAATAATAATAATAACAATTCGGTGAATTGAATTAACGTATTTGTAAACGGTATTTTTATTTATTTTTCAAAATTTTAATAATTTCTTATTAGAATGAAACGAGGGTGAGAGATTTCACCAAAACGCTTGGGCAAAATTCGTTTTATTTATAAAATTATACCTCGCATAAATTAACGTAACAAATCGTTCGAAACAGTGGCGGATCTACGCAAGGGAGTGATATGGGGTCATATCCCCCTGACGGCTAAAAAAAAAATTTTTTTGCCAGACTTCAGTGTAACTCATAAATATTTTTATATACCCTCCGATAAAAAAATCCTAGATCCGTAACTGGTTTCAAACGTGAAAAAAAAATTATAAAGCAAATTTTCTATACGCTTCTCGGCAATTTTTTTAATTTCTTCTTCCGTTGTAATATCGATTTCTTATTATTTAAAGACTATAATTTCAATTGTCATTAGTATTATTATTTGTAACATACGTATTTGTATACTTGTATATAATTGTTGAGATATATAACTTACAGTTAAAATTTCTATTATACTCGTATTTAAAAAAAAAATTGTTTAAAATCGTTTTTGTAAAAGTAACCATTTAAAACTATAGGTACATCGAAATAGAAATACATGTAGAAAATAAATAATAATTATTGTTGCTCGGCGACTGACAATAGTGTAACTTTGATTAAACAATTGAAACGCGGTTTAAATAAATTATCCGATTTTTTAAAAAAAATTTTATGATAACAATATAGTCGAGTTTTATTGAACAGTTTAATTATAATTTTTAAGTAACAAAAATGCCGTATGCTCCGATAAACCATTGCTTACCGCGGCACGAAGACGTCAGAATACAGCATCGTTATTTGAATATTGCGACGAAACTATCGCGTGCGACCAATTGCAGTAAATTGGAATTGCAACAGTTATTGCAAATGTATTACATGTTAACGACGAAAAAGCACAGGACAATGGATAAACTGTATTTCGTCAAATTCATGGACGCGTGTTTAGCGTTTAGAGAGACGGATACCGTAGTAAAAATGTTCGGGCTGTATTGCAGGGCCAACGGGACGCACTTGACTGCGGCAGAGTTCGTTGAAATTGTGGCCTTGTTATTACGGGGATCGTTGTCGGATACGATGGTGTTATGTTTTTCGATTTATAAGACGATAGTTAAGTCATCGACGTACATAGAACCGATTAACATTTTAATGATGGCTAGAAGGAACAGCGAGAGATGTGGGCATGCGCGAAACATGGGAAAGAACAACACGAAATTCGTAGAGCTCATACTGTCCGAGATGGACAAAGATAAGGATAATAGGATATCCTTCGAGGATTATCGAAGGTCAGTGAACGAAAACATCACTCGGTTACAGTTCTTGGGTCCGGTAATTCCGTCGCCCGAAAACGTAGAGACATTTTTGAAAACGTTTACGACTAGACCGTACGTCAGTTATATAGTAAGGGATTGGATGATTCAAAGACCAAAAGAGGATTCCGAGAGAATATTGACGAAACGGCACACAGGCGTTCTCGTGGAACTGCTCTGTGACCCACAGAATGTGTGGTGATCGTTAATGACCCGTAGTATTCTGTCGAAAATCATCGCTTTCGTAACGATTTTTTAAAATATAAAAACAGTCCTGTCTGTTCTAAAGCCCGCGGTACACACGTGCGGGATCGCTGCGATCTCGTAATTGCTGTTGGTTTTGCGCATAAACTAATTGCTCGATACACACGCGTTAGGTCCGTCATCGGTGCGAGTTCGGACGGGCCAAAAATTTTACTCCGAAATCGCAACTTCAAAATACCGTAAACGCGGATTCTCTTTGTCTAGCGACTATAGTTGAGCAGCAGTTCACAAGTCCGGGATTTTGCCGCGATTGTGGCTGCGTCCACACTAGAAATTTTGGATATTGAACATTTCATTTCGGAAATAAAGAAATACCCTGTGATCTGGAATGTAAGTGTTGAAGAATATTCATGATCGAGTAAAAAAAAAACGGTCGGCGTGGTTAAATATTTGTCGCATATTTTACGAAGGTTTTGAGGAAAAAGACGAAATAAGTAAGGTATTTTCATTTAATATACAGTATATATTTAAATTTTAAACGGTACATTACTAGAATTTCTGATACTAAGTATCAAACGTCGTTTACGATTCGTATAACAACACTATGTCATTTCGTAGTTTCGGGTTTAAAACAGATATGTGTAATGCGCAATTACGAGACTCAGCGGTCCCGCACGTGTGTACCAGGTCTAAATGTGAAATATTATGTTGTCGCACAGTATTCGCAGTTTGATTCGATATAGATCAGCGGTTCTCAACCTTTTGTAGAACACGGACCGACCCCGATGAAAGATCTTTAGAAATCGCGGACCCCCTACCAATTTTTTGTCAAATACCTTTTTTTTTCTACAAAACATCTCGTGTTATCATAACCAAAATTATAATAACTATTTCATATTACAAATTATAGAAGTAGGCGTAACAAAATATACGCATTTATATTTATTTTTATTAAACTTAATTTTTCATTTTAAACTTTAACGTCATTAAACACTTTAATTTTAAAAAAATTGTAATATAAATTATTTTATTCGTAATATTCTTAAAATTTAATTTTTATTTACTTAATTAAATGTCTTAATGCGATGGTTGATGTTGAAATTCAGTTACTAGTTTTTGAACATCGGGCTCAAGACTTGAAAGCTTTAATCGTAGTACAGATTCGACGTTTTCTGTTCTGAATTTATTTATTCTTCTATTTTTAATGAATATTAATAATAAAATTATTAGGTCTAGATGCTTAATTGTATCGAATTCCACATTGTCATCGGTGTAATAAAGATAAGATAGGTTCATCTCTTACAATACAAGATATATTTTATAATTTTATATAAAAAAAATAAATAATAATCCAAAAATATTGTAATAATGTACTCACGTCACATATTGACTTATGTCAGGTGTTAAGGCTGCCGCGGACCCCTACATGAGTATTGCGGACCACAGGTTAAGAACCGCTGGTATAGATGATAATATTCTTACTGAGTTTACCGGCGTTTGTTGTGCGCATGATTTTGAAAATTATATCATCCAAGGCCCATTAATATGTACTTAAATTATATTTATCGTCCTTCCGCAAAAAAATGTTAGCCCCCTCACCTTCCTCAATTTCAGATCTATATAAATTCGTGTTTGTTTAATACTCGTTCCCCCCTGTACGTTAAACATAATTTTTAAAAAATCCTCTACGCGTTTTATAATTCCGCATTCTTTACATCAGTCAATTGATGTTTACACACATAAACGACGTTATATAGATAACATTACATTGTAATCGTGAAAATAACATTAATTTTACTTGTCGTGTATTCACGACCTAGTTTTACGTCGCAGGCACACATAATATTATGCAGTATTCGTTTAAATATTTATATACGATATACGTCTAAATCGAATGTTTCAAAACGGATTGCCTTTGTAACTCGAAACGAATCTTATAATTAAAAGATTTAAAAATAAGTCTTAAGATAAAGAAATCGGATTTTTTATACGTACATTGTTGCGGCCTAGTTAAACGCAAACATGGGACGCGACCGCGCGTGTTCGATAACTGTACCTCATTCGCGTTTAAATAATTTTCAAACAATTTTTTTTTCTTTTAAATAACTTAAATCTAATAATAATGTTAATATAACTATAATGTATAATGTGTTTTACGAAAACGTGAATTTTTTTCATTATTTTGATAATCATGAAATTATTAGTTATGTTAACGCTTTTTGTTCATTGCGATTAATTAATTACGGAAACGAAAATTTTGTTTTTTTTTTTATACGAATTACAAAACACCAAAAATTAAATTTCGAAATACGTATTTATTTTTTGTCGAACAATTATTTGCAGAAGCAGTGCGTGGAGTTGAAGTTTCACTGTTCAAAAAATAACTATTCGCTTGAATCAATATTACACTAGTAATCGTTTACTTTTTTTTTTTTGGCTAATATTTGTTAGAGGATGATGTTACTTCTTTGTTTGTAGACTTGTTTGCAAGGGCTACCTCGAGGTATAGTAAAAAAAAAAAAAAATTGTGTGATACGGAAAAATTACTTAAAAACTACTTATATCAAAGTGCAATAAATGAATTATTATTTCTTTAATTATTATGTACGCAATAATTTTCAACTAAATATTTTTCCCTCGATTTTAATTCCGTAAAAAATTGTACTGTTTCGTTGGCATTCAACTTAGAAACGACATGGCTGACAAATGTGGTTTTTGTTGTTGTATTTAATATTGAACAAAAACCTTCCAAACACCATCATATTTAGTTCTTTTTTTTCCAAAACGGTTAGGTAAGGTTCAAAAAATAATTGTAAAGTTTACAACCGAATGTGTACCCAGTTATATTCTATAATCTTGTAAAAACTTTGTGCAAGTAAAACCGTAATACCAATATCTGTTTTTGAATTTTGCATCGAACTACGCTGTGACTTATAGTTAATTTTTATAAATCATTTTACACTGCATAACTAAAAAAAAAATATCGTATTCGCTGTGTAAATTTGGTACGGAAATAAAAATTGAATCGTCAGCAGTATTCAATTCTACCAATGTATTTGTGAAATTTAATTTTTAATCGCATTAATAAATTTATGCTATTGATAATCATAATACGTTAGTGACGAAGACCACCGCATACAAGTCGATTTAAATTTTATTCAAATTTCTGTGCTAGAAATTCCTTATGCTTATTACACATAATATTTTTGCAATGAAATTTAAATAAGGAGACGGTAATATTTTTCTTTTCGTTCGTTTAAACTGAATATATTTCAATTTAAATATTAGCTCGTATATTAATATATTATTACATCTCAAATATAATAGGTTTCTATTATATAAAACACAAACATTTTAATTTATATCCCCCCCCCCCCATTATTTATTTTGCACATATTTATATTTTATTATAATTTATAATAAATTATTACTATTAAATATATTATTTTTTACGTATCACAATGGCGTGTCATTTTTCGTACATTTGTGTAAACCCATATATTTAATAGAACTAGACATTTAATGAATTTTATTGACATACTGTCAATGTTTTTACAATCGAATAAAACGTATATAAATGTTGAACGAGTTTTAATTTACGGTCACTGCTGACGAGCAAATCTATATAATAAATTTTAGAAGGAAGTTCACTGGTATTTCTCAGCTCGTAATCAATATGAAGATATCATTATTCTTGTTTTTCATACTACTGATTGTAAGTATACGCCTATTAATATCTCGCATAATATTAATATATAAAAAGTGTGTATCTCGATTTCTGCAGTGACTGATTAAATTAGATTAGAAATCGTTGATCATTCGACTTTTATTTCATTTTTACATACTCGTATTTCCGTAAAACTATTATACGTGATAAAATTTCGTCACACCTACCCATTACCAGAATGGAAAATATTCGCTTAAATTACCGCGGCTTCAAATATTCTAATAGCACGTACATTTTAGCAAATTTACAAATTGATTTTAGTCCCACACACGCCCATCCCAACTATATTTACAGTCGCCGTTGAATTGTGAATAAACGTATATATTTTTATTATTATTTTTTTTTTTTGTAATATTTCCACGTAATTTCTCCTAATTTTTTTTTAAGTAACCATTCTGAATTTTTATGTTATTTTTATATTGAATTTTTTTTTTTTTGCTATATAATTTTAATTTTATAATTTCAATATAATATTGTAATATTTAAAATTCTATATAAAATATGTTTAAAGTTTTTTTTTAAATATTTCGATAATATCTAATGTTTATACATCCGGGTAAACTTGTACGCCGTAAGTAATGGAAAACAAATGGAAAATAAATTCATAAAAGTATCACAATTTACACCGATGTATTTTGATTTTTGAAACGTCTAAACACTTGAAAAATAATTTATTTATTACAAATCTAAAAATTATTAAGGACACATGGTCGTTCCTTATATTAACTGCACACTTGTCTCCTCATACGCTTAAAAACCTTTTTACGTATCTTTGTAATTATTATTTATTAGGTGTTCAGACTACGTTCGGTGATCTCGTATTTATTTAATTATTATCGACCTGTAGGGATGAATAAGTAATGAAATACTTTCATATTATAATAATACAACGATTTCGTTCATTTATCATTTCAATTTGTATACTTGCTATTACAGTATTTGTTTACAACAAAAATAGTTTACCTAATACATACAACCAAATACCGACAATTATTTGCACGGGTTCGAAATTTTTATGACTTCAAAATTAATATAAATATGTAGTCAAGACAAACACTTCCAGTAGTCCGTTTGCCGTTCACTCGCCTCGTTTGAACTGTACGTAGTATGTTATAAAAAAGTTCAAATGACACCGTGAAACTTATTTTGATGAGAACCCTTGACTGATGAAAAATGGATTTTTAATGCGATGCAACTATAGAACGTGATACCATTTTAAGAATAAATAAATGTGTATTTAAAAAGATAAACCTAAACTTGGGTACGTATTCTCAATTCAACGTTCGTTTACAACCGGGGTCGCCAACCTTTTCAATCAAATGGGCTACATTCGAAATTTTAAGTCTCTGATGATCGACGTCTAGGAAGTTTTAGGAGGACATTTGTTTAATGAGCAAAAAAAATCTATAGAATAATAATTTGTTTCTTCATAATAATAATAAATCATAAAATAATAATTATTATCTAATATTCTAATAGTACACGAAAAAAGTAAAAAAAAAAAATGTAAAGCCTGGCAGTGGTTTTCTGCAAGTTTTGAGAATTATTATTATTATCGCATATTTATTACGCGAACGACCGATAATGGTAAAATTAATTTTTATTCGCGATCGACTGGTTGGCAACCCTGGTCATATACATGTGTCTTAGATTCATTCAAATGTACAAAAAATACACAATATATATATATATATATAATTTTCTACAAATTCCACTCTTTATACACATTTATTGTATATAAATAGTTATGTTTATGCGTGTACTTATTGTATTTGTACATGGTTTTTCGTCGTTTCTTTGACGAGACTTCGTGTTCTTCAAATATAACATTTACACGAATTTGAAAAAAGAAAACAAATCATTAAATTTTTTCATTCATCTCTTTACTGGTCCGACATTAATTAACCCGGTAAATAACATTTGCGTTCGAATGACAAACCATATTGCGTATGATCAACAGGTATTCGAAGCTCATTCAATTCATCTAAACAGACGGGGATTCGGCAACGATCCGCCAACATCGATGGCATCATCCAACTCTAAAGCTAAAGCTAGTAACCCCAAATTGGGGAACGGTCGCCATCGTAGAAAATGATTTAAGAATAAAAATACCAGTACAAAGCAGAAAATTGTTCCGATTGTAAACTGTCGTGTTTTTAAATTAAATCGCATTCGTATAATAAATAATATTGTTTTCGAAATGTTCTTTAGTACTCGTATAACCATTAAATTTAATTATTTCAGATGTTTTGTACATACAAATGGATTTGTAATCGAATAATTGTATATATTGATAAGTCGAACATAGTTTAAACCCTAATAACTGTATTAAAATATTTAATTCTTAAATTAATTCCGATTTTCATCAATTTTATCGTCATTTTTAAAATTCTATATTTAGCACAAATAAACGATCACGTTTAATGCTAAAGATACGAATAAATACGCATAATCAGTAACGGTTTTAAGTTTGAGATTTTCACACTCTGTTATAAAAAATAATTGTGACAAACTTTGGTATTTATTTAAACGTCGTTGTCGTCGTAAATTTCGTGGTTATTCATTCCACACCGGATTTATATAGAATACGCTTAAAAACGTTTTATACGTATCTTTGTAATAATTATTATTTATTGGGTGTGTAGTCAAGATAAACACTTCCAGCAGTCTGTTTGGCGATCACTCACCTCGTTTAACCGACACGGTTTGTCGTCGTTTTTTTACGAGACTTCGTGTTCTTCAAATATAATATTTACACGAATTTAAAAAAAAAAATTACATTTTTTTCATTTATCTCTTTACTGGCCCGGTATTACCCCAGTATATACCACTTGCGTTCAACTAACAAACCATATGGCGTGTGATCAACAGGTATTCGAAGCTCATTCAAATCATCTAAACAAACGAGGATGCGGCAACGATCCGCTAACATCGATGGCATCATCAAGCTCCAGTGACGGATCTGACTTAATATATTTGTTAGCGGGGGCTGAACCAAGGATCACTCAAGGAGTGGGGGTGGTGATATAGGACGCAAGAATCCCGATTGATTTATACACTTGTTTGTTTCAGTATCCTAGTATTTTTGTTCTAATTATTAATCGTATTTCTTTTGAACCCCCGCCTAAAAAAGAAACCTAAGCCTGCCCTGGGAATTGAAATGAAATACCTATAATATTATATATATATATATAATATAGGCCTTATATCTAACCTAATATAAGTACAGTTTTTTTTTATTTTAATACAAATATAACTATTTGATTATTTCTTGCATTATTTACATGTATGTAATTATCAATACTAGTTAACTGTTTCAATTTTTCTATATTTTTCTATTTAGGTTCTTTTTTCATCGATGCAAATAATTATCAATTATTTGATATTACCACATAATGTGCCTGGAGTGCCCAAGGACCCAAATTCTAAAGGCCCCCAATTTATTTACAAAATTACATATTAATTTTTTTTTTACTTAGATATTTAAAAAAGTAAATAAATCTTCAATAATAAAAAAAATATTTAAATTTTAAATTACTAACATTTTGCAATTATCATAATAAACAATAAAGTAACAGAGATTCTAATAAAATTTGGCATTTTAGTTTTTATTAATAAAGTATAATTTTTAATATCTAATACACTTGTAATATATTATGTGTTAAAGAAAAATGTATATATACGAATATATCATAATTTAAGTATTCAAAGGCCCCAAAATATTTTGGGCCTCACATAACCTTAAGACGGCTCCCTCAATCTATAAATGTTCATGTTTCTCAGTACCTCAATACCAGAAAATGCAAAAGCTGTCTCTCTCTCTCGTTAACAGCCCAAAGGCTGGGTGGGCAATAATTTTCCAGTCCTCTCTCACGCTTCTCCGCTTTCCTTTTTAGTTCACAATACGATCTGCAGTCTGTATCTCATACTGTTTGACTAATGTAGTCCAGTGTGTTATTTCGGCACTTTCTATTATTCGGCTGAGTATAGAAGAGAGTGTTACGGCGCAATACGTATCCGTTTGACTCGGCTCTTCTCGTTTTTAAGATCTGTAGAAAGCTTCTCGATTCTTCGATAAACTTCTTCATTCGTTATGTGTGTTCCGGAGATCGTCATGTGTGTACGCGTGGATGCCACTTCTCAAGCGCTAGGAGGATTTTTTTTTCTTACAAAAAGCGATTAGCCGTACACGGAAGAAACCGTAATAATCCGATAGTTTCCTCGGTTCGCGCAGAATTTAAATTTGATAATCGCATAACGCTTTGTCTCGCGGATCGCACAGGATTCGGTCAAAATTTAAAAATCTCGACACTATGCTGACGCTGCGTGCTGATGGCATTAATCGATCGGGTTTACCTCGCGACACGCGCCGTACTGTGCAATATTATCCGCTATTATTATGCACGCGCCACGTGCGATTATATACTCGGATAGAATACATAATTTTACGTGTTTAACACGTGTCGAGAACCACGGACCGTGTTTTTATCAGCGATGCGCATCGAAAACGCGAAATCAATCGACTCGGCTGTGTGTATCAGTAGTGTGTGGCGCGCGCGACACGTACGCGCTTGTCCACCCTAACGCGCGAGTAGGGGGCGATTTATCGTTTCCTCGAGGCGGTACGCACTGTTGTTGTTGTTGTATAGTGGACAGAAGAAAGGAAGAACGAAAAAAAAAAAAAATACAGCGTTATCTTACCTGGTGTGTCGCGCGTGGGTTTTCGTTGTTTCTGCAGAGTTGTTCCTCGGGCCCGAGTCGACTGTGGTGTGATTTTGTGTATAGAAACGTATAATGAATATATATATATATATATATATATGTATATATTCAGAAACAACAAAATAAAAATAAATATATAATCGTTATTCCAAAACGCGCTCGTCAACAAATTTATCGTTAACACCGCGCGAGCACTGGACCGTTCAGACAAGGAATATGTCTGCGGAGAAAAGAAGCTTTGCAGTCAATAATAATAATAATAATCCGGTCGTATGTTACAAAAAAAAACCAAACGTAATTTACGCTCGTTCGAGCCGATTTCTTTTTTCGTGTCTCGACGCCAAAAAGAGTTTTTTTTATTTTTATTAAAATAAACAATCCGTTCGTACGCGTTCCGTACATTATGTCGGCGGTGGCAAATCTCGAATACACGACAATTATCTTCTATATATATATATACGGTCTCAAAAAAAACGCCTGGATTTTAATCTGTTATAAATCAAATTTATTTCCGTAAAAAAAAAACATACCACTCTCTTCGGAAAAAGTTTAGGTTTAAATGTTTTCAAATTCACCATCACCCGATCACACATTGTCCCATCGTGTTCAGCGAGGACACGTCGAATTTCTTCTTTAAGTTCCAACACACTTCGAGGTTTGTTTTGGTAAACTGGTGACTTACCACCGTAAGAAAAAAACAAACGGTGTCGAGCCGCAAGATCGAGTTGGGTACGTTTGGTCTCCTCGCAACGAGATTAATCTGCCCGGGAATTTCTCACGCACCAGAACGATTGTTTCCCGAATGATTGAACGATTTCTTGTAGAATTAATAGCCCTCCCCACGGTCATCGTATATATTACCTATATTTATACCTAAACTTCTCCTGAAGAGAATGGTATGCTTTTTTTTTTTTACAGAAATAAATTTGATTTATAACCGAATAAAATCCGGCGTTCTTTTTTTAGACGTCTTATAATATCGTAATCGTAAAAAATTTGTATTTTACGAGGAAACCTGCAACAGTAAGAGTAATACACAGCGCTCGGATTCTCTATTCCTCAATATTATTATCGTTATTCAATACAGCTATGAAACGCTACAAATTTCTTTTGGAATTTCAAAATACTATGTTGCGTATTTTAACGCTATTCAACAGTTTTTTTTTTGTACTTTTTGTTTCGTTTATGTGCATTTCATTTTTGAATTCGTTTTTTTTTTTTTTTGTGAATCTCGCCGTATCGTAGAACAAAAAAATGTACACGCGTCGCAATTTCATTAAATATATTTCACATTAAAATCCGTTTTTGGATACTACGACATTCCCGCGATTGATGGCACCTTTGTTCATAAATAAAACAATTTTTTTTTACTGTTTTTTAGGGCATATCTTAAGATTTTTCGATCATATTATAGCGCATAGTATTTAGTACTATTAAAATCCTAGTCCTGGACTAATAAATAACGTTGGTGTACCTCCGGAGGCAACAGATGCAGCAACGTATGCTGTCTCGGAACCCCTTTTTTTTCGGATTGCAGCGACCGCCAACTGTTATTATTGAATTACGCGGACCACCGTAAAATTATACGTCCGGCTTCCGCAAATGATGCGTACATCATAGTCGTATGATACATATAATTTATATTTTGTGTGATCGCTGATTTGCGAAATATCGCTTTTGAAGCAAATCCTTGAAAAGGTACGCTTAAAACCTAACGCGGTCGGACTAAAATATTATTTTATTAATATTTTCTCCTACGTCCAGAAGTGTTTGTCTTAATCGACAGCGATGTAATCGACGAATTTAAACGTTCGGCTGGGGAGTGCTTGTAGATTAGAGTTAGAAGTTTAAGAATTTAATTATTGAATCTATGTGTTTTTTTTTATGCCAAAAATATCCGTATTTTCAGTTTTTTACCGACACAGGTCGATTACAGGGACTAATCTTTGGAATAACAGTTACTAATAGACCGTCATTCGTGTTGCTATTAATCATATAATATACTCGTGTACTCTGAACACAGTGTACATACACGACCGCGAGTTGGTGACGGTCGGAAACCTGGAGATGGTATCAGCGACGAGTTTGAAATATAAAAAATGAAGAAAAAAAATATACCCGTTTTAATTTATATATATACGTATATTTCAAAATTCTATACGTCTTTATGCACTTATGAAAGCTAAATGAAATATGTTTTATTTTCAAAATTCGAATTATATTATTATCACTTTATTTTGTCTTGTCGTTAGATTATAAATATGAGAATCCGTAGGCTAGTGCGTTTTACCGAATGTTCAGTATGACCGAATACGATTTTAATACCCTAAAACAATGATTCTCAACCTTTTTTGTACGACACCCTAATTTAGATCCATAAAAATGGCGACACATTTGAAACACTTAACGGATATTTGAATGTTGTACGAATTACGATACATTAAAAGAAACTGCTCAAGATCGCTACATTTGGCTTCAACGACAATGACAAGGCATAGCATTTAGAAAAAAAAAGTGGGATATTTGAAAAAATAACACTATGTAACCTATGTGAATTACTACGTTTATATGTTTTATTTAAAAAAAAAAAATTATAAATTTACCTAACTACAATTTAAGCAGTTTAAGATAGGTATTTAAATTTAAATAAAAAAAAAAAATTATTAATTTATAAAAGTCAATCGGTGTGATACTTGTGACTGGCGAACTTAACGTAGGTCTTCAATTCGTGGGCGAATGATTGAAAGACGCGTATCAATATCTTTAAGCGTAGACCTTTTTTTTTTGGTTTTGTTATTTCCAGTGTCGAAAGTACGCTGATTCGCACGTGTATGATGAAATTGAAAAAGGAAACAATATTTGTAATTTCTTTTTTCGCTCGCTCCGGAGTATTCGTTTTGCAGAGAAATCCGAAACGAATCGATTTGAGACGTATTAATAAATATATAAAAACATAAATAAACAATTTTTTACACACATCGCGTGTAATCACTGCCCTAAAATAATAGCTAGTGAGCGGGATCGTCTGGCGTTGATTGATCTCACGCTACTCCCCTAAAACACGAGTCTATACGTCTACGGGACCAATAGTAATTTTTTTATAAACGGAGTCGGTCGACCGGAAAATTGTGAATTTTTTTTCTCCAAATTTTATTAATGTATATATACTTAGGCACATGGATATGTTACCGAACAAAAAACCGTGGCGATCACGCCGCCGCCGCTATTCGACTCGCTAGCTCGCCAATTCTCTGTTAGACCGGAAAACGAGCCGTGTACGACACCGAAACCCACGCAAGACACTGCGCGGTGCTGCTGCTGCTGCTGCTGCTGCTTGTCTGTCTGTCCGTGGACGCGCGGCAACGCCATAAATCGCACAAGCACTCGTATGATAATAATATAATAAAACAAAGGCGGACAATGACGCGATATCCGGGGCGACGTCATTGGTCGATTTCCTGTGTATTATTAATAGGACTCTGTCGGGAGTCTCGGTGCATTTCGCATTTTAGATTCTGAGCACAGCGAGGAATCTATTGGTTTTACAATGATGTTGTTTTTTTAGATTCTGAGCACAGCGAGGAATCTAGTGGTTTTACAATGATGTTGATTTTATTTTTCTATCCTGTGTACAGATTTTCGACTAGAAGGAGTGCTCTCCGATCTCTTCGGTCACCGTTTTGTTTCCGGCAACAATTCGCATCTAGTTGGTACTTTAGAGAGATCATTTTTCGATTTTCTCAATAGTTTTTTTTGACGCGACGCGATAAATTACCGAAAAACCGCTAAAAATGGGATTTCGTCAATAACACTTATAGTTTTTTCGCTATTATATTTCGAAAGTAATCATTTTATTGTCTTGAAATTTTCAACGAAATTGTATACACGTGTTTTTCGACAAAGTGTATTACACCGAAACTCCGCTCAGAATCGTTTTATCGAATGCAACGATCTATCATTGCTTTCAAATTTATAGTGATAACTGATAACACTCTAAAATCGTTATCCGAGCAATTCATTTTAGCGACATTCACAACACCCCACGGCTCGTTACCTTTTTTTTTTTTTACTTCTTAGCCAACGGTTTCCTAACTAAAAAAACGTGTTTCATCAGCACGCGAATCGAAAAGACCAAATTTTATTTCGAATTTTTACTTTTTACTATTTTTCAGTCGTCTTTCAACTTTCTTTTTCAGATTTTCGATCAATTTTTGTTTTTATCCTATTAAGAACGTCTCCACGATAAATTTGTTTAAAGGAAGAAAATAGTTTAACAAATTTTTCGTACGCGCAGTGTACACCTATACTTATTAATTGTCACCACGCGAAAAAGATTAAATATGTATCGTCAGGCTCGCAATCATGATTTTTTTGGTGGGTGGTGTTGGGTAAATATTCCTAGTTTCTCTTCCACACGAGTAAACAACAACCAGTAATTTTTAATAATATGTTTTTATTTATTTATTATTACGACTACCACCACCACTACCCACATATTTTATCATAATTTCATATTATTTCTAATTATTATTATTTTTTAAATGTTTAAATAGAAAAATTCAACAATCTGCACGTTATTCGGTACAATAAGCCGAAGTAATATTTTCAGGTGTTTTGACAGACATTGTTGGCTTAATTGAAGAGACCTTCCAGCGACTTCGACGGTGATTTAATCATCGTTTATAAAATAACTGTGTACTATGTTAATTTAAGAAATCTCGAGGCCATTGACGCTGGAGTCTTCTTGTTGGGTTTCCGGGGAGTGTGAAAGAAGATGAATTAGCGACAAGACGTTTTGTGTGGTTAAAAAGGCGTTTATGGAATCGTGTCCAGTTCAATAATTGAAATTCGTTTCCAATATTATTAAACCCCATTTTAACAAATGTATGAAATGATCGGAATGGAACTACGATCGGCCTCAGAAGATGAAAATAATACGCAAACTTTACAAAAAAGGACACCGTGTTCAATTCTTGAATATGTTGTTAGCCGTTCATGTTCGGTTGACGAAAACACACTAAATTTTGTCACGGTGGTATTGCGGGGTGAAGTCACAACCGATTAAAAAAAAAATGATTTCACTAACCGAATTCGGTACGGTGGTGTTTATTATACGAATGTACAATGTTTTTTTTTTAATAAAAATATATTTTGATAGCTAAGGCAGATATTTATATGCCTTAAAAACCTATCAAATATGTATGCAGTTATGCGCTAAGAATTACCAAAATATGCCCTTAAAATATGCTCTAAAAAAAAATTTTTAAAAAACCTAAGAAAATTCGAAAATTGTATTTTATTACTATTTTTAGTTATTACAGTTAATCTCAACAAAAATATTTTACATTTTTTATAATATTATAATTTAAAATTTTCAATACGTTGAATTTAAATATGTATTTTAATTTGATTTATTGAATGGCATTGTTTCACGATCCATGAAATAAACTGTAAAACGTATAGATTACATTATTTGTCATATCTCGTATTATTAATAAATTGAAAAACCATAAAAACCAAATGAATAATATTTTATCTAAAACATTGGTAAAAAGTTATCAATTCGCCCGTTGATATTTATAAAATTATAAATTTTAAACAATTATTCTGTAATTATCGATTTTTTTTTTAATTGAAAATGACTTTAAAATGTACAAAATCCCAAAATATGCAAAATAAAAGTTTGTTTATAGAATCGTTAGGTCATGAAACACATTTTGGTTAAACCACAGATAAGAAGAATTTTTGGAATCGTATAATATATTATAATATTTTATATAATATATTCACGCGGAAGACAGTCCCGCTATTATTTTTAAAATTAGATGGAAAAGATATTAAAACATCAGCCAAACGAATTATATATAATAAATACGGTAGTGTATTATTAATACGACCGAGTATAAAATAATGATAATGGATAATATTTCCAAAAAAAAAAATTATGAGTAGTAGTTCAAACGATGTTGTTATTTATTGTCGACAAATTCTTATTGACAATAATATTTTGTTGTTCTACATAATATTATGATATCGTATAATAATATATTTTATTTAACCGCGCGGCACGAACGCGCGTCATTAATAATATTCTCGAATATAGCTTTAAGGAATATTTAAAAACGAGGCCGTTTCTTTTCTATTACGCGATATTCTAACGAGATTTAAAATTTATCAAAAAGATTTTTTTTTTTCTTTCAACATATCCTGGCGCTTCTGATCGTATAAACGACGACGGACCACCTACGTCGGATAAATATTGTATAACGTAATATTGTGGCGTTTTTCGGTTTTACGGTTCGCCGCGGTACGCGAATATATCCGTTCACTAATATATTTATCTGGCGACGTCTGCATACGCTTATTTAAAAAAATAAAATCCTAAAAATGTCTACGCATAAATCATACGGTCCGTAATGAATGTGTTTTATCACCATTCATAATTACTCTAATGATCGGTTGTGTACGATTACTACTGCATAATGAACGATAATAAGTATGTACGCTGTACGAATACGACGCGTGTATGATCAGCGCTTTAAATTAATTTAAGAGACTAAAAAACATATTGTAAAACGGTAAAATCACGATTGTAGCGCCGGTATACCTACAGTTAGAGCTACCTCGTCAAAAGGGATGATGAACGGGTCACGGGTGTAGATTTGTTAAAGAGTTACGAAGAAAATTCAGAATTGTTTGTTACATTTTTTTTTTTATTGCAGCTAGGTGGGTACGCGTTCAACGTGAATTGCAAAAAAACAACACCAGTTTAGATTAAATTTATGTCAGGGGGTGGTTGTCTCGAAATGAAATACATGTCCTACCTCAAACTTAAGGTTTCGACACCGCAATGAATCGCTATGTAGTGTAACGATTTACACTCTCTGTACAATTCTTCTTTGCGCCTTAGTGAATTATCGTGTAAATAATAATAAAAATAACAGTGGCGGATTTAACGCAGGTTTTTAATCGGCAAATACTGCAAGGAGGAGGTTCATGAACACGATCTGTGGATTTTCATGTGGTTTTGGAGACGATTTCTAAAATGTTTTTTTTTTGTTTTACTGTAATTTACTTAGCTACTTTTCTTATAGTAGTGGAGGAAGTATTGGAGCGTTTCGTTCGTAACTCGGGAGAGTGGAAGAACCGCAAGTAGGACAGTGTGCGGAATTAGAGAATTTGAATTTTGTGTTTGATTGATTCACTTCTGCTGGTCTCCGTATTTCGATGCTCCCCTCCGTCCCAAATGGGTTTTAATAGCGTATTGAGTGTATGACGTAAGTTTGGAAAGTATATATTATATATATTTTTAATTTAATATAGGTGGTGAATAAAGATTTTATACGTTGATTCAGTTGTACAATATTCTTTTGAAGCGAAGCGAGGAATGTATATTGGTTTTACAACGATGCAAAATATTTTCCGGTAGCAAATTGCATCTAGTCGGTACTTCAGAGAGGTCATTTTTCGATTTTCTCAATACTTTTTTTTTTTGGAGCGTAAGAAAAAACTGCCGAAAAATTACATAAAAACGGTCAAAACGTAATTTCGTCAAAATCGATTATCGTTATCTCTTAGTAATTTTGAAACTAATAGAAACGTGAAATTTTCACCAAACACGTAACATTGGACTGTATTAACGAGACACGTATTTTTCAGAAAAATTTCTTTTGACTTTGAGCTATTTACAGCAATATTGTAGATTTTGAGGTGTTTAATTCAACTATATTCAAAAAAAGAAGTCTTGAAAATCGTCAAATCGCAATTTCTTTTTATAACCATTTCAGACTTTTCGACAAAGTGCGTTACACCGAAGCTCCGCTCAGAATCATTGCTTTCAAATGCGTACTCTACAATCTTCGTCCAAGTAATATTCACTTAACCCTGCGTTACTACCCAACACAAGAATTACACTGCTACTACCCCGGGTGTCTCTTGGACCCATTTTCTAAAATTTAACTCTAATAATTAATTATAATTCTCAAACATTTATTTAACATAAAACAGTTTTCTTTATTATTTATAATGTATGTGTATTATGAACATTGAACATAGAACTTATATTACAATTTTGTAATTACAATTACAAATCAACATAAATAATCCTTTTTCTTACTTAAAATAAATTATTAACTCAAACAAAATGAATAGGCTTATAGACAATTATTGCACAAAAAATTTGCATGTTTCTTCAAACACAAATAGTTTTTACATTTATACTACAACGGGTCTCTTAGAACGAAACACAATAACACTAATCAGTGGCGTAATTACGAATGTTATATGGGAGGGGATAGACAATTTAGCATTATTATAGATGACGTCGTAGATATAATGCATATTATAAATAATAATATGTAACATATATAACTACAATTTTTTATATTTATCAAATATAATTCGAATATGTATATGCGTTTTTACTCGCTTTTGTTGAATTTACTATTATTTTTGTTTAATTAGGTATACATATGCACAAGTTATACTTAGTGACCAATGTGTAAACATGTTTATTTAGGGTAACAGTGTAGCATTCCGCCGTTGCGGATATACTCATGTATATATATATATATATATACCTATATGTAAAAAGCGGTAATATTAATTCAAATATTTTAATGATATTTTATACATATTTGAGAAATAATATTAACATTACAATATTAATATAAAATTATTATAACATTAACACTACAATATTTTATTTAAATAAAAATAAAAATATTGTTATAATATTTATGTTTTTATTTGCTGATTGGGTGGATAATCCATAATAACTGTAACGACTAACGACCCTTTAAACGTTAATCAATCGAAATTAATAAAGTAATTGCGATACTCGTATTTTTATTATTTTCTTTAATAAAAATGACATATTTTATAATAAAATTTCTAATTTTCTTCGTTTTTTTTTTTTTTTTAGCTAATTTATTGAGTACTTCATCCAATTCTACTTACAAATCTGAATATGGATAGACCTTTCTTCAGTGACTTAACCTAACCGTATCATACCAGTAACTAGTCAATAAACTGAGGAATCCTATGAATTATGATAAATACTAACAAATTTTGTTAACGCAAAAAAAGTATTATTTTTAATTATTACATTTTTTGTACATTAGACGATATGTTATGTAAAAAAAGAAAGCCCATGGGAGGGGATCCATCCCCATATCCCCCCCCTCCGTAATTACGCCCCTGACACTAATACTACTACGGGTCTAAGTGGACCGAGTGTTTCATAAAATACCAAATTATCAACAATCAACTACGCATGTTTACCGACAAATGATATAATTCTTATCTATAACCTTCAACGTGAAGGTACTCTGGATAAAAACAAATTTACAGTGTAGCAAGCATGAGAAAATTAAGAATTGTATTTACAACTCGGTTGTATTAGACCCAGAGTTGTAACGCAGGGTTAAGCTTCAACACCCCGCGGTTCGTTACCCTTTTTTTTTTTTTCGTTTCGGTAGTGGGACTATCGGAATTTCGTGATATCGTTTTATGTCGACCGGTGGTGGGAGATTTTATTTTTACCTCGAGGAAAAACAATAATTAGAAACGTATAAAATATTCGGATAGCGTATTATGGTGATGACGTTGACGACCGTCTCCGCATCGCGCGCTTTATGTGCGGTCCGTTTCCCAGACACTAGAGAACGCCGAATGATACGCGCGTTTGTAACACGGAATTCGACGACCGCAGCTAGCGTGCGACGACGGACGGTCAATTAAATACCTATTAATAATATTATTATATTATATATGAGAGGAAAATCGCTATCGGTTATGCGCGCGTTTATTATTGTAATAACAATATTATTATAAGCCGTATTATAATAATAATAATAATAATAAAAAAAAATTAATTTCATATTTTATTTTTCTTGTTGTCGGGGTACTACGGTACACACGGCCATATCCGCGGACGGAAATTTTTGTATAATTTTCGACGCCTCGGGGACAAATCGTTCGGTGAGGGAATCGGTTATTTGTAAATTAAACTGTCACAAGGCGCGCCGTCGCCGCCCGTCTTACATGAAAATACGTGTGTCCATGCCGCGGTCATGTGTGGTCCAACGAGTTGATGGATCGCCGTCGTACGCGCGCTCGTCCGACTAATTAAATATCGAAATAGCGGTCGCGAGACTAATTTATTATAACGATTATCGTCTTTTCTATGTATATTCGATTTCTTCTCTCCCCGGTTCCCCCTAACGCCATCGCCTCTTCTCGCCACACTAGAGCACTATAGTATATTATAGTATACTATAGTATTATATTGCAAAATATAGTGTGGATAACCTGTTGAAATAGTGGAGGAATATGCATATAGTTCCGATGGAAATATTTTTTTATTTTTTCAATGAATATAAAATTAATTATTAATAATAACTTAACCGTATCATAACTAATTTTTTGTGAGTTAATACACATTATTTTTAGCACAATTTACGCAATTCTTAAAATGGCATTAAACGAACGAAAAATTGAACAGCTGCTGCTCCAACATACATTTTTTGAAAATTATTTGGGTATACAGTTTTTCTCTTTAAATGATGCAGTAAACGAAGTTCTTCTTCCCCAATTAAATCTTCTTGCTGTTCAATATTCCATAATTCTGCTACATACTTGCAATGAACGTATTCGGTAGGTCAATCGTGCTCGTGTACCTCACATTCTTACCCTACCCGTAAATCATTACTTTATTTTATTGTAATTACTACGGTTTCAGTATTTGATTGATAGAAACACTATTGTATAGCAGAGTTATATAACTCTGCTACAACATATATTTTAGAGGATTAACATCCCATTTAACTTTAAATTTTCCTAGTAACTTTTTGATTTTATTTACTACCAATGAATATTATAATAAATAGTTGACTAGTTAATACTGTAGTTATTTCTCGAGTACAAATTATTTTTTTTTGTTATATTGTTGATATGCTACCAGCAAAATGTATAATTGGATAATCATATCCAAGACGTACAAAGCTGCGAGATCATCAGAATTATCCATAATGAAAATTGAAAGCTCAATGATGTGGAAAAAAATATATATGAATAATTCGTTCAAAATAAACGATGACAACAAAAATGTCGTGTGAAATTACCAAGTCCTCTTGGTAATTTCTTTTACAGACACTCTCTACATTTTGTCACAAAACTTTTTCGTAACATTTTGTCATATTATATAGATTCGAGAATAGACAAAGCTATATTTCATGTGACAAACGTGATTTTTTTTGTATACGACATTGCTTTCACGAGATTCAAGAATCGCCTCCCAGGCGGTTACAATACGGCCCCGCCGTCAACAATTTCGAAATATTTTTAAACGTTAACGATTTTAATGCGTACGCGAAATGTGTCTCAAGAAAATTAAATGGACTGCACGCAATAACGAGGAGAAAATTGCTGTCGCTTTCATTTACAGTTCACCCGATTACCCGTCTAATTTCGTTTCTCAAATAGGTCATAACGATTTTCTTAAAGACATCGATCGAAGTATGTAATGACTTGACGCAGTGGCGTAGCCAGGGGGGGAGCTGATGGGGCTGCAGCCCCCCGAAATGAATAAATAATCAGTTTTTTTAGTGGGTACCATCTATACATATTAATAATTAATATATAAATTAATTAATTATCAGCCTTAGCCCCCCAAAGAAAAATCCTGGCTACACTACTGACTTGACGTCTTTTAAGATTCTTCCGTCGATTACCAAGGGGGAGGAGGAAATATATATTGATTTCCACTGTTACCAATCCCGATTGTAAAAATTGTTTTTATAATACGATGTAGTCTCGTTAGAAAAGACTTGAGGGTTATAACTCCATATACGGAGTACTGTATAAACATTTTAAACACGAACACAGCGACAATTCGTCGTAGTATCTACTTAGGATTATTTTTGTATCGTAAGCATCATAATCCGGACGACGCCGGATACAGAAAAGCAGCTGTTAATAGAAACAGATTATACTCGTAACAGTGTTCGCGGGCGAAGCCGGATAATTCAGCTGTGTATACAAAAAAATTTGAAGAAAATCAATTAAAAATTATATTACACAGAAGCACCGCTCGGAATCGTTTTATTGAATGGTATGATAATTGTATTATAATTTATTTTTAAATTGTTTAATAATAACGGAACTGAAATCTATAAGTATCCAAATATAATTAACATTAGCGACATTCACAACACCCGTGGCTCACTACGCTCCGTTTCGTTTCTTATTTCTAACTTGTTTCTAAGTATTATCATTAGCATTACTCTTCCTTTTCTTTTTCTTCTTTTAATGAGAAATGCTAACGACAGTTTTCCGTTGACAGTTTGTAGGTACAGATGTCTATTCTTAAGTTCTTTTCAAAATAAACCTTTTTCAAAGAAGTGAATATTTTTTTTAATACATTAGAGATGCTTTCCGAAGTTATTGCCAGAGTACCAAACCTACTGATAGTCTAAAAAAAAAAATTCTTAAATAAATTCATAAAAAACACATACACACATATTGACATATATATATTACATACGAAAAAATGTATAAAAACCCTTAAAAAATTAATAAAATATATATATACATATAATAAATGTGTACTATATACAAAAAAATAAATAAATAAAATAAAATTCATGTATATGTATACAAAATACTACGTACTAAACAAAAAAATTAACAAAAAAAATATATATAAATATACACAATACACATATAAACATATATAATATATAAACTAATTCCTTATACCCGACCAAACAAAAAAAAGCTAAATACTAACCTCAAAAATTACTTGTTTACATTGATTTGCTGATTTCCACACCACCATTGAGGTACAGCAATTGGCGCGTTTTTTTTTAAGTGGTTTCCCCGTTAGGCCTAGTCCACTCTCTACATCAATTGCAAATTACAATTTTGATGTTCTAAAGAAAAGAAAAAAACTTTCTTAGTTAACACTACAATAATAATTATGAAAGAACTGACCTAGATTGAATATTTGTGTCTCTCTCTCCGTTCGGCCGAAGGACGTACTGTCACTACTAGCGATGTTCTCGATTTCTCGATTCTACGATATGTGCGCTAAATAATTTTATGTCGTAGAAATAACGCGCGCGGTAAAATAAATACTTAAACACGAGATCTATCTCCATATTCTTCCCATCACCGTAATTACACGCCTCTGTACCGGCTGGTGATACGCATAATATAAACCAGATCCTTAGATCATTGTAGAATTTACACGTCATTTAACGTTGAATATAAAAATTATAAACACGTGGAAATTTTACTCGAAACCGTGTCGTCGTCCGCAATATTTAAATTATAATATTATTACGAAAAACGCGCTCACCACCCCCGCCGCCTGCAGCGGCGTAGGTCTGATCTGATGGTTGAGCGTACGACAACTACCAGTGTTTATGTTGTACTATTTGTTGTAATTAATCGTTCGGCTGTCATGATCGTCGTCGGGTAATAAGTGCGCCGAATAAACGAGTACGTAATATTATTAATAATAATCTGTACACGAGCGCCGTGTGTGTGTGTGTTATATTCGCTAAAATTATTCAAGACCACCGTCGGAGCTGTGTGCGAGGATCGACGCGCGCGTGTATGATTATTAAATCACATCGTTGGTTAGAGAACAAAACGGGGAAAAATGTCCGTGCGACGACGTAGCCGAATCGAATTCGATATTAATCAGAGTCAATCGTGAGGCGTAATTATATATATATATATATATATATAATAATGGCTTCGTCTTTCGTCAATTATTATTATTATTGATTATCCGCCGTCAATCGCCTCCGCGCGGATCGTAGTAATATTAATTTGTCGCGTTGTAATCGAAGCCGCGGATTTATTGTTGAAGCGTTGAGGGGGGAGGTGCTGATGTCGTAATGGCCGGCCCCCCCAGACTCGTACTTACAAAAATTGCCGCCAGGGGCGACATAAAATTTGCCAAAAAAAAAAAACTGTGTTTTGACAGTGTTACAATATTGTTTCTTTATTTTTTGTCCTTCACACGAGACTAAAATTCTTCGCACGGCACGTAACACGCTGTTTTTGATTATTTTCGGAAGAACACTGATATTTCTTTTTCTTTCCGTCTGCCCTTACTTTTGCATTAAAAATTGAATTTCGAAATTAAATCTTAAATAGTAACCGATAGTAATAATCAGTGGCGCACACTGAAAACTGCACGTCGATGGGTCTAACGATATTTTGCACACCTTGCCACCCACCACCCAATAGACAAACAGTAGACACCCAATGATGCACTACTGTAGTATTAATTATGATTAAAAATATATTATTTAAATTTTTAGCTCCATAACACCAGCATCACCCCACCCTTTTGAATAGGGGGTCGATCGACCCCATTGACCCTTAACGTGTGCGCCACTGGTAATAATAGTCTTACAGGTCCTGACGAAGTTCAGATCACACTTTGTTAAAGGCGTAGCTAGTATATTTGGTTTAGAAAAGAGGCTTACAGAAGATTTCCATAGGTGTTCATTTGTAGCGGTGATGGTAATAATAATAATAATAATGATTGTGTCGTTTATTAGTTAGTTATTGGTAGGTTAATGACCTAATTAAAATTATTGTATTCAGTTTAAGATATTTATATTATATATGTGTAATTATCATTTTGTGTTGTTCAATTATTATTAATACGTATAATTGTTTTGAATATTGTATTTATTCCGCGTTCACCTCTGTCGTCGTTTGCTTTTCATTGCGGCTATTAACATGATTAAAACGCGTCATATCGCTTAAAATACGATTTGTTGCAAATCGCGCTTCGATCTGCTTAAACCACAACAGCTCCGGACTATTCCGCCGAAATGGAGGTATTTTGAATACACGTAATGCTTCGACTTCACTTGTCATTTGTGATTTAATATCATCAGAAAAAAGAAGAAAAAGATATTAATTTGTTTAAGGAATTGAAATTTGTATTTAATTTTAATTTCTCGAATGAAAATGTTTCATGAAATGACACATGTACTTAATGTCCACTAAAATTTACCGTTTTCTAGGAAAAATTGTAAAAAAATTTAATTTTAAGTTTATGCAGTGTTTGCTAAGATTTTGGTTCAAATAATAATTGTTTTCATGTTTTCAGCGTGAGACTTTGATAATTCCGGCAATGATTGGGTGTTTCGGAAATCATTGATTGATGAAGACGTACTTCCGTATCTTTTTGGCAAAGCCTTAAAACGCTCTTAAGCACTTTGTATGAGATAGCCGTCACGTTCACTTTTGCGGGCAAAGACAAATCGCCACCTTTCAAACATTTCTCTGTGCGAATTTTGAGAATTTTCGAGCATATAACGAGATTTTCTTCCGAAAAAAGAATTATTTCCGCAGCCGCGCTTTTGCAAAAAACGCATTTCAATTTCGGCATATTGCACGCTTTACGTATGAAAAACTTTTCTTTAATCTCGCGCTCTCACGTTGCGACTGTGACTGAAATGGAAAATGAATTTGGAACTCGTACTTAACTTTATCTAATAGGATACAACCACTTGACTCGGGAAAGCGACAAGAATACGAACTGTTTTCCTACTCTATATTTTTTTTCAGCAAATGACGCTTCTAGGAACAGTGAACAGTTCTTACAAAAATTGATATTTCGTCATTTTCTGGAATTCATGACAATCGTTTCCTATATCCTCTTATCTATAACGTGTTGAGCTTGTCTAAAGCCGGTCCCACACGAGTCGTGTACTTTGCGAGAGTGTATACTTGCCAAATTTGTAGTACAACGTACGATGTTTGTAATTATGTTGCTCCTACACGACTCGTGTGCTCGCCGATTATTCGTCAATCGTTATATACTTTGCTCGTCATCGCCAAAATACTCTTACACGACTCGTAATCGCCAAAATATATTTTGTTCGAAATAATGAAATAAGAAATTTGAATTTATAATTCACAAATAGGTGTATTTAAATAGTATAAAAAGATTATTAAAAAAAATTAAATAATAATAATTAAAAATTATTTAAATATTGACGCCGATCGCCAAGTGCACGACTCGTGTGGGAATGACGTGCGACTACTACTACTACTACTACTACTGACAAAATAATGATATTAACAATAATAAATAATAGTCTGTTTTGGAGAAAAATCCAAAATTTAATTTCTTATCAGCAAGAGTCACTCGTGTTGACACCGACGGGAAACCGCGATTGACTCGGACGACTCGTAAAGTGCCAATTATTCGTCGAGTACACGAGTCGTGTGGGACCGGCTTAATATTGACTGCGCGCAAAGACTCTTGCAGCGGTGACTTTGACGATCACTCAAACAAGGTTTGTCCCGCGGTTCGGTTGTAAGCACAATGTTGCAATGTAGTTATCTTTAACGTTGTCAAATTTCAATCACGAGGAAATAAGTCGAATTTTTGAAAATTTTCGCACTTTTGCGCGCTTGTAACCGGTCCGTTGTTCCGCTAAACACGTGTAAGTGGTCATTTTTTGATATCTTCAGGTGTCACCTAACCTAACCCTTGAAAATATCAACGACGAGGAAATAAGTCAATTTTTTATTACACGTTGTTAACGCTCTCGATAAGCACTGTCCCGCTAACTAACTGGTTGTAAGTGGTCGATTTCTGTGATTTTCATGACTCATCCAAAGACCACGGGGTAATTAATTAGACGAGGAAATGGGTCACTCAAAAATGTCGCTAGCTCCCGGACTAACACGTTGTAAATAAACACAATCTATATATATATATAAGTCAAAAATGTATAACAATTCATCAATTGAGAACGGCTGAGCCGATTTGGCTCAAATTTTTTTTTAATTGTTCGTAATTGCCAGGAGAAGGTTTTTACGAAAAAATTTTGGAAAACCCTTTTTTTAAAAAAATTTTTTGATGATTGATTTTTTGGCAAAACAACGTTTGCCGGGTCAGCTAGTATTTTATAAATATTGCGTTCGGCGGCCTCTTTTAAGAGTGTGTTTCGCGGGAATTTATATTTAATTTTTATAAACACATTTTGCGCTGTTTACGAATTCTCATTTTTTTTTTTTTTAAGAAATTTTTATCGACTTCGAAAAAGAAGGGAGATGTTTATTCCGAAACTGGACCGATCTGGACGAATCGTTTTTATACGAAAGCCTCCCGGTGGGTCCCATTCCGATTTCATAAGGACTGGTCCAGTAGTATCCGACCAGTAATTCAGTTTTTTTGTTTTATGTTTGATCATTCCGAAACTACCGGGCCGATTTGGACGAATGGTTTTTTTTTTATTTCGTTCGGTATCGAAAATTTTGTAAAACACTCCGTCGTATTTTATTTGAATTTATATAGACGCGCGCGCGACCTTATTAATTGTCATTGGACATTTTTTTTTTTATACGCGAGAAATTCGTCGTCTCGCGGCGGTCTCGTACACGCGTATTATTATATTTTTTTTTTATCCCCATAAACTTTCACCTCTCGTTCCGTCGTCGTACAATATTATAATAAATATAAAATATGGCACGGCGTACCGCGTAATATATTTTCGTATAAACGCGCGTGTACAACAATACGATGATAAGATATTCATATGTAAATGTTCGCGCGGAGAATAACGCCAAACGGGGTGTTGTTCTATGTTATTTTTTTTTCTTTTTATCACGAAAATTCCACCGACTTCTACGCGATTCGCCGTATTTTGAAGTGAAACTATTCTTTACAGAGGGTACGAGGAGGGGGAAAAAATAAAAGATTATCGCGCGTCACGACACTTTTTTTTCCTTGAGATTAGACGCGGCGCGTCGTCTCGTTTTATAGTAACGTTCCCTGTTGCGGCCGATAGCGTGCCAGCGATAGACCGCTTGACCGTCCCCGCCGGTTTCACCCGTGCACCGACACGAGCCTTGGCTTGATCGCGTCATCAGCCGTTTACAAACACACACACACACACGTAGTGATGGACGCTACTACCGAGTGAAAACTACCGGATGGATAACCCGATAGTTTTATTAGATTGTTTTTTAATAATATTAGTTGTATGTCTGCAAAAGCACAACCGACTAATAATGACTCGATAGTTATCTGTCGACGACTCGATAAATCGCGTCAAAACGGGTTTGTTTTCGCAGCAGCAGTTCATACAACTACGTTATTATATTATTATCAGTGGCGTATTTACGGGGGGTCCAGGGGTACTGGACCCCAGAACCAAAAAAAAAAAGACGATTAGATTTTGTACTTTAAAATTAAAATTTTTTTTTTAAATAAAATGTACTTATTTGTTAAAATTATCCAAAGGTATTTTTTATTAAATACTTTATATCAATATATCCTGTTGGAATTTTCAAAAAAAAATTTGGACCCCCTCCCCCCAGAAAAAAATTGAAAATACGCCACTGATTATTATATATGATGACGCTTAACATTTTTACGCGTATTCGTGTATAATATCGTCTCATTAAGGGGATTGAAAGCAAAGTATTTTCTCTATTTGTCTTACACAACACGAAACACAGCAAAACAGACGTTTCGTACTTCCAACGTACCGATCGATCTATTGGTGCGATAAGAAATTTGAAAACAGATTTGAATTCCTCGTGCATTTTTACTACAAAACGACTTTCCCACTTTTTTCATAAACCCTTAAAAAAAAATTGTTAATAATTCATTTTTGAAGGTCTTAAAAAAAAAAAAAAAAAAAAAGAGAGAAAATACCCATTTCCAATCCCCTTAACATCAAAGTAATTGACGGTTTGAATGGAAAATTATTATATCTCGTGCGTAATAACACGTACGAACGCGTTTGTAAAAAAAAAAAAAAAAACGAAAATCCATCACCAATAATTGTTATTATACGAGACAGATTTTACAAGCCTTATTACTATCCCCGTGTACATTAATAGACGAGCGTTTTATTATATATTATTATTATTATTATATGTTAAACATTTGTCTAGTTCGTATTCTTATAGACGACCGTTCTCTCGCTGCAGGTCGCGTTCCAAAATAATTTATTTCATATAAATCGCACATTTTTCGTACGGTACAATATAAATAAAAAAAATTATATAACAGACGACTTATCTGATAAACACTTATAAAACGATACACGGAAACACACGCCCATGTGTGTATTATGTAACGAACGGTTATATAATAATAATAATAATAATAATAACACGTGTCGTAGTATAAAATATATTATACGGTATTACACATTCATTCATTTTTTTAATAATATTTTTCATTCAATCGTCGCGCGTGTGTATTGTTGCTGCAGTAGTAGTAGTAGTATACATCCAACGATGCGTGCGCGAGATGTTTTTTTTCATTTAAACGAAATATTATAATAACGTTGTTTTGTTAATAACTCTCGCTGAACAAATATTATTTATTATGAGAGAGAGTGGTGAAAAATGTGCACCGTTTTGTTGTTGTTCGGATAAGCGTATTATTATTATTTTTTTTTTTTTTTTTGGTATACTAATATGGGCGGGCTACGTGTACCTAATAATAATAATATTTCTCGAAGTTCGAACGATATTAAAAAAAAATTTAAATACACGACGGTCGAAATACGTTTAAAAAATGTATGTTACAACGCCTCATTAAACATTCCTCCGCGCGGTCAATATTATATGTCGACGGTGTACGGCTATTAATTCTGTGTAATGGATAATCTTAAAAAAAAATAACACGTGTAAATTTTTCTCGCTCGGTTATCTATAATAAACACAACGCGAACTCATCGGAAAACGTTCTTACGCGTCACGAATTTTATATACCCATAGACAAGAAATACAGTGGATAAGCTACTCCTTCTACATCGAAAGCGCACGGAGCAGCGGCTCGTTTTAAAGAAGAGAGAAGACGCTATTAGAATGGTTTTCTCTCTCGCACGGGGTATATTTAAGGTTATGATGAAATGATTATTATCTATGGAAAAATTATACGTGGTGATAACAGTGTTTTTTTTTTCAAATTTTGATATTATATAGAAATATTAAATTATAATGTGTAACATTGCTGAAATTTTTTTCCTGATGACTGGTATACCTGATTCGGTTTGAGTACTTGAATACTTGAATAGATCAATCCCGCCCATACAAAAGTGCTTGTTATTTTCGTGTTTATGAATATCACAGATTATTATCACATTGTGGCATTTAAGGCATGGAAGAAACAGTAGCTTGATAACGGAAGAAAGAATAGGAGGCCACCCCATGTTATTATAATTCTTATAAAATGACCGGAAGATAAGATGTAATGACCCATCCGTATATTTACTATCCATGTAAATAAATACCTACCCAGTAACTCGTACATCACTTTGTAACCGGTATATTTTAACAACAAAAATATTTCATATTTTTTCCTAAAGGAATGCGCAAAATTCATAAGAAATTCGCTGTCGGTTTAATACGTCAATTAATACAAATACAACTATATATATATATTTAATATATATAGTCAATCGCGATAAAACGAATGAAAACCGTGGTTCCCTTGAAAATCTCGTGATATAACAAATTCTTTTTGGCTAAAGCTCTGGCGACGTAACGAATTTTTACAATTTTTAGAGTTTTGTCATTGCGAATTTTTTATTTCTATTAATATGAGATATTCGTCCGCTGGCCTATGACGAAAAATATAAAATTAAAATAAATAGCTTGTTGGCGATTATCAGTGCGATGAGATATCAAATTCATGTCGATAAATGAATCTAAAACGATGGGCGATTCGCGGCAGTGAATCGATTTAAATCGAAACGAAAAAATCGACGCCAAAAGATCGATCTTTTAGAAGATAGATCCAAAAAATTAGGTCAGAAGTCCACCGTATTCCCCCACCATCCAGGCTTCTATCGTTAAAACATCAATTATAAAAAAATCGATTATTTTCAAAGATCCATTCAGATCGCCTATCACTAAATTTATCATACTTTATGTGTTTAATTAATTTCACTAAATACAGAATAAAATCCTCTAATCTCTACTGTGTCATCATTTTTGACTAATCATATAGTTTATATGGAAATTCAATATTAACGGATACTAGTGCAAATACTACTCAATACTCACTTATCTTAATAGTGTATAATTTTAAGTTTATATAAAATAACATAAATGTATATATAAAGTAATATAAAAGTATTTTATATAAAGTGAATTAATTACAAAATTCAAATTGAAAGTTATGCTATTATTATTTTTATAATAATAACAAAACAAACAAAAAACATATTAGAATTATTTTTTTAAATGCCAGTCTTCGATTTTTAAAGAACTAAGAAACAGAAGTTGTTGTAGTTTTTCACCTTTAAGACGGTTTCTCTTTTCAGTCATGATGTTCGCGGCAAAAAGTATTCTGGAGACATTCATTTTTAAAAAAATCCGGCCCCGTTCTTAAGAAAATTGGATCGATTCTTAAAAAGATCGAGCCTTAGAGATCGAATCAAATCGCCCATCACTACTAAAACCTTCGACCATATAAACTAAGTTATTAGTTTATATGGTCGAAGACTAAAACGTTATTGTTGTAATCTCTGCGTGGTTATTATCGTTGTGTCAAAAGCGATTGTACGCTCGGAATTTCGCAACGAAAGTGTTTTGTCAATTTCTGACAAGAAAATAATAATGAATTGAAGCAGTCGAGAGTGTTAAAAAGAAAGAAAAAAAAAGACGCGTATTATTCGTATTATATTAAATGAAAACGAATAGCGTGTTGATTTAAATTTCAAATTTTCTTTTAGATCCCGTTAAAACGAATTTCGATGGTTTGTAATAATATGCTCTTGATACAACAACAGACTTTCGATGTACCCGAAACTTCTATTTCCTCGGTCACTCGAAATATTCGTTTTATCGCTCGCGCGTTTAATTTCACGCGATTGCTCGCGTGTTAGATTTTTTTTCTAACAATCTATTAATTTACTTAATTTCATCGAAATGTGAATTCTATTTCTTTGCAATTGATTTATTATTGCATTATAAACTACACTATATATGTGAGCTAATAATTTTGGGTCCTTATTGGTCCCTCTTACCATAAAAAATACTGTACACTTTTTACACAAATTTTTTTTATTTATTTTAATTTAAGGCTGCTAATTTCTCATTCCATTATTATTCTAAGGTATAAAAAAAACATTAGATATAAACTTCAATTATTTCTAACCAGTTAAATTTTATCAAAAAAAAAAAAATATACACGAAAAAAATTTACATATATGATAACTCCACTGAAAATAATTGTCACATAATTTAATCTTATCGATAATTACGGGTATTATTTGATTCACAATTGTGTTGGCAAAGCATTATTAGTAGGAGGGAGAGTATTTTATCATTCGATCGACTATAGTGTTATTCTTAAAATAAGTTGTATGTTAGGTTCTTTTTCTAACGGCGCGAGCGATCGCGGGTTAAATTCGTGTATGACAGTGGCGCGCAGAGCTCTCTTCAAGCACTCTTCTTATCAAGCGAGACAAAATTATTTTCAAACCTACCCACCCCCCTCCCTGAAATAACCTATTTTTAATCATTTTACCGTACACTGTACCAATAATAATAATGTCCTTTGGCCGTACTTGCTGTTGTATCCTACTACCTTAGTTACTATTAATTTTATTTAATTATTAATAAAATTTATTTATTATAATTACCTATTTATCGCGTGGGTTTTCGATATAATGATGATTCACAAGAATCACGGGTATAGATCATAGAGTAATATAGAGATGCCGTTCCGACTGAAAAGTGAAGCGCAAAAGGTCTCCGTTTCACAGGGTGACCATAAACTAAAAACAAAATATTGTACTAGTCATTTTGTATTGAAATTTATATCGTAGTGATTTTATTGTTTTACGTTATAACATTATGTTAAGTTTACTCTAGCTTTTAGGTCATACTTATGAAAAGATATATTATCAGATTTCGAATTTCTATTTTTTGTTCTTCCACAAAAAGTACAACTAGGCATTATGAAATTTATTAATCTATATAATAATTAGTTAACACAACACAAATTAACAGTCAAAATTTACTGATTTACACAACTGTACTATTAAACACTAATATTAAAGACAATGTAATTGTAAAATAAGACGTGAATCGAATCGTAAAGGGCAACATTACATACCGTACCTATTACTCTAAGACGCAATACAACATTACGAACGTAATGTCGCAATTCAAATAATTTCTTTAGCAGATAACCACGTGCTGATAACATTTCACAAGCGGTACGTTTTACAATATTTTTCTTTATCAATAACGGAGGCACTGTTAAATAGAGTCCTTTTCCGCATCAAGAAGTTAACATGGGCAAAATATCCGACGGCCTCTCTATATTACTCTATGGTATAGATGCTCCTTACATGGATTATTTTTATACATCACAACCATATAGGTGTGTTACACGCGTAATAAGACGTAATAACTAATAACTGGCGACAGTGGCAACTGCTATAGTCCATTTTTCGTCGTGGTACGGTATTTATTGTGGTAATATCTAACTTGTACCATACTACTACCCAAGTTACTATACCCACCCTATTTTATAGTGGGACACGGTGTCCCACTTAAACAGCGTCTGCACGCCACTGGTGTATGATGAGATGGTGTGTTATATTCTGCGTCGGCGGTCCAGACGCGCGCGTCATCCATAATATCTCGTCGCGCTCGCACAACGTACGTGTAGTATAATACCTATAGGTGAGACGTGTGATTTTTTTTTTTTTAAATATTTTTTTTATAGCCGATACTTATCATCGGACAACGACTCACCGGTCGACCTCATCGTTCGCGTTTCGTGTATATATATTATATATATGCAATACGCGAAAAAATATAAAAAAATTCTCTCAACAGTTCGGTTTCTCCAGATATATGCGCGTGTGTAGGGAAATTTGTTGTGACCCAGTCGTCGTCGCCGTGTCGATATTTTTCACAGTCCGGCGCACGCTCGGAACAAACGAGACGGCGTATTTATTGGACGTGTTTTACGCGCTGCGCTGCGTATAAGAGAGGAATATTATAAAAAAAAAATATTAAAAAAAAATCGCTCGCACGCGACGCGATATACAACAACAACTGTAGTAGTATACTGACGATCGGACGGAGGAGATTTTTTTTTTTCTTCTTTCTATTTTATGACGCCTTTTGTCAGATAGGGGTCCGCCGGCGCGCGTTTCACGCGCACAATATACGTACGCGCGACGAATAATAAAATAAAATAACAAGCAATAAACGGACGGACGACGATATGGTAGCCAGATATTATTGTGAATTTATTATTTATTTATTTATATATAAATATACTAATAATATATAGCGATGGAAATCTCGAACGCGTACACACACATTTTGCGTCCGCAACGCCCCGCGGCCTTCGCGGTCGCAATACCGCCGAGCCGGTCCGCGCGCAGACCCGTCTTCGTAATAAAATAATCTCGGCGCGTGATCTATTATTTTATGTGTGTTTTGTGTGTGTATTGTGTATTATAAATGCACGCGCGCGCGGGCGAACAGGAGAGAAGAGAAGGATTTCACGCGACGACAAAACGCCGCCGTCGGGAGACGGGCACAATCCTCTTTTGCGTCCTCGATTTTCTCTCTCCTTTCTTCTTATACTTCTTAGTCTTTCCATAGTAGTTCCACCAGCCATACGTCCCGATGTACTTCTTCGTATCGACAAAGTTTTTTTTTTTTTATTCCTCCGCGCGATAAAATCCGCGCTGGTGGTGGTACGTGTGTGTATCGCAATAATAATGCCGGGAAGGGGGTGGGTGGGGTACGGAGGACGCTCGTGTGGTGGTGGTCGGTGGTGTCACGGAACCGCGCGAATATACGACGTCGCGTATGAAGAATATTTATTCGGTTTCGTTTAAATCAGGGGTGTCCAACCCGTCGGCCCGCGGTAGATTTTTATGCAACCCTCACTTCGATTTAAAAAGAACATTAATTTATTGTATATAATATTACGAGAAAAAATTTATTTTAAGAATATAAAACTACAAATTAACAAAATTAAAATTAAAGAAACAAAATTGAAAATTTGTACATATTTCTGCTTTTTATTCGCTATAGTAAAATTATAAAAAAAAAAAAAAATGTATTGTTGTATAATAATATAGAATATAATTTAATCATTAAATTTGAACGTATTATTATTAAAAATTATGTGGCCCAGTCTTTACAAAAAGTTGGACACCCCTGGTTTAAATAATAGGCGCGTAGTGTATTATGATGCCCGACATTCGTTCAACAGCGTACTGAAATCGAGGATTTCATTGTAATTCACGTATTCAGCAATTCGTAAACGTGTTACGGACGCAATTTTTTTTTTTATATAGCTAATAACTTTATCCATAGTGGTTTTCAGTCTATTTTAGGACCCGAATTTCCCCCTCGAAAAAATCGTTTTTCAAAAAGTTGTTGTAAAAAACAAAATTCGTTTATTACTTTTATAGGTTTTTATAATTGATAAAATTTTACGATTAATGTACTTTTAATAATGAGTGAGGTATATGCGAAACGTGTGCTTCTTTTCTGTTAAGGTACGGTTTCCTAGGCGCGACTGGTCGCCGAGACCAATCTCCGATGACGTAAAAAAAACCATCAATTTCTGTATTTGTATTCATTCAGTATCATTGTGGTTTTCGTGCAGTAAGGGCTAGTGTTTTCAAGTTAAATTTTATATTTACTACTAGCTGACCCGGCAAACGTTGTTTTGCCAAAAATAACAATCATCAAAAAAAATTTTCAAAAAAAGGGGTTTTCCAAAAAATTTTCGTAAAACCTTCTCCTGGCAATTACGAACAATTAAAAAAAATTTGAGCCAAATCGGCCCAGGCCATTCTCAATTGATGAATTGTTATATATTTTTTATATATTTTCGTGCAGCTGTAGAAGAACATGGACGATCTGGACATCGGAAGACGAAAAAAATCGTTTGGAGGAGAGTGGGATGTTTAGAAATCGTACCGCTGAGGGTGCATTTCAAATTCTAGTGCGTCGCTATCTGCACTGCAGTGATGAAAAATTTAGAGAATATTTCCGTCTAACACTAGTATTATTTGATTACGTATTGAATCACATAAGAGACGGCTTAACTTCTTAACCATATAATAGCAAAAAGCCCATATGCCCAGAACAAAGTTACGTACTTGTGAATCTAAGTACAACCATATTATACTTTATAATATTTATCTAAAGCTTAAAAATTAAAATTACTAAAAATTTAATGTTTTATAATACGTTTATTAACATAAAATATACATTATGAATTACATATTGAAAAAAAATTGGCCTTGGTCGTTTTCTGGTAAGCAAAGGGCACTTTCTGAAACATCTTTTCCGGTGCTCGGTGTTGATGACTCGCTATTTTGACGTGGTTCGTTTGAAATATTTTTGTCTGAAACGTAATAAATTTGTCCTTGGTCATTTAATGTTCCATTTGTTGATGGGGAAGGCATCGTTTTTGAATATATGAAGTTCATTGTTGAACTCGGCTTTAATAGTGACTCGTTAATCTGTCTTGAATCGTCTGGAATATTTTTTAATTCAGCATTACCAACCAACGACGAAATTTGCATCCGTAATTGAACTTGTTCATATCGAGGAAGCGTCTTTACAATTTTTGCTATAGAGTTGAAGAAGAGGTCTGTTTCGTCCAATTTGTTTTGAACAGGAGTTGTTTTTCGCTCAGTTATTTGTTTCAGTAGCTGCAATCGTTCTTCAGAGTGTGTTATTTTTTTCTTTTTCTTATCTCTAATAATATCGTCTCTCCTACCATTCTTTTTTTTATTATTACTAACTTCGTTAAAATTGATTATTGTTATATTTTCTGTTTCATCAATCTGGCCAATGTACTCTTCAATGTCCGCGAGTGTGTGCTCCGTGATTTCACTCTCATCCAACCTAACCTCATCTCCAATTGTGTTATGTCTTTGTGACGAAGGAAGGCTGTCTAAGAACGATAGGAAATCAGACCTCTTCTTCGCTGCTTCTCCGCCTGAACCAGTACCGAGTTTACCTTTACGCCGAATATAATAATCCCTTACGTAGGCCCATCTTTTACAGCAGTCAGAACCTGAAACAGAAATTACAATTTGATTTTTTTATTTCAGGCATTTGACCACAGGAGAGTATTTTCGATTCCTTGCTTTCCAGTATCGAGTAAGCCATTCCTGGATAAGTGTCATAATAAGAGAAGTTACTGAGGCCATTATAAAAAGAATGTTGAAGTTAATTATGCTATGGCCTACAGAAAATCGACCAAGAGCAATCAGTAGCCAATTTTTTTACAAAATGGAATTTTCCGAACTGCGTCGGAGCGATAGATGGTAAACATATAAGGATAAAGACTCTCAAACGCAGTGGATCATTATATATTTTAACTATAAAGAGTACTGTTCAATCGTTTTGCTAGCAGTCGTTGACGCAAATTGTAAAAAATCTGGTATCGTCTATCTAAAGAGCAGAATAAGGGAAAAGATAAAAAAAAATAATACATTCGATATACCAGCACCAGAAGCAAGCACCTGGAACAAATAATGTTGTACCCCATGTAATTGTAGGAGATGAAGCTTTTGCTCTGCACGAAAACTTGATGAAACCTTACCCAAGGCAGTAATCTGTACGTGATCGATCAAAAGCTGTATATAACTATCGACTATATAGAGCTCGAAGAACGACTGAAAATGCTTTCGAATTTTTACGCAGTCAATTCAGACTTTTTTTCCTGCCTATTGCTACTGCCACAGAAACTATAGACAATTTGATTACACGTGCCTGCATATTATATAATATTTTACGGAAAGCAAAAGTACTTGCTCTAGGGCAAAAACATACTGATGATACACTCCCACATTACCAACTGAAAATTGAATCTCCATAACAGAACACAATGTCCGTGCCAAAATGAATCGCACTCAAATTCGAGAAATATTTAAAAATTACTTCAACGGCCCCCGGGGCTGTTGAGCGCAACATTAATTGTGATTATTGTGTTATACTTATCGTGGTTATATCACATTTACGTACAAGCATCTATTGTATATTAATAATAATTAATATGTTCATTGTTCTTATATAATTATAGTTAATCGACAATCGTATTATTGAAGTGGAACCGTTTTGTTTTCTCCGTATATAATTATAATAATTAAACTATGTATATAATTTTTAGCACTATACACACCTGATTTTTGAAGTGTAGTTCCGATATTGTCCCACAAATTTCGTTTCAACTGAACTTGTCTATATTCTTTAATTTTCATATTGTATAAAGCTTCATGTTTTTTGACGAAATCAATTAAAATTTCATCATTTTCACTTGTCCAAGTCGCGTTTCCACTCATGATTTATAATATTTATATTGTTCACCGACAACTTCACCGCTATGACGGTCGTAACGCGACAGACGGGGCACCGCCATTTGACGTTACAGTGACACCCGACGCTGTCTAGGAAACATACGCCGATGGTTTGTATATAGACAACGTTTCGTTGACGTCACCCACCAGTATTTAGTATACGTCCGTTAGATAACGGCACCGCTTTTCTAGGAAACCATAGCTCTAGGAAAGGAGTGAGGCAATAAATATAACGCCCGACAATTAATTTTATCATGATTTTTTACTAGTTTTTTAAATCCACATAGTTTTTCTCGTCTCTTCGGTTATTACAATAATAATAATAATTAAATATTGAGAATACGGAATGTGTGTACGTGTGTCTGGGGAAGCTCTTTACGTCGGTCGGTGGTATGGTTTGAACACGGTATAAGTGTCCTCTATAGTAGGGGGAAAAAAATGAAAAACTGTTTTATAAATCCGCTAATAGGATCGTCGTAAGAGGCGTTTATTTATTATATTTTATATATTTTTCCGTATAATACGAACGGTGGCCGAGAATATAAATATGAGCTGCGCGGTGGTGGGGGGACACGAAAGGAGAAAAAAAGAAACCACTATACACGCGCCGGTTAGGTGCTGTTGTAATCCGACAAATTCCAAAACGCTTTTGGCGCGGGCTCGTGTAAATCAAAACGAAATAAAAAAAAAAAAGAATCTCCGTGACACGTCACCGAATATAAAAAAAAATAATAATAATAATAATATACAAACGCGGTTGTTGTTATTGTAGTATACGCGCCGCGCGTTAATCCGGCGATTACTTTAAAAACGTATAAATATTTAAGGAAAACGCTGTGTGTGTGTGTGTGTGTAATATATAACATATATAGGAAATAATACACACTCGAACGATAAAAAAAAAAAAAAAGCTATACGTGTAAGGTAATAATGCGTTGGATTATAAATGTGTACGACGAGTATAGGAGTGAGAAAGAGAGGAATTAACAACAGAACGCGATGGCGTGGGCGACGCTCGGACTGTTGCGTTATCCGTGTAAACACTCGCGAGTCCTCCGAAAAAGAAAAAAAAATTTTAAAATAAATAATAAAATAGAAATAAAACGGTAAATTAAATTATTCGAAAAGACCACCCTCGCGGTGTGCTCTCCTCCGAGAACCAGTGTCGTCGCGTTACTGCAGTGGTTGTCCTGCGCCGCAGTCCGCTCAGCAGCATCCTCAGCCTCACCCGACGACTTAGGAAAAAAAAAATTCCAAATACCTCTTTTACATTTTTATACGTATATAAACAAGTATGAGTATAGAAAAAAGTATTCGGACGACACTGCAAAACAAGCGCAATAGTGGTGGTGGCCGCTTGTATAGTGATCAAGTTCGTCCGAGAATATTTTGATCACTGTAACCAGAAAGCAAGTCGAAAACAACGTAAAACATTTTAAAATTAATTTTAATTTTTAACACGTTCGCGGCCAAAGGGTAAATTTGGGAGGTCTTTAAATAAAAGCCATCTGATAAAATTAAGCACGAACTTATTATATTTTATAAGATATTTATCAAGTATTTTCGGCTGTTTTAGATCATGTCACCTATTCGTAACATCAGGTTTTTTCAACGATTATCCTTTACGAAAACTTGGTGTCACATATATGTGACATAATTATTCATCGTCACAAAAATCAGTAATCACCATCGCATAATATTCCTTTTTATTTTTCTAATAAGTTTTTTAAACGAAATTCATCTAGGATACTAATAAAAATGATACGACACATTACCACTTGTCAAGAAATCATTAGTTAATACAATTTGAAATAAAGTCAAAACATTTTGTTGAAACGCGTGTTGTATGAGACCGACACTATTATGTTCTCTAAGTCGTGTTTAACTCTGATTAGGTTCGTGAAACCCTAATCATCGGTTTTTTCTCCTTCTGTGTACTCTGCTACGACTATTATAATATGTACATATTTCTGATCACTGTAACCGAAAATCTGGACACAGCTGTAAGCGGCGGAAAATGCACTAGTAACGCATGTTTGTTTCGTTCCTGGCGTTTTTTGTCACTACGTAACCTTTGAAATTTGAAATCGAAGACTGGGTGTGGTACTATGCTTGTGCACAATTCACCCCCCAGTCTCCATCATTTATTATCTTAAACTTTCATTATAACAGGGTTAGTTAATTTTAACAACTATAAGCAGGCTCTATCCGGCTTGAAAGGTGGCCTTTGGCCTACATTCTAAGCGTCTTAACTATTCTATATTTCTTCCGTTTGTTGATACTGGCGTCTTCTTTCTTCTGTTTCACTACATAACCTAACCTAACCTAACCGTTCGTCGATCCGTAACAATCGGTCGTTCGATCCTCGGTTAGGTTAAGTTAGGGTAACGGGATTTCTAATCGATATTGTCCTTTACGAGTCCTGCGAGTTGGTATGTAGTGATACGCATTGCCAGCTGTACCCACGGCGTAACAGTATTACGCGGTAAATCATTCAATATTTTCCTCCCCTTTATTCCAGTATCAAGACTTTATAAGACTAAAATATCAGTAATTCGTTTTGCAAAAAAAAAAATATATATATATAGTATATTTTGAACGCTTTCTCCGTTCCCCTAGACGAATTTCTCCGTGGCTTCCTATTTTTAAGTACGAATTAAAAATACTTTATACGTTTCCGAGTTGATATATTACACACGGCTACTTGAAAAAATTAATGTGGCGACCGCCCGTTGTTTTTATATCGTATTACACTATTAATGTTATTATTATTATTCGTCTCCCATAGCGCCTCGTACGACTTCATCCGTTCTTTCTTTTTTTTTGCCGTCTTTCGATCCTCGTCCACGTTTGTATGCGAGAGAGAGAGAGAGAGAGAGAAAAAGACAATAATAACGTTCGAACTCCGTCGAAACACGCGCGTATTATATAATAATAATAATAATATACTGAAAACACGGCAAAGTTTTTTATTTGTATAGATAGGTACGGCGTATTAATATTTTTTATATTCTTGATACGGCAGTTATTTCGACGTCCGACGTTGAAATTTATGTATTACAAATTAGTGAAAATATTTACAAAACACAATTTGCATAATACGTTAAGCGTACTTGCCCATATAACACGTTATTTATTATTATTTATTATCATTATTATATCGTAAGCAGCCCTGCACACCTGCTTGTATATATTATTTTTCGGTCGTACCGGGAAAATTCGAAAATATATTATAATTATTATTGTATTACAGTGTAAGGTCTCGCGTCTCGTCGATATATATATATATATATTATTATTTATAATTTATATATATATATATATATATATAATTATAATCGATAAATTATTCGTTCTACTATATTATAATATATTCACGGTAGGCACATATTATGGAGTGTTTTTTTTTCAATACTATCCACATCGGATTTTTTTTCGGTTATTGCTGCGCGTGATTTGCAGATCGAACGATAAATTTCGCTAACGGTAATTATTCGGAAAGCGTCGAATATCCTTTTGTAAAATTTAATAACGCGCCAGACATTTGTGTTTATGTATAAAAAAAAAAAAATAATAATAATTTATAATTAAAAATATAGCGTAGCAATATTGTATGCGAGTGTAATCACATGACACAAACATTACGATATTATAATAAATCAAGGCCGTATCAAATATTTTCAATATTATATACGGGACGTTTAATGACAAACGTTAAAATATAAATTCAGTATAATAAAGACCGAAAAGTTGTTGTTTTTTTTTTATTTAGCTTTTAGAACAATTATTATATAGCTCAACAATTATGATAAAAGATATAATCTTTAAACTATCCATTAAAAAGAAAAATAATAATAAATAATTTTAAAAAAAAAGTAGAAACGTTAAATCAGCTTCCAAGATAAATGACACGATTAGACGAACTACTAGTTCAGATTTAGAATTAAGGATAGAGGGGAGATCGATTAAAATATTTAAAGATTTGAGGGAATTAAATAATTAAATAATGAAAGACGCTGTGTGGACAGAGAGGGACAATCGAATAAAATATGAGGGAGGTGGTCACAAATGTACTCATTTGGGTGCAATGCACACAAAGAAGAGTCATTGAGAGACTCAGTTTATACGAATGGGCGGGTAATAGCGAGTGTCCCATGTGTAAACGGTTCAAATACATAATGGAACGTCTAGACAATTTTAAATTATCGAACCAGATTTTATTCGGAATTCTAGGGGAGATAGTTTTGAAGCTGGAGGCGAAAACCGAAAAGTTATAAAATATTTTATGTACCCCCTCCGAAAGAAATCTAGATACAAACGTGTAACTAAATTAATAATAATTAATAATAATATACATTACAATCTATACTTATTGATTTTCTACTTTTCCCGTAATATATACAATATAGTCGATAAAGCGAGGTAATCTTCCTGAACTATTTAAATATAAATATTTATTGATTTATTGATACTATATATATTTATATACAGGTGTCAATAAATCAATCGGTTTTTTTCTGTACTACTCGTAAAACTAAATACCACACCGAAAATAATCGTCATGATAATTGATGTTTGCACAGCAATTTAGAGTTTACAAAAAAAAATATATATTACTGTTTCCGAGACCTATTATTAATAACTATATATATTTGTTTTTTGTTTTGTTATTCTATAATATAATTTTTACAAATACAATGTTAGATTCAATCGCTTGAAGATTTTACGTAGAAATTACGGTGTTTGTAATATATTAACTGTATATTGTTGTTTACGAAATAAAAAAAAATGATAGTATAGTAATAATATCTTTAATTTTTGTTTTGCAATCAATTGTGGTGGACAGTACAAAACTTGAAACCGTAATATACTATAATATTAAGGTTATCCACGAATATTTGTTTTGGTGTTGGAAATTTTTGTCGAAGATTGATTGATATATACACAAAAAAAATGTATAGCTTACGTAAATGTCGATTTCTTTCTTTTAACGGTATTTATTTCGCTAGTGATCGGTTACGTTCTCTCGTGGCTCGGAGAGGTATAGAGATAAAAAAAATTGTCCCTCATTATAATTTGAATTCAAACAAATTTCAAAAAAATTGTGCATTAAAAAAAATACGCAACGCAATTAAATGTAGTTTCCTCAAAAATTATATTTACCAAAAAAAATTACAAATTAGTAGTATAGTAGTAATTTTTTCATTTCGATTTCGTTGTAATTAGTAATATTATGTCGATTACAGTGCGCAGAAGTATAATAAAATAAAATTATTGTTTGAAAAGAACTTTGTAATCGCGTGTAAGATCTCCGCGTGAGCCTATCCATAACATATGTGCGACGCGATTATTATGAAAATAAGCACGTGTTACTTTTACTCTGCAGCAACTGCAACAGCGTACCTACCGTATTTTTAATATATTATAATAATTCCGCGTATGAATTCACGTATAACAGTACACTATCGTATCGTGCCGGTACTTATCGGATCCTCGGCCATCCGAAGAAGTGTCGCGTATGACCCGCAGCATCAGCAGCAACAGCAGCAGATGGAAACGACGAGAACGCCGATAAAAAAAACCAGCTGACGACCGCAATTCCTCGACGATATTATTATTATAATAATAATAATCCTTTATCCGCGCCACCTTCACGATACTAAAGGAGAGAAATATCGCGCGCGTACACGTATGTTTGCCGGCACGAGCGCGTGAAATCTTGACTGTACAGATGCGATGATAATTCCAAACGATTATTCCCGTAAATAATACACGGTATACACAAACGTCGACTTCGCGATAAAATTTGTCATCGTTTTTCCTCATAATCAACATTATATTATTAAAAAAAAAAAATCGTGGAATTTCACAACCGGAGTCACGAGATGCGGCGTTGAGACTCATGCAGGACCAAGTCGAAAATTGGTGTTCAAATTTTACTCCAGTCTCATAGGCGGAAATCTATGAAATTTTCTGGGAGGGCTAACATTTTTAACAACAGTTATAATAAGTCGTATCAGTTATATCCAAAATACATACAAATTATAAATTATTACATTAAACACAAATAATTTTTAGGGGGGCCAATAAGATATTTGGGGAGGCTTAGCCCCATTTCCGCCTATGTCCAGTCTTCTCCGACTGTAGTGAACTACGTTTGAAATTTAACCCCGTGTATTTTTACTAAAATTACGAGTTAAACGTACAATCGTAATGTTGGTAAATTGAAGAATTATTGAATTTAAAAAAAAAAAAAAGCGTATTTTGTTTTCAGTTGATATTATTAGGATTTTGATGGAAATCGGGCTGCTCTGTTAATTTCATTTTTTCAAGTTCTTTTTTCCCTCGTCGTACACTAGAATCAGGTTGAGAAAACTTGTATCCGTAATCTGTACGTTTTTTAGTTCGACAATGCCTTTCTGAATTTCCGCGCGTTTAAAAATTTAAATAATAAACAAAAAAATACCAATAATACCTATTCGTGATTACGTAGATTTATGTGAAATTTATAAAATTTTGTTGTTTTGTTTTTTACTTTTAGTCGACATTAACGAATTGGAGGATTTCATCGCGAACAATATTATTATACACAGAATATAAATATAAATTACCTAATAGTAGTAATAATAAACGCGGTCATCGTCGTCATGAAAGTTGAAAAATTTAAAAGCGTACCGGGGATTTTTTTTTTGTATTGCTGTAAAAAAATTACCCATATCTCGGTCACAGCAACAAAATAAAAATTTCTTATAAAAAATAAAAAAAAAACCACTAATAATAATAAAACGTTTACGATTTACGATATTATTATCGCCATTATTGTTTTTAAACGATTACCACCGGGATGGTGGACAGTATAATAAAAATTATTATTATTATTAAATTTATTATTTATTATTTGTATTATTATTATTATTACTTGTATAATATTATACCTTTGTACGTGGGCGAAGTCGTAAATATACACGAACGCAAAGTACGTTGTTACAATCCGGGAAATAAACCTCACGACTGGGACGGCCAGAGATCGCGGTACATCTCGTTTCGACACAGATATAATAATTATATGATTATTATCGTCATGAAACGTCTCGTGACAATATAATATAAGAGCGGACTATTATCGACTGTATTATTATTATTATTATAAAAAAAAAATTCCCGTCCGTGTTACATCGTTGTTAGTCATCGGTATCCGCTCATCGAGATAGCGAGTAGTACTTCGACGGGAAACGCCTTTATTAACAACTGTGGATGAAGTACATTTTTTTTTCTTTTAAATAAAGAAATTTCGGCGTATTTTCGAACAGACCTCGTATAAGATGTTTGTCGTCTTGTACAGGACAGTGATCTTCGACTTTTTTCGGTCTAGCCACCCACTTTTTTTACCATAAATTTTTCACGACCAGCTTTGTTAACCGCGAAACGTAAAAAAAAAAAAAATGCCTTAATATTAATGTCTTAGTACGTGCCACTGTAGAAGTGATTTTATAACTGAATAAATAATAATTTACATTTTTCTAGGTAATATTTAATTTTTGTTACGTTTAATGATACAAAAAGAAAAAAAAAACCAGTGCGATTAATTGACTGTTTTCGAGTAATATACTCCGTCTCGGCTCAATTTTACACAATGCAATCCGCAAATCTTGTTCTGTTTGAAGTTTATTTCTTCTTGACGTTTTCAAATTCGATACAGTAGGAACCTCATTTCACACAGATGTATCGTTGGAAATCTTAGTAGAATCCAAACGGCTTCAGCTGCTAGTTCTGTATAGTACACACTACACAGTACGTTTTTGCTTAGTAGAAATAAAATTTATAAGCTTATTCAAATTGTATAATTTTTTTTTTTAATTTTAAGCAGATGACTTTTCACGACCCACCGGTTGTACGGGACCAATGCAGGATCCACAGGGAACGATATGTAAAACCGAAATTGAATGAACTACGCAAGGTATTTGTTATCTTCGACGATTCTTCTCTTGAGATGATAACAGTGCGGTTCTACCTGATACCAGCTAGGGCACCGTCCTGTTGAAACCTGCGAGTTTATTCAACGTTCGTGTATGGTAAATTTTGTAATTGAAAAACGAAAATTTTTTAATGCGCGTACGTTATTTTGCATTTTACATTATAAAATCCGTATTAATTATAGTATTATAATATTTTAATGTTATGATCGTTTGATAGCGTTTAGGCACAGCAGGTCTTATTATAACGGGGCAGTAGGACCCAAACTGGGTGACAGGAAATGTCAAATGGACAGTCGGCTCCATGCACCCTACAACAGTACACGTAATGTGTTTATATGTGTTCCCGAAAATCCAAGTATACAACATTCAACATTGCATATGTTAAGCGTTTTAGATTTTTAGCGCTATTCTCCCGGTTTTGATGTTTATTTTGTTTATGTGCGTTAAATTTTAATTATTTTGCGTTTTTCATAAATCTCGTGACCTTACGAAGGTAAAGAAAAAATAATCACATTGCCACTTCGTTAGATATTTCGTATATTATAGTCTATATATAATAGGCATTGAATTATCGCGATATCTTAGCAGCGTGCGCGGCGGATCTTTACTACATAATTCATACATTTTTCTTTTCCTTTTTTTTTCTGTCATTATTATAGCGCATATTTCAGTATTTTTTAATGCTATAAAATCCGGAGCCTTAGTCCGGTAATACTAAATAAATATTTTTATCGCGGAGATTTATCGGATTTTTCGGTAGCAGAAATCGGGGGCGTAATTACGGGGTGAGGGGGAATATGGAGATAAATCACCTCCCCATATGGTGTACTTATGTATTTATATTTTTTACCGTACGTTATTTCTACAGCACGAAATTGTTTTTACAAGCAAAGGTAAGCGTATTCATTGAGTTTTATATAAAACAATTTGATAATTTATGTGTATCCGGAGCCTTAGTCAGTAATTAAATAAATATTTTATCGCGGAGATTTATCGGATTTTTCGGTAGCAGAAAATGTAATAAATCACCTCCCATATGGTGTACTTATGTATTTATATTTTTTACCGTACGTTATTTCTACAGCACGAAATTGTTTTTACTAGCAAAGGTAAGCGTATTCATTGAGTTTTATATAAAACAATTTGATAATTTATGTGTATTTCATTAAATAGGAGAAATGTAATTATGCGTTGCCTCAAGGTCCAAAAAGAACAATTCAGTGGCGGTTATACATAATACATGATGTTCAAGGGGGAAGGGGGCGAAAATGGGGCCAAACCCCTCTGCCAATGAAATAATCAACGTGTAACCAAATAATAACCAAGAAGAAAGATCATCTATTAATCTACCGAAACGAAATGCAGAAGTAGAAAAAGGAAGAACAACGTGCATGGAACGTAAACGAAAACGCTACGACACAACATACAAGGGGGCGTGGCAGAAAGGAGCATATAAATAGTGGTCAGTCTCGAGCACACACACACACACACACACACACACACACTGCAGTCAGGCGCGAATTATGTTGTTCACGCTTGACCGCCGTGACTACACTGAGCGGTCCGATGGTTTCGGACCGCTATTTATAAGCACCTTTCTGCCACGCCCTCTATGTTGTAGCGCTATCTGGTGACTACTTTCTTTTCCCGTTTTATTACGGTCAGTTTCAATACGCTATGTATTACGGTATATGCGGGTATTTAGTTTGACGTTGACCGAGCGACCGATCGTACGACCAACGTCTCTTCGCCGGAAAAATGTTTCGTTTGATCCATAACGTCACCACGGTTTGTATACTGTTGTTATCCTTATACACTTTTCCGTAATAATTCTAATATATGATGGAAAATTTAATTAAATTTGCCTTTGAATCAAATGATACATCACAATTATTACAAAAATATACATTATTTTTAACAGTTTTTTTCCGGTGTATCTTTATGTTTAATTCTAAGGTGCTTATTGTAAACGGACATCGAATTATATTTAGAATTACAAATTTCGCTATTAATCATGAATTGTATTTTAATTTCAAATTTTCAAATATCAACGGACAACGATAAATAATAATAAAAAAAATATTATACCTACGAACGAAAACGTTTTGTTATGATAGAAACGGCCGTATCATTGATTACATTATTATTTTGATAAAATAAACAAAATACAGTTTTCTCTTCCATGAATCAAATTCCATAATTTTTCGAATTATCACAGAAAAATGTATATAGATAACAGTATGCAAACCGTAGTGACGTCACGGATCAAACAAAACATTTTTGTGGCGAAGAGACGGTTCGTATCGTACGCGCGTGTGCGATCTTTATTATTACAGTGAAACCTCCACTAACGGACACCTCCCAATAGCGGACGTTTTTTGGGGAACGGGGACATTTTCACTACTTTTCAATAGGAAAACCTCCGAATAGCGGACTCTCCGAATAACGGACATTATTTTATAGAGTGTCCGCTATTCAGAGGTTTCACTGTATTATTATTATTATTATAAATTTAAAAATATCAAATCCCATGGTGGGGGAGGTGATCCACCTATCACCTCCCTTATAACCACCACTGGAACAATTAAACAACAAGTATATATCGAACAAATCCGGATTCCGCTTTAAAGAATATAGGTACTGTAAAACAGGGAAAACGGTCGATCGCGGGAGATTTCTCAAAGTCGATCCCCATTTGTATACGAAACGTAGCTTTGCACAAGTACATACACGTATTTTCGATTAAACTATTTGTGGGAAATAGCATTTTCTCACGCGAAAATTATAAAATCTGAAAACCGACCTACACTTTCCGATGAACATTTACAGCAGTGTCTTCGTTTAGCAGTCGGCGACTATTCCCCAGATCATAATCAACTAGCCAACGACGTGCAATGATTCAATCCACGTTTACACGTCAACTGCAATGTGTTAATTTATCTAGTGAAATTCAATGTGAAACGCTCATTTTTATATAGCTAATTTTTTATTTTATTATTTATACGAGTATGTTTATCATTAATATCAATTATAAATACTAAAAATAGTATTTTTTTTTTTATGTGTTTTCTCCGAAGGAAAAATATGTTCTCGGCGTGTTCTGTATCAAAAACGGTTTGGCCGCCCCTGCTATCGGGTATTTTATTATACCTTACCCAGACCGTTTTTTTACAAATCGGTTGATTTATCTTGAAGAAGCAAATCTTCTAGTTGGAAAATTGTTTTCAGCCCGTTGTGAAATCTTTCGAGGCCGTGTCGTTAATAAAAAAAAACGTACTCGGTGTATTGCGCCGCCACTGGCAGAAATCTTTCTCGATGCTCCAGTATCATGCATAGGGTTGCCATCCGTCCCGATATATCGGGACTGTCACCGATATTGAGCTCTCTGTCCCGACAAAAGACTAAAATGTCCCGATTCATGAATCCCAAACAAAAAAATTTTTTTTCAACTTGTTAATTTCTGACGAAACCGGCGTGCTCCGAAGCGCTCCGATAGCTCCGATGCGTTCTCTCGTGGTGCGGACTTTAGAATCCAATTAAGTCGTTATCGCAATCGTTAATGTTATCGATTCATGGTATTTATTAATAACGTAGGATTATTCAGTCAGTCAGCCAGTCGTTTTATTTACTCGACGACGTGTGGTACACGATTTTTTCTTTTGTGTAAGTGCGCAATTTTGTATGTAACCTTAATAAATAAACAGATAATTTATCTAAAATAAAGAGCTCTAATTTTTATTTCAAAATTGAGTATTTTTATACACTCAATCCTAGAATTCCTAAAACGTCCCGTCGAGACTCTAGTCAAATATGGCAACCCTAATCATGCAGTATAATGCAGACTCGGACGTGCGGCTTCAAAATTCGCTCGGTTCCGGACGGGTCGGGTTTGTTTACCAGCGCGTGTTAACACCGATGTTTAACGTGTTGTCCGAAACACGTGTAAGCACGTGGGGGTACTCACTCGGGCGCAGGTGTGAAAAAATTTAATGCCCGGTACGCGTTGTGGTCTAATGTGTGTGGTGCGGTGTGTGTACCACCCTCGAAGAGACCGGCGGCGGCGCATAAGTCATATTGTCAAGCAGGAGGAGGAGACCGTCGTCGTCGTAGCGCGAGCCAAAGAGGAGAGAATCGGTTTTGTGTGTGTGTGTGTCGACTCGGAAACGTAAATCACCGACGACGCCGCGACGACCGGTTTTTTATTATCGAGAATCGTTTTATTTATATGTACGTTTTTTTTTTTCGTCATTTCGTATACTTTCCGTGGTTTTTTTTTTTTGTTAACGGCCGCGGCAGCCGGTGACGTTTCGACGTTTATGTTTTTTTTATAAGATAAAATAATATTCGAAACGTGCACGCGACGCGACCCTTACGCTATAATAATAATACAAAATACAAAATTTATACGGGTTTCGTGTAAAAAAAAAATAATAATATTATAAGAGTACATTTATGTGTCGCGAGTTCTGAAATGAATTTTTATCGTCAGAAACTATGGCACACACTACACGCTTTTTTTTAGTACAATATAACTCATTATAACAACGCGATGGTAATTTTTTTTTATACGATTCTCGCCCGAGTACTCGTTATTATTATTATTATTAACCGCAGACCAAAAAAACGTAGCAATCGAGAAGTGTACGAATAATTATTATTATTACGAATTCGCGTGCATAAGTCGTCGTGTGTCGACATAAATAATGCGAAACGGGTCTCTCGAAGGTTTTTTTTTTTACGTCGAATCAAAGACGTAAAAAAAAAAAAACGTTTAAAAAATAGCCTCTGGTTAAAGACGACGTCATCGTCGAGAACAAAAAAGAGAATCAAAGGTAGTGAAAATCGAGTGTTGAAGGGAAAAAAGCGCAAAAGATGATCACGCTCACTTAGACGGTGTCCAGAATACAACACTTAGGCGAGCAATTAACAAGGCGAGCGATTTCGGTTTCTATGGACTGTATAATATAGTGTCTATTTCGACAACGAGCTTCGTGCGGATGTAGGTTTAGTAGTATATAACACAGTATTTCTCAAAGTGTGCTAATATGATAAGATAATAATAATATGATGACCTCTTGTGGGCATCGGTGGCCTTCAGGTAAAAGGCCCAAAGAAATTTTTGGAGGCGATAACACTGATTTGACTAGAATTAAATACCTGCTACAACGATTCCGGTATATACTGATCTGATACCTGATGATTTCCTGACGACACTCTCTGAAAATTGCTTTGGCGTTGATATATTATTAAAAGAGTGTTGTTGTCCCAACCGCCGCATTCGCTGACTTCGAAAAACGGGCGTAAAACGATTTACTGCAGATCACCGGCACTACAGGTTAATACGTGTTGGTCGACCAATTTTCAATTCGTGTTAATTATTATTTATTACGGTATTATGTAAAATAAGTATAAAGTACATTAGATTTAAATGATATATATTTTTTTGTAATCTGTGCTTATGTTAATATGAAAATTAAAAGACACGTAGTATTTAAACCGTATAATCTAATAAATTATAATAGTAAATACAAAATATAATAATATGACAGTGTTGTTTTTCGAAATAGTTTACGTTTTGACTAAAATTATTTTTCATTTCCAATATCTGTAGCGAACAGTACGTTTTGCAATAAATTGAGAATTTTTAAATTGTATTTCCCTATAAGAAAATAGCGCGTTTTGACACAAACTGATGACGCCAATCGATCCGCGCCGCCTTTTCAAACAAACGGTTCAACGTATAAGCCAGTTTTGAAAAAAATGTAAATAGTACGTTTCGCATTATCGTCGCCCCACAATTTTACTACAACACGCTAACGACGTTTTGTAACAAAGATTGCACAGTGGGCTGCGGGTCGAGGTGATCTCGAATCGCATTTAGTATTGGCGACAAAAACTTCTTCGTGATCCGTATAAACCGTGTGGTTATTACTATAGAGGACTTCACGCTCTTTAACAAACCTTCTTAAAATACATGCATGCATTTATGCTCTTCAAATGTTGTAAAATCACTAAAATGTGCATTTTAAAAACCAAAAACATTTAAATGACGGTATATAAATTACTAGATTTAAATAAATTAATAGTGAAAAAATTATTCGTTTATATTGTTAAAAATGTATAAAACTAGAGCATATCTACTGTAATTAATAAGACTACTATACCCGTGACCGTCGTCAATATAATCCGCGTGAAGACAAAGTAATATCGGTAGTTCATGAGTTCAGATATTATATACTGTTGTTGAGCAAGACGGGGAAAATACCACGGTCCACTCATTTCATCCATGTATTCTTCTTTTAGGTACACATTTTTTACTCTCCTCTTCTAACCAATTTTAAAGACAAATTAAATACGAATTTCTTTTTTTAAATTAGTATTTTAATTTAGTGAAATATATAAAAAAATAATTTTTTTTTATTCGTGCGGCAATTGAAAATTTTCGCCCACCTGTGCACTGAACAGCGCCCGGTGCCAAACCCCCACGCCCTTTCCCTACGGATCCGGTGATGCTGGTCGAACACGCGAGCACGAATCGCGTCCTCCTCTCTCTACACCGCGACTGTCATCCTGAACCGGTATAGCGATTATGGAAAAGAGACCCGCCGTTCGGTTAATTGCGCGAACAATAACAATAGCGTTAATAATAATAATTCGATATTCGATTCGGCAAACCACCGGCGGTGGTTGGTTGGTGCAAGTCTAATAATGGGATCAAAGGAGCATCTCGTGCGGCAAAACGGTTAGTGTGTTGTTGTTGTTGTTGTTGTTGTTGCGCATTACCGTCGTCCTGCGCAGGCTCATTAGGAGCTCATTGTGAGCAGATTATATTATGTACAGGGAGTGTGCGCGTGTCGGCGATGAGTAAAAAAAAAAAAGAAAATATATAATATTACGCGCGCACCGTAGTAGTTATTGTTGTTATATTATATTATTAACTATATTGGAATATGTTTGACGTCGTTTAACGAGAAGGTATTCGCGCGACGAAGATCGTACCTACATAACAATATATTTTATTATTTATTATTATTATTATTTATTATGTGTACTTACATACAATATACGTTATTATGTGACGTTCACGACGTGTTTTTTTTGCCGTTTCGAAAAATATAACACGTTTTCGAAAGTAATAAATAAATAAAACCCCTTTTCGCACGATCCAAATTATTTCATGTCGGAAAACGCGACTTATTATTATTAAAAATCACCACGTTCAAACGCGTACTACGACAATACGTGTACTCGAGTCGAGATCGAAATTTTTTTTTTTTTCAAATCGCGTTTAAAACGCAAAATTTACATATAAACAGATCAAGCGAAACGTCGTCTCATACGAATATGTATATATATATATAGTCCGGACTTATATATTCTCTTAAAACGCTTAAAATATGATGTTAATATTCTTGAAAAAAAACCCTACAAATATTCTCCTCGTATTCTCTTAAAACTTTGAAAAATATGCAGAAATGAACATCAATACGCTTTAATGTGTAAATTTTTTTATTTTTTGTACAATATTCCTTAAATAATTATTTAAGTGGAGGTGCGGCACTTGCATAATGGAATGATTGCACTGTTATAGTAAAAAGGCCAAGAAGAGGACACCACGATCGGCAAACGTTGTTGAAGCAAACCGTCATGGACTACTACATTCCAGAGGAGAGGAAGAGCTCCGTTTTATCTGAACCAGAGTGAAAGTACCAACCATTGTTCTGTGACTGCTCTCTGAGACGATGTTCCGTAGATAATTGACGGCGTCCGTTGTCGAACGGCCTTTCCGAAAACCTAATTGGGATGGCACTTGAACCGTTGTTGATTTCTAGGCGTTTCCTAATTCTGTTGTCAATTACCTTCTCTAGAAGCTCGCCAGCAGAGTCAAGGATACATATTCAGATGACGAGAACAAATTGTGTAAAGACTGTGGAAAAGATGACGGACATTTATCGTGTGATGAATGTGACCATTCTTAACACATGGCATGCCTCACATACCCCTTGCAAAAATTCCAGAAGGTATTGTCCGACATGTAAAATTGAGAAAAATGAAGTTATGAATGCTGGAGAAAATACGAAAAAAACACCAGCATCAAAACGAGATTGGGGCAACACGGGCATATGTTGGTAAAACAAAAACCTACATGGATTACATGGATGTTCCGTGTACAAGTATCCGAGTATTCTCTACAGCCCTCCTGTTGGAGGCATACATGGCCGTGATAACTAAGGAGATTTTAGCATTAAGTGGCGGATACGAAGACGACAAAGATCGGTTTTTGTATACAGGTAGTGGTGGACGAGATCTATCACAGGCCAGACAAACTAGTGGATACCATGTTGTCGTCAACTCTTTCCTGGATGACAATCACGAGGATTAATGTCAACTAGGGAATTAGAGAAGCTGGCCAGGCAAAGGCTCCATTAAAACCAGTACGAGGCTGCAAGATTATTTCGATGCCGGATCGCGAGGAGGAAGGATGCACGAGGCCGGCGTGCTATTCAAGCCGGGTCGCGAATAATCGTTTTTCGCTTTTAGTTGCATAGATGTTAAGTACTTACTGCCGAAAGGAAAAAAATAGTAATATAATGTGATGATACTATTTAATTTATTAAAATGTATGGACTTAAAAAAATTGTCTGTAGATATTTGATTCCGTGTTAATAGCCTCCAAAAATCTTTAAAAAATAAAATTATGTGTTACTTTTCTTTTTTTGTAATGTTAGATTTCTGCACCGGCCGCTGAAGATCCCGGTCGACCGCAACCGAGCGGATGGGCATGCTGGAGTCTCGACAGAGCGGCACTCGACCGACACCTCGACGCGGACAATTGGCGAGGTATCGAAAACGGAGACACAGCAGCAGTCCAAGCGGCAGACCGCCTAACGAATTACCTGGTGGCCGCATGCGACGCAAGCATGCCCCCACCAAGACGGGCTCCCAGAACGGGTAGGAAGCAAGTACACTGGTGGTCGCAAGATATATCGGACCTCAGACGCGAGTGCCATCGTCTGAGAAGATCGTCTTATCATCACCAGCTGACTTTCCACATGACGCAGGCGTTGTCGGGCCACGGATGCTTCCGGAGCTATCTGCACCGGATGAATAGGGCAACGGATAGCGCGTGCACATACTGCCAGTCGGCGGAGGATACTGCGGAGCACACAATTTTCCACTGTCCGCACTGGGCAGGGGAAAGGGAGATCATGCGGCCATTTCTCAGTGGCAGACTGGCCGCCCCGAGGACGTGATGGACATACTCTGCGGGCCGGAAGGCTGGACCGAGCAGGGCGCCCGGATCCACGAAGCGGTGGAGCGGGCCGGGATCGCCTTCACTACGATGGTGGAGGCCATTGTCACGGAGGAGGAGGCGGACGAGCGAGCAGCCGAGGACGATGCCCGGCAAGGAAAGGAGACCTCGCGGCCGGCTGGTCAAATCCGGGCCTCGAAGGCGACGGCGGACAACGCGGAGAACGAGACTTCGAGGCCGGCGGGTCCAAACCGGGCCGCGAAGTCACCGACAGGAAGAACGAGACGTCTAGGCCGGCTGGCACGAACCGGGCCGTGAAGACATGAAGCACCGAGCATAAGAAAAATCAAAGCACTTAGCATAGGTTAAAAACATAATGTGCACCGAAGGTGAAAGCTTAGGGGGTAGAGCCCCTCTTCATTGTATTAAATTGCCGTAGCTACGACAATAAACGATGGGAACATAGCGAAGCCTGCTTCCGCATTACTTCCGCTATGTTCTCGGTTCAAACTGGAAAAGAAAAAAAAAGTTAGGTTTCTGCAATGGCGGCACCAGAACTTTTGCAGGAGGTGTGCCAGGCTGAGACCAATATTTTTACTCGCAATCAAATTACTGAATGGCCACCACGCCAAAAATTAGATCCAATATCATAAACACACCATAAATTGTTGTTGTATGTATTGTATTACATTTGAATGTAAATTCATTATGTAAAATTTTTATTACTAAAACATGTCTAAAAATATTTTAACGGACAATAAATATTACATTTTGTTATACAAACTCAAATGTACAATAAATTCGCCCAGTACACGCTTTTTTTAAATATAATAATAATTAAAAGATATAAAATCAAAAACAATATATTTTCTTTTAATAAACAATAATGTATAGTTGTAACAAACACTTGTCTAATAATTTGTATTTCACGATGAAAACTATAAGGAAATTGTAATTAAATAATTGGAAAAAAAAACGTCAACAATGCATCCGATAAAAAAAAAAGCCGGTATACTTCCACAATTATCCTATTATATGTTACATTAAAAGCATTTGTTTAAAGTATTAACAGGAACCGTTTCTCGTATTAAGATTTAAGACTAGAATTTTTAATATTGAGGCCGTACGGATACGCGCGTAAGTATTTAATATTTAATGTAAACGTTCGGTGCAGGTGTGGGCACAATAATAAATGAAATTTGAACGGTGGCCAAGTCGTCGTACCTATTATTATAATAATACGATATGCGCGTTGTACATGATAGAATCGAACGCGATTTCGGATTTGAATTTTCAGACTTTATACGTGGTACGTTATATTAAATTCTGGTCGTATTACATAATACGTACGGGAGATTATATATATATTATATTAATATATAATGCATAAATATTTTTCAACGCGTATAATAATAATAATAATAATATTTACAGGAAAGACGACGGAAATGACTCGGAATAAACTTATATAATATACGAGTGTATAATATAATATTGTAGTAGACTCGTGGAATGAAGTGTGAAACCAGAATCGCAGCGCAAACAAAGTGTTATTATTATACCTACTACGTATACGCGGTATGTCTGCGAGATAGATGATCGGGTATACAACATAAACGTAATAAACGTGCCCTACGGTGGTGGTGGTGGTCTCACCTTGTTGCTGCTGCGGTACACGCGCGGTGGTACAGAGAAAGCCATCGGTCCTAAAAACCACCTGACCGTGTCTAATGACGCGTAAAACGAATTTGTTTAAGTTCTTAAAATGGTCATGTTTAAATAAAACCGCGGGAGACAGCCGATTATAAAACGTGTTGTGGAACGGACGAATGGGGAAATATATTCATGACTCGAATACGCGAATCGCGTGTGCTATTATTCGCCAAACGTCGTAGTAGTAATAATAATAATAATAATAAAATATCGAATTTATTGATGGAAAGAAAAAAAGTTCAAATATTATATAAAATCGTTTATAGCGCGGAGACTTTATTCGAACCTCCCCCGCCCACAACACGTAGTTCTTATCCAGAGAGAAATTGAAAGTACGCCACTGGCTGCGCAGGATATCCGCGATCGGACGACTCTCTTATACGGACGTCGGTCGTGGCCAAAAGGAATATTGTGTAAGGAATATTCTTTTTTATTACGTTTTAAAACGTCTGTTGGCATTATTTATTTATCGTCCGACGTGAAATATGTAGGTACGAGAGTATGTTACTTATTTACATGCGAATGCGAGCATTACGACGATATTCGCTTGCCGAAAACGAACATAATAATAATAATAATAATATAGAACGACGACGGGATAAAACGATACTCGTACCGTTTCAATATTTCTCAAAAACCAATACGTTACAACATTATATTGTATAAAACGGTCGTAACAAACAATACACGTTTTATATTATATACGGTTTAATCGGACATCGCGTGTTGGTAGTCAGATTTATTCGTGAAATTCGAATATAATGGCGTTTATGATGATAAATGATATATTATTCCAAGTCGTTGCAGTCGTTGCCCGGTCGATATGCCCGACACGGCAGTACGTTTCAATTCAAAGTCACATTGGTTGGTGGTACCTATATAACGACGACAAACATTACGTATTATAACGCTGCACCTTATATATTGTATAAATATATAAAGTAACGTTGAGATTTTTTTATATCCGTCCTACAACTGCATACTGAATAAAATATATTATAAAAAAAAAAAAAAGAATATCGTTACGGATGGGGGAAACGTAACCGTCGCGGTTAAATAAATTATTATTTCATTGAAATATTATGGGAATCGATAATATTTATTATTATTGGCCGTACTATAAAATATATACGTATAGTGGTACTACTTACTACAAGACGTATAAATTATTATCTATTATCGAAAGAGGATGGGGTTTTTTAACGCAATTACGAAGGGCTTTTTTTTTGTTGTGTTAAAAAACGGACGTACCGTTCCACATTATATAATAATATAATATGTTGATTTACGACGATTTGACGGCGTTATTTGTAACCCGTGCAATATATGCATGCGCTGCAGTATATAATAATAATATATAATCGAACACCACACATAATCGTCGTTACGTAATAATAATAATAATAATATCTCGGAGATATTCAAGGTTCGTCTGCACGTATCGACAGCGAATAATCTATATACATATATATATTTTTTTCTATTAATTATCAATAAAGTACATACATTAATAATATTATGGTGGTAATATCGATGAAATTATTAGGTTCACGAGTCCAAACGTTCAAAACGGTAGTTTTTTTTTTATATACGCGTTTTATAATTTATATATAAAAATGATAATAATAACAATTATTATTATTCGTCATTGATTTTCCTCAGTTCTTTCGTTTCCGTTTGTTACGCTTTTGTTCTTCTGACGTACACACGACTTCCATATGTAACAATGTAAATTATTCATATTAGCCTATGTACATAATATACATATTATAATTTTATACAAGTAATTTTAACGACAAGTTTATATAAAATTATATACAGAACAAAACGTTTTCCTATTATAATATTTTATTTTCGTTAATTCCAATAGAATTTTTAAATGAAACTCTATATAAATGCATTAATTATTGATAATCATGAGGGGGGGGAGGGTCTCATAATAATATTTGTATTGAAAATAGCTAGCCCCTCTCCCCAAATGAAGAGTTTACGCCTATGCTATATATATATACCAGGGGTCCGGAACCTTTTAGTGTAAATGAGCCATTTTTTCAAAAAAATTGCGAAATCGTGATTTTCAAAGAGCCGCACTGATAAAAAAAAACACGCCATAGTACAATAATAACGTCTAATACATTTTACTAAACAATTTCAACGGGAATTTATAGGCATTAAAAACAGAAATAAGTCTTAAATTGATGCGTACTCTAAAGAGCCGCAAACTGCATGCTCCGGAGCCGCAGGTTCCCGACCCCCCTGCTATATGCTGTTATGAGTTACGATTACTGGCTTAAATTATGTAATTAAATAAAGTAACGAGCTCAAGTTGTTCGTGGACCATCCTGAATAATTGAACGTCGTTAAAGCGTCTAAATTTGTCGTTCACAATATAAACACGCGCCGCGAACTACACACACGAGTATTTTCTCGCCGAGATTTTCGGCACGTGTCTGCGCCGTGTACACACGCGCGCACAAACGCTAGACTCTCTTGGATTTGTAATTTCGTCGTGTCTGTCACGTTAACGTATCTGACATGCACCTTGTGTCCACGTATGTGAATAGACCTTAATTTGTCGTAAAAGACAAAACTCGGCAGCGTCATCACGACGACAGGTCCGTTCCCCGCGCACCTTATTCAGACTTTCTTCGCGAAACCCATAGAGTACACTTCCTATACGGTTCGTCAACCTATTCTCCCGATATGGCTTCTTGCGATTTTCGGTCGTTGTCTGAATTAAAACTGCTATTGAAAGAGTCATGCCCCGAGATCGTATTATATGAATAATGCGACGACCCAGCCTGAACTCCATTCCCAAAATAAGCGTTTCAAAAAATAACAGTGGCACCGCTGAGAGAAGTGTTGACGATGATCGAGTCCCGAGTGCAAGATACTCCGCAAATGGGGATTAAGATTTCCCGGTTCCTACTGTGAGTTTTTGATTAGGCGCTCGAATTGTGAGGAGGGGGACGACGCAAGAAGACGGAGCTCCTGTCCTACATTTTCAAAAAAAAAATTAGCGTCCCTTTACTGCAATAATTTTCAAGGGAATGCGTGAGAGCGCTTAAACCGGTGTACCTAGAGACCGTAGATAAAAAAAAATCATGAAAAAATTGTATATTTGATATTATTATTACCTTATCAAGTAATTATTGTCATGGTGTACATCACTTGCCACAGAATAATATTTTATTTGAAATATATTTATTCAGTTTAGTTTCAATTATTATCGTATAATTGATTTTTACGTATATTATTATCACTCTTATACCTATTTTAAAATAACTAAAAATATTGTATAGACATTTTTTGAATTTAAAAAAAAAACAAAAGAATATTAGCGGTGAACAGGAGGAGTGTTATTGCGATACATTCATTTGCGGGAACGCTGTTTTTGAGCTCCACTGCTTTATATTATTTTCGAGCATTAGTTTTTTTTTGTAAGTTCCCAAAAAATAAAAATAAAAATTTGGAACGTTTTTGAACGTATACCTCGTACAAGAGCCCGAGGTATACCGGCCGGATCTTTAACCGCGACGAAGTTTGATGGTTAATCATTACACATTTTAGCTGAACGCGACCGCCCCGAGTGCTGTATTATCACCGCGAACGAGTTAATACCGCACCGATTTAACGCGTCTATCTGCAGCTATAACACCACCGACTCGGTCGAAAACAGCTCTGTAACAATAATAATCGATAGTGTGATCCGACCGATCAATCAGACGTTACGTGTATTCGATATCGCAGTGTACAATGCAGGAAGAGTCGGTAATATTTCACGAAATATACCGTCCTCCACCTACATTGAGTTGTGTGCGTCCTGCGGTCACGAAACAGACTTATGAACAGCGTCCCGTCAATCCATACGTACGTCGTGTTAACGGAACGTGTATCTTGTACACGTTACGTTGAGACTATTTATAATGTGTGTTGTAGAATCGAGAAAATACGGTCGTAATTAACTCAGGAAAAACGCTCAACGACATTTGTCATTTCGTCCCCGCGCCGCGGTCGACAACCAAAAAAAACAAAACTTATTATTATTCATAATATACGCGTCCTGTTTTATAGCGGTCTGGTTATGTTCAGTGTATCTATCGAAACGCAGATAAACAAGCAACGCTGTTCTGCAGACTCGGACGAGGTGTTGGTCTGGAGAAATGAAATCCGAAAGGATAAATAAGTCCTGCAGCAGCTGCTTGCTGCTATACTAGGTAAAGAGATACACACAGTGAAACGACTGATGGAATATTTACGTTTTTACGTGTTAATGCGGATTATTACACTGACAAAGACACCCGTGTCTTATACAGACGTGTATAATAATAATATGTAGGAGGCCAATAGAAATAATGTGCTCGGACGAATGACGTACGATTTAGGAAAACCGAGAGAGAATTCAAATAATTCTTGGGCCCCGGGTGAATTATTATTAAGCTGGAAGAGTACTCAAATATAGCGTCGATAATATTTTACGAGTACCGTCGTCGCTTGTGTCACTGAGAAAACCCGAAGGAAATTACAGATCACGCTTTAGGAAATGGGTATCTTCTTTTTTGTTATCTCGAAAACACAATGTCAGACCAGCTGGTCCCCTACGATTTTAAGCGGTCGCCTGCTCCGACTCGCGACGTATTATTACACGTAATAATAAGTGTTTTTGTACGATTTGCCAGTATAATAGCGTTGCCGTACAATGATTTCAAAACGGACAGATAAGACGGACCGAGGGGAAAACAATTTCTCTGCAGTCCAAATTAATATTATAAAATAATATTGTCGACAATTATTGACTGAACACAAATTTTCCCAAAGACAAAATATTTATAGCTGATTTCGCGAAGTTTTTTTTTTTTTTTAAACGGCAACTCATAAATTTATGTCGGTCGATTTTCGACAACCGAGAGTTGAATGGAACATTTTTTTCCCTCGTCATTTCGTCTTGTATAAATTCATTGTTCCGAGTCTAACACTGACCGCGTGTATTGTATTTTTCAAATTTCAAACGGACTGTTGTTGTGACTCGGTCAGTTTAACTCGATTTTATCACGGAAATTCGTGAAAAAAATAGTAAAGTAAAAATATAATCGTTACGCGTTCTCGTAAACGACATAAAAAAAACTGTCGAATTATTTTAGTAAGTGCGTATAATATAATAATGAATCTACGCAGATTTTATATACCTACGTGTATAGAACAGCGTTTACAATACGGAACACTGTCAGCCGTCATGCGCGGATCCAGAAATCACCGCAAACGATGATCAGCTACCTGAAATTATACCTATTTAGGTGGTTACCAGTAGCGGTGCGTGAATAAAAATTTTGGGGAGACTTAAATTTTTATCTAGCAGTTTGTCCAATGGACAATGTTCGGTTTCTTCCATAATTATTACAGAATTTTACCATTTAATTACAACACACTGTACGTCGCCAAACTGATCCTGTGATCTAGAAATTGTAAATTGAGAGGAGAAATAAATGCTAGACAAAATAGTCTAGGTATTATTATTATTATACGTAAGCAATGACCCTGAAGCCACTGGTGGTTACGTACTGATCCTGTGATCTAGGTAAATTGAGAGGAGAAATAAATGAAAGCCCTGACTAGCCCCTCTTCTTGCATCCGTGCCTCCTCAACACGGTCTGTTATTTTTAATATATAATATTTAATATATATATTCTATAGAGACTTTCTCTAGTCTTCTCGACTGCAGATTATACGCGTATTTTCACACAAAGTACGCACAAAAATAATAATTTTTTTTCCGTCCGAGCAATAAAACCGGATGTGCTGTGCAGGTAGGTGCCTGTGTGATTCGTGATTACTGATGTCCGGACTACCGCGGGCCCATATAAAGTATACTTACGTATCATATAAATATACTTGCCCGAAGTGTTTTTTTTTTTCTGTACGAGACTCGCCGACCGTAATCCGTTTAATATCGTAGTTTTAGCCCCGCAATGACAGCGGATCGCTCAATTACTGCGCACTGCGGTGCCGAGTGCGCAGATGGGCGAATCGCGGCGGGTCAGCAGCCGCCGAGGTCAAAATATCGTTTGTGCCACGGATGGATGATGATGATCTTTGAATCACACGCGGCACCTTTCCACACGTGTCTATATAATACGTATATTATTACAAAACGACGTTTAATTTGATTATATGGAATTATAACATGTCGGCGGCAAGAGTGCACATAATGGATTCGTCACATTTAATGCGTTTTCTAATGGCCTCGGGTCGTTTTTAGCGAGTGTGATACAAGTGGGTATAAAAAAATATATATAAATAACCATCCGCCTCGCGAGAAAATGATACAAAATATCATACGCGCGATAGACTACTACTCTGGGGGAGGAGAAAAAACGATAATATGCGTTTTTCATACGAGTAGGTAATAAAAATGTCTATTACGAACATTCGTGATCAAAAGTCAAATAGTCGCCTCCAGCAATCCGGCGACATAAAATAATAAGAACGCTTTATGCGCACGGACACAGCTAATACATCTTTTCCGCGTTTATGTTAATTTCATATCCTTACTTTTTTTTCTCCTTTACGCCATCGTTTCTTCGATTTGATTCGAAGCGGACTGCAGGTTTTTTTTTTTTTTTTTATTTATTTATAAACGAATTTTCGGTAATCGTTACGTTTATTTTCACAGCGATTTCAAGACTAGACGCGGTCGGCTGGTACGCGATAACTAAACTTTTATAATAAACGCGATCAACACGAGGCTCGTCCCGCGTTAGAGCGCGAGATAAATAATAACGTCGATACACAAAATTCATATAAATGCGGGTAACAAGCAGATTAGATTAGACCGGGGTACTTCCCTATACAACAGCCACTTATACGTAATTTCTTTTTGGATAAAATATTATTAATTTTGAAAAAGACGATTTAAATATTATACTTATTTATTGATTATATTGTATTATAATAATTTATTTAAATAGACGTATAGAACCCGGAAAGAACTGACTTATACGAATTCGGTTTTTTTTCCTTTCTATTACATCTCGTTTAAAAATAATATAATTAATCAAAATTGATATTTTTGCGAAACAAATTTTTGTTTTTTTGTATTACGGTTATTTATAGGGTTTCAAGACTGTTGACGTTTCGGCGAGATATTTACGCGTTTTAATTAAATTGTTATAGTATACGACTTTTTTTTTTTATGGCAGAAAAACGATTGAATTTTGCGGCATTTTTGATAGTTTAGTACGGGACTAGTTCAACACCGACTCTTGGTGGTTATGTACTCGCTGAAAACGAAAAACTATATCTATACTCGTCTACATAATATTATATTACGCGAGTGTATAAAATATGCGTAATATACGCCCGCGTCAATGTAATTAATATATCAACCGGCTTCGCACCAACCGGGGCTTTGAAAACGCGCCATTACCTCATATATATTTTTTCACGTCCAAGCAATAATCTTGAGAGGATGCTACACAGGCATTCGTTGTCTCTGTCTTACTGGCAATACAGCGAAACAGTACTTTTGTAATTCAAATGCTACGAAGTCTACGATAAACATTAAGACATAATATATCGTATTATACCGTTTAAAAGACGAGGGTATTTTTTCAATGTTTTTTTGGAAACTGATTATTTTGATAATCATATTGACGGATTAATTTTTTTTTTTAATCGTGTCAAGCAACATTTGTATGAAAATATAATTTAATGTGACTGTTATTATTAAATAATAATATAAGTATTATAGTCGGGGTAATTTTGTTTTAGGTCTGGTTCAGTAACGTTTTAATTGGGATTGTATCAGATGCTGTCATGCCAAAACTGGGCGACTTGTATTCCATCCTTGTTGGCTTTCACGATGTCGTCAATTGTACAGGTAGTTGGGCAACTAGGGCAGTTTATTAGATGGAGCATGGTCTGTAATTGATTAATATTAATAATATGGCACAGAAAACTAGTGTAGGTATTTGGTAAATGATTAATTAATTGCATGAAATGTAAGAAACAAAACATTATTTTGAAAATCTAATTCCAACAAAACATTGAAAAAGTTTTCATCTTTTAAACGTTATATATAATTTGCGTCTTAATGTTTATTGTAGACATCGTAGCATTTGAATTACGAAAGTACTGTTTCGCTATAATATTGCCCGTAAGACAGACAGAGACTGTTGTAATGCCTGTGTAGCGTCCTCTTAATAATAATACGTGTGTGTATATACTCGTATGCGCGATTTAAAAACAAATCAATTTAAACAATCTTTTTTTTTTTTAATTATAGTTTTTTTTTAATGAATTTCGGTTTTTGTGAGCAAATGACACTGGTCCCAACGCGCCCACATTAAGCGGAATCCACTGTATACCTGTACTCATATATAATACTCATTTTTATTATATAAATTATAATAATTGGATTTTATTCTCATATATGTAGATATACTCGCATATGGTTATAACGGAGAAGCACCACTGAAAATTGTTCGTCTTTCATAATATAAATTATAAACTATATATACAGAGTTTGATTGCGACAGTGGGTTCTGACGAATTTCCGTCCGAGTTTGTGAACCCCAAAGTATTTAAGGCAAATTATAACACAAACTATAATTTATATCCGAGAAAAGAACGATTTTTTAAAAATCCTTTCAAGCGAAATCTTAAGTTTTAAAAAATACATCACTTGAATGCTGCTAGTAGTACCCTTACCATTTTCTATAATCAGACCAAACGACAAATTATAGAACGGTTTTATATACAATTCCTCGAGTAATTTCTCTTTATTCTTCCCCAATATATTTTTTTACGCTTATATTCTTTATATGATGGTAAATTATTATTATAACTTTAATGTTTATACTGTCAAGAGCTCGGTACATTATATTAATCTCCGTATTACATTATTTTATTACGTTAAAAATATTAAACGTAATAAATCGTAACGCCGAGACATTGTACGTTTATACGCTCTATATTTTATGAAATAATTATCAAAGCGACAAAGTAGTTAAAAAATATATTGCAGTGGATACCTGCAATGGATAAACGCGTGTAGTGCACGCGTATCATAATATAATCAACACGATTGCAATACATAAGCAAAACATAAAATGTAGAAAGACTGTTATTATTATCAATTTAAAAAAACTGTATAAGTAAACTATATTATATAATATGTATTGCTATAAACATTGCGTTTTCTTTACATACATTTTTAAAAATGTTTTTTTTTAAATGATTTTTTTTTTTATTATTTAATATCCCACTAAATACTCTAACTCCAATTTTGTCTTAATCGTACCCTCCTGTATTAGTTCAATTAAACTTTAAAAACGATAGTTACAGGATGGGAGATTGACGAAAATGAGTTGTCAAAACGTGCGCACCCGCATTTTGTACGTTCGTTTAACCGATTACGTGCGTTGTATTCGTACTCTGTTCCAAGCACTATCGATTCTTCCAGAGAGATAAAGTTCTTCTTGATTTTCGATTTCCCCCCTTTTATGTTTGACGGTCTGTTTTGAATCGTTCTTTTGCACGTGGTCTATTTGCTGATATGGCTGAAATTCGAACGCTTGCTTTTGACCGCCAAGTCAAAGGAGTTTTTCTGAATTTCTTCTTTTATACAAGCGTGTATGAGCGTTGTATTTCTGATGGTTTCGTTTGAAACATATCCCCACTGACTGCCTAGCTGTTACCGATTACGTCGTGAACGTAATCGCGGTGACTATAGTAAACTATACTGATAATAATAACTGAACCCCTAAGAATCATCGAAATAGTTTAGAAGCTACTGTTTCTTGCGAATATGCTTTATTAACATCTCTCCAACAACATCCCGTCTCGCGCGTATACACAAATATCGTACGAATGGTTTATCGCCGGCTAAAACGAATATTAAACACACTTGTTAACGAAAATTTGACGACCGTATATTATAATATGTACGCGTGCTTAGTTCCTCGTACACGTTTCTATTATACACGCACATAAGTTTACAACGAGTATTAATATGCGTATACACACTCCTCTATATACATGGACATAGTCAGACGACGACAGCACGCCCGTCTATCCCCCGTGGAGATCATCTTGTGTGGCGGCGCTTGTTGGCCCGCGAACCGAAACAAAAAAACACCCATCCCGATTTATTGCTTTTTTTCGTCTTTTTAATGGCCCGCTTTTTTTTTTTTTGGTCAGAAAACAAAACTAAAACGTTATATGGACACACGAAGTATATATACAAGTATATACTCGTATATGGAATGATGTCCTCATATATATGTATTATACGTTTATAAGGATACCGCAGTAATAAAATAAAATAAAAATTCTGTTCTATAAGAGAACAATTAGGCGAAATGACGACCATTTTATTATGATGGACGGCGATTGAAAAGTCTTCGACCGACATCGAAAATTCATATTTATTGGAAAAACGATGGATGTATGCAGGGATAAAGTAAAAAAATATTCTTAAAATAATCGAGTTTCAATCCATTTGGGTTACAAAAAAATACAGATATTCGATATTATGATCCCCCACCCGACATACGCGTCTGCAGTACGCGCAAGTATTCAATAATTCCTCGCAAAACGTTGCTGATGATCGTGTTGTAATGCAGTCGTCCGGGGGTTTTGAGCAAATTTTTTCAAAAATTTCTTTTAATTTTACGCTATTTATAGCAATTGTAGATTTTGTGGTATTTAATTCATAAAATAGTTAATTTTTTGTTTTACGGCGTAAAAATGTAAAACAATGTCAGACGTTTGTTGTTACCTACTTAAACAATATATTCAAAAAATCTTGTAAATCGTTAAGTCGCAATTTCTTTTTATAACCATTTCAACATTTTTTGACACAAAATGTATTATACACCGAATCCTTTTATCGAACGATTTATCGTATTGCTTTCAAATTTGTAGTGATAACAATACTCTAAAATCCTTATATAAGTAATTTCTTATGCGTCGTTATCCACAACACCCCGCGGCTCGTTTGTCTTTTTTTTTTTTTAATACACTCCGACACTCGTGTACAGTTTTAAATACTTCACTCGGCGAACTCGACGTTTGTTTAGAAATTTTGAGAACACAGGCTTTAATCGAACGATTAAATGCATTCGGTAACATACACGTAATGTGTATTATTTTGTCGCGTTTATTTGGTTTTAATGAGATATTTTGTATGTAAGAATTTTTTCCACTTGCATCGCAAACGTTGTAAGGCAGAGCGAAGAATATAGCTAACACACGTTTCTATGTGCTATTCAGTTTAAGAGTACACCGGAACGCGCACGTTTAACGGATGCCGGAGCGACGCTAGCCCCCTCCCCCCTAGGCGATTGATAGCTGCTCTATCATTGGCTGTTGCCCCTTCCCAGGTGGCTAATAGCTGCTCTGTCATTGGCTGTTGCTGCCCTCTCCAGGCGGCTAATAGCTGCTCTGTCATTGGCCGTTGCTGTCGGCAGCAGTCGGCACACGACGGTTTCCGACAATCGGAATACCGATAGAACCTCGTCTGCGCGAACATGAACCAATGTTAACTCTTAAACTGAATAACACTTACACAATATATATATTAGATATTGCTCGATTCGTATAATACAAGTGTTTCGGACCTCGTATAAAATAATAATACGGATGTGAATTGAAAAAAAAAGAAAAACTGACAATTTTCGGTTATTCTGGGATTAGTGTGTATGAATAGCGAGTAGATATTATTATTACCGTTGGACAGAAACGAACGACGGATTTGCATACAAATTCGAGAACCAGTTGTGTCGTACAGCCGACGGCCATTCATACCACGAGCCGCCGCCGGTCGTTTCCCGGATCATGACATCAACCGCGTACAGATTTATTAATCCCGTGTTTTTTTTTTATAAATATATCGTTTTTCTTTTGAGTTTTTTTTTTCTTCTATTCCTCTGTTTTAAGTACGCCGAGACGAAGACGAGGGGTGAAAACGCGTGTATGTATAAAGAGGATTTACAATGTTCAATTCATTCACACGATAATATTATAATATACGAATGTATTGAAAAAAAAAACGGTACCGACTTGTCACTACCAATCCCGAATCGAACGGACATTTGTATAAACAACGGGTTGAAATAAATCTTATGGTTTTTTTTTTTAACGATTATGTGTCAGACGCGCGTGCATAATATGTGCTTATTATACGGATAAAAATTCTCTCAGGGGGGACAAGGAGGGGGGAACGCTTATAATAGTGTATGTACTGGCGCGAACGGAAAAAAAAGAAAAACGGTACGAATGTCGTGATAATATTTATTTATTTTTGTATAATAACAGGTTAGCGACGACCGATTCGTTATTCCGATTAACGTGATATTTTTATATTATTCGCGTGTAATAAAACTTTACTTATAAAAAAAAAAAAAATTGTATTATTATAAGCGTCACCGCGGACAACGTGGGACGTGGGACAACAAATTGCGTTATTTTATTACACATACGTATAGAACATAATAGAATAGACATGATAACAATTTGTTTACGAAATTCGCGAGGCCCGGCCAGGAAGTTGGCAACGAACCCGTGAGGCTGCGCCTTGAAGTTAGCAACGTTTATTCCGTTACGAAACGATAACCAAATCCTGGAACGATGTGTCGCAGGGTGTTGTATGTAGCACAAACGTAATGATCCCGTTCGAGGATCGTAAGCCAATCGCTATATTTGAATAACATTCTATATTGAATACATTTGAATAATTGAAAAATAAAATAATATATTAAATATTGGTTCAATAAATAAATAGTAAATATTCAACAATTCCATTGCTTATCCGAAAAAAACCTGATTTTGAAACAATTTATATAGATTATTTTATTCGCGATTGAAAAATATTATATATCGTACTTCGTGGTGATAAGACGGTCAACGAAAAATAATATATATTGACTGAACAAAGGAAATCCGGACAGTGTCGTTTCTGTGTCGTTGTATGTACAAATTATTATACCGTAAAAAGAATTCATTTAATAACGCTTTGAATAAAAAATTTCAACGATTTTATTAAGAAGATCATTTGTGATCGTCGCATTTCGCTTTCGCGGACGATGGACGAGAACCGACCAAAGGAGACGAACCCTGCACAATTTCCTCGTTCACGTTTTTTTTTCATTTCTTTTTATAAATATAAACGGTAACCTGTAAAAAACGAAAAAAATAATGTTTTCGTCTACCTGCACAGGTTGACGTGTGGTATCCATAGGCGGAAATCTATTAAATTTTCTGGGGGCTAACATTTTTAACATCAGTCATAATCAGTCAAATATCCAAAATACGTAAAAATTCTATGATATTTGAGGGGCTTAGCTCCATTTCCGCCTACGATAGTATCATCACACACCTTCAACGATTTCAAATCGCCGACACGAGAAATATCGCGCTGTAATCTACTTACGTAACTATAAATATATATCAGCGGCGTAGCCAGGGGGAGCTGATGAGGCTCCAGCCCCCCCCCCTCCGAAATAAATAAATAACCAGTTTTTTAGTAGACACCGTCTGTGCATATTAATCAATTAATTATCAACCTCAGCCCCACCAAACGAAAATCCTGACTACGCCATTGATATATATATATACCTATACAAAATATTAAATATAGTCGATTTAATGCACTGAATATATTTAACGGAACGTGTAACGAGACGATATAAATGTATATTATAAAAACAATACGACCGGAGTATCTCGTATAAATATTTCAATACGGAATGTGAAAAAAGTCAATATTGTTACGTTATTATAACAACAATATATTATAATAATCCGCACGATCCATATCGTACAACGACGACGACGATATTATAAGCGTTAGTAGAAGGGCACGGTTAATGATTGACTGTTGAGAACACGTTAAATAAGTCTTCGGGCATATTATATAATACGCATTAAAAACGCCGACATTACCATTAACGTTTTACTTCGATACGTTATTGTAAACGTATAAATAATACGTTATGACCGCAATAGAGAGACGATAATATAATATGTAATAATATGTAAGTTTCGTGAAATGTTCTGAATGTAAATCGTTTTGTTGTACACGGCTATTATACACGCGGACGTTATAAAATATATAAACGTTTTTCTCGATATTCCACGACGACACAATGCTGCGGCGGTGCGTGTGTACCCTGCTGCTGCTGCTGCTGCTACGGTATACGCCTATACTCATTTTCAAAGATAAAAAAAATAAAATCACTCGATTCCGTTGGCTCATTCAATTCTGTCTTCGTAAGTCCGTATAACAATAACGATATAACGTATATAAATTAATAAATATACATATTATGTATATCGGCGCAAGATTATATTGTAATATTACGACGAGACGCGCGACGGCCGGCAAGAGTGATTATTATTTCGACAATGACACACACGAGGGACGAAGCGCCTCGTAGAACGATAATAATAATGATATTTCATAAATTGTTATGTCAGAGGATCCAGAATATACTTAAGAAAAAAAAAGAACGATCAGTGTATTACAGTAGCCAGGAATATTTTTCGGTGGAGGGAATTTCAGATTCTTGGTGGAAAGATGAACGTATTCGTTTTAAAATGATGTTTGATTTTTAGATGATTTGTATGATATTACTTTCGAATTCATTATATTACACATATTATAGGTTATTATAAGTATTTATTTAAAGGGAGCAAAAAAATCAGTGGTCATAGATTTGAAGCAAGCAGTATTATATAAAAATATGTGAGTACTAATGCGGATAAACAAAAACGCATTTTAAAAGTGTTTTTGGCAAACTATCACGGTATAAAATTAAACTATAATTATTTACATTCAACGCGTAATTCCAAAAACCTTTATTACACTTTTAAGGAAAAAAAAAGCAAAATCTAATCGGCCATAGTTAGGGCTAATCCATTTAGTCTTGACTCGCCTGTTGAGTTTCTCAAATAAGTCTTGATTCTTTTCAGATAATCACGATTGTAATTGACATTGTAATCCGTCGTATATATACCTGTATTAAATAAAAGGTATGAACTGCATACGGTTACCATTGATGTGTATATTCTCTGTCTATATAATCTATATGATAAAATGTTCCAGTGTTAAAAGATTATTCAAATCAATGATCTTCGTTGATGAGTAATGTAGTATGATTAAACAGAGTTCGTTTGCGACTCCAATACATGTGTATAATTTCCTGTAAACAACAAAATTTTCGGGGGGAGTTGAAACCCTGTAATCCCCCCTCCCCTTGGCTACGTCTCTGACATATTATATACTATTTTTATGTACCACACATCGCACGGCGATGGCAATCGAGAAAACGACGATCGTCTTTTTCATTTTCGTTTCCGTAGCCCCGTCTAGTCTTAGGGCGTACTGTAGTCTTAACTATATTAACCGCGTATAATAAGTATAGGAGATTTATTTTGAATATCGATTTGTTTTGTTAAAATACAGTGATTCGAAATCCGTGTCGGTGAAATTTCGGCCGAAACGAGACAAACACGTGTAATAAAAAAAAAAAAGCGCGCGCGCCCGTATATATATTATTGTAAAATAACGTGTTACATTAAAAATTGTCGTAAATAATAATATATAAGAGGAAAAAAAAAATCACCGAACACGCGATATTTGCTCCTCCTCCTTGCACGTGACGTCCGCTTTCGTAAAAGCGGAATAATTTTTGAATATTAATCAAAATCGAAAAACCGATACAGTGTTGTTATAAAACACGTCGGTGGCAAACAAACGCACGTAGGAAAAAAATACGCCGAATAAAAAAAAAAAAAACGGCGAATTTTTTTTTTATTACGTATTTTATAATACACGTGCCGCGATTCGTTCGCGTGCTTCGAGAGAATTTCGGAAATTTAATTCACACATGTTTAATTTATTTAAATATACGGTTTTTTTTTTAAATATTTTATTTATGCGTATGTACCAGCTATAATAACAATAATGCAATAATATTTACACGAACGTCGTGAATCCGTACAGAATTTCAGACCGCTGCTGTGTTTGATCGCGTATTTATTATCGACCATACAATAATGGTAGCATAGTGACAAAGCGAATTTATAATTTTCACTGACCGGGACGACTGTCGCCAGTCCGCAGTCTTCACCGCATTCTCTCGGGGTCGATTCGTGTGTTATTACGAGTTGGCCAAAGATATCGATTTTGTGGATTTTTCTTTAGACGGATTCGCTAAAGTAAAAAAGAAAAATGTTCTTTTTATATTATTAATAATAGATAATACATAAGATCAGACGATAAATAATCAATAGTCATTGCCTAATGCCTAATGGATTGTCCGGAAGCATTCGTATGACAGCGCGCTGCAACACAAGAGCTCCGTGATGTACAATATAATTCCGTTACGTGAATTTAGGCGCGTGTTTAAAAAAAAAAAAAAGAGATCTTTATCTGTACGAATAAGAATTATGTGTACTTAAATACTGACAAAAAAAAAACCGAACCGAACGGCTACGATTTTCATATGAAATAAAACGTACGAATGTGTTCTCAACCGGTGGTCCGCGTGGACCCCTGAAGAGTGTATATACCAGAGGCGGTCCGTAAAAATGTTGCTGCCAGTGTTTGTGCATTAATGATTTTCTCTTGTATTTCACGACCATTATAATTTATATTACGATAATTTATTCAAGATAAAGTTTAGCATTTTATCTTTTAATCTAATTGTGTATAATATAATTCGTGTTTTATACGCGAGAGATATAATAATTAACAATAACCGGAGAAAAAAAATATGAACGACGGACAAAAATCGTTTTTATGATGCGCGTATCGGATAACGTTTTTTGATGAAGAGGCTATTATTGAATCTCAACGTTTTCGCGATAATATATTTAACGGTTCGAAATCGGGGAAAATAATTTAAATTACTTTTTAAAGACCCGCCGGTACTTAGGTTAGGACCTCTTCTTTTTTTTTTTAAATATTTCAACGCGTCCTTCTTCTGTGTTTTCGAAACGGAACCTCTGGTCCGGATTTCACTCTACTTTCTTGCGCGGTTCGATACCTTTTAAACTCGAAATGAAAATTTTAAAAACGTTTACTTTTCAACTTTTACTTCGGAGTAACAGAGACTGTACGGGTGTTGATTAATGTGTAACGGTATGCAGTTGTATATATAAGTACAGCAGTACACTATCGTGTTCGTGTAGTTCACGCTGCAAGGTGGTCTCTGTTTTCGCGACGCCATGGCGTAATCACACCGAGAAATCGTCGCGAATTTTATTAATCGCGACGCAGCGGCGATCTTCGCGCGCAGCGTTTGTAATAATAATAAAAATCGGAAAAGATAAACAAATACGAGGAACTTTCGATCCAATTAAAAGATGTTTGGAAATTAAACACGGTGACCGTCATCCATCCTATGTCCTCCTATCACCGCGGAGGGTGTTGTCTCGAAGAACCCCTAACCGAGACCATCGAGGAGCTCGCCATACCATTCAACACGACCAAAGTAGGCCAGAAAGCAATATTACTTCAAACCTGCCGTATAGTACGCAGTTGTCCTGTATAAGAAAAATTATCCAATAGTGTCATGTGGGTCAGAGTGAAATCCCTTTTCGCGACGACCGAGCCTAATCCACAGCAAAGAAACGAACAACAGGATAGATGAACGATTATCAGCACTACTGCTCGTCGTAATAATAATAATAATGATAATAATAATTGATGTTTTACTCTTTCTTTTCTCTGCTCTCTGTTCTATTACGTCCGTCTCCGGAGCGTGCGAATCGTGCAGATCGAAACCGCGGTCGTGGTTCGAATATGTTAATTACGGTAGTCAGGCATATTGTCAGTACGCCGATTTATAGTAAGTACACACATACGTAATTTATAATATATTATATATATATTATTCATGTATAGTTAATGGAACCCCACGCGGTGTGCGAACGAGTGCTCGCGAAAAGCGCGTACACCGGGTCGGTTACAGGACCGGATTAAGAATTTACCTGAGCCTGCAAAGGTAGTTTCCAAAGGGACTATTTAGCGCATACTTATTTGGCTCTATTATTATTATCGCAATAATTCGATTTTATCTTTTTTTTTTTAAATGATTAAAATGAATTGTTTGTATACAGAGCAGTAATCTCTTTAAAAATGTACGTAATACGTTGGACCAGGGGTCGGCAAACGTTTTAACCGTGTGGACCTATATTTTTTTTCGTATTTTCATCGAGGGCCACACGTTAATAAGAAACAAATTTTACATATCTTCTAATACTAATAATTTTATTATTATTCAATTCAGTTCAAATTTTACATGTAAAATATATATAAAAAAAATACAAGTTTCCGAATAGAAAAATTTGCAAAAAAAAAAAAATGCAAAATTGTAGACTAATGCGATTTATAATGCTGGAGATTAGATCAAATTTTAGAAAAATCCCATAAATATGTACGTACATTTATATTGATAACATTTTTTTTTTTTTTAAATTTATCATCTTCGTGTGGGGGCCATAAAAAAATTGCTTCGCGGACCGCGGGTTGTCGACCCCTGCGTTAGACAGTCTGTAATTTTCATTGTATATACGACGTAATTATTATTTAAATTTAATAATAAAAATACTATATAATATTATTATGTAACTCATTTTATACTACTATATTTATATTATAGTTTCTCTTCTTTTTTTTAGATTCTGAGCGGAGCGAGGAATTCACGTATGGGTTTTATAATGATGTGTTTTTTTTTTTATGTCTATACCCGCAATAATTCTGCGAGAAGGAGTGTTCCGATCTTTACAGCCACAGTTCGTTTCCGGTAGAAAATTACACCTAGTCGGTACATTGAAGAGGTCGATTTTTTCAGAAGCGCCGAAAAATATAACTAAAAAACTACGGAAAAATAACATAAAAACGGTAAAAACGCGATTTCGTCGAAATCGATTGTCGTTATTTCTTCGTAATTTCGAAACTGATGGTCATAGAAACCTGAAATTTTCACCAAATACGTGACTTTATATATATATAATTAAGGAAAAACTTTCTTTTAATTTTGGACTATTTATAGGTTTTGGAGTATTTAATTCATAAAAAGAATTAGTTTTTGTTACATACCCGAAATCATACACCGAAGCTTGGAATCGTTTTATCGAATACAACGATTTTTTCGCGTTGCTTTTTGAATTTATAATGATAACAATACGCTCTAAAATCTTCATCCAAGTAATTCAGTTAAGCGAGACATTCACAAAACTCAGCGGTTCGTTACCATTTTTTTTTTTTTTTTTACTTTTTGTTTGAAATTCTACAATACGAATAATACGAAAATAAAATTTGGATTTGCAAATTTTCAATAAACACGTTAAACTTCAAAATATAATGAATTCGTTCTGAGAAAAAAAAAACCCCTCGGGCGTCTTCAGTATTTCGGTGCCTGGAGCCCCCGGGTTCCTAGCCTCCGTGCTTAATCCGGACACTAATTCCTGTTACACTCGCACAGGAACATATAAAAACGAGCATCGCGAGGATTATACAGTGGAGACGCTATGTTAATACGTATATAACGTACTTAAGTATATACAACATTGAATGTTATTATATAAGCACGTCCCGTTCCCCGACGACGGTGGTCGTCGTCGCGTATTATTATTATTATTATTCGATTGGAAATCGTTCGCGAGAAAACGACTCTACGTGTGAGGGCATTTTACTACTATTACGACTATTATAATACATATATATAAAAGTGTATTATATTATTATTCTAATATATGTGTGTCAGAGTTGTTTACACGCGTCGAACACGCCGTGACACCGCGCGCGTAAGACGAATAATAAATACGTAAAAGCGGACGTCTGATACACGCGTACTTAGTGTTTAATTATTTCGGGTTTTAACTTTTATGTCCGTAGGGACACGAGCGGTGGTTTCACGCCTGTTATCGCATATGACATCGGCTAAGATTGTACCATCAATCAGAATCATATTAATACGAGAATATAGGAAAAATAGGATTATTAAAAATTACGAATATTGATTTATACGAATAGTAAAGAGATTTTGGTGTTCACTGTCGCTGATGGATCTTCAAATTTTTCAGCCAACTTTTTGCTTTTTTTCAAAACTTCCACGAAAATTCGTCGTACGACAAGTACTACGACGGACGGTTTGCTCCATCCCTTGATTCGCAGTACGGATTATCATCAGTCGTGCAGCCCCGTGTGAATAATGTGAAACGTCGTGCCACCAGCACCCACCTCGTTTCGTTAGAAACCGACGACCAGTCATCGTGGGAGATCAAGTCCGAGGACTATTTGTCCCGAGTTGCTTACCAAATAGAAGTTCCGGGAACCCGAGGCGATCCGAAGATTATTCCACGTCTACCTGTCATAGAATCAACTGTACGCGTGATGTCCCAGACAGCTAGGAAGGACATCATTATTAAGTCTCTTTGGCGGACGGTCAGTCAAATCTTTTAAACAGTGGCAGTCCTGAATCGCACTCCGTCTCCGTTTATGTTTCTGTGTTGTTAGCCAAGGACGGCGGACCGACTGGTGCTGTTTACTGTATTAGCCACGGTTACTGTAGACGGAAAACATTGTTAAACCGTCTCCAATAGTATAAGCACATGTAGTGTGTTGATTATCTGCTAATGTTTTGAGCAAATTTTTTTTTTTTTTGTACTCGTTATTTATTTTCAAAATTATATTACCACTCCTTGCACGTTTTAAACAAATGTTAACTTTCAAAGCTGGTGGTAACCTTTAATTTTTTTTTTATAAACTATTTTATAACGTCTTATACAACTAAACGAAATAAAAGAAAAAGTATTTTCAATATTCCGTTTACTAGTAATTTTCACTTAAATATTTACGTCGTATAGGAACGGCCTTTTCGAGCATACAAGAACATTTAACTCTATAAGTGAGTGGCACATTTTCACTGGATATATACTACTGCAGTACTCGCCGTGTCTTGATGATTTTTAAACGCTTATAACTCGGAAAATATTCATCGGAAAATCATCGTCATATATATTATTTCTGATGTCAACATCGCTTTTTCTCAACGAATACTGCACCGTATTCACCAATAATCCGCACGCCAAACGATGTGTTTTTTGCTCCCGCTTCTGACACCGCTCGATCACTTTGCGTTAAAAATCACGTTTAAATAAAACGAAAATTCTTTTCAGGCTTTTTTTGCAGAGTTACTGCATCGAAAAAATTGTTTTTGTGTCCGTAACGGAAAACGAAAAACAAGCAGTGAGAGACGACTGTATTTTGGACTTCTAACGCTGTAGACAAAAAATTACTGTAAACTTCCTATTCTCTGGGCGCTTTTAACTTCCGACGTTGTACGTACAAAAATTGAATTTTCTCACAAACCTCACGAACACACTCATAGGCGTGCGCAGGAATTTTGTATGGGGTGTGCCATGAAGAAAATTGGGCCGCTTTCCCTTATACGAGCCTAAGCGAATCTAACCTAACTCTCAACCTAAAACAAGGATAAATTTAATGCGAAATATCAATTCATAAAAACTTATTGATTAAATGTTGTGCTTCACAACATTTAGATATATTTTTACAATATAGTATATACCTATGTACCTAGTGGTTAGTAACCTACATTAGAATATTAAAAGAGCGCCTAATTTTAATTATTTATAGCTTAAAATTCAAACAAAGTGCCCGAATGAATGAAAGTTGTACAAAAAGCCACGGGCCACGGGGTGTGCCACGACACACCCGGCACACCCTGTGCGCACGCCTGTGAACACACTCTTATCGTTTATCACGCCCCTGTAATTGTGCGCGGCTACCGCACGGTTTCCATAAAAATGTATTTTTTTTTTTTTAAGCGCGTATATATTACGTAGGTTGCCGTTTAAAAATCGCAATACGATATACTTACAACGCGAATAATTAATGCGATGCTGGTGAAATTATTAAAATTATCTGCGTTTCCCTTAAATACACCAGACGAAATAACTATAAAAATGTTTTTTTTTTTAATTCGCGCTGTACAATACGCCGCGTGCGTGTTATGTAATTCACAAAACGTTCGTATCTCATCGACTCCTTTCGTGTATGCCACTACTATTCCTAATTGAACGGATCGGTGGGCGTCTTATATATATACCTGCTCAATATAATATTATTATAATATGCAATAACACCGAGTGCGTAATACGGATTTATCGGGCCGAAATTCGTCGGGCGCCACCGCTTCGTCGTATATTACTAACCGCATATAGGTATATTAATACTTTTATTATTTTGTAAAAAAAAAATTCTACTTTTATTAATATATTTTTTTTTTTTTTTTATAAACGATCCGACGTGTAATATATAAACGTTTTTTTTTTCGTCATAGAAGAACTTTTATTAAGTGGAAAAGGCGTGTTTTTCACAAAACACAAAAAAAAATCGTCCGCTTACATATATAATAATATATATATATATATTAAAAAATATTATAATACGACTACGGAATATATTTCCATAGTTCGAAAACCGGATATCACTTTTTTTTTTTTCTCTGGTTTATTTATTTATTTCGATGACAAATGTCGTGTGCTCTACGATTAGAAAAAAAAAATTGTGTATTTTCACGTTCGAATATTTCGTGATATTGTAATGCTAATATATTATAAAAAAAAAAAAATCTCGCCGTATATTTATTATTAGGTATATTATTATTATTATTATTATTTGCCTATACGATATATTATTACACGCCGTTGCAGATATTATATTATTATAATTTATAATAAATAACATGCGTCGTGTTCACGTACAAGATTCCGTTAAAAATTCGTTATCCGGTACCAGCTGTTATAAAATGAATATTTTTCAACAAACACGACGGATGTCATAATATAATAGCCGTTTTTCTAAATACCCGTCGTATATTATATTTCGGCATAATTATCGAACATATTATACTTATATATATGTACAAAAAAAAAAAAAATTAGTTTTATTGAATTTCTACGGTAATTATCATAAGCCGTCGTGTGCGATTTTTTTCCAAAGAATATTTTCTCGTCACTTAACCCATAAAAAAAAATTAAATATAAAAATCGTTTTTATATTGTATAAGTGTAACAACCCTCTATATACGGCTCGAAATTCGATACATTTTTTTCGCATTAAATTCGCATTGACGACAATACGGTCAATATTTTTTTTTTTTTATATGGCACCATTTATCGGTAAAAAATAATTTTCTTTTAATCGACAACGTGCAAAGTGCATTTCCCACTGTAAATGCCTGGTTTTCGATAATTTCGTATTTATCTATTATTATACTAAATCCGATAAAACGAAAAAATTCGTTACCGGTCCAACAGTGATATCCTACCGAGTCGAATAGAAAAATTTTTATTTTTATTATTATTATTATTTGTAACATACGTATTCATACCTTGTATATAATTGTTGAGATATATAACTTATAGTTAAAATTGCAATAATTAAAAAATTATTATTATTACTATAAGTACGGTAATTAAAATACCTATTATACTCGTATTTAAAAAAATTGTTTACCAAAATGATGCGTATCGCCGTTTTTGCTGATGTTTTGTAAAGGTAGCCGTTTAAAACTATAGTTACGTAGAAATAGAAATACATGTCTCAGGAATAGATCTCGGAAATGGGACGGAAATGTGTAAGCTGTTGTCATGACAACCAATAATAATAATATTTATTATCGAAATTACTTTGAATAAAGATACGTGCAATATTCACAAATCCCAATCACAATACCGTTCCATTTTTACCGCTCACGCGACGGTGTACACGTCAATGTCTCGAGTACTAGCAGACTCGTTTTTTATTATAAACTTTGGAGACGTTTTTTTCTCTCACAATTATCACCGTTTCGCCGTTAACGAATTTTGACCGAAGAAGCCGCGGACAAATAAATAAATACACGCACGTCATCGTTACATAAATGCACACACACACGTGGTCTATTGTCTCAAAAACAGGGGCGTTTTGCTGCAGCGTCGAGTTCTGGATTTATGAATATTTATTTCATATTTACATTCACGCGTTTCCTGTCCGTGTGACTTTTTTTTTTTTTATAACTCACGAGTACTTATTATATGTTACTTATTGTAATACTGTATCGTATACCGTGTAATTAAATACGGTCACAGCCCGCCCTCCCGCCGGGTTCATTATATGAGAGACGGTCCAGGCAGGCGCCACCATTTTCGGCGGTCTCCTCCTCCTTGGGCTCGTGGTCGCCAAAGCTCGACGGCACCGGAAACGTTCACTTCTTCTTCACGAGTCTTCTGACGCATACGCGTTACGTGTATATTACGGGAAATTGTGCTAATAATGTCGGCGATTATAATGTCAACGAATTAGCTAAATGGTTACATTTAACCGCCGCGCATATCGTTTAATTCTTGGCTGACATTAGCTTTCTGGATAATGTCATAAAAACCATTGCCAACAGTTAACATTGACAAAATATTATTATTACTTTTTTACAACACATAAATCACCAAAAATGTTTCTTTACGAGTAGTTGACGCAGAAATCAGTGCCTGAATGAATTCCTCGCTCGACGGTCAGTGTCGGCCCCGATGACTCTACACTAGCAACCTGCCAGCAACTGCCTCGAAGAAGTTTACATAATATGCAGACGGTATCGGCATATCGTGCCAGGAAACAGAACTGGACACGTGTGAACCTAACTTAACCGGCTAATCGCTCAAAAACGATTTTGATTTCTATTCGAGTCTGTTTAATCGTGTTTTTGAAATAATATTACTATATTCGACGTAAAGGAAAAAAAGTCTATCAATTATGTATCAAATTAATTACCGTATTTAATAACCGGCTATATACGCTTGTGCGTATTCACTGTATAATAATATGAAATTGAAATATCGCGCGAGTCATCGTTTACGCTGCCGAATAATTAATTACGTTAAATGAATTGACTGTTTCAGTTTAATCACCGAGGACACTAATATTAAAAACGATTATATTGTCATTGCATTACAATATCCCGAGATAATATCATATTATTACGGACGATACCGTTTTCGAATCGCTATGTTGTGCGTCAGTGTTGTTACACGAAGATAATATACTACCGTATTATGAATAGTCATAACTCGTAAATATCGACCGCGCTGCAGGGTGCTGTCCCAGAATGACTTATTATAATATTGTAATTTCACAGTGATAAATGAAGATTTTTTAAATTCCGTTTTTTTTTTCTCTTCTAAATTATTAGTTAAACGACGGATTATAATAATAATTATTATCGTTAATTTTTAAATTTAGATAATCAATAAAAAAAAAAATGACTTTTTATTTTTATTGTGTTGAATTTGCACATAGTTCTAGTTTAAAGAGACTTATGTGAAAACATTGGCGAGTCGACATGCTGATTTCATCAAGATGGCGATTTTTAGGAATTTTTTTTAATTTACACCGAAAAAGTAATATTTAATAACTCATTTTTATTCGTTAATAATCATTGCGCGCAATAATCTCAAATAGCATTACCACGGGAGCGCATAGAGATAAGTGCGTGTCATGATGAGTGATACATACATAAAAAAGACACATATATATATTAATTATTAGACTAGGTAATGCTGATTTACGATTAAAAAGAAAGTCGCCACGGCAACCGTTTTTTGTGGAAAAATTACTACCTATCACGTTTTGAATTTTTACCGCGTAAACTTGGCGTATACAAATTATTAACACATTTTTATAATAATACAATATCGATATTTTATTGTGTATACACATTAATATTATTTATAAAAAAGTTGAAATTGCGAATCCGCCACTTTTATGGTGTTATAGATTTTATCCTCGATATCGAATTCCAATTAAAACTAAAACTAAAACCTAATGAATTTAAGAATCTTTATTTTTCACGGGAAAAATTATACGATTAATAGTGAATCATCCTGTGGCACACGTCAGCACGCTGCAGTGTATATTTACAAAATATATGATTATAATATATTAACGAGTAATGCGATATTGAGATAAGAGCAAAAGGGGTTGACAAATACGATAATATTTTGTAATGTTATCCGACGCAAAAAGCGTATATAAATTATACTATAATAGACCACCGTCGTAGGACGAATAAAAAAACAGTATATTGATTTACGCGCGCATCTTGTGAATTATACCGTTTTCGATCAAATTAACAATCGTCTCGGTATAAATATATATATATATATGAGTATATTAATGCGAGTGTATACAAATAAATATTATTATACGTATAATGTAATACGTATTGACTTCGAGAAAATCTACGTGGGAGAACATTGAAACTGACAAGAGTTTATAGCACATTATATTACTAGTTGGTTTTAAAAAATATATATAATACGCATATACCTATTTTAGATTTAAGAATGTATACGGGTATAATGAGAGGCATTTATAAAAAAAAATATATATAAACGTGGGACGGGATCTAATGTAATTGGACAAGAAAAATCGAATGACATAATACCATATAGTTTGTAGGTTTTTTTTAGACTAACGAACTCCAAGTGGCGAAACTGAGGTTAAAATATTTTGTTATCGCGAGGATTATTATTTTTCAATTTACGAAAACTTCGGTTTTTACTTAACTATATAAATATTATTTATCTGCTGCCATAACTAAGCATGTTATGAAGAAACAAGTTGTAATCTTTCAGGAAGAACTGTCCTATCAACTTCATAAGAAGGTAAAGGATTTTATGGTTTGGACACGTGATGCAATGAAGTGATAGTGATAAATTAGAGCAATAACGATCTGGAAACCGACGGGAAATGTACCTCGGAATCGGCCTAGGGAAATGGTGGCTGGATGGTGTGGAAAAACACTTTAATAGAATGGGAGTACAAGAGAGGAGAGAAATAGTTCAGGATCGAGAAAAGTGCAGGGAAATCGTGATAGCGGCAACAACTCTTTGTGTGTATTAAATGCCAGAAGAAGAAGAAACTATCCTTTCGAAACCATCCATTAAAAAAAAGTCCCTTAGATACAAATAAGTGTAAGAAGTTTTGTTCAAATTTTCTAAAAAAAATATAATCCACACGAACCGCTAACGAAATTATGACGCCACGACAAAATACCATTGTACTGCGGTTGTATCGATTACGCGTCATTGACATTACCACTATAAAGACCATTAAGATCTAATGCTGTCTAAGATCGTTCGTAGTAGATACCTACTACGTCAATCGCATCCTAGCTCTATTGATAATTTTTTCTCCACAATGGTAGTTAAGATACGCGATATAAGTTGCACTCCTCGGTACAGTGTCGATCGGCGCTTGCACACCGAACCTGTTAATCTACGCGAATAATCGATCGTTGAGTTCCTAATTTTTTGCCGTACAAACCATTTGGAAGTCGCCGTTTCTAACTTTCCGACCGCCTTTACACGCCTTTTGCATAGTGCATAGTCGCGCTGCGTGTCAACCCGGATCGTGTTTCTCCTCCAAGTCGACCACGCAGACATGGTCAGACGTACGAGTCAGATCTATACAGCGAAGAACGAATAATGCGTAATAATAGGTTTCAATTCGTCAATTATTTTAATGTCGTCTTCGTATTTTCATTTAATCGTGTCTTGATCCTATATGAACCCGGAACTCTTTAATTCCGATTGTATCGCATTTAACTTAATTTCTAATTTTACTTCTTCTTTTCTCGGATATTACCATAATAATTTATACTTTAAAGTAGTACACTGTTGTTTATACACATAATATATTACTGCGATCGTCCGCGTAGACCACCGACCGAACGAGTACGCGCGCCCGCCATTAATTCGTTAATGAAGCCTAATTATCAGGCACTAATTAAACGTGATGGACCGTTCCTCTGCACACCTTGTGACGGGATCGTTGATCGTGTAAGTGATTTATTATGAGTTTCGCGGAAAAACAAATATTTAATGCGAGAGAAGCGATTTTTTACGACCAACGGATAAACGCGTGTGAAAGCTCGACGTGTCGGTTGGTGGTCGTCTTTCACTTGAAAACCAATCGAGTTTTCGAATAAACGAACGACTCTTATATTTATTTTACATATAGTATGTAGAAAACAAGAAATCGTATTCCCCACGTGTAATATCGTTTTCTTTTCGACGATAATGATTTAAATAAACTCTATAATACCTTTTAAATGGTATATAATAATAATAATAATAATACATACGTTCGTTTTCTTTTAATATATCATGTATTTTATACGTAGTAACGCGGTGATAACATTATATTTAGACAAGTTATTGCAATACAATTATAAAACGCTATATAATACAATAATAACGAAGAAAATATACAAATCACAAAATATATATATATATATATGTATATTATATAAAGATGTAATGTTAAATAAAATAAAAATGTGCGATTGTGCCAAAAACGGAGAAGAAAAAACAAACGAAAACAATAACGTACAAATCAACAATTTAAAAATGTGTACAATGTTGAATTACTGCGATTGAAAAGGTAGCGGACAAGCCTAAAGATGACGAGGAGCCCCCCACGTCGAGCACCATTTTGTAACAACCGAGAAAATAAACATATTAAAGTAAACGAAATGTAAAATTTAAATATTAAGGTGAATGCTTCGTTTTCTCTTTTAGATACCAAACCTAACCTTACTCCTACAACAATAGCCATATATGAAGTCGGAAGATGAGTTACGTTTGAATAGGTAGGAATATCGACTTCAAAATAACTTCGAATTTGGCCTACCACTTTCGTGTAACTGGTACAAAAAAAAAAAAAAACAATCTTTCAGAAGACAATAATAGCTATGTAATCCCGTAATTAATTTTCTCAGACTGTGAGTATATAACAGGACTTAAAAAAATAAAATCTGTAATAAATTAAAAAGAATAGATTCTCGTCGATATTCTGAATAAAGCACTGAATAGATGCGACGACGAAACGAAGTAGGTAGTGTAGAAATTATAATATAGTTGGGTTAGGCGTATCTATTGCAGATGAGCCAGTGACGGGCCTCGGCACAAATTTTTTTCACGGGCTACAAATAAAGACAAAACGGGGTTAAAGATCCTATTGATTTATACTTTACAGAGTGTCGAGGGCACGGAGATTTGACAAACTTTTGTTCTAATCAATATTTTTAAGTTTTCCTTTTAGTTATAATTATCAGAACTCTACGCTTCAATTGGTTTATATTTTTGATTTGATTTTTTTTTTAAAAAATTTTAATTACTTTCAAAAATCGAAAATAGCCATTTTATAATAAACAAATTTTTGGTTCTAGAAATGTTTATTAATCATTAATTTTCTACAACTTTTCGATGTTTACGAAAATGTCAATTTCTTTCATTAGTATATGGTGCAGTGGTGTACGAGAACCTATTGCAAAATAATACGGGAAAATGACTCGTTTCGTTGAAAAAGTTGAAATTTTCATGAATTTCCAAATTAATAAAAAATGATTTATGATTTAATAAATATTTCTAGCACTAATTTTTTTTTTCAATAAAGTTATAAAATGGCTATTTTCGATCTTTAACAAAGAAGTGTAAATAAAATTTTAATTCTTACCTACTCGAAAAAAAAATGTATTATAAAGTATAACAATTGTAGCGCAGGGTTCTGATAATTATTATCAGAAAGAAGAACTTAACAGTATTGGTCAAAAGAACAAAAGTTATATAGCATTTGTCAAATCTCCGTGGGACACTCTAAATTTAATGGTTTTTGGAATAATTTAATAACAATTAAGAATATTTAAAACAAGATTTATTAGGCCGTGGGGTACTGGTGGACGAATATATATTTTACTATTATTTATTATTTTTAAAATTTCAGAATGGATCATTAATAATTGTTTAAAATGGATCGATAATGAGCTGGACGATAAACGTACGGAAAGAATAGCACGTGAAAATAGTGAAAAATAACTCGTCCTAATAACTTGATAACGCGATGTGAAATAAACGTCAAACTAAAAGGAGAGAATTAAATAAATTTAAATAACCAATCGAAAATGTTTCAATCACGGGTATAGCGAGATAATGAAATCCGTACAAGTCAAGTAAACAAAACGCGAGGAATAAATATTTTGAAGACAAAATATTGTAATCGACAATTATTAGAACCGCATAGGCGTGCGCAGAGTTTTTGGTCAAGTTCAGCGAACAATTTTACCAGCATTCAAACCCTCCTACAAACGGCCCACAGGCCACAGTCTCACTTTACACTTAATGTATTAATAAGTATTTATGTGAATACGGAATAGCTTTGAGGACATTTTGGTCTAACGTCGTCCGTTAACGAATTCGAAACGAAACCGGTTTTGGAATAAATATCGTTATTAATGTAAAACTATAATATTTATGTGAATACAGAATAGCTTTGACCAGACAGCGCGAATCGACTAAGCAAAACTAATGCGTTACGTGTCAGTTAGAACAGCAGAATGTGATGAACAAATGTTTAGAAGATGAATGTAATCGATTAGAGGACATTTTGGTCGAAATGGGTGACAACGTCGTCCGTTTACAAAACGAAAATCACGAAGTTCAAGAGGATTTTGTATGATCTGCAGCAGGCACGTAGCCAGGGGAGAGCTCGAGGGGCTGAATAACCCTCTCCCCGGAAATTTCACAAATTCTAGTAAAGTTGTGTTTTGCTATGACAAAATCGTTTGAAATACATTTTCATTATAATGAAAGTGAATTTTTTATTGTCAGCAAGCTTATCATTCTTTAAATATTATATGTTTAGTTGCCAAAAACATTTTGTATGTGCCCCCGCTTTCGAAAAAAACTTTACCTGAAGTGACATTTCTCAGTAAAAAGTGTGAACGACATTTAGCTGTTAGCGATTTTTGAGAAATTGTTTGATAGCCACAAAACTATCATGAAACGTCTACAAAGTCAAATGGCTATTACTTCGTTTTGCGAAAAAAAAAAAACTGTGTCGATGGTAAGTGAAAATAATGTCTCATAATTTTGGATTATATTAACATAAATTTGATAATAACACAGTATTTAATGTTAAAAAGCGTAATTTGTCGTTATTTTCATCGAATTTGTTTTATATTCAATATAACACTAGTTAAATCTTACGGAAATTTAAAAATGAACAGTATTATAGAAAATAGTAAACAATGAAGAACGTAGTAACAGAATAAATGATAGTTCAATAACAATTTACAATTGGTTTTTATGTCAGATAATTATTTTAATGAAAAATAGCAGTATAGCGCTTATTCATAAACAATTCGAATCCATTTTTGATTCATTTGATTTTAGAATTGTATTTGGCTGATATATAATATAAGACACCTCTTTATAATTCGAAAAAATTACTGGCTACGGACCCGATCGAACGTGCGACGTTGAACAAAACAAACGGTGAACTCGAAAGAATAACGATATTAAGTAACGGTTTTGATGTACAAAAGAAACGTTGAACGAAAAAAAACGGGGTGCGAATGGTCTATAGAGAAAAGCAAAAATATTTCTTGAAAAAAAATACGTCCACCGGAGTACCCCTCAGCTTACAATATTTCTATCGGAACTATTCTCTAGTTTAAATCCCAAGCGAATTTGTGAAGTTTTTTTCTTTAATCATACGTAATTTTTAAAGTAATTTAGTTTTGAAGTTTCTATAAATTAAAAAAAATACTTGTGATTAAAAAAAAATCATAAATTCGTCCGGGACCTAAAATATTAGAAAATTATATGTCTTTTTATTTGTTATAATTACCATTAATGATCGATTCGTATCTAGAGACGAATTTGTCGCTGCTGTATTCGGAATCGTTACTGGAGTACGAATATGCGTCGATGGATTTCAATTTGTCCAGAACCGTCGTGTAACTACTCTGAAAGAACGTAGTGCTGCTGCGGGCAATCGTCACTCTGGAAGAAGATTCGCCGCCGTACGAACCGTTCGGTCTTTGGCGCACGTTTTTCAATCTCCTTTCCAAATTCTCAACGTTTTCCGTTTGCGCGTTGCACATTTCTTTCGCTGCAAACAGCCGCTCTTCCAGTTCCGCGTTGATTCGACTCCTCGAATTGATTTCCGCGTTCAATACTTTCATCTGTTCGTCCATCCTTTGAATCTCCTCGACGAACGACTTTTGTTTCACTTCGTCGTTTTCACGGCCTCGTCTAACCGGTATCGTAATTCGTCGATTTCCGATTTCAATCGTTCGTTTTCCAGTACTACGCACTGCGACCGTTTCAGACATTCGTTCAGACGTCTTTCCGTGTCTTTTTCTCGTTCACCGCCCGTGACTTTTCTCGTTTCAACTCGTTCGACGAGTCGTCGGCTCGGACTCGTTCCGTCGCTATCGTCCGTTTTAGCTCTTCGTTTTCCCAATTCGATTCTTCCAACAGCTCCGCTAGACTCTGTAACCGATCGTTCTGTTCGCGTACAGTAGCGTTCAGCTCGGCGTTTCGGTGTTTTACAAATTTCAATTCCATACTCATTAATTGACTGTCCCTAGTCGCTTTCAGTTTTTCAATGTCACTTTTCTCGATCGTCCACGACAATTTGTCGTTGAGAACTTTCAACTTTGACGTCAGTTCACGGTGTTCCACCGTTTTCTTTTCAATTCGCCGTTCGTCTCGTCCAACGTTTCCGTCGCGTTACACAGCTCGTCCGAAACCCTCTCTAAATTCTTTTCGAGAGTTCCGTTTCGACTTTGTAAACGCACCACGTTATTCTTTTCTTCGGCCAAACTATCCTCTAATCGATTACACGTGTCCTCTAAGTTTTCGTTCCTCGCTTCCAACTGGCGCGTGACGCATTCGTTTTGTGTCCGCAACTCATTGATCGTGCGGTCAAAACATTCGCGGTAGTTTTTTATTTGTTGACTTTTCCTTCGATATTTTCTCCACAAAGCAAAATATCCTTCAGACAACTGGAAATTTATAAATATTTTTAAACGTGCAAAACGTGCAGTTAATATAATATACTTTTTCTTCAGTTCCGTGTTTTCACACATTATTTTGTGCATTCTGTTCATTATGACCTCCAACTTGTCCGGCAGTTCCTCGTGGCCGTCATCAGGCGATTGCGCGTACGTAAACGCCTGCAGAAATCGTATAACATGAATGACAGTAGAAGTTTACGTCGGCAAACGTTCACTTACCTCGAGATTGAATTTAACCATCTTGAATTCGTTGAAAATCAATTTAAATTATTTAAATATTAATAAATAATTATTTTACGTCCAAAAAATTAAAGAAAATAAGCAATAATAAATATCGAACTGTTTGTTATTTCCGTACTATTGTAAATATATTGCTATGGCGATTTCAAACAACGTATAAAATTTGAAAAACGATTAACACACGGGTGGCTCATATCAAATATCTTTCTAGCCAATAAGAGTTATTCTCTAACTGTGCGTCGCAGTTCCCACGGGACGTCGACAAGTGAGTCGGTCGGTGCGTGGCGTCGTACAACTATAGGAAAACAACAAAATTAATATAATAATGACCAGGGCTCGTAAGTTCACGCACAAATAAGCATGCAATTATGCACTAAAATGTGGCAAAATATGCATTAAAATATGCACCAACATTTCAGAAATACGCATTTATATGCACTAAAAATCTAAAACTATTCACTTAAGAGTTAAAACATGCGCAGTAAAAAGAAAAAAAGAAATAAAAAATGTTGAACACGAATATGTGGTTGAACGAAAAACCTCATATAAATATTACAAATCGTTTTACGCTAAATAATACAAACAATTAAATTTATGATTACATCAGACCCGTTGTTACGGAATCATAGGCGATTTGCCCGTCGACGAGAAGAAATTTGGAAAATTGTTTCGTGTTCGTTTGAAAAAAAAAAGAAGAAGAAAAGGTAACGAGCCGCGGGGTGTTGTGAATGTCGCTTTTAGATTTTAGAGTTTATAAGGTGATCACTATAAATATGAAAGCAACGATATGAATCATTGCATTGGATAAAACGATTTTGAGCGGAGCTTCGGTGTTATAGTACATTAATAATATATAATAATAGTGTGTGTAGAGCATATAATTAATAATAATAAATTCATTTTTTTCCTGTAGTTTTTGAGTTATGTTTTTAGGCGCTTTTGAGAAAATCGAAAAATGACCTCACCACCTAGATGCAATTTGTTGCCGGAAACAAACTGTGACCGTAAAGATCGGAGCACTCCTTCTGGTCGAATTTGACATGTACATGTCTTATGGCTGGGGTGATTCTATAGTGCGACACTGAGAGCGTTACGCTATGAACCCGGCTCTACTCCACCACCAGGCCAGGTCCCCTCCATTACTATACCGTCGTTGCCAGTTACATTGGAACGGCGATGGCAGCGCGATCTATAGACGTAGATATGTCTATAGGTACGAGGAGACGAGGACTGAGCTACAGGTGACTTTTTGTCACGCGTAAAGAATAAATGAGATATATACAAGACATAAACATACAAAAAAACATCATTGTATAACCAATAGATCGTGAACGACAAGAAACATCGTGAGGGGTGATATTTAATTTAATTACTAGCCTGTGTGATTAAAAGGCGTTTATTAATAAAATACGTAAATTGTTGTAAAAATCAATAATTTTTTAAAATAGGTTTTTTTTTTTTGGTAGGGGAAAATTTCCCCCACCGTACGTTATAAAGTCTCGACGGACGGTATATTATACGAGTATCGTCGTGTATAGCAGTCGTCGTTATTAAAATATTATCGTAATAATAATACCTAATAATATATTGTTATCATAAACGATTCGTGTTTTATTTTCTTCTTCTTCTTCTTCTTCTTATCGTTATTATTTGACCGCGGAGTACAGTAATATTATTATTATTATTATTTTTTATTTTAATTATTATTATCGTCGTGGTCGTCTTGCGCCGCCGCCGCCGCCGCCGTCGACGACGACGAGTCCGTCGAGAACAATCGTATAGAAAAAAAAAAAAAAAAGTAATAGAAAATACTATCCTCCCTATTGTTAAACGATTTCACATCAGTCAGCCGGCTATAATATAGCGCGGCACACATATTAGAATAATGCGTACGACGAGCGATATTTAAATACAATAAGAGAGGAGAGGATTCATTATTTCACGGTCGGTGGCGCGCGCGTTTTTTTTATCCCCTCGCCGATATAATATACGACCGTAAGACGAGGATATTATTATAATAATATGATGTATATACCGTGATATCGTCGTTGTAATGTGTACTAGCTGGTTAGGTACCGTAGTCGTCGCATTGTCGTGTGTACCCAACTCCTGAGTACGAGAACGGTTCTGATAGAAAAGCGCGCTCGTGTCAAATCGCGGAATAATCCCGTGCGCGAGCTGGTAACGGTCTGCACAGAACAAAACGAAATTGAAACGAAATAAAAATAAAAAAAAAAACACGTATATTTTATATAAGTACGGACAAAGGTCGTGAGAACATATCGCTTTTTATGCGATGACGCTCGTGGCCATTATAATTTTTATACACCGAGAATACGCGCAGACTTGGTCGTCACTCTAGCATCGTTGTTCTGTAGTCGCGACGTGACGCGTGTTCTTCCTATAAATCCCGACCGTGTATGTCCAATGGCGTATTCTTAGGATTTCTTCGAGATAAACAGAAAAAAAAAACAATTTTTTTCTCCCTCCACTCCACACACACGATATATCGATTTTTAATTAAATTTTTATATATCTTCTTCTACTCGGCTTACCGGTCCGTCAAGGACCATTGCGCTGCCTTCAAAAGGTCTCCAAACATCCATCTCTATTGTAAGTCGACTCAAAGGTGGTTACATTCTGGTCTCTTTCAAATCTCTGGCTATTACGTCAATCCACCGGGTTCCGGGTTCCTAGGGGTCTTGTTTTGTTTATTTTCCTCCAACGAGAGTACTGTTTTTTTTTTAAATATTAATTGCCCACCTGCTCTCCGAGTGTGTCCGAACCACTCTAGTCGTTTATTCCCGATAAACGCTGAGATATTAGCTATTTTTATATAATATATAAACGATAAACATTTAATTTTCATACATTTACAATAGATTCATATCGTTTGCAACTCGGTCGATTAATATATTTCCTCAACGTCCGATTTGATGTTATTGTGCGGACGACGAATCGCGTTGCAAATTCGTTCAACGCCTTACGTTAAAATTGAAATCGATTATTAAATACAAAACGCGTATTTCATAATAAGTAAATAGTGAAGTGATATACACCCCCTTCGTTACCTTCGTAGAATTTCTTAAATATGTTTTTAATATTATATATATGTACTTACACAATATTACATTCTATCCCGAACGAACAAGGGCGTAGCCCCATTGGCCGTGATATGTATTTGTTTTTTTCTTACCTATTTATGCTATATTTTGATTGCAGCTATTCAGCGATTGTTTCTAAAAATACTCTTGACTAAACCCTACGGACAGGCACGTAGCCAGGGGAGGGTTCAAGGAGCTGAAGCCGCCCTCCCATCGAAATTTCACAAATTCTAGAAAAGTTGTGCTTTCCTATGAGAAAGTGTTTTTTAAATAAATATCCGTTATAATGAATGTGAATTTTTTATTGTCAGCAAACTTATCGTTCTTTACAATTACATACTTATTTACCAAAAACATTTTTAATGTGCCGCCGCTATCATGTAACAACAATCGAGAAACCTTGAGGGATTGAACCCTGTAATTCGCATGTTACGTTACAAAAACAGCCCCAATTTGGAATAATAGTATATATTTATACACGCGAATAAACAAACACTATTTTCATTTTTCTATCGTACTTCGAATTTTGAATACTCATTTGAATCCAGAATTGTATTTTGGCTGATACATTATATTTATAAGCACTGGTTTTATATGAGCGACATCTTTATATAATATCATTTATGACCATTGTTTTTCATACAACGTATGTTATAATTAAACCGCTTAAAGTTTGCGAGAAACTATTTACTTTTTGACTTTTAAGCTCCCCTCCCCCGGAAAAAAAATTTCTGGCTACGGGCCTGCCTAGTACCTACGGAGGAGGACGGGCTAAGACGTATAAAGTGAGTGAATGTGATGGCGCCATTGCGCGAAATGGATACGATCTATCGTATATTAATAATAGTAATAATAATAATAATACATTTGAATTTTTTTCTCATTAACGTCTTCATACACATTACAAAACACAACCTTGCCCCGATTTGTCGCCTTCGCCTTTGAAAGAATACTGCAACCGTGTATTCCTAACCACGCAGTCCTAACCTAACTCGGTAACAACGATGTAATATATATATATATATATATAATAATATATAGGTATATATATATTATATCGCCGATATTTTATAATATTATAATAAAATATAAGCAAGCGCGCGTTTATGGCGTTGTCCGTATTTAGCACATTGTTATCGCTGCAGACCACATCGGTGTTGCGTGTCGTGTGTGTCAGGGGCGCGTATATGATGTAGACAGACGATTTCTGATTGTGTTAAGGCTCCGCGAAAGCAACAGCTGTTGTTGATTATTAGGCCGCGGATTAATAAAAAGGCGAAATATTTAAATATTTATGTCTGTTATTCTTGCCTAAATAAATACGCGTAGCGAAAAACGCATAAAATATTTAGCGAACAAATTTCAAATTATACCAACGTAATAAATAATAATAATAATGATAAAAAAAATTCTGAATAACATTTGTACCGGACAGACGGACACGGAGAATAGAACGCGAATTTATAAAAAAAAAAGTGGTAATAAAATAACGATATTTTTGTTCTACTGAAATCTTTTATTGTTTTTATAGACTACAATGAATTTGTCGATATTAAATAATTTCAGCTCCGCGTGCACAATTAACAAAACGAAATTTCAAATTTTTAAATATGACACAAGGATTAGCTTTTTGCTGTGTGAAACATCTAATGCGGCGGGCGAGACCGGCTGTAGGCGTGGCGACGCGTCGACACACCAGTGTTGCCAGATATAAAAACATAAATGTTCAGACAAGTGTTCGTATTCGTATAATGTATATAATGTGTAATGTACATAAACGTATACATTTATTATATTATATAGGTAACTATAATATATTAATATGTATTTAATTCATATAATTTGTATTTTATGTTATGAAAACACCATACTTTCATATGGAATTTGCGTTACCAACTGCACTATTGATACCAGCTGATAATAATTAAAAATTATTATTATTATAAATATATAATATACGCTGAGCTCGTACACCAATAATTGTCACAGTAGTACCGTCAGAGGTAGCATCGAATATTATTATATTGTACACTGAAAAAAAAAACAATTATTATATGAATAAATGACGTTTATTGACTACTTTCATTGATTTAACGAAAATTTATGTTAATTCAACAAAATATTGTTTATTAAATAATAATAAAAAAATCTGAATATTTTGTTTCTAATTATGTCATATTTATTTCCTTTAAAACCATGATTTCGTGCATATTTTCTATACAAAACAGTTTCGACGTTTCACGTCTGCCGTGCGTACCGCGACGGCTCAGTTTTTTTTATAGGATTTTTTGGAAGGGAACCCCTTCACCCCTGTATCTACTTCGCTGATATTGTCACATGGGTAATATTGGATCTTAGCCCCTCTCCCCCATACGAATAATTCCTGGCTACACGATTAAAAAAAAAACACTACGCTTATTCGACACGGAATTTTGTTTGGTTCTGTGTCGCTAAAATTTAATGAGAAAAAAAAAAAATTAAATAACGATAAGTTCATGAAATCCGTCCGCGATTACAGTGCATCATATATTATATTAGCGCGTATCGCCCGTAAGTGTTTTGGCGCCAGTCTACACGGTTTTACTATAATATTAGAATATACCATCAGTGTTCGAGCTCAACGGATGCGCGTCAAAAAAAAAAACTGTCCGGCCCCGTCTTTTCCTATGATGTTATATGTGTATACAAAAACCGTGTACGTAATAATAATATGCAGGCGTATAAATTATCTAAATCCTCCTTGTGTGGCTTCACTTCTCGTATACGTATTTTTTATGTCCGACCGGACACTTGAACGACTACTCGTAAAAAAAACACCTATATCTAAACCGCTTCCGCAATAAAAATAAATAAATAAACGTCTTTACGGCGAGATAAATCCGCGCGACGGCTCTTATCTAAATAATATTATTATTATATAGTTGCGTGAAATAAAATATTACTGTTTTTATTCGAATACCGCGACTCTTGATAAGGCTGTTAGGCGGTTAATATTATATTATTATACGAGCGTGTTCGACACTCCTCCGGTGGTGGTCGACGAAGTTGTGGAGATCTCCTTTTTTTCTCTCTCTCTCAATTTAATAAATTCGTTTTCCGAACCGGAATAATTTGTCAACGGTCCCCCGGGTATCGTTACGGCTCTATTCCACTGTTATTTTGTATATAACACATATATTATACACTTATAATATACAAATTGTATCCAGCGGTCGCCGTACACGACTATTGAATTAATTTGATCGGATCGACGTTATTTCCCCCCCTCCGCATCGACAATATTATTAACTCTTTCTTACACTTTCTCGTGTGTATATATATATATTACATACAGACAGCGTCTTCCGATTCTCCAGAAAAGACGCGTATAGGTACATTAGGCCGATTGACCAAACTACATAAGCATTTCACGCGGTGTGAACGAGGAAACTGTACACGAAAAACCTTTTGCAAGATACGACTAATAGTCGTTTTGAAGCGTTCTTGTATATGCGTCGCGCGTGCCATTAGTTTTTATACCGTTGCGCGAGATCAAAGCCGCTAAATAACGAATCATACACACGTTATTATAATAAAAATATAAAAATTAATGTTCCTGCATGCTTTATCTTTGCGCGTATACGTAATATACACGTCTCGAGTGAAATCAGCTCGATGGTATGTTTTTTTTTTCATTCAGTAAGAATATCCACAATCTATACAGTAATTGTGTACAACAAGTAGGTTTGATAAGTGTAACGAAAATAAAATAACACGGATCTTATGAAAACCTCCACACCGGTTTCTTTTTGATCTACGACGCGGGTTATCACCGGGGAGCGTGTTGGTTGGATAGTTCAGAGATTAGAGGATTTGTATGTGTTTGGAGTTTACTGTGGAATCCGGTGGCAATATGTTTCGGAAATTATGTTTAAATTTTGAACTTTAAGGTCTTTGTGGTGATTGTTGTTGGTAATGTACCGGGGTGCAGAGGAAACTAAACGGATTGAAAGGCTTGGATCGTTGGGATGTTGGAGTGTTTAGTTTTATTATTTTTCGAAAAAACCTGTAATTTTTTTCTACTACATTAAACTCAATTTCACTTTTTCATTACTATTTTCCACAATAAATAAAGCTTCGAAAACCTCGACACCGACCAACTAACCGGAGCGGAGAGTTAAGTAATTTTTCCAACGGTGATGAATTAGCTTCTTTCAAAGTTACAAGAGGACTGTGTCGTCTTCAATGTCAATTCGATGAGTGCGTTATCAGCTTAACGACTGGATAATTTCAGGCAGTGATCTGGCACTGTGTCGCTAAAAATATTATTGCTTACATACTATGTCAACTTTCACATTTTGAAAACCACTTGTTGAAAATGTTATCGGGAGTCAATTCAGTATTACTTTTCTTAGGAGCCAATTCAATGGTCGATGAGGTCCTTTATCCGATATTGGGAGCCAATTCAATAATCGCCAAAATTCTACCAGAAAGAGTGCTCCGATCTTTACAATCACAATTCGTTTCCAGTAGTAAATTGCATCTGATTAGCACTTTAGAGAGGCGATTTTTCGATTTTCTCAAAAGCGCCTAAAAATATAACTCAAAAACTATAGAAAAGTTACATAAAAACGGAGTAAAACCGCGATTTCGTCGAAATCGATTATGGTTATTTTTTCGCAATTTCGAAACTCGAAGTATTCATCATATATGTAACTTTATATTGAGAAAAAATAATGTTCAAGATCTTTTAATTTTGGACTATTTATATAGTAATTATAGGTTTTGAGGTATTTAATATTCATAAAAAGGATTCGTTTTTGTTATGTACCCAAAATATTACGCCGAAGCTCCCAGCTCAGTATCGTTTTATCGAATACAATCGTTGCCTTCAAATTTATAGTGATAACAATCAATACACTTAGAAAATCATTATCCGAGTAATTCATTTAAGCTACATCCACAACACCCCGCGGCTCGCTACCCTTTTTTTTTTTTTTACTACATTTTTGTATTGGCTTACGAGTATACGCGGTCGTTATGTTATTCTTCGTTATTATTAAATATAAAATTGTAAACATTATTATATTGTCGATCAGTCGTTTTCGAGCAATTGACGTGTGCCCGGGACTATGTCTGTGTTGTACACACGGTGCAGTAATGAAGAAAGGAACGGCCCTGTTCGGCCTGAACGGGACACAAAATATACGATTGTTCGATTGCCTTTTGGAGATACTACTACGTATAAAAATATATTGTGCATATAAATACGTATAATGAGTCGTACAGATTGTGTAACACACAGACTCGCGCACGCCGCGCTTGAATTCATTGTATTTTATTCTCTACGATTTGAACAATGATAGTGTGTTTCGTATTTAAACGCGCGTGTGTGTGTGTGCTGTCTTCCCGTACAGAACGGATTCGAGGAGACGAGGAGTACATAAATTAAAATGTTAAACAAGTCATAAATTACTTACGCATTTGAATATATTATAAATATTGTGCAGATCTCCCGGCATCATCGTCTACACTAGGCCGCTGACTAAAATCCGCAATAATTGGAGCGTCAAAAAAATTATTATAAAAATATACCGACCCGAAACGCAGACCGATATAGACGTTAAAAATCTGAAATCTCCCTCTCTTCCTCCTCCCAAACAAATTAAACGCTCTAAAATACAGTTACACGTTTGGAATATACGATATGTTTGTTGCGGAAACATTTCTCAAACGGTTTTTTTTTCGTATCTTCTAATCGTTTTTGTTTTATTTTTATCTCATTTTTTTTTTTTATCATAACGTATGATCTCTCAAAATGGTTTTCTTAACTCGGTTTTTTTATTCATCGGTTAAATCCATCGATTATAATAATCCGAAGATATTTTATGGCGTACATACTTTCTATACATTTCAGTCGTTTTGCGTCGACCTTTTCCGTAGTGTCATCATTTTAGTGGTACATATTTTTCTTTTCCTGATTGCCCCGTCGTCACCATCAAATTTTCAAACGTTTTATAAATTTATTTTTACATTATATTTTTGATCGTTATTATTATTTTGTTTTTTTTTAAATTTTTCTGCGTAAAATAACACTACAATATAGCGAACAAATATTAAATTTTGAATTTTTAACTGACCGTAATAAACGACCGCGAATGTATACGTATATAAAAAATTGAAAATAAAACAAAATTTAGTACGTCAAATAACGGGGGGTTTTTTTTATACGTGTATATTTATTAAAAATCAATTTTAGTGGTTTTTTTCCCCCCAATAAAAAATTGTTGGTGCTTTTTTTCTTTAATTGTTCTTTTAGAGTTTTATAAAAAAAAAAAAAAACCTACGACGTCCGATCATAGTGATCGATCATATATACGAATATAATTATATAATATTATAATCAGTGCCGTCCTAACCACCAATCATGCCCTAGGGCAATAATATTTGACGCCCCCCCCCCCAAAAAAAAAGAAAAAATTTACAACTAACGTAATATCTAATTACATAATTTTATATATTTTAATAGTAAATACACTCGTCCTCGAAATTATCATATAGGTACAAGGGAAATTAATATCTAAAATAAAACAACAAATTTTTTTTTCTTTTTGTCATTCATTTTTTTTTTGACGCCCCCTGCATTCGTAATACTTCGGACGCCCTAGGGCACTTGCCCCATTTGCCCCCCTTGGGACGGCTATGATTATAATGTATAAAATAGTATCGAACAGAACGAGTCGTCGTCGACTGACGGCGCGAAACGGGGGAAAGGGGGGGAACTTTCAAAACGAGAAATATCATTCGAAAGACAATGTCATGGAGAATTCGTTTTCTGTTCGCAAGCGACGCCTGCAGACGACGAATTAAATTCCCCGGACAAATTCGCCATCGCACTGAACGAAGCAAACAAACATCGATAATATTATATATATATATATATATATAGACATCAATATGTTATTTTACCCGTGTATTATTATAACGTGTACGCAGTCTTAAAAAATAATAATACAAAAAAAAAACCAAGCACACGTCGCCCTTCGTCCGCAGCAGCGTTAAATATTATGACGGGTCGTCGTGTAATAAACATAATATATTATTATGTGTACGCGCTCCCGACGTTCATTAAATTCGTAGACGGCTGTTGTTGTTGTCGGTCGTACACACGCGGACGCGGTGGTGGATCTCGTCATATTATTATTATTATTATTATAAAAATACATTGCGTTTAATCGTTGTGTCGAATAGACAGACAGGAGATCGGTTTACGAATTTTCATCGCTGGTCTTTGTGCGTTGAAAACGGGGGGGTTGTACACCGGAATTATTACGAGGGGGAAAAAAGTGTGCGCGGATAAAAATAATCGAATTCGGTATCGTTGAATATTGTTCGTGTTCGAAAATAGCGTACGTCTGCAAGATTTATTAGAAGCTGTGAATGACAGCAAAAATAAGTAAAATATAAAAATGTGTAACGCGCTTATGAAATGGAGAGAGAGAGAGAGCGCGTCGGCAGCCCGCAGTGTGCGACGACTGTTTGAGGAAGTGTCCAACTCGTTTTTTTTTTCTCTTTTCTACACAAAACCGAATTATTGAATATTTTTGTAATTTTTATTTGCGTGTGTCTATGTGTAGTTGAGGCACGCGACAGACGATACACTGTTGAAACGAGTTATCATTTTTCTACAAAACGTTAAAACGACATTTTTATTGCCACGAAATGCTGGGGAGGGGGGAGGAGGAAGGGCTCTATCATTCGTGCTACCTAATTGTGTCACTCAATAACCAATTTTTTTCCGAAATTGGAATTTTTCTCATCTTTAACAAGTGTTTTATAATCATAATATCTTCTCCTATAACAGTCGTGTTTCTTCAGCGGTCAACGGTATAAGACTCTAATAGAACGCGTTCTGACGGACATATGTAGAAAGAAGCCGTGCAGTACCCGCCGTGTCGTTAAACTCATCTACCTGATTGTAAACTGAAGTATGAACATTTTAATAAGCGTGGCTGTAATCGAATTTTTTTTTACACTAAAATCCGATCTAGATCAATTCCTCTAAAGATCGAACTGTCGACGACTCCTAGTTTAACAGCCAGCACCTCTCAGAGGCGTATTTTACCGATTATAATACTCTCTCCAGGACCAAGAAGACGATTTAAAATATTACCTCTTGGTCAATTTATACGTTTTACGCGCTATTGTCCGACACACACGATACGCGTAGCCGACAACAAACATAATTACTCCAGTTCTCTAGAAGAAGAAAAAAATGATCACGATGAATATTTTTTTATCAATCTCACAAAATAATAGTACAGTGAATGACTTACTTGAGAAATTCCACATCGCAGGTTGTTGACACATTTAATATTTATTCATTTTTATTAAGTTAAAACAATCAAGTTTTCTATTACTTGACGAGTAATTTATTACTACACGTATTTGATTTATATATATATACAATAGGTTTCATTAAGTTTATTACTAGAAAAATATTGTAATTCAAAACATATAAAATCGTTTATAGTGGGGATAAAGTTTCTGTCTGATAAAGTAACGCCCTAAACGATTTTCTCGACGTTGTGACCTAATCAAATCGATTATCAATTATTTTTTCAAAAATAAAAATATACAATAATATTGCGAACGATCAGGCAATAGTATATTATTCTGATTACTATTAACTCGCGATTATTTTCGAATTTATTTTCGCCTTGCTAACACGGCTAACCGTCAAAAAATAATAATTAGAATATCATCGTTTTATTTTAATATTTGAATGTCAGACCGCGTTTATTATATCGATCTAACGTCAGCGAACGTCCCGAACGAACGATTATTAAGTTGAATTTTTTTTCTTTCGTTGCTGGTACACGGGGGCTGGTACTTATTTTTACAGTTTTGTAACGAAAGATCTTTTTTTTTTTTTTTACGTCGTAAAAATACATTAAAACGTCCTCGGGACCGTTGTGTAATCCGCACGAAAACGTAACTATATGTACTTATGACCGGCGACCGAATAAAACGAAAAAGTTACACGGGTCTGCAACCGAAAAAACTGCATAGGATTTTTTTTTTTTTTACTTTTTCTTACGGATTTTTACTCATTAAAATCGGAAAAAATAGTGAAAATATTCCGTAATTTTTTTTTTTTTTGCAAAATTTTTAGTTTGCTTGAAATTTAAATTCGAGTGTTAATTTAAAACGGATAGGTAGTGTGGGTTTAGCGGTGTGTGGAGCACAGGCATGCAATCGCGTGGAGCACAGGCAGGCAATCGCGTTCCAACAAATATTATATCGCGAAAGAATTGTTTGTTTAATTGTAAAAAAAAAAATGTTTAGTTCGACGTAATAAAATTGATTTTTTTTTTTTTTTGATAGCCGCTTTTTTTTTTTATTGTAAACCCCTATTATTTTGCAAAAAAAACTCCCCGTATGTGATGGGAGGTCATTTTTGGATTCAACGTGCTTGAAAACAGTAAAGTTTACCGAAAATATTCCGTGTAGCCGAAAAAAAAAAATTAATTTGTTGCAGACCGGCGATTATTTACAATATTTATAGCGAATTAAAAATGTAGTAAATACGTCGCGCGTTTACGAACGGTAACGACGAACTCCCAGGGAGATCGTAATAATATTATACCGTGGTATTTGGCCGGTGTCCACCACGCACCACCACCGGCGCGGCGAGTCCGGCGGCGCGGCGGTGACCTCCTCCGGTACACGCGGTGTTTTACGACGCGTCGGCATTTTCTTTTTGTACTTCGTTTTCCCCGCGCGTCAGCGGATCACGCGAACACGGCCCCGTTTTCGTCGCCCCGGGGCCCGGACGGCCCCGTAGTGCCTACTCACAACCCGAGAATATAATAATAATAATAATAAAAAAACGTATTTGAAAAAAAAAATATATATATATACGGCCAATATTATAATAAGCATTAAACATAAAACGATATATTACCTCAATAAATAACGAAACGTATTTTATATTATTATTATTATTATTATTATTATATATTATAATATGCTCTTGTCCCCGAGGAATAAAATAAACCCATACGTATGCGTATATAGTATTTCGACGTCCCGCTGCAGGACACGCGATACAACGCGGATACAACACAACAATCGCGCGCGCGGGCGAACAAATCAAAAAAAAACTTCTTACTTCTTACGCGCTGCTACTACTCCTCTAACCATATACGTATTATATACTGTATTATAGCTACTTACAACTACCGGTCCGTTGCCGCCAGCAGCATCTAATCGGATTGGCCAAAATTATACGTTATATAACTATTATAATATATTATATATTATTATTATTATTATTATTATTATTATTATTATTATTATTATTATTATTATTATTATTATTATTATTATTATTATTGCTATTGCTATTGCTATTGCTATTATTATTATTATTATGTAGGTTTACCTATTCGTTTTCCCGCTGTCTATAATAAACCATAAAAACGTACCTAATATAACTACTGTAAAACTAGATTTTGTACGACGTACGATGTCTGCACATATTTTCATTCTCTCTCTATGGTTTCAATTCGAAGATTCGTTTGCAGCTCATTTCATTCTCTCTCTATGGTTTCAATTCGAAGATTCGTTTGCAGCGAATCATATTCCATTCATTCCGTCTTTTTCTATACTTTTCAGCTTTCCTTCCAACGTTCTTTCAACTCCTTATTCTGTCCATCCAGCTTATTTTAACATCCTCCTTTCCTCTCTCTATGGTTTCAATTCGAAGATTCGTTTGCAGCTCATTTCCATTCTTCTCTACTATCCGCTTTCCTTTTCATTCGCACATATGAATCACAACCTTGGCCCCTTATTAACTGTTTGGATGTACTCTAATCTTGGCCTCCTTGCTCTATGATTCTTTATTTCTACACTTCCTTCTATAACTAGTTTTAATAATCCTTCATTCCGAATCATATGTCCTATTCATTCATTCCGTCTTTTTACTATACTTTTCCACAGCAGCTTTCCTTCCGACGTTCTTTCAACAACCTCCTTATTAGTTATTCTGTCCATCCAGCTTATTTTTAACATCCTCCTATAACCCCACATTTCCAGTGCTTCCAGTCTTCTTTGTTCTTATACCGTAACTTCTTAATCTTATACGTCTTATTATAATATTACGAGCTTTTATTTAACTTCACGCGTATGTGTGCGTTTAATTTAAATCTTGCGAGCCAAATTCGAACCACTTCCTCTAAACTTAGGAATTTCGCATGACTGTTCAATTCTGATGAAAATACACTAAAATAACAGAAATTTATTAAAATTAATTTAAGTAATAAAATCAGTAATTCACAGCGCATTTTGCGACCTTCTTGGCACCGAGCGAACGAACAAGTAAATAAAAAAAAATAAATCAGAGAGTTTTAAAATCCATACGTTTTACCTGCCGTAATATATATTTTTTAAATCAATTTTTAACCATACCTACAGTAATGTAGACAGTCCTAAGTCTGTATAAAATGGGAAGGAAAATTGAAATAACTTTTAAAATTGTCCGGGAACCGATTCGGTCATATTTCTCGTACGGGAACCAATTCGAATATACGTCCTTCTTAACGTTCCGGGAACCTGTTCGGAATCAACTCGGATATTCCGGGGTAATATTTGACAATAATATATAAATGATGACTTAGGTGGTGTTTGGTCATGTTATGAGGAGAGAGAAGATTCGAAAGCGGTAAAAACGGTTGTGGAAATGAATGTTGAAGGAAGAGGAAGACCGAAGAAGAAGTGGTTGAATGCGATTGAGTGTGATATGAGGACTGCTGGTGTGTGCGTGGAAGATGTGGTAGATCGGGTCAAGTGGAGGTTTAGGACAAAAGTGGCCGTCCCCAAATAGCTGAGATAGTGGCGAGGGAGAAAAAGAAGGTTTGACAACAATATTAATGTACACTATCGATATTATCATCGTGTTTCATCTGCACATTTCGTTATAAATCTCTCTGCATCAGACCACTCGTATCGTATGACGATAAGCTGTCGTTTATTAGTTTAAAAAAATGGCGATCGTCCCCCCTCCCATCAACTTGATTCTTTATATAGATATTTGCTACCTTTTTTTTCGGTTATCTCTTCCATGTGATAGAAACATATATGTAATAGTTGCAGAATATATTATATATTCTGCGGTAAAGTCAAATAACTGACAAATTCGCAACGATGAAAAAATAACTTTGGATTTTTTAAATTAGAAAAACTGAGACACTTAACTATAGTATTGGTAATTAAACTTGTAAATAACGTAAGAAATAGTAAATTGTTCTGTTTGTATTAAAAAAAAACTGTACTTATAGGTCAGATTTTTTATTTATTCGTATGGCTTAGCAAATCAACGTTACAGCAAATATAGTTATTAATTAAACAATAAAATAAAATATAAAATAAAATAAAATACAACAAATATAATATAATTGAATATAATTGAATATAATATAAGCGTGAGTACATTATAGCTGTACGTCCAGTTCTCTTATCCACTTTACTGCTTCTGGTGTTATCGCGTGGATTCCTTCGATACCTTGGTTGAATTTTCTTAATTGACATTCTTTTATAATGTGATTTACGGTTTGTCTATCGTTGCCGCAGTCTATCTGACCTATTAAACCCGAGTCAATAGGTCAGATAAAAGGCCTATACAGATTAAAGGTACTTCGTTTCAACTCCCAGGGCACGTCTAGGTTTTTTTTTTTTAGGCGGGGCATTAAAAATACAATTAATAATTTGTAGAATATTAATTGGAACAAAAATACTGGGATATCGGAACAAACGAGTGTGTAAATCATTCGGGATGCTCGAGTCCTATATAGCGCCCTCCCCTTCCTCCTTGAGTGACAATTGGTTCGCCTCCCCGTCCCACAACATTTAGTCGGATACGCCACTGGCCTATATATTATTATTATAAATACGCCGAAGCTTATTCGACGATAGTTTCTTTTTTTCTTCTCGGTGGCGAGGAGGTGTCGCACCGGAGTAAAGAACAATAAATAAAACCTGTGTTACATGTATAGTAGTAGGTCGGTACCAATAATCTTCTTTTTTTTTTCTTTTCAGCGGCCGCCGGTCTTTCTGTTCCTGCTTCTAACGCGTATGCGTACGCGCTTCTCATTAATTTACTACTCGCACGTATCGATATAATAACGTTTCTCTCGTCGGACGTACCGACCGTTCAGCCGTTCAGGCGTGGCTGCGGCGCGCACGTCTCGCGCAATATTATTACAACAATCGACGACGATTGATAACCATAACTCTTCGCCAGGATTCGCCCTCGGTGCCGCGGAAATTTATAAAGGATATTTCTACGTATTATTATTATTAAAATTCTTTCTGCATCTCGTCGTGTGTTATGTTCCGTCCGTGCGTGATACGTAATACTACTGTCTCTCCTCCCCCTCACCCCGTACTTCGCAAGCGAATTCGAATAAATCTTTTGCACACCACGTACGGTCGTAGTGACGCTATGGCCGCGCGGGTTCTTCGCTACACGGCCGCGAGCCCCGCACGATTATTATTAAATTCGTTTTTACAAACCGTCTTCTTTAGCCCGGTCCGATCGCGCACTATACGAACTAAACGTATTCCGAATCGACTGGACTCAATACGCGGAACGCGCATTCTTTACAATATTCTCGTATAATATGGAATATGGACCCGTGTAGTGAGCCGCCGTGTGCATTCCGTTTCTATTTGTCCGTTTCTGTTACCGACTTCATTACGTGAAAAATAACCGATTTCGGTGCTAACGTCGACACTACGAGCACGTTATCTCAAAGCAAATAATAAAACATGGAAAAATTATATTTCATCGTATCCTCCATGACTTTTATGTCTTATACGATTCATATGGCGGCCTCCTATCTGGGGGTCATATTTTTTATCGATATACTCGTTCAGTGTTCAGAATATGTGTATACCTCGTGACAATAGTGTGTTCCACGAGTATTTTTAATAGTTCGCAAAAAAAGTAATTACTATTACCAGTGATGTTCCCGTCGAATTTGTTGAGGGCAGCACAGTTTTAACGATTTCAATAAAAAAAAAAAGTTTAGGGTGATAAAAAAAAAAAAAATGGTTTTTCATATGTCAGTTCCAGATTATTCCAGGGGTTATATTTTATTGTTTTTGCTACTGCGCGTCGTAATAATATTAATAAAATGGGTCATAGACGTAAATGAGAGGGAGCTTAACTCCAAAACTCCGGTAGCCCTAATATTTTTCCTCATTTCGTACGGTAATATATTATATATATTATATATATATAAACAATAATTATAATTGCTTTTCTGTGAAAATACTAAACTAAAACCGCTTAGCTGGCTTCCGAAATAACAACACACCCACGAATCCGCTACTGCACACTTGTTGTATTTTGCTACTACACAATGTGTGTGCTATAACACACGAAAATAGGCCCTGTGTATTATTCAGATTATAATCTTGGTGTAACGAGGGAGGAGTGTTGGAAATAACAAACAAATTTTCATTTTCATTATTTTTATTTATTTAAAAAATTTAATGTATTAAATGTATTTATAAAAATTTGTTCCTTATCCCTCCCTTCTTGGTCCGTTTTCTCGCGTCCTCTACCACGTAACGCGGAGTCTGCCGATCGATGTTCTCGAAGCCAGACATTCTCATACGGTCGTGGATTGAAGTCTGCAATCGGAGGCGGACCATTTATGGAGATGAACGTCAATTTGAATTTTTTTTTTTTCATTATGACTCGAGAGTATACGCAGTATACCACCCATGATTTTAAAAAAAAAATCTTGAAAGCATACCTTATGGGAACACCACTGACTATTACTACTCGTATTATTATTACTACTTATTCTTATACTATTTGTACTACAATTATACTTGTACTATTAATATATCTATTATTTATTGCTATTATTATTATTATTAGGTACAAGCAGTTGTTTCGTTCGAAATACGTCGATTTACGTCGTTTAATATTGACTTCGGTCGATATATATAATATAATATTAGTATATACTTGACCAGTTCTCCGTAACCTGAACACATTTCGGGTGTAACTTTTTTATATTACACGAGAATACACGCGTGCATACTAATTTATAATAATAATAATATTACACGGATAACCGGGGGATGTGTTTATTTATTACCGAAACGCTTAATACATATATTATTGTAACACGTGTAAAAAAACATGTTATCTTTTATTTTCTTTAACCCTGTTTTATTAAAATCGTTTTTTTTCAACGTACGTGGGGTACCCGGGGGCAAAAAGACAGGCGGGCGCTTTACATTGTAGATTAATATCTAAATTGGTCTATCGACGTGAATATGATTGCCGATGATTTGTTGCTTGGAAAACCGTAAACTATTTAATATTCAAAAAATGTATTTTACGTCGAGAGTGGAGAAATGTTAACCTCGAACGTCCCCCCGGTTAGATTACAGAATGCGTTTACGCTTACACACAATTATTGTACTATTAAAAATAAATAAACTTTAATTTTGGAAATTAAGGGTACGCGCATAAAAAAACGGTTAACCGTACAAAAATAATAATATAACGTGTTTTATCATTTGACCGTACACACAGACATTTCAGTGTTATTACGACGATAATAACGCAACACTATCGATTAGTTATAATTGCGTACTTTAGAAAATATTATTATAAATATGACGATATTTTTTGTGTTTGAATCGTTTTACATAATATTATAAAATACGCATCTAATCGTGCAATACACACCGGCCATCGATTTTTTAATAGATAATATTCAAATGCAATAACAAATATATCGTTTAAAATTCAAACCAATATTCATCAAAAACGGACCGTTTGATATGATATGTTTATTAATTATATAATATGAAGTACTAAAATTAAATTGATGTTTTTCCGGAGTGTAGGTGTATATAATTTTGTATTTTCAATTGAACAAACTGGAGTTATAAATCAATATATATGTGTATTAATTGTGATTACTTTTCAGTAAACCAACTGGACTACTTAACCACGGGCGCTATTCTGAAAACACATTGAACAGCGGTGGACGGTAGTGCAATAAATTCCATCAACGTTATTAACTTTTGTAGTTATCTTAATTCTTTTGAATATTACTTGTAAATTAAGTTTAATGTCTACTAAGTCAATTTGCCGGAGGTCATCCCAGCCTATATAATGTATGAATATATATATATAATAAATCGCTTAAAATAATATTGTAGAGAGAATTTCTGTTATTGTGCATTTAAAATGTTTAAAAAAAACAACGATTTAATTGATAACTTATATCGCCTATAGTTAGTTACTTGGTCTAACGGATATTAAAGGTTACCGAAAATAATGAAATATATTGGAATAATTTTACATCATAAATTTCTCCGGAAAGTGCAGATTATGCAGGGCGTCTCGTGGAGATCTGACGAATGCTATACAACTTTTGTTCTTCTATTCAACATTTAAAATTTTCTTTTTTTTTAAATAATTGTAATACTTCCTTCTTCTTCTTCTTCGTGTAGCCTCACGACACTGTAATAGTTTTGGCTGCCACTGTCACTGATCTCCAATAATCACGATCCTGGATCCTTTCCTCCCAATCCGTGACTCCTAGTCTCTCTCTAGATCTTCACGCACTCCATGCATCCATCGTTTCTTGGTTCTGCCTCTGGATCTTCTTCCTGTCGGTTTGTATTCAATTGTCGCCCTAATTTCATTTGTTTCTTCTCTTCTAATTGTGTGTCCAAACCACTGAATTCTCCGAGCCTTCACGCAGCTTGTTATATAAGGTAATTTGATGATTTCCCTTATTTCCGCGTTTCTTCTTCTACGCCATCTATTTATTGCGGTATCCAACACTGGTCCACAAATTGTTCTCAGTAATTTATTCTCAAAGTTTCTTAGTTTTTGTTCAATTTACACTGTCATCGGCCATATAATTGCAATATACTTCCGTATACTATTTAATTTAAGTTAAATTGTAAAAGACTTGAAAATTAAAATTTTATTCCGTTTAAAAAAAAAATAATAATAATAATAATCAAGACAGCCAATTACAAAATATACATTACAGACAAATTCTAACGTTTAAAAATTTCAATTCATGTTACGTCATTATATTTTTAAACAATTTTTTTTTTGAAAGTTTATTCAAATATTATGTTCTTGCTAATCGGTGTTGAACACGATTTTTTCCAAGAAATAACTCGTTTTCGTCTTCGGCAACGCTCCGCAAGGTTCTAGTAATTATCACACACGAAAAAAAAACCTTAAAAATATCGAACAGAACAAAATTAACGTTTTGTCAGTGAGACACCCCCCGACGACGGCCGCGACGACGACGTTTCGTGGCTGATGGCTAAAACAAATTTTGTACTCGACACCGGACGAAAAACCTATTATTTACCCCGTATATTATGATATTATAGAGTCCACGCCTCTCTCTCTCTCTGAACGTGCCGGTCGTCGGTCTTTTATAGGAATTCCGTATAAACGAGAGAGAGAGAGAGATACACGCACGTCTATAGTATGGAGAGAGAACGGATTGAAAGCGTCAAAAAAAAAAAAATCACGATGAAAACCTAGAGAAAAAAAAAAAAGATTAAAAATACGGAAAATAAACGAAACGCTCTCCGGTCGTTGGGGCATAAATCACGAAACTCGGTATATGACGGCGGCAATATTCGAAATAGCAACTTATCGGGCGTAAAAAAAAAAAAAAACAACAACAACAACGATAATAATAGTAGTAATAATAATAATAATAATAATAACCTGTACGGATTTTACACCTCTGGGACTGAAGACGTACTAAGAGTGTAACTACACGTATATACGTGAAAAAAAAAACCGTATTTTTTTAACGTGTATACGATTAGTATATATATATATATATATATATATATATAGCGACAGCGGACGTCATCGTATATTTATTTACAACCGTTGACGTCTGATTATCATACTAAGCACCTGCAACACCACCTCGTTCACTCCTTCCTAGCCCTTTTTCTCTCGCCTACGTGAGATGACGACGACGGGGCGACCGTAATATAATAATACGAATAATAATAATAATAATAATAATATATTAGTATAGCGTTATAATAATAAGTAGTGGGATAATATATATAAATAATATAGTGCGATATCGGTGGCCGGGCACGAGCGTCGAGCAGACACGTCTCGGAATCGATTTTAGCGTCTTGTGTTTTATTCGTATACCTATCTGTATTATGATGGAAAACGAAAAATGTTTAAAAAAAAAACTCTTTTACACGTCGTCGTTGATAACGTGCGTATAGTAAATACGCGTGTATATACATTTTTTTTTTTTTTTTAATATTATTATAACGCGTGCAGTACACACAAATACTGCCACACGAAACGAAAATACGATTTAAAAAAACGCTTATTCGGACCGGGGCCGTTTATCATTGTGTCGGCCGGCTGCTACGCGCGCGGATAATCTAATAACGATATTAATATTATTATCGCGTCACGGACTACGTATATTTTATACACCTCCGAATAATATAAATTTACTCGTAAATAAATAAATTATAATTTTTTTTTATTATTAAATAATATAAAATTTACTCCGTTGGAGACGGAGCAATTGAATATTGGCTCCCAAATCTATAGGTAATCGATGATAGTTTTCCGTTAAAAAGTACCTTTGAATTGGCTCCCAACAATTTACTATTGAATTGGCTGCCTACAGATTTTTTTCAAAAATATATTGCTTACCAAAATGTTGCATTTTATATCGCCGCGGTGGCATTTGTTCTTAGCCGTGCTACGTACCTATTTATACATAGGTTTTTTTTGTTATGTTCACGCGTTACCGCCTATAACTATCTATATGTTCTAATTATTTTTTACTTAAACGATATAATATATTTTTAACATAATATTAATATCGTCGCCGACAACGAACAACTATAATGTCGAGGATCTAAGATTATAAAGGAACGTAAAATTAAAAACTGTTAAATTTAAAGTGTAAACGTATTTATTAATTATACACAAAAGTCGTAAAATCATATACACGAGTCACGGTACTTTAACAACCCCTTGTTAAATAATATTATTTTATCGGTTTTTGGGAGCCAATTCAATGGTCGATTTTATATTTATCCAAAATCGGGAGCCAATTCAGTGGTCGCCGTTGGAGATACGAAAAGTAATATAATACACCGTCGTTTCTACTGAATTACATCACGTTAAAAAAAAAAACGCCGATTCCTACCGCCAAATATTTAAATAATAAAATTGTTCGGAATAATGAAAATTTAAAAGCATTTCCGTGTATTTATTTTTTTTAATTCTATAAGACAGAGGGGGGACGCCGTTTGAAAATCGAAAGTTTACACATTAATTCAACGTGTAAGGCAGTGGTTCTCGACCGGTGTGTCGTCGCGACACACTATAGTGTTAACCGTGATGCGTGTGCAGCCAAAAAAATTGTTTGTATACGTTACAAATCGATTCGTTTTGGATTTTTCTGCAAAACGAATGCTCCGAATCGAGCGAAAAAACATTACGAATTTCGCTTCATTTTTCAACTGCGAATCAACAGCATTTTCGACATTGAAAATAACAAAACCAAAAAAAAAAAAAATGCTCTGTACGCTATTAAAGATACTGAAAGTGAATCACGCGTGTGTTTGGCAACCACCATACGCCCACGAATCGACGACCTACGTTCAGTTCCCCAATGACAAGTATCGCACCGTTTTACTTTCATAAAATAATAATTTTTTTTTTTTGCATTTAAATACCCGCCTTAAACTGTTTAAATTTCAAAATTACGTGAATTTATAATTTTTTTTTTTCAATAAGACGGTAACATATAAATGTAATAATAATGTACACGGGTTAATAATAATTGTTACTTTTTCGAATATCCGTTAAACGTATTTTTAAGCGTCGCCATTTTTATGGATCTAAATTAGGGCGTCGTCGTACGAAAAACGTTGAGAACCACTGGTGTAAGGAGTGGGGATATAATTTTGTAAACGATTCGTTAATTAATAAATAAAAACGCCGAAATATAATTTCATCTCGGCTAGTGATTAAAAAAAGGATCATCACCCTGTTATACTACAGACGGTTGTAAATAATGATAATTCGACAATTTTTTTTTTTTTACAATTTAGTATTCAGGCGCTATACACATATTTTATACAGTCGATTTATACGTTTTACGAGTAGTGAAATGTTTATAGCTGGACAAACGTTTTGGCACGAAACGCGCCAATAACCTTTTCAAACGATTATTTCGCATTGAAAAAAAAAGAAAAAAACGAAACCAACATTTATCAACGATTTTAGTGTCATAGACTATATATAAGAGTTGATACGTACAATTATATTTTAGTGTTATAGACTATAATATAATAAAATAAACGTATAATTTTGTCAGCGTGACCAATTTTATTTATCGTTTATCGTCCGCATTTGTAGCACGAGTACGTATATCGTAATGGCGTATAATAAAAATATAAGGCGATTTTAGCGCCTCGAAAATGGAATGTAAAATAATAAATACGCGGCATAACGCGAGATATTTCAATTTTCTCTGCAGTTTACTGCATATACGTATATATATTTATACCACATTACGATTATTTTGTCCGTACGAAATCGATTTCTCTTTTTATTTTTCATTTAACCCCACTGTATATCATAATATATGAACAAGTGTTATTAATAATAATAATAAAAAAAGGCGACGGTATTATAATTTATTTGGAGATTTGCAACTCTGCGCCGCTTATTTATAATACATAGGTTAAAAAAATCATACGTCCCACCCCCTAGTTTTAAATCGACTTATTGTTTGAAATCAATTAAAATCAAACGTGTTGTATTATGGCTTGTATATCACATTTTATAAATTCCTCGTGCAAATTATAGTACCATTTAAGTAAAATTCGTAGTACTTTGTACGTTAAACGTTGACAAATTCACTTGATTCATTTTGTAAAGATGCATTACATAACAATTCGTTAAATTTCATTGTTCATTGTCTAAAATGACATATATATATATATATTGGTAAGTAAATAAATAGAATGAAAACAAAGAATTTATTTTATTAAATAATAACTTAATGTTATTAAAGATCATATATATATATTTTTTTTTAATTTTTAATCTTTGGTAAAATAAATTTAATATAGATTTTGTTTTAAAAGGTAATTATTTATGTACTTATTTTTTTTTTTTTAAGAGAAGACTCCTCGCCCTACTCCACAAAAAAAATGTTGAGCAGGGATAGGGAGTCTATAATTTGAATACTAAAAGTGTAAATAAATTAACTATCCACTCCAAAATATGTATAATCCTAATTACGCCTATATGATTATAAGCACACTTATTAAAGACAACAATAATTATGTTTTTGGACGATATTTTATTACGTTTGTTTTATTATTAACACAGTAACACTATATATATATAAAAAAAATGAACTGAACCAAATAAAATAGGATGAAAGGTACCGGATGCGACCCACGGTCCGCCAATTTACAGTCATTGTTAATATGTTAATACATAAACCGATGTATTAATATTTATGGACAATCTCTATATATATTATATATATATATATATATATATGCACTTGACACACCGTCGAACGACTACAATAGAAGTTGAATCTCCTTAAGATTTACTATGACAAAATCCTACTCGTATATTTATGTATAATATGTAAATAAATAAAAATATACGTACTTTTTGGACGTTTGACGTTTCGAAATTTTCAATTTATTTCAAATGTTTTATATTTACGTGGTATTTTTTATTGTATATATACAGCTCTTATGTTTTCCTTATCTATTTTTTTTTTATTGTTATTAAAATATAATTTTATTATAATTCCAAAAACCCTATTTAATATTTATACGCACGATTTTCAGACGTTTAGCGACGGTATTCCGACCCCGTTTAGCCGCGTCCATACCAAAGACAAATTGTCGGCAACCCTCTCTCAAAATACCTCCCCCGGTGATATTCTGCCTTATTCTCATCAATCAATAAATAAAGCCTGGCAGGATAAGTGGTCGTCTTCTTCTCCTCATCTCGCCTCTCGGTACAAACGGATTTCACCTACCATTCCGAAGACGTACCCGTGGTTTAGAAATCTTCCACTCACTGTCCCGGTTTCTAATTGTTTCTTTTTCTCGTCTCCAGCTGAAACACAGTCGGCTCCCGTCTCACGCATTTCATCTAGACCTTAACGACTCCCTACCCTTTTGTACGCGCCACGAAACGAAATGTGACTTTTTGACTCATTTAATTTTTAACTGTACCGCATTCACTTCTAATCGTTCCATCTTCAACAAAAAATTGTCTAATCTCCATGCAACTCATCTCACTTGTTTCTTCAACATCCTTAATCCTACACGCGTTAAAACCGCTGTTCTCGTAACTTCCTACATTTATGACGCCGTCTTCGTAATATAGCCATAGTGACCGTTTGTAAAAAAAAATAATCTGACCGTTTGTAACAAAACTAATCGTTAATTATTTGAAATTGAAAGCTAATAAAAAATAATAATTTAATAATAATAATTATTATTATTATTAGCGTATTCTCCCCGGAAACGGAAGACGTTAAGCTGCAAATAACTCGATCGATTTCCACTCTTTCCCAAAAAGGCTCGTTTACGTTCTTCCGACCAACGTGGTCTGTACCGTTTTTGTTTTGGTTGCTCTGTAACTTCCCGTTCGTCTACTTTGCGTCTCTTTCTAAAATGTCGGTTGTTCTTACGTTTCGAGGTCCTTTCGAATAATTTCATTTAGCCATAAGGTATACGGAATTCTCAAGTGAAGTTACATAATCTATTATCCTTTTTGCCAATCGATTTTCTGGCAGTCTGTGGGGAGACGACCAAAGAATTTCATTCGCCTTTTCCCAATATCAATTTCGACGTTTGGTTACTTTTCTGTTGTTTTGACTGATTGATCGCGGTCTGTAAACCGTCTTGGGCCGTGTCTTTCTCCTAGAATCTGGTGATATTTTACGGATTATTTATGTTGTTATTAATCGTGTTATATATATATATACAAACAGAAACAATGTATTATATATAGGTTGTTGGCTGCGCGTACGCGTACGTGTATTATAATATTATTAACTCGTTAATTTTTCATTTGAATATTTATATAAATACTACACACTCGACCGTGTGCGCGTTGGATTATACCGCACGAATGATATCGTAAATAATATATAATAATAAATATGTATATAGGCACGCGCGCCGTGTATTCTCCGCCGATTCGCTGCAGACATACCGCATTTGCGCCTATATGACAACGCGCGTATAATATATTATTACGTATTATATTATAATATTATATTATTATAATACAACGCGTTGCCGATCGGAAAAAAAGAAAATGGACTTGGGAAAATCACAATATAAATCATTACGATATTATATATTCTATTATATATATATATATATAAAAAATAGTACCCCGCGTATTATGTGTGTCTATACTGTGTATCGAACATGAAATATCGTCGTCATAATATTATATAGGTACTCGGTCCGACAATATTATATATTATATACGTGTAGATATGATCTATATATATATATATATAAATAAGTAACAGTTACGATTTTCTCGACTTCGCCGCCGCCCCACATTGTACACTATATAATATACGATACACGCGTAAGAGTGATAACAAATAACGCTCGTTATTCTAATGCGTATTAGAAGGCTTGCAGGATTTATATCTTTTAATGAAAACTTATTGGTTCGATAACGCGCCGGTTAACGGGTATATATAGGTAGGTATGTAGTTTTGTCGGACAGTAGTACTAAATCTCGCGTACCTACATAAAACTCTTTTATATAACGCCAAATGTTATAAAATATATTACGGTACACACCGGGTCCGTATGTAAACCGGTTGAAATCACCCGAACGGTCGCGGGGTCGACGCAGCGCGAAGCGACTATTATTATACATTATAGCAGTAACCGATGTGCTTTGTATATAACACAGCGTTATCGTCTCATTGTCACCGCCGGTGGCGTATCGGAGGCTGGGCCGGGGATCTTATCATTTCAACGCCCGGGGAAAATTACGCCAAAAAAAAACAAACGCTGTGATTTACAAAATATATTAAAAATAAACATTAGACTTTTAGCATTAGAATCGGTAACAAAACATATTGAAACCGAATAAAATTACAATTACTCTTACGGTAACTTTTAAAAATTGTTTTTAAATTTACATATTACATCTATGTATGTATACCTAACCTAACCGATAAATTAAGAATTGCACATTGGTCTATTAAATGAAAATCACATTTCCTCCTCCCCCCCCCCCCGCATAAATAAATAACAAGAAGAAACGAAAATAATTTGATTATTCACCAAAATATAATGTGTAGGCCAAATATATTATAATGCTCATACAGAAAAAAAATATAACCGACCAAACACGCAATTATACGCGAATTACAGTTTGATCTATAGGATCAGTTCGATTTGAAATGTTGACGTTTGATGTGGAAATGTTTATAATTCCGATCAACGATTTGGCATTGCTTAATATTCACCATACTATAACGTTAAATGTAGATGATGTAATTGATACATTTGCTAATAGTAAAAAAAAAAAATATAGACTTAGTTTTGTAAATTAAATAAATAAAATGTGTGTTTGTTCAATAATTATATTCCTACATATAATTTTTTTTATTGGTAGGAAGTGGGGAGTTTTTTTACCATCGCCCCCCTGAGGTGAAGTCTCAAATACGCCACTGATATACGGTGGACTAATGTGACCAGTGTTATATCGTGATACGTCCGCCGAAACGCTTATAAATAATAATTTCAGTTTTATTTTTCTGTCTGACAAGAAAACGTGTGTGCTCACTGTCGATTTTTCACTGATAACATCGTGAAAACGAAACGTTTATATAATTAAAGTTACGATATTGATCGGTTAAAACTAATATGGGTTCGAATGTTGGATTATAGAAATAAATTTTCACATATAAAACAGTTAACGACGACGAACAGATTACGTCATAATATAAAATACTTTTACCGTTCGTACGTTGTAATAAGTGTATAATTTATATCTAACAGAGTATTTAGGAATTTTATATATATATATATAAAACGATTGTCGGTATGAAAGAAAAAAAAGAAAAATTTGAAGTATCGCGGATAAAATTTCGTATTTGAAACAGTTGGAAAATGGAGTGCGAAAAAAGTATTCTTCGACAACAAAGAATAATAATAATTATAAAAAAAAAAAAATTATAATTTACATATATATAAAATACAATTTAAATACATTTTTTTCATTTAAATTAATTTATTAATATTATACGTACATATTATACAGTATTATTTGCATATGTTACGTACACAAAAAACGGGGGTTTTTTTTTAAGTGAAAAAAATATTATTTCTTTTTAACGAAATTTCTATTTCAACGAATTTTTTTTTCCAAGCACCTTTAAGTTCGTTAAATAAATTTCTTTTTTTTTTTACGATAATAATAACAAAGTTTTAAGACATTAATCGCATATTTTAATTATAAACAAATAAATTATATAATATACAGGTATATATAACAAATTATTATTAAACATATACGGTAATTCGATGATTTATTGCTATGGATACGTTTTTAATCGTTTGTCAATATATACAATTGTAACGTTTATTTCGTTTCAGTGCGCATTTTTACATTCGTATCGCATTAAACAATACAGAAGTGAATCCGTCTGTAGAATTTTCTCTCTGCGTTTCGATAAAAATTTACCAAAATGGAGTACGAGATATTATTATTATTATTATTGTTCGCCGTATTTAGCGGAGTGTTTTCCGAACTGGACAATATGAACGATTGCTGGAACCAACGAAACGTGTCGATCGCTGTGGACGATTTACCGACGTTGTACAAACATTTCACCGCGTGTCTGGAGAAGTGTCACGAATTAAAAATTAACCAACGCACCGCGGTCACTTCGCAATTGAAGACTTCCGTATCGGTACTCCGGGATTTATACTATCGCGGCCAGATCACTTTGTTGGTTAGTATATGGGCTGTTCACGTGTTACGCACGTAGGTACTTGCATCGCGTTAACGCTTGTCCGGTTTTTTTTTTTCCCCCGTCGATGACTTTAGATGGTACAAAAATATAGCGATTTATATGCAAAAGCGGAGAAATTGTGTTCCGCTAAGCCGAAACTAATACCGAATTGGTTGACAGTGAAGTACGAAAACATTCCTGTCTCGTACGATATGGATCTAATGTTTACCAAAGACGAGAAACACATATGTAATGAACTGATCATTGTATCGAAAGAACTCGATCGATACGGTGTGTCGCAGTTGATACCGATTCCAGCCTTTGACAACGACTCGAATCCGCGATTCTTAATATTGCCGTATAAGAATAATTTCATCGTCCGAATCGACGATGCGCACGAGGACACAATCCTTTACAAAGTGTATTTCGAGTCCATGAAGTGTGTGAACATTATCAACACGAATCCGATAAAAGTCCATTTTTTAAACAAACGTTTCAAACTTTGGATTGAAAATACAGTACGTTTTTGTCGCTGACAATAATATCATACTCGTATTCGTATCGAGATACACTAATTACACAAATCGTAATCGTAACGGAGCGTGCAGATTGGAGTTGTCATCTCATATTATACTGATTAAATTTTCTTTTTTTAAGCTTTCGCTTAAATGATTGAACTGTTTCGAGGAACGCTTTATTAAGCGGTTTGCAGTGCACACTCGTGTATATATACCTATATGATTTTTAAAATTCTCGCTACTTCCAACTAATGATTAATACATTTTCATTCAGAGAATTTCTCCGTAATCATTAGCATAATATATTGTTGTTATGATGTAATATCAACGTATTATTTTTTTAAGGTGATTCCCGTTTCTAAATCAATACCGGACACGGTGCCCGGATTTGGTGCTATATACAGAATTTTGCAACTGGCGGAAGCGGTTGAAAATAGTATTAAATTCAAATTAAATATATACGAGTACACGCGAACACGTAATTGAATAAACATAATGACATAAATATTTTATTACAGACATTAAAACGAATTATGGATTTTGCAATAAGCCATTATTATTAAACGATGAAATTATTGATGGTTACCCGATTATGACATTGGGTATATCTATAATAAAATAATCATTTCTAATCTATAAAGTCGCTTCGACTTGCACAGTTTTAAATATATTATTCTTTCAACATTTTTTTTTTTTAGGTTTAATGAAGAATGAATATGGGCAAAACAGTGTGCAAATACTCGGAATTGTGAAAAATATCCATTTGATGGAATTAATTCTCATAACACTGGTTATTTGTATCATCGTGGTTTTGTTCATTTTGATTTATGTTTTTGATAAAAAATGGAAGAGCATTTACAATTTAATACCGGCATTTCAATTGGATTTGAATAATGTTTCCGAGTAAGTAGCCATGGGTTTTCATTTATTTTTAATAATTGAACTCAGTATATAGCTGTACCGATTCGTCTGCGGATAAACAGTTCCGGTCAATTTTCTTTTTATAGTACATAATAAAAACAATAAATAATATTATTTAGCTACGATATATCATCTTCAATGGAAAACTGTAAAACGTTCAGCTCACAAAAATATCAACAAATTTTTTAAATTAAATTTAGGTGTAAGTAACTATTTTTAGAGTTAAATATCCTTTCACTCCTTGACCACCCCAATTTAAAGACGCTCGTTCGTTGTATTCAATAATTGTTTCCGTATACGTGTACATATCTAGTAATTGCGATTTTTTTTTTTTTTTTTTTTTAATACAATCAATATAATATTATGGTTTACAGTGATGCAATGAAAAAAATATTTAGTAAAGAAAAAATAAGTGACGATAATGATTGTCTAAAAGAAATTCGTGTTAATGATAATAGTAAGTATTTACGTTGGATTTCGGAAACCCTATATATTATGATTTATTATCGTAAAATATTATTTCTATCGAAATCGTGAAATATTTACAAAATATATAAACATTATTGTTGTATAACAAGTAATGCGTTTCTTTATTTCTAGGACTAGGATCAAATGATACATCACGCGATACGTGGTAAGCATAACGTTTAAAACACAAAATATATAGACAATCGTTTTTATTTATATAATTTCCAATATTGGTATAGAATATTTGGCCGACAAAATTCTTTTCGCTCGTACCAAATCGTTAATAATAACGTTTGCATTTTTTTTTTTTTTTTAGCGATGGCGTTACACCATTGAATTCAGAAGGCAACAGTACTTTCTCAAAATATCATTTTCCTTTTTTCGGTCCAACAAAGCAAAATACTATTTAAGTACTAGTGTATCGCGTTAATGCGTATATCCATAATTCATTGTTTACATCAGAAGGAGTGTAGCTACAGACTCGGAAAGAACGAAACAAGTAAAGAATGAAAGACATCCCATGTTTCAGTATAAAACTCAACGAACAAGACTTAAATCTCGACATAGCTTTATCCATTCGGCAACGGAACTAAAAGATCTTCCAGAACAAGCTAGACTAAATAGATGGAGAACTGAAACACAATTAAACGACCCCATTCAACCTAACCAGCACTTACCACCCGGTAAAGACCTGCAGTGGAATCTGTGGAAAACCATTAATAGACTGAGAACTGGAGTCGCAAGAACAAAATCAAATATGGTGAAATGGGGTCTTAATAATAATAAAGAAGACGACAAGTGTGAATGACCGAGAAAATCTTATGATATTTTCGTTTTGATTTAATAACTGTATGTTTTTTTTTTATTATTATTATTATTGTCGTATATAAATGGATTTTCAACAAGGAAATAACGACTTATTATTTTAATAAATTTTGCCGGTTTTATCAGAAAACGAAACGCGTTTTTTTTTTTTTAAATGTCTTCCCTCCTCAAAAACTGTTATATACGTTTAATAAACTTTTCGAATTTAGCGATCTTAAAAATACGCGTCATTTACTGAGAGAATCCGTTGAAGATCGAATTTAAACGTTTTTAAACGTACCGTGGCTCAGTCGATTTTTAAAACGAGTTTTGAAGAAGACCCTATCAAAACAATATATAGATATGTATAATATATTTTATTTTGATTTCATGCATTTTATTTATAGTTCAAACGTATATATTTATACCCATTATAAATAATATTGAGCGCATAAAAAGTTGTAATCATTTAAATGTTGTCAACCGGATTACGCGTATTATTATTATTAATTTTTTTTTTTGTTTTTCTGCATTTAAGACAGGGACGACATTTGGGGTATCGCAAGGTATACATTGGCGGCCCTATTTTTTTCCCGTGCCTTAATATTGCGGCCTGCTATAATATTATATTCTGCGCCGGCACAGCTAATTTCAAAATACATTATACCATTATCATTTATCAATAGCCTATCATGTCGCGTATGTAATATCAATCAAACATTTGGTGTATTGACAGTATTTCATATGTTTTAAACATATTTTCATGGCGTAGATGAATATAAGATGATTACAGACTTACATTTTTTATTCTGAAAATATTAGCTTTTAATTTATATTTGTACACTTATAAAATCGAAATCAGTATAAAACGATAAAATACAATAATTATTGTAATATTTAATACACAAATAATATACATAATTCACTTCCGTTTGAATGTATAAATAGGAGGAATACCAATACAATTTTATAGATGGTTTTTTCATTCGCTCATTTTATGGAAAATTAAGCTTTTTTCCAAATTGCACTGTGTAATATTACTGTGCAATAATACCCCTCCATCAAATCATAAAACTAATATATATATATATATATTATATTATAATTATTTAATGATTATTACAATTCATTATGATTATAACTAAACTGCGTAGTATAGTGTTTTTGATAACAAACTATAGCGCCGCCACCGCACTTGATTCTCATGACGTTAAAATAACAATTTTGATAAGAACTTATATATTTAGTATACTCGTATTATATTTTTCATAGGGTCGCAAAAATATACCATTTTTGCGACCCCAGTTTACGCCACTGATTTTTAACGATTCTTTATTCGGGCGTGGCACAATAATAAGTAAGTGTCTATTGCACAAAAATAAACAATAACCCGATTTATGGATAATGGTCTCGGAAAAGGTTTGGAACCGCTGCTCTACTGCCGACGCGGCGGCTGCTGCACAGTGCGCGAAGTATATACTCCGTTTCACGAGAGAAGGTACACGTTTTTTCGTTCGTCGATGCGCATCTCCCACCAATTTCGCCCGTCCGTTTACGATCGTAAAAACGCAGCTAACGTAGCCGCCGGGCGGTAAAAAGTGGGGGAAATTTGGCCTCCGCGCTGTTGACGGCGGCAGTCGGATGCGCGACTCGTGTACCTATTCTCTCGTGAAACGGAGTACAGCCGCTACCATGACTAAGGCTCCCTTCCAAAATCCAGCGATGTACAATCAAAATGATAATATGCATTCCAAAACTCAACAGTTTGTTAATATTTTATTGTTTGATCGTGTTCCAAAATTCAACGTTTCCAACTAAATTTCCATCGGATCCAACGCAATATTTCACCGATGTTTCTGATTGATATTACCATAGAGCATGATATTATATATTATAGTGATAGTACTTATCATTTTTGATAACATAGAAGCATATTGTTGCAATTATTTTATTCTATTCCATAATTCAACGCAATCATAAATATTTCGATATCAAACAACCTTTCAACAGATCCAACATATAGTTGAATTTTGGAAGGCACGGTAAATAAACAGGCGTGTCAGCTATAATTTTATTTTCGCTATCACTGCGCACGTTGCCCAGACGTGGAAAAAACGATATCAACAACACGGATGAAAGAGTTTTGGTGAGGTTTTTGATATCTGAAATAAATTTTTATTATATTAATAAATAATTTAGTTATGGCGTGTAATGGGCGTCTAATGAAGTCCAATAAGGAATATTTTAATTTTATAATAATGTAACAATTTTAAATTATGCCAGAAAGTTTTTCCGCGAATTTGATCGTTTGTTCCAAGCAGTGGCGGCTCCCCCCTATGGCCCACCCTAAATAAAATCGATGTAAATGATGTAAAGACTCATAATTATACGTAATTGGTCATTAAAAATTATCTCAGAAATATTAAAAAGTTGTAACGTATAATGTATATATAGGTATTTCAATTGTAATATACACGTATGTTAACGGAAGTTTAACCGTATCGAAATGTATTCAAGCATCACGCGAACAGACGAGTAAAAATATTGGCGGCCCCCTCCCTCTCTAAAATTGGTTGTCCTCGGCCTGGCCCACCTCGTGCAAAAGTTCTGGCGCCAAGTCCTGGGGAACAGTTCCTGCGCCGCGTTATGACGTGCCTGTTTATTTAGTCACGGCTAGGGATGGGTCGTTCGCGAACGATTCGTTCAAAATGAACGAATCATTTCAGTGAACGAATTGATTCAGATTCAGAAGAAAAGAACGAATCGTTCGTTAATTCATTTCGTTCGATGAACTTGACTCGTTCGTAACTTCATTTGAATCAATCTACACGATCGAGTACCGACTCAGATTCAGAAAAAACGAATCATTTGTCAATTTATTTCGTTCGATGAACTTGACTCGTTCGTAACTTCATTTTAAATCAATCTACATTCTACGCGACCAAATACTGACTCACTGCGAATCATATTTCATATTATAAATTAATTATTAATTGTTGTTCCCTCACGACATTTGTCTTATCATATCACTTGTGAGTCACACTAGAACGGTCTATTAGATTACTGATTGAATTTTGAATCAATGATTCAATTGATTCAAGTGAACGAATCATTTAAACGAATCATTTTAGTGAGTCGATTCAATTGATTCGAATCATTTAAAAGATTCATTTTCCCATCCCTAGTCACGGCCACTACTGCGTCCGATCATACGCGTGTGAAAACTCGCGTTAATCAACAATAATTTCACACCGACGACGACGACGACGACCCGGGTACCTCTACATGTGTGAAACGGCTTTTTTTCTTCGGCGTGCGTATAATATTCCGGAAGCGGTTTACGTCCGTCATAATACACACATATTATACGACTTACAAACAAGTCGTGTGTTGTGAAACGACGACGTTTGGAAACGCCCACACACCCTCAATCTCGCCCGAGCAGTTCTTCTTTTCACACGAGGGCGCGCGCGCGCCGACGAAATGACAGCCGGCGTCCGACGCGATAATCGCGCCCGGGACCCGGCCGGCCGGCCGCGTTTCAGAGAGACGATTTTTTTTATACCGCGCGACGTCGGGGCCCCGAAACGAAAAACGCTAATGGGCCGTGTAATTTTTATTTTTTTTTCACATTCATTTATACACGTCACACCGGATAAACACACTTGTTGGGTTCACGTACACACACCACGGATATTATTATCGTTTTCGGAACGTGTTGCGGGTGTACGATCGTACGAGGGAGCGCAAGTGTATAACGCTCGGCGTAGCCGTCAAATTCCACGGACGGCGTGTTTGATTTTCTCACGACGTTTAAAACGCCGAAATTCACCGAACGTGGGCGCGCGCGCGTCCTATTAGAACACATACAGAAAAAAGAATACACCCGCCGCCGCCGCCGCCAGTCGTTATTAAATATTTATAAACGTATCACTCTCTTCTACTGTATATATAAGCGCTCGTTCGAAATTTCGATAATTCGCCGTTGTAAACAGTATTCGAGTGTCTCGGTACGCCCGTTTTGATTCGCTCGAGACTCCGCGAGTTTTTGCCGTTTTACCTATACCACAGATTAGACGAATATTCATTATATTATATTATTATCATCTAATCTGTGGCTATACTATACGATTTGGTCGGTGGTGGTAGTTGTGGGGGGGCCGACAAATGGCCCGGCAGAACCGTGTTTTAGCGCTTACGGACGGGGCACGATTTAAGGTCGACACCCAGGGTGGCCAACCGTCCAGCGGGACACTCACGATTTTTACTTTTTTCCCCCGTGTCCCGATCAACGATGATGCGGGGGACCTTATACTAATAAGGTAATACAATACTCATACTAATAGCGTAAGGTCACATGTACGGGACACATTTTTCCCGGGACAGTAAGGAATTATTCACAAGTCTTATGTACAAAAATAAAATCATTTTCCTACGTCTGTATGGAGATATGTTTATTATATTTATCTTTCGTTAAAAGATAAAAGTATCAAGAATCGGTGACCGCTTTCCCTCTGTTCGGATGTGCATTGCTTTTCGCGTTCATCCGCCGTGAATGAACGTCGTTTCCGCGCTCATTAAGGAATGTCAAATATAAACTTCCACTGGAGTTATTATCATATACATAATGTGTATATACACACATATATATATATATATATATATATATATAGAGAGAGAGATTGAGTAAAAGAAGTTGAAGAAGTTCGGAGGCATGAAAAACTCCCTTTCAATGGTTCTTGACTTCCTAGCATTGTGTATCCACATTTTCTTCTTTTTTTCCCTGTTGACTTTTCCATTTATCGTCTTCTTCTTCTAACGCAAACGCTATGACTGCCGACTCGTTGTTTTTAAAATTGTTAAACACAGTTTCCGCGTTCGTCCTAGTCAAGATGATGAAACAAACTGAAACCAAATACTATGAATGATAATACGTGAAAGTCGATGATAATATAGCGAATAACAGAATGCTCTCAGTTTCACTGATGTTTTCATATGGAAAGGAATCAATGGAATACTACTAAGTTTGGATTTAGTTTTCCTTTATTGCTGCAATAATTTGCAGAACATGATTTTTTTAAAATTCATATTAATAATTGAAATATTTGTACAGACCATAGAGTATATACTATATTACTATAATAATAAATTATTATGGTATAAACAAAATATACTATAGTATAGTATAAAACAGCGCCGTTTGCATTTTTGAAATTATCCAATACTTCTCAAAGTCTACTGGCCAATTATTGTAAAAAATAAAAAAATTTAATTTTAGGACCTCTTCCGGGATGTCAAAGGCCCGAGGGCCGAGGCACTGCCCCTCCACATTATCCTATGCAAGGAGGAAAGCTTTAGCATCCCCCCAGAAAATAATGGCCTATTCTAACTAAAAAATATATAATTAGATTTGTCAAAAAGAACTCAAATATATGATAATATAAATGTAAAGCAAAAGGAGATGGAGGTGAAGGTATGTAGTGGATTTACAAGTTAGTAGAGATCAAAATCTTAAAAAAGTGTACTGTGGATGTCATTTAAGTGAATTACTTGGACAAAGTTTTAGTTTCATTATTACTATAGATTTGAAAGCAATGATAAATCATTATTCCATTCAATTGAAAAAATAGTTTTTCTTTTAATTTTTGGGTTTTAAATTACACACAAGGATACTACTGAGAAAATCTGAAAACGTTTCAAATAAAGTACCAACTAGATACAATTTGCTACTGGAACACAATGCATGACGAGATCATCCAAGCATTTTTTTTAGTCAATAATTTGTACACAGAAAAATAATAATAGATATCATTGTAAAACCAAGAACTTCACTCAGAATCCAAAAACATCGTCCTGTTTGTCAAACGATATTTTACAAAACGGCTATATGAGATACATCCGAAAATATTCTTTTTAGCTTTTCTAGTTTAGTAACAAGCGTTAAGTTCTGAATTCAACCAGAATGCTCACAATTAAGGTTTTACATAATATTATTTTTCTACATCGCAGCAAGACAGATACAAACAAATGGTGTCCTCGTTAAAGAAAATTACACTATAAATTGATGTTTGTAATGTGATACAAAATTATCAAATATTTTATATTAATTGTAGTAAATAAGTTACAAATTGGTTTTGACATATAAAAACGTGGAAAAGATTTCTATCTAAAATATATGACATTTTAGAAATTGGCGACTGATTAAATACATTTTACTTTTTGCTTTTTTTGCATAGCGGTTCAGAAGATTCATATGATTGTGGGTTTTTCTGTGATTGTTGCACAGTAGTTGGGCTCGTAGCCGTTATAGAAGTCACACTGAAATTCGGTATTTCAGGTTTGACCAGCTTCAAAACAATTCTTTCGTGCTGAACATTACTGCTATCAATACTCAACTGGACAGTAACCGGATCGAAAGTTCGAAAAACTATTTGTCCACATCTCTGGGTTTGTTCCTGAACACAAATAGAAATTATACGTAAGCAAACGCATATTGTAATCTGTATAAAACGATTACCTCTTCGTTGTATGTGAACGTAACGGTTTGCAATTGCCCTTTTGGCGCGGACAAGAAAAGAGTGCCCTCTAATCCATATTTTGGGATGAGTATTTGTAGAGCGTTCTTCCTGACATATAATATGTAACCTTCTTCGTCTCTGATTTTCCCTCTGAAAAATATCTAATGGAAGCAATAATTTTATTCATTAACTGTTACGCAGCAACACATTGATTTATTCTGAGTGTAATTTATTTACATGAGTGTTCAAAGCAACAGATGCCCGTTCGGCGTATGCAGACATTCGAGTTCTGACATTTAAATTTTGACATATTGCTTCAATTTTACGTTTATCAAGTAACTCAGGTGTTGTGCTCTGTGCCGCAATTGATACAGCTAAAAGTCTATGAACAAGCACATCAGCATATCTGAAAATAAAATAAATAATACTAAGTTTTTGATATGTAACATGCTACCATTTAGTTCTCATAAACATAATTGATAATTCTCAAAAAAAATTTCTCATACAATCAATATCGAATGGATAACATTTAAAAGTATTATTTTCAAAAACGATTTTGTAACATTATATTAAACCGATTATTAATAAAAACATTGTATTTATATGTTACTCACCTTCTAATAGGCGATGTAAAATGAGTATAGATTGGTGCTGCCAATCCGTAATGCAAAAATTCATCATAGGTTTTTGTGCCACTAGTAAAATAAACGGCTTGTAACATACACCTGGTGGCCAAAATACGGAGCATTGTATTGAAAAATGGGTTATCGAGTTTCACAGCTTTGTCTAAAGAATTCGCCAAGTCTTTGCTTGTGTCCACATTTAGTTCCACTCCCTGAAACGAACAAAATATAACGTAATTAAAAACAATTTTAAAGCATTTAAAAAAATCAACTCGTACCAGATGTGCTGCGGCCTTAATGAGAGATTCAAAATTTGAAGGTGGTGGCTTGGGATGACGTCTCAGAACTGCAAATTCTGGGAAATCTAAGTATATCTTCTTGGCAACTTCTATATTTGCTAACAACATGAATTCTTCAACCATTGAATTAGTTTCTTTTAACTGTTTCACTTCTACGTCCAACGGATCTCGCGTTTCACTGTCCACGAGGAAACGAATTTCCGGTGAAGCCAAAACCAATGCTCTGAAAACATTAAAATACAGAAATATAATAATATACACATAACCAAATCCGTTGAAACAAAAAACAATTATCTTACCCAGCGTCCATGCGACGTTTCTTCAGAATCTTAGCAAACTCATTAAGTTGCCTCAATCCCACTGCAATAGAAGTGTTCTGACTGTGATCATCAATTATTAACTGCGCTTGTTCATAAGTCATGGCAGCTTTCGATTTAATAACACTTTTCGTAAAACTACTATTAATGATTTCTGCATTTGGAGTCATTTCCCAAACACAAGAAAACGCCAAACGTTCTTCTCCACCTCGTAACGAACACAAATTTGAACTCAGTAAGCCTAAACACATTAAATATATGAATTCCTGTATGTACTCAAACGATTAAATATACGATACATTTTTATCACGTACTACTAAATACTACAATACAACTTAAATATTAATATAATAAAATATAATATAATATAATTAAAAATTATTGTTGACATACAAATGATTATTATTCTCAGACCATTATTTATTGTCTTATTAACAAAATATTATTACCTGGTACCATATCGATACGTCTTCCAGTTAGATACACAGTAGTCGCACGCTGACTGGCTTCTAGGTCTATGGCTGAACCGGGTTTGACAAAATGGGTGACATCAGCAATATGCACACCAACTTGGAAATTTCCATTGTCCAGAGGCATACAATGTAATGCGTCATCAATATCTGTACAACCTGGAGGATCGACCGAACAAATGTCAAGGTCACGAAAATCTTTCCTGCCCACAAAATCCTATAATAGAAAAAAATTAAAATATTTAATCATTTAAATATTATTAAATCAATTATTAGAACAAAATATATAATTAAAGACACTTACTGGTTCCGTAATAGTCCATGTTTCTTTTGGTAAACACGCCAAAACTTCATCTGAAAATTTACTATGTGGGACATCATGTTCTAATAAGATAACTTCGTTTTCAGTTTCTCTTTCACCGATTTTTCCAAGTGACCTCACGAAATGACCCTAGAATATTATTTAATAATAATGTGTAACAATGAACATAAGTTATTCTATACAAACCAATGGATATCTTGAAGTTCTTGGCCACGTATCAATAGAGACGATCACACGTTGGTCTTTTAATTTATCGTATTGCCTAGTTTCAATTCTGATTTTTGGAATCTTTTTCTCTGCTGCCACAAATAAATGTCGAGTAGCCTAATATAAAATAATACAACTTAACATAATTTCGCTAATGAAATTTGAATATTTTAGGTTATAGTTTATGAACTCGATGACAATTATGTCTAATATTGATTTACATTTTCAACAAGACTGTGTTGGATAATTCCACAGTATTGTCTCCATTTCTTTCGTATTATTCCAACCACTTGACCTGTCGGATGTTTTTCTTTTGGCTTAACAGCATTTAAATCATTTTCCACATCCAAATCATCTATTAAAATTTTAATCCATTAAATTATAATAGTCAATTTCATTAATTAATTAATTTTTACCATAATCAGCAAGAACTAAATTAACAGGGGCGCTCCACTGATTTTCTGGAAGCATTTGAACAGCAACAATATCGCCGTTAATGGCCCGATTTAAATTTTCTCTACCTTGTAAAAATATCTAAAATACAACAGCAAATAAATAAACAATGACAATATTATTTAATGTGATTCGAACATACACTTTTTTCATGATTTTCCACAAAAACATTTCCTTCGAGGAAATTATCATTAGATGCAAAAAATGTACCCTGCATTAGTTTTCCCGACTTTATGCCCTGATGTATTTGTGCTGGAGTTAAATGAGGTGGGAAAATTGGTTCTTTACTTGTTTCTTCTACCATACAACTATGATTGGACAGTTTATCGGTCAAGGTAATATTGTTTAATCCACTCACATAATGTTCCACTAAAAATAAAAATGTAAATTTCTTTTATAATCCATGTACAATCATCAAATACTCACATGACATCGTCGGTATTCCTTCATTAATTGCTTTAGCCTTGCTAGCTTCATCACTGGACAACAACAATACTTTTACCATACCATTCAAATGTCTATTGTACCATAAGGCAGCTACCCTAATCATACGATCATTGTAATCATTTGGACTTTCGCCTCGAACACGTTCAACATACGTATCCCTAAAAAAAAAATTAAGATTGTACAAAACATTTTATTTCTAAGGATACAATACACAGAAAGTTAATCACTACAAAGAAATGAATAAATTTTAAATATGTACATAAATCTGCTGAAAAACCAGTTCAAATTGGTAATTAGTTATATGGTATTCGTCTACATAGAAAATAAAGTCTTTCTATTTAAATAAAACGTTTTTTTTTCTTTATTGAAAAATCTACATTGCATACTCAAAAACTGTTCTAAAATTTATTGAAATCGATCGAAAAGAATAAAATAGTCGATTGTAGAAAAACAACTTTTGCCGATCAATAATGACTAATATTACGTATTTTAATTTTTACTAAAAATAAATAAATCAAAATTGCACTTTTTTTCAGCATTTTACGCATAAACATTCAAAACTGCATCACTTGCATCAAACTAAAAAAAAAAAAAAAAATGTACTTACTTATGATAAACATTAACAAACACATAAAAACATCTCGAGTGATTTCCTATAATGTCTATTAAACGCTTATAAACACTATGGCTCAGATGTTTTACTTCCTCGAGTACTGTTTGCAGAATAATGACATTCTTCAAAGCATCGTCTTCCAGTGCATCGATCTGTAGTTAATTCAAGTAATTCGATAAAATCATCGATGAAAAATGTGTTTCACAATTGTTTTTTGAAATTCATATAGGTGAATTGAAAAATATTATCAAAGAACAACAACAAAACGACTCGATAGCATTAAAAAAAAAATCGTAATTATAAAATACCTGATGCAAAACTACATTCGTATCCACTAATAAATAATGTTTGTCCGCGAAACAGGTGTTGTTGACGGACAGATCCTTTTCAAGTGGCTTTTCGTTGTTGTGTTTGCACCTTTTACACGCTTTTGAACCACAACCTATGTCGTCTCTCAGATAGTGTTCGCGTACGATCTGAACAAATTTATATATAAAAAAAAAAAATATGTTACTAAACTACATACAGTGACAATAAAATAACAACTAGCCTTTAAAATGTTGCCGCGCTTGGTCTTCCGTATAAACGTTTTAGACGTCACTTTCATGGTACCCATGACGGTGTCTATATTCTCAATCGCACTTGTACGTTTTTTGCACTGTCAATTATTAATGTTCATTTTTATTAGTCATTAACTATTATTACGTAAAATAATGTCGAGTAAATTATTGTCACTCATAGGTAAACACGTGAAATAATCGAAACCGAAAAATTAAAATAAGAAAAAAAAAACGCAACAAGCGCAAGAATAACGATCGCTACTCACGTGCAAAATGACTGATTGGCGATTACTGATTACAACCGTGAGTTATCAATTAGTTCATGGAAAGAAAAACACAAGTTTATACCACAGTTGATTCTGGTAAGATTCTCTGGTATATTCAACGTTATACATGTTATCAAAAATGATAGGTACCCACTATCACGCATAGGTATTTTACTATTTTCAAAATATACGTTTTTAATTTAAAACGAAAGCGTACAATGCGTTATGAATTTAAATAATTGAAAAACAAATATAATAATAAAAATTAAATATTTAACCATATAGAGGCCTTTCCCACAGATATAATAATAAAAACGATAATAATATAACAAAATTAAGCGAGTCGTTTTTTTGTTTTGTTGATATTTTATGTGCGAGTCCCGAGATCCTTGGTTCATTAAAAATAAATATTCTTTTATAACGTTTTTTCCGAAAAAATTCACCACTTGGTAAAATAAATCCTCTGCGAATAAAATCGATTTTAGACTTATTTTGAAAAAAAATTGCGCGAACATAATAAGAATTTGAATGTGTACATATTTTGTAAGTAATAGATAACTTTGTACATACTTGTCTGGCTATAATGCGATTTCGTGTCAATTTTTAAATGTTCAGGTGGCTCAGCAAATACACGTTTACTTTTCTTATTAATTGGATGGAGAAACGATTTTTGCAAATGAAATGAAATCTTTTTTCAATTGAAATCCAAGATTTATCCCGTAATCCTATATATTATTATCAAAACCGCATTCAAATAGCTCGATTATAATATTGTAAACTAATTTGCAACTCGTGTGGGTATCGTAATTATACTAAGGAGTAAGGACCAAGGACGTACGACATTATACATTACAGGACACGCTATATCTATTTTTCATTCCACTTAAATATACGGTTTTTTGTTTTTCAAAAATACTTAACTGTTTTCTAATTTATACAGACCGTCACGAATTTGTTCAACCAGTTCGTAAATCTTAACCAGGAAGAAAATTAGTTTCAAACCTAAGAAATTGCAATTGAAAAATAACAACACATCAGTTGTATTATTGGTTACATATACAGTGGGTCAGAAAAGTTTCCACACGCAGTTGTCATGATTTTTTCAATGACAATAAAACGATAATTCAAAAGTATCATAACTTAATATTTTTAACAAAGGCTTATTCAGTAACATATTTATTTTTTAGAAAAGACGATGCACACCCATTTTCCTTTCAAAACGTCGCAACGACACTGTCAGCACACAAATTTAAAATGTCGAGTTCTTAAATATCCGTATCGCGTCCAATAACACAGTACACTGTTGTAATGTTTTTACACAGCAGGTGTACAGGCACATCATTCACAAAAGACATGTTTTTTTTAAAATCTAACACAAGGTATTTTTAAAATATTCAAATAAAACAATACATTTTATTGCCTACACATACAACTCTATATATATATATACCTGTACGTATGTATATATATTTATATAATAATAATAATAACAAGATATCTTCTAGACGAGTCAAATAACATTATTATTTTAATAAATAATTATAATATGTTATATATGAACGTGTGTCATATACGTATAGATAGCGTATTATATATAAATATATATATATAGGCAAAATGTTGTACTAATTACAATTTACAATAACATATGCGTAACATACTTAATATATTATAATAATATTACTTAAGTCCATTGGTTTTCGCTCTCAAAAAAAAAAAAAAAAAAGAATTCAATAAAATATACAAAAAGCAGTTTAAAATATTATTAGTGTATAATAGATAACGAATAAACTCGTTAAAAAAAAAAAAAATTATATATAAATACGTATACTCGACCAGTACTACATCGAAAAAAAAGAATATGACATAGAACATAACATTTTATACTTCGCTGTTTTAAAACTATTACACTATAATAACATGTACCATCTATAGATCGAACTAACAAGTAAAAGGTTTTTTTTTTTTTATTAACGGATAAAAGACGATCGACGTATGAAAGTACATTTTATATGAATGTGCGCGCGCGATATATAAATCTTTTACTTTAAGTACATATATATATATTTTAAACATTTTCACAGGTTCATTTTGAAAAATAGATATATCCGAACAAATTTTAAACTTTAAAACGAATCAACAATACAGTATTTTTGATATAATAATATAAGCTACAGCCGCCCTATACACACACACACACACACACAGACAATAAAATTAAATATTACCATAGAATTAGCTTTTTCGAATTTATATATATTATTATGTATATATATATATACATAATAATTTTATAAAATAACAATACGTCGTAAGAGACTAGTGTTTCTTTAGGTGGCTACATATATTATGTTATTATATTTACAAAATATTGTTATTTAAAATCGACAAGACCGTACAGTGACTCTCAGCAAGGAGAGAAAAAAAACTTAGGTACATTGTACGCAAATTTTACACATCTATCAAAAACGTGAACAAAGAGACTTATAAATGCTGTGACTTAAAACAGTAATTATTACACGCACAGAGGGTCTATTAGTTATACAATATTAAAATATACAACAACGATCACTTTTTAAATTTGTAATACATTTTGGTAATACCTGTGATGGAATAAATAATGCGTTTCGAAATGTATTACAAATATTTTTTTTTTTTAGATAAAAATACTTAACGACAAATTCGAAAAATTACTTCAAACTACTTGAAGTTTTTTTTTTTTTTGGTAACACTCATGTATTACTATTAAGTCGAAATAAGATGAGAAATTAATAATATACTATTGCTGACGAATATAATAATAAAAATACGTGCGATTTCCATAGTTTATAGAATCTACACAGCGATTGAAATCCATAATTCGAGGTTCTATCCACTACCTTAACGATCAGCCAATTATTGTTATACGTTTATTAAGTTAATATTTTCTTAAAGCATTAAGTGTAATACTATTATTGTCAGGTTTTAACGGTTTTTTTTTTTAAAAAAGACATTACCGTGAACTATTTAATTATAGTAATATTGCAATTTTTTTTGTTTTAACTGACATGGCTATTAAAATTGTGTTTACACGTGTCAATATTTTTAAACAAGGTAATCACAAAGTTTATGTGATAATATATTATCTAATTAAATTTTTGCAATTTTTTCAATACATTTACGTTTATTAAAGACAACAATCAATAATTTTGATAACTAAAAACCATTTTGACTATTATTACTTTTATACAATCACCATGAATACTCACAAACACTGTGAATCCATAAACCAATTATTAAGTAAAAACACATGAGGAAGAACGGATAACAAAATAAATAGAAAGTGGAATGACTTGGCTTTCTATAAATTATAAATGATCAAAAAGTAAATATTGACTTCAAAAATACATGTCGGTAAGTAATATGTGTGTTTTAACATTTAAAAAAGCTGATTTTTCCCCTATAAAGAAAAAAAAATGTGAAAATTCTCAAATATATTCATTGTAGGAATATTATTTAAGAATACAATATTTAATATCTTATAAAACTTTAAAAGCTTGAAACAGATTAAGCGAGAAAAATTACTAGATCCGGTTTTGTTTTTTTTTATTCGATTTTGTTGGTGTCAGAATAAAATATGGCTTAAATTTTTCGAGACAGTTTCAGGCATTTGGATTGGTTTTTAGATCAATTAAAATTGTTAATCGGCATCTGGTTTCATTCCTCTAACACTTCCTTCATTCCGTTGCTGTAAATTAAAATGGCCCTAGTTAGTGAGCGATTTATAACTTTTTTTTACTTCCCACAACACTTACCCGGTCTAATTCTTCTCGGGTCTTCTCTTCGATTTCACGAATGTCTTTTAACGTAAGTCCATGCCAACGATCCATCCAACAAAATACTTGTCTGCAACAAATTGTTTAATTTTTAATCAAAACACGTATTTTACAAAGATAAATTAAAATAATATCTAGGGCGGACAACAGATATACCTATGGAAGTTAGTGAACAGCCGACGTTCTGACTTTTGAATTAAATTTTCTATTCGAGATTGGAGTCCAAACCACTTAAAGTCTGCGGATACCAACTTATAACAAGTCATCACTGGGTTCGCCTAAAACAAGAGACATGGCAATGTAAATTATTCGTCATCTTCAATTCACACGTTATGATTAATGTTATGCCGGTCCCTCTACACGACTCGTGTACGAATATTCATCAATCGTTGTGCTCTACGAATCGTGTAGGTGGTGTTTAATTGTAAAGTATTACGATTCTTTTTACTCGCTTGTCGGTAAATATGACACAAGGAATTAAAAATAATCGCATTTATTTAATGATCATCTATCCTTCTTCAATAAACTGCTTGGCGGTGAAATCATTACCTTCTCTTCTGCAGCATATTAATTTCCAAATCCCCGCATGTCAAACTTGACATTTAGTTCCTTTTTAATTCCCCCTTGCCCCGCTATCTATCTTGCTAATGAGCCATTAACCAGGTGCATGGGTTCTGCCAACAATAATCCCCGTTTCTCTTGGCAATAATTTGTTTGTTAATGTACTTTTGTAATTTTGGGCGTAAGCCTGTATTATATAATACATAATAATAAATAATTTATTTCGTAGTCGTAGAGTTTCCCACACGTCTCGTCAGTGAATAATCATCAGCGAGTACATGAGTCTTGTAGGAAAGACATAATCGTCAAGTCCAAATAATCGGTAAGCATCCACGATAATAATGCTCTTTAAGTACACGAGTCGTGTGGGACCGGCTTTAGGAGGTGTTGAAATAATAATGAAAAATTAACCATACCGTTTCTATCCAATTTCCAGAGAGATGACCACGCCCAGTCTTTTGACTTTTAAATTTTTTAGGATCTTCATCTTCTTTATAATCTGAAGATGAAATTGGATCATTACCAATATCAATAATTTGTACCTCTCGTTGTTTTAGTTTTTCTGGAGGTAATTCATGAACCTGTTTCATTAAATATTAAAAATTATATTTAAAACTTACAATTTCTAGTATTTTAGATATATATAAAAAAAAACAAGCGTGTGATAATGCAAAAATGATCTATTTAAGCAATGAAGCTGCAGTCATATTAGATTTAAAACATTTTGGTTAAAATAACATGGGAATCAATTAATAATAAATTATCTGAAGTCACTAAAAATAATGAATTTATTAACATCATTTTTAAAACATTTATTTATTTATTTAAAATTATGACTTTAGATACATTTATATTAAATTAATCAAAATAAGCGTAACACTGTAAATATATTGAAATTTGTAAATGAAATTATAATTGTTATGAAAATAGATATATCATGCGTAGCTATAAATAAAATAAGCACAAAATTTCAAACAATAATCACTAAAAACAACAATACAAGATCCAATTTCAAATTGAAATAATAATAAAAAAGGTGTTGAAGCATTTTATATAATTACAGTGTTTTGATTTCTGGAAGTAATAAAATAATACATAAATAAATAATAATAATAATAATAATAATAATAATAATAATGAATACTAAAAAAAGTACTAAATATTTTATGGCAATACATTATTTTATTAATCGCCAATACACTTACATTTTCTTGTGTACCATTATCGGCAATATGATACGACTCAATGACTATACTGAAATTTTCTTTCATATAATTTGGATTCTGTACATACAAGCAAAACCACCAAACAGAAAGCAAATAAAATGGATTATATATATATATATATTTTTTTTTGATAGAAAAAAGAACATTACTTTGATTTAAAATACACACACACACATATTATTATTTAATTGGATTATTAGATGTATAGTAGACAAAGGTATAATGGATTAGTTGTTTTGGGCTGCAATGGTTTTAAGCATGAAGAAATGACATCAACAACACCTGATGGTATACAAAAAAAAATCCCCGAAAATCCCTTTGCAATGCAGTAAAAACCTAAACGAACCACTCGTTCATTTCACTTACATTATTTTGGGTTCCTCGATCGGCATAGTGAAATGATTCAATAGTTACCATAAATTTTTCTTTCATATAATTTGGGTTCTATAAAAACAACATTAGACTATTGGATAAGTAAATACTGTTTAGATATCGTGATAAAATAAATGACTTAAACTGACTCATTAATGATAAGTAATAAACAAGTTAAACACTGAGCAATGCCTATATAGATATTATTATTAATTATGAAAATAAAACAGAACTGTTCTATCCAGTACTGCAACAAAGGCGCAACATAAACAACAATAAATATGATTAAAACGTAATTTTTTTTTTTTTGTATTTCATTGAAATTATACAACATTAAGTCACTTTTTGTAGTTTGTTAAAGAAATTAAAATAACTAAAATAAATACATCAAAGAATAGTTCTTTTTAACAAAAATAAATAGATCGAACCATTTTGTGTAAGTCGCTGTTCTGATATATATATATATAAATTTTATAAGAATTTAGATGTCAATGAAATGTAATTTTGGATACATTTGAAGTAATTATTTTTGTTATCTCTTTATGGAATACCAGTTGGAAAATTTCGTATAATATTGTTGTTATCATATTTTCAGGAATAAATTGAAATCATTTAATATTTCTATTGGACACGAGGAAGGAAATAACAAATGTAGACTACATTTATATCAATAATTGGCTTACTGTAATCACGGTTCGACAGTAGGGGTAAGCATTCCATGCTTCTTCGTGGACTTCTAATGCTCCTTTAGGTGCTAGATATTTTATCATTCCAGGTACTTTGCTGCAATGCAATAAAATATGTGCTGTTAATATTTAATGCAATTCTACAGAAAGTCAAATAATTTTATTACAAAGTGTCGAGTAAAATTGAAAATCGGGTAATTAAATTTTCTGATAAATTTAACAAAAGAGCAATTTTCACAAAAAAAATTATATATTTTTTTTTACCAGCAATGTATTTTTTTAAATTATCAGACAAAAATGAAGTTTTTTTTTTTCTATTATAATAATTATAATAAATAATAAATGAATTATTCATTTATTACAAGTCGTTCACTAACAATTCAATCGAATATGAATGGAGTTTACTTTCGTATGATGACAAGATCAATAATCCTCATAGTTTTAATTTTTATTTGAATAAATGCATTTTTTTTAGTAGTGTGTTGTGTTCATTATTATTTTTGTTAAATATTAAAGATAAAAAAAAAATGGTTAAACCAGGAAGAAATCATTTTTATACCAGTCATTAATAATACATGTAGTTTTTTTTATGAATGACCTTCTTTGAAACCTGCTGGGTATATAATTAATTGGTAATAATTGCACCTAACTATACGGTCAAGTTAAAGCAATATAATTTTATAGAAAAACAACGTACTGAATTATTAGCAAACATTTCGAAAATATAATTATTTTTGTTACTTGTAAAGAAAAGTAAAAAAACTAAAAATCCGTTTTAAACATCGTTGATCATATAACAGGATATTGAGTATACAAATTCAAATTGTTATATACTTATCTATTAATAATAGATTAAATAATTCATTTTATGACACTATTATTATATCATGGTTAATGTTAATTATATTACTGTTTGCTTATTATTATTATTATTTGCTAGCATTAAGAATCTAGAAAATATATTTTAGACTATAACTAATAATTATGAAATAAAATATATTATTATGATAAATTGCTTTAATTTTCAAATTAAGTACCTACTACAGCAAACCTACCTTATATCATAACAAGATAAATAGGTCAAGGTCTTACATGATTAATTATTAAGAGAATATTTTACTAAATTTCGTATACTTGAACGAGTTATGAAATAATACTACATACTTGCAATAAGTAAATTAATATTATTTAGACGAAAACACGTCACCAAAAATTAAGTTTTATATTATTATGTAGGATTTGGTCACACATTACACAGACGTACTCGATATGTACAATAGATTTAGATTTGATTTTCAAACCAATTGTTCGTTGAAATATATAATTTAAATGTATTTCGTCGAAAAATTAATAGAACCGACTCAAGCAGCATTTATAGGAAGTTTACAATGTAACCAAGGCTGGAATAACGTGAAATAATATAAAAAGAGATGCATGTAATTTTATGTGTATACTAACTAGTATCGCTAGTTTAATAATGGCCTTCATAAACATGTCATCCAATGTCATATTGCATTCAATGCTAAATACAAGATTAATATTATGTTAAACCACAAAACCAGCTGTATAACTTGTTTCACGTTTAAAAATACGTGTTCCAGAAATTTGCTTAGACATTTGTGTATTTTATTTCAACAAGGTGGCAACACTATACGGTTAGCTCAATCATTTAGACAGTTTTTAAGTAAATATTCTGAACTTATATTGAAAACAAATCGGTAAAACTCTTAAATTTTTATTTATACGGCGAATCGTAGAATTTCTTGTGTTAATACTATCGTTCCAAAGTAACGGTTTTTTTTTTTATAGTAAAGAATGACATACGCCTAGAATTAGGAAAATATAATCGTTAAAATATTTAATGGAGAAATGAACGTATTAATTACCTGGCCAAATGATAAATTTTATAAGTATACTGTCCTTCCGAATATTTTCCACCCAAAAGTGGATAATTGGTAAATGGTTCATTTTTTAACACTTCAATACCTTCACCACCACCAGTTTCGTTTTTACTGGCTTCAGCTACAGAATACAGCTGGGCGATTTGGTACTAAAACAAAAAAAAACCCGTAATAATCAGAAGTACTCGATGACAATTTTACATTTCATATTTGTTAAAATAAAAATAATTAAAAAAAAAAAACAGAAAAACGCATATGCGAATACATACTTCTTCCACTGTTAACGGTAGCACCACGCGGCTGAAATAAATAAAAAAAGTATTTTTATTAATATACACATACAAATAAATGACATTGTTTAATATTTGTACATTATAAAAACGTCGAACAGAATTTATTTACGTAGGTTTCGACAAGTTAAAACGGATTGAGAAAAAGAAACGACTGATAATAAATGGATTTATAACGATTGAAAAGGAAAATTTTAAAACGACAAAAGCCGAGCTATTTTAATTGGAATTTGTTTTCGAGTAAAGACCGTATTCTCGAAAGTGGTTAGAAAAGCGTATTTAAATTAGTATTATTACTCGACAGAAATTAAGCAATAACTCTTAGAATTTATCATACGCTACACGCGTAATAATTATTAATTAATCGCAGATCGTATGAACGATTGATTAATAACTTTCAAAACGATTTTACTCGCACGTTATATCGAAATATAGACGATTACTTAACTGGACGACGAATGTTTTTTTTTTTTGATATCGATGAATCGTTATACGCATTACAAAAAAAAAAAAAACAAATTTTAAAGTAAGTGAATTTTTCGGAACGCTCGCATCGGACGACAGGTACCTACGTATAAGAAAAAAACAACTCGTTACCCGTGTTAACTTTATCGAAACACAAAAATGTGATAGCAAACATGGCTCGAACCAAAAATTCTTTTTATGCAATTGCAAGTGGAAACTGTATGTTTTAAACGTACGGACGGTTATCGGAAAAAAAAAAACGACTGACAATGAAGCGTAATCGTCAGCCGAGTACCCAGACGATATTATTCGAAAAAAAACACACGCACAGACAGATAGGTATAATACATAATATAGAATGAATAAAAAAAAAAATACGATTTCGCAATAATGTCAGTATTCGATGTTCGCGGAAACTTTAAACGGCACAAACGATACGGTTAACAGACTTGTCGTTTAACAGACCGATAATCATAAAAAAAAAATTTTCCCTTTTTTCTCGTGCGATTCTGGAAAAACCCGTAAACGCGCGCGGAAATTATGGAGGAGAAAAAAAAAAAGAACAAACGCTTTTTCTTCTTTTCGCGTCCGGTCATTTTCACAGAGATTCGTGTTTTATCCGTCCAGTATGCGCCAATTTTATAGAAACCGATCGCTGGAAAAACGTTTCCCACCGCCTCGTTTTTTTTTTTGTACAACAGTACTCACAACTCTTTGATGAGCATTTTTTCGTCGGGCGACTCTTGGGGGGGCCGTTGGCGAATTTCGTCTCGTCGGGTGTCCGTTGTCTGCGCACGGGCGACGACGATCGTACACCGTGTGCGCGCGCGTCGTGTGTCTCCTCTCTCGCTGTGACTAGCGACGGAAAATTCGTCGACGAAGCGGGAAAAAAATGAAAAAAAAAAAAATTGTTCGTTTACGAAATAACCGCGTACACGAGAAGAAGAGCGTTATAATATATTCGTCGACACCCGGAGCTCTTCCCCCGAAACGTTACGGTCGCACAGCGAAAACCGAGTGATGGAACAAACGTCACGACGACGCACGGCAACCAGCCACCGCGATTCCACACACACCACACCGCACCGCACCGCACCGCCCCGAACACGCACTGCTGCAACGTCTCGTTTTTAACGTTGCCGAACTGCGGGCCTCTGCTGCTGGCTGATAAGTGAATTTCCAGGCAGGAAAGACAGATAATACGGCGCGAACCGAAGAAAAGGAATACGAAAAAAACGAAAATTTCCTGCTCGGGTGTTTTTTCGGTGCGGTGGTGGTGGTGGTGGCGGCGGGGAAACGCACGCGTGCGCGCGCGCTCGGCGAATTCAATAATAATAATAACGCGAGCGACGCACGTCGGGCGGCCCCAGGCCTTCGAATCGATTGCCAGACCTGGTAAGTTTTTTTCGCCCGTCCTCCGAAGGCCGCCGCCGCCGCCGCCGCCGTAGACCGTCGCGCCATCTGTCCGACGTTACGGTAATATTTTTTTCGGTTCACGACCACTGCTCGCCCCGGAGTCCCGGTCGCAACGTAAAACGCGCGTAATTATTATAATTGTCCGGCGTCAAATATACGAGTTATTTAAAAAGAGACTTACGCGAATATCAATAATAAATATTATTTAAAATTCCCGCGGTATTAAATATACGGGCCGGGGGCCGTTTTTAACATGTCAACATCTTACGAGAACAGGTACTTAACGAAATAATACATCAATTAAATTAATATGTCAAATCGTTAAAGGCTGGATCGGCATTGGCAATCTACGTAATAAGACGCCTTAAAGGTTTATTAGCCATATATACACAGTTTGTGGTGGCGTGTGGGAAATGAAACGAGACGAACGAGGTGGAACTTTAAAGAGCAGATCAGAGAAAGCAGGACGGGTGAATCAGTGTTATAATATTGTTTAATAAGCCTACGAGGAATTTAATACAAACGATACGTCGAAACGCTCGGCTAAGGGAGTGAAACCAAGACCATAAGTAACCGGCGTAAAGTTATGAGGCTCACAGCGAATATTTAATGTAAAGCTATATGGCGAAGCGTAGGAATCTGCGTTGAACACGCTCGAGTTTCCCTGAATTATCGGCAGTATGACGGTCCCAGACTACAGCCCCATACTCTAAAATGGGGCGCACAAGTGCACGAAAAAGTGCTTTTACCGATGATCCGGGGGCGCCCACAGAGAATTATCTCAGAGGGTGCAAAATTAATTTTACATTTACGTACAATATAGAGTATTTAAGGGGGTACAGGAAGCTCGTCCCCCCTCCCCATTTGCTGTATTTATATGTTAAATAATTATTTACATTACATTTTAATTTTTAATGCATTTTACGAAAGTAAGCAAAAAATCAATGTATATAATATATATAGTAATATATGTATAATAACAAATAAAGATTATATTAATCAAATAAAAGAGATAAACGTCTAACATTTAATCATTTAAGCAATCATTTCCAAAAAAAATTTATTTCAGTACGTGTTTCACTTTCGAAGTCGCGCCGTATCAGTAAGGAAGTAGAAGAAGAATAGAAGCGTTAGAGATGTGGACATGGCCGTGAAATGATGAAGATGAGTTGGACGGAAAAGAAATCGAACAAGGATAAGTGTTAAACATATAGTGCAGGAGCCCAAGGCAAATTATCGAAATGGTATAGAAACAAGAAGAATCGAGTTTTTTTTGTACACGTTATGAGACACAAAACGTTTATTATAACAACAGAATAAAAAAATAATAATAAAAACGAACACGGTACATATATATATATATATTTTCTCTCTCTCTATATATATAATACATAATTTTTCTCTCTCTCTCTATATATATATATATATATATAGAGAGAGAAAAATATGAATATTACAATAAAAGGCGTAGAGATTAAAATTGTTTAAAAAAGCGAAGAAATTGATATATATATTATATGTATATAGCGAATTAAATTGTTAAAAGCAATAATTATGGCACGTTATTAATGTTATTTAATAGGTACATATTATAATAGCTGTACGTATAATTATTAATTAGTATATTATTATAAACATATATAAATGTATATAAATATATTAAACGGTCGACTCACTCCACCCGTTTCGTGTACTGTGTATAATATACCATTATACACGTAATACATTATATAATAATGAATCATCAATAGTTTCCATATTAATTAAACATTTAAATATATTTATTACGATTGTCGTTTTCTTAAAACAGAACCCCCCCCCACCCCGTCTAAAAGATACGCGTTTTAAACGTGTTTAGTATATAATATATTTAATAATTTTTTTTCGATATCGTTTAAAGTTTTTCTCCTTCCGCCGTATTACGTTTCCATATATTGAAATAATAAGTATTTAATTTCTGTACGCTGTACAAATATAGTCAAAAATAAATATACACTGCCTAGTTATTATAAATAATTATATGTAGGCGTATTTTATCTACGCGAATTACTCGCGCAATATTTGAAATATGTATGTGTGGAAAAAGATGTTACGCGTTAAATAAAGTATCCAAAATTACGTAAAACTATTTGTAAAACGAAACATAAAAAACAATCACTTTTTAAATCACCGATCACTTTTTTTTTTTTTTTTGCCAACAGTCAAAATCCAAATATACAATCATTTCTTTGACGTTTCTCTCGTTATATTTTTCAACAGCTGATATCGTATAGGCATATATAAAAACGAAATTAATTTAGAATTTTCACTAACAATCTTTAAGAAAAATTAAAAAAAAAAAAAATACGTCTCTGAATTTGATTATAAACGTGTTTTTTGTGTGCGGGTTAGATACGGTTTCTCGTAAGTTTTTCGGATTATCTCAAACGGAATTCTGAATTGCAATAAAAGTGCGTGCTTTTGACAAATATATCCTACTAATATTATAAACGCGAAAGTTTGTAAGTATGGATGGATGTTTGTTACTCTTTCACGTAAAAACTACCGAATGGATTTTAATGAAACTTTACAATAATATAGCTTATACATCAGAATAACACATAGGCTACAATTTATAAAGATATATATTGTGTGAATTGTCCAAAATATCAAGTAAGTAGGAAAAAATCTACCACCTGCGAGCTATTCTGGCGTGCGCTGCCAAAACAGCTAGAGTTACACATACTCGTATGTAATGCACGATGGAAACGTTTATCTTAAATAGTCCTACAAAAAAGCCCGCCACAATATATATCTATATCTTACGTGTAAGCCATTATAGCCAAAACAGTGAACCATAACTACAATAAAAATTGATAATTTATTTCAAATGCACATTTGGTAGTAATAAATTGATTCCTAAATGAAAATAGATACTTTTATCGCTTCTGGTATTTAAAGTCGATAAAATATGCCTTTCACGCTACGTCATTTGGACAAATATTATTTTAACAGTTATGACGATGACAAACCGAGTGCGCGATACTACGGTGCGGTCCAGCGGCCGGGATAAAACTCGATTCGTCGTTTCGATTATTATATACGAATACGCGTTCGAAAACGAGTCGTGAAATTCATTTTCTTCACCGTATTATAAATTCATAATATGTCATTAAACGTATATACGTTACCGGCAATGTGAATAATTTAGACATTATATGCAAAGTGCCTAGGCATTATGTATAATGCCGTGTGACTTTAGGCAATTTAATAAATAATTTTTTCTTTAATATTTCCTATAGGCATTATTCATGATAACTAGGCATTATTTAAAATGCCCAAACATCATTTGGCAAAGTAAAAAATAGATAATTTGGTATACATTCTTATACGTAAATATACGAAGCCTTTGTCTCACCAATGTGACTATTATAATCTATACTAATACACTAATATGTCGTATTATAGAAGTGATATATTTTGTTATTATATTTTTTTCATTAGTATTTTATAAAATAAAAATGAATAAAAACTTTAATGTAAATTTAAGTGTGATAAAATGTGCAAAATATCATATTATTGTGTTGAAAGTAAAATAAAAATCAAACGTAAACTTAAATATTTTCTTTTTTTTTTTTAAGTTTCGAATATCATTACACCGTGTATTGTTATATTGTTATAATATATAAGTATTCGAGTATTTGTTTTTTACGGGCAACGAAGTGCACGGGGACAGCTAGTTAGGTATATAAGCGACGATGATGTATTAATAATTAATATATTATACGACATATTATAGTACGCGGTACAGAGGCGTGGGTATTTTTCGTGTGGAGGAAGTCGATCCTGTTTAGACGTAATATACGCTACTCTGTGGAAAAAAAGTACGAATTAATAATTTTGGAATTCTATACAACACACGTATATTATAGAACGACACCAGTATAGAGTATAGAAAAATGATCGGGATTTTGGATTAAAAATTTAGATTTTAATTTCCAACGAAACACCTGTATATATACAAAAGGTATATGCAAGTATCTGGATAAAATCGATTTTTTCCTTTAGCGATTTCTATTTTTCGCGGTCGAATGATAAATACAAAAAAAAAACTCCTCGTAATCGTTCGTTATTTGATATTTTATTATTTTACACACATTTTCGCGCGTATAATTAAAAAATAATAATAAAAAATTACTACGAACTCGTAGTTGCACTGTTAAAACGTAATATATATATAAGCGTGTTATATACTCGTGTAATAACTGCAGTATATAGGTACCACCTACTCGTTATTTCGCGACCTGCTTCTGTAGCAACAATTCCAGAGTATTATAAATTTATAACACTATCAGAAACGTCGTAATAAATTATTGATTTGATTTGAACGGAGAGAAAAAATAGTTACCTATATATACAATATAATATTATATTGTACGTATACAGAGTGACGTAGTCAGGATTTTTGTAATGTGAGGAGAGGAGGGGCTACATTTTATGTCGAGTTCTAGGTAAGTGTATATATAGTTAAAAATTAACACATTATACTGTGTGTATAACGTAAAATATAAAACACGAAATAAAAACTTACGTCGAGTTAATAACTGATAAATATTATAATAATGTATATAATACAGTCTAAGGTCCTTATGAAAATTATATACTTAGACCGTTCTTTGAATTGCGTTCTTCTATATTTAGGGCATTTTAGTACTAATGATTCTGTGACAAATACACTACCATATAAAATAAATGCGATTGCAGACACGATTCGGAGTATAGGCAAGAGAAATGTAATTTTTATCGAAAAACAAAAAATTTTTTAAAGAAATCAATAAAGAAACGAGAGCTCCCTTGCAGGTTACACGTCACTCTACTATTATTATATTTTTGTATAGGAAAACCGATTGTTATTAATTCGATATTTAAAACGTCGCCTGTTATTTTGTAACGGAGCATATAGTTTTCAGCTGCTGCGCGTTTACAATGATTTTTGACCGATTAATTCTTAAATAAATAAATAAATAAAATATTTTAAATTTGGCGTTATCGCGGTGGATATTATAATTTATTATTGCAGTTATAATAAGGAAATCGGAGCACAGTATATAATATTATAATAGTGTTATACAATCGAATTTTTTTTATTTTTTTTCACCTATCTTCACGAATAAGTCTTATACGAGTATACTTCATGTATATTACACACATATAATTAATCATATTTTATTACTCCCCTCGTCACGTTATATACATTTATATTAAGGTAATAAACGCGTATAGTACAACGCATACGTATAGTAGGTATACAATATATTTCGTAATGAATCATCGAACGGATCGCGATAAAAGTTTTTGTATTTCTTTACAATTTAAATAATAAATACACGTACTTACAAGCGTACTCACAATATTCAACTCATAAAAAACAGCCGTTAGACTGGTTATTTTAGTTTTTTTTTTCGCTTCGCGTCGAAGCTTATTAATTTTTTTTTATATATACAATCACGTTTTTTCGGCACGCGTTGAATTCGGTCCAGTTTTCGAAAAAAAAAAATATATATATATATGTAAAAAATACTAGTTTTCTGTATCTCGTACCACCTAGTTTGACCTTTAACAACACGTTTTTTCACATAAATTACGATATAACGTAATACGCTCGATCTCTGCGACCTGCGCGAGACACTGTCAAACAGTGTCGACAATGAGTCTTCCAAAATAATAATTATCGTACCCGAAATGAACAGTTAGTAATCCATAGTTATTACTGTATTATATACATAAGTGGTGAGGTCGATAGATTCAATTGCCCATACTTGGGATCGGCGTAGTGCATGAGAACATGCGGTATGGTTCTGCAGACGAGGAAGGCGCACGAAAAACAGGAACAAAGTATAATATATAGAAATGGAGGATGATGTGCGGAGAGAATAAGATGCCGATAAGATCGAAACGTAGATTTAATTAGTGGACACGAAAATGGAGCGCAGGACGCGTGCAGGAAGGATAGAAATAAGGCGAATGATTAAGGTAATGCAGGAGTGGGTAATGTGTTGCGGAGAAAATGAGACGAGACGCCAGGCGGAGAGATATCGATAGAAAAAAATGTGTTGCGGAAATGAAATTATGTATGTATAGAAACGAAAAGAGGAACGTTCCGAAGAAGGAGCTAGTTGATTGACGGAATTCGGGGTGATACGAATATACGAATAGCTGGTGTGAGTGTATTGCGACTTGCTATAGACGGTGCTTTTAAGATTGTACGTTAGCTCACACCGTGCAGTTCGGAGTGTCAGGCGAACGTAGAAGATATACGCGAATCATGCAGTTTGTATTTTATATAGATAGTATTTTGTCGATATGTGTTTCAAGCAGGTTTACGCGGACTAGACGAAAAATCGTCTGCTATAATAGGTTGGACGAATAACTGTCGCATAAAATATTCGAACATTAAACTATTAAACGTGCTACCTGTTGTGACGTGAACAACGGTAAATATCTATTTATTGCGTGTATAAACACAGATAATGACTTTAATATATTACGCACTAAATGAACTTATTAATTACCAATTATTATTTTTCAATACGGAAAAAGTATCGAGCAGCGGGCGAGATCGTTTAAAACGAATTACGCGTACAGACGGAGGATTAAAGGGGAAAAAAAAAGTCATTATTTATGCTCGGTAAATTATATTGTTGTAGCAGTTATACATTGTCGTCCACGGCTTCCCGATATCGCGGAAGAAAGTTTTTGAATATAATTTTTTTTTTACGTATTTTTCTGCGATTAATTGAAAAAAAAATCGAAAAGTGAAGAAATCAATACAATAAGCTACCTACCGAAAAGCGAGAAAATTAAAAAAAAATCTGTATATGTATATATATATAAACAATAAATATACATACATATAAATAAATGTATACTTAAATATACTATACTGCCAATGAGTATTACGTAAAAAATGAAATAATCATTTTCTTGCATGTCTTGTTAAAGTATAAATATTCATATTTGTGTTTATGAATTTTAAAGTTAAATATTCATACCTATTAAACAATAGAACATCGGCTCGGCTAGCCATAATAAATAATAAAATACAGACAAAATTAAAAATAAAAAAAAATAAATAAAAAAAATTAAAAAAATAAAAAAATAAAAAAAATTTTTTTATCGGATTTTTACCGAGCGTAACATGACGACAACGAGATGGTGTACTACGCTTGTACAGTCGAAAAGTCGTACGCGCAGAAACATAAATAAAACGCTAAAAAATAATATTATTTCAATATGTCGTATATATCATCGTCGTTCGATAGTGTGACGTGTCAACACGCGCGCGATTAACACGTCGCACTTGAAATTCGGAATTTTCAAATAGAATTTTATTCGAACCGAACGATGAGGTGTGTATAGTTATGACGTTTATATAAATATTATATTATAATCTACAGCGCGCGGGCGTGCCCGTAAACGAGCGTATTATAATTTCAATAATATATATAATATAATATTATATTATTATATAATATAATAATATATAATATGACGTACTATATACGGCTGTCGCAAAGAAGGTGAGACTATTTTTGTTTCAAAATGGCAACAATGCGTACGACTTGAACAACGACTGGAATGTGGTAGAGGGGAGAATTCGCTGTAGCCGTACGCTTAATTTTGTCGTTTTATCTATAACTTCGTTCGGTCAACGGCAGTTGTCCGAAAATGATAACAGATTTGAGATTGATAAAGGTTTGAATTCGACAAAGTACTGCCAACCATTGCTAACAAAATTATATTTACGTTTCACAACGCACTACAAAATTCCAAATACTCTATAGACTATAAAATAAACAAATATAATTATTATCCTCTGTTAATATCATAATATAACTTTTATCGTATAGCAAAACAGTACACATACAAAAGGAAAAAAAACGTTGGTCTTTCAATTTTTGAAAATGTTATGTTGGTACAAATTCGACGCCGCCATTTTCGATCTCATATCTGTTATCATTTTCGAACAACTGCCCCCGACCCAACTTCGTTGAGCTGCAGTGATAATAGCAGTAACGTATAGAATGAGTTTTGTGGACCCGTGTAGATTTTTCGTGTTCTTTTTCAAAGTTCGGACACGAGTATGCGTGACGAACAACGCCACGCTGTAAAATTTTGTTGGCGCCTAGGAAAGAAAATTGAAATTTTCCCACGCACCCGCCCTATAGTCCCGATATTGCGCTGTGCGACTTTTAGCTCTTTCCCGTTCGCGTATTACCAAACCCTATAGAGTGTCACAGCGCCGTACATTAATGCATCGTCCTCATTGGCTAATTTTGAATTTCGTGCCACAGAGTTTTATAATACGCGTTATCAATGATAGCCAACGTCTATTAGTAGATGTAAAGCAGGTGTAACCGAAGGATCCAAACGAATATCCAGCTGGACGACGACCAAGTAACCAAATTAATAAAGTAACGAGTAAAAAGCGTCCTCATGATGATCTTTCATTAAATGTAGCAAAAAAATCAAATGAATGCTAAAAACATGGTAAAGGTCATTAAAGTTCAAATGTACTGAACCTACTACTATTATGTTAAATATTCAATTTAAATAAATGAACATACATTTAAATTATTATTATTATTATCCTATTATATTATATATTATATATATAACTCTGTGGCGCGAAATTCAAAATTAGCCAATGAGGACGATGCATTAATGTACGGCGCTGTAGACACTCTAGGGTTTGGTAATACGCTTCCCGTTCTGAAAGCCACACTGCGTGAGCGCAACTTCGAGACTAACCAACAGATCGTCACGGCAGCGCAGACTATTTTCACTACGGAAGAATTTGCAGCCTTTCAACAAATGGCAAGAATGAATGGAGGCATGCCTCACTGCGAATGGAGCCTATTTTGAAAAAGATAAACGATTATTTGTTACCTATGTTGATTCCGAATTTAAATAACCGTTTGTGATTTTTTTCGAATAAAAAAAACTTTGTAAAAACTTACCAGGGGTTTACGCAACTACTTTTTTCAAACCATCGTTTACAGTACCTAGATATCGACAAACTGAGCTCACTACATCCTCTATCGGTACAAAATTAACCATATATTTTCATTCTACAGTTCGGTTACCAGCCGATAAGTGGTACCGCTTTCCCATACGATTTTTAGTCTCACCTTCTTTGCGACAGCCTTTGTATTTATACGTAGTAGTAGGTACATCGAAACGTTTTTCCTCTTTGCTCCTCTCGAACAGCAATATTTTCGAAAGCGTGTGTGGTCTTTTTTTCATATCATATAACTAACTGCAATATTAATATTTTATATGTGTGTGTAAAAAAAAAAAGAGAGTTAGCGAGCCGTTGTGAATGTCGCCTAAAGCGAATCACTCTTCTGTTAGTTTCGAAATGACGAAGAAATAATCGATTTCGGCGGAATAGCGTTTTTACCGTTTTTATGTAATTTTTCGGTAGTTTTTGAGTTATATTTTTAGGCGATTTTGAGAAAAACGAAAAACGACCTCTTTTGAGCACCGAATAAATGCAATTTGCTACCGGAAACGAACGGTATATGAACGTAATAAAGATCGGATCACACCTTCTGGTAGAAATTTTGACTAAAGACATAAGAAAATAAAGAATACATCATTGTAAAAACTCCTCGCTCCGTTCAGAATCTAAAATATTACATATATCTTTTTTTTTTTTTTTTATGAAAAATAAATACTATAACGACACCGAAAATAACTTTTTTAACACAGGGAATAATATGGATCACGCGTATGAATTCCGATGGGTTATAGATTAGATTAGTATAGTGTCGTATACCGCAGACAACTCTTGCGAAAAAAAAAAAAAGGAAATAAAGTCATTTAAGTTCATTTACTACTGGGTACCGTAAATTTGTTAATATATTCTGCGAGCGTTTCGGTAGTGGTCGCGGACGTTTAAACTGCGAGGATCAGTTTACCTTTAAATTCGATAAAACTACAAGAAAACGAAAAGGTCGAATGTTTTCAAATTTATAATTCTGTCCGATAGTACGATCAAAAAATATACAATTTTAATATAAAATATTTAATTAATATAACACGTCTCTCGTATTCCGATAAAATTGTAGTAATAAAAACACTGTTTTAGTTCGCGACCGGGGCCGGAGCTTCTCTTACTGACGCCCTTACGTCGAAACCACCATTCCTTCCGCCCTTCCGAAAAAATGATTGTATTCTCTTCTTAAAATAGACATTTTTTTACTGCACTCTATCGTTATATTTCATTATATAAATTTTCTAATTAGAGTACGTCATATCTATTACTACCATAACCTGTACTATTAGAAACACGATGTAACTAAAAATTAAAAACTGTCGCGGTGAACAATTAATCAAAATTATATATATTTTTTTTTATTACAAATCGATTTATTAACGCGTATAATATTTATCAAATTTATTTTCGAAACTTTTTTTTAAAAATATTCTATATGTATACATATAAACGTCGACACTACGTTTCACGGTAAGAATTTAGGGTATACCATTGTACTTAAATCTCCTTTAGGAAAATAAACAATTTTATCGCCATCGCAGCACTTGCGGCAATATACGCGGCCGCGGATTAATTTATTGTACGAAATGACAAAAAAAAAAAAAAATTAAATTACATATGTATTTCAAATTAATGGCAGAACGAAAATAAAGTTAAAATTTTCTTTTTTTTTTTTAAATCAATAATAATTTTAAAAAATATATCAAAGCGTTATTTTTTTCAGTCTACCGCCCTGGATGGTCTCCCAGGTCGCCCATGGCTTTCGCCGGCACCGATCGCAACGTTTATATATATTTTTTTTCAACGGAATTACTAAGCGATTTCAAATGAAAATATTACAAATTATTATACAGTAAAACTTTTTTCGAAGCGAGTAAAATGTTCAGACGAATTTTTAAAAATTTTATTTTTGCGTTACGCGTTCTGCGGACGTGCAGCCGTAAGACTGCGCTCGCGAAGGAACCTATGCCGACTATACGCGAGACGCGTTTAGACAAATGAGACGGTTAATTAAAATAAATAAATATCGCTTTTTTTGTCAGTTTGTTACGTCCTCGTTGCGTATACTTATATGCGTATAAGTAATTATTACACAAATTAAAAAAACTTTAAACTACACCAAATACGTGAATATAACTGCGCGATAGTGCGTAACGCGTAGTAGCAAACGCTTCGGAATCGATAAAAACCGGAAAATTTTCACGGAAAATATCTGCCGCACGAATGCGAATATACCATGACTGTATTATTATTATTATTATTATTATTATTATTATTATTATTATTATTATTATTATTAACATGTATATGTCCATTTATTAAATACATGTACTTAATCAATGATATGTCTTATGGCTGGGGTCATTCTATAAATTTGTGCGACACCGAGAGCGTTACCATGACGTCATGAACCCGGCTCTACTCACCACCCGGCCAGGTCCCCCCACTTTTATACCGCAGTTGGCAGCTACATTGGAACGGCGATGGCAGCGCGATCTATATATATATATATATATATATATATATATATATATATATATATATATATATATATATATATATAGATATATAGATATGTCTATAAGTACGAGGAGACGAGGACTAATCTATAGGTAACTTTTTGTCACGTGTAAAAATAAATGAGAAATATACGTGTACCGACGTATCTGCATGCAGTGTAGATACTCCTGTTTTATTATTATTATTATTATTTTATTAAAATTTTAATATAATATTCGCGAAACTCGAAAACTCCACGTTCGGCGCCATCGCTGATGATTATTATTATTATTATCGTCTGCGACCAATACAGAAATGTTATGTTGTTCGTTACACACGAACGTATCGCGAATATAATGTCTTTGTATAAACTTCGGTCTCGTCCGTCACTTTTGTAAGTCTCTTTTGTTTGTATATATATATATATATATATATATATATATATACATATATAAGACCGCGAACTTTGATGACTTGGGGAAAACGAGAGAATATTATAATGTGTATACGTTCGCACAATCGCATAAACGAGCATAACACGTGTTTGAATAATAAATAAATATATATATATATATATATATATAAATTATAATAACTATACATTTCATGCTTCGTGTTATAATATTATCAGTGTCGACTCGAATATTATATTATATATATATATATATATAGTGTGTGTGTGTGTGTGTGTGTGTGTGGTATGATAATGAAATAATATTATGTATTTATACCGAGTCGCATCGGATGTCTTTTTTTTTTACTGCGGTACTGCAGTGCTTGAATTGTAAAAAAAATTTGTATTGAAGGACGGGGAAATAGGTGTACAAAAAAAAAAATTTCTAATCACTGGAATGTCTTATATAGACACATTTTAAATTTTTTTTTGAAAAATATAACTGTAATAAAATTATATCAAAATATGTCTATAAATTATTATTATTATTACACGAATTTCAGTCTTTTTAATCTCGCGTGTTACCAATTCTTATATCCAACAGTGTATACTCTATAAGCGTATATTGGCTCGACGTTGTTGGACGGAGACGTCAACAAAACCGATAAATTCTCAAAAAATTCGTAACTTTTCGTTTGTACACAAATCAATATCACGATGATTTTCGCACTGAAAACATTATTATTTCGCTTATATACGTTTTTTTTTTTTTGTGTTTTTGCTACAAAATTATAATAACGTAAAAGAGTAAAAACGATTGCTTGCCGCAGGCCGTCCATTCGTTAGCGATTTATAGTAAAATCAGTACCTATAGAGGAACGCTAAAATATTTACAAAAAAAAAAAAAGAACAAGAGGTACCCCGTCTCCCGGCTCGATTCAATATAGCACTGAAGTATACGCGCACGTACTGTTTATTGAATTATTTCGGTTTATGTTCAAGAGCCTTTCCGGGCCAGGGAGAAAAAAACATTGGGCGATGTCCGTTTCCATGCATCGAAACAACTATACCGATTTCCATTAAAACATTTGGGTATCATGCGTTTGGGTCGCCGGTTCGGCTTTCAAATTTCAGTACGCGTTTAAGGGGATTGAAAGCGGGTATTTTCTCTTTTGTCTTACACACATGAAACATAGCAAAACAGACGTTTCGTACTTCCAACGTACCGATCGATCTATTGGTGCGATAAGAAATTTGAAAACAAATTTGAATTCCTCGTGAATTTTCCTACAAAACGACTTTCCCATTTTTTTCATTTTTTTTTGATAAACCCTTAAAAAAATTAACCGAACAAATTAAAAAGAAAAAAAATTGTTAATAATTCATTTTTGAAGGTCTTAAAAAAAAGAAATAAAAAAAGTAGGAAAGTCGTTTTGTAGTAAAATTCAAGAGGAATTCAAATCTGTTTTCAAATTTCTTATCGCACCAATAGATCGATCGGTACGTTGGAAGTACGAAACGTCAATATTTTGCTATGTTTCATGTGTGTAAGAGAAAGAGAGAAAATACCCGCTTTCAATCCCTTAACAAACAAAATTTCGAGATAATTCGAAATACGGCGCAAATATTTTCCTATACCGAATACCACCGGCCGATTTTAAAGTAAAATACGATTATTAAACGCATAATATTCATTATTATTACACAGGTTTAATAAAATAACATATTATTATACATATTCGCGTAATACGCGCGTTACAGAAGTTGGCGGTCGATTCACATTCATACATTTTCGTCGCGTGGAACTTTGAACGTTTCTCGTGCCATTCAATTGATTTTCCTTTCGTTACGTTCGGGGAGTTCTTAATATTGGCCAAATCGAACACATTTCGAAATGTATTATAACAACTGAATACCTACATATATATATATATATATATATATAACCGACCGTTTTATATTATATTCTTATATAATTAACAAGCGTAACTTATTTAATTACGATATTATATAATTTTTAAAGAATATTTTTATTGATATTCGATTACACGTTGCCGGAAACGTTTTACCAAAAAAAAAAAAACGTATTTCGGTAATCGAATGTTTTTTTAAACATTTTTTGCAGGTGAAAACGGTTACGATAATCGAGTTTTTTTTTTCTAAATTTACCGACTGTCTCACGCAGAAATTGGAATTAGTTATCGAATAATAATTGTTGTTAATAATAATATGTGTAATAATCTTAGCGTTTTAATCCGGTGAAATTATTTACTTTTTTTTTTTAATTTGCTCTGGACGCACCAACAGTATAAAGCAATCGAAAAAGACGTGCGTTTAAAACGAGAGGAAAAAAAGAACAAAAACGTAAAAAGTCACCGTTAAATAAATTTTTTTGGCGAATTCTAGTGCGTATTTCATTGTACACGCGTCGCGTTTTCTTTCACAAAACGTACTTAAATGTCAATCCTTTTTTTTTGTGATTTTCTCGAAAACTTTTAAAATTCAGAGACAATTAAAATGTGACCTCTAGATAATCGCGTAGGGCCACGAACTCTCGTTTGTTTTATAGAAAAAAGGCGCGTTTATAAACCTTAAAAATATGTAGTAAAAAATATAACAATGTAAAAACACATTTACGTAAAATCATTACTGCGCACGTTATAACAGTGTGAACAATTATAGAAATCGATTGTGATTATTGCTAACTAGCTGTCGCCCGTACACTTCGTTTCCCGTAAAAAAAATGCCACCTCTTATAAGATTAACATTTTGTTCAATTCGTTATTCAATACTCGGTTTAAGGATGTTCAAAACTTAAAAAAAAATAATAAAAGATTACACGTTAGATAGCGTTTAACACTTACATTAAAGTTTTTATTCGTTTATTTTATAAAATGCCTATGAAAAAAAAATATAATAACAATATTCACTTTTATAATAGCTGTCCACGTTCACTTCGTTGCCCGCAAAAAAATTCCACCTCTTATGTGATTAAACATTATTTTTTTTAGCTCAGCTAAGGTCACATGTCGATCTATGATTGACGACAACATAGCGGTCTGTCTCAAACACACACACACACACACACACACGCCTCGCAGTCAGACGCGAACTACGTTGTTCACGCCTGAACGCCGTGACTACACTGAGCGGTCCGATGGTTTCGGACCGCTATTTATAAGCGCCTTTCTGCCACGCCCACTGTGTTGTGTCGTAGCGCTATCTGGTGACTACTTTCTTTTCCCGTTTTATTACGGCCGGTTGACGCGCTATGTCGGTTAATGCGGGAGTTTAGTTTGACGCTAACCGAACGACCGATCGTACGCGCGCATGCAATCTTTATTATTTATTTATTTTATTATTATTAATAATAATATTATGTATTTCGCGTATTTCAATAAAATGAAATGAACGCAAAATTCATCTTTCCTCGTTGTACACTCGTTTACACGTTTAATATTTATTTAACGTTTACTCGTTTACACTGCACACGACCGACCGAGTTTGTCGTCAGCTAAGCACTAAACGCTCGATCACGACCGATGATCGTCGGCCGAGCACCAATTCCATTCTTATACATGACGTTCAAAGGGGAGGGGTGAAAATGGAGCATAACCATAACATAATTGGACTAACTTACACGACACAATTCGGTGCTGTTCGGTCAGAGATATACTAAATTTAAAAATATCAAATCCCATGGGCGGGGGAGGGCGATTCGCCTATCTCCACCCTTATAACCGCCACTGCTATGATTATGATAAAGATGTGATTATAATAATTATTTCCCACATAACTTGCAGTTTACTTACCCAATCACCCCAAAACACTCAGATGCCCCAGACCTCTCCAAAACCCCTTAACACGTCACTGATACACACACACACACACACGCGCACACACACACGAATAGTGAAAGAACATAATTCTGCTTTTAAATCGACGCGGTAAACGCGAGCGATTTAAAACTCTTTTTTCGTATATAAATGTATATATAGCACCAGGTGGTCATTTACGTTCCGTATACACTGTACAGTGCGACGTTATTCGGCACAACAGGTGGCGGAACGGGTTTCGAATTATATATAATATTATAATATGACGGCGGATCGATTCATATTTTGTCGGGCAACGATGAAAATTCAGGAAATGTATAAATCGCTCGGAGTTGTTTTATATAGTAGTCTGAAACGTCTGAAAATATTTTTTTTTTTACTTTTGTGCGTATATTATAATTTATTATTGTTTGTTATACAGTAGAAAATACGCGGTATAATTTTAAACGTTAGTTAGGAATTATACGGATACATTAATTATTGTCATAGTCGCGTGTCATCGCCGAGGTTAGGTTAAGTATAGTTTTACGTGTGCGCAGAAAGCACAGAAACCTAACCCAACCTAACCTATAACCGGCGCACGCATAACGAAATCAATACAATAAGTGCAGAAAACTTACAGTATCGATTTCGTTCTGCGAGCGCGAATTATACAAGGAACGCGAGTAATTGCAATAATTTTCATTACGGTTATTTCGTTTTATACGTGTGCTTTTTTTTTTCAGAGCGCGTGCTGCGACGTACCTAAAATAAACGCTATTTTTTTCCTACACGCATTATAATAACACGGGCGAGTCACCAGAAATTAATTAAATAATAATAAATACGAATAATTTATAAAAAAAACGACGTGCGCGGTATGTACACGTTACTATATGAAAAAAAGCGTATAATAATCGCGGAAAGGGCGGGGAAATAGAAACGAACTGCGACAACGAAATGAAAACCCGATATACGTACATACTTATACTAGTATAATGTATAAGTACTGCGTGTTCGTATTTACTCGCACAAATATAATTAAAAGCCAAAAATTAATGGCGACACACTATACGTTATACACACCGGACGTGTTTCCACGAGTCATACAGCTGCAGTAGACCGCGGTGACTCCTGACGATAAAGCGTCGCGTTCGTGTTCGTACATATATTATTATTATTATTAATATTACGTCCTTTGCAAAAGCTCGATGACAATATGTATAGTATTCTACATACGCGTTGAAAATTCTGTTAGAAAATTCGAATTCGGTTACATTTCAAACGCGTCGCTCTCGAATTTCATTTCGGTCGACAATTGTGTATAGTGTTTAATATTACTGTACCGGTCGAGTACGTTTACACAACAACCGACAGTCTTGTAAAAAAATGCTTTTAAAATTGTATTTAAATAGAGATACGAATACATTGATATAAATATAGTATTTAAGACGTATTTCAAATACTTTAAAAAAAAAATATTTAATAACAAATACGGATACTTCGTTTGCATAGGCGAAAATCTATTAAATTTTCTGGGGGGGGGGCTAACATTTTTAACATCAGTCATAATCAGTCAAATATTCAAAATACATACAAATTATAAAATATTTGGGGGGCTTAGACCCCTAAGCCCCCATTTCCGCCTATGTTCGTATGTATTTAAATACGAATACAAATACTTAATCGAACTGTACTTTCAATTTATTTTTATATAGCAGTCGTATTATTTAAATTATATTTTTGTATAGGTCTCAAAACCTCTCTACCACTCAACTTTAATGTTTTCAATCGTTTGACGTAATAAATTATTAAATAATATAAATATTAAAATTATTACGAAATTGTTAGCTTTTACAGTATTTTATTAAAAGTAGTAATAATTATTTTTTTACCAACATATTTTTCATAGTATACACGGAAATATTTATGTTACGGTGTTATTATTTTTAACCTATTTTAAGACACATTTCACACAGGCGATTATCACACTGGCGCGGTTGCGATATTTATCAACGTTATACCCCTTCTCATATATAAATCTCCGTCTGTCAGTTCATCAGACGTAACACAATAGTAAATTTGAATCTGCCCTTCACATATTTGAAAATTTATTTTAATCGAATGAAATGTATTAAAATTAAAACTCGTTGCAAGAAATTTTATTTACAAGTATTTAAATAAAAGTATTTGTAATTCTAGTACAAATACCTACGAAATAATATTTAAATACTTTGTTTAAAATGTATTTAAAAAGCATTCTAAATATTAGAAAAGTATTCTAAATATATTTACTCAAATACTTTTCAAGACTGCAAACCGATAATTTAACAAATACAAATATAATGTTATATGGTTCGTCAATATATATTGACGTAATGCGCTGAGAAGGTTTTTTTTTTTTTGTTGAAATTTTACTTCGTACAAAAACGCTCCTCGGATAGATCTTTTAGCGGCCCGAAGACGTGTCTGAGATCTAGTCGACGACAGACAGCTGACAATCTTCTTAATAACCTATACCGATATGGTGTACTTAAAAAAAAAAAAAAAAATACTCGTAGCGTTTTCGAACTCATCGTGCGTTTATTACAAAATAACATTCGTATACTTATTAAACAAATTTTTTTCGAATTTTTTTTTTTTTTTTTGTAACCTCATTGTGGCTGTAAATATAAATATGTATTAAAATACGACGTAAGTTAGCTTATTATTAACTCGCGTGCTGCTTAAACAATAAACTGACCCACGCAACGCGTAAAATTGCGTTTCGATTGTACCGGGTGCGTGTATTTGATTAGGTTTGATTTGGTGGGGAGAAAAAAAAATGCAATAATAACGAATAAAAATAAACGGACGCGTGTTCGTTTTCCTGCTGAAAATAAAATAAAATTCACGAAAAACGAATTCGTTTACGTTTTGTAGCGGTTTCTTTTCTTTTTGTCCAAAATTTTGTTCGAAATTTCATTCGATTACGTCTTAGATGGTACGTCCTATCTAAAATTAACACCTAACCTAAAACGGTTGATTAAAACTCACGAGTGCAGCAAAACGGAATCATTATTATTATTATTTTTTTTTTTGAGGAAAACGAACAAAATAAATACTATTCCATATTGTACTATACATATTATGTATTTTTGTAAAGAATGCGAGATGCGATAAAAGAAAAAAAATGATTAAAAACATAATAATATAATATGAAAATATATGCACATATTATGTGGGCACGTGAAACAATTATCTTAATTGAATAAATAGAATATGTTATAATATAACCATGGGTCAGGTCAGGTTAGAACCTAACCTGACGCGCGGCGTCCGCAAGGACTAGGACCCTAAAAAGCTCGGTGGGAAGGATGGAGAAAGTGACTCTCCCCGAAGGGATCGACCGGCGTGTCAGCTTTGATATTCGATTTCGAAACCGACAACAATCGTAACAGGACCTTTTAAAAAAAAAAAACCGAGTGTTTTTATTAGGGTACCCGCAGGGACGATAGAGGATTACGAATAAGTCATTATTTCCATCGTCCCTCCTCCGGGAATACTTTTCGGGCGAGCTCGCCCGTTCGTTTCGGTGTGTATGCCGGGTCTACGTTTTCGTGAATTCGCAATACTTATAAAAAAAAAAAATTAAATAAACATAAAAAAATTACCCTAACCGGTAATTTAAGACCGCGTAACAACACAACATAGGAATGAAAAGGGGGGAAAAAAATTACAATACAAGCACTTTATATTGTCGACTTCACTAACTTTACGTATAAATATGTAACTGAACTGGCCAAAATTCGTAATATGTATATACGAGAATAACCTAAACCCACTACAGACACTGTTATTATAATATTAGAGTTGTATTACTGCTGACTACTAGTAAATCTAAGATCCGTATCTCGGTAAACCGGTGGTCAGCGATCACTTTATCCTTTTTATTAAAAAATGGATTAAACGGATCGACCGTAACGGGATTAATAATAATGATAAAAAAGATGTCTTATTTAGAACGAAAATCGAGACGAGTATGAAATCAAAGACCGAACAACAGTCATAATGTCGAAATAGTAAAATTAATGTAAAGATTATTGCGTATAGTGTTAGACAGTGGCGTAGCCAGGATTTTTATTTGGGGGGGGGGGCCGATAATTTTTTTATACAGAGGTTTGAATAGGAAAATTTGTCCCCGAAAAACGTGATTTTATTTTTATAAATTCGTATAGATATATAATTTTATATAATTATCTTTTAATTATTAATTTTTACTTTCTTGATAAACTTGTAAATTAATAAAAACTACTGAAAAAATACCTGTTACGTATTGAAAGCGTTATTAAATTTTCTTTAAATTTCGGGGAGGGAGGCTGCAGCTCATCAGCCCCTCCATGCTACGCCACTGTCGTTAGATAATTATTTTTATTTTTTTTATTGTTAAAATTAAGTTAACCAGATTTATCTTAACGAATCGTAAGTTAAAATTAATTAAAATTTCTAATACGTCAGTTAATGTTTTTTGAATTAACTATTCGGTCAATATTCTTTTTGTATGAAAAAAAAAAAACGTATGTCTTTTTCTCGTTCTCATTTGTTCATCGTGTCAAACGTGTTCAAATTATGTTTATTAGACAATATCAAATTCGGCAATTGGAAATACATCGCCGAGTTCAGCCAGATCGTTCGGAGGCAAAACATAAAAAATATTTTTAAATCGAATTTTACATTCGTTTGTTTAGCACTCAATCGCGTCTGGGGTGAATATCAGCGCATTATATTAATCTCGGGCTGTACAGCGAGAGTATTTCGCGTTTCGTATAGTATTCTTTCTTTTAGACGCCTGATAAATCCGAAGCCTCGATCGAGTTTTTTTTATTATTATTATTATTGACGAGCAAAGAAAAAAAACTCTCGACAATTGGGACGAAATGACACATTATATGGTATAAAAACCGCTAGCCTAAAATAATTTTCTTTTAATTATTAAAATATATATTTAATAATTATTAGTGCGTGTGGGGACGATCCAAATTGAAACCTCATACGAATTACGATATATAAAAATTAAAAAAATAAATACGAACTTCGTAAATACCTATGGGACTTAAAAAAAAAATATTATTTGGAAGCGCTTAATCGTATAGGTATATATTATTACGGGTGTACAACAGTCACGTCGTTGTCGTGAAAGACCAAAAAAAAATTAAAAAATTATCAAATAATAACGTGTACGTTTTGATAAAAAAAAAATCTAAAAAGTGTTTTTTTTTTTTTTTTTTTAGAACAATAATTAAGGCCGACACAATACTGTTACTCTCCAGGAGAGAATTGCCGGGACAACACAGTGTTGAGAAAACGCGTGTAAAATATATATATAAAAAAAAAAAAAATATTAAACGACAAAAATATTATAATATCGTTTTGGTGCGGCGTGTGCCTTTGAAAGACGACGAGTGTCTTTCGGGTGAGATGTTTTTTTTTATTTATCTCCATATGCGATTACTGCGTGATACTGTCGAATGCGTAAAATAAGTGTATATAAATAATAATAATAAATAATAATAAAAAAAATATTAATAGATAATATTGATCAGAGCTCGTAAGTTCAACTATTTCGCGCGTATTAATATATATTATATTGTGTCCAACACACGAGAACACTATATAATATATAAATATCAGCGCATCTTTTGCGCGTTGCTTTCGTTCGTCGACATTTTTTTTTTTTTTAAATGTATTTTACGCCGTTAAATTTGAAAATTCGTTCGATTACGGACAAAAAAAAAAAACGCTTTACACGCCGCATTTGTTTGGAAACGTATCCCGCGAAAAACAATGCGTATAAATAGGAAATAAAAATAAAAATTGCGAGATAACGTGCGTGTTCTCGAATTCGAATAAAATTTCCAGTCTCGCCGGCCAACGCGAGAATTTCGCGTTGAAAAAAAAAAAAAATGTGCGTTCAAAAAACGAATAAAATCGTTCTCGGTTCTCGCGAAAAGAGTTACGCGCGCGACTGGAAGAGGTGTTCCGAATTATACTCGAATTCGACAAAACACACGTTATAATCAAATGCGTGTTTAACGGGGGGCAAAATTTTATAATTATTTACGGGCGGCATTCGTTTTGTAACTACTGCGGGTTTTTTTTCGTTAAAAAATTAATTTATTAGTTTCTTTCTGGGTGGTGATGGCTACAAAAAAAAAAAAAAAATCAGTGTCAGGCTGTCTGGGGGAATTTGATCAGCTACTTTTTATTTTTTTGTAACGATCGGTATTGTGTGGTGGGGGGAGGGATTTATGAGTGTGAAAAAAATGTGTGCCCCCGGCGGCACTTCACCTTAACACGGCACATGGTTATAATCCGTTCGACCGTTTGTGCGCGAAAGTGTTATCGGTAGGACGTTCAACGGCGTGTATTATGTGACTCACGAGCTCTGGGGGGGGGGAGGAAAGGGGGTAATAATCGACGATTAATTTGATAAAATAATAAATTATAAAAAAAAAAAAGTTTATAATAAAACGCGGCGGCGCGAGCTAGACGACCATGGTGTTTCCGCCGCCGCCGCCGCCGCCGCCGCCGGTGCCGGCCGCGTCCAGTTTCTTCTTGATGGCCTCCAGTTCTTTGATGTCGGACACGGTGGATTTGCACTTGTACACGACCAGGTTCCGGTAGAAGTAGAACACGAAGAACACGAATATGACCAGCACCGGTATGACGATTATGGTGGCGGCCATGGCGGCCCGGACCGAGTGGTCCCAGAACTTGACCCAGCACAGTATGGCCACCTCGACCAGGAACAGGAACAGCCCGAGCACGGTGGAAAACGCCCAGGCCAGTTCGACGAAGCCGCGCATGCGCTCGTGCGGCGACTCCTGGATCAGCTTGGTGCACTGCAGCTTGCTGATCGCGTCCACGTTCGGCAACAGGTACGTGCTGATCATCAGCGCGAATATGTGCACGGCCACCAGCACGGTGGTGCACACCGCGAACATGATGAACAGCCATTCCGGCACCACCGTGTTCTCGTTGATCTGCAGCTCGACCATCGCCACCTGCGGAAACGCACCCGTCGATTTACTATTATTATTATTATTATTATTATTGATGTCAGGGGCGTATTTAGAAATTTTTTTGTTGGGGGGGGGCTGAGGCATTGCGTAAATATCATTTTTGAATTATTTCTAAATTCTAATCCAAGACTGAATCTTAAAAACAGGACAAATTACCAAATTCTGAACATTTTAAAAACAACAACAAATTAGGAATTTATTAAAAATATTACATCCTATATCCATAGGGCATAAAGAAAATTCCTGAAATTTCGGGGGGGGGAGGGCTAGAGCCTCATCAGCCCCCCCTTAAATACGCCCCTGATTGATGATGTGTTATCGTCCGTTACGGCGGTACGAGGGTAAATCTCGGGAAATGGGACGGAAATGTGTAAGCTGTTGTCATGACAACTAATAATAATATTAATTGTCGAAATTATTTTGAATAAAGATACCAATATTCACAAATCCCAATCACAATTCCGTTCTATTTTTACCGCTCACGCGACGTTTACACATCAATGTCTCAAGTACTAACAGACTCGTTATTATTATTATTATTATTACCTATTGTTTCCTTATATTTTATTCGTATTATTTTTAATTTAATTTTATTATTTCGACAATTCGCAAATTCTTCGATTGTCTCTATTCGTATTGTAGAAAACTAATAAAAAAAAAGGATGTATATTCTAAAAGTATTTGAGGGGGAATACTGTTGTCGTGAACTATTAGAATACATATTCCGAATACTTTTTTTCCCGAAGTAATCGGGTTACGTATACCAAATACTTTTAAAAAGTGTTTTGCATCCGAATCTGGCCAAATCTGCACATTTCGAAAACCCCATGAATACAGTCTGATGTGAAACGTGGGTTTTATAAACGAGATGGAAAGGAAAGCATTAGAGGCGTTTGAGACGATGTGGTGTTGGAGACGCACGCAAAGGATAAGCTGGGCGGAAAGAAAAAGAAACAATGATGTACTGGAAATAGTCGATGAGAAACGTTCATTCATAGGGTCGATTATTATAAAGAGAAAATGGAAAATGGTGGGACACGCACTAAGACATCCAGAAGAACTGCACAGTACAATACTAGAAGGCACGATTGAAGGGAAAAGACCACCTGGACGACCGCGCAATACATTTATTGGACAGATCAAGAAAGACGCACAAGTCGGAAGCTATAGAGCACTAAAAGAAATGGCGAATAACCGCGAAGAATGGGGAGAAAAGTCGCGAACCAACCTATAGGTTGAAAAAAAAAAATGTAATAAAAATAATTTTAGAACGCACTTATAGAATAAGCGGTTGGCGCCGGCGACGACGTCACGCCAAGTTTTATTTCATTTATTCGTGTACACAAGGATATAGATTCGTGAAAATTTACATATTACCGCGACGGCTTCGGAGGAAGTTTTTTTTATATATATAAAAAAAGAATCGGTTTTTTTTTCCTCTCTCCATCGTCCTCGAGTTTTCAATTGTAAAATAAAAAACGGGCGGTCCGCCGGAACACAAAACAAGCGAACGGGCGGCGCACGCTCAAACGACACAATATACACGACGCGTATTTTAGTTTCGTTTAGTTTTTTTTTTGTTTTCGCATTCACTCGGCTAACATCATGTCGTTACGAAATATAATCATATTATTATATTGTGCGTGTTACCGAGAGGATTTTTTTTTTTTAGTCTGTCCATTAAAGTACAACGTTTTCGAAAGTCTAATTCTCTCTAATCTCTGATCTCTGCACAGTTTCTCGTTATTTCTTCTCTAGAAAACAATCGTCGCAAAAAAAGAAAATAGTGCCTTCTATCATAACGATTCGGTTCTATAATAATAATTTTTCGACACGTTTAACAATAAACTACACGCGGTCGCACTCGGAAACGACAGAAAAAAAAATGTATATTTACACGCGTACAAACTACATAAGTATAAAGCGTAGAAAATAGTACTGGAATTTCAAATCCGTTATTTGAGAAAATATTGTGTGAAACAGCACTGTGTATGGAAATAAGGAAATACACGAAAAGACACAAAACATTTTATCACATAGTGCTTTAGCATAGCGTATTATCGACCGCGCAGTGTTGTAAAAAAAATAAAATAGGTATTTCTTTAAGTAAATATAACGATCGAAATAGTACTAATTATTACAGAGCATATTTTAAGGAATTTGTATTGCGGTAGACAAAAAAAAAAAGAAACGCCATCGACACTTAAAATCAGTCTACTGTATATGTTGAAACTAAAAAAAAAAAATATATATTATATTACTTACCATGGCGAATCCAGACAACAGTTCGGACGTAGTAGCAGTTGCTTTGAGTTTTGCCCGGCTCATGTGCAACCTCCTCCACGTTAGACCGTCGCTGTCTTCGTACGGCTCTCCGTTGGCATTTCTCAGCTTACAACTGTTGCCCTGCGAGAGAACAGAACAAAAAACAAAATATAATATTTTGTTTTTACGATACGGCGTGCGATTATACGCGTAAAATCGTTTCATTTAATTACATAATAGGTGTTCATGCCGAAAAAAAAAGTCCTCTCCGATTTAAGGCGTAAATTAAGGTCTGTCTTGATAAAAGACCTAGTACGCCCCAAATTTACTTGTTGTATATATACATTCTAAAACTGTGTCTAAAAATGTTTTTATACAATTTCAAATGAAATAATACAATATGTACGAGTGCCCGGTACCAGTGGCGTAGCCAGGGGGTTTCAAAAATTTAAAAACGGATTCTCGAAGTATATTTATTATTATTGTTTGCTTTCATCACAGAGTTGGGGAATGAACTCCTTCTCCGGTGTGCACGGGTTAAGTCCAAATCTCTGCCTGAGTTCACAGCGACTTAATCCAACACTTTACGCAGGATATAGGCGGTGCTAAGCAGGACAATTTTCTGCACTTCCTTCATGCAAATTCTACCTGGGATCCTTCGTAAATATTGCTCCATTCCATTCTTTTATTATTATTATTATTATTCTTTCTTCGATTTTGGCCGACTATGGACCACGTGAAATAACTTTTATGATTGTTTTTCTCCCTTCTTTCTTTTCTCCTAGTACTCTCTCATTTTTTCTCCATGCTGTTTCTTTCTTTCTTCGGTCATTTTGCGCCCATCTTCTTTTTGTCCTTTTCATTAAAACCTTTAAATCTTCTGATCTTCCCTTTGAATTCCTCTCTTCTCTCCACCACCTTTCCATCTATTTCCATCTCCTCCGTGTCTTTTCTGACCTCCTTTATCCATGTCGTCTGTGTTTTGGGATTTCCGTCGAAGTAATTAAATAACCTTCTTGTCAGTCTTTTCTCGTTCATTCTTTTAATGTGTCCGTAGAAAGTCACTCTTCTTTTCCTCATTGCGCCCGTTATTTTTTATGTTTTTGTATAGATATCATTGTTGCTTCTCAGTTTCCACTTGCCATCCTCATATCTTGGTCCCAGGATTTTCCTTATAATTTTTCTCTCCTCTTTTTTTATCTTGTCTAACTGTTATTATTATTATAAAACTGAGGGTAGACGCGTCCGAATTTTATATAATTTTAACGGAAAACAACGAATGAAAAAAATTCGCACGAAATAAGCACGCGCTTAAATGTAAATCTTACCATATTGTGTTTGAAAGAATTTTGTTGCCACATGTTGTTGCAGTTGTTATTGTTGTTGTTTTCCATTCTGTTGTTGCAACTGTTGAACGATTGCTGACAGCAGCACGTGCTTGGCGGCGCCAACGAATACTGCGAACCGCCCATCGGGCTGCAAGTGCCTGCAATCAGACAGAAAAACCTGTCGATGAATTTCGTCCGACCGACATGGAAATCGACGCGGACCGAACGGGTTTCCACCAACGGGTTTCACCGTTGTTTTATTATACGTATATAATAAAGAAGAGCGATTCGGATATTTTTTACTCCGCACCCGGTCCGTCTGTACCAGTGATTGTTCCAAACTCAACTCGAGCCGCGTAGTGGACCATTTTTGCAGGACCACTACGTATTATAATATATTAATCCGTCTCCCAAGTCCTAATATATAAGTATTGAATAATAACTCGTAGGAAATAGGTAATTAAATAAGCGATATCGTATAGGAAATATCGAAGAAAAATATTAAAACCTACGTGTATACTTGCATACTGATTTAGGGAAAAAAAAAATATAGGTGTACTTAATCGATGTGACTATTATTATTATTGGTTCTCGTACTTCTTTGACCAGTCGCGGTATTCTTGGAATGATGCTGTTGCTTATATATACGACTTTCACATTTCTGTTAGGTACAATAATTGTTATTTATTCTTTAATTTTTAAGTTAAAACATTTTTCAAAATTAAAAAAATTGATGTAAATTATATAAAACAACTTTGACTCTGTGCACAGACCACATGAAATGAGTCTCAACGGACCACCGGTCTATACGCTTCAGCACACGTCAGCAGTGGCATATTCGTAAGGAGCTATACCACGCATGTTAAGGTTCTTGAAATCGTTATCGAATGTTTTAAAATTTTTTTATTATGTGTATACAGTGGCGTATTTTCGGATGGTTAACCTCCCCTCCCTCCAGGACCAAACGGTCAATTTAAAACGTTATTTTGTGCGTTGAGTCGAATTCTTTGTTTAAAAAAAATAGCCTAGTTATGACCGATGTTTTTTTATTAATCTCACAAAAGAGCCGATGATACATAGTGAAGAACTGCGCAGGAAATTCTGTTTTATTTATTTAATTATTTTATTTATTGATTCTAAACGAATAAATTATTATTATTATATTGATATAGTTTAACTATACGTTATAGAGATAGCCGGAAGCGAAACAGTACTTATTACATATATGTACAGTTAAACGCTAGTATAGTTTTTATGGTAGTTTTCGTCCGCGTTGTTCTTCATATCATAAAATTAAGTCGAATACGCCTGCGCCGATTATATATATATATTATAAAAAATTATTTATTACGGGTTCTGCACGCGAGAAGATAATAAAGAAAAAAATAGTGTGTATATAAGAAACGACGATCGTTAATAGCGCGATATTAAAAATAAAAAGTAAACACGTTACACGCGGTCGTTTAATATCTGTATTTAAATTCAGTGAGTACGCGTGATTTATTTCTATTTCGTATTAATTGATTATAAATAAATAAAAAAAAAACAATACGCGCGACCGTATACCGAAGGAAATGCAATTCACGAAATATGATAACTTTATTAATATACACGACCGACCAAAGCGTATTCCATTTTTTTTTTTTAAATATATGTAATTATTTTTAATAACAAGACACACGCCCAGCCGACGTTTAAGACGTCATTTTTTTTTTACACCGTTAAGTATATATTATTATAATTAAAATTCAATCGTGAAATATAAATATGCGACCAAAGTTGCGTGTACGCAACATTAATTTGAATAATCTTTTTGGATTAGATTCATTTTTTTTTTTTTAATTTAACTGTGACAATTCTTGTTCAAGAAGACACCAATTAATGAAAAATAACCATAAATAATGGGTTTTCTTATATATTATGTTTATTATATTCGTCTCAGAAATACGACAGTTTTTGTATCCAAAAATTGTTTGAACTTATAAAATTAATTTAAATTTAAATATGAAACATTTAGTTTTTCCAATGTGAAAATCGATATTTAATTTTATTAATTATCGATATCGAATATTGTACGCGCACAATCCCGTTACAATATTATAACGGCAATTCGATCGTATCTATAGATCACACCGTCAAAACTACAGAACACCCACCACAAGTGCATAATAATAATTTTAAAAAACCGAAAGACTTTCATAGTCATATTGGTTTTTTTTTAAAAAAAAAACTAATACTCCATAATATATTATGGATTTTCAATAGAACAATACGTATACATAATTCTATAACGTCGAAATTATATCGAAGTGTAGAAAAAAAAAAAAATTAAAGTTTCAAAAATTTTGATGTAAAATATTATATGTAACTCACTTTTTTTTTTTTAGTTATAACGCCGACGCTACGATACATGAAAATAAAATCAAACCGTTTGAAAACATAAACTCAATCGGATGGAACGTTTAATTCGAATATCGAACGAAAAGTAATAACGACCATAGTAAATATACAATAACGATGTCATATTGCAGAACTTAAAAAAAAAAAATTGAAAAAACACACACACACACACCGCGCGTATGTAAATAAATATATTTAACTAACGTAAAAATATGTTTCTATTGTGTGCAGTCAAAATATATATATATATATATATATATATACGTTTAAACAATATACGTTCACCGAATACTGTAGCCATAGATCAATAACGGGGGAAAAAAGTGTTATTTGCACGGGGGAGGGGAAAAAAAAGAGTTGAATTTATTATCGAATATATGGGTATGTCTCTCTCGGTTGAGAATATAAAAATACGAGAGAAAACCCGGTTTATAGTCGCGGGTCTATTAGTTTAAAAAAAAAAAAAACTTCCCGGGCGGGTCGCGATTAAAAGTGAAGTTTTCCCACAGCGTTTAGGCAAAATATGATTACATTATTTTTTCCCGCGTATCACCACGTTTTTCTACGTATTTTTAATTGAATTTCAAAAGGTAAAGTATAAAAAAAAACTAACCCGCCCGTTCGAGTGCGGAATATATATTCGACATTTAAAATTAGAGTTGCGAATCATTATTATCTGGGTGTATCGAAGTAATTTCGACAGTAAATATTATTTATTAGTCGTCACGACAACGGTTTACAGATTTCCGTCCCATTTCCCGTGATTTACCCTTCATAGATGAACATACACATCAAAAGGCTGCGAATGTTGTGAATCACTCGTATAAGGATTTTAGAGCGCGCTGTTATCACTATAATAAATTCGAAAGCAACGGTAATTGCGTTGGATAAAACGATTAGGAGCGGAGGAGATTCGGTGTGATTATATGTTTTGGGCGTAGAACAAAAACTACTATAGTTCTTTTTATGAATTAAAACCTATAATTTCCCATAAACAGTCCAGAATTTTAAAGAAAGTTTTTAACAATTTTCCTTAATATATAATATTATTATATGAAGTATTATTTGACGAATATTTCGAGTGTCTGTCATTAGTTTCAAAACATTACGAAGAAATAACGGTAAACGATTTCGACGAAATCGCCGTTTTCCTATAATTTTCCGGTAGTTTACGAGTTCGTTTTTCAGACCGTTTTGAGAAAATCGAAAAATGACCTCTCTACAAAACTGTACCTTTTCAACCGTTTGTTACCCGGAAACAAACCGTGACTGTAACGTGAACGGTACAGACATATAAAAAAAAAAAAAAAACGCCTCATTGTAAAACCAATACATTCCTCGCTCCGGATCAGAATAGTCAGAATGTAAAATATAAATCGCGCGATTATAAGGATATTTTGAAAAAAATTTCCGATAAAACGTTTGTTATTCTCCGGTTCTTTTAAACGATAATATAATAGCCCGGCAAAACGAATTATTATTATTTTTTTTTCATGATGACCATTTCTTTTTCCCGTAGTCACGCAGCCGGAGAAAAATCGAGACGAACTCGCGCAAAACGAGCTTTTCACCGTCGATTTATCATCACGGCCAGGGCTCGGGAGTTATAGCACTAAAAGAGTTCATTTTTAGCGCTATAATATGCATTTAAAAACACCAAAATACGTACTAAAAATTTCAAAATATGCAAAATAAAATTGTTAAAAAAACATTTAAATTTGTTCTGAATTAAATTTTTATTTTCGTTTTTTTACATTTACATTTTAGTAAAATCATTGGTACACAGTCGACCGTCGAATGTCGATACATATTTATAGATAAACGTGGGAAATTTCACCAATTAATACCGGTCGAGAAAAACAAATTCCAGACGCGGCTCTGTCCTACGCGATATATTTTCTAAATTAGACGTTCGTGTTGAGTGGAAGAACTTTCTTTTCTCTCTTTTCTGGTTAAAAGGCCTTTCGAGACCATCCCATCTCACACCCATTCCTCCATTCTTCTCTATCCATTGCTCTTTCTTTCCAATTCGTTCCTCCTCCTAGCGATTGCACATCCTTTTTAACTAAGTCTTCCCATCTTGTTTTGGGTCTTCCCAGCGGTCTTTTTCCTCGCGGGTTTTGTTCTAACACTGCTCTAATTAGTTCATTTTGGCTCCTCCAAGCGTGGCCTGCCCATTGGAGTCTTCGCCTTTTTATCACTTCTGTTATGGTCGTGTTTTGGAATAATATTTCTAGCTCTGTATTCTTTCTCCTTCTCCATTCACCGCTGATGTTATCCTTAACTGGTCCATAGATTTTCCTCAATATCTTTCTTTCCATTATCAAAAATTTATTTTCGTCAGATTTTCTTAGCGGCCACGTTTCCGCTCAGTTTCTTTCCGAAGAACAGTACAAAGAAATGCGATTATTTTCATTTATTGTAAAAAATATGCGTAAAATAGCCACTTATAATCCTAAATTAGCAAAATAGCTTTGAAACCCGTAAACACGCAAAAAATTAGCAAAAAAAAAAAAAAAAAAATTTCGTACGTGACAAGAAGGACGTGTGAAACATACATTTGTATCTCACACAGGATGTTCTAAGGCTTACCAAAAAAAAAAAAAAAAAAATACGCAAATACGCTACAACTCCCGAGCCCTGATCACGACTTTTAATTCGTTTTTATACCGATACGCAAAAAAACGGTTATACGCTCACCCGTCCATAACGTGGGCGATCCCTTCGGATAGCTGCTGATTGTCGGCGATCTCTCTCTGCCCAGGCTGTTGTCGCTTCCGGACGACGAGTAGAACGCCGCCGCCGCCGCCGCCGCCGACGACGGTTGATTTTGCCTTTTCGGTTGTGCGGCCGGCGTTTGTTGGCCGACGATCTCCTGCGCGTTAAAAAAAAAAAAAAAAAGCGACGGTTAGAGTGGGGTGAGAAAAAAAAACAACAAATTTTCTCATCTTATTCGCGGCGGTAAACGAGAGCCTTTTATTTTATATATGTAAAAAAAAAATAAAAAATATATATTTTATTTTTTTTTTTTTAAATATATACCAAGAATCGGGGCAAAGACCCGGGCATTTTTTTGAAAATTCTTTGGCCTTCGCGTCCGAACGTTATTATCAATATTTGACACGCCGTTGCCGGTGCGCGGCGCGGATGAAACGAATTATTTCAGAAACGAAATTTCACGGCGCGTGTTTTCCGAACAAAACTCGCGAACGAAATGAACGCGACGCAGCCCGGATCGATTTCAGTTCAACGTCCGTGATCGCGTCGGTTAGCCAGCTATTATAACCGAATACACTATACGAGTATATACTTGCACGACAACACCGTCTTCCTGGATCATAAAAATACCCACGCTCGCGACAATAATTATTATTACGATAATATTATTATTATTATTAGTTTGATATGGAATATATATTCTGCAAGGGTGTTTGTAATAAACGCGGCAAGGTGAATCTCTATTCTGTACGGGAAAAAAAAAAAATTTTTTTTCTGCGCGCTAAACTATCGACGATTTCGACGGAAATTTGAATACGCGTCCAGAAGACGTTGTTATTGTTTTTGTTATTATTGTCGTCGTCGTTTTGTAATATAACACGTTGAAAACAAATGGGAAGACGAGAACGTAATAATAATAATAATAATACTCGTTATCCGTGAGACGCGTCTCTCTCTTTTTTTTTTTTTTTATATTATTATTATTACGATTCGTTCGGCGGTGACGATCGGCGCGCAAAAATTCTTCCACGTGTTTCCTATAATCTAATATTATTATTACGAGACACATCCGTGGACGAGGAGGGAGGGATAAAGAAAAACAAAATTTTTTTATTATACGCGTTTTTTTTTATTCCCTACCGCAGTCCAAAAGCTATATATAAATATTCATAATATTCCCTGCAATAAAAAAAAAAAGTGTATAAAAACCGAACGTTTATATTGATATGTGTAAACGTCTATTACGGCGTCGGTATATGAGGGTAAATCTCGGGCCGTATAGGCGGCACTTGTGGATGATTCCAGGGGGGGAAACAATTAATTGACTTTCATAACCCAATTCTCTCAAAATAAAATTTCAACCTCGATTTAATTTTTTTTTTTTTTTTGAGTGCATTTTTACCAATTTCGACTTCAGTAAAAAAGGTTTTTGACTTAATATTTACTAAAATAAAGTATAATAATTTTAAAATATGACCTAAAATATTAGGAGATATTTCAAACTAATAACTATATTGTATTTTGGGGTATGAATATTTGAATATTTTATTGTTAACAGACGAAATCGATTTTGACGAAAATTTAAAAAAAAAAAATTACTACACATACGTTTAGGGAAGTGAAAAAAAACACTCGGCTCGTCGAAATCGAATGCGATTTTTCAATTCGGCCGTGATAATCCGAAAGATATATCACATAAATATAGCGCTTTAATAATTAATTTTCGAAAGTGATTTTTTTTTTCTAAAAAAAATTATTTCGTTAATATACGTTTTGTACGCGATTCGTTTAGTTTTTTTTTTTACTTTAAATCCAACGAAAAACGAAAATAAATAGCCAATTATATTTAAAAAAAAAAAAATACCGAAAAAACTAAATTCCGAAACGTTAGTGAATTGAAATTTTCCTACGAATCGAACAAATATCACAAAAAAAAAAAACCAGTCGTTTATTACGGACAGACATATATACTTATGAGACATACTGTGTGGTATATAATATATTATATAAGTGTGTGAGGCGTCTGGCGGGAAACAAGTTTTTTTATACATCGGAATTATTGGAAAAAAAGTAAAAGAAAAAACAACGCGGTTTCACTACGACGTCGCCTCCAATAAACACCCGACATATATTATATAATAATATTATTATTACAAATAGCTCGAGTCAGCGTTATAATTTCTTGATTCAAATGATAACATTTCGATAAAATATCAATTAACTATTTTTTTTATTTAAAATTCGCAGTAGTTTAAAAAATTTGGTTAACTCGATGCGAACAAGTTTCAAAAAAAAAATTCAATAACTCGTCCAGCCTTGTATGCGCGTTCATATATATATGTTCTCGTATAATTTATTATACACACAATTCACCCACTAAATTTTCTCGTTTTTTTCGTAAAACGTCCGAATACGGAATGCATATATATATTATATATTATTATTATTTAAATACGATTTCCGGCAATCGTTTGGTTTGATTTCGATGGAGATTATGCGATTAAATATTATAATGTCACGCGCGTGTGTGTAAAGGACATATGAATACACAAGAACGCATCATATACAATATATACTAGGAATAAATAACGTGGTATCGATGTGTGTAAAAACATCAAATAATATAAACAGTGGGGAAAGAGTATTTTGCTTAACCTTAATGTCGACTTCTCTTTGAAAACGATATAATAAATTCATGTGTTTTTATAGTTAATTCGTATAACGTGTACGCGCGTGTGTGTGTGTGTTTGTACGTGAATAAAGAGTTAAGTCAACGAGTATTGTGTAAAATAAAGAAAAATAATATAAGAGACGTTGTAATTTCTTATACACATATTTTATTATTTACGAGTATTAAATTACGAGTTTATAGTTTTTATTTCCGTTTCATTCGCGTATATATCCTTTTTTTATTTATTTAATTTTTTTTGTTTCTGAACGGAGCGAGGAACGTATTGGTTTTACAATGATGTGTGTTTTTTTTTATGTCTGTACCCAAAAACTCTACCAGAACAAGTGCTCCGATGTGTACACCTTTTCTGATTGCAAATTGCATCGTGTTTCTACTTTAAACGGGTCATTTCTCGATTTTCTCAACACTTTTTTCAAAAGTCAGGAAAACTACCAAAAATTACATATAAAAACGCTAAAAATGCAATTTCGTCTTAATCGATTGTCGTTTATTTATTACACCGAAGATCCGCTCAGAATTCTCCTATATATATAATGTACAATGCGTAATATGGGAAAATATCAAATAAGTATATACGGAACTGTAGTTTTTTGTTTTTTAGTTTACGGCCGTATTACGATTTATAAATTATAGTTGAATATGGACGAAAAACCTCTTAAAATAGGAAAATACACTGTTAAAATGAAAAAAAAATACATCAAATACGTGAAAATACGGATTAAAATTTTTTTGACATTTTATTGATATAATTTGAAATAAAATGAATTCGTAGCTTACTTAGCAATAAACCATGGAAAACGCGCAAACGCAACAGCTTCCGAGCTCTATACATTATTACACATTACATCGTTGTACAAACAAAATATTTCAAATTATTAACCGGCAATTATTAAGTAATTTAAATTTTATAACATCGATAAGAGAGAGAGAGAATAAACAATTATTCGTATATATTATTATGTCGAAACTACGGTATAATAGGCAATCATAATTGTGCGAAAAATTAATAATAATAATAATATTGTCCTCTTCTGACGTATAAACGACTGGTTTACCATCGTTGTTTCCGGGTGTGAGAAAACGTGGGAAATCTTTAATTATTGTACACGTGTACAGACGCTTGAAATGCGCGTTTAAGTTTGCCGTAATTATGTGTTTCAAACGCACCGAAACGGAAAATTGTAACCACTAATATTCATAATGAACAGAAGAAAGAAAATCGTTACAATTCTTTTTTTTTTTTTTGTTAAAGACGTTAAAAAAAACTGCACGAAAATAATAAAACTAAGGCGAGTACTGGAAATCACGAAATTTAAACATCCATTATAGGTAGGTAATACGTAAAAAAACAACTACAATAATAATAATAAGAACGAGTTTTCCGGCGTTTATTTATATAAATAATTTTAATCAATTTCAATTAAAAAATAAATTATACCAATCCGATCGGAATCAGTGTCGAACAATAGTACGATTCGAGCATTCTCGTCTGCCCAATAGTACGGTATTTATAATATGATATAAATAAAATATATCAAAATCACGGATTTTTTTTTGATTTATTGAATGAAATAAAAAAGTTTATCGAAATAACGAATCGGACAAATATTTTGTAAAACGAATACGTCTTGTAAAACAAACAAAATACACTATATACTCCGCGTAGTTAATATTAAAATAGTCGCGCAAAGGTTATTCGTTTAAATACAAGCAAACTGCGAAAAGATTTCAATACATATAATAATGGCAGTTGAACGAGAGTGCTTATAGGAAAATGTGTGTTTCATAACCAGTGTTCGAATTTAGGGGGAGACGCGAGGGCACTGAGTACCTCAACTAATCTTTCAGAAATTTTAGCGTACCTCTACTCTACTACTACGGTACAACAAGGTATAAAAAGCGATTGGAACGCTCTTCGTTTAAAAGTAAACAGAGTCCCTCTACTTTTATTTCGCCAATTCGAGCACTGTTCATAACCTATATAACGACACCGTTCTGTCAAATTGTTCCTTTTTGGCCTATTTGTAACGTACTAAAACGCTTTGAGACGAATTAAAATCTAAAGATTATTATTATTATTTTTTTTTTGCTCGGCTCCCGAAGGTCGTAGCGTTATATTAAACGGCCCGTATCCTTCCTCAAGAATCGGGCTATCAAATGCGAAAAAATTTTTTAGATCCGACCGGTAGTTCTAGAGGTTGGCGCGTTCAAACAAACCAACACTTCAGCATTATTATTTTAGCATAGACGTCGTATACAAAAATTCCGGTATAAAAACGGCCGAGTATAGAAAATAAAATTTCAAAAAAAAAAAAGCCGAATAATACGCGAGAGGAATTATCCGCGCTTTTTATTTTCTTATTCCGATATTCTTGTAGACACGGACACTTATTGTAGTACGGTCACGTAGAAAAAAAATGAAAATCCACGGACAATTTGTATTATACTCTGGTATAGTTACAAAAAAAAATTTTTTATGACGGACACATTGTACGTACTATTATTTCGAGTAGTGACAAAATTAATTTTTATCGCGGACACTTTGTACCACTATTAAGGCAATGACAACAAAAAAAAAAATAAAAAATTTTATGGCACACATTTTGTACTATTTTTAGGTAGTGATAACATTTTTTTTTTGTCGCTGACCGTTTCTACTATTATAATAAATAATAATGAAATAAAATATACGTTCAGCTATTTTATACTCGTAACAAATCGGCTATTATATTACAATTGATATTATAAAAATAATAAATAATATATATATATTATTTTATTTTTATAAGAGTATTACAATTTTGAATTTTTAGTTTATTTATTATATTACTTACATTATAATATGCAATGTAGTCCGTGTAGTGACATTATAATCATTATAGAAAAAAAAAAAATGTTTTACTCGTACAAGACTCAAACGAAATAAAACAAAAAGCTTCCATTATAGCCTATATAGGTACATATAATTTGTATTTTATATTATTAGGTATAATAAGTACAATATATACATAATAATAAAATTTAATATAAAAAAAGTGTCTAATAATCTTAATAATCGAGTGTAATTTTAGATTCTGAGCGGAGCGAGGAATGTATTGGTTTTATAATGACGTGTTGTCTGTACACAAAAATTCTACCAAAAGGAGCGCTCCGATCTTTTCGTGTAGCACCTTTTTCTGATCGCGAATTGTATCTAGTTTGTACTTTAAACATGTCGTTTTTCGATTTTCTCAATACTTTTTTCAAAAATCAAGAAAAACTACGAAAAATTACTTAAAAACGCTAAAAATGCAATTTCGTCTTAAATCGACTGTCGTTTATTTATTACACCGAAGCTCCGCTCAGAATCGGTTTATCGAATGCAACGATTTAAAACTTTAAAATCTTTATCCAAGTAATTCACTCAAGCGATATCCACAACACCCCGCGGTTCGGTACCTTTTTTTCTTTTTGCGGTATACCCTAAATCCATCCCTCTAAAAAAAAACAGCTGACCACTGCAGTCGATCGTATTTCTTTCACCATAAAAACGGAGAACTCTTAAAGAAAATTGAAAATTTCGAGAAAATCGTTTCGATTTATCTCTCTCTACATAAGTAAGCGTCAGTTCAAAACAATCGTAAAAGTCTTTGGTCTTTTTAATTGAGTACGCTTATTATATTTCGCGTGATTTGCGCGCGTCCGTCTGCCGGGTTGAATTTTTAAATAATTGTCGAATAAAATGAATTTTCGTACACAGCGATGAATTCTATTTATACGTGTGATCATCGATTTGCATTGGAAAGCTATACGGTATACGAATACGTCGTATATGTAAAAAGGGTTAACACACACACACGCATACAAATTTTTATCGATCGGTGTGCCGCGAAGTTGATCTGGTTATAAAAGGTTATTGGTTTTTTGTTTTCTTTTATACGAAAAAATTAGTTCTCGCCTTTCGAACGGCTTGTCATAGTATAATAATATATTATAAAGTGAATATTAAATTTGTTCAGAAATCTCATAGATTTCTCCACTCGTATTCCGAATCGCAGTGTTTTACGATAAGGTATGGTATACAAACGTTTTGATATATAATATACATACAGTCGTAATGGCCGATTTGTTTCTATATATAATTATATATATGTATTATTTTTCCTTTTTTTTTTTATATTTAAATGACGAATGCCGTTTGACGTATTATACATTTATATAAATAATAATATTGTTTTAGTTACGTCTAGAAGTTTTTGAAAAAAAGAAAAATGTTTTAAATATTTCTTATCGTCGTCATAAATTTGTGTGTACAGTCGTATAGAATATATTTTTTTTATTGTTACGCCTTATCGTACGCGTATATAATAAATCCCGGTTGAAAACGTGACTGTAATAAGTGCGCGAATTGTTAAAAACTATCGAGAAAAATGCACCTAATGTCGATTGCAATAACGAAAAGACTTAATTAAAAATACAAATCAGAAATATCCCGCGAACAGCCGTCTATTTTCTCTACGTAATATATCATGTAAAGTCTTATATTATTGTACCTATAATATTTTTGTGCGTGCGCAATAATATTACTATTATAAATTCGCCTAAAATAAATTTGGACGGCGACGTGGCAACAGATAAATATAATATAAATACCATCTACATTTCACAATCGGATCGATATAAATCGACAAATTTTTCGAAATCGAATGTCGGTCAGACATTTAAGTTTTCTTAAATATGTAATTATTGTCGATGCCGGACAATTCGGTAGCAATTTTTTTTTTCTTGTTTTTTTTTTACTCGACTTATAAGCCGGAAGCGTTTGTTGGCGAAAACAATAACTTCAATGTAGAATTTAAACGTTTTATTATTATTAAAGTTATGAAAAAAAAAATACACGTTAAAAATGTGCCAATTACGAAATATAATTAATCAAATATTTAATTGAATAAAAGATTTAAAAAAAAAAATAGTAATTAATTATACGTTTTTCTTAACTAATTATTTGCCTTTATAGTCTATATATATATATACAAGACGAATGAAATTTTTAAACGTTTCTTTTTTTTTTTTTATACCGCGTCGTTTTACATAATTTAGTGAACTCTAAACTACGTTTTGAGTTTTCAACTACGCCTCCTCCACTTCAACCTATATATTGTCAAGAACGTATAAATAAAAAAAAAAAAATGTCGAAGCTGCAGCCTATACTACGTATATTATTATTATTTTTTAATGAACTATTTATATTTTACGCGATTTCAAACGCGTATACAGACAAAAAGTATATATCGCGCCGCTAACCTATATAGCGATCCAACTATAGTTATTATTAAGAAACCACTTTAAAAAAAAATTATAAACTAAAACGAGTTTAAAACTTTTGCAGCTCTACGGCCTGTATATAAACGCGGGTTTCCTTAACAGGACGAACTTCAGGAAGTCCTGAAACTACCTTAAGGTCGGTAGTATATATAGTAATAATAGTATTGTACAATTCGGTGCGTTAGACGTTTATTATTATATATTGCACGTACATTGTTATTATACCACAGGCGATTGAAATTTCATTTTACAGCAATTACGGAGTGTTTCACAGGCAAAAAAAAAAAAAACTACTACGAGGCATACGCGAATGGGATTATTAAAAATAACTTATCATTCGACGTGGTTAGGTTTTAAGTATTGTTTTCAGGTCATAACGTCGAGGAAGCTTAAAAGCTAAATACATCGCGTTTTGTTATGACGTTTACCCTTTTATTTATTTATTTTTTTGTTTTCGACCAAAACGATATGTGACGTTTCAGACATATTATGAAATCAGTTTAAAAACTCGCACCCGTTTCACGCGGTGCGTTTAGTTTCTTTAATTACCCGAAAACCCTAAAAAAACATTTGTTTTCGTAACCATATACATAGTACTATTCGCAGTGGCGTACTTTCAATTTTTCTCTTTTTTGGGGGGGGGTTATATAAAACATAGAAATTTCGTCCCCATAATATTCAACCATATTATTGAAATAAATCGAATAAAAAAAAATATATATATATAATATATTTGTCGAAAACTTTAAAAATAAAAATAATTTGTGTCTGAACGATTTTCAAGATTTTCTTGACAAATCTGTCACGTCAATACAGTCCAGAGTTACCATATTTGGTGAAAATTTCAGGTTTCTATGACAATTAGTTTTAAAATTACGGAAAAAAACGATAATCGATTTTGACGAAATCGCGTTCTTATGTCATTTTTCGGTAGTTTTTTTTTGACGCTATTAAAAAGTATTGAGAAAATCGAAAAACGACCTTTCTAAAGTACCGACTAGATGCAATTTACTACCGGAAAATAATGCCTACACGTAAACATCAGAACACTCCTTCTGATAGAATTTTTGGATACAGACATAAAATAAAATTTAAAAAAACACATCATTGTTACAACTACATAACTTTTAACCTTTTTTTCTTTGGTCCTGGGGAGGATTTAATCCAAAAAAAACCTCCGTAAGTACGCCACCGCCTATTCGCATTTAAAAAATTGTAATTTTTTTTTTAATGTTTTACGCGTTTCGGAGGTAATAAAAAATTTTTAACGTAAATCCGGGCGATCGAAAAAAGTATTTTAAATTGTAAATTTCTACAAACTATTCAAATCGCATTTTTTTTCCAACCGCCTGCAGTAATAGTAAACACGGACGACCTGAGGGGGGGCAAGAATGGGCCCCATCTGCCCCCCTGGACTTAAAATTTCAAATATAATTTTGAAATTTTTTTATTTTATTATTGTTTAAACAAACATTTCATTGATATTTTGACTAGTATATGTTATAATCAGTTTAAGAGAATACCGGAACGCGCACGTTGAACGAAAGCCGGAGCGATGCTAGACCCCCTCCAGGCGGCTAATAACTGCTCTGTCATTGGCTGTTGCCTTCCCCCCAGGCGGTTAATAACTTCTCTGTCATTGGCTGTTGTTGTCGGCAGCAATCGGCTCACGGCGGTTTCCGCCAATCGGAACACCGATAGAGCCTCGCCTGCGCGAAATGAAACAATTTTCGTCCGCCGCCCGGTATAATCCTCAACTGAATAGCGTATAGGTTTATTAATTTAATATCGACGAAGGAAAAGAGAACAATATATTCTTTATGCACTGATGTAGAACTTCTAATGTAGACATTTTATAATGCCTCTCCCTGACAAATTTCCCGCGAGCGCCCGTGATAATAACAATGTGTGTATAGGATGCGGAACAACGCGACACAGAAAAATAAAACCGAAATTCGAATCGCGCAAAAGTCTTTTTTCAATACGACAGCGCACAATAATCACTTACCCGACTCAGAGTCCGTTGGACCGCCATTGTCCTGGGATTGTCCTGGAGGTTGTGCAGCCCGAGCGCTTGGCCGTTCTTGGCCAGCGCGTCGATGGCCGTCTGCTGTTGTCGGATCCGTTTGGCCGTCGACCTGAACGAATTGCGCAATTTGCTTTTGAAACCGCCGCCGCCGCCGCCGCCGACGCCGTAAAGCGCGGGCGACCGTCGACCGGACGTCCGGCCCTGTCCGGCCCTGTCCGTTGACGACGACGACGCGTTGTTCGATCTGCTGCCCGGCTGTTGCCGCTGCTGCTGGCACGCCACCAGCTCCTTAGCGGACGGCCTGTTCATCATTTCCTGACGGCGCGGACGCGGGTCCATCTGCGGCACGCTCACGTGCCTGACGTTATCGACCGCGACCTTATTGCCGCCGCCGGCCGCGACCACGTCGGGCTGCGGCCGGTGGTCGGAGGCGGCGGTCGCGTCCGCGGCCGCCGAAGTGGTAGCAGCGGCCGTCGAAGTGGTCGCCGAGATCGTAGACATGGCCCACGGGTCGCGTGCACGTGCAGTATACACACAATAATAATATTACGCGTACCGCGGTATTATATTATATGTGCGTGACGTTTACCGGACGGTCATCTGCGAATCGAAAAATGAATAGTCGTCTTATTATGTTTTTCGGAATTGACCGTGTTTTTGTTTTTGATTTTTTCCTGACGTTTCGGAGCCATTGCTCCACTCGTTAAAAAAAAAACGATTAAGACCATCGACAACAATTATAAAGCGATAAAGACTATTTGGAAAGAAAGACATATAAATAACAAACAGAAACAAGCGGACCGCTCAGTATAGTCATAGCAGTCAGCAGTGAACTATAACTTCTAAAGATGGAACCTGCAACGGTTCCGAAACGTCAGGAAAAAAATCAAATTCAAAAACATGGTCCATTCCGAAAAACATAATAATATTAGTAGTTCGACCCGTGAAAGTTTTAATTTATTCATAATAGTCGTCTTATTTGTCGCAATCAATTACTATGCAGCGACTGCTTTTCCCATCATTTTCCTAACCTTACACGTCCTTGTCGCCTGTACAAAATTCGTGTCACCCAATGGTCGGTCATTCGCCCCTGTAAGGAGTCATTTAACTCTGTAACATAATGTTCGCTAGATAGCACGGATAATAATCTCTATATATATATATAAATGTGAAATGGAAATCTTTGTCACGCATGTTCTCTGAAACTATTCATCCGATTATCTTGATTATTTTTTTTTAATAAAAAAGTACATCGCTGAGGAGGTTTTAGGCTTAATTTCAATTCTATAAGTTAATTGTTTTAATTTATTTAATTGTAGCAGGGTATTGGTCCATCATATGATATAAATATATCACAGGAAACGGGCACAAATTTGGCCTATTAATAAAAAAAAATATATAAAATATATATATATATATACAGCCAACTTATAATGTAATAACAAATAATCAGTGACAAATCATTTTTACATAACAACTAAATCACTTGTAGTATTGTACTGCACTACTGAGCAGTGAGCACTGACGTCAGAACCACCCACCCAACTAAATTTTGAAACGGAGCCGTGGCTCAAAAAAAAAACCCCTTCGCCACTGATGCCACCTCTGTATTACTCTCCGCGACGAATAACACGCGTAAATGTGCAAACGCGTAATTTGGTATTTAAATCTCAAAAGTTATTTTTAACACGAAAACAAACTCGCCTTGTTCTATTACGGTCCACAGACTTTTGAGCGAGATAACGTGAATTTTTATAAAAAAAAAATACAATTGTCCTCCAAACCCGTATTATAATTATTATTAACGATCGTATCTTTCTCCTGATTTTTAACCCCTCCCCCCTCCTCCTCCTCCTCAACGCCCGCGGATACGCCACTGGCCACGACGAAAAAAAACGCGACGTAATGACGTGAGAAATTCGCTTGACGGGTGGTACCGCGAGCCGAACGCATTGCGACGGTTAGTGGTGAGGCTGTGACGTCGGAAAGATCGTCATTGTCTTCGCGTACACGTTATGAATATTTTTCGGGGTTCGCGTCCGAAGACAGTGACGTACGACACTAGGTGGGCGCGGCGTGACGTAGACGAAACCGCGTGGGCCGCGCTATTTGAAGGTAATGACGACTGAACGACGGCGGCGATTAAAATATTGTTTTCGACCGAGTCTAATAATAAAACATGCGTTTATAGAAACATACGTTTTTGTAGAAATTTCATTGTTTATTTCCTCGGTTTATACTTTTTAAAAATTATTATTAAATTATTGTTTATTTTCTCGATTAATACGTATTTTTACCGACTTCGGAAAAGGAAGAGGTTCTAAATTCGACCAGTGACCGTTTTTTTTTTTAAATGTTTCACCACCGATTATCCCGAAACTACTGGACCGATTCGGATGAATCTTATATATATACATACACATGAAAGAGCATAGGCGGCACTTGGGGGTAATGAGGGGCAGTTGCCCCCCCAAATTTTTTGGGGGGCAAAAGTATACATTTGCCCACCCTCAAAAAAAAAAAGTTAACGAAAAAACCTGTTATTTCAATCTTTTATTAATGAACGCCGAAAAGTTGAATTTAATCTAAAATAATTAATGATATTTCCTCTGTAATTTTAATTTCTGATGTAAAACAAGAAAACGGTTTTTGGAATTCCAAATTCAATTTGAAGCCGATTAAGAAGAATATTAGAATTATACTCATGTTTATTGATTACCTACCGTAATAGTTTGTTTTTTTTTTAAGGCAATTGATAAACAATAAAATATTAATCTTATTCGTCACAAAGCGCTATCGTTTCAAAATAAACAATATATATATATATGCATTTAATATCGCGCTATTGTCGTATAAATATTTTTAAAAAAAACAGTAAAAAATTTAATTTTTATTTTTAAATGTCTTTCATCGTGTTTAATCCAATATCGATTGAGTGTTAAATAAAAAGACAAAAAAATTTGTATTTTTTTTATAATTACATGCGCATTTTTAAATAGCTTGTATTTACGCGAGATGCATAACGCTGCACGAGTACGGTAAATTAATATTTCATAATGATTTTGAATTTTACCTGTATAACGATAAATCGTTATACTCGAAAAACTATATTTTGAACGGAATTTGATTTTTTTTTTTTTTTTTAGACGTACACTTACGTTTTAAATTGTTTATACAATAAATAATTAATCGGCGAACGTGTTTTCATCGCGCGATTGGGTGATAAATTTCTGAAAAATAACGAGTTTTTGAAAACTCACGTGTGGTAAATTTTCCAGTTTTCCACGATTTCTCGGCACTTTTTCGTCACGTCTTACACGAGTTTATTGAAAAACCGTGTCTCTGTGTGCGTTCCACTTATACATCGCTCGCTCCTTCTGTTACAAAAATTAAGCACATAAATAAAAAATTTAATTTGAAAAAAATACATATACTATACAACGCATTGTAAAACCAATTTACGTATAATATTTCTCGTTCGTTATCAGGCGTCTAAAATCCGAAATTATCGCTTAAACGATTGTTATTATTATTATTATTATTATTATTATATAGTTTCGGTACATTTATTCATTATTCGGAATTTTACGTGCATGACCCTTAAAAAATATAGATTCGTATCATAATTGCCTACACGAAACGCCGTCTTACAACTAAATAATAATACGCATAAGCATTAATGTAGTATAATTATTTTTCCTTTCGTCCAAATACGTCATCTTTTATCGAAATTCTAATTTTACTCGAATTATTGAATTTTATTATTTTATATCTGTACACGTTGCACATACGCGCTTTTCTTGTATTCTACTTGTACAATGATTTATTTCGTTATTTCTATTTCATATACGCTTTTGTGAAAATTCTGTTTCGTTGTATCTATATATATATATATATATATATATATATATTATTCTTTCTCTTCGCCTTTATTCCGCACAATACGTTAGCTATTCTTATTTTTTTCCCTTCACCATAATCCATGACTATCTTGTACAGTCGTACGTAATACTCCACAAACCTCCGTATCCTCGTTAATGGTCTCTAACAACTTTTTCTTTGGCCGCTTACACCGCTACCTATAGGCTTCTTTCTACAAACTAACCTTCTTAACGAACTCATAATATCGTTCCTTCTCTCAACACGCCCAAATCTTCTTGTCCTATTTTCTCTCGTTTCTTCCAACTAAACAATGTAATAATATAGCTCTTATATATATTTATTCCTGATAATCCCACGTATCCATCCCGAAGTTTTCATTGTTATTAATTTTTTTGTCGTCCTTTTTATTCAATGCCCGCAGCAACACTCGCAGTTGTTCGTATATCTCCGTACAAATCTCTAACTTCAGTTTTATAAAAAAAAAACATTTCTTTTTACTCTAAATGGCACTTATTTTATCGTACAACGCGTACTGAAATATTCGCATTATAAATATTATTTAAATTATGCGCGGACGTTATCTATAATAATAATAATAATAATATTATAGGGACCTTAACCCTGTTTACGTGTTTTATTATAATTTTTATCGCCAATTATTCTGCATACGATTAATGGCATTTTTTTTTTTTATTGGTATATCGATACAGCGACCACGGCGCAAGTAATCTTGTTTACTTTTTCTCAACGTTTGCTGACTCACTTCCAGTTTCTCCTCGACCTCGTATATTACATATTCTTCTACGGGGTTACATAACATAATAGCGTTATATTATAAACACATGTACTTTTTTTAAAATTTACTTTTCTTATAAGAAATGAATTGCATCATTCGCACTCTATTTCGGACAAATAGACGGATGAAAATTTAGTAGAATAAAATCCTTAGACGTTTTAAACGTAGACAGAGAACCTAATTGAAAACGGATAATAATAAATTAAAATTATAACGATTTCATAATGTGGAATTTATAATATAGAAATATATCGAGACTATTCAATTTCGAGTGATATTATACTTGTTTTTAGATTTTTTTTTTAACCGTATAATTTCTTGACAACGGTGCCGAAACATTCAACAATATATACAAAAAAAAAAAACGGAAAGCACATTAAATGTAAAATTAACTACGTTGTATATGGTGTATATAAAACGTATGTACTCAATATATCGTATATATCATATCATGTATATCGCATATTGTAGTCAATATATTTTCTTTGGCGGCGTCACAGTTTCTGTCGTTCGGGGCTCTAATTTACCCGAGACCAGTAGAAGCAATTAAAAAATAAATTAAGCACACGCCAAGGATGTAAGTGAACACATTATACCGTACGAGTTAAGTAACGGTATTATATATTGCTAAAGTCAAAAATACCGTTCGAATTCCATCGATTTTATCACTAAATAATGTGACGGTTAATAAAGTTCTCGAATCGTCGACTATAATATATAAATCCCGACGATTCTGCGTACTGATACAGCGTTGGTTGAAACGTTAAAATAAATTAAAGTATACAGATCAGTGTGATAAAAGCGAAGGAAGACTTGGACGGAAGTGCGAGCGCACACACACACACACATACAGATATACACAACGAAAAGGGTCAAACTATATAACACGTATACGTGCCAAATTTACCCTATCGCATACAGTGGTGCCGAACATTGGTGTAGTATGGTGCGTTTTTACTTCAAAATAGGTGGTCTGAAAACTTAAAAATAATAAATTAAGTTTTGGGGGACGATCGGAAATAAATCTCAACATAACAGTAATTCATAAAATCACTTATAACTAACAGCTAGTAGCTGATAAAATAATAATTTATAAGCTAGGAATAGGAATTTATAACGTTTGCACTATTTTATCCTTGTACTCCAGCACACAGAAACAAAATTCGATTCATATATATATATATATATATATATATATATATATCACAGAGATCAAATATAAAATTGTTTACGTAATTTTTTGCGTTTGTTTAAGATTTTGAAAAATGAAAATATTTTTGATATTTTTATGTCGGTTTATTAGTTGTTATACTCTTTTTTTTTATCAATTATAAGCATATTCGACGTCATTTTAGAATTGCATTAATAAACGAATAAAATTTCGGTAAAAAATATTTATATATCTATTTTTTGTTGATGTGGAAACATCTATTACGGCGGCATGAGGGTAAATCTCGGGAAATGGGATGGAATTGTGTAAGCTATTGTCATGACAACTAATAATAATATTTATTAATATTAATTAATTTACACGCAATAATAATAATAGTAATTAATCGACACGCAATTATAAATTATAAACTGCGTGTAATGTATAAGCTGTTGTCATGACAACTAATAATAATATTTATCATCGAAATTAATTTGAATAAAGGTACCAATATTTACAAATCCCAATCACAATTCCGTTCCATTTTTATTGCTCACGCGACGTTTACACGTCAATGTCTCTCGAGTATTAGCAGACTCGGTTTTTCTTCTTAAAGAAATACTTTACAACCATATAGTATATATCAAATGTACGTTTAATAAAGGAATTTAAAAAGCAGCGTAATTTTGATACGCGTATCAATAAAAGAAAAATGATCTCCTTACATAAATAAAATTATTATATATAGGTACACTTATTTTCGGTAATTCGTATAAATACCAGTGAAATATTGCTTAAAATTGATTCATTGATACGGTTAGTGTGAAGAGCGAGTACCTATTCGGATGAAATCGATCAGATAAATTCGATTTAATAAAACAGTTTTAAATTTTTTGTTCCAGATAAATATCGAATTTTGTTTAGTTTTTCTAAGAATTAATTTTCTTTTCTTTCTAACACTGACATATTTATTAATTAACAAATGCATTTATAAATATTATATTCAAATGTACATTTTTACATTTTTGTAATTTTTTTAAGTAGCATTTTTAAACTTTTTTGTATTAATGATACATTTTTAATGATTTTACTGTACGTGTTTTAATGAATTATTTTTCTAGTCCTAGTTATAACAAGAATAACCCGATAGAAACTTTTATATATACAAATATTATAATTACACGTATTCCCTCACACTAATTCATATATATATATATGTATATAGCTATATATAGGTATAAAAATATGCATTTAAAACGTTATTCAGCTGTAATAGAATAATTTTAGTACTTTATGAGTATCTATACATAAGGTAAAATTGTTTGAAAAAAAAAAACTATGTAACTATAGAAATTATTATGTCCTATTACATATATATATATGACTATTATTATATATTAAATATGCAGTATAATACACGCGTGTCCTGTTCAAAATGTTGAAAATTATTTTGTTACTGTTCAATTGCTTAGGCCGAGTTTGTTCACGATAATCCGTGAAGTGTACAAAAAACAAAATTATTTAAATGCGCTCCCTTTCCTTGTGGAAGCTTTAATAAAATGAGCCATATAGTATAGCTTTAAATACTGCTAGCTTTGAAATATTAATTATCCGCCACTGACCACTGTACACGTAGGCACGAGAGACCCCGTTCGATTTACCTGAAGATTGCAAGTTGCAATATAGTTATTTTAATATTATACCGGCGCTGTGCAGGAGACTCGTGCGAACAAATTTCACTCGTTTTGCCGATTATTATTATTATTATTGAAAAAAAATTGTTTTCTACACAGAAAGGTCATATTAATAATTGCGTGTATATATATATATATATATGTATATTTTATATATTATATTAACCGTTTATGCATGCACAAGGCATCTTGTTATCAGTACGCGACGGATACGCGGAGGAGTGATTTGTAACAAACCGACCCGACCCAAACACGTTATGTGTAATCGTTTATTTATAAAAATTATAAACCAATATAATATATTTGAATAATGCGAATTATTATATTACGGCTGCGTGCAATAGAAATATTTAAAACCGTACGCGTTTGATTAATATCGATTCGCGGAATACGCGTATACGTATGAGATTTAGAAAGTTAACACATTTAGCGCGTACAACTTGAATTTACACACAGCGTGCGGTGCACACGTATTCTGCAAAATAATTCGCGTCATTATATTATACACGTGTTCATAAACGAAGACAAGGGGGGAGGAGGGCAGATTTCGATGAAACCGATTCTCGTTTTCATCTGTCGAGATGAACAGAAAAAAAAATAAAAATTCGGCGCAAATATTCTAATAAACGTTTAATTATTATTATCGTTTGCGGTACGTAGGTACGCGTATTAAGGTATTGTACGCATCTCGAATCGTACAAATTATATGCGTATACCAATCGTGGAAAAATATTCAACGAATAACGAGAATTATTATTATTATTAAAATTTCGTTAATCATTTCTTTTTTGAATTGATCGATTGATTATACGGCGAGGGGACAACCGCACAAGCACGCGGACGCGCAACGAAGGTACTGCAAATTATTGTAATTGAATCGATGATTGCGAATACGTCATGAGTCAATCATTTAAAACTTTTGGATAGAAACTTTTGGAACGACACTAATCATTGATTAAAGACGTTTTCGCTTTCGACCAGATTTTTCGGTTGTAATTTTATAGATAAAAAAAAAGTATAACTAAAGACGTTTTTAACACTCAACGCAAAGAAACACATGACTAGTATACGGTTTTACTAATATCTCAATTTCATAAAATATTTGACGTTTCCGCAATCATCGATTCAATTGAATTCACTATCGTCTGTCTGGAAAATACTAGTTTTTTTTTATCACATTTTATCGGAATATTATAACGAAAACAATTGATTTATATAATATTATAAACTCGGCGCATGCGTTTATATTATATATATTTTTAACGTTTAAGTACACTGCAGATATATCTGGTGTATAAATTACAGAGTAAATAATTAATATAATATGTGTGTAACAAGATTTTAATAATATTCAAGTACTTTTTGTACGATTTTGCAGTGTACACATTATAAATACGTTATGTACATGACTCTTGTCCATTTTGACCGAAACTGTTCGAAACGGCTCAAATCTCGTAGACACGCATAAACTATATTTTGTACAAAACTATAATATAATGTGTTATACAACGTACTTTATCATATTATATAAACCGTTCGAAAACCCGACCGAAACTTTTTCAAAGCGAGATTTAACTGAAAATGTATAACGCCGCGTTTTAGTTTTACAATATATGCGCAAATTCGTCCTACGATTGTACATACTATTTTTGTGTTATTCGACTAACCAGAGGCGTGCCCATTAGGGACTTACTTCGGCTCCCCCCCACTGCAATTTTAACATTTGAAAACGTATTCGTATGATTCAAATCAAAACTAATAAAATTCGAACGAAAATGAAATATTAATAATAATTATACACGTAAATTGGAATCGAAATATCGCTGTTATTTGTTATCGTATTCATCACGTTTAACATAAATTATAATACGTTTCGAGGTACGTAAAGTCGGCACTACAATGTTAGCACGTCTTTCTAAAACCTTTCTGACAAATCATGCTCGGACTTGTAGGACAATTTTTGGAAATAAGTGCCAACTTTACGCATTTTACATTTTGTCTGATGTGGACACATGTCGTGATAGAGAGCGGATTAGTGGCGGATGATATTATGACAATCGGCTCTCGGTCAGTGTTTTGAACTACAAAAATCTAAACATAGTTCTTATTTTCCCACTTGACATAACAACAGTACAACGTTAACGGTATCATAATAAAGTGATGAGAAACGACAGATGAAATCGACTTGCGATACGCTTAATCGAAAAGAAATCTTACGCCAGATGGTATAATATTGAAGAACTTATTAGAAAAAAAAACAGGAGATTAATGAATTAAAATAGTTATTTTAAAACTTTTATCTCTTGTCTTTTTCATTATTATTATTTTAATTAAATAACGTATTTTTTTATATATATAAAATTTAACTACCAAATAAAAAATTGATTTCAAATTATAATAAATACTTATTACTTGTAGTAAACCCTTCTGTATAACATGTATGTGTGTATAACTATTTGATTATACTAGTGCCGTTATTAACAGTAATCTATTGGTTATGAATTAAACTATAATAATTATAGAAGGGTCCAGTGCAAGAACCAGGTATCTACATTTTTTGGAATTGTTCAGGAGGCACAAAAAACTAAATAATTTAATTTCTAATGGAGGTATGAAAATAAATTTAAATTTTCCATACGAAGAGTTAACTATACATATTATATAGATTTACATTTTACATAATCTTAAGTACGGTTTTTAACAAAAACAAAAGAAAAAAACTGGAGATACCTGGTTATTGCACTGAAACGAACAAATTTTGTTTTTCATGATATTAGCCTAGCTAACGGACGGATTTATCTGGTTATTGCACCAAAACCGTAGACAAAGTTTTCCATTATCAGATAACGTACAAAAATGAATTTTTGCGTGCACCCTTGCGACTAACAGATCGTTTAATTTTCGTCAAAAATTAATATAGACCAATATCTTCTTCTTTCAGTACCGTATTCGTTATCGAACGTTGACAATTTGATCCTTCAATACTCCGGGCGTGTTATGCGGCACCCGGAAAATATAATCTATTACGTGTAATAGTAATCCAAGCAATAATCCAAGGCAAAACAATTGGAAGAAAAAACCGCGGAAGACCTCAGTTGTCCTGGCTGGACAATCTAAAAAAGTGTTTCACATTTAACAGTTCGCTATTTAGAGCAGCCATTGATATAAGTACCAAATTGCCAGTGCGTAATAAGTACATAGTCGTATACAACAGTGGCAAGCGACGCAACGCGCGCGCGTTTCATTTCATTTTCGTGTTTACGACGATACGTGTTATGATTTTATATTTCGTTCGTGTCCATTTGTGTGTCATCGACGGAGGTTAAAAACCGATATTAATATATACTTATGCAATCGTTTTATACATATATTTATTATGAATTCAATATATCGTAATAACGTCTGTACTTCAATAAAAAATACGTTGAAATTTTCTTTTTTTTCTATAACATTCGACTTGCGTACATATTATAATACATTATTATAAAAGACGCGATTCGAAAAACTGGTATTTTCGAACTCCTCGAAATCGTATATGTGTATATGTGTATATAACACGCAACAATAAAACATTTCTTTGGCTGTACATTTATCCTAAAACTAATTGAACATTAATCTCGACAAAACTGGTATATTTTGTGTATATACGTATACTGCGACGCGTACTAACATTATCGTGTTAGTGAATTTTTACAGACCATAAATTTCTCTCTTCGCTCATATTATTATAATTATAGAGACTCTTGTCGTTCAAACGTATTTTTCTATAATTTTCTTTTACAGTTCAAGTGCACATATATACGTTACATTATAAAATCGCGTTCCAACGTTTCAAACAACCTCCCCGATTGCAGTCGATTTCTTTCTTAACACGTATTAGTCAGTTACGATATTTTATTAACGTTTTGTCGCACAAAAAAAAAAAAAAAAAGCAGTTGACGTTATTTTGTTCGAAATTCGTTTCCGTGTATATATGCATACATATGTTCTGTTAAAAAGTATAAATCGAAATAGGAAATCGTAGAAAAGTTTATGCCGTTCGCGTGTAAACTTACGAGTTAGTTTAATGTAAAAGTATGTAACTCTGAATTCGATTCCGTGAAATAAAACATTAATTTATACCGTTCGCATTTTTCATACGACCTAAATCGAAAATGAAGCACACACAGCATTTCGTATCCGCGTATACATAAGACGTGACGGGGCGATTTTAATTTACGAACGACGAAACGAAAATTTGTTTGGTATCTTTCAAAAAAAAATGAAAAAATGACGTCATTTTTTTTTTTTGTTTTTCTATCCAATGTTTTACCCATTTTTAATTACGAATCCCCTCTCGATTCTATAATTTATTATTTAATTAATTTGTGAATCGCATAAAGGTGTACGTGTGTACGAAATGTTGTTCGTAAAACGTTATGACGATTTTAGAAAAAAAAAAAACGAGACGATCTACTGTTTAAGAATACGAACGGAATACAAATTATGTGATGTTATTATTATAATATAAATAGCAATACGAAATTTTCGATGGATATCCCGGACGGGTTCTACGACGCTTACAAAACCGCGGAAATACATTAAATATCTGTCAAAAAAGTATAATTACGACGATTTTATCAAAAAAAAAAAACGTTTTGTCAAACTACGTTTTATATAAGTACATACGTTCCCGACGAGTCGACGCTTCGTCAAGTGTTGTTCCCGCGTTATTAAAATTCAATTAAAGTTTTTTTTTTTTTTGTTCACTTTTTCCGTCAACACGTAATTGTTACAATTTTACAAACACGCATTTCGCAACAACACATTTTATTACACATACAACGATAATATATTTATTTTAATAACACTATTATTATTATTATTATTATTAAATTTTTTTTCCTACAAAAATCGACATTACGTTTGTTTAGATTTACAATCGGCGACTGGAACCTTTTGATTTTATCGGTACTGGTTCCGGTTCTGGTTTTTTGAAAAAAAAAATTTACGGGTTCTGATTCGGTATCGGTTATTTTTTTTTTTTTTTAAATATGTAGTTCCGGTTCCACATATATTGTGGTTCCGGTTTCGGTTCTGGCTCCAGTTTTTACCTGCGATTTCAAATATGAAATTAAATTACATTTGAATATTTCCATAATAGTAATATTCATCAACATTTCGACCATATAATATTAAGAAAAAACAAAATCATATTTTCGATGTATACGCTGTTCCTGGTCGTCCTCGGTCTCTTTTGCCATTTATCTTCCCTTCTATTACGATACGTAGCAGCTCCTACATTATATCATATTACGTATTCAAATCACACAAGATCGTGTTAGACTAATATAAGTGCATAAGTGATTAAATTTAGAATATTAGTACCTACATGGGATCATGACTTTTGAAATGAAAATTTTTTGAGACTGGTGAAAAAACGTATTCAATTATACATTTAAGTTTTGCTGGCCGCACGAAGGTCTAGACACGCCTACGTTAAAAGGAATTCGACGAAATGTTAACGTTACCCGTTCGTATATAACTATATAAATAGTTTAATAGTCTAATAATTTGCCACGCTCGTGTGCGCGCCTAATTCTAAATTTTTGTGTGTCAATAATATGTGATATACCTACTCGAATATGCGACGTTCTACGACGGTATTTGTTTTATTAATTTATGTAACGACTGACTACGCGACTGTACAAAATATTCGTACTTACTACGCTGACTCGAGAGAACAATACGAAATATGACAAAAAAGTTTTCGGCTTGTGCAAGTCATCCTCACTATATTTACACACGAGACTATATAATAAGAGACGGTACAATAATAAAAAAAAAAAAAACGTATAGGTACTCTTGTGTTGTTGTCCTAACTCTCGTCCGTAATCGCTTCCCTCCGTCCGACGTCAACCAACCTTCGACGTCTCGTTTCGGTTCGATTATTATTATTATTATTGTCGAAAAGTCCGTACAGCATACATTATAAATATTATAATATTATTTATCATTGGAGCCCAAAACGTTTTCCACCATCCCGAGCAAAAGTTTTTTCTTCGCGTAAAATATTTTCATTCATATTGAATTACACATAAGAACCAAGAAAACTTAAAAACAAAAAAAAAATGTCTATAAAATAAATATAATGGACTATAGATACTCGAGGATTTCTTTTTTCCTCGCCCCGTGTTGAATTTAGGTATGCACGCGATCCTGGGTCGGAAAATTAGTGATGGGGTGCCGTCAAATAAATATATTTTTTTCTCATAAACTAAACTGTATAACACGTCGTATTTAGCAATTATTTAATTTAATTATACAATATTATACTTTTTTAAAAAAAACCGATAATCATATAAACCTGGGAATTTTCTTGGTTTTCAAAACATTACATTTTGGTAAAATAGTGTAAAATATCTCCGAGTTCGTCGTAGGCTCAGTGGCGCCGAACCTATACATGAACTGACGCGATCGGTTCATATATAATAAAAGGGGTGGATGGTCTTATTAGTTATTGGTACACGTGTTTTTGTTTTTACATTACACAATTAATAAGTTTGATATTATAATTAATAAAAGTTCATTTGACAATATTGAATTGGTTCGTTTAGGAAAATAAAAAAAATTGGTAATCTGTGCGTTGCGTTTAAAAAAAATGCAATTCACTAGTGGCAAAGTTGACGTTCATTTCGTATGTATGGTGGGGAGGGTCGAACAATTTACAAAAAAAAAAAAAATCGTCAAAATGCCGTTAACCACTGAACAATTAGCAACCAGAAAACGTGGCCGTTAAATTACTCGTTAAAAAAAAACAGCAAGCAAACCCAAGTTCCAAGTTCTTTGCTTTGCTTTGATGGGATGGCTGTGCCGTTACCTATTCCAGGCTATTCCCCTCTACTAGCGGATGGAAATGGGGGATTGTTAGTTAGTCGGTCTGTCCATGCGTTATGGGTACGGTTTGAGTAAGTGTTTGGTGGTTGGTGGGAAGTGTGTTTTTCCAAGGAGGCGAATGTGTTCGTGATCTGAAAAGGAGTTTTTGTAGAACATCGTTTTGGATTGAGTTTGAATTGAGTCTTGGATTGATTTGAAGTTCGTTGATTTATGAAGGACCGAAGTTTTGACGACAGTAGGTAACCCCAACAAGCGTTCTACCATCACCAGCCTGGAAATCCAGTTCCAAGTCCCTAACCTAAGTGAACTGATAGGTGGATGGGTGCTGGGCGTGTAAATAATTCGATTTCGCTTCGCTTAAATTTATATGACCCGGCGCCCACTGGTCGTAAGCAAATATCTGTGTTAGGTCGGTCTTCGAATAGGCGATCTATTTTTTTTTTTTTATATATATACTTTTAAAATAATCTTTCACCGCGTGCAATATTTTCGGTATTTAAATGTAATAATTAACGATAATGGAGGAGGGTCCTTGGGCTGTAAGCCCGCTCAGTCCCCTCTTGAATCCGACCCTGCAGTGTCCCCGTGTAACTTCATTACTCGATATAAGCTGTCTGGGCGCCACCGTTATTTATATACACACACACGCATTTTCTGTATGATTTATAACGTACGTATTATAGTGTGTCATACAGTATATACACGAGCTAACGATTTTTCCGCTTTTAACGTCACGAAAAAAATATTTAATAAGCGTGTGTGTGTGTATAGCAGGTGCCGTTCGTTTAAAAGTTATAATTTTCTATAATATTATTTTATCATTCGGTAAAATCTCATTCTGTTATTTTGTCGCCGACGTTGTGCGTGCCGCGGCGACACACGAACAAATGGCGAACAAAAAAAAAAAACTAAACATTTTCACACGTCGTATACACGAAATATATAATATGTGTTTGTGTGTGAATTTCAATTCTCTGCTCTGTTTCAAATCTGCTCTTCAAAACGTAAAACCGTACGCGATTTTACGCCTATACAACGCTATAATTTTTATTTATTATTCCTGTACGGTAGTGTTTGGGTGTGCCGTGAAATTTGATAGGTGTGCCCGCGACAACACGAACTTTCTTAATGGTTTTTATGAGCGCTTTTTTCCTTCGCGTGTGTGGCGGTTCGATGTTTGCCAGTACCGGTAACCGTTGGAGTGGTGTAGATTTAACAGTTCCACTAATCATTCTCATTACGCTGTTAAGCTGCGTATCTACTTTTTTTTACGTGTGAGCTATTACACCAAGTTTGGGACTCATATTCCGCTGTACTATAAACTAAGCCCACACCTGCCAAGCTCAAAGTTGTTCAGCATCGACACGCCAACCCGTACCGGCCAGCATTTGTACCAAGTTAATCCGTGACCGAATCTTTTTGCTTCAAAAACGCTCACTATTGTACCAGATGCTGCTTTAAAAACCTGAACAACGATTAAAATCTCGGAGTCCGCCAGTTTTACCATATTTCTTTTTCCACTTTAAACGTTAAATTATTATAACCAATTGAATACGTTCGCCTTATTTATTATTTTCCTATATTATTTCTGTCGTTTTAATTTTTCGACATTATCCGTGGACGCAACGCATATATATACGCGAAATAGCATTATACATTATCGCTATTTCTTCCGTTTTCGACGTATTTTAATTTTCGCTAATTTTTTTAAAATTCTGAGCGGAGCGAGGAATGTGTTGGTTTTACAATGATATTGTTTTTCTTTTTATGTCTGTACCCAAAAATTCTACCAGAAGAAGTGCTCCGATCTTTTCGTGTAGCACCCCTTTTCTGCCGATCGCGAATTACATCTTGTTTGTACTTTAGAGAGGTCATTTTTCGATTTTCTCAATACTTTTTACAAAAGTCAGGAAAAACTACCGAAAATCACGTAAAAACGCTAAAAATGCAATTTCGTCTTAATCTATTGTCGTTTACTTATGACGCAGAAGCTCCAGTGGCGTATACATGATTTTTCAATGGGGGGATCAGTGCCGGATTTAGGTATGTGGTGGCCTATGTGCGGAATTATGCCTATGGACCTTAATAAGGAACCTTATAAAAACCCTTGTAGAAAAAATATATAATGGGGGGATCTGACCCCCACATCCCCCCCTTGTATACGCCCTGAAGCTCCGCTCAGAATCGTTTTATCGAATGAAACGATTTACCGTTGCTTTCAAATTATAATTGAAAAACAAAACTCTAAAAATCATTATCCAAGCAGTTCATTTGAGCGATATCCACAACACCCCGCGGCTCGCTACCTTCTTTTTTTTTTTAATGTTTTTTTTGCTACTCTGTATTCGTTATTTCGGCACGAAACCGTTATACACACACTCGATAAGCGCGAATTAAATTCGCGAATTTCGAAATACGAGACGTCCGCTGAATTCGTATACGCGAGACACATATATTATAATATATATATATAAATTATAATATTATATTACAAATGCGTACGCGCGATAAAATCGCGATTGCGACGTTCAGTTAATCGCCTGTCTATACACTTGTATACGTATATATTTTAGCGGTCATCGCGCAGTTAAAAAAAAGGGAAAAAATAATAATCCGCCGTCGCGTCTACTATACGTATGCGGACACGCACATACGATATTATTATTATTATTATTATTATTATTATTATTATTATTATTATTATTATTATTATTATTATTATTATTATTATTATTATTATTATTATTATTATTATTATTATTATTATTATTATTATTATTATTATTATTATTATTATTATTATTATTATTATTATTATTATTATTATTATTATTATTATTATTATTATTATTATTATTATTATTATTATTATTATTATTATTATTATTATTATTATTATTATTATTATTATTATTATTATTATTATTATTATTATTATTATTATTATTATTATTATTATTATTATTATTATTATTATTATTATTATTATTATTATTATTATTATTATTATTATTATTATTATTATTATAAATAATATAATATTAACGACGCGAAATGGAACATGCGAAATGGAATCCGGTTTTTTGGACGCGTGCGCCACCGCCGCCGGGGGGCACCGTAGTGGAGAGAGCTCGCGTCGGTACAGTTGCAGACTATACGGACGACTCATATGCGATGGGCGGCAAAACGACGCACGGCGAGACGGCCTTCGACACGCAGTGCCGGTGTGCGAACGAGAGAGAGAGAGAGAGAGAGAGAGAGAGAGAATAAATGCGTACGAATAAAGAAAACGAAATTCTCAATGCGAAATTTTTTTTTTAATTTAAAAAAAAACGTTTTTTTTTTTTGCAACCGAGATCCCAGCGCGAGCGTTGAACCTGTCATACGTGTATGTGTGTGTGTGTGTAGATAGACAACAAATCATACGCGACAGGTGTAATTTATTATTTTAATACCGCCGCCGCCGCCTAGTGCGAGCTCGGACAATGTTAATGGAATAAAAAAAAGAACATCACTTTGATCTCGAATTAACGAAAGAAAAAAAAAATTCGAATTAAAATGCCCGAAATTCCAATCGATTTTTCAAAAAAATCCAACAACAATACGGAAGAATACCAAAAACTTTTTCTTCGAAATAAGTTCATTTTTTTTTTTTTTACGTGATTAAATCTATACAATACGTTGTAATAATAGTATACACGAATAATTGAATCGGTCATTTCAAAAACAACATAAGTCAAATAAGTTTTATATTATTTTAGTGAAATATAGTCAAAAATAGACAATTTAAAACCACAAATTACGAATGTCATAAACCTTAAAAATAAATGTGTAAAGAGGTAAAAGTACAAAAAAAAGTTAAATTTCTGGAGTTATGAAGTTATTTGTGGTTTGTATAAAATTTCAATTTGATGACTTATGTTGTTTTTGAAATGACCGATTCAATTGTATATATTATTATTTTTTTTTATATATATAATACACATAATTTACTATAAAAATAGCTATACTAATGTGTAATAACTGCGTCGGCCAATAACCGTTACAGATGTCGTATTAAATTTAAAAAAAAAAAAAAGCATCAGTAATTTACTTTAATACGTCGCGGTAATTCTTTAATCGGCTACATTTTTTTTTTTGTTTATTACATGCACGGTATCGAAAGAGAATAATAAAATAAATTTAAAAAAAAAGAGATATGATTTCCGACTACATTTGCGGACGAAGAACGAGACGTGAGGTGTATATAATATAATAGTGTACGGACACCGACTACATTTTTCGCGAGCGTATTAATTAAATTATAATATTTATAATATATACATTACGAATTCGACGAGTGATAACGATAATATACAATAATAATAATAATAATAATAATAACAACCATGCAGTGCCGTAGATAGGATTTTTATATGGAGGGGTTCAGTGCTATCTTGATTCGTGCATTATAATCGTGTATCGTAATGATTTATCGGCACAAAAATCTATAATCATGTTTATCAATGTTTATAATGGCATAGACCAAATTAAACATTTATACATAATGTTATTATACACATTGTTATTATATAGGTACTTATTTTTCATAAATAACAAATCTACTTAACATCAAGATGTTGGTAAAATCTAGATATGAACATACATTTTACTGTAACATCTGCAATGCTGTTGTGCGTAAAAAAAAAAAAATTGAAATTTCTACTTTTCCGATGTTCAAGGGGGGTTTGAACCCCTAACCCCCCCGTGTCTACGGCCCTGCAACCATAATTAATAACAATAATAATCAATATATGCCTTCACGATAATAATATTTAAAATGAAAACGTTAGAGAGGACATAATTCAATATTATTAATAATAATAAACATAAATAATGAGAGAAAAGAAAGAAAAAATAAGTAAAAAAAAATTTTTATTCTAAACATTACACAAATATCGATCGTTATCGAAACGATAAATTATTTAATATTCCTCCATCACTTCCTCCGGGGATACCTGAAAATAATATACGGAATATATACGTTTATTTCGATTTTTAAATGAAAAATATTAAAAATCTTGTAACTGCGGCTCGTTTTTTTTTTTTTTTTTTTTTTAACGATTATGCGTAAAATTAAGAAAATTTCAACGTACGAAATAAACGTTTAGTATTTTTGTACAATGCAATAATAATAATAATACGTGTATACTATACGTATGTTGGAAATCTAGAGTGAGAAAAAAGAAATTGCAAATTCGAATACTTTATGTTCTTACTCGTATATACGCGTGTGCGCGTTTTAGTACAGACGGTTTTTTTTGTTTTCGATATCTTAATAATAATAAAAAATATATATAACACGTGTATACATACTCAATATGATGTAATCCCTAGAGCCCTAGACATTTTATGCATATCTATTACAATACTGTGTTTTTTTTTTTACTATTTTAAAAACGACATAGAGTATATAATATATAGTCACAGAGTGACTAACGACGGACACGTTTAATCCCATAGGTATATTGAAATGTGTAGTATTTAAACTGGTTGAAAAATAAATTGGTATACTTTTAACTCGAGTTTTTTTTTTGCAAAAACGATAAGTATACAGGTACGAGCAAATAATATGTATTAACATACGGCCACGGGCCACGGCACTAATATAATATTGTATCGACGAGTGTATAAAAAATATATATTTGTGAAATGGCGCGCGATTTAAGCCGAAATTTTAACGACTTAATCGCGACAATAACAATAGATTTTACAGGCAAAATATTCGTACATGTATAAAACAAGTGTACAGAATCTGTGTAGTATATATTTTATGTACCTACACGCACAAGAGTTATGAACAACAGAAGAAAATACACGAATAAGGATCGACCGCTGAATTATTATTATTAATAATAATAATAATAATAATATACGTTATTAAAATTGATTTCTCTCGATGCGGTTGTCAATTGATGAGACGTTTATATATATATATACATTTTTTTTCATTTGATGATTGTTGAAAAGTACACAGGAATTCAATTGTGTATAAGTGTTATTGCAGTCATTCAATCATAAACGTTGTCAAATAGTATACTCTATAATATATACATAATTATTGTGAACATAATATTATATAGTGTTAATTGAAATACCTTTTATAAACCATAATTTCTACACTTATCTAAGATATTTTATTAGTAGCTGATATACGCTCAAAATGAAAATATATTACTGCCATATTCAAATAATGAATATTCTTAATACGAGTAGCTATATCGCATTATAATACATATATATATATAATAAAATGACGCCTTTTTTTTAATAAAATATTTTATTATTATTATTATTATTATTATTATTATTACCTACATCATTAAAATACATTTGAGAATTTGTTCACAACACAAATAGCGAGTATATGGTGTTAACGTTTTTACATGAATTTCTCATAAAAAAAAATTATTCGTTGGAGAAATACATTTGAAAGGCTATTAAAAGAATTTAACCTTTTGTTACAATTTGTTCGATTGAACATTAAAGTAACTATGGAAATCGTTTGAATATAATTTATATTAGGAAATCGTAAATGGGTTTTTGTAATAAGGCTTCATAGTATTACATTATATATTGTCGTAAATTGATTAAACCGGTATTACGCCGCGCGCAATAATATTACTGTTAACTGTCAATACCGTATAGCCTATAGGTATATACTATAATATAGCACAGGCATAAATTTTAATATTATTCATAACATTTAGCAAAACAGTAGCTTACAATAATTATTATTATACGCTGTAAAACAAATAAATTTAGAAAAAAAAAAACAATTATATAATAGCAATATATACCAAAGACGGGGATCACGAACGGCTGCAGAGGTTCGAAAGTTCGATTTAGAAAGAATTTTGGAATAAAAATTTCGCGCAACATCAACATCGATACGGTGACGAATCTTTCATCCGACAGTTACAAAATGTGAAAAATAATTGTATAAAAGTAAATTTAACCTATTTTTATCGGTTCGACATAGAGACGACCTAATGAATATTCAGATGTGTTAACTTTGTGGGAAGACGCTCTTGGCCCATTATATATTTACGCCTTATACAGGTAGGTACATTTATGTCATATACAAAATATGTAGAGAATATACGCAGCTCGTGGTATGTGTGTATAGTATAATAATATACGGCATATTATTATATAACGTCAACGCGCATTATTATATTTTATTTCCGAGCTGACGTTTTAAAAGACATCACGAGAAAAAAATTCGTGTGTTTAAAATACCAATATAAGATATTTATGTGATTTGTATGATTAGCGCGGGAAAAAGTCCGTGATTAACGTTTTTGTAAAAATCCGTAAATTTTGATCGAGTGAAAAGTGTAATATTTTTTTATTATCATTATTACTAGGACGTTTATCCGGATCCTAACTTTACCCATTTTTTTTTTTTGCTACGCCTATGATAGCTACGACAGACCTGTGACCGTGAAAAAATTTAATAATAATTGTTTAACGCAATAAACATTTAATAACGTGTTGAAGAAAAATTGATAGTAAATCGACTTTTATTTTCGATAGAAGAAATTCTTTTTTTTCGATTTTATGTGATAATAATCCTGCTCACTCGTTTTATTTATAGGTCTTATTCCCGTCTCCTCTTTGCCCTCGTCATTTATTTAACCCGATATTGGCGATTTTTCTCGCCTTCTTTTCCATTGCCCCAGAATCAAACTATTCCGTTCGTTCTTTTAAAAAAATGAAATAGCACTTAATTCTCGCAGTATCCTTCGCAATCATCCTTAAAATAACTCGCTTCTTTTTATCGTCGGGTTTCCTTTTATAATTGTATACATTTGATTTTATTTTATAACACATCAATCGTATTGTAACATTATATTAGGTATTACACAAGTGTTAAGCTAAAATGTTTATAACAATGTTTATTAAAATGAAAAAAAAAAATGTGATAAAAATATTTTGAAAAATATACGATTTACGTATTATAATGGTAAAATACATAATTTGTGACCATTTATAAGAATTTCTAAACACTGCAGTTGATCAGAATCACGAGGGAACAAACCGTTTATCGATATAGTTTTTCCCGACGCGTTTATTCGAGAAAACGGAAAATAATGATTTTTTAAACGCATTTAATTAAAATTTTGCAATTCGTTTTTTAAAAATTCAATCAATATTTTATTTTTAAGTATCGAGTATACGCGAATTATGTTTAAGATACTGGAGGGGATATTTTTTTAGGATTTCGCGCGTATCTGTGGATTATTTTGGGACTACTTCGCTGCTGTTGGTAAACGATCGGACACTGCGTAGGTACACCACCGCGATGTTCGCGGGGGCGACGTAACCCGATTTATCACGACATATCCACAAACGCAGATTAGCCGCATCCGTTAACCTATGCTTTGTTAATAGAGCAAAGGACCTGTAGCATTTGCATATTTATTTTACTCAATCAAAAAAAAAATAGCAGAATAAAAAAACAAATATACTTTTTATGCTAAAACAAAGCTAGATTTCTAATTTTATTTCGCGTAAGTATATGTATAAATGCATATTTTGATTTTTTTTCGTTTTTAGGGCGTATTTCTTCCATTTTATACTTTTTGAGAAACATTTAATGCGATTAATAATTTTCCCAATATTTTCTCCGTCGACGTTTTGTTTCATTTAATATTACAACCGAAATCAATGAATTTAAATTAATTTTTATCACGTAATATTGTTGTTGACTGTTCGCGGACGCGCGTTTTACCTAATTCATTTTTTTTATTAATAAAAAAAAAATTAAAATACCCATACACTGCAGAATAGTAAAATAAATGAGACAATTAGAGAGGACAACACACTGTTTTGGGTTATCGAAACCGTTTTTAAAAGTATAAACATTTGTATACGTCTATTAGAGACTATACTAAACGAGCTGTTACAGCTGTAAATTGAACAAAAATGTACCCAAATCGGCTGTTCGAGTTAGAGATTGAAAATCGTTTTTCCGGCTAAACGAGTGGCGTACAAATTCCAAAGTATGGGCATACAAATTCATACTAATTACACAGTTTAGAGATGAACACAGAAGGATTACTGGCGATGTAAAAAAAAAAAAAATGACGTCATTCGAAAAAACCCCGAATCAGTGTAACCGCATGATGGCACAATATATTTACCTAAAATTTAAACATTACTCCCGTGAGGTAACCTATTTGTGTTGTTCACGTAAAACGAATTGCGAATTCTGGTTTGGCGTTCGTGTCAAATATATACTCTTTCCATACACCCAGTTGAAAAGCAATCGATGCTTAATCTCATAGACAAGAAATGTACAGAGATATTTGTTATCGTTGCTTAATCTGAGAGAGAGAGAGAGTGGTCAGGGGGTCGATATAGAGCAAAAGAAGACAGAGCTACGAGTTGGGACGGTCTACTATCACTTTCTTTTTTGTTTACTGACTATATTATATTCTATAATCGACATTTATTGATAAATAATACACGGATTAGTTTTTTTTCCATGTAATTCCCAACCCGTATATAATCCTATCACTCTCATACACGTATTTTATGTCAACGATCTCTCTTACTCTATATATGTAACTGCTAACGAACAGTCGGGAGGTCCGTGAGTTAACATGGCTATGTTCGAGATAATAAAGAAGTTGTACAATAATAGTGTATAATATCAATACAATAATTTATATCGTCGTGTACGCCTACACTGATTTGGGGGAGGCCAATCAGAAGAGCGTACTTGCAGTTCAAAAGAATTCAAAAGAAATTTGTTCTCGGGCCGAGTTGTGCCCATCCGTATTCATATAATCTGTGCTAATTTCGTAATAATTATCTGTAAAAAAAAAAATTGAGAAAACCCGTTTGGGGAGGGTGGAGAAGGACAAACTTTTACGCGTTTTTTTTTTTTCTACAGCGCCCAACGTTAAGGTGTAATAAAACAATAATCGCGCGTGTATAAAAACTATATACACCTGTACACCTGTATTATATTTCCATAAAAGTATTTTTTTAATATTAAATTTCAATAATGACGTGATTGTTTTTTCCGCCTCGCTTCCCGCCACAGTCGATTAATAAAAATCAAAAAGAACACAATACGCGTTACGCGCGATATACGAGAACACCCGGGGAATTTCGAAACGGCGGCGGCGGCGGCGTTGAAAACATACGTCGTACGCGCGTACAGCAACGGCGGCGGCGGCGGCGCTGGTGGAAATCGATAAACCCGAAGCTATTTCTCTCGTCGCGCGTAACGGGGCGTGTATACTACGCGAGATCCGAGGCCCGTTGTATAATATTATATAGTGTTGTGCAGAGTGTATGACCTCAGTTTTCTATTTTTTCCCTCCGTGCATTCAGTGCTTGAATTGGAAAAAAATTAAAAGGGGGACGCAAAAGCGTATAGAAAAGAAAAAAAATATATTGCGCGTCCGTGAAAATTGTATAACGTCTCGAAAATTCCGTGGGGCTTCGCTCCCCTCGGCCATCGCTATGTTTTCAATTAAATTGAATTTGCAATATAAACGTCGGTTCTTTATTATTTTGACGCGTCGATAACATAATATTTAATGACGTAATTTTATTATTTTCATTTTCAATTCAATAGAATTGTAAATTCAGAGCGCTGACCGTTCGGCGTTCCGTTCGCTCGGCGTCCCGTCTGCAGGGGCGCCGTTTCAGCTTTAAAACAGGGCGGTCAAATTGTTTTTTCGCCGGACCATACATAATAGGGTCTATTCAGTGTGGCCGCGTGGAAAAGGTACCTACCGCGTTTTCGAAATAAAACTCTGTCAGTTCTTCGACCGCGTATTTTGATCGTATGAACATGACGAATCGAGCTAATTGCAGTCACTGCAGTTTAATGATTTTTGGCGAAATCGAACCAGTTTTCGTCAACAACGATTTCGTCGCTTCAATAAAAATCGTTTATATATTGTTGAAAACGTGTTTCATCGGACATCCGAATAAACTTACCGTTCTCGCATCTATTCGAATTGCCGTTCCTATTGGGCAGCTGCGACTATTTTGCTGTTTTAACGTTGTCCACTTCCAATATGTTCTTTAGTCCACCATCATCTCCTCCGGGATCTTCCGCGTGCTCTTTTTTCCCGTGCGACCTCCGTCTGCACATTACTATTATATATTCTCCGCGTTTCATTATACTCTCTTTTCTCATTATATACGTCTCGGCCATCGAATCCTCTGTCCTTCAATGTAAATAATTACACTCGTTGGTTTCACACTGCCGAAATTTCAAGCAGCTCATTATATTGAACCTTTTTCGTCAGCAGACCGTTTCAGAGTCAAATAGTGGACCGTAAATTTTTTTTCCATTCCTCGTTTTGCCACAGTGGTCGTCTAGGCCTCGCAACCGTACCTCAGTGTCGGTCTAATTATCACTGGTCTACGTACAGTGTATGAAAGTTTTGTTTTTCGAGAAAGAGTACAATATATACTTTCGACTTGAGCAATTTCGGTACCGCGTAATAAGCTTTTTCCGCATTGTTTGACCCGATATACTTATTTCAACTGACCAATTGCGGTACTCGGCGTTGCACCCAAATGTCCCGGATGTTCGAAGTCTTTTAATTCGCAATCCCATTTTTACCCACTGCGATTTCTAAAGTAATTTCGCGGCGTTCAATGTTACGTTCCAAAGTTCCGCCCATAATAATAGTATCCACATCATCAGCAATACCGCAACAGGACGACCGTTTTGGTTTACCGTTACTTTGCAATTCTCTTAATTACTTTCTCCGGGGCTAGATTACAGACGATTGGAAAAACACGTCCAAATGGCATTGAGATACACTATCGGTACTCTGTTTCTTCCATACGCTGCATCTCTGTTAACGCTATTAGTTTTTTAATTAAACAAAATTTAAACGCGACGTACAATTTGTTTCTGCGCATATACTATATCGTACCTACGTCTGTTTTAAAGTTCAATTCAATTAAACGTTACGTTATACAATGGCTTACACACAGATTTCATAATTTATACACATATTTTATACGAGAATCAATGGGGTAATATGGTAGTGATATCCATACATTTTATCTACGTCATAAACGGTACGGTTACGTCTGGAGAGAAGAGTCGGGAAAAATTTCACGCGAAATGAAAACAAACGACTCACTTATATTGCCCGTTTGCTGCAGCATAGCGGGACGCGGATCGATATGTACTAACGCGGTCACGGCGCGTATATACGATCCGACCTGGAAACTTCGTTTTTAACGTATACGAGACGGAAAGAAAACAAAAAAAAAAAAACATCAAAAACTATCTATTTTATTTATAATAAGGACTATTTTATATGTAAATGATTATATAATATTCGCATTTGAAAATCCGCCAAACGTTAGAATATCTATATATATACGACGGATGTTGAATTTTGTTAAACTATATATACAAATATAAGTATTTAAAATGTTAAAAATTCACAAATGCAGCTTGTGTAAAAAAGAAAAAATTAATTTAATAAAAATGCTGTTTTTTCCAATTTATAATTTATTTCATTTGTATGTCATATAAAACGGTTTAAAACAATTTTTGTTTAGCTATTAAAATATTTATTATCGTTATTATTATTATTATTTGCTTTCATCACAGAGTTGGGGAATGTACTCTTTCTCCGGTGTGCATGGGTTAAGTCCAGATCACTGCCTGAGTTCACAGCGACTTAACCCAACACTTTACGCAGGCTTTGAGCGGTGCTAAGCAGAACAATTTTCTGCACTTCCTTCATGCAAATTCTACCTTGGATTCTTTGTAGATATTGCTCCATTCCATTCTTGATTGCTCCTATTATTATTATTATTATTATTATTATTATTATTATTATTATTATTATTATTATTATTATTATTATTGTTATTATTATTGTTATTAATAATACTGCCGACAGACGCGTGGTTATAATATAGGTTACGCCCGACAAATGACAAATTGGAAAATCTTCGTTAAACGAAAACCAATTGGCGAATAATAAAAAATAAAAACGGGCGAATTTAAATTATTGTCGTGTCTATATGGCGCGTACACGCGACGAAACCCGTCACCTGAGCCGTGACCTTTTGTCACACGACGAATTGACTCCAATTTATCGCGTTATTAATAACTGTCATTATACATTTATTTGACGATAACTATAACGTATAACTACCCCATATATATATATATATATATATACGTGTAAAAGTATACTACGCCTGTCTTGCGTATATCATAATATATACCTATATAAACGTCTAAAACATCAGTCGAAATTATTGGCATTTGTTAAGAAATTTTTTTACATATTGTATATACGTATATTGTTTTAGCCCGCGTTCTCGTTGTATGCATAAAAAAATAAAAATTCCTTCCGCGTGCGCTTTAAATCATACTTTGTTCGTACGGTGTGTAAAAAAAAAAAAAAAAAATAGGAATTTAAACGAATTTAATAATGTTCGTACACAAATATAAAGTATCGAAAAAACTTTGTATAATTCGTGTTACAAAAACGTGTAAAATGTATTTTTAAATGCCAAAAGAGTTATTATAATAATGGGCGGAATTATTTAATTTTTGCGAATCCTTATAATTCAGCAGACTGCAATAACGCGATATATAGTTCAAATACGTATTTACCGATTTATAATCAATCATATAATTTAGCAAAAAAAAAAAAATGGATTTTTAATGCGAGCTTAGTCATATTTTATCTATAGTAATTTCGAAAGTGTTTATATATTATGTGCTCGGACGTTTGAAAGAACCTTGAAAGTATATTTTAAAATAAATAATAACGATTATCCCTCCGGCAATACTTGATTCGAGTAATTTTTCAGTCCGAAACAAATTTAAAATTCCGCCACCGTTAAAAAAACTGAAATTAATATTTTTTTTCCCGCAAAAAAAAACACTTTACCGTCCATAAAACTCCGATGGTTCGAATTAAAAAGACGGATTAAACGTATAAAATAATATATAACGTATATCGGACCCTTTGTTGTTTTTCGAGTTCGTACGTTATGGAACAAAAAATTGTTTATTCTTAACGCCCATCAAATAACAGTGGAAACAGACAAAACAAAAACTAAATAAAATTTGTACACGACGATATTTACAAAAACACAGCAACGATAGATAGACGTAAACGTAAAACAACACACACCGTTCAGACATTTTAATCTCACAGAAGCGCTGTAAGAAAATATGCGGTTTTTTTTTTTGTAATATCGCTTGTGTGTGTGTGTATAATACCGCGTTGGTTATAATATATTGAGTATAAAACACGCTTTTTATGAATCCAAATATAAATTAAATGACTAATAAATAAAATATTCGAAATCGAGAGACCGACTGGAAATGCACAAACGTTTAGTATTATATATACGGTATTATAAACGATATAGAACAACGGTTAAAAATCAATCTCGAAATGCTGTATGTTTTATATAGCGGTGTTGTGTATATCATGTTACCGGCTATGTGAATAATTACGCGCAGTGCCGAAAATGATCAGGAAATGTATATAATAATAATCACACTGACTATAGGCATCACGAATAATAATGCCCAACACAAATCAGGAAATGTAAAAATACTTGTGTGTAATCGAAAATTATTATAACGGATGATTTTTTTTACCAGCTCGATACAAGGGACGGTGTACTAAAACAGTAGGAGTCGATTTACAGTACGACAGACAAATCTATCATAAACCGACGAGGTACCCCGAAGAGAAGTCGCCCTCAGAACGGTTGCAACCAAACAATCCTCGGGCACGGGTCAAGGTTTTTTAAAACGTTCTTGTACGAAATAAATGTACAAACAAAAAGTGTATTCGCCTAAAAAATAATGTTATTCGTAATTCCCCAAATGCAGTTCATCATTGACGCGTACTAATAAATTTAATTAAATATACTATTCAATATTTATGTATATATATCGAATTTTCTATTTTGTACTCTGCCTAAAGACGTTCGGGCATTTTAAATAATGGCCAGGTACAAATACGATAAAAATATTTTTAAAAAAAATTATTTTTTAAATTGCCTAAAGTCATAAGGCATTATACACAATGCCTAAATTATTCACATTGCCTGTAACACACACACATTATACGGTACAGAAGTTTATATAGTGTTATGTTGCGTTGTTTTATTTATTTATCTTATGTTTTTATTGAAAATCGTCGTATAACATTAGTATTCTATTAAGTCTTAAGGCGAAAGTCTTTTTTTTTTTTTAGAGTGTAAATAAAAGTAATAGAAATTCAAACCTTATTGTAATACACGTTCGATTAGAAATTAAAATAATTTCTTCGCAACAACAATAACGTATACTATAAAACCGTAATGGGAAAATTTGAATACGATTTTTATGTTTTTTACTATATATAAAAAACGCGCAAACGACCGATTTCTCAAAGATCACGCGAACACAACACTGATACTTCGCAGCTACATTATTGTAAGCAAAGTATACAGGAACCTTGAATTCTAAAACCACCAGCAGGCCGGTATTATATGTACGCGAATATACGTGTAATAGAGTATCAAACCGTGATACGTTAAAAAACATTATAATATATTGTTGTGTAATGTTATCTGCACTTATATGTGTGTATATACCGCTCGTGTTATTCGCGAAACGTTTGGTTTTGTAATACATTCGAATTTTCCTGTTTTTTTTCGTTCAAACTACCCGAGCAGTCTTAACTGGAACACGCGTACGATGACAAGGTACGAGTAAAACATAATATATTTTCCGATATTACGAAATTATATTGACAAGACGGTCTGGTGATCGTTAAATAGCTATCGTCGACGGAATTCAACGACGATTCGAGTAAAACAAAATACACGCGTCGATAATGATTTTCACGGGATAACGCGCGAAAAATTCGAATGATTTCGCGTTTTACCGCAGTCCTGCGGCGAATATTACAATATCGTGTTTAAAAAAGATCCTCGCGCGCTCTATCCGAACAGTAACACACAGGACACTGAATTCCCGATAAAACGGTCACTTTTAAATACTGTTCGCTATATTATACAGTACCGCGACTACGCGCATTACGGGGGCTGGTGTGCAATCTTCGTTTCGGGGCCAAACTTTGTCGTTAAATGAATTAATGTTGTCGACAGTGGGCAACGGTCGCCCCACCCGCCCCTTCCCGGACCGTTGTATTTATTTTTAAATCATTAAAAGTATTTTTTGGGGGTTTGAATAATGCGTCGTGAAATTATTGAATTTAATTTAAAATTTCGTACTAAATTGTCCAGTTGGAGATTATATTTTACGTTTGAAGTTGAACTCCTTAGAGACGTAAACTGCCACGGTTGCGCACGCTTACGCCACCGATTATTGAATAACTAAAATTCACGATAAATCTCGAATGACGTGAAAATATATAATATATTGTATATTTATTATTAATGACTACATCGATATTATATAAAGATACACAAATTTTATCCTATTATATAATATAAAATCAAATACTTATACTAAAACTTCGGGGGAGTGCGATCAATTTGAGGTCCTAAATTACTATTTTGGTCGGTTGGGGTATATTACAATTATATTATAATAATGATAATATTTATATTATAATAATACAATATATAATTATATATTATACACCCGGTAATTGCGGCACTGATTATATATCGTTTAAAGTGCGCGTAATTACAAGAATATTATACTCGTGAACGCGTACGTATAAAATATATATATATATATATATATATATGAACAGAAAACGCGTTGTAATTACTGGTTGTGACGTCGTCCGAGCTACTTTATAATATATATTATTATTATATATATATATACGTAATGAATTTTTTCTTCTTTTACTACAACGAACGCCGTAAGGACGTGCACCACAATAAATAAAAAACATACTACACGTGTATAAATAATAATTATATACACATTATTATATAATCGCGCGGTTATAAATCAAATCAGACTAATTCTTCTCGTAAAACAGTAAATACTACAGAAATACATCAATATTATTATTATTCACTATAATAATAATAAAAAATCCACGGTCATATTGTATATTATAATTTTTAATGTATTATAAACGCGCGACGGCGGTCGATACCGGCCGATTATCCGCAAAGATTGCGACACGGTTCTCGATAAAAAAAGAAAACACAATGTTCTGTACGCCGTTTACCGCGGACACGCGTAATACGGATTACGTATACTAATAACGCACTAATTCCCTTAAAAATACGAGCTATGACGGTCAAACGCCGTGCGGAATGTTTATCACGCCGTTGTTGATGTATAATATAATTATGGATTATAAAAAAAAAATCCGCTCGACCGAGATCCCGATTATTTTATTATCGCGAACATAAGTTTCGTTCGTTTTGAAAAAAAAAAAAAAGTGTAAGAGGACGTGTAAAAGGGTAGATGGACAGTGTCAGAGCCGCACGTGGCTCCTTAGCATGCAATTTGCGGCTCTTTGGAGTATGCATCGATTCAAGACTTCTTACTGTTTTTAATGCCTACCGATTCCCGACGAAATTGTTTAGTGAAATGTATTAGACGTTATTATTGTGCTATGGCGTGTTTTTTTTTTATCAATGCGGCTCTCTGAAAATCACGATTTCGCAATTTTTTGAAAAAATGGCTCATTTACACTAAAATTGCTCCCGGCCCCTGCTGTAGAGAACGTGTGGCGTTTCGAAACAAACGTTTTCGACGTGGATACGAGTCTGCAATTGACGATATTATTTCTGTCGAGAATTGATTATTATAATTGTTATATATTAAAACTATAAAATAACGGGTAGGCGGAATGGTCAAGTGGAGTTTTGTCGTTCTTGTGTGCGATATAATGTAATGTTTGTTACCGCTGTGCGTACTAAAATCCCGTTCAAAATTTTTAAAAGGCAGAAGAAACGGCATGCGCATGATTACTTTAATTTCTGGTGAAGTCACGGTCGTCAAAATCAGGTATACTCTATACGATGGGCGTGAAAAAAATGTACACGGCCGATATTACGCGGTTTTTTTTTTCCAAACAACGTGTACACCGTTTCAAAACGAACTCTATAGCGTACACTATTAAAACGAAAAAAAAACCTTATTATAGAGAATATATACTTGTCTGCGCAGTGTATTATTCGACGGAGAAAATCGTTTTGAATTGTAATGAACAGAATTTCAGAAAAAGAGCTGTTCGAAATCCGATCCGAACCGGGCAGAAGTCCTCCCGGTGGGGCAAGAGTGTATACTGCGTCCAACACATCATCATAACGACGACGTGTCCGCTCTCGTAAAACGATATTTTTAATTTCGCAAACAGAACAAGTCTTCTTTTTATATAATATACAATACACATGTAGAGAGAGAATTATTTCGAATATGAGTTATCATCAGATTACTCAATTGTTACATTAAAGCAACGGTCAGATTACCCAACTGATATATTATTAAAGCAATGATGTAGGTTAAACCGATGATTACTATTTTCGGCGAATTCGGTTGTTACTTTTATAAACATCTTGTAATAATACTCTGGGCGTATTTTTTTTCTATAGACCTTTTTATTATATATACACAAATAATTGGCCGTGATTTTTTTAAGCTATATTTATGCTATATTGATTGTAGTTATTCGGTGATTAGTTCTAGAGATGATACTGCTGCGCATAGTTAGCGAAGATTTTATTTGAACAACTCTAATCCTTAGGTAAATCGGCTCCCAAAACCATCCCGACGCACGACCTTGCCACCAATCCGATGCCTTGTGCATCCGATGCACCAATCCGATTTCCTATCCGATGCCTGTCTCCTCCGGTCTAAACCTCCTCCTAACGCTTCCGCATCCTTCCTTACTATACGTTCTCCCGTCTCAAACGCGGTCTTCCCAGCCGTCTTTTCCCCAGTAGGATTTTCTTCTAGTACTATTTCGTATGACTGGATTTTGACTGCGCCAAACACTGCGGCCAGCCCACTGTAATCTTTCAGTTTCCAGTACACTCGGTAATTTCTATAATGTAAACGCTGCGCACAGTCCAAACCGCGGCCGGTTTCCTCCCAAATTAGGGGAGGCGATAGGAGCGATCGCCCCCTCCACCCAAACACCGTATTATAATAACTAATAATCAATATAAAAATTAAATGTTGTATTACGAATTTGCCAAATATATATACAATGCTCGGTACATTATACAGATTTAAGTTTAAAATTACAAATATCATTCCGATTAGAAATAATATCTTTCTAACATTGTTTTTAAATTCCTAATGTTCTATATAATATTATAAATTATAATATTTAACCGTGTTTCTGATACTCTTGTATTCTATAGAACGTCCGTCGCAAGGATTATCATATCTGCAGGGATATGACAATCGAGTTTTCTGTACGAGACACTTGCATCGATCCAATCGACTTTCTCTCTGACTAGTAAACTGTATATACTTATAAAATATATTGAATTATTGCGCTTATTTTTTAATCTTTTTCTTGTGAGCTGCTTTATTTGTATTGTTGCTTGTTGCTATAGATTAAAAACTCGGTTGTTGCGTTCTAAGATGGGGACAAGACCGACCATGCGGTTTGACTCTACCGAATATTCATCGTGAAATAAATATTTCAGTTGATGATACAATCAAACGCTTCGCTTCGATTAAAAAAAAAGAAATATCGACTTGATATTATAATTGTAAATATATTATATATTATACGCATTTACATTAATATATGTTGAGATTATATTCGTTAACAATATGTACGGCCCACTTTATATTATTATATCATACAACATAACTGCACGATTGTCCCCCCAAAAAAAACATATTCACCTAATTACGTGCCTATTTCGTCCACTCGCGCCCAAAACTGTAAATAATTCCAGTGTTTTACACTGCAATAATATTTTTGTTTTATTTCGAACGTTTCTATAACGTTTACTAAAAAAAAAAATGTTTAAATTTCTGGCAAATATCGCGTGTTTTTTTTTTCATTTTGACCACTGTTTGATCATATTATTCAAAACCGTATTATACTGCAATAATATCCCGGGTATTTGGTGGAAAAAAAAAGAAAGAATATTATACGCGAGATATCGCTTCGATGCGTGATCAGCGCCGGTGTTGAAGTATTTTTATTTTTTTTGTAAGCCAAGGAATTTATTGCATTTTCAAATCTAAATAACAAAATATTACTATTATTGCCGTGTGCTACGTATTATGAAAACGTTTACGGTATTCGATTTTTTTTTTTTTTATATATACAACTTTTAGTATAGGTGTGCCTGCAGCTATTTTGCACATGTACATTATACAGTTGTCGCTTTGACGATATTGAAATATAACGATATCCGTAAAGTACATATAAACATTTTAATTCGGGTTTTTTTTTTAATATAAAAATTCTAACCGTACGCGTTCTAAATATACTAGCGAAATAATATTTTCATTTTAAAAATAAATACGTAATATTGAAAGAGAAAAAAAAGAACGTTTCTATACGTTCGTGTAAAATAAAAAGCCGCGGGGTTATATTAAGTGAATTACTCGGATAAAGATTTTCCATTTTCCATATCGTTATCACTGCCTATAAAATATGAAAACAACGCGATAAATCCGCATTGCATTCGATAAAACGGTCCTGCGGGACGGAGCTTCGGTGTAATATTTTGAGTATATTATATAAAAAAAAACGAACCTTTTTTTTATAAATACCTCAAAACCTAGTATAATACTGCCCGTAAATTGTCCGAAATTAAAAGAAAGTTTTTGGAAGAAAAAAAAATTTGTTTTTCTCGAGTTAATATAAAGTCGTTACGTATATTCGACGACTGTTTCGAATTTCTGTTGGTACCAATTCATTTCAAAACGTTACGAAGAAATAACGACGAAATCGCTTTTTTATGGGTAATTTTTTTTTTTAGTTATATTTTTTTAGGCGCTTTTGAGAAAATCGAAAAACGACCTCTCTGACTATATACAGACGCAGCAGCGATTCGCTGTACCGCGGAAACGAACCGTGACTGTATAATGATCGGAGCACAGCTCCTTATGCGCCAGTGGCGTACTTTCAATTTCTCCCTCTAAGGGCAGGCGGTTTTATATAAAACACTGAAATTTCGTCCCCATAACATTTCTCGTATTCAACCATACTATTGAAACATATCAAATATATTTATATATATATATACTCGTATATATTTGTCGAAAAATTTGGTTATAAAAAGAAATCGCGACTTAACGATTTTCGTGATTTTTTTTTTGAAAAATTCTTATTGTCAATGCAGTCCAGAGTTATCTGCATATTTGGTGAAAATTTCCGGTTTCTGTGACCGTTAAGTTTTAAAATTACGAAGAAAAAACGATTTTGACGAAATCGCGTTTTACGTAGTTTTACGTAGTCTTTTCTGACGCTATGAAAAAAGTATCGAGAAAATCGACATGACACGACCTCACTTTGAGTACCGACTATCAGGCACGTACACAAAATAAAATTTCGGGGGGTTTACAAAATATAGCAATACAAATTGTACAGCAATATAATAAAACATTTTCTTCCTCCTTACTCATTATTTTTTAATGTGACAAGAAATTATTTCGGGGGGTTGAACCCCAAACCCCCCTGTATACGTGCCTGCCGACTATTGATACAATTCGCTACCGGAAAACAGGACTAAGCGTACAAAGATCGGAGCACTCCTATTCTGGTAGAATTTTCTCGGGTACGGGCATATGAAAAAAAAAACGCATCATTGTTACAACTCGTATAATTTTCAAACTTTTTTTTTTCTCTGGTCCCGGGGATCCCCTCTCCCGTATAAGTACGCCACTGCTTTCTGCAGACATAATTTTCGGACACAAAAAAAAAACAACAAAACACATCGTTATATAAAAAGCGCCGCTCAGAATAATAATAATAATAAAAAAAAAATGATGCAGGAACCTCGCGAGAAATTTTTTTTGGCTTCGCAAAAAACTCTCGCGCCGTCGTCGTCGGATATAATACATTTTTGTAGGTACTCACGTTTTTATTTTCTCGCAGTTTTACACGTTTACATATTGTGCAGTGTGTGTGTGTGTGTGGCGTATATGATCGTCTTAATAATGTCCCGGCGTATATACCGATGACATGCTTCTTTGTACGCTAATAACGATGAAATACGATAACGGTTTTCGAACGACAGCACGGGGGAAGAAAAAAAATTTTTAAAAAAAGCTCGTCTACGTATATAAATATAATATTATATTGCGATAATTGTATTGGAAACTAACGTTTCGGCGGCGCGCGTACACAACGAAATATTAACGCCCGTCAACCGCGACGACTGCGAAATGCGAAATACGACGACGTACACCGGCGAGCGCCATAACCGACACTGCAGTCGCGGGACCGGTTACCGCGCGCGAGAGCGGGCGAATACTTTGCGCGAACGCGGGCGAGAAGAAGAAAAAAACGATTTTTTTTTTTTTTTTAATACAATTGTTTAATATTAAAAAAAAAAACCGCCGCGCGCGCCTATTAAATATTATTATTATTATTATTATATAATAATAATACGATACGCGCGGAGGTGAACACTACTAACCGCGTGTGTGGTCGTATCGTGTATAGGTACATATTCGCACTGCTGCTGCTGCAAAAACGCGTTATAATAACCAGTGGCGCGACAATACCGGGGCGGTTGGGGATCATAGGCGGAAATGGTGGGGGGGCTTAGGGGGGCTAAGCCCCCCAAATATTTTATAATTTGTATGTATTTTGGATATTTGACTGATTATACGACTGGTGTTAAAAATGTTAGCCCCCCCAGAAAATTTAATAGATTTTCGCCTACGATGGCGATGCCAAACATCGGGGCCCCGGGGTTCAACGGGGCCCACTTGTCTAAGGCTTCTTACTGTACAATGATTATAATAATGACGTGTTTATGCGTAAAAAAAAAAAAATATTTAAATGGAAAAACGTAGGTATCTGCGGTATATCAATGTCATTTGCGCGAGGCCTTGATTTCATTATAAAATTTAGCTTTTATACTGTGTTACTATACTATTTATATTGCGTTGGAGAATAAAGTTTTATTTGTATTTCGTTTGTAAACGTTTTCGTCGTGTTTTTTACTTAAATTTTTATATACGTAATTAAATTATTATTAATATTATTTGTAATCATTTTGTTCTGTGTTATTAAAAAAAAAATTGATTGTCTCATAAGATATCACAATAGGTAAATCCTTGTAAGACGCCCTGTATTCGAACAACATAATTATAGTACCTATAGGAAGGAATACACGTAAGACAATATATTATATTTTAATAAAATTAAGATAATTCATGATAGAAAATGGTGTATATAGTATATTTCGAGCGGAGGGAGAAACAATTTTTTGTGTTATTAATGAATCACACCCTTGACCCTGCCCCCCGTGCTTCGATCACCATATTTTTTTTTTCGTTCCGGACAGCTATACAATTTAGAGGGCCCCATATTTACCTTTTCATCGGGGCCCCAAAATCCTAGTTGCGCCACTGGTTATAACGTATATTCAGTGGTCGAAGTTGGGGGAGATAAGGGGGGATGCCGTCCCTCCGGTGGCGCGGATATCATAGGGTAAAGTGGGACAGTGCCCAGGAGCCCCAGAGCTTAGTGGGCCTCGGGGTCCTTGGACGATTATTATTCTGAAACTACTCCCTTATAAAATAAATGTATTAAATATCTGTTATTATTATTTCAATTTATATGGATTCATATATAGTAAACATTCACATTTGAAAGAATATTATGTGTATATATTTTGAATTTTAATAAAGATATAGTACTATAGTAATAAGGCAGCCTAGTTTATTAATTTCCCCGGGGCCCTTTCACATCTATATAGCTATGCTACGCCACTGCATCCCTCCACTTCTTTTAGTTCCTCTATTTCGTTTTCTAAAATTCCGACATTCAGTAGATCTTCACTTCATTTAATAGAGCCTTTTGTTTAAAAAAAAAGACTTTTTTGCTTATTTTTCAACAATACGGACCGTTTACAACTTTGCCCCCTGCCCCTTTCAAAACTTGAAATAACGAAATCCCCCCACTTATTTTTGATTCACTTCGACCACTGCGTATATTGATAATAATCGTCGCGCGCGATCTGTCCTCCAGACAGAACACCAATACGCGGTGGCGTAGATACAATTTTTTTTCTGAACAGCGGGGAGGTTCAAATTTCGAAATAAAATATAAATTACTGTTATTCGTTAGAATTCGTAAGTAATTTTTTTTTACTTTTTCAACTTTTTTTTACGAGGTGGTTTTAAGCCGGGATGATCAACAACGACTGACCAAATTTTCATTATTAGACAGCTATATTATGTTAAAAGACACGGGAATTCGATAAGGATATATATATATATACGTTATTAGTCAACTCCAAAAAAGCGTACGACTGTAGTACTAATATATGGAGGAGTCTCGTAAATATCTTGAAAGAGTTCGAATTCCCGACTATTAGTCTCAAACGGCATCATGACGGCCGTGGTTAAAATTAAAGTCGGAAACGTGAAGTCAAATCCAATTACAGTCAAATCCGACCTAAGCAGTGGCTTAGGATCCACCCATTGGATTTGATATTTTTTAATTTAATATATCTCTGACCTAACAGCACCGACTTGTGTCATGTAAGAAGTTAGTCCAATTATATGTTATGGTTATGCTCCATATTTGCTCCCCCTTTGAACACCATGTATAAGGCTTGGAATCGTACGCGCTGATCATCGGTCGTGATCGAGCGTTTACCGACGACAAACTCGGTCGGTCGTGTACAGTGTAAACATGTAAATGTGAGTAAACGAGTAAACGTGTAAACGAGTGTACAACGATTAAAGACGAATAATCCTTACGTTCATTTCATTCCACTGAAATACGCGAAATAATATTATTAATTATTATTATTAATAAAAAGGATATGTAAAAAAATTAAAATTGAAATTAATACTCGTGAATAATAAAAAAATCTATATATATATATATAAACAATAAATATACATATAGGTATATATAAATGAATGTATACTTAAATATACTATACTGCCAATGAGTATTACGTAAAAAATGAAAAAAATATAAAGTTGTTGTATAAATACGTTTATTTCGTTCACAGTATATTTAAGTATACATTTATTTATATATATGTATATTTATTGTTTATATATATATACATATACAGATTTTTTTTATTATTAATAATTAATAAAGATAGCATACGCGCGTACGATCGGTCGCTCGGTCAGCGTCAAACTAAACACCCGCATGTACAACACAGAGCGTCAGCCGACCGTAATAAAACTGGAAAAGAAAGCGGTCACCAGACAGCGCTACGACACAACATACCTGTAGAGGGCGTGGCAGAAAGGCGCTTATAAATAGCGGTCCGAAACCATCGGACCGCTCAGTGTAATCACGGCGGTCAGGCGTGAACAACGTATTTCGAGTCTGACTGCGGTGTGTGTGTGTATGTGTGTGTGTGATTTCATCCTTATGAAATGGGAAAATATGAAAAAAAAAACAACTAAATACTAGGCCAATATTTACAAAATTGGTATGGGACCACCGGGAGGTAATACTCTTTCATATAAAAAAGATTCATCCAAATCGGTTCATAAATGACGGAATTACGAGGTAACAAACATTCAAAAAAAAAAAATACATAATACAACCATCTCCTTTTTTGAAGTCGGTTAATAAGAAAAAACAATCACGAAATGTTGACAAGAGTATGTTACAACAAATAATCGTTAATAAGATTATTATTCCATTATAATACGGGGTAATGGGCGATAAGAATGGAAAATAACACGTGCAACTGCATAACAGGACACGTTTGAAAATGGAAAAACGATTACGGCGACCGCATTCAACGCGTTCATATTATATGAATAAAAGTTTTAAAAAAAAAATGGTTGGAGCCTGTTATCTAAGCTCTTACCTATTATATTAATATAATCCGCGCGGTGACCTAATTGCCAAGTCGGAGATGCGTATAAATATTTAAATGCTGAGCGATATTTGTACTGCAGTAATAATATGTAAGACCATATTATACAGATCAATGGCGTAACTAAGAGAGATACGGTCGCATCCGGGCTCCAAGTAAAACAATGTACTATAATTATTAAACAATTATATACTATTCAACTTTTTTCAATAATCCAAAAACATACTTGTGAATTTAATTTTAATTTTATGAAACTGTTGTCTACAATTACAATTACATAATTATACGTTGTACGATAAAATGAATAAAATCTATGAGTGGAGAACAAAAGCAAAAAAAAAAAAATTAAAAGATGGTGAATTTCTAAAATTACACAGTGATTTTTAAAAAAAACCAATTGAATGTACAACAAAAATTATAAATACAATCCGTACTTAAAATACCACACGCAGTGGCGTGCCCAGGAATTTTCAATGGGGGGGAGGGGATGTTATAAGTAAATATTAATAATACATTTTAATGAATTGTCATGGTTATATACCAAAAACTCAAATGTTTGTGTTCCAAGCTCTCCAAAATCGTTTCTAGCTTATAATTGTGTATACATTTATAAATTGTTCTATAATTAAAATGAATTTAAATTATAACACACTAATACCGAGTTGTTCAATTATTAACATAACGCCATTAAATTGAAAAAATTTATTGCATTTTTAAAAGTAAACAAAAAAAAAATAAAATACTTAGAACCAAGATTACTTATCCCAAACGGAAATTCAACCACCACAGCTTTTGTACTAATTTCATCTACGACGTCATCTAAAACGAGTAATGACTCTAAAACGGCTCTTATATAACTAATAAGTTGTTTTCTGTAGGTCGGCAAAAAAGACAATGGGGGAGGGGCATATAACCCCTAACCTCCCTCCCCCCCCGAGCACGCCACTGACCACATGGCAACTGGAAAAAAAATTTTTTTCGTTTGTTTCGTTGAAAATTTCGCTCCCGGGCCCGAATTTTGAAGTTCTGACGCCACTGACACAGATGAAAGTACCTATATTATACTACTGGCATTCATAGGCGTGTCTACGGGGGTGGCAGGGTGGGCACCGGCCTCCCCAGTGACTTAATTCTTGGCCTCTTGGCTTATAATCTACCGTGGTTGAAACTATAAATATAAAATATTTATAAAAAAATAACTAAGTAGCACATTAGTCGATTGGTCTTATTTATTAGTTGTAATAGCATAGGAAACCAATTTTAAGATCAAAATAATCTTTAATTTTGCGGGGTGAAAAAAATTCCAGGTGCTATATACAATTGCCATACAACAAGAAAAAAGTGACAAATAAAGATATAGAATATATAGATCACTGTAGTAAGTAAAAAATTTAAATTTTATAACTGGCCTCCCCAGCCATCATGAAGGTCTGGACACGCCTATGCTGGCATTATATAGGTGTAATGCGCAAATTTTTTAATGAGAATATACCGCCGCTATAATTCTGCGTGTATATGATTCACTTTCCGTTCGTTCCGCATTTAATACCGTTTTATTTCCTATCACGTATCATTCTGCAGTTAGTGTTTATAATATTTACTCGAGACACACACGATATTATTATAATATAGTAGGTACCTATAATATATAGTGTAGGACGCGCGCGCGCGTGACGTTTTTACAACGTTTACCGTATGGTATATAAAAACGGCGTTTATAAATTTTATTCCGTTCCAAGGACATTATTAGTATACATTGTTTAAAACGTAATATAAAATAATACACGTCTTGCATAATATATAGTTTAATCAAACGTAATAAAAATAATCGTATTCAAGTATAAATGTATAATAATAATAATAAAAATATTTTCCTATCGGAATCAAATCGTTATTTGTGTGTATTATTACTATAGGGCTATAGGATTTATGTGCATTGGCATTTTTTTTTTTTGCAACTTCCGATTACCGCTTTTGTTTGAAATGTCCACGAATCACGTTACCACGAAGCAAATGGTGGTTATTTTTATTTCGCGTATTCCGAATAAAATGCATATCATTGCGTATTTCAACGATAAACGTGTGAAACGCGTGTTTTATGGTACATAATATATATTTTAACCGCGCGGTGGGGTCGGTACAAGAAGAAAATATAATATACGTGTATTTTTTTTTTTTTATAAATAATACGCGATTCTTTAAATGGAAATAATCTGGATGAAGATTTTAATTCCAATCCTGCAACTTCTGGGGAAATTGTAAAATTTAAAAACGCAAAAATCACGCCACGTGACGTTGAAGTTGAACGCATAGCTTCAGCACCGAGATCCAACTGAAGGTGTTTTATTTTTTTGAAAATTTTAAACGCTATACACCGTTGTTTCGTGTAATATACTTTCGAATAAAATTAATAGTTTATAATAATTATAATATGTTTAATATTTTAGAATTAAAAAATTTTTGTATTTTTTGTCATATTTTTCACATTTTTTGTTGCATACTTTTAATAAATCGAACGCACATTTTACCGTTTTTTTATTGCATATAAATCCTAGCCCTAATTATTATATTATCTATTTAAATTGGTTTAAATTACAATAATAATAATATTAATAGTACGTAATTAATTCTTATACGCATATATATTTTTTGATTTCTGATGTCTTCGCAGGGTATACTGCTGTATAGCGAATCGTATATTTATTTTGAATTTTTTATACGATTATTGTGTCTAAACGAACGGTTCAATAAAGTTTTATTACAACACGATTCATACCACCCAATCGCGTAGGTACATAACGTTAAGCCGCAGTGCAGGTTCTTATAACCGGTGTTCCGCGGAACACTGCAGACGCCTGTTCAGCGGAACTCGGAGTAAGTGTTAACATTTAAATAATGTGGGTCTCAACATTGACGAATACCGATAGACAAAGAAACACGAGAAAGGCCGACAAAATATAATATAGATGAGGATATGAAAGTATCAATATTCTACACATACGGTCGGATATTGAAAACATATTGTATAATATAATAAAGTAACCGGGCTCGAATATCTCATTAAATAATATGCCAAGTATATTGGACTTTGAAATTGTGAAATTTAATTGATTATTATTGACCGTAGGCGCAACTAGCACTAAATTTTAGGAGGAGGGGCTAAAAATTAATAAGCAAAAAAAAAGTATTCACTTTCAGAAATTTTGCTAAATTGATGCCACAAAATTACCCAAATAATAAGCGCAAAAAAAAAAAAAGGTTTATCAACTTTCAATTACCCAATAACTAAGAATATATTAGAAAAATATATAGAAAATACTGTACATTTTTAATGTAGTTTAATTTGTATCGTAATATCATATAATCATCATTACTGCTCTGAGTTTTTGATGAAATAAAATATTTGCATTATTTCGATGAGGATGAGCAAAAATAGAAATGAAAAATATTTCATATACCATAATGTAGTGCATATATGTCATTTGTTTTTTGGGGGGCTATACAACATTTAGGGGGGCTTCGCCCCCAGCCTCCCCCCCTATTTGCGCTTATGTTATTATTGACTTATGTGCGCAAACTGTTATGTACGAATTGTTTATTACATTATAAAGTTTAAAAAAAAATGTATATAAATACTATTTTATTTTACGGCTGCGTTCAGCGAAAATCTTGTAAAATGTGAAGTGTTATTCCGTCATTCGAGAAAGGTTAAGAAGAACCACCGCGTTAATAGGTATAACGAACGGTTACTGAAAACACCCCTTACTAGTTCCATCAGTATAGGTACGTCCGATTTTGATTTTCTGAACGGTTTTAAATTTTTCAACGAAACCTTCATTGTAACCGTCTTTTCATATTTATACCGTGTTATTTTTTTCAATATTTTGTAATTTATCATAAAAAAAATCTAACAAAAAGTGAACTTTAAAAAATCAATTTTTTTAAATATATAAAACGACCGTTACAAACACTGTTTTGTAACGCTTTTAAGTCTGTTTTTAGAATTTACATAGAAATATTTATAAAAAAAAAGAAATTATAACACGTACAGAGGTATTTTTACCCGTTCAAGGAGTTTTGGGTAGGCAATTTGATCACGAGTATTGCAGCCTGCAGCTGTGTGGTAAGTAAACAAATGCTATCCTATAAAAGATCATTAATCATTATATTATTATATTATAATATTATTCTAGGAATTGTTTTGGTTTCTCTCGGGCGTTTCCAACGAATTGTTGAATCCACTGTTCTTTTTATAAAACATTTTTCTTTCTTCCCCCGCCCCCCATGGACAAAAACACATTTTTCTGCAATTAAAAAAAAAAAAAAACAAAATCGATTACAGTAGTGAATATATATATATGTATTAATTATATTATATATTATTAAAATTAAATTAAAATGTTAAGACTTGAAAAAAAAAAATTTTTTCTTTAAAGTAACAATAAATGTATATAATTTCTACGTATAACATAATATAACATATTTACCAGAAAAAAAATTATTCACAAGTCCATAAACAATAATTAACAAAAAATAATAATAATAATAATAAAATATAGTTAAAAAAAAAAATCATTATACCATGATATTATTATTTTGGAATTTGTATTACATAAAATTTTTTTTCTGCACAATCGAGAACGTTATATAATAATATATGCCTTAACGTTAATCAACAAAATAAAGCGTTCTTTTATTTGTATAATACGTAAAAAGAGTAGCAAAATCAAAGTAACGTTGAAAAATTAAGAAAAAAAAAAAAAATTAAACCATCTCGTATCGCTACGAAAAACATAATATATAACCTGTATAGTATAAGATATGTAGATTTTTATACCAGATTTTTAAATATATATATTATGTTATTTATACATTTTTTTTTTTTTTTAAGTGATATAATATTATTAAATAATACGACAAATTATGGGTAAATACAGGTTTTACGCGTAACGTAGTTTTATTGAAAATACTGAAACGAACGGAGAAAACCCAGATTTTGAGAAAATTGTTATAACGTACAAAAAAAAAAAAAAAAAATTAAATGTATGTATATGATATACATTTCAGTCTTTATAAAAAAATTGAATTTTTTTTTTGTCTTAGTCGCCGATAATTGAATTCAGTAGAACGAATAACGTACATTAATAGATAAAAAAATAAAATAAACAATAATATACACAGACACATATATATATATATAAATCATAAACACAGTTTTGCCGAACAACGGAGTTTCCGTTGACACCGATGAAACCGCACGGGCGATCAAAAGAAATTCATTAAATGTACAAATAACCTTGTATTAGTGTTGTGAAACGTTTTCGATTGGATTTTAAATTTCAAATGAACATATTGTCGTCTATTAAATTGAATTTAATCGTTAATCCAAACGTGTACACACAGTCATGCAGACAACAGATTTAGGATTTCAACTGGTATTAAAATATGTATTAATAAAATAGACGAATAAATGTACACTATATTAGATCGTATATAATGCAAAAAAATATATAAAATATATGCGTTTATATAAATGTAATAAAAATATAATTCAATATCATACGTTTACAAAATGTTCGTTAATTTTTTTTATGCTAAACTTAATAGCTGTAAAATGCAAATACATTTTAACACATGATTGTACAAACACGAAACAGATATGCGTACGTGTATGATAATGTCAAATTATCTATCTGTATGTATATATATATATATATATATATATAATAATAATATAATAAAATAATAATAAAATAAACAACTGCATTGAGATTACATATTTCCAAAACAAATTTTTTTATCCAAAAAATATAAATAAGTATTAAAAACGTTAAAAGTTACGCTAATACAATAAATAAAGATAGCAAACATGTAAAAAAAAAAACACTTAAAACACATAAAGTGTTTAACAAGTCCGATCAAAATTAAACTTTATTATCACGAGTTAAAAAAAAAAAAAAAAAATGTTGACTGATATATTAATTATAAGGCAATAACGGTGTAAATATTAAGTAATTGAATTTAAAATTTACCTATTATTCAACACATAATTTGTTATTTAAAAGTATAAAAAAAAAAATGATAGTGATAATGGTGTTATAACAATTGCTCGATCAACGATAGTACGACACGCGTAAATAAGCGAAAGAAGTGAACTTGAATCCATCACCAAAACACAGCAATAATAATAATATTGTATTCCCAACAGAAAATTTACAACACGAGGAATATACACAGGACAATATATAACGTGGCGTCCGATTAACAAGTTTATTGCGATTAAACGTATTATAATTTAAAACCGGCGAAAACAAATAAATAAATAAATAAAAAAAGTAACAAAAAAAAACATATCACAACGGCTTATACACTCGACGTACCGTTAAATAACACGGTGTTATCATCTATGCACGTTAGACAGATTGTACCAAGACGTCGTCTCCGAAGTCAAATCAATATCATGTAATTCTATTATAATGCCGCCCAAGAATTCGTTTTCTTGTAACGAGTCGTGACTCCACACAGTGGCTTGCAAAATTTTATACTTGACGACATCCAACGGCATTCTGTACTCCAACTGCACAAAAAAAGTACCATTTTGGTTACACAACAATGACTTCTGGAGTCAATTGACAGGCCAACATATTTAATACAGACATAAAAACAAAAACGTCATATTCTTACGAAATTCGACAAATTAAAAATTACCATTTCCATAAACGACGGATAACAATTTTTTTTAACAACTTTGGTTTTGCGTTTAGTTGCTTTGTTATGATCGGGTAACAAATACACTTTTACATATGTCGACGGTTCCTGATTTCCAGCGATTCGCGGCAAGTCTTTGGCGTGATGTACCATGATCTAATAAAAAAAAAAAATCAATTTGTTTGTTATTCCTCATCAACTACACCATTAATATCCTTTGAAATATTAATATTACAACACCGAATATAAAGAAACATCGATCGTCTCAAACCATTAAATTTAATGTTTAAATATTAAACGTTTAATAATTGAACCGTGCTTTAAAATTTTATTTTTAGTATAAACCTATCGTAATATTATCAGGATTACAATAAATCGTCAGTAAACAAGGGCGAAAATTTAGAATACAATATAGTTCTTCAACTATTTTCTCGTAATTTAAATGTATATTGAAATAAATCGCAAGAACATTTTCAATATATCGCATTAAATCTAATAATGTAATATAATAATAAGTTACTCGCCATGAATGCTCCACGTTCATAATGCAAAGTCAACTTTAACTGACCTAATATTCGATTTTCTCTGACATACGCTCCTGAATGCTTTGGTTCTGTTAAAAGAAAAGACAACGGTTAAAATAACTCGTTTAAAATTAAAAATAATAATAATTTATACAGCCACGAGATTCACAATATTCAGTAAAACAATGACGAGATCAAAAAAAATTTCCATCACCTTTTAATTTTGTGTCTTCGACGCTGTGTTCTTGCTGATCTCTTAAAAGTGGATGAAAAAACGTGTAAACCAAATCCGAATGGCTCACTTCAGGAGCCATCTGAAATAACGTGTTCAAAAAATTCTGGATTTCCACACGTCTTTTCTCAGCTACTTGTTTGATATGTGATCGGCCCATATGAATACTAGTATTCAATAAACTAGAAAAAAAAGACATCAATCGACATAACAAATCTGTCGTATAAGTTACAATGAAAGTACTCACCTTAAAAATTTCGCTAATGGAAATAGTAGTAGTAGTTTTTGTTGAAATTCCGATAATTCTTTATAGGACCTAAACAGATATGAAGGATCCCTTTGGTTTTCTCTGAAAACTTTTAGAATGTAAACATAGTATTTTTCTGGATCATATCGCTTTTGGCATCCATACACTTCGACTCGAACGATCTTTCCTTCTTGCGCTATACTGTGGGGTGTGCAATAAAACCGTACTTGTAGTTAAACAAACTGATTTTTAATTGTTAATTAATTTTTATGCAACACTTACGTATATACTTTCGGAACAAAACTCAAAAGTTCAGTGCCGTTTTGTTCGTTATTAAATCTCATTTGTGCCAAGTTATGCAAGAAGAAATTGAATTGAGTAAAACGTGATTTTATTGTATTCTCAATCATACGTGCAAAAGAAGCGGCTGCTTCAGGATTGGACAATTCTGGAAGAAGAGCTTTTTGCACGTAATTCACAGCATCCATTGTTACACCAGGTATCCCGGAAGACGCCATCTACAAGATTTATGGTAAAAGTAATCATCGTACACATTTATCTCATAAATATTTATTGATCGGTCATTGTCAACAGTATATTATTAATATATTACCAGTCCGAATAAATTCAATAACAGATTTCCATGTTTACGGACAATATTAAATGCTTCAACACAAGTGTCAACAAAATGTTGAAACTTTGTAGACGGCTTATCGCCACCATTTATCACATACACCATGTCAGAAGTCAAAACAAATGGAGTGCGATCTCTGTAAAAAAGAAAAAAAACAAACAATTAAACGGTATTTACTTTATATTTACCTCGGATATTTTATACCTTTTAAAGTTTCCAAACGTTTGTGCATCTCCTAAAAATTTCCCAAAATCAATATGAAAAAGGTGTCCAGTAGTTTTCAACATTATGTTGTCGTTGTGACGATCGCATATTCCAAGAATATATGTAGCAACACTGTATCCGGCACACGAAGCTAAAATAAATTACAATTTGGTAAACACATAACATATACATTCGATCGTCAATGTGAAGAAGGACAAAGTTCCTTCACTTTTTTAGATTATTATAATACAATATTATTTACCTGTAAAATTGGCGACAGCTCTTTCATATTCCAATGCAGAAGGATTATGTTTTGCCAACCACTCTGCTATGGGTCTATCTTTGAAAGACCCAGTCAATCCCAATTCTACTTGGATTTTTCTCAAAGTCTCTGCATTTGTAACCATCTCAATCATACCTAAAATTTAATAGTTCATTATACGTTCGGTACTCGTTACATAAAGCACAAATAACATTTTTTAATCAATACACACAATATAATGTATTACCTCTCTTTTCACCGGTCGGAACACAAGTAAATGTCACCATTTTTAGATCCAATCCTTCTTTAAGCCATAATTTATCCATTAACCTAATGATCTGAATGGTTAACATGTCTTGCTGCAAATCATCTCCTACCTATAACAACAACAACAACAAAATAATAATATTATTACATATTTATCAGACATAATATTTACAATAATATAGTATAACTGTAATGAGAAGGGCGACAATGTTATACATTAAAAATATTTGAAACCAATTGAATATGTCTAGGGACTAGAGATCTAGCTGAAGTTTAAATAATCTATTTTTTATCTTTGGTTTTACCTCTTATAATTTTAGTAATTATCTTAATTTATTGTGCTCATAAATGTGAACACATGAAAATCTATCAATTTTTTTTTTTTTAATACGTTTTCATATCCTACCTTATCTATCTAAAAAATATTTTATATTATGTATTGTTCGGTTAACTAAACTAATTATTTTTATTAAAAATAACTTGTACAAATAGATTTAGTATATCTAGTATTTTAAAATTAACCGCAACGCCTAGGTTTATATTCTCACCTTAAAAATAGCCGGTATTATGACATTTGGTTCCAAACAATTAAAGTTGATTTTCAATGGCAAAGTATTGGATGGGAAAAAATAACAAGACTTTGTTTGTATACCACTAACTTGCATACTCGGACTAAGTGGTAGACACGTGGGTATATCTTTCAAACTCTGATCAATATTGGTCAATTCTTGAATCAAAACCTTAAGTCTTTGAGATTCTTTGCTCGCTTTAACATTTTCCGCTGTATCATACAATTCCTAGAAAAAAAAAAAAACTACAATAAAATATATTCATAATAGCATTCGACTGAACTTCACACGCACTTTCATTAAGACTTGTTGAGACAAAAAACATGTTCTGAGCGCTTCACCACAAGTTGCAATTAATGCTCTGAGTAGAAGTTGCAACCTTCTATAATACCGTGCTTCACCCACCGCTTTATCATCAGGACTATAGACGTCACACGAATTCTGAATTGATAACAATTAACAATTATTTGAATTTCATATATATATATATATATATAAAATTCAAACAATAATTTACAAAAAGTAAAACGGAGTATTTAATAATATATTTTTAATTAATACAAACCTGAGGTGACTGACCCGGAAGTGGTTGCATAAGAAACCAATAAAGATTATGTGCGATGGTAGGCGACGATAAAGCTTTTTCTAGCAAAAACTCAGTCAAAGGGGAATTGTCGTATGTTTCATGCTTTATAGCCTGAACCAATTGAGGAAGAAAATCAATGAGTTGATCGTTACTCAGTAATCTTATTCTTTTGACAGCCAATCGACGCACTTCATTGTCAGGAAAGCTGGTCAATGATTAAAAATAAAATTTATTCAGTCCATAGACCAGTCGTACTATAAAACAGATAACTACCATGGTAAGAATAACTGTAGTGCGTCCAAAGGATCAATCGGTGACCAACAATTAAGCATTGCATGTAGATCGGCCAAACATGCATAATCCCAGCTGTGAGCAGCCAACAATACCTTAGGTAAAGCTTTGGGCTTCGATAACAGATAATATCTCTTTTCCCATAAAACTTCCCTGTCCTCTGATAACGGTCTATGAATAAACAATTAAGGTTATTTTTTTCAACCATAACTTAATTTACAGCGAACAATACACTGCATTACCTAGTAAAAGTGTCTTGATAAATTATATCCAATAATTGTTCCTGAGTATTCAAGTCTAAGCTTGTAAAATCATAACTATCGCTTTTAATTACATGATCGTCTTCAAACGCAGGAGGGAACAGTATTCTTGAATCAAATTCTTGGATTTCAATACCTAGAAAAGAAAATTTGTGTCGTATACAAATTTTACAGACAGCAACATAATATTGTTATTTGAATGGTGCTATATACGTACTAAGAACAGGGTGTGAATGACTATATGGATGTGTTCCAGGTGTCGGAGCCGGACCAAGTCGTTTGTCTGCACACGGAGGCCAGAGTGACAATAAATGTTTGCCTTGAGAAAACTCTCTGAAATATATTCAACAATTACATATTTGAATATTTAAAGATAATGGAAATACCGACCCATTAACATTGAAAAACTGAATGGCAGCCCAACCGAGTTCTGTTTGAGAAACCGTGGCTGATGTGTCTTGGCCTTCTGTGTTAAACGTTCTCCCATAAACAACTAAAACCAAACGGCTCTCTCTAGGCAACAAACATATACTGGTATTCTCAAATTCCAACCTAATATAAAAAAGGAATAGAACAGTATAATATCTACTTATATATTTTTTAAAATTCTTTTACGATAGTGAAGTTTATCCACTGCTCAATTACCATGACTCGAAAACAACTCGTTTGTAAATTGAATGTTCAGCTGTAACAGCTTTTGAAAGTACCGTGTTGCCGATTCGTCTTGTGCCATGATAAATTTGAGCAGCAATTAAATATTCGTCATGACTCCAAGAAGAAAACAATCTATGCAAACAGCTAATATATATGACAACATCATCCACAATTTTTGAAGATAATTTAGACCCTGTAAAATTCAAATATTATTACTAACACGCTTACAACAACAACACCGTATCGATTAAAGTCTATACCTGTTTGTAGTGAAGAATTAAAATTTAACTGGAAATCAACTTTAAAAGCTTTACAATAATTTTCAATTAATGTTTGCACGTTTTCTTTTATTTTTAAACAAACATCAGTAATATGGTCTACTTTTTCAGTCTCATTAAATTTCAGCCTTACAACAGAATAATCTGAGCCATCATCTGAAATCACTTCAGTTCGTGAACCATACACATCCTGTTATAAAACACGAATATTTATTTTAATATATTTTATATCGACGAACAACAAAAATATTTATTTTAGTTTAAAATTACCTGAATGACGTTTGAAATTTCATTGCACGACGAAATGAAATTGTTCAATGACAAAGTAATGTCCAACGGTTCAATATTGCCTAAGAAAGCAGTCAATGCTTTCACTGCTTGTTGAACGCCATTAGGTTGCAAAGGCGTACTAAATCGCTTTTTAAACAAAGATATGGTATGATCTTGAATTTTAAGTATTTCACCATCAAGCGTATCTAAAATTAAACATTAAAATGAATATGTTGTAATTTTTCAATCGATTCACAGCATTTTATATCAGTAAAATAATTTTTACCTAGAAGAATTTTTAAAGTATCGTGTGTGATCGGTTGAGACGGTTCATTGGGACAAAAATCATTCAACTGCAATTCATTATCATGAATATCATCTTGAGCCTAAATGTTAACGAATAAAAAATATATAATAATTTACATGTATTTATTAATGACATTTACTGTTTTACCTGTCTAGCATAAATACGAACGACATCATCCTTGTGCAAAAGAGCGAGTTCGACATCTGTATCGAGTTTAATACATTCGTGAACACATTCGAAATTTATGACAGGTGTGTTCATTGGCAACATATATTCCGAAAAATTTTTTACTTTTAGATAATAATCACTAGGATGTGCGTTCTCTAAGTCTAATTCACAAATCACATGTGATATGACATGTTCAACACTACTTCCGACTAATTAATAAAACAAAAATACAGTTGACCGTTACCATTTATGCTCACAGATTTTACTGTAAAATGAAAATATTAAAAAAAAAGGAAAGAAACACACCATCGCAAGTGAATATAATTGGTGTACTCTTAATTGGCTCACAGTGAACTACAAATTTAGTACTGGTGTTTTGATGAAGATTATTTTCAAATTTAGAACACACAACAATTCCTTCGTTGGTACTTAAATCGGTATACAAGAATTTCCCTTGAATCAAAAAAATAAATATATATTTATTACATAAACTTGTATATTATTAGATTACTGATTATTTACAATAATATTTACATACTTCTAACATCTTTGACCATCTGATGAAATGCTACAATGTCAGGATCATAAAACACTGAAGTCCGTTTTACTAGACCAACATTTTCATACGTTAAACTTTTACACACCTAAAACGTGTACAGCAAAGTTAAATACAAATTTTAATTTTAACTAAAATAAATAATTGATAAATGTTTACTTTGGACTCTTTCGGAGTCAAAGAACTCCTTGGTGGTAACGGCGGAGGTGAATTGATAGGTGTCTTTATGACTGCAGCATATATCGGGTCAGACGATTGTGACAAGACTGATGGAGAATACATGTAATCGAACGGGTCATATGTAGCGTATAATGATTCATTTTTATCCACTAAAATTAACAATGTAAATTTTATATTTTTTGATTAATATTAAATAATTAGACAAATATTACCTTGATCCACTTTGGCAGAAGAGTCTATATTAGTTTCTCCATGGAGAAGGGGATCAAATGCTTCGAGAACACTAGTTCTAACATTTGAAAATTTTTCTTTAGGATTTTCTGTACTATCAAAAAAGTTTAAATCGATGAGATTATTGTTCTTCTGTTTTTTTACTAAGCTCGGAGCAAAAACATCTGATTTCATCGTAACCAATGAAGTCTGTGTTAACGTATTATGTGCACTGCTCGTTAACTGTTGTTGAGTTTGAGTAACATTATTTATAGACCAGCTACTGATTGTCTGCCCTTGCCAAGTTTGAGGAGGAACTGTCATTTGGTAACCTGTAGGTGAATATCCAGTGAAATTTGTCGAAGGGAAATAACCTTGATACAATACATCCAAGTTTTGTTTAAGATCACACGACCCACTAAATTGACTTTGGTTTGAATTAATATTTGACTGGTTTGTATTAACGCTTATGTTCTGGAATGTTGAGTTACTATTACTTGTATGGGGCTTTTTATTCCTATTAATACAGAACAGTTAGTCAGCAAAACAGATTTCTTTTATATCCACTATGGTTTATAATTACATTATCATACACTTAATCAGAATGTACTTATTGCATAGCTGTGCAGCGAGACATACCACTTTATCACGCCTCGAGCCATTCTCAAATATCTGTCCAATAATTCATCATTTTTTGTATTGTTTGAACACAAAGGATTATACGGATAACAAAAGGAATATGAATTAAAATTTAAAACTGTATGGAAGTATTATAATACATAATAATGTATATAGAATGTGGAAAATGTTTTGGTAAGAAAACAAGGACATTCAAAACCAACATAAGTAATCAGAAATCAATTTTTAATAACATGGAATAGCGAGGCGTGAATATTTCGTGGTGGCTCAAACCGAACTAAAGAACTGTACATTTCATAGTCATCATATTAAAAAAGTCAAACGTGTTTAAGATTAACAACTACCAAAAAATTAATTAAACTCCACTTTACCCATCTAAAAAATTAAATGGTTCCAAGTTTTTCATGAGATCATCAATTGGCGGTGAATCAAGGCTAAACAAATCTTTAATCGAATCATCAGTACAACTTTTTGGAATGACGGTAGTACTACGACGTGGTGGCGGCTTTATACGCGGTACTAACGGTTCGCCTGAAAAGTTAAAAATTTTTATATTATACATTAATTATTATTTCTTTACTACTTTCACAACTCAAATGAATACAAAATAATTGAAGCGTAGCAAATATTTTACCTGTATTAAACGATCCAGGTCTGGGACGTGATCTAGATAAGTCGTTGGAATAAACTGTTTTCTCTAAAAATAAAAGTAAATTGTTGTAACTACTCAGAACCTAATTACAGTTAAGTTATTACATGATGAATTATTCATCAAGATAAAATCTGCTTATAAAAAAACATTAACAGAATCACATATATATAATTTTTAAAGCTATTATGTGGGGAAAAAAATCGTATAATTAGTTTAAAAAACATGATAATTGTTAAAATGATATTATTCGTTAGGTACTTACGGCAGGTAAAATTATCAATGAAATAATTATTAAAACTCATTTTATTTACTAGCTTTTTTTTTTTTTTTAATATAAATTTTATATTATAAAATCAACGTTCAACTGAAAACAATATTTCTGATTTGTGTAATATAAACCGAATATGTCAATTATATTGGTCTGATAACCGAATATTAATTACACTAAAAGAGATAATTCCATAATAACTATAGTAGCACACGTATTGTAATTAGTTATTCTCAACATTTCACTACAAACAATTATCTTTTAAACATATATTTTTAAAAGAATTTGATAAGACCTTTAATTGTAATTACGACTGTTGGTCGAATTGATGTATATATATTTTTTAATAATTGAATTTCTATTTTGTTCATGTTTTTATAATTCATATACAGACCTGTAACAGACAGGGAACGCGTCTGAGATGTCGATTTCGACACTACGGATTTTTGGCTGCATGTCGAAGATTCAGTTTGTAATTTTCGATTTCGAAACTCTTCAAGAGCCAAGGTTTCCAAACTTAAGGCCTGAGCTTTTTCAAGATCTTCTTGGAATCGACTATCATAATCTGGTTTGGCTGTAGACTTCATATTGTGGATTTCAACTAGAACACACTGAAACATAAAAACAAATATTACAGCTAAAAGTTAAATCTTAGAGAGTACAATTAAATTGATTTACAAACGCGATAATGGTTTTTCTAGTTTAAAGCATTTTAGAATATAATTGGAGTACCGTGAATAACGAGAGAAAAACGAATTAATGGAATTTCAAATTTAATAGCGACTTTAAAAACTTGTATGATAAACAATTTGTTAAGCTTAACCTTTGAAGTTAAACGATTCTGATAATGATTGATGAGCAAATGAGTGTTATTACCGCTTTCATCAAAAACGATTTTCAATTAATAAATAATTCTATAGTAATGTTTATAATAGAACACACACACACACACACACTAACACAAAGATTAAAATAACGAAATAATAAAATTAATTAGTACCTATGAGACAATAGCGGATTAAAAATTTTTAATTTATACTAAGTGTAATGATGTTTTTCATAAAAATAAATTATAAAATCGAATAATTATTTAGATTTAATTAAAGAATATTATAAAATGAACGCGAGTGACACAGATTGAATAAAAAAAACAAAAAAGTACAAATTTAATGTTCCGATCTTCAATGTATTACACAAAAAAAAAACGTCCCAGGTGCAAAAATGAAAAGTGATTAGTGTTTATTAGCACAGCTGCAAACACATACGACTAGAATGTAGCTACTACAATATTTATTACAAATTCGTTGTACACCCTGCCTACAAATAAAATGATGGACGCTCTAACTTATCATATAACAGATACGAGTATTTCTCATATAGGCTATAGTAATATTATATAAGACATGTATTACTTAATTATTGAAAAATTACATTACTACATAATACGCAATACAGTTGGGTATAATATATTTTCGGCCCTTGCCTATCGAATTCGAAATTGAATCAAGTTAATGTAAAGTAAAATATTGTTTTCACGTTTATAAATAAAATAATTTTCATACATTATTATTATATTATAATACTACTTATGTCATTAAGATTTTTTTTTTTTTGTTTTCTTTACTATTGAAACCATAAAACACGTATAATATTCTTAGAAAACAGTAATTAATATTAAAACTCCTGTACTATTAAACAAATTAAATAACAAGATACCTACAATATTAAAAATTACATTCCGAGTAATACTAAGCGTTTTAAATGTAACAGTTAAAACGTATTGAAAAAAAAAATATATATATACATATGTCTAGTTGATAAGCTTTAGAAAATTCTAAATAATTAATGATTTTATTACAAACACTATTTACACTACACGGTTATTATTATTTAATCAACAATAAAGTCATCATTAACGCTATATTAAAAAGGTAACTACGCACTATTAAAAAGATTAACTACATTAAACGTAATCATTAAAATTATCAGTAATTACACATTTAAATATTTGATGAATAAAACTAATAAATCACTCGATAACTCGGATCAGATATAGTGATAGATTCAACAGTCGTTTAATCAGTTCAGAGCCCCAAGCAATGGCGCTTAAAAAAGTTTTTTGGACGGGGAGCGTTACAGAATACTTTTCGTGTCACGAAAAAAGGAAAATTATGCGACAAGTATATTTGTAAAAAAAAAAATAATAATAATAATAAATAATTACAGTCGATTTGAACGTATATTACTTTAAAGCGAATAATATACTTTGTGTACTCGAAAATTGTTCTATGATCGCAGAAAACACTGCATTCATTAAATGCAGATAAACTGTTTTACGAAAAAATTAATCGACGATTATCGCGATTCGTTTTTTCCTTCAAAAATCGTATAATTGAAACTTGCTTTGTTTTTTTTTTTTTTGAATATTGACCATACTCGGCAAATTTCACTCTTGTTCTTTGGAATTCCGAGTACATAAAATGTGTCCATCGAAATAAGAGTCCGAGTACTTTTCTGGGGGAGGGGGGAACTTTTTTATATTTTATATAAACTCAAAACACGTCGATAGGCGCTAAAATAGATACAAAATACGTGCTGATCAAAGTGACGTTTGTAACACTTACGGTTTTGAATTCGACGTCGTCAAGACGAAGAATAAAACCGATCCTTACCGTGCAATAAGAATCGACCGGCGTATTAAAGCGATCGGTCTCGTACACGGACTAAAATATCCGGAATACGAAAAGCGAGGTAAAAAAAGTGAAAAAAAAAGAATCGCACGAGCCGCTGGGACGGGCGTAACGCGTGAAACGATAAAAATTAAAATCTATGTACAAACGCGCCTGTGCGCGTATACTCACTTCTTCCGCGTGCAAGAAAAACCGGGATGCTAGCGCGTCGGTACGGTCAATTCGATTGACCAAAAACGGGGCGACGAAAACGGATCATTGTCGAAACGGCCGATGTCGACGGATCAATTAGTATCGACCGCGAACGATCGCGCGGCTACGACGTTTCGCAATCGCGACAGAAAACTAAATAAACAACAAAACATCGTCTTAACACGAATGAATAAAAATCAAAGAACGCGGAACGCGAAAAAAAAACTAAGTAGAAACAAAAATACATAAATATTCCTGGATATCGTCAGGCTTTATCAATTATATTTTATTATTGTGTTCTCTACGAACGAACGTCGTAAAACGTCCCGCGCCCCGTTATCATTGTATTTCCGTCGTTAATAATATTACGATCATATCCACGGTAGTCGATGAAGTGAGCGACGGGCGGTCAATGGCAGTTGTCCGAAAATGATAACAGTTCTGAGATTGATAAAGGTTTGAACGCGACAAAGTACTGCCAACCATTGCTAACAAAATTATATTTACGTTTCACAACGCACTACAAAATTCCAAATACTCTATAGACTATAAAATAAACAAATATAATTATTATCCTCTGTTAATGTAACTTTTATCATATAGCAAAACAGTACACATACGAGTACAAAAGGAAAAAAAACATTTGGTCTTTAAATTTTCGAAAATGTTATGTTGGTACGAATTCGACGCCGCCATTTTCGATCTCATATCTGTTATCATTTTCGGACAACTGCCCCCGACCCGACCCAGCGACGGGGCAGCCACAGAATAATGTACTATAAACGTCGCCGCCGTGGGAAACGTGTCGTGGCCTTGTCGATACCACCTAACCGCGATCGTTACCACAACGTTACCGACACGCGGGGGGACACGGCGGCGAGGCGACTTTTTTTTTCGTATCCGGATAACGAAACGATTTAGCCAATAGCCGGTTATCATCACCGTCGTCGAGAAAACGACACGAAAAAAAAGTCGGTTCTTTTTCGATTTTGAAAATTTTCGTTCTCGCCGATTATTTTTTTTTTTTGTTTTTCTTGCTCGCCTCTCTCCTGCCCATAAGAAATCCGTCATGGACGACGACACGGATCGTTTCGTGCCGCAGTGAAAAAAAAAACTAAACCGTTCGTTGTGGCTGGGACGCCTGATCGCGTGTAAACGATAAATTTCATTCGGGTTTTCGCGCGGACTCCGGTCCGGGAAAATGAACGACGACGAAGACAAGAACGACGAGACGGGCGAACAGCTGAAACGTTTGACTTTGAACGAAGAAAACGACGGCGCGTCGTCGAAACCGCACGGTCGTACGCCCACGTTGGACCGTCTGCAGGTACGTGCTCTGCCACGAACGAGGAGCCGATGTCTTTCGTTTTCTGCGTTGTATTGTCGTTTTTTTTTTTTTGTTTACAGTCTGCCGTCGAGGAACTGTACGAGATGAACGAAAATTCGATAGGGAATAATGGCAAAGACGATAATAAAGACCTCGTCGAGAAGATGAACGAAGTAACCGCGCTGATGAAAAAGAACGAAGGTAATAAATAATTGTTTTTGTTCTTTCGCCGTCCGTCTCATTGTAACGACGAAAAAAAACTTTTAGAATCCGCGCTCGCCGAAAACAAAGCGCAGTTTTATTATTTGCTGGGGAAAACGTGGAGTGTCGTACATCCGGTGACCGACGAATGTGTGAACGCGTTGTCCAAAGCCGTGAAACTCAACCCGACGCACTTAGAAGCGTGGAACTTGCTCGGTGAATGTTTAGTGCATTTGAAAAGGTTTTCAGAAGCCAAAGTCTGTTTCCTCGCCTCGTTGAAACACGTAAATCAGACGGCAAACTGTCGCCTGCCCGTGCAATTTATAAATATATATATATATTTTTTTTTTTTGTCGTTCCAGGGTAAAAGCAAATTAATTCTGCGAAACTTGTCGATTATCATGCGTGAAACTCAGCTGATGACTAGCGAAAACGTTAAGGAGTGCCTGAGCGCCGGCATCGATTACGCCAAAGAAGCTGTCGAATTGGACCCTACCGATGGCGAATCGTGGGCGATACTTGGCAACGCTTATCTGTCGCTGTTCTTCAGAAAACAAGACGACAAACTCCTGAGGCAGTCCATCAACTCTTTCGAAAAAGCTGTTAGTTAACCCGCATTACCGTTGTGCAACGTATTCAAACGTCTAAATTTTACACGTTCTGTTTTTAGCTCGAAGATTCTGTAGCTGCCAAAAACGCCGATCTCCATTTCAATAGAGGCATTGTAAGTTAGCGCCCGTTACCATTCGATAAACATAGTTTTCAATTAAAACCTCTGTCGTTCAGGCTTTAAAATACGGGGAAATGTATACGGAAGCTCTGTTGAGCTTTGAACAAGCTTCGATATTGGATCCGTCGTGGACCGCAGCCAAAGACATTTTGGAAGATCTCATTAGGTATATAACCTCGACACAAACGTTATATCAACGCAAGGGCCAGGTGAAGACCAAACGACTGCAACAAATGACCGAGGTACTTAACGGTGTTTTTAAATTAGACTTTTGCCGTCCAGATTTCCAGTAATGCTAAACAGTTTTATTTTTATTAGTCTTTAGATACGAGTTGCTTGGGATTGTACAACAAAAAAATAAAAACGATCAGAGGACACGTTATTCTGGAGCACGTTCCGTTGTCGAAACTCGAACTTGGTCTAAACATCAACAAAGTAATATGCGGCCGAGTGGTGTGTGTCATGCACAGTCAGGAACCCGTACCTTAGTGAGTAACGACGACGACGATGATAATGATAATAATATCGTTACTTTATTTTTATACGAAAATAATCATCACTAGTACGTATTGTATGGTGGACAAAGAACTGACGTGTATAGTCGTGTCGGTTTACAATCTGGCTCAAGGTCGAGGACCGATTATTGGAAACTCCGTGGCTATTCCTGAACCGTATATGACTCGGATTGACGCAACATACAAAACTCAGGTTTGTTCCCATTCCGTTGTATTACAATCGAATACAATATTTTTAATATAGTTTATTACTATTTTTTATATTTTTTCCAGAAATTCCAGTATCCCTGCATAAGAGTTAACCTTCCTTTGACCATGGTTGTGAACAAAAAGTGCTTGAGCGCTGAATGCGTGTCTCAACCGCAATTTTTGTCCAGACAGTTTTAAAGTTTGTTTCTCTTCTACGATATACTTTTTTCATTAAGTTTATCTACATATAAAAATCTGTTTTCTATGCTAAATTTTTGAAGTAGACAATAATATAACGAAAACTAAGCTTAAAAAAAATTAGTTACAACTACTTTCATTTTAATAGTCATACTATCATCACTAATGTTATACTATTAGGTTTTTATTTAATTTTTTTTACTTTTCATTTATATTTTACTTTTCTGCATAGGAAAAATAATAATTTAATTAAACAAAATATATGTGTATTAACGTTGATAAAACTTATTTAATTTAATTTGTCGACTAAAATCGTATGATTAAAAATAAAATATAGCGATATTGTAAAAAACGTTAAATTTAATAAATTATTAACTAAATTTTATAACAAATAATTGATCTAAAAAGTGTTAATGTAACAAATACTTTTTAATAAATATATTAAACACTATTATCAAAATAATAAAATACTTTTCGCCGGCATATTTCTTTCTTAAATGTATTAATGTTCTTTAAAACTAAAATGCTTGAACAAAGACGTACAATTTAAATTTAAATTAGTGTATAAAAAATAGATTTCGATGTCTTAATAACATGAAAATTACTGAATGTTATATAATAATAATAATCAAAAAAAAAAAAAATGGTATTCTTGAGATCAAAACTAAACGCATGAAACGTATTACTGAGAAAAACTAGTCATTTTAAAGGCGTTTAAAATTATGTTATTCTGTTATTTTAATTTAATACGCCGCCCACTGTAAGCACTGTACTTTGTCCACGTCTAACGTAATCTCTAATTTTTTATTTATTTTTTTTAAATTCAATATAAAATAACGTTATACCAATTGATAACGTCACTATAATTATGTTGGATAACTGAAACTCTTACATATTTATATCGAATACGAGTCGTTATTTTAAAAACAAGAAATTATAAATCACAATGGAATTTTTTTCATGTCTAAATTGTATATTGCAACAGAATTCATCGAATCTAATTAAAAATAAAATTACACCCCATATTCATCGGATACGAACGAGAGAGATGACTTGCGATAATTTTACGTATCAAACTTTATTCATTTTTCATTGTTCTTTTTTTTCTTTTTTATGTATTAGTTTTATTAGTTGCGACGAAAAAGCCTGTCTGTATATTGTTATAATCATTAGTGAAGGACGCTTTGCGAAATTCAACGAAAAGAAAATTGTCAGTATTTTATTTTTTATTCGTAATATTGTAATAACGCGCTTTGTTACACCGAAATGTTATATTATAAATTCTGCTGTGATCACGTGATAACCATTGGAGACTAAGACATTTCGTGTGTTTGTACTAATAAAAACATTGTGAGAAACAACAATTAGGTATAGTGGCATCTTTGTATACCTTTTGTACTCGTCGAATTAAAATAAAAAAAATATATATATATATATATATTAAAATACGATTGATATTAATTATTTGTGTATCTTAAACATTGTACCGCTCGCACTTGCCTCGAAAGTCGCTAAACACAACGTGGTCGTGCTCATTTTAATTATTATCGTTCGTCAGATGTGTTTAATTCAGTCTGAAAATAAAAATCAAAACCTATAACATCACAAATCGTATGTCGAATTTACCCGTTTCGCCCATGATTAAGGACTAAGGACTTGTTAAGGAGTTCGCGTGTGTTTTTAAGTATAGCAGACAAAAATGTGTTTCGTGACAATAAGGGAGTTTAAAATTGTATTGTCACGTATTTTGACCTTTTTATCAGTGCACGTATTTGGTTATTTTCGACGTACGAGTGCATATATTTTGTAAAAAAAAAAAAAATACTTAATTTTAAACAGAATTACCGGGAATTGTGCTGTGTGACCGCCACCAGTGCTCGTAACGTGTACAGTATTATTGCAAAGACAACTCTCGTGTTCAAAACGAATTTCTAGAAAACAAAAACGGACCGAAACAAATCGGAATATCTGGAATTGTTTTCCCGTAATAAACCTTTAAAATATTTTGAAAATAATTGACCGACGGCGTAATTTTTGTAGTTCCTTTGACCGTTGATAGTACTAAAGTCCCCCTTTCCACCGCCCCATTCGAGCCTATGAAGACCGGCGAGATGTGACACATCAGGTCCAGGATCATCGAGACCATGGGCGTTCTCACGGGGGGGGGGATATGGGGGATAGATCCCCCATGTCATTTTTTTTTAGTACCAAATAACATGATTGACGTATTTTATTATTTACTGATTGTGTGTTATAAATATGTTAGTGGTAACTGATAAGTGATAATGATAAATAATTATTACCTATATATATATATATTATTATATACCTAACCTAACCACTTTGCAATTAATTTGTATATCCCCCAATGAAGAATCCTGAGAACGCCACTGATCGAGACTCTACTAAGGTACTAACGCCGTCCAGCGTTCCTGTAATTACGTGCTTAACCCGATTTCCGCTAATACACCGCTATTACTCCTCAAATTGCGGAATCGGGCATTAGCTTCACTGATTAAATAAAATATAGACAAATGTGACAAATTATGCATAAATATGTAAATTTCAAAATACAATTTTCGAGATTTGTGATAGTGAAGATGACTTATGCTATTGTTTTGAATTTTTTACTTTTGTCACAATAATATTAATTTTGTGTGTTTATTTAAAATATAGATAATTTGAACTAACAAAAAATTTAATTATGTGCTAAAGCATCTCAACCATCGAGCAATGAATTAAACTAAATATTATTATTATTATTATTATTTTATAATAATTAAAAACACAATTAGAGTAAAATATTTCGTAATGAAACTATTTTCGATATTTTACTAATATTATGACGTCGCATACGAGCGACTATTTTTTATTGATGGGCTAAAAAGAATGTGATAATGAGCCGAGGGAGTTGTGGATGTTGCTAAGGGGGAATTACTTAGATAACGTTTCAGAATTTTGTTATTACTATACATTTGAAAGTAATTATACATTATTGCATTCAATAAATCGATTCTGAGTGGAGCTCCGGTGTAATATTGCACTTATTTGTCAAAAAATTTACAGTAGCGACTAATAAACAAAATAAATTGTGACTTATGATTTTCAAGATTTTTTGAATATATAGTTGAAATAACGTAGGACTCATGTATACAATTTGCAGCCCTTAAAACAAAAATTTCCTCATTTACGACTTAAATAGCTCAACATCTAATAATTATTGCTAATAACAGCCCGGAATCGAATGACATTTTTACACACACACACACACACACACACATATTTGGTGTAAATTTCAAGAATCTTGGACCATTATTTTAGTAATTTTTTGTACTGCTTTTAAAAACTATATTGAGATAGTATGGTTTTTTTTCAATTGTATGGGTTCATTTGATAATTACGCATAAAAGGAAACTATATTGAGAAAATTCAAAAACGTTTCAAATAAAATAAGGGCAGGCGCTGTGTATAGCAATTCGTGAGGGGTCGTGTTCAGTGAAATCGACGACTTGTACTCAAAATAATGACGATTTATATAAAAAAAAAAATTTTTTCTCGCTTCGTTCGAAAAGCGCGTCGTTAAATATTTACTGAAATTCAATCGCAACATTCAAAGGATTTTCACGACTACAATTCGTTTTTGCGTATCCGTATATAGGTAGGTACGTTTTTACTTGTTATCTATAAATATGCAAATACTTTTGCGGGCAGACGGTGCCGAATGACGCGATAGTAAACAGGTATTAATATACCTGTAACCAGTGCCGCGTCCTATAACCACCAGTAATGCCCTATAGGGCAGCGTTTCCCAAACTCTTGTTTGACCCGGCCCGGTAATTAATATTTTTTCCCTTCGTGACCCACCATAATATTTTACGTTTATCGTTTTGTAAAAAAAAAAAATGCAAAATAAAACACATTTGAATGTCATACGGGTTTTTCATGAAGTCTAGTTGATAATCTCAACAATAATTATTAGAATTTTTGTTGTAAATAATAGTATTGATGAATTTATTTTTGCTAAAAAGTTCAAATTATCAAACAAAATGATAAATAACAAAATTTACTATGAGAATTTTATTAAGTCTGCGACCCGGTATTATGTTTTCGTGGCCCGGTAGTGGGTCGCGACCCACTATTTGGGAAACGCTGCCCTAGGGCAATAATATTTGACGCCCCCACCACTAAAAAAAAAAAAAAAAAATGTACAACTAACGTAATATTATCTAATTACATAATTTTATATATTTTAAATAGTAAATACACTCATCCTCGAAATCATCGTATAGATACAAGAGAAAATAAAACAACAAACTTTTTCTTTTTGTCATTCATTTTTTTTTACGCTCCCTGCATTCATAATACTTTGGACGCCCTAGGGCACTTGCCCCATTTGCCCCCTCCTTTGAAACGGCTATGCCTGTAACTATAGAAGTGGAAAATTTTTTTTTTTTTTTTAATAATACTCGCAGACTTCTAATGCGCTATAAATAATATTGAAAATTTTCAATAGCCCGTTAAATATATAATTTCGAATCTGTATTTTAATATTTTTATAATTAAATTTTTATTGTTATTATGCCGACTGCCGCGAAAAATGTGTTACAATGAGTGAGGGACATTCACGACCCCCTGACCCTCCCCCCTTCCCGCTGGCCCTGATTACGTGCGTATACAACAGGGATCGTATACGCTATATATACATACAGTAGCGTGCCCAGGAATTTTCAATGGGGGGGGGAGGGGATGTTATAAGTAAATAGTAATAATACATTTTAATAAATTGTCATGGTTATATACCAAAAACTCAAATGTTTATGTTTCAAGCTCTCCAAAATCGTTTCTATCGTTTCTAATTGTGTACATTTGTAAATTGTTTTATAATTAAAATGAATTTAAATTATAACACACTAATACCAAGTTGTTCAATTAACATAACATACGTTATGTATATATAGTAAATGTTTATTGTCATAAACTCGTAACTCACAAGTAATAACTTTTTGCTAATAACTAATAAAAAGTTTTAAGTAATGACTCTAAAACGGCTCTTATAACTAATAAGTTGTTTTCTGTAGGTCGGCAAAAAAGACAATGGGGAGGGGATATAACCCCTAACCTCCCCCTCCCTGAGCACGCCACTGTATACATATGTGTTTCGGGCAAAAGCAAATTGCTCACGGTGCTTGGGCAAAACATCATAATATTTCGGCTTTTGACCAGCAGCAACATTCGGGCAAAAATGTATAGCATTTGAATATTTCACAGTACAAATATTGATTTTAATATTGAATATAAACAACGATAAAATAAATCTTTTTATTATTTATTTATTTAATCAATAATGGTGAAAATGCGTACATATATTATTGATAAAAATATAATAATATTTTAATGTTAATTTAAAAAAAATATATATATATTAAATTATTTATATTTTAAAACACTATAATAATACAATAAAAAATAGGTATACTATTTTACAAATATAATTATAAATACTGCAGCGTGTCTTTTATTACATTATTTAATTATATTTTGTAAAACAGTAGGTAATATATTTTATTGTATTATTGTAGTGTTTTAAAATAGAAATAATTTAATATATATATATATTTCTTTTTTAAATTAACATTATTATATTTTTATCAATAATTATATTTGTACGCATTTTCACCACATTATTGATTAAATAAATAATAGATATTTATTTTATCGTTATTTATATTTAATATTAAAATCGACATTTGTACTGTGCAAAAATATTCAAACGTATAGAAGCTATACAGTTTTGCCCAAATGTTGCTGCTGGTCACAATTATTATAGCGGTTTGCCCTGGCAAAAGCCGAAACATATTATTCCTGAGCAGTGGCGCGATTTCGATAAAAATTTAGGGGGGTGCTTAAGCGCTCTCAACAGATTTAAAATCGCGTGACCTTTTTGTTTTTTTTTTGTCTTTTCAAGAAAATTATAGACTATAATTTACATTGACCAGAAAATTATCTTCATTGCGCACGACGATTATTACATAATATATGTGTGTATATATATATATTTATGATTTTTTGATCGATGACTTACAGTGTACGAGAGAAAAGTATTTACATACATATATTATAATGCATTCACGATAATGTGCATCAAGTCCTTCGGAAACTTCCAAAAATTCTAAGAATCGTTGGTTTGTTTCAAGGCCTTTAGTATATACCTCATCAGACAGGGACGCCCGCAGAAGAATATGCCAGTAGGTGCAAAAATATTATTGGAGGCAGTGTAAGCCGTGTGGACTTTGCCCCACACCCCCTAAATGGCTAATATTTTTTTATGTATCTTTGCAGGAAAAGTCTCAAGGGGTGCAACCGCACCCCTGGCCCCCCTCCGGGCGTCCCTGACCTCAGAAAAATAGACATTTGTCGGTCCTCACATAACTCCTAAGAGAAATACAAACAAAACTCAAATACAATTAAACAATTATAAAAAAAGTATGACATAATACCGCACTAAGTACGATTGAAAAATTACCTCGTTTCGTCACACGTTGATGCAAAAAACTGGGTACAATCGATTCATCTCACGGTCCGGCAATATTCCTTAGTACCCGCAAGGTCACAAGATTTATCGGCGTGTGATTTTTTTTTTTTGTGGGGACCGTCTTAAAACAAAGTACAGCACTCGGCCATAACAACACTTCTCCAGTCGAGTACACGAAGCACTGCGCAAAACCTCCGCGCTGCACGATTCCGGGAACGAGTACAGAAGAACGGACACCGTATAGTCTTACTGACGTTGTTTTCCGAACTCGAGATTTTAGGTTTTTCGAACCTTTAATGCCATTGGTTCTCAACCGGTGTGTCGCGTGTTACCGTGACGTGTGTCGCCGAAAAAATTTTTATTCGTATTTGTTTATATACACACCGATTTACTTTTATAAACTAATAATTTTCGTAAATTTCAATATACCTACCGTAAACTGTTTGAATTTTAATTGTGTAAATTTATAATTTTTTTTATTTATTTATTTTTTAATAAAACGGTAACACATAAATGTAATACTTATTTACGTATTAGGTGTATATTTGTACAATTTTTCAAATATCCATTAATAAAGTGTGTGGCCATTTTTACGGATCTAAATTAGGGTGTCGTCACACAAAAAAAGGTTGAGAACCACTGCTTCAATGCCGTATTATATTTACTCTATGTTTCCGACAATATAATAAAATTTGAAAACCGTTTTTTTTTTTTTTTCATCTAAGTCTGCGAGAGTTATTTCAAATTTTCCCGTTTCCCCGGCCCACCCTGTATTTCTCTCCTGGCAGCATACCTATATATATATATATATATTATAATACACGGCGGACCCATGTGAACCGGATATACATATATATATATATATAGCATAAGGATCTCGCGTATATCATAATATATATATATACTTATAATATAATGTGTATAATATATATAGCAGGTTACTACCTACCTACCTACACGGTTGCAGTATGAATATTATATATATATATATACATAGGTGTAATACATGGCGCGTTCCCGATATACGTAGGTTATTTTGAAATATTTATACAAATAACAATAATAATAATAATAATAATAATAATAATAATACTGCTGTGCGGACACTATATATATATATATATATATATACGATAAACCCGTGTGCCTTTTGTGTCACACACACATATAGGTACCCTAAAAAAAAAAAAAACGCGTATACCTACTGGTACAGGGCCCGCGTGTGTACGCGTTTATATTTATTTTACGGAGTCTATAATATTATATATATATATACGCGGTGCGCGTTATAATGATAGGTTATACGACGACGGATAATATTCGGCGACCGGCGCTGGACGAAACACGAAACGAAACGAAAAAAAAAACTGTCCCCTCGAAAGCGCCGAAAATATTTTTTTTCCACGTCATTATCGTTATTTACAGATCATCGGATATTATAACAATAAATTACACACACACACACACACGATATGAGCAGCAATATACCGAAATTATAATATATACACGGCGCGTACAAGCGCGTACAGAGAGAGAGAGAAAAGTTTGCGCTTCGTGTGAAAATCGACGTGTGACAACGAATTAATACGATATAATAACGACACACTGCCGCGGTTATAATAATATAGGTGTATGCGCGCCGTATAATTTTTCCGTGGCCCTCTTGTAAAATTAATTTAAATTACCGGTTTCGGGAAAAAAAAAAAAAACAATCGTCACGATTCGACGAATTCATATTAATTTTTTATTTTTATCCTTTTCTTGTGGCGGTGTTTTTGTGTGTTTTTGAATACCTCTTTTTTTTTTTTTAGAATTTTCGTCGATCGCGGCGGCGTGACAATTATATTTTGTTATTATTCCGCGAACTATATTATATATTGTTCACGAGATTTCGCGTCGAGCGACGACAAGAATTTTTCGTTGGTGCCCAGAAAGGTGGTGGGGGAGGTGGGTGGGTATATATCGTTTTTTTTTAATTCTTAGTTTTTTTAAAAATCAAATTTAAATTAAAAAAACAGAAAATTTTTAATATAAACTTTTTTTTTTTTGACTTTTAGATTCTGAGCGGTACGAGGAATGTGTATTGGTTTCAGGGGCGTCGCGTATTTAAAGAAGAGATCTCAAGAAATATTTCATGCCATAATAATTACTATAAATAGAATATTAAATAATTAAAAACCTAAACGAATAAAAATAATGTAATTATTTATTAGAAAAAGCTAATATATAATAATCGATTTGGGGGGCGACTAAAGTAGGTCTCTGGGAGGAGGGGCAAGTAGCCCAGTGGCGGCGCCAAGGGCGGGCCATTACCCTCCCCGAATAGTCACTGGCCCGCCCTGAAATTTTATAAAAATTTTTAAATATTAAAATTTACATCAAAATCTATAGTTACATAATCAAATGTTATGATATATTGTTGGTTTTGATATATTTGATTCATAAAAAAGGATATAATTGTTGTTTTATAACCAAAATATTACACCGAAACTCCGCTCATAAACGTACAATAGGTGCAGAATATATGTATATAATAAAAAAACACACGTTTTATAATTTAAAACCAATTGTAATTTAATTTCCGATACGATTTTATATGTAAAAACTATATGTTTTATTGTCTGATAGAATTTAAAAAAAAATATATATAACGTATATTTTACATATATTTAACAAAAGAAATCAATTTTTTTTGTATCTTACATTTTTTATTGCGTAATAAATATCCTATGACCTTAGTTATTATTATTATTATTATTATTATTATTATTATTATTATTATTATTATTATTATTATTATATTGCTGCGATCTAAAGCGTTCCCGGACGATATCATTTAATAACACAAATATTATGTACTCGTCGATTTTCAAAAGTAAACGTCATAATAATATAAATTTAAAAAAAAAGTCCTGTTATTTTTTATTGGTATTATTGGTATACACGTTTCGGTATAACGTTTTAACTACGCGATTTGCTCATTTACAGTGGCGTAATTACGAATGTTATACGAGATGAGGGGATAGACAATTTAGCATTGGATAATCCATAATTGTAACGACCCTTCCAATATCGCAATCAATCGAAATTTGATGATTGCGATACTCGTATTATTTTCTTTAACAAAAACGAAATATTTTTTAATAAAACTTTCTTTTTTTTTTTTTAGCTATAATCTATATCGAGTAATTCATCCGATTTTACTTCAAAATCTGACTATGGGTAAACCTTTCTTCGGTGACCTATAACCTGACCGCATCATACCAGTTGGTAGTTACCAGCCAACAACAAACCGAGGAATCCTACGAATCACGATAAACACTAACAAATTTTGTTAACGCAAAAAAATGTCTTTTTTTTACACATTAGACGAAATGTTATCTCCTTCCCCTCTCCGTAATTACGCTCCTGCTCATTTATATACAAAAAATACTTACCACCGTATAGTAGATCTTATTATTATGTAGGTATACCCACAACACGTATACATTTTTATACCTACCTATCGAACGTTTCGAACGAGCTATATACAGACGATATTATTTTTTAAGTATAAAATATATATTGTAAACGCGAGTTACTGCAGATCGAATTACTGGGTTCTAAAAAAAAAAAAAATACTATAAATGCGATATACGTTTTAGTTTATTTAATTTTTTTCTTTTAACATTTCTTTTCAAAAACATATTAATAGTTAGTTATACGATGATTGGGGGGACATACATATATCTATAATAAAACATAAGTGAAACATATAAAGTCATCAAATCTTACATAATATAGTAAAGCATAAGTAAAAAATACATATATAGTATGTGTGTGTGTGTGTGTGTGTGTGTGTGTGTGTGTGTGTGTGTGTGTGTGTGGGGAAGGATATTCGAGAAGGATCGCTTTTATACAGCGAACGACAAAATACTTATATCAAAAAATAATATGGGGACGTTTCGATTTGGTTTGTAGCTGTATACCGAGCGCTGTGCCGTCTCTATATATAATAATATATAAGCCGGCCGTCTACTCGCGAGAATAATAATATAATGTTATATACAATTAAACTAATATTTTAATATTAATGTATTTCGTAAACGATATAGTATCATAATATATATATATATATATATGAATAATAGATACAAATATAATATACGATTACGAGTGCGCCGTCTGTTGAAAATCCTTTGAAACGGATTTAAAGACGAAAAAAAAAATATATATACGTATCAAACACTTAAGCGTTTAAAAACACATAATAAGCGTCCAATACGCATTTAAGTACATAATATATATATTATATAATATAAAGTAATATTATTGTTTGGAAAAGAATAGCAAAAAAAAAAAAAGACCAATATTAATTAATATATACCGCATGATGACAATATTTTATATGCGATTAATTGAAAAAAAAAAAAATTACAAAAAATATATATTACTAAAAAAACAAATAATAATAATCATAAGAAATTCGGGTTTTTTTTTTTTGAGATTATATTTATTCCACGAGGAATAAAGGATGGCGGCGGTGTTTATACGTGTATAAAATATACGACAAAAACAATATATATATATATATAGGTAACTCGGAATATGTATATAAATTATAAATAATATAAATTATATTATTATCGGTTTTTACGCTTTTGAAATTATATATAATGAAAAAATAATAATGTTATACTGGACTCGAAGAAATGCTTATAATAATAATATAATAACCGGCGGAAAATGTTGAAATTTTGAAATAGCGCGTGATTTTATTCTATTGATATAACTTCAGAAATATCGTTACAATTAATTTAAATATATATATATATTTATTACTATATTATGTTTTTTTCTATATACGTTTAGAGATCAAGAACATTTATATTTTGTTAAATTTAGCTACTAAAATTCGAATTTTATTTTTTTTTTTTACTATACGCGACGATCGAAAGGATTATATTATTAGAATAATAATAACGAAACTAATAATTTCTAGTGTTATAATAGTATTATATTAATACGAATAGCCCACGTTATTCATCAAATCAGAGATCTATATAAAATTTCCACTATATATTATTATCGAATTATTTTTATATTATGTACATATTATACTGTTATTACTATTAATTATAACGACATTAAAACTACTCGTATATATAGCTAATATATTAGGAGGCGGTCTGTGTGAATAAATCCATTTTATTATTATATGTTATACAGTCGAATCAAAGAACACGTATATATTAATAAAATTATTTAAGTCTTTCGCGGGAGCGGGATATAAGTATATCAAAATAAATGAAAATATTATATTATTTCCATACACGCATACCTTTTTCATTTGTCTTTAAGAACGTTTTTCGCGCATCATATATTGATGTACTGTTTATACAAAAGAGATCATATACACATTTTAATAATAATAATAATATTAAAAATAATAACACTAATAACTACAAAAAATAATAATAATAATAATAATAACATTAATAACTACAAAAAAAAAAAAATAATAATAATAATAATAATACTAATAACTACAAAAAAAAAAATAATAATAATAAAAAAATAATAATAAATAATAACTACAAAAATAATAACTAAATCGAACTGTTTAAAATAATTGTAAAACTTGAAAATCTAATATAAGACAGAATAAGAACTTATACGTATTATAATATTGATAATCACTTATATAACCATACTCCTAAAATGTAAAACGTATAATATAATAATGCATATCTAAAAACTATTTATCACATTTTTCTTTTAATAAAACACCTAACCTAAATTTAAATTCATTTAGAAAATGATTAAACCTCGTTTCCGTGTAGCCATTTTGTGTACGTTTAATGTATATTGTATATATATATATATATATATATATATAAATACGGAGGGGAAATACGTAATAATAATAATAATTAATTAATAAAAGTAAAACCGAAAGTAAAAAGTACACTTAATAATACGTAAGACGAATAAAAGACAAAAAACAAGTATGTAAATAGTTAATAATAATAATAATAATAAAAAAAATTAATAATCGTTTTTTATAACGTTTAGAGCAAAAAAAAAAAAAAAAAAAAAAAGTGGTATAATGTAATACCTATACGCATACGAGCTATAAACCAAAGAACATATTATTATAACCCGGAGTCCGGGTTATTATTACTCGACCCAACTGACGAGGTTTTCCGCCCGAACGCCAAAGAGAATATATATATATATATATATATCTTTTACGGTTGTACGTCATAGAGGTTATAAAAAAATATTACGCAGTCACGAACGTAACGTGGTTGCACGCGTATTTCAACATTCGTATACAATAATACGTACACAACGCGCGAGTTTTGTTCAAATTTCTACCGAGAAATAATGTTCAAATGTTAATTAAATAATATTATGACCTATATATACATACGCACACGGAAAACGACGATAACAAGAAGAACAACGAGAACGAAAAACAAAAAAAAAAAAGGCAGCTATAGTGACGACACGAGTGATTGTCATACACGTTTTTCAGTAACGTCATTGTAGTCGGTCGGTCGCGCGCCGATCGTTCACAGTCTGCCGCGCACGCTGCAGTCGTCCATCTGATAGGGTTTCTTGGCCGGCGGCTCGGCCGCGGGATTGTTGTTCTCCGACTTTTCCGGCGTGGCCGCGGCCGTCGTGCTGGCCACCAGCGCGTCGATGAGCGCCACGTGTTCGTCCACTTCCGCGGCCGAGCACGCCAACAGGTCGCACAGCTGGGCCGACACTTCGGCGGCCGCCGCCGGATCGATGCCGCGGATGGCCGAGAGCATGCAAGACGCGGCCATTACCGACGGTTTTTTCGCTATGAACTCGGGTTCTGTGGACAGAGGAAAAAAAACACCGTTTTATTATTGACCGCGTTTAATATTTATATATATAAAAAAAAAATATATAATAAAAAGCGAATATAAATTTTGACAAAAAAATCCACCGGGGAGATATTTGCGGTTAGGCAGTACGTACACGCCGCAACGACGCGACTATACGGACACCGGCTGTAACGCAAGAGAATCGTTTTTTCCACGCCTACTTTGAACTCAAATAATACGGTATATTAATTTTATTGGTATATTATATATGCATGTGGGGCATGGACGTCGACAAAGACAGACGAAAAGAAACTAATGATTTTTTTGAGAGGAAAATATTAAGGAGAATCTTCGGTCCAAAAAAGAATATGGAAAACAATGAATACGAAAAAGAAGAACGAACGCCGAATTAAAAGAACTGTTTAATGAAACCGACATAGTAGGTGTTCTAAAAAGCCGAAGACTTAGCTGGGCAGGACATGTACGGAGAGCGCGAAGGATAAATTAATAAACGAGGTCACGATGTGGAAGCCAGATCGAAAAAGACCAAATATAGGACGACCGAAACAGCGGTGGAGCGACCGTGTCAAAGAAGATCTGAAACTCCTAGGAATCAGGGACGGAGAAACGAGAGCTTTGGATAGACAGGCTTGGCGAGGCATAGTGGAAGCGGCGATGGGTCTAAACGGCCCCGAATAAGCCAAAAAAAAAAATTTTATTGGATTTCTGTTTTGAACGGCCGACGTTCTGCCCGAGGGGTCTAACCCGAAACAACACATTATACACTGCTAATAGCTATCCGTAAAAAACGCGACCGCGGACGTCCGCTAAAGTGCGGATGACGACTCGCACGAGAAAAAAAATGTATTTGTAAAAAAAAAAAAAGTGATTAAAAAAATCGTCGGATCTCGCGGTAAACTGCAGCGGACGAATGGTTTCGTATACTATTTTACACGCTTTTCAATGTTCCAAAACGAATAGAAAATAAAATAAGCACAGAAATATTAACGCCTTAATGTCGGAGGTATTCAAACTGCGGCAGGAGCGTGTGAATTGGTCGAGCAGCTGAGAGCGAGAAATGTACGGCACAGAACGGGAAAATAAAATTAAGAAATAATGTGATATTGCGACGATGGCGATATACAACCAACGGATGGAAACGATAACGGCGTTTTTTAATCAATTTTATTCAAAATATAAAAAAAAAAAATGTTTAATTTCGATTTTTAATTATTAAAAAAAAAAAAAATTACGTATTTCGAGTATATAAAAATATATAGACATTTTTATTTTCTGTCACTGATAATTTGTGGGAGCCGTCGAAATATTATTATGATGAACACACATATGATGAAAAAGTCTCACAATACTACTGCCGTGTGTATATATAATAAATGTTAATTTTACAAATATCGATTCAATACACAATATATAATATATATATTCGTTAAAAACTGTTCAAAAGTCATATAGGTAAATAAAATTCCTTTAAAGACTTTTTAGCATACGTATACATTATGCTTTATGAGTGTACAATAAAAAATAAAAAAAATTGCACAAATGAAATTCGTAAAATTTCTAATAATATACGCGACTCGGTTTATTTTGAAACTCAATAATTTTACGCTCGTATCGGGAGCGTAATTAGAAATTTTTTTTTTGGGGGGCTGAGGCATTGAGTAAATATCATTGTTGAATTATTTCTATATTCTAATGCAAGACTAAATCTTAAAAATAGGACAAATTACCAAATTCTCAACATTTTAAAAACAACTACATATTAGAAATTTATTAAAAATATTACAACCTATAGCTAGCTATAGGGCATAGGAATTAGTAAAGAAAGTTCTTGAAATTTCAGGGGAGGGCTAGAGCCCCATCAGCCCCCCATACATAAATGCGCCCCTGGCTCGTATATATATATATTATATGTCAGTGTTAACGGAGAGTATTTATACAAAACGTTTTTTTAATCTCTTTTTTCTTCTTCTATAGACTATAACGTGCAAGCGCCTTCGGATTTAAATAATAATAATAATAAAACTTACGAATAACACACGCAACCCTAACGTAATATATAGATCAGTTTTCTTCAATACACGTAATAGTACGCCGAAGGTATTATACGATAAAGGATTTATTATTATAATATATGCGACGAAATATATGTTTCCGAGTATTCCGAAAAAAAAAATAATAATAATAAAATTTTCGGGGCGTTTTTTTTGTTGTTATACACACGTCCCTCCTCCTCTGTCGCGTCTCAATAAACCCGTTTTCGTTACGAGGGTGGTTTTTCGCGGTTATTCGGCGTCGTTTTTTTTCTTCGGATCCGAAACGAAGAGACACCAGCAGCACCGCGGAGAGAGGATAGAAGAGACTTCATCTGCAGTAATGTAAACCAGGCTATTTTTCCACACAACACACTCCATCCCCACTTTTAAACACTTTTTCGCTTCGTTATTTTACGTCCGCAGAGAACTATTATAAAAAACCCTTCCCGTCCACGTCCCCGACAATAATATACGTACGCGCATTTACCAAACCCTTTTTCGTCGGAACCGCGAGTATATTATTATAAACTCGCGTTGCGCGAGCAATACGGATTATTATTTTTTTTTAACCGATTTCTCGATAGTTTTTTTTTTCTTTGAAATAAGACGCCCTTACACTGCACATACGCGTAGACTGCAGCGGTGTCGAATTCAAAGAACATACATTTTTTTTTTCCAAACAATATCCGTCTCGCATATCATTATTACTATTATTATATAGGTACTGATGTACGAATTAACACATTATACGCGGAACGTTATTCGTATCCGAGATCTCCGCGCTTTGACGCAGTACGATTATATGGACATTTTCGTGTACGGAGCAGGGGAGGACTGCAGCGAACATATTTTGTCCGAATTCAAGAAACGAAGAAACTCGAAGAGTCGAACTTTTTTTGATGAATTCGATCGGCGCGTCACAAATCAGCGACTATTCGTGATTCGACGCAACACTGGCAAATCTAGTAGCTCGTACAATATCTTGATCTGGGCTACCAAGTACCAACACAATCATAATATTAATTGTGTATTCGGAACATTCGTTCGAGTTAGTCGGAAACGCTATGATGAATTGAACGAGCTGAATTCGAAAGATCCTCGACTAAACGGTACAGTGCAACATCGCGTAGTGCACGTCGTTGCAAACGAATTGATCCGATTTACAACGATGATTCGTGATTTATAGGATGACTCGTTAAAATATGAACTGAACCGAGTGAATTGATACATCTGCAGTGAAATGAGTCACAATTCCCATCTCTGGGAAATTGTGGGAGCGTATACAGCGGGGGAGAAAGTCAACCGTCTCCTCCGGACAACGATTACGACCAGAAGAAGCTAAGAGTTCTGAAGACTGATGCCGCGCGTAACTGTCACTGCAGTCTTTCTTGACACAAATGATTCACTAGGACAGAAGGAGGATTACGGACGAGAACGTCGGAACGTGCGGTCAGAATAGACGCTGCCCCCGCACGCGGAGACCAGAGTCGAACCGTCTCCTCGGAAGAAGAGGCTGCGAAGCAAACACACGCGTTCCTGCGAACCGTCATTATTAATACCTTGGAAATCTGCACGCGCCAAAGCAATAATTAAAATGTCATTATATATGGGCGAGCCCGCGCACAGCATGACACTGCAGCAGTCCTACTGTCCGAATTTATTAAAACAAACGACGACATAAATGGGGTGAATAATAGGGACGCATCCCTGTACTGCCGCCTGTCGGTTAAGAAAGAAAAAAAAAAATCAAATCATACTCTATATTCTAGATAAAATATTTATTTAATTTTAACGTAAAAAAAAAACACTGCAGCAGTAAGTTAAATGATATATACTTATATATATATACGTAAAATAACACTTTACGCGTACATCGCGTGCAGCAGATATATAATAAGGTCTGTATGAAATATGATCTGTGAACGTATCTGCAGTTTGCGCGCGTTACGTGTATATGGACTGACAAACCGTTTTTCACCCGCGGGAGGAAAAAAAACAAAGATAATAGAATTATATACACGGAAATCAGAAGCCACACGCAGTACCAAATGCATTGCGGGAGAACATGTGGTGAGAGATTAAAAGAAAAAAAAATATGTATACAATTATTCATTACGCCGTGGCGTAAAGCGAATACTTCGTTTTATCGCAGTGATCTCGCAGCATAATATTACATCACATATACACGCATCGAAACATATTGCTATATACTGCAATGTAGAGCTGGCAGACAAAACGAAACGATGAAAATGTATATATATTTATTATTTCGAAAACGGACCTGTAAGTCCGGCGATTATACGCGTGACCGCGATTTTAGGCAATGCGAATGATGTGTAGTTTACGAAAGAACTAGTTCGATTGAACTACTCATCCTAGTGAACGATCTGAACTAGTTCACCTTAAGATGAACGATATCCGTTCACCGTTCATTCATTATTTCCAATACGAACGATTGAACAGAACAGACCAACGATAATAAATATATTTTTGTTTTGTCCTCCAAATGTACCGTCTTTTTTCACTAATACTATTGATTATATAATAAATATCATTCCATAAGAATGAATCATGAGGTGGAAAACACTATTTTTTATATTCGTTCACTGCTTTAACCTCATAAAACATATACGTATCGACGAATCGTTCAGTCGTTCAGTGAACTAGTTCACTGAACTACAGTTCAATTAGGTGAACGATGAACGAACGAACTATTCACATAAGTGAACGATTAGTCCCATCCCTACGGACACTGAGTAGGCGAGTGATATTTCAATTACGCGCGCGCCTGCACATCCATCAAAACGATACATCCGTTTCCATATTTTCCAAGTCGCATTTCGTGGGAATATACGGGCATTTTTTTTCTCCTCTTCATAACGTCGTCGGAGATAATTTTATATATTTTCGACTTCCGAGGAAAGTAAAAAAAAATATATATATATACACCCTGCAGGGATGTTCCTATAGGGTATACACTCTGCAGTGATGTGTCCTTGGGTATTTATCGGGTATTTACCCAATTACCCATGAGTTCATTTACCCAACTAAAATTTGGACTTTTTTTCCCCCTTATCCATAGGTTATTTCGATTCTATGAAACGAACATGTTTTAAATCACATTTATAGACAATATCTTTAACCGTGGCCATTCATGTATATTTCCGATACTATTATAATATTTGATATAAAACATTTTATTTAAAAGTAAAATACTATGTTTTGAATGACGCAAAAAAAAACCATTTTACCAATTAATTGATCACCAATATAGTTTTACGTGGATTTTGTTCTTTTTTAATTTCTTCAATGATCGTACAAACACCAACATGACGTTTTCCGATAAGAGAAAACCGGCAATCGTTTAAATATAATTGATGAAAGACGTATAGGCCCCTTTGTAAATCATACAGGAATACAGGAAAATACTGGCCAGTCGAAATTCGGTACCTTGTCGGGCAAACGTGGTGTCGGGCAAACGTATCAGACCCAAAACATGTAATATTATACCGTTGAGACGAAATAAACGCGTCCAGTTCGCTTGTCTCGAAGAACCCCGTTTTCCTATATTGTATAAACCCCGCGGTTTGACCTCTTCGGCGGCGGCGGCGGCGTCGAAGAAGAAGAAGAAGACAGCGCGACGCCCCCCACCCGCACGACACCACCAACAACTGCAGGCCGACTTACCGCACCGCCGCCGCCACCGGAGGGACACGCGCCTCCGTGGTCATTGGCCCACGCAGCCGCCGCCGACAAGACGACGGGCGCGCCAAGGGGGACACACACACACGCGACAGGTGCAAGCAGCAGCAGCAGCAGCTAGCCGCGGATCAATGGACTGCGTGCGTGCGTGCCGGTGTAGTAGCGCGAGTGCGTGCGTGCGTGCCGCAGATTGTTGACCGGATGGACAGCGCAGCGCGTCTCGCCAAGAGGGGCGCGCGCGCGCGCGCGGAGACCAGACCGGTGGCAGGGTCGCGCGCGTCTGGAAGAACATAATAATAATAATTTTTTACCGTCCTCCTCTTTCAGCTCGGTATACACTATACCGTGGGGGGTTAAGGTGAGAGAAGTGCGGTATCCCGCCTAGCCGCGCGTCACGTCTTCTTATAATATTTTATATTCCTGTAACGACGCCGAGATGGAACGCGCCCGTCACCGCCGCGCCGTGCTAACGCCTATTATTATTATTATTATTATTATTATTAAGCGTTTTCAATAACAGGACCGCCGTTTCCTTTGGCAGGCCGGAGGCGCGCGGACGGCTCTTCCGCCGCCGCCGCCGCCGCGTCGCAGTCATCATTCTGCACGGATCAATCGGCAACGACGAGTCTCGTCCGTCGCGTATCTCTAATACAGCGGTCCTCACTAGGATTGTAGAATGGGCCAAATGTAATTTTTGAAAATTATTTGCGGGCCGCATACATTTTTAATGACAATAAGCGATAACGGATAAACTGTTCATACAAGACTACCCGGTGGAAATGAATGAACTCATCATAATCGTAGGTGCCTTCTTATCTGTCCAACTGGTAGTTCAATGCAAGTTTAAAATAGAAAGATAAAATTTTATATGGATTTTAGAATGAACAATTTAATTTTAGTGCGGGCCGCACTAAAGTTGCTAAACGGCCGCGTAGTGGGGACCACTGGCTCTAATATATAAAAATCTCGTGTCACGGTGTTTGTGGTCGCGATCCTCCGAAACGACTCGACCGATTTTAATGAAATTTTTTTTTTTGTATATTTGGTAGGTATGAGAAAAGGTCGCGTGAAGTATTTTTCACTCTCCTACCCCTCCCGAGAGTGGTAGCTATATAATACGGGAAATTTTAGGATTCTATAGGCGTTAAACTGCAGTTACCACCATGGTGACCATTTAAATTGTTATTGAAAAATAATTTATAATTTAAAATAAAAATTGGTCGAGTACTTACGGAGTTTATCGAGGACGAACGTCGTGCGTGTTTTTTAATAACAATCTAAATGGTCACCGCGGTAACTGTTTAACGCCTAGAATCCTAAAATTTCCCGTATTATATATGTATATGAATACATTAAATTTTTGTATAAATTTCATTTTACAATATTTGAATTTGATCTGTTTTCGTGTTAATCTTTCAATATACCCGTGTATATTCCGGTCTGTTGTTGCCCAACACGAAAAAAGAATAATACGAGTATGTATATAGGAACGTATAAAAAAAAAATTTTCTTAAAAAAAAAAAATGATTCTGCGCGAAGCGAGAAATGGCGTATTGGTTTTTTTTTTTTTATACAATGATGTGTTTATGACATTTTCTATTTTTGTATTTATTATAATATGCTGACTATATATTATGATTTTTATTACTCGTTATACTTATATTTGTATTGACATTTATTTTTATTTTTGTTGCACTGACGTTGTTTAATAGCTATATTAAGAAGGTACGTACACACGTATAGAGAAAATCCTCGAGTCTGAAAGGCCTCGCCGCCACACGTCCGGGAAGTACTCGAGGATTTTGTCCTTGTCAGTGTACCTGATAACGTACCGATGTATATTTAATCGCTAACTGTGCGCCTGGTATTTTTTTTTTATATTATCGTATTGTTTTATTTAAAGTAGTGTTTTTCAAATTTATTCGTATATCGTGACGTATAATAATCGTTTGCTCGAGGTTTGAAAGTTTGTAACAAAATTAAAAAAAAGAAAACACGTTCAATGATAATAATAATAGTGATATTGCATGAATTCTCAAGGCAGACCTCACAGTGCCTCCTCCACACGTGCGACTTTGAACTGTACAGTCCTGCGCAGTTTTTCCTTTCGGAATTTCGGAAAAGATTTTCGGACTGTGCGGGCCGCGACATAGACCTCAAGGCCGCCCCTACACGCGTGAAGGAAATCCTCAAGAAATGAACCGCGCAGTTCAAACACTGAGGATTTCCTCTAAGTGTGTACTTACCTTTGGGCCATACGATAAATAAATAAATAATGACGTTTTTTTTTTTACCCGAAAATTCTACCAGAAGGAGCGCTCCGATCTTTACAGTCACGGTTTGTTTCCGCGGGTAACGAATCGCATCTGGTCGGTACACTTTAAAGAGATCATTTTTTGATTTTCTCAAAAGCTCAAAAAAAAAAAAAATTGCCGAAAAATTACCATAAAAACGCGATCAAATCGTTTATCGTTATTTCTTCGTAATATTTTGAAACCGATTAGAGAAACTCGAAACGTATTCATCAAACGCGTACGTTTATATTATACATTAAGGAAAAAAAATTGTCAAAGATTTTCTTTTGATTTTGGACTGTTTACGGGCGGCGATCATATAGGTTTTAATTAATGAAAATGGCTAAAATTACAGTTTTTGTTATACGCCCGAAACATTACGCCGGAGTTGCGCTCGGAATCGTTTTATCATCGAATGCAATGATTTATCATCATCGCGTTGCTTTCACATTTATACAGTGATAACAATACGCTATAAAAATCGTTATCCAAAACATTTTGATTTCGGGCCATTACGTTAATATTTTAGATCGATTTTAACTTTTTTTATTTTATTTTTTTTTTATAGGAAAATAAAATCTGATCGATAAAGAATATTGAGGCGTAAAACGGCCGTTTAAAATTTTTTTTTTTCTAGGTCGTGCAGGGAATTTAAAGCCGGTCGACCATACATACGCCACTGTGTGCTAGCGCGAAATACACGAGCGTATTTATAATATTATAAATAATTATAACGTAATATATATTATGTTCGTCGATGGTTTTCGAAAATCGCGAAATAATTTATAAAATATTAAACGGTTTTTATTTAATTTTTTTTTTTCACTTCAGCAAAACGAAGCGGGGCGAACGATATTACGTTACAATATATTACTAGCACGTAGACTATACACACAAGCGTACAATACTCGATTGCTGCGCGATGCAAATAACGTCGAATAGAGTAGTGATATTAAATTTTTTTTTTTTTCTAATAAACAAATACAATACGCAATAACTCATAATGTATCCGTATATAATAAGCTTGGTCAGTATAATATTATACGCGTACGTCGATTTATATCAAATTTAGATCAAAACATAATATAATAATCGAGCGAACGTTTCAAATATCCGAAAGGTGGGGTGTGTGCACGTAGTTTTTCACGCGTTATATCGACAGCGAGAGGAACGAAATTAGAAAAATTCTTATTCAATTACTTTCGATTAAGAGAAGGAAAAAAAACTTTTTTATTTATTTTTAATATTATAAAACGCGTACGCCGCACGCTTTATGAGCTGCAGGCGCGTATTAAAACAAATTTCCAAAGCGAATGGGGTTGAGAATACTGCACACACACACACACTATGAGTATAAAATAGTGGATTTCAGCAGAGTCTCGTTACGACAAATTCGCTTTGTATTATAATCTCACGTAAGAACGTGGATAAGTATAATAATAATTTATGGAAAATTGTTCGAAACTAAATACGATAGGGAGCGATACCGTTTACGCTCTTTCGATAATATGTGTATATTTTATAAGTACTTATACAGTTTTGACTTCTGCGACAACTATATGGTTGTTATTACAATATTATTAATATTATTATAATACGATTTTGTGTTTAATCGTGTAGACTTAAGAGTCAAAACGATTTAAACAGTGTGTAACGCACAAATTTCAGACATTTTTTTACAATATTTTAAAAGAAAGTCGACGATTTTCGCACCGTTATTTTCGTCCGGGCTTCTATTCTTTATAGGTATAAGGTATAAGGTATAGTATTAAGTCGTTCGGTGTATTTTATTGCACGTGATGGGTGTGCAGTTTATGTATATAGTTTTGATACACGCGCTATTCAGAGTTGTCAAGCATTTGATGAGTACAAGTATTTCAATATTGGTATTCAAACATACTTTTTCAAGTATTGAATACACTCTATTCAAATACTGTTTTTATGATATTGAATGCTAATTTATTTTAAATACTTTCATACTCGTGTTATATTATTTTATTAAAAATGTCACATCTCGCGAATTGTACGAGCAAAAAAAAAAAAATACGTATTATAAAACCAGATAAACTGTAGTACGATTTATTTCATAGACAAAAATTTAAATCATGCACGATGTGTGATTATAGTTAATAGGTAATATTTTCAAAAAACATAATTTGTTCAAAATACGTCGGCGAATTATATGTTTTTTTATATATATATATATATATATTAATTATACATTTTTTTTTAAGTACTTGAAAATTATTTCAAATACTTTTTTCAATTATATATTTGAGTATTACTCTAAATACTTTTTTCGACAAAATTTTTTTTATTCCTTCAATTACTTTTGAAAAGTATTCTTTACAGTTCTGGCGCTATTTCACTGACTCGAAAACACTAAAAACGTACGATTTTAAACCGATAATACGTATACATATATTTTTTTCCTAAATATACGTGAAAATTTCGGGGGGAGGAAGAGTTCGCGTCCTGCCCTATACTCCCATTCCTTCGTCGTTACTGTACGCCATCGCAGCAGCAGCAGCAGCAGCAGAATTCTCACCGCGCGCGCGCGTCACACGTCCACGTGTATACACACAAATTAAAAACCACTTGTGTTTTTTACGAGTATATTATATACCCTTTGACGTGTAATTCAAAAGCGAAACGTCCCTTCGAAACCGGGTCCGTCGTATTTTTTTTTTCTGAATATTCACACAACACATAATAATAATAATAATAATACGCATCGCTTTTATACACATTTTGTATATAATATATAGTTGCACACGATGTGAATAAATCCAATTCGGTCAGTCCGCGGCGCGTATACAATACGTTTATATTATATTGTACCTGTCGACTGCAGCACACTATATAGGTATATACCGCGTGCCACCCACCACCACCACCACCACGACCAACTCGTGACGTTTTGTGTCAAGTCATGTCCCTTTTGGAACTTATTGTGAATGCGGCCGTCGGTATTTTCGAATATTCCCACACAAGGGCGTGTTTAAATTTTTTTTTTTTTGATGTGAAAAGAAAGGCGGGCTGAGTAATATCATCGTTGAATCGTTTCTATAAATTCTAATCCAAGACTTGGAAGAAAAAAAAAATACGAAATTCTCGGTCTATTTTAAAAACGACTATTCGGAATTTAGCAGGAAAACAGGCTCGTCGACACCGCGCGACAAACCATTTAACGACGACGAGACTCTAACGTCGCTTTTTTTTTCTTCTGTTAACGGCAAACTCGTGTGTGGAAATCGTCACGATTTTCGAGAGTTGACAGCGGCGGCAAAACCGACAGAACATTTATTTCTGATCCCTAAACCGACTTCCCCTGCCCAGTGGCGTATTAAAAAGGGGGAGAGGGCACAGGAGCTCGCGCCTCTCCCGTTTTACGAACGCAAAATCGACGTTTGTATTAATTTAATAATTACGACTCGTATAATTATTATTAGAAATCGATATACGTAAAATATAAATTTTGAAAGTCATACGTAATATTATTATTTGAAATGTCTTTATTTTATCGTTAACTTTGGTATTATTATTTTAGAAATGTGATTACGAATATATTTTTTATTTCAGTTTTTACGGTCCATTTTAGCTGCCTCTACCACCGTTCTCCATCTGTCTTCGATTTTCGTTCCTTGCATACGGCTTCGGCCAGATCTGCCTTATGCAGATTTATTACATTTTACGTTATACGAGTATATCAGTTTTAAAATTCTGTTGGTGGTGCCCTCCTCTCTCTCTCTCCCCCCACCACGTTACACATTTATGCCCCTGCCCTTACGTATGTACGCTTGCAGCCACGTGTTGCCGCGGTCCAACAGATTTTCAAAAAAAAAACACGTTTTATTTATGAAAAAAAAAACAATACCGTTGCAGAGTTTTGTAGGAAAGGTGACCGGCGGCGGCGACCCGCCCGTAGCGGCCGGAGACCGCCACCACCACCACCACCACCACCACCACCAGATGCTCTTGTACCCCGCCGAATATGAGTTACGCGGCGCACAAGTTTCCAACGGATTTCACACACACACACACGTCGACCGGTGCCCCCCCTCGCGACACGCACACCCTTAGATCCTTATCCTGGTTTTCACCCGGAACCAGGAAGTACGTGTGCGCTGCGTACGTCGGACACGGTGCAGTATTATATAGGTATACGCCGGGCGCGTATATATTATGAGCAGGAGACGGCAATATTATAACTGTATCGGCGCGAGTCGTAACACAACGACACACCTGGTGGTGGTGGTGGTGGTGGTGGTGGTGTAGTCGTAATACACGTTAACTGCCACGGTTTTGGGGGAGACGGCGGGGCACGGACAAATAATATAACGAAAATGAATAAAAATCGTGATTTCTATTATTGTAAAAACGTATAAGGCACGGGGGAGGGGGGCGAAAACAACGACTATACGTATGTGTTATAATAAGAGTCGCAGATGTTTATTTCGCGCGCGGTGAAAAGAACTAAGAAAATCTTTTGCCTAGCGCGGACACAATGCAACGCGCGCGCGCGCGCGAAGAATGAGAATATTGCCTGCGCAGGATTATTGACGACGACGGGTGCCACGAGCCAAGCAAGATCTTTGCGTAATACTTTTTATTTTTCTTCTCTACATAATACGAGCGCGTCTTGCGAGACGCCGTGTGTGTATCCCAAACGCGCGTACAATGGACGTACACATATATATATATACACGGATAATAATATAATCAATGATGCATGGGCTATATATTATATAATATATACAGCAGATCGATTCGTTCCGTATTTATACGTATTATAAGCGAGTATCGCCGTGTACGTTATGTGTGTGTGTGTGTGCCTATAAGTGTACACAATCGTGCAGTATATCGTTCTTCGAAGAAGTGTATATATATATATAACCGATTTTTATCGTGTGCGTCGCAACGATTTCGATCGTTTTCGGGGTCATCCCCTGCAGCCGCGGCAAAGATTATTATGTGTACGCCGCACAGCCCCGAAAGGATTATATAAACTCCCGGGAATTATTCGTTTAAATCCCTCGCCTCCCCGCGGCCTTGTGCCTACACGACAAATCGTCTCCTCGTAATTCGACCGTACATTTATATACCTTATATATATAGGCCGTTGAACCAGACGTTGTCTAACGCGGGCTGCAGCGGGACCCGAATCGAGTGATAGCGAAACGAGCGGTTGCGGGCTCCGTGCATTTTGTCGGGTACCCCCCACAACGGTAAAGGTCTGTTCACCACACACCGGGCCCGTTCCGATTTGTATCCGATCCGATTTTTCTATTGACTCGGACCACTCAAATCATATTACAGCCCCCGTCATGTGTTTTGACCAGCTCAATTAATTTTTCGCCGTCCATAATAACGGGTGAAATGAAAACAAGAAAATAATATTACGCGCGTGCTTTTGTCAGCTGCGTATCGTAAACGAAGGCTCATTCTAGGCCATTTAGGTCCACTGTCGCTCCCACACTTCAATCTCCTTCCAACTCCTATACACAAACTCAAGATCTTCTTTTTGACTCTTATCGCCGTCGTCTGATCGGCCTTTCACCTCGGTCCTATGTTGTGTTGGGTCTCCATTTTGTTACTGCTCGTTTATGCGGTGGCCTTTGTGAGTATAGCCGCACCGTATTGGACTCGTCGAACGCACTACTAATGAGTTCTCTGTTCGATTTTAGCCGCCTTCGTCATGAGAATCGGTTACGTTCGATTTTTACCCGCGCGAAAACGGGCGATTTCCGCGCCGCCGCCGCCGCCGCCGGTGTAAAACCCGCGGAGTGTGAGAGACGCGATTAATTTATTTGTTGCAGTAGAGGAGGGGAAAAAAAAACATTTATAATTCGCGCGTTTTGAAAAAAGGGAAAAGAAATATAAATTACAGCACGAGTGAAAGAGCACGACGAGGAAACGTACTACGGTAGGGCGCGAATATTATAACGCTACGGGGTGCACCGGCATTATAAGAATCATACATATAATTTACCGATAAATTCGATCGATCGCTTATTTTATTATATTACCAAGTCATAAAAAAACTGCGGTGCGTAATACATACCGGCCGGGAATTTATTATAAAAATCGGTTAGCCAAGTGCGCGAGCGCGTAGAACAAAAAAAAAAAGGAAGAGAAGAGAAGAAAAGAAAAACATATTTTTATTTGTCGAAAACCCCGTGCGCAGCGGTGGTGATTCTCTCTACAAGGACCGTTATATTGTACGTCTCGAGAGATTTCAACACTCGACGGGGTGAAAAAAAAACGTTTTCCCATATAAATCGCGAACGATTTACTACTATAAGTGTACTATACAACAACGAATTCGCGTTTATTAAAGTCATATATTATATTACAGAATTCGCACTTGAGGAGCGGCCGCCGAGCGGGGTGATTGCACGGAACATTTCAGTCGAACGGTAATATAATATTTTTCCTGACATACTACGTATACCAGCAGACGTAATGAACGTTTTTTTTTCCCCCCCGCCCGAGTCGTAACGAAACGATTCGAGTGCAAGATTCGGTGAATTATTATTATTTGTTTTAGCAGTCGTTGAAAAATTAAACGGCAGTTTGAACAAAAACCCCCCCCCCGGGAAGGGAAGAACTGCTGCGAAATTACACCTCATCGGACACCGCAAAGATAAAAAAAAAAAAAACACTCGAAGAAATAACGAACAAGTATATATTTTTGTCTGTAATCTTCTGTAACTTATTTATATTATATTTTACGGGCAAAAAGGCCAAATTAACACGACAGTACATTAATATAAACATCATATACAATATCTTACAATATACTATATATATATTATTAATATTTCTTGAAAGAATTAAACGTTGAAAAATTACAATAGTACGATAACAGGATAAAGACGACGAGATTTAAAAGCGGCTGGAATAATAGTATTAAAAAAACAAACGACGGGTAAGGCGAATAAGAGGCAGGATGAAATCAGAAGACGAAAGTGGAACACGAAACGGGGCGACATTCCTAGTAATGATAAAAATAATATTATTCGAATTTAAAAAAAATGAAAAAAAATCGAAAACGAATAAACGGTGTATAATAATATACGTATATTATTATTATTCGTCGACTCGTTTCGCGGGAAATAGCCTGTATTATATGACCGATCCGTTTCGACAGAAATTTTTATTAAAAAATCCGATAAATTATAATATTACGTCGCCTGTAACTCTGGGGGAGGAGGACATTTTATATTAAAATTTTTTTTTTTTACAGATTAAAGCGTTGTTTTTTAATCGTACACGCGTACGTATACGAAATATCGTCCCGATAATAACACACACACACACACACACTTGTAACTTGTTATTTATGTTTATTTTTTTAAAAAAAAAACTATAATATAATGAGAGGAAGAGAAAAAAATTAATTTATGTATTTATATATATATTACTATGCGCGCGAGCGCGCCGGGTTTCCATCCGACCAACCTGTCGTCGTCCTGCAAAAGAGCAATTGCGGCTCCGTCGTCCGCGCGCGTCAGCTGCACAACGTACGCCGCTCAGTAAATTGTCTACGTTATAAGTATATACGCGCTTATATAAGTGTATAACGGCGTTATCAGCGCACATCGATTCGGGCATTGTTTTTTTTTTCGTTATAAAAAAATTATACACACATATTTTTTTTTTTTTTACCTCTCTCGGGCATTACATTTTTTTTTTTTTATATTACCGAACGAACCTCGTTGCGTATAAAACCGTAATTATACAATATACGAGCGTACGCGAGAGCTAGGACGACGACTACGCTAATATTGTATTTTTTTTTTTTTGATTATTTTTATAGACGAGCACGCCCCGACAGTTAACGCGGCAACTGTTAGGCCGGGCGCGCACGCTGAGGAGACACGGCGACGCAGCGCAGCGCAGCACAGTTTTCTGTAGTCTATTAGTTAGAACGTACTAGAGCGCGTATTGGGAGGCAGAGCAGGGCAGAGCAGGACTGTGCCTGCGTCAGTGCACGCGTGTCACCACACGCGTTTGGAATATTTTCCGTTTAAGTCACGCCGGGCCTAACATAATTTCCACCCAGACGAATGAATAGTATCTCGTATTAAAAATTAACAACTTCATTGAATTGATTTCGGTTTAAGCTACGGTATAGTCGGAAAATTGTTTGTCAGTCTATTAACCGATTTGAATTTTTTTATTTTTTTTTTAACTTAAATATGACTATACAGGTCGCATTTAACTCGGATTTCAAAAATATATTTTCCACCGTGTTTGTGTGATTATTGTTTACAAAAAAAAAACTATTAATTTCGCGTAAAGTTTACAGTATTCTACTACGGCTGAATATATATTCAATATCACAAAATAAGTTAAAATCCGACCTATTTTATCCGACTCATTTCGTTGAAAACACATTAATTACACGGCGCGCTATCCGTTTTCCCGTGAAGTCATTTTGTACGCGGTGAGGCGGGTAATGTAGCTCACCCACACCAATATCCATTTACGCGCACTCTGTCCAAAGGCCGCCGACACGATATACTTGATACAATTATAATTGAATTATTCTCTTTAATAAATAGCCGGCACCGGGCCCCTTAAGGAGAAAAAAAAAATTTCAAAAATTTTCTTTTAATTTTGCACTATTTATGGGCAATACTATAGGGTTTGAGGTATTTTATTCACGAAAACGGTCCTTACAGGTACCCAAAACATTACACCGAAGCTCCGCTCAGAATCGTTTTATCGAACGCAATGCACGTGTATCATATGGCTTTCAAATTTACAGTCGTTAACAATACATACACTCTAAAATATTTATCCAAGTGATTCACTTGAGCAGCAACGTTCACGGCGACCCGCGGCTCTTTACCTTTTTTTTTTTTTAAGGAATTTTCGCGCTAGCCGGCGACAATAACAAATACTTTCTCGAAACAGTCGATAGTATTATAGGTATAACGGGACGCGTTTTATTGTCGTCTCTCATTATTATCAATATTTAAAAGTAGAAAAGGAATTTCAAAGGAAGTTTACAATCTTCATTTATTTACGACCTCTCCGAATCCAATTTTCTACGAACAATAAAATAAGCGCTCGTATACATATCGTTACGCGCGCATATCTCATACTGTATACAATAATATTATAAACGCGCATTTTATTATATTTATATAGTATCGATAATAATACACTATGATATCATATTCGTCGCTTAATTTTTTTTTTATGATTTAAAAAATTCAGACGACAAAATATTTTCATTGCTGGGCGACGTTTGTGTCACCAATATATAGTTTACTATTTGACTTAAAAAAAAATGCACTGCGCGCGTACGTATCGTAGTATTTATTATATATTATAATTATCGTATATATAATATAATAGAATGCGTGCAATAATAATCTTATCGTTATGATAAAAAAAATATATAAAATAACGAAACGTTATTAGTTTAGTCGCTAAATTTCTAACGAAGCCTGTACCTAATACGCGCAGACGGCCGCGCGATATTATTTGTTTTGTTTTAATTTATTATTATTAATAATAATAAATTGTCGATAACGACATGACGCGTATACGCATAACGACTTATGTGTGTGTGTGTGTGTGTGTGTGTGTATGGCCGCCACGAACACAAAATTACAATGCAGACTATATATAATATACAACGGATTCGATTTAACTTTAAGTTTTGTCATCATCATCATCATCACCATCATCATCGTCATCTGGCGAGTCTACTCTCTAAGAGTTATTGCCGCCATTACTATACACCTCGCCACCTGTCTTGAACTATCTCTCTCCAGTCCTCAACTCCTAGGGTTTTTAGGTCCTCCTCTACCACGTCAATCCATCTTTTCCTAGGTCTCCCTCTAGGTCTTCTTCCTTGTTTAAGTTTTGTAATTTTTTTTTATTTTTATTAAATACTTTTAGACTCAATCAGACGTTCCCAAACTTTTTATAGGTGCTACCCAATTTTGAAAATTTTCAAATTCAGAAGACCCGCCCAAATCAGTTTTTTTTTGTGTGTGTGTGAAATACGGTTAATTATAATAATATAATAAGAAAATAAAATAATTATATTTATATATATTATAATAATAATAATAATAATAATATATATATATATAATAATTATACTATATATATATAGTAATAATGTTGTATAAAGTACGATTTTTTTTATAAATAAACGTAAAAAACGAACGAAAATCGTAATTTCATACGCGAAGAATTGGACGGGAAGCGGCGTTTATATAGCTATTTAGCAGAAAGCGTTTTAACAGGTATTTCGAACAGAAAACCATTAAATATTGACTCATTAATTATTGACTCATTTTATCGAATTGTCTTCGGAGTTTCAAATACATAGATTTTTCAGCTCGCGTTCTTCGTGTGAAAATTTTTCGCGACCCACCAGTTCGGTAACCTCTGGTTTAGAGCGTATTCTATTCGGACACACTGCAACGACCGAGCTTATAAGCTAGTGTATTATAATAATACACTCGACAAGACGCAGCAATGACAAGTATTTTCTTTTAAATATTTGCAACCCCGTGCAAATAATTATGCCCTATACACGAGTTCGAAACGAGCGTTTTTGCACACCTTATTATTTTTTCGAGTGATCTTTTTTTTTTTTAAATAGATCTAATTGTATGCCCTATAAATATGCAGGAACATAAACCAAGAAAAAAACGTCTACAGTAATAATAATAATACTGTGCATCCGTGTCGAAACAATTTTTCGGTGGCAATATACACTTTCAATAATTTAAAAATTATGTAAATATACTTTGTATAATTTTTATCGAACGCTCGATAACGTTCCGGGAATGTCCGACGCTTTGCGTATAATAAAACGAATACCTCCCTAACGTTAGTTAGGTTACTTTGAAAGTACATTCGATCTAGTATCAAACGATACACACAGTACCGATTTAAGACCGTTTAATAAAAAATCATTCGACTTTTCGGTAGGTATTCGAAAAGGATTATTGGTACGGAAATCGAACGATTTAATTTACTAACGGCGGTAAAAATTTAAAAAATTGGTCTATTGGCGTTGAAAACCGACTGATTTCGATGGACGCGTGACGCAACGCGCGGTCGAACCCGTTTCAATTTCCCCACACACAGTCTCCTATATAATTTATAATTATAAAAAATATATACCACAGCAACAAACAGAAGACGAGCATTGTCGCTTCGCGGGCGCCGAGGAGACGGAGAATTTATTTACGCTGCAAAAACAGGTGAGAAATTTCACAGATGGATTTCTATTCGTTTGCATATACGCGGAATTAAATTCTAATATATACAAACCGAAGAGAACGCTAAACTACTTTTTAACGAAACAAACGCAGACGACTATTATACAGGCAACATCCTATTGCGTTTTCTTCTGCGACATTACACGCTCTCCAACAGTATTACACTACACTTCTTTACATCCCGTCTTGAACTATATGATGCGCTGCACTCTCCTCGCAGTTTTTTGCGATTCCTATCGGGTGGTTTTTTTTTCTTGATATCCCCTTACCGGCTGTATTATTATAATATTATTCCAAGTCCCTGCAACGTAAAGTGTTAAGATCGGAAAAAAAAAAAATTGAAAACGCGAAAAACAAAAACCGCCCGCGGCGGCGACATATGCGATCCAATTGTTTCCTATCGAGCGGTAATTGTTTAAATTCTCGAGAAGCACGCGCTCGCGTTTCTTCACGGTTCACAAGAGCACTGCTGTTGCTGCTGCTGCTGCTGCTGGCTGTTACTATATGACTGCGAACGGGGTTAATTACATTGAAAAGACAACACAAAACGCCGCACGAGGAAATAGCTGGTATATAATAATAATAATAATAATAATAATATATGGGATATATAACATAGTCGACGGTAACGCAGTATAAGCGAGCGGAACACGCGCCTAATGATATTCAACGAAACGCGCACGCGTCGTTGTCTTGACGAAAACACAGCGTCGTCGTCGTCCGCGGCGCTAACGAATTCACCAAATGTCGTTTACAGTCGACGAAGTTTTATTTAATTTAAATTCTCGCTCCGTTGGATATATAATACAACATAATACAATATTTCTCTGGAATACAACAAAAAAAAAGAACGCAGCGAACTGCGTGTTACGGAGTAAATTTTTTTTTTTTTAACGATATTTCGTCCACACTCGCGCGCACACATACTGACAAGAGTGTATAATACTTTTGGTACAAATATAACGTCTGTACACACACACACGAATATAAAAAAACAAACGAAGAAATACCGTACGCGCGTAACGAACTCTTTTTGCTATTATATATTATATGGATTTTACATGAATAGGACGAGAATTAACGCGCTTCTATACGTATACAGGGCCAAAACTAGTTTCAAATGTATGTACGAGGAGTGCAGACTGTATACATATATATATATATATATACGGAGGGAAAACTGCAGTCATCCGCGCACGATAACGGAAATCCAAAATACTATTTTAACCCTTTGGTCGTAAGCGATTCGAACGCGGCCAAAGAAAAGAAAAAAAAAAATCACCATTTTTTTTCTCTCTCTCTCTCCCCGTTTATTATTAATACTATTCGGTCTTCTAATTAGAAATAAAACTGGCGTGATTTTTTTTTTTTTTTTTTTCTACTACGTCGGCACAAAGGCACTGCCGCCGCGCGGAGAGGACCCCATGCGAATACGTGAAATTACCGGTACATTGTTTAAATGGGCATTTTTTTTCTTCTCTTCTCTCCATGGGAATCGAATACGAGGACGTAGAAAAAAAAAATGGCATACCTTCGAAGAAAAGGAAGAAAGAACGAAAAAAATGGGGGGAGGGGTAGAAAAAAAAACAGTTTTTTACTATTAGCCGGGGCCTTACCCCTGACAGTATACGCGGATAAATAATTAGGTTTCCCGCGTATACGTTACACGCGTACGCAGGTAGGTAGGTAGGTAGGTACGGGACACGCGGAACGAATAATAATAATAATAATGAAAAAATGTATATTCAAATGGGAATCCTCCTGCTGCTGCTGCAGCAGCGCGCGGGTCCTGCTCAAAGGGTTTCGCGCGCGGGCCAATTGTAAAGTATAATAATCGAACGTGTTTCGCATGGTTACGGGAGAGTGAGAGTAAGAAGAGCTGCAGGAAACGCCGGGTTTAAAAAAAAATATAAATATATACGTTTACATATATATATATATTATAATAAACTCCTGTCGCTCTGCAGTGAATTTAAACTGGAAATATTTCCAAAATTATTTCTACAACGACGGATGCGAGATTTCTATCTCTGACGCTTTCGAATTAGATTTTTTTTTTTTTGTCAACACGATAAAACATTTTTTTTAACAATTCGATAAAAATGAGTTAATAATATTTAATTGTTTTCTGTTTTTCCGAATTACCTATTAAAACGCTTTCTGTGCTAAACAACAGCTAAATATAAACGCCGCTTCCCGTCCAATTCTTCGCGTATGAAATTACGATTTTCGTTCGTTTTTTACGTTTATTAAAAAAAAAAAAAATCGTACTTTATTATACAATATTATTACTGTATATATATATATAATTTTATTTTCTTATTATTATATTATTATAATTAACCGTATTTCACACACACACACACACAAAAACTGATTTGGGCGGGTCGTCTGAATTTGAAAATTTTCAAAACTGGGTAGCACGTATAAAAAGTTTGAGAACGTCTGATCGAGTCTAAAAGTAAAAAAAAAAATTACAAAACTCAATACAGACATAGAACACGAGACCAATTGAAGCGGTATCGGACGAGGTAAATGAGAGAGAAGAGCGGTGTTGAACACAACAATGAAAAGTATAAAGTCTCAATCGGACGTCTGATAAGACACGACGAGTTCGTCACCGTCATTGTGGAAGGAAAAATAAACGGCAAAAGAACTCATCGTGGAAGACCGCGTAAATCCTTCTTTGATATTTAATCAGTCAAGTAATGATTTACTACGGACACTCATTGACTGCGTGTACGTATATGATGTTGAAAAGAACAACATGCGTTTTATGCGAAATCCGGTCTTTAATTGCTACTAATAATAACTAAAATTATTTGTTAGTTATGTTGTTTTATATAATTGTTGAGCTGTAATAGTTTAACTAGAAGCTAATAAAAAAAAAAAAAACTAAAATTATTAGTAATAATAATGACTGCGGGAAAATGATGACGAGAAAAAAAATTGTGATTCGTAAACGGATCGCCTCGGACCCGCAGTGTACTCGGCGCCGCTGTACGCCATAATAAAATAATAACGGCTGACAAAACGAAGGCATTTTCCGCCGTGTCCTCGCCGTTTTCTCCGCGCGCTACCACACCGCGGGTCCGTTACCGCCCCGCGCGCGCACACCGCGACCAATACACCGCCGCCGCCGCCGCGGTGTCGGTTTCACAACCCCGTTTTTTTCCCATTCATCCGTTACGCGCGATTCTCTAATGACCGAAGAGACGCGGCACTCCAGACGCGCGCGCGCCCATGTACTTTAAACGTATGCGCGCGGTCGTCGTTGTAGTTGTTTCGGCGTACTCGAGAAGCCCCCCACTCCCCGTCATCGACGCCGCGGGAGCGACCGTGTCGAAAATAAATATTTTAAATAACAATAAATGCAAATGCCGTGTGCGTTCGTGTGTGTGTGGCGCGCGCGTCTCTTTGCGGTATTAACCGCAATAACCCGAAATGTTTCGCCGTCGCGATCGGCGGCCCCGGAGGCGATGATTATTATTTTCTACTCGGAATAGGGCCCGAGGGGGAGGGATACGTCTCTAGACGCGCAGGGTTTTATTAATTTATTTTTTTTTACTTTCTACTCGCCGTGTCCTGCAGTGTTCCTATACACGCGGTCGTATATATGACGGATCAACAACTACGAATATATAATACGTTATATCGGATAACCTAACCGTAATAATAATATTGTAACCATACCTTTTCCCGAAATTAGTTTTTGATTTGTATACGGGCAAGCCTTTTGTAAGTTTACGTGCAAGTAATTAGGTCGATACATGTTTGTTTTTATTTTTTTGTTTTTGATTTATTCGTATGGCTGGAAACGCGAAAATTAATATATATATATATAATTAGAATAGAGCAGTAAAGTCGTTGTACGTGTCAGATTATAAATTATAAATAACACATAATAATAATCATGATCATAGATTTTGATATCTGAATTCGTTGACCATTCGATAGCGTTTGGAGTTGCGTTTATAAAGTCCTCGAGCGTTCCGTTGAATTTACGATTTGAGCACTCGCTCATGGTGTGTGAAACAGATTGATTGTATGGGCCACAGTCGCACTCTGGAGCCGATGTTAAACCCCATTTGTGCATCAGATATACTCACAACGATATACGTTGAATATGAGTATACGATAAAACAGGACAATATACGAGCAGTAATAATATAAATATATATATAATTTATACAGAAGAGAAGATGTGGTTCAGTTCATTAGAGGGATAAGGATAGAATGGGCAGGCCGTGTATGGCGGGCTGATGGGGGCATGTTAAAAGGAGTACTGACAGATGAGATAAGTGGAAAGAGACCAAGAGGAGGAAGAAGACGGCGAAGAAGATTGAAGGACAGCGTCAAGGAATTACTAGAAGAAATTGGAGTGGACTGGGGAACAGGCGTATAATAGAGAGCGGCGGAAGGAAATAGTTTTGGCGGCCAAGAGCCTGAATGGCTCGTAAGGCCTTTATAAAAAAAAAAAATATATATATATATAATAATATTAAATGGCGAAGGCTGGATCCGCATGGGCGTTCGACACAATAATTTTTCTTAACGGCTCATTAATCAAATAGTTCGTGGTGACGTGTGTTATGAAAAAAGTAGCAGGGAAACGAGTTGTACGTTGGGATACTTTGAAAGACAATAAATGATAACAGAAAAGGGGAGTTTACAGTACCTTTAAGCAACCCGTCGAGGAACCTAGTGCTAGTGCAGCCGGTCTTCGTTCAGCGAGAGATGTTAGGCCAAGTACGGTAACGACAGTAGTACGGTCATGAGGTTCACAGGGAATATTGTTGAGGCGATTACTGACAACTCTAAGGAACTCCCTTTGAACCCGCGCCCGAGTTGTCGGGAGCCAACACCCGTGGACGAGAGTACAGAATAGTAATTTTAGTGACACGATAGAGTGGAAGTCTTTGGACAATCTAGAGACAAGACCAAGAGCTTTAAATGCTTTACAGCACACATAATCAATGTGAAGACGAGGATCGAGGTTTCTGCTTGGCTGAAAGCCGAGATCAGTTACGTTATCGACCACGCTTAAAGTCGTTTCGATTTTAAGTAGAAAAACAGTATTGTAGAAAAATAAAGTGTTGTTTCGAACGCGCGGCTATTTATTGATACAACAACGCGAGAAAATTTACATTATTTATTCGGATTTTTACCAAAATTTACTCCAATAATATATTATTATTATTATTAGGGCTCGGAAGTTATAAGAGTTAAAAAAGGCAAAACACGGACGAAAAAATTTAATAAATACGCAAAAAATTATTCCGAGTTCCAAAAAAGTTATTAATACGCACCCAAATAAATGTACAATATTTTTTTTATTTATTTGCAATATACTATCTGTACCTATATTATATGGCCTACTGTTGCGCGTAAAGTGCCAAAACTGAGTGAGCAGAGTATAAAGCTGTACAATCAACTTTTCATTACTATAATACAGTAAAGGACACGCATAATATATACTATTAAATTTTAACGACGAAATAACAATTAAATTAATTATTGAAGAAAATTCGGTTAGGAATGAATACAACAATATTGTAAATATTATTCCGTATAATTTGGACGTTTAGGCTTGAATAAATTATAAAATATAAATATTATATATACATATTTAACTTTTAAAAACAAGTACAATCGACAACTTGTATGATAGTTACGCCTTAGATTCAGAACAGATATGATTAGAATATTTTCTAAAATCTGAGGGGGTTTAAAAAAAATGTATAAACTGTGGACTAGGGATGTGTAATTCACGAATGAATCGATTCGATTAGATTAATTGATTGAGTGTTGTAGAACGAATCGGTTCGTCGGTACCGCTGATATTTCGGTACGACTGTTACCGCAAAACAAATGAAATCACCTACACTATCTCGCTGAACACTGTGTATTACCATAACGTTGTCTGATATTACGCAAAACCGCGGTTATAAAAACCATACCTCGCAGCAACCCGGTGTTAATTTTTAATTGGAACGTCGTTTTACGTTACGTTCATCTAAATAAATCGTTCATCAGTTTCGTCCGAATACGCTCGTAGTATATAATCGAATCGAAACTGATCGTCGACACACACGCAGGGCTCTCATTTGAAAAAAAAAAAAAATGTTTAACGTTTTAACGTTTTTTTTATTGTTATTTGCCTTTTGCGTTTATCGTTATGGTATATTTTAGCGTTATGGATTATTCGTGTTTAACGTTAAAGAAAGTTTTATCGTTATATAATAATTACGTTTTACGTTTATCGGTATTTTAACGTTATTTGGTTTAATATCGATTTTTTTTTTTCCAAATAAATAAATTCATTTATATTCCATAGACTAAAGAACGTTTTCAAATCTCATAAACGTAATGTACTTCATTAAACTTCATTGATTATAAAAGTCCTAAATTTTTATCCTTAATTTTTTGATTTTATACGTTTTTTTTCAGTGAGAACCTTGGTTTATTTTTTTACTTTATATTCCAATGCAGAATATTTTTCTTAAAATGTTGATTATATTACCAATAGTCTACTTTTCTGACTAGTCGACATCTTCTCAGACACGTATCTTTGAATGATTTTTACGCGTCCGTGTGAATCCAGTCTTATTATAGAACTATATTAAACCTACACCATAGGCTTATATTTTCCGTAGTAAATTGGAAAAAATATTAAAATAACGGTAATACATTATTTCGTTTAATGATATGTTTTAATTTATGATGACTTAAAATTAGTGTTTTTCCGTTACGTTTTTTGATATTCGTTTCAATTGATATTTCGCAATTGTAACGTTATAATCAAAACGTTATTATAACGTTTGCGAGCCCTGCACAACACACGGTGTCTCCAATTATGAAAAACTGAATTCTAACGTGAAACACGCGCGTACGAATTGATACGGCTCCGGAAAGAGTGTGAAATTTTTTTTTTGTACTACGGGTTAAAACGCGGAATTTGATTTCGGGTTTTTTCGGGCGTCTCGTATGATGTCATCAAAATCAATCGGGTTTACGCGGTTTTTCGATCGTCCCAGATCGGGGTTTCGGCGGTACGGTCTGAACGGGACGCAAAGCCCCGGACGCGACACTATTTTACAATACAAATAAAATGGCGCGAAACGCCAGTGGCGTTTTTCTACGGTCGGGCAAATACCGCGAGGGACACACACACACACACACACGTAGTATAGTACTCGCTACTACTCACTACTCACACACGTGGAAAAAAAAAATACTCTTATAGTGTATATTATAATGTACAGAGGCGCGCGCGAGCGGCCAGGTGATGGGAAAAGGATCATCGGCTATATATATATATGTATGTGTATAGCGATCGCGCGCGAATAACAATAGGGCAGCAGCTGCCCCGTCGGGGAGGGGGATAAGAAGGGGGCACGTCGCGTCAGACGCGTCGCGCCGGTTGTGCGCGCGACGGCGGGGTACACAGGGATGCGAATCCCGTCGTCCCAGACGTCTAGCCGCCCCGACGATCAATGGGGAGGCGATGACCGTGTGTCGTGGTGACGGTGGTGGTGGTGGTGGTGATGCTGGTGGGGTGGAGGTGTTTTTTCCCGTCTGCGCGTCGATGACGACGTACGTCGCCGCCGCCGCGACGGGATCGCGGGAGAGGAGATGCGAGACGAAGGGTCCAGCACCGTCGCGTCATCCCTTCACGCACAGTACCCGCGGCAGACCGGTTGTTTTTTCTCTCTCTCCGCGACGCTACCACCACCGCCCTTCCGCCGTCGCGTCTTGTATTACGCTGTTTGTTATAAATAATCTCTGTTTTTTTTTTTTTGCGCCTGCTACCGGAGCTGTGACCTACGGTCAATATAATATAATGACGATCGCAATAACAGAAACAGAAGAAGAAGAAGAAGAAGAAGAAGTTTTATAGGGGGTCGTCGAACGCGTCTGCATTACGCCTCCGGGGAGGGGGGTGAAGTGTGTGTATATATTATTTAGTCCGAGATTTTTTTTCTCAGGCAGCCGACGCCGCCGAGGGGGTGGATTTTTGCATAACACTATACGTATAACGTCTGGGGATACACGACGAGGAGAGACTACCCCATTTTCTCGCCCGGTTCTATCGCGTTAATAATTATTATTATTATTATTGTTGTTATATATATATTTTTTTTTTTTATTGTTACAACGGTTATTTTTTGCGATTCTCAAAACCCGCCGCCGCCGCATATACGCCCGCGGTGTTCCTGGCCGCCGAACAAACGCGTGTTTATAATATACAATATGTAACCGCGCGAATTTTTAACGATTTTTTTTTTTTTACGACACACTATACATTGTCTTCAGGGTCCATACTAATAAGCAGCCGTTCGATTCGAACGAAAATTCACGTCCCTCTCGAAAGACACATGTACCATTGCTGCTGCTGCTGCTGCACAGACGTACACGCCATAATCGTGTAGTATTTTTATTATTCATACGCGCGTGTACCGATGAGAATTATTACTAATGTTATTATTGCAATGGAAGTCGTACCGATCTTGTACGGTCGTCATTGTGCGCCACAAAAACCGCCAATTAACATAAGAAGAAATGTGCAAAAAAAAAAAATCCTTTATCATATTATTTATACAATACGAACGTGTCGACGGCAAAGACGTCGCGGGGGAGTCGTTAGCGAGCAGTAAAAAAAAAAAGTGTTTAACGTATATTTTTATAAGCGGTTCTTTTATTTTATTTTATTTTTTTTTTTTTTCTAGCGGTCACCGAGAAGGGTATTATTTTGTTTCGTCGAATCCGACCGTTGCGCGGCGGCAAAACGTCGTCTCGAGCCGCCGCCGCCGCCGTAACCGTTTTGGCCGGACCACTTTTTCTTCTCTTTTTTTTTTTTTTCTTTTACTCGTCCCATGGGAATGCTGTTGTATATCGTCCAACGGCCCGTAAACTGCGATAATCAACGTACAACAATCAATCATACACATTATTATATTAAACCGCTTAATCGCGTATACCGTTGGCGTAATAATCGCTTGCGTGTCACATCAGCCTCAGTGTCCCAAGCGCAGCGACAAATGGACCGGATTAACTCGTTTTCCTTTTTTTCTCTCTCCCCGAGTCATATCTGAACGGGGTAAACAGTGCGTGTCAAGAGTAGCGTATATTTGACAAACGATCGGCCCGGGATAGGGCGACCTTTGCCGCCGCAGTCTTTTAAACGGATTTCTGCTGCTGCGACAACACCGAGCGCTTAACGGACTTAATTTGCATGCGTGTTTTCGGTGCTGCAGCGGCGGCGGCGGCGGCGGCGGCGTATTTTTTTTCCTTCTTCTTTTTTTTTTTTTTATATCGTTGTCTTCGCCGCGGATTATATTGCTGCAGCCGAGGGTGACGATAAGGTTGGGGTTCTCGTAGCAGGACGCGGCACAATGCGCGACGGAGGATCATCCAGGAGGAGGGGCTCAGGTGCACACACTAAGGAATATGCTAATGTCCTGCGTGCGCGCGCGCGCAGGACAAAAACACACTGCGCCGCGGTTATGACGAATTATACGCGAGCTCGCACACACACACACGACCGCGCGTATACCAACAGACCGTTATTGGCCATTCGTTACAATTAAAAAACGCTATACGAGAATTCTCTTCTTTTTTTTTTTTTACTTATTTCCATATTGTAATATCGCAGCACCCTGCTGCCGCAGCAGCGTATTTTCGGCCTGAGAACAGCAGGAGACACCGCATCGTAGAAACGATAATGTCGCCAAGGGTTTTTTTTTATATATATATATAGAGAGAGAGACCTATTGTTTACTGCTGTAGCGAAAGAAAATTATTATTATTATTATTATTGTACACATCGACCCTTCCGGGTATACGGCATGTAGTCCGAACGCAGAGATAAATTATTATAACCGCTAACTGCAGTTACGGAAAACGAAAGCAAAAAAAAAAAGCTTACGTTACGAGGCCGCAGCTGCTTGCTTACTCGCTTGCTTGTTCGGTGTGAACAGCGTAGAAGAAGAAAAATTACACGAGCGACGCGTGTTTTTTTTTCTTTTACACGAAACACACAGCATTTCGTCGATATTTAAAAAAAAAAAACGATTTCGCGTAAAATTAACGGACGACACGCGCAGTGGCGGATATCTAGGGACGGGTTCGCCCCTTCCCATCGTCGGAGTATATTTTATCAGTAAATTTTGATACTTGAATGCGTATTTTAAATTATGAACTATACCTATCCTAAACGTTTGAAAAAGGGGAAGATTTGAATACAGGCCTGCTCAAAAAGTGTTAACGGAAGAGGATGTGGATCTTTTTTTGTTCCACTTAAAATATCTAAAATATCCCTATATAGGGATGATTACGCGCACGTCGATAATAATATTTCTTTCTTATTATATAATACGAGCACTCTAATATACTCGAATGTTTTTATACCCCATACATACCGTATAGAACACCGCGTGCGTTGCGAATTAATTTTTTAAGAATTTTCGATAAAACGAACAAAAAAAAACCCCCCTTCCTTCGGTCGTTTGAAAAAAAAAAATTCTCAAATTACCGCAGTTGAGTAAACAATAGTTCGATCGTAACCAGCAATTACGGTTTATAACAATCACAGAGCAATACAACTCTGTGTAATAACATATAAGCCACCCTTACGCTCATATATAGCTATATAAATAAAGGATTAAATGAGACGTCTAGTTTAATAACGATGTGCTGAAATAGTGAGCGGAGTGGTAATTTTAACGCCTTTCCCGTTACACGTCTCGTCGAGGCGTGTTATATATTATACCAATAAAACGACCATAATATAATTTTTACGAACAGTTATTTTATTTATATATATATATTTTTTTTTTACCATTTTTTTTTCCTCTCTCTGCTATGTCGTAGTCGAATCGCGAGCGACAACCCTATATAATACACAATAATCACGTTCTAAAAAGGGTATAAATATAGTTTTTTTTTTTTTTATAGTTTTCTCATTGCGCGGTCGCTTCTGCTGCTGCTGCTGCTGCTGGTGCTGTCGCGAGAAGAGCAGTTAATAAAATTATACGTATACACAGCTCGGAACGTATTTTTACGATCGACATAGAGAAGAAAATAAAAAGGAAGCGACAATCGACTATGCAAAAGGTATACACACACACACGAGAATCCGCTTGCAGTGCGGCTTAAGGGTTAGTTTTAGGATTAACTGTTGGTGGCGGCGGTGACCCGTTGTCGGATGAAATAATAATCAACAAGAGTAACAAAGTATTATATTATAATATACGTACACGATATATTAATACTATAAATAAAAGAGAACATTTTTATTATTCGTACGCAATTATATACAGAATATAATACCATTAATGCACACACTGCACTGCAGACTAAGACGCGCGCGCGTACACACACACACACACAAGGTGTCACGAGGTCGTTGCCTCATAATCGACTTCAATAATATCTATTCTATATTGTATTATTATTTATTATTCGTTATTTATTATTTACTATTTACTATTATTATTATTTACTATTATTATTATTTACTATTATTATTATTATTATTATTATTATTATTATTATTATTATTATTATTATTATTATTATTATTATTATTATTATTATTATTATTATTATTATTATTATTATTGTAACATTATCATATGCACCATAACTTAAACAGTGTGTACACGAGTAGTTTCTGTGAGGCCTTAAAAAAGGCGCAAACACCTATAGACGACATATTAATATTATTATTACATTTTTTTATTGAAATAATAACACGTATATTTTCCTAATTCATTACGCAACTTTTGTCTGAAGGAAGTACATACGTGCAGCAATATGTACTTGAGAATTAATATATATTATACGAAGATTTCTGTTATATAATATAGTAAGTAGGTACGCACTTTTATCTTTTTTAACGGAAAACAACGTTATATACCCTCGGAAAAGCTAGTTCTTCCGTATCTTATCGCATTTAAAACTTAATATCTCTTCTTGTAATATGCGTATACGACTCGATCGGTTTTCGTTTCAAAAATTATATTCAGATTTTTTTGAAGAAGAAAATATCAATAAAATAGCGTGTACATACACAGGAATATAGGGAATCATTATCGCGCTAAATTAAACAAATAATATAAAGTCACTGTAACGAACAATCGAACGTGTATAATAATAATAAAAAAAGAAACATTTTTAACGGTTCGTATTTTTAGTATTCACACACAATCTTTGTATAGCTGATAAACACACATACACTCGAGACGGAATATTTTCTCTAGTCATCTCTATACACACACACACACGTACAAAAAAAAAATAATAATAAAAATAACCGCGTCGCGTTCAGGAGCTGACGACGATATAATATAATATTCGAAAAACATAAACTGTTCCGTGTCGTATATTTAAATAAGTAACAATATTACGTATAATACCGACTGTATATATTATTATTATTATTATTATTATTATTATTATTATATTATTATATTATTATTATTATTATTATTATTATTTTCATTACTATTATTAGGTATTGAATTTATAATAAAATATATGCGTGCGTGTGATAAAGTTACCACAGATACTTTCGAAATCGTTTCAATCCATGATACGTTACGCGCACCCTAGTCGTGAAAAGTTTCCCGGCAATTCATATATGGGAACAACTCGTCCGTTTTCGTGAACCGAGGTACAGTATACCTATACAGTGGTCCAAGTGGATCAAAATAAGTGGGGGGATGGAAGCAGCGTCATCATTTCAAGTTTTGAAAGGGGGGAGTAGGGCAAAGTTGTGAACGGACCATATTATTGAAAAATAAGCAAAAAAAGCCTTTTAACAAAAGGCTCTAACGCCGGCCCTATTAATCTTGACGGTGAACTATATTTTTTATGATTGCGATTAAATGACGTTTAGATCTATTGAACGTTAAAATTCTAGAAAACCAAATAGTTCTTACAAAGAATAAAAAAACGGTTCAAAAGATGTTTTTCGTAAAAAATAATTACGCAACATAACAATTAAAAATTATTTAAAAAAAAAAAAAAATCCGAGAGGAATGAACAATTTTAAACAAAATAAGTGATGGGAGGATGCAGGAATGTGCTAAATAAAATAAGTGGAGAGATGGCATCCCCCTATCTCCCCCACTTCGACCACTGTATACATTTATTTATATATATAATATATATATTGTATATTATAGTTGTATATATTATCGTATATTATAACACAAACACACAGTTTAAAAACAAAAAAAAAAAAACAAAATTAAAATTTTAACTAGTTGATCCGGTGTCCAGTAGAACGCTATCGTTTCAATTTTTTTTTTTTGTATACTGAATTTCGACAGCTCGCTCGCTCGTTTCACTGGTTAATTACCCGTATAAGGCGTTTCGCTTCGAAAAAAAAAAATGTAATAAAAATTCGCTCGGTTATGATAACCAACCGGGGCGATTTCTGGGGGACCGTACGGCCCCGACCAGTGTTCGCGGAACGTTCACTTAAAAATCGAATTCGTTCACGATCACGTTCGTATTTTTTTTGAAAGAACACGTTCACGTTCACGTTTTTAAAAAATGAAAGGCGTTCATTTCATATATACAAATATAAAATTAATCATTCATTACTTTGTGTATAAAACCCATACTCGTTATTAGTTTGATTTTATAAATACGTATATAATAGGAATAATTTTGGGAAATTTTATTATATAATAATACGTATATATTTCAGCGGCGTAACTTCAAAATTTGGGCCCGGAAGCGAAATTTTCGACGAAACAAAAAAAATTTCTTTTTTCCAGTTGCCATGTGGTATTTTCAAGTAAAAATTGTATTTATAATAAAATTGTTTGATGCACATTCAATTGGTTTTTTTTTTTTTTTTAATTACCGTGTAATTTTAGAAATTTTCGATCTTTTAATTTTTTTTTCCGCGCTTTTGTTCTCCACTCCATGCAGGTTTTATCCATTTTATCGTACAACACATAATAATAATTAATTGTAGACAACATTTTTCATAAAATTGAAATTAAATTCAACGTCGTTCACACGTTCACGTTGTATTTGGAAAAAAAAAAATCGCGTGAACGCGCGTTCACGCGTTCTTTCCAAACACTGGGCCCCCGACTAACAGTCAAAATACTCAATTATTACTTTCGATTTATCGCGGAATTTTTCGGTACGAAATTCGGCCAATTTTCTTTTCTCTTTTTCTTTTTTTTTGACGACGCGGTTTCATTACTGTTATATTACGCGTGTATTTAACCGACATTTTGCACACCATTGTCTAAACAAGCAGTTTCCTGTCTGGAGGAGGCGCGGCGTTAGGTTCTGAACACACACACGCGCGCGCACGAGTCTTATAATATTTTTTTATTTATTATTGTCCAAAACCACCCCGCCCTTCGCCTCTATTGTGGTGGTGCGTAGCAACACGCACGAAGTCGTTAAGCGCATTTTTAACCGACGCACACAATACGACGACGACGACGACGACGACGACGCGCACACAATATAAATGTACGAAATGGATTTTTTTTGCTCGCCTACGGTCCGAAAGGCAAAAACGGTCGCGTGCCACGACGGGTATTTAACACAGATTTCCTCCCTCGAGACTGCAGATGCGTGTATATACCCATTGTAAGGTACAAAAGACGTTTTTCTCTTTTCTTTTCTCCGACAACACAAGGAATTTTTTTTTTTCTCGTCGCCCGCTTTCACGTCACACCGACATCCGCGATATATTTTAAATCTTTATATATATATATATATATATATATAATTAAACGAATGAATTGTAAAATAAAAAAAAAAACGCCGATTTCCAATTTTCAAAACGAATCCAATTGTCCCGAGCATAGGCGAACCCAGAGTTTTACGTTCGAGTGTGCCCGGCCTTTTTTGTAGTTATTTTTTTATAATACAGAGGGGAGGCTACAAACAAATTCGCCCGTTTTATACGTTTTTTTTTTTTAGCTCATAATTTTCTTCTTCCACACGCTAAAGTCAAAATATTTTAAGTATCCAACACTTGTTTGCTAACCAATACTATATAACCTAATGTATAATACATTTTTTTTTGCTTTAGGATGTGCCTTGGCACACCCGGCACACCCTGTAGATCCGCCCATGGTCCCGAGGAATTTGTAAAGTCATAAAAGCGCAGCGTAGTTTTAAGAATAATAATAATCGGTGTTGCTGTAATCGCGGTGAAACGGACTGGAATATTTCGAAACGAGATAGCGTGGATACGCAGCGCGAAGAAATTAACGATACCGAATAGTACGCGGCGATCGGGTGTTACTATTATAGTGATGGGCATAATCGAATTATTTCCATAATCGAGTTATTAGTAATCGACGATATACTCTCATTATCACTTGAAATAATCACTCGAAATTTTCAATTGATATAATGACCCGAAATAAAATTGTCTATAAATCATAACTTTTTTTTTTAAATCTAACCTGACAAATTATTACGTATACATAATAGAAATATTAGAATTATACATAATTATTGATAAATTAAAAATTTAACAATTTTAATTACTAAAACAAATTTAAGTTACTATATATTTTTTGTTTTGTATGTAAGTGTTATTTAAAAATAATAAAACAATAACTTTCCCAACGATAATAAATAATAATTTTATTTGTGTTGTTCGAAGTTTTGGACTATATATGATGGAATATGGATGATATCAAAATAATATTCCGAAGAAGGTACCTCTCTTTCTCGAGTAATCCGAGCCACTAAAATTCGAGTGAAAAATCATTCGGTTACACAATAATCGATTATTATTTTAATAATCGAGATACGTATATCGATTATTCTCAATAATCGAGTGACACGATTATTTTCACTCGATTATGCCCATCACTAGTTACTGATACATACTATCACGAAACTTCTTAAATCGAAATTGCTGTCATAAAATTCGAAAATACTCCTGTACCATAGTAACTGTTTACGACCAAAATATATATAGTTACACGCGCGCAAGCGAAACACGGTCGCTGAAAAAAAGAAGCTGATAGCGAACGATTAACAACATTACATCCGATAGGAAGGTACTGCGAGAAACGCGTACGGTCCAAGCTTTCAACCGTGCAGAATCACACGTAATAAAAGAAGTTTTAGTCGGCGAAATAAATAATAGAAAACGTCCGTTTAGGAAGACCCGGGACCCGACGGGCGGATGTTATTGATGCCCAACACATCAAAAATATAAATGAACATTCGACGTTTAACGATACGCGGCGTGACGGAGAGAAATGCGAGAGGTTTCGTGACGACAGCAATGGTCTTCAATGGGCTGACGAGCTGAGGAAGAAGAAGATATATAGGTACCTATGTATAAAAAAAACCACACGCATCTGTATAATATATGAAACAAATTTGTAAAAAAAAAAATCCTAATTGTATTATTACGGAACACGTTTTTTTTTCTTTTTTTTCTGGAAAATAATCGTACTCTTTTAAACTGTATCGATGACTTAGAAATTTTAAATACACGTTTGTATAAATTTAAAAAAAAAATTTTTAATATACAATAACGGATTTCGTAGAAATAATATTAACAAAATACGCCGTAGTCGTTGGTTTTTTTTTCAATTCGATTCACCGAGTACACGATTCCTTAGCTGTTTTTTTTTTTTTTATTATAATAATCATAATTTCGTTCATTTTTTTTTGTTCTTTTGTTGAACAGTTTTTTATTTCTTCTTTAAATTACGACGAATTTTTGTCGAAACCGGCGGCGTAGTAAAAACAAACAAATTTAATACGACGATTCCTACATACATATTATATAAATATTTGTACATTTTTTTTTTAATTTACCGCGTACATTTTATTCGGTGGGGCGAAAAAAATAATACGAAAATCATCTGGAATAATCGCGGTGTTTTTCACGTATACCAACCGATCAATTATTATTTATAATATTTTTACGTTTCCTGTTTACCGGTGCGAATCGTTAATTATTATTTTAATATCGTTGTCGTTTAATGACGCGTTATCGATGTGTTCGGGGGAAAAAAAAAATGCGTATTATTTATATTAAGCAAAATGACGCGTTTAATCGAGATACAATAACGAGAGTACATTTTTACGATATTATTACATATTTATTCATTTATCCGTCTACATAAGCGTACAAACGTGTACCTATGTGTGATATTAAAAAAAAAAAAAAGTCAGACGCATTGTTACAGCTGCCCGGAGGAGCGGGCAGCTGCAATGTTTGGATTTGTTCCCTCATCGTCAGCACCACTATTCGGAGGTACCTACTATATACGCACTGCTATAATTTCTCTCTGTCATACACCTGGTAGAACACGTGGTGGTGACTCCGAAACTGCAGATCGTCGATTTATACACATATATTTATGTGTTATCGTAGAAAATATAACGGGGTAATTGATGGAAAAAAAAAAATATTGAAAATTCTCTAGGGATTTTCAAGAACTCGGATAAGCGTTTTTTTATAATAACCGTTTCCTGTACGATGCGAAGGAACATTATTATTGAGAAACGTCGCGCAGATATTATGTCGTCGTAGCCGTAGTTGCTCCGCGCAGGTCGATCCGATCAAATTCGATCGTTTACACAGAAACCGTAAAATATTTTAATTAGTATTCTCGAGTTGATTAAACATATATATATATATAATATATTGCACAGACCCGTGCCAAAGGGCGGGAGTTTTGGGGATCGAAATTCGAAAAAACGAATCCACCCATCGTTGTAAAACTTAATCCGAAGACTGCAAATACGAGATGTGATCCTTTAGAAAATATTAGGAATTTGGTACTAAAATCCTGTTTAGACGTAAAAACACGTATCGCAACTTTTCCAAGTCCCTTCCCTAATCATATACAAAAATAGAAGAGAATATTTTTCTACTACCCCGCTCGCGTTTAAAATCATTAGAAAATCGATTTGTATAATAATTGAATTAATTCAAAATTGTCATAACGTACCTTTGAATTATTTTACAATTGTGATTTACACGAGTAAACGCAATACAAAATTGATATTTAATATTATTACAATAGTAAAAAAATAAATGCCGACAATGATAATGTTTTAGAAACTGCTCCCTTCCCGGCAACACTCTAGAAGAAATCCTGCGCCACACGGGCCTGATATATTAAAATAAAATAGGTTTTTTTTTTTGACCCGTCTCAGAAAAAGGTGTTTGAACTCCACACGAATGGGGAGGGGGTGACGGTAAACGTTTATTTGTGAAGTCTTTGTATTATCCAGTCTCCGCGGAAGGGTTTACTACCGCGGAACAATTGAATTTCAAGAAAAGAAAAACCTTTTTTTTTTACAGAATATCTAAACATAAATATTTAACGTCGCCACCGCCACCGCCATGACAGAAGCTTTCCATCTCGATCAAACGCACCTTGTTCTTTTGTTTTTTTTTTTTTTAAAAAACACTTCCTCTATTACGTCGAAATTAACAAAAAAACCAACAAGACATTAAAACATCCCGCATTCACCTCCAACCCCACACCGTCTGCCGTCGTGTACAGCTGCTACGCGCGGTTACTATACTATAGTATAATCGTATAGTAGGAGTAACCGTAGTAGTAGTAGTAGTAATAGTCAGCATAGAAGACATCATAGCGTATACAGTGTTTATATAGGTACCTATATATATATATATATATAATTGAGTGTACGGTTAGAAAAAAAAAAAAAAAAAAAATGGAGGTCATTGCTGCCTGAAATGCACATCTGCACCGATGGACAACAAATTTCTTTTTAGACTTCTTACGTGTATATAGGTACCTCCTACCTACACAATGTGTTTTATACACGCGAGCGCAATAACACACTATACCTGCAAGGCTGTTTACCCTGCTGCACCAGAAGGTTCAATAACCAGCACGTGTCTTATCACGTGCTTCTATCCAAGGCCAAGGAAATTACGCCCTTGCAGGCATTAATCACCACCGGCTAAAATAGACGTGTTTATAATAGTGTCTGTTATATTATACGAGTACGATTGACGGTGGGAAGGGGGTGGAAGAAGAAGAGTGTAGCAGGTCGATGGCCCTCCTGATGAATATAATAATAATAATCAAAAAAAACCTATTCGTAATAACTATATAGTTAATACATGACGTATTACATATACAGGTGGAGTGGAGGATCGTGTCGCGTCGTTTCTCTCTATTCGATAAAAATTTCAGAAAAAAATTAACGTCACAAGAAATAATTCTGCGCGGTATTACAGTGTTACGATAGGTAGTATACGCGTATATCGAATAAAAAAAAAAAACATTTTTTTAAAGAGGGTATAAAATATATACGCGCGCGATCATTACGCACATGAAACCGTTTTGAGCGGTCCACTGGGAAATAAATGAACCGGGAGAAAACACCTTTTTCTATCGGTTTTTTTTTTTGAATTTTATAATTAATATTCAATCGACCGCGCGAGGGAGACGACTGTAGTATTTTTTTTACACGTGATTGACTCCCGCCCGTGCAACAGTGCTGAGAGAGGGAGAGATAAAAAGAGATGAACGTTATGCAAAACGTTAAATAACTAACGCGAGCACAAGAAAATACCTCGCAAAACGCCTTTTTTTAAATACATTAAGTACATATATTCGACGCGTTTTTCATTTGCAGACGTCACGAAAATGTTTATTAAAAAATAATAATTAAAATACAAATAAATAAAAAAAACATAATATAACGCGCCAATTACAATTTTTTTAAATACAAAAGAACAGGTCTTTTTTATGTACCAATAGTCTCTGACGACACTATTGAACTTTTATACGATTCTTTTTTTCACAGGGTTTGTTCCAAACACTTCTCCGAGTGTCCGTCCATTTTTTTCGTTTTTTGTCTGAGGAGCGGATGTATTGTACCTACTTAAATGTTATTATGTATAACATACATATATATGTAATAATGTATAAATACGCGAGTCCTATTAACGGGATACGTACACGCAGGAGAATCGTCTAAATTACTCCTACTCAGTGGCGTATTTACGGGGGGTCCAGGGGTACTGGACCCCCCCCAGAACCAAAAAAAAAAAAAAAATTACTAAAGAGTAAAGATACTGAAATATATGCCTATATATGCCTATTATATATATTAAATAAAATGTACTTATTTGTTAAAATTTTCCAAAGGTATTTTTTATTAAATACCTTATATCAATATATCCTGTTGGAATTTTCAAAAAAAAAAAAATTTGGACCACCCCCCCAGAAAAAAGTTGAAACTACGCCATTGCTCCTACTAATCGGTAGTGGAACAATATAAACGATAAGAATGAGTACACAGCAATTGTAAAAAATTAACAGTATCGACAAACGCGTCGAAAATCACGTATGAGTTTTTCAAATATTTAAATAAAAATTCGTAGGTACTGTTAATATTTGTGTCATAATTATATCATAATAATATAGAATCATTTTTAAACAATAATTATTACAACAAATATAAATAATAATAATTATTTATTATTTGAAATTTCGCACGGGTGAATTCAGGTAGTATTTTATAGAAAAAAAAATATATTACATGTATTGTCGTTTGTGTTTCAATTTTCCTCCTCTGATATTATTGTACGCCCTCCCCGCTCCCGGTACAAAATCGGTCAAAACCGATTTTGACGCTCGGTGAAAAATCTATTTATTTTTCGGCACGATACGGAAAATGATGACACAATAGCACACGCGACCAGCCGGTATAGGAGAAAAACAAATTGATTAACGCCAATTAAAATATGTCCGTTGCCAATAATTAATACATAATCGAATGATTTTTCCTCTTTGAATGATTCCCTCTGGGGTCCCGCATGAAAATATTATAAACTATACTTTGTTGCGAAAAACGTAAAATCGAATAATATTAAATAATAATAATAATAATGTAAAAGCATACGAATTAATGTTTCTCTCTCTCTCTCTCTCTCTCTGGAAATAATAACGCGTAATAAACGGGTTTAAATTGAATTTTACGAAATAAAAAAAAAAAATACATTTGTTGAAAAACGATATATTATTGAAACACTCGATCGTGAAAAACCGCGTATTTTTATAAAAAAAAAAAAAAAAATACGAAAATTAAAACGTGTAGTATGGAAATTCTAATGGCGTTTTATATTTACACAGGCGCTACAAACGTGTTTATATCGTATAACATTGTTCGAAGGTATTATAAAATAATAATGCGTTATACAGATTTCTCGTTTTTTTCTTCTTCTGCAAAACGATTTATCGATGACAAAAAAAAAACAACGTACTGATCGACATTTATTTTGACCGCGATTCTGTTGATTTCCATCATTATAACTCGTGTTCTTGTAAATAAAAGCAAAAAATAAATAAATAAATCCTAAAACGCGCAGAAAATAATCAGACTTGTATACAGGTATATAGATTATTAAATCCATAGCTATTCGTTTTTTTTGTAAAATGTATCGATGTGTCTTATATAAGAATAGATTCGAATATTAGAAATTTTTCTGATGACATAAAAAAGAGCTACAGGACCGGCGGAGAATGAACGTTTTCGTTTTTCCCCCCGAGTTTAAAAAAATGTTTATACCGTTCTAATATCGATAACGTCATATACTTAACTAGCCATCATACTGAAAGCAGTGAAAACATTCGATTTTCTGAGCGTCGTGCACGATTTTGTACCCGTCCGAGTAAAAAAACACCGTTTTTTAAGCGCTTATATACAATTAAAACTTATAATATTTTTTTATTACGATTTAATTAAATTTTCTGTGATTATTCTTAACGAAGAACCGATTTTTTTTTCGTTCGATAAGTATGGATTGATCGTACGCTATTTGGCGAATAACGTTTAATTTTGTATGGGTTTTTTTTTATGATAAAAAAACACCGAAGGGAAAAAAAGAATGGTATCAATTATTTCGAAATTATGCGTTTTATTTTTAAAAGCCTACAAGGCCGTTTTCGCGATCAATACGAATCCGAGTGCGCATCATAAAAGGAAATTTCACGCGCTCTAATCCAGAACATAAACATAATTGACTGTGCAGGGAGGCGCGACCAGAATTCGACTAAAAAGAAAAAAGAAATCTGGTACGTACACAATTAAATTAATACCGTTTATCACGAAAATCAACGTTTAATTTAATTTTTCATTAAAGTTTTATTATAAATTCGAATAGTATGAAAAAAAAAATTGTTGAAATGTTGAAATTCCCCCCCACACACACACCCCCATTGACTGCGGTGCATTTATATAGACGAAATACAAAGTACAAAAAAAAAAACCGCCAACTTTTGTATCGGCATTTCGATTATCGTTCTATATTACGTGCAATCAGTGGCGCCGAACCTATACGCGAACTGAAACGATCGCTTCATATAATAAAAGGGGCGGGTTGGTCTTATTGGTACGTGTGTTTTTGTTTTTACATTAAACGATAGTATACTAAATAATCAATAAGTCTGATATTATAATTAATAAAAGTTCAGTTAACAATGATTGATTGGGTGGGTGTGTAAATATAATTCGATTTCGCTTCACTTAAATGTATATGACTCGGCGCCACTGCGTGCAATATGACACGCGAATACAATATATTAATATATAGGAATTCGTCTACACATTGCAGTGTACAGACGGAGAGGACGTTATAGTGTAGAGGAGGCAGATGTGTACGCGTGTTCGTTCCTCCCCTCCGACAGAATTTTTCGGGCGTAAATCCCGGAGCTATTTACTACTAAAAAAAAAATCAAAAAAAAACACGCCTGCGTATACAGAGTAAAAAAAATGCAGTGCTCTACTATAAGGGGTAACGCCACAGCGCGTGCTAATAACAGTGGGGAGGAACGGGTAAAAGCCTTACCTATCTACTTTTTTTCTCTCTCTCTCTCTCTCTCTCTCTCTATAAAAGCCTCTCGCTCTTTTACTATATTTATTGTTAAATACACACACAGTAAAAGGCCCCACAACGCATATACTACCTGTGCGCACAATAGCTCCGTACACGTATATATACACACAATGTGCGGCGCGCCGGAGCAGCAGCAGCAGCAGCTGCGAAATAACGCAGCACTCTCTCCCGCCGGTCGGGTGTGTGTGTAAAGAGAGGGGAAGGCGAGAGGAGGAATCAATTCGTCTATATATCGACTGACGCGAAATATAATGGGGGAAATAGAATAAAAATGTATTTTTTTTTCGCGAATTTTTCAACGATCGGAAATCGAAAAAGAAAAATACTCGCAGGACGTGTGGTTATTTCAAAATAATCATAAAAAATATATATATTTGTGATATACGCGCGACAGATTCGTCGTTTTTATTGTTACCCGCTTCTCTATTGTTCGCCTCGTACGAAAACGCGAATTAACCGCGTTTATAACGATTTTCTGCTCTCGAAATCGTGTGGGATAACTTTTTTTTCCATGACGTCTCCGTTCGAACGATCCAGAGAAAAAAAAAGTGATTTCCAACGATATCCACTATTAAAGTCTCCGCCGCGGTCCATTTCAAAGGAGAGAAAAGTCACTCTCTTAGAATCTTCCTCTTTCTCGCATGGGGTTTATTTTAATGAAATTATTATATATATATTGTCTTTGGAAATTATACGTGGTGATAACAGTTATTTTCAAATTTTGATATTACGCATTATACATAGAAATGTATGTAACACTGCCGAAGTTTTCCCTGACGACTGGACTTACCCTGACTTGACTACTTATGTGCACTTACTTAATATTAGATCAATTGTTATCGTAGGTTATTATCGCATTGTGGCCATTTTAGGCGTGGCAGAAAGAGTGACTTGTTAATGGAAGAAAGAATAAGCTACCCCATATAATCCTTATAAAATAACCGCAAGACAAAACGTAATGACCCATCCATATATTTATTATCTATGAGTAAGGTCCATCGTCTGCGATATTTTTAAAAACGAAATTTTCGCGAACGTTTTGCTGCAGTATACCGCGGTATATGTGGTGTACACCAGGCGAGCACTATATTATAATACTGCGCAACGATAATAAATCACACCGTTCGTGAAAACCACACGGGGAATCCGAATAAAACGCTATACAGTTTCAACAACAAAAAAAAAATCACGGAATATAAATCCTGCGTGTTAAAATTTTTAACGAAGGCAATGGCAATTACACAATACGCGTATAACTGACACTAATTGATCGTCGGGGTCACTGAACGCGCGGCCAAAGCAAACACGTCAATTAGATTATAATATTTACATACGCAACTATATTATACACGTAAGAGTAAACTTATATTGAACGCGCGCGGAATATTTATTTTATAACACACGGATAAAAAGTTTATTAAACCCGCACACGGGTTTTCTTCTTTTTTCGCACGTGAAACGATAAAACCCCGCCACGGCCGCCTACTACTAAGTGCGAAAACTATTGTGTAACGCGGAGGAAACGTGGAACAGTAGCAGCAGCAGCAGCAGATAACAAAAGTACGTTTGCGGCACAACAGAAAAATTATTATTATCGAAAAACTCCCCGGGGGCATATTGCTGTTTCGCGATTGATCTATTCGAATTTACCGCCGAAATTATATTATGTTCCATGACATTTGCGACGTCTGTGCGTTATCAGTGTATTATTATTATAACAAATCATAACAAGTCTAAGCGAGCTCCTGTCGGAACTTGAACTAAAAATATCCATTGATTTGTTATGAAAAACCACCTAAAATTACTGAAGTGCGCTGTGCGCGCGTTTGATTTGTTTGATAATAATAACACACTGATAACACACTGACATCACAAATGTCATGGAACACGTTATATCATTCCGGTTTTATACTTACCCCATTTTATTTTTCCGATAAAATACGCACCGCCTAATGATACAATAATGATAACAATACGAATTGAGATAATTGCTATAAAATTGAAACGGCGGTAAGTTTCAATAGACCAATCACTACGAAACAGCAGTCGTGTGGCAATGTACAGTATGTTAATATGATCCCCGGGGGGCGCGCACGAAACGCGTCTGAAGTGGCCCCTACAACACTGTCAATAATATTGACGGAACCATATACTGAAAGGAGTATCGATCGTTTAAGAAGATATTGGATGCGGATTGTCAATCGTTTGTGGAAATTTTGATTGACGCGTATTGACGAGCACGATTGACAGAACGTATATTGAACGTCTAGGAGCGTTTATTGTAAACATTCCCGTAATTCTCGTCAGTTACAAGTCAGACAGCATCAGGCGGGGAAGTACCACGTTCTTTCAAAGACGAATCGGTCGATGAGCGCGAATTTTTAACGTTTTTTTCTTTTTTTTATAACGTTATACCGCGATCGCCCAAATTATTTCAATAAAAATATAAAAGCCGTTGCGCTACGAGAAAAAACCCGTGACCAAAGCCGTATAAACTTTGTTTCATAAACTTCTCTACAGCGCGAAATCAGGTTTATACCGGCTTTACGCTGTAAAGAAATTGAAAAAAAATTAAATATATTACGCGCTTAATGTTAACAAAAACTACAAGGCAATAGTTCAGCGAGGGGTTTTCTCAGTTTGCACGCGGCCTGAAGTCGTAGCGAAAAACACCGAATCCGCGTTAGAAAACGCATTTTAAAATATGAAAATAAGCACAAAAACAACACACTTCGGGATCCGAACGAGTATTGGATGGCCGCGTGTGTAACGAGCGGACTGAAATACATCGACTTGCGTGCAGTCAATCTAAATTGTCGATATTGTTTTGATAGTGTAGCAGGATTTTTTTTTTTCTAATTTTTTGCCTTTTTATATATGTATATGTATATTACGCGCTTATTAAAAAAAAGCCCCGGCGCGACCTTGGACGGTTATATTGTACGTACTGTTAAACGCCACCGAGAGAGAGAGAGAAACACGCGCGCCTATATGAATAATCGTCGAACGTTTTCCAGTCGGTTTGTAACCCGAAAACATGTAAATTAACGCGTTGACATTGTGAGACCGCGCGAGGTGAATAGCCGCGCGCGGAAAGCGAAACGCGCGCCGCCGGCGGCGGCTGTTCGGCGTCGTCGTACTGCACATCAGAATAGCCGTATATACCTGCACAGGAATTATTCTACGTATTAGTTTTTTTTTTTTTTTACTACGACGTGAAATATTTTTTTCAACGTTTCCGAAACGAAAACGAATCCCGCCGGCTGCAGCGTATACACACACGATCGGTGTGCTTTTTACACGCGACCGGTATATTGGATAAATACGCGGATGTTTCATTACGTCTTATATCCACAGACATATTATTAACTCATGGACCGCGCACAGAGAGAGTGAGGTCAGGGGGTCGATACAGAGAGAAAAAGAGACAGAACTACGAGTCGGGACCATAGACACGTAATAATACATAGACGGCGAACGATCAGTGTATCACGTGTAATGCACTAGAGCCAAGATATGTGCGAGAGAGACCATAGACCCGTTACACATAGTTAACAGGTCTATGCAGTGGCTAAACATTTTTTTTCTGGGTAGGCCCGATGTTTTGATGAAAAAGGTTACCAAATACCAATAAATATATAGTAGTCGATTGCAAGTTAAGCGATAAGCAATGAATGATTTGACAGACGTGTTTCATGAAATTTATTGAAAAAAGTGGATAGGCCCGGGCTTACCAGGCCAACCCGCTGGCTACGCCACTGGGTCTATGAGAGAGACAGAGGTTAGAAAATTGTGGCAGCAAGTTATCCGGATCCGCAGCGAATGGTGACACACGATAATTTATTCATCCGCGAAAAAAACCTCAAATGGCTCTTTCTCTCTCGCACATATCTTTGCTCCGTACTTCTTTCTCTAATCGCGGTCTATACATTATATAATATGTCTATGGTCGGGACGGTCTACTGCTATCACTTTCTTTTTTGTTTACTGACTATTGACTATACTATGAAAATTTATATCCATAATCGACATTCATTGACAAATGAATTGATAAATAATACACGGACGAAATAAATGGTTTAGTTTCTTTTCCATGTGATTCCCAACCCGTATCTCTATCACTGTCATACACACGTTTTACGTCAACGATCTCTCTAGCTCTGTGAGTAACTGATAACGAATAGACGGGAGGTGTGGAACGCGCGGTCCATGAGTTAATGGTCTTGTCTCGCGGTCGTTTTATAGGAATTATATGGGGTAGCTTATTCTTTCTTCCATTAGCAAGTTACTGTTTCTTCCATGCCTAAAATGCCACAATGTGATAATAAATAATAAACATAAAAATAGCGAATAAGCCCATTTGTACGGGCGGGATTGATCTAATTAAGTAAGTGCACGTAAGTATAGTCAAGTCAGGTATTCCAGTCATCGCGGAAAACCTCGGCAGTGTTACGTACATTTCTATATATAATGTGTAATATCAAAATTTGAAAATTACTGTTATCACCACGTATAATTTCCAAAGACAATAAATGTAATAATTTCATTAAAACATACCCCGTGCGAGAAAGATAAACATCCTAAATAGAGTGACTCCTCTCTTCTTTAAAACGGACAGCATGCACATTCAATACAGAAGTGGCCTATCCATACGTTTCTTATCTATGGATAAATACGAAGAAATCGTTTTTTTTTTTTTCACTTTTCGCCTCGGTCACCCGCGGAGTGATGAGGTGAAAAACACACACACACACACGCCGTCCTTATAAAGTCACCGCGCACTTTGCGGACGCAACAACGCGCGCTGTATTATAGCAGCGGCGACTTATCGTCGTCGTTATATAACGCGCGGTAACGTCCGGTTTTTATTTTTTTTTATTCTCCCTTTTTTTTTTTTTCAAATTTATGCGCGCTAACGTGTGATAATTACTACTACTACTACTACTACTACTACTACTTAATAAAACGAATGTGGGCTAAATTTGTTTGTCAGTCGAGTTTTTGGGTCGTTGATCTGCGTGACGAAACGTTATCGTCGTTCGTACTCGTATACCACTTATACCGCCCGTGCACGGACTATAATATTGTATATACAGTATTCGCGGTATAAAATAATATTATACCGTAGTATTCGTCGTAAATACGGGGAGGAAGCCTTCGAAAATCACGGAACAATCAGTGGCGTAATTACGAACGTTGTATGGGAGAGGATATGAAATTTATCATTGGATAACCCTGATAACAGTGTAAAAAACCCTTTCAACATTAATACCGAAGTTGCTATGATACTCGTATTTTATAATTTTATTATTTTCTTTAATAGCAACGACATAATATTTTTTGAACAGAATTTCTAATTTTCTTCGTTTTTTCGTCGTTAATTTATTAAGTGGTTCTGTTACACCTGAACACGCGGGTAAACCTTTCTTCGGTGACCCGACCTAACCGCATTATCATACCGGTCGGTAGTTACCGGTTAATAAACCCGAGGAACGTTATGATTAAAGAAGACCGGATTCCCGTGCAATCGCATCTTTTTACATGGCGTATTCTAAATCCTATAAAAACGAGCCACAAATCCAAATCAAGAGATGTAGATTAATTTAAAGAAAGTTTTATTTTGCACAAAATTGCACGTTTCACGTTTTTTTTTTTATAAAATGTACTAATTAGTTCTTTTGTACAAATATTTTTGTTCCGTAATCCATTATAACACATCTATTATTTTGTAATTTATGTCACTTAATCATTGCTATATTATGTTGTTATATACGACTTTTATATCTAATAATATAATATATATATATATATATATCGATATAATATTTATAATACAACGATTGTCGATTACATATACACGACCGATATACGGAGGGCTATTATTGTAGACTACAGTACAGTCTATCCGTAGCAGACATAGTCAACTCGTGTTTTATACAACAATTTTATGATTGATATTATTTAATTTAAAAATGCCGAAAATTGGTTAGTAGTCATTGTTCTAAAATAAATTTTTTATATAATTCCTAATAAAAAATTTGTTTTTGCACGATTTCGCACATTTCAGCATTACGATTGCACGTTTTTTATAGGTGTTAGCTGCACAAAAATCCGGTCTTTAGTTACGATAAATACTAACACATTTTGTTTGTCAACACAAAAACATATTGTTTTTAATTATTATAATTTCGTATTTTTTTATATATATCACACAACATGTTACGTAAAAAAGAAAGCCCGTGCGAGAAGGGATCCATCCCACATATCCCAACATCCCCCGTAATTACGTCCCTGCGAACAATACAGTTTTAAGACCGGTGCGCGACGTGGTATTTATTATTCGTAACGAATCCGGAGAAATTTTTCGGATTCAACCGACACGCGGAGCTGGCCGAGTTTATCTGCCGAGTGGAGCGCGTAAACAGGACTTTCGTAACGAGCGGCCGCTATATACAGTTGAGACAATACGCGTGGCCGCGTAGGCGCTCTACAGAGCTCAAATATTGGGGGTGCTGAAATGATGACGTATGATGCCCATACGTACTGTGTTGATTAAATATCAATCACAGTCCGGATGCTTTTGAGTGCATACGAATTATGAATTTACTTCAACTCCGATCGTTATACAGAACCTTTTGAATTAAAAAATCGCTTTGGCGGTGCTAATTTCGAATATACGGGGGTCACGCTAGTTGCGCTACCGAGTCGTGTGCTAAAAGCGAACGGATTCTTGTAAACGAGTAAACGAGTTGACGGCAGGGTCTAAAATTGTGTGCAGTATGAAAATGAACAAGTGTGAAGTACATTTTTAGCCAATTGTTTTAATTATTATATTGTTAAAAATAAAAGAAATTTAAATTTGTTTTTATTATATCTACAAATCTATGTTATAATGTTCTTACTGGGCATTTATTATTTTTAATTTTTATATACTTTTAAATAATTTGAAACAATTTAGTAAAAATTGATTGTACCTATACTCTATGCGTATGACATCAGAGTATCAGACGTATATTATATGTAGGTAGGTAGGTATTTAATTCAATTAATATTTACGGTAGTTTTTTGAGGGGTATAATAAAGAAAATATGTACCTATATGTGCAGTAGCAAAACACAAGAATTTCAGGCGCTGGTTGACGGTCAATTAAAAGTCTGACGTAGCGTTCCCGTCTCCGTAAAACGTATAAAACGTATCCGACACGGGCGACGACTTACCGATATAGCAGAACGAGATGAGCGTCAGCATGTGTCTCCGTAGCATCGAATCGTTTCGCCTTTTCCATTTGATTTGTTCCATGATGTGATCCACGTAATCGAAACTCGTCACGGCCACAATCCTCCATTCCAGTTTCGAAATGACCAACAACTCCCATTCCTAATACGGAAGGGGAAAAATTTCGCATTAATATGTGTGTGTAAAGTACAAAAAAAAAAAAAAAAAATTTATAGTTTCGGATTTTTTTTTTCTCTGCATAATATTATGTAAAACGAATACGTCTAGACGCGTCGTTGCGGGGGGTGGGGGAGGGGACGCGCGTGCGTTTCAACGGGATTCGAGAGGGTTGAATTCGAATGTTGCGAAACCGAATTCGTGTAGCCCTCTTAATATGTCTGTCTGATGGTCGTCGTCGTCGTCGTCGTCGTCGGCGGCGGCGGCGGTCTCACAGTTTGTTACACACGTATATTATTATTATTATAACGCACAAAAGACCGTCAAAAACAATAAGAAAAACAATTAAAAACATTATAATATAATATATTGTATATCCACACACGCGCGCAAAACAAAACGCGTTAAAAAACAGTTCTGCTGTATTTTATTTTGTTTTTGTTTTAAACGACTCGCTACGGGTAGCTACGGAGTGTAAATATGAGTTTCTTTTGTGAGAGGACGTGAAATAGGGGAAGTTAATATATAGTTACTTTGTCTTAATTATTATAGAGGTACATTTTTTTTTTTTTGCTTCTCGCGTACAAAAGTGCAAACAGTGTTTCAGCACGTCAAAACATATCGAAATTCGCGAGCGGTGTACCTATACGCGAGGTACGAGACGTATAGAACATAAATTCTATAGGTACGCACTCGAATAATATTTCGCGCACAAAAGCGACGAAAAATTGGTTCAATAGTATGAAAAAAAAAAATAAAAAATTACAATAAAAGGAGAACGTGTCGGTGGTGTATAGTAAAGTCGACTCGTATAAATTTTCATATTATACGCGTTTCTGTGTCGTGAGGCGTATACAAACAGAATTTTAAAGGGGCCGGGGGCGCGTACCTCGCTATTTCTTAATCCTAGTCGCGCGCGTATACAAATAATAATGAAATCCAATGGGTTTATTTTATAGTCGCCGCCGTCTGCTGCTGCTGCTGCTGCTGCTGTTTCGTCACTTATACACTGCAGTCACGTTATGTGTGCGGCGCGGATATAAATATATATTTTTTTTAAGGTAGGTCAATAAAAGGACTCTAGTTCCTGGTATAGTTTTTTTTTTTTTTATTGCTCATTCCTTTGCGAAATTCCAGACAGACTACCGCCGAAACCCCAACACGGGTATTGTTCCCCGGACGTTGTTGCTGCTGCTGCTGCTGCTGCTGCGAGCACGTCACACGGCGGTTTCGAAACGATATCTCGTCTGCTGGCTGCTGATGGCGCGGAGAACCTGTTCTGTGTACGACTCCGGTTATTATATTATCGCGTCTCGCGCGGTACGCTTAAAACGGGTAACGTTTGAAAAAAAAAAACAAATACAATTAAAGCCATTAAAGCTCGGGATAAACGAACTTATATCCTCGCGGTATATACCGAGAAACGATTAAAAGAGAGAGAGAAAAAAACGTCGTCAGGAAATACTAGTAACACGCTACGCGCGCAATCGTTGCTGCAGACATTATATTATAGTAGAGTTTTCGACTTTAACGATTCATATTCATATCATATAGTCGAACGAGTAAAATCGTCTCTATATACGTAAGATTGAATATTATGAATTTTATTTTGTCTCAAACAGTTATAGCGTTCCCGTAGGGTATATCCAAGGCCGTATTTAGATTTTTTCGGGGGTCCATAATATATTTTATAACTTTTCAGCCTTTATTACACTGAATTTATTATATTTCAACATTTAATAATGTTGAAAAAATTTCGAGAGGTCCGGACCCCATGGATCCCTCAGATACGGCCTTGCAGGGTATACCAGATACCTCTCGAAGGTTTAATTTTTAAAAAAAATCGCGGGCATACTCTGAAGTAATATTCACGAAGGAAAATAAAATATATAGATATATAATATTTTGTGGTTTTAATTTTGGAATATGTGTGTTTATTTCCCTCGCAGAAGGCCGCTGCGTCACAATGACATCATTATAATAAGCGTAAAGATCGTAAAGACGATAAATTACACGAAAACAATTTTTTTTATATATATATACATATATAAACTTATTTAAATAATTAACTTTGATAATTTACAAAAAAATTAATTTTAATTTTGTTATCATTATAAAACTCGCTCTTTTTTGTTTACCACGAAAAATAGCATAATATACGTACTGCATATTTATATCATCTTATATTTATGGCTCTCACTGGTCGAAGTGGGGGATACCGTCCCTACACTTTTTTTTTTTTTTGGTTAGCATATTACATCACCCCACTTATTTTATTTAAAATTATTCATCCCTTTGGATTTTTAAAAATTTATTTCTTTATTTTTATAATTTATAATGTTTTAGAAAAATATGTTTGAATCATTTTTTTCCCCCACTTATTTCGATCCGCTTCGACCACTATATAATATACTCTAAAAAAAAATTGATGAGAACGTCATTGCGTGTGATACGTAAGTGCGTAGCGCATACAAAGACCGACGTACTCGTATATTAAAACGAAGCGTATTTTTAATTGAATTTAAACGTTTGGATGGATGAAACCATGCGCGTATGTTTTTTTTTCATAACACAGAAAATTATACGAATCCAGCTGACTAGCTATACATATATATATATTACCGTCCGTTTAAGCTCGGAAATGATATAATTATGACTCGGAGGTAATATAATAATTATTATGTAAACGATTTGCAAGGGCGCGTACATTTGCATATTATACACACGATGACGACGCGTTACGCAGTTGGATTCTCGTATATAAAACGAAACGCGTTATAAACAATAATATGCTCCGGTATACATATACGAATGCTTGTGGACAAATTACAAGCTCGTTTACAAGACGGATTCGTCGACTTCACCGTGACTGATAACCGTGGATAACCGCGTAGGGATGACTACAAGGGTGGAAAATTGTGTTTAACCCCGTTCCTGTACAGTATATACACGCAACAAGTCTACTGTATACGTATACATAATTACGGCGCGTCGCTTTCGAAGCCACGGGCCCGTGAAAAATTGTGCATTGTTTTCTTATGTGTGTGTGTTGAAAATCGTCCTTCCTGTCTTTTGTCCTGCCTTTTGTACCGACTTTTTCATCGTTTAATCACCCAAATACAATAAAGCTTCGGGGGACGACGGTATACACGAACGAATTTTACGACGCGACGAAAAAAAAGGAAAAATTAAAAAAAACCTACGAGATCGACTAAACGAAACGACCGAAAATATCTTTAAAGGAATATTAAATTTCAAATATCCTTACATGATTTTCACGTCGAAATATTTGTTTTCGCGCGGGAAATACGGCTAAAGACACCCAACATTTTTTACACGAAATAAATTACAATACGTTTTAAAAATACCATTTTTTTTTTTTATATACGAGTATCTCGTAACTTCTTAACAATCAAAGATATATACATTTTTTTTTTTTTTTTTTTTAAACCCGTATTTGTATATAGATAAAATATTACATTTCGTGTAAAAATCTTAGTGTCTCAAGTACGACTTCTGGACCTTTGCAGGGTTCTTTCCCCCCCTCGTGAAACGGTTTTATCGTAAACACATTTCAATTTTCGAACATTTTTTCTGTATTCTCGCGGGTTCTCTTCACGATCTCGTTTGTGCGCGAATTTTATTATTTTTTAAACAATGTTTTCAATAATAATAATAACCGTATTTTGACGTTATTAAAAATATATAATACACCATAGTACCGTACACGTTTGTGTCGAACGCAAAAACATATTGTTTCGATCGAATACCGTATTATAATAATATGAGCGTTTGTTTTAATTACACGGTAAAATATATATGATATATTACACGTATGGGAAGGGATATATATCGGCGGGACTCGGTGAAATTAATTAACCTATATATTTTTACTAATTAAAATAATTTTTTTTTTTTTTTTTTGCGTCGTATATAATATTATGTAAGTTCGCGTGTGTCAAAGCTATGAAGCGTAAAAAAAAAAGACATGGGAAAACATTCGATGTGAACCTATAATAAATTGTTTATCATTCTACACACACACACACACATAGTCCCTGCAGGCAATATACATATATATATATATATATATATATAGATATTGCAGTAGACGTTATATCAAGTTCTTCTTTATATGGAAATTGTGAAAACGTAATAATAATAATAATACTTTCGGTGGAACTAATTGCCTGTTACGGCGCAAAAGGGGAAAAAAAAGAAATGAGAAGTATAATATATATAGAATCCGTCAGGAAACGCGGCGGCATAACACAACAGTTGTACGACGACCGCACGAGAGTCGGGGTTAGGTACGTATAAACATCCTTTTGCGTACTACTACTTAATACAGAAAAAAAAAAAAATAGATGATTTTAAACACATGTCTAGCAAACCATGACCCCGACAAAACAGCGTGGGCCGGTGTGTACCAGAAAAATAAAAAAATGTTCGGTCGAACAATTATAAAGGGGTGTTTTGTAATCGATACGTCTTACGTTCATTTACATAATATGTATACGTAACGCGTACTGCGTATGGAATAGAATGTTCTTCGAATACACCCGCTACACAGGATATCGTAATTAGGCCACGGATTCGATTGAGAAGAAAAGAAAAATATATTATTGAAAGAGAATTATTTTCGTATACAGAATATGTGTGTGTGTGTGTGTGTGGGAAAGGATGAGAGGATCGTATACGCACAATGCCGTTATGTTCGAATATAAAAGATTTCCTTTTTCCTATACATAAGAAGTACACTCCTTCAACAGGAAACTCGCCTATATTGACCCATATATCGATACTACTAGTGCTTACTGGGTCATCAAACTTGTAAAAGGCACGCGTTACATGTAGGTACAAGAAGTCTTCTCGCGAAGCATTGTTATGACGACGCGTTTAACTTCCGGTGATAGAAAAGACGAAAAAAAAATCACGCCAGATATATAAGAAAAAACGTATACCCTGGTTCTTTTTTAAAATCGTTTCCGAATGATTCGAATACTCGGTGATTACTGATATACACTGCGATCGATATTAATCATAGACAATAAATATATGGATGGGTCATTACGTTTTATCTTTCGATCATTTTATAAGAATTATATGGGGTTGCTTATTCTTTCTTCCATTTTAAGTTACTGTTTCTTCCATGCCTAAAATGCCACAATGTGATAATAAATAATAAACATAAAAATAGCAAATAAGCACTTTCGTACGGGCGGGATTGATCTAATTAAGTAAGTACATGTAAGTATAGCCAAGTCAGGTATTCCAGTCATCAGGGAGAACTTCGGCAATGTTGCATGTATTTTTATATATGTAATATCAAAATTTGAAAATAACTGTTATCACCGTGTATAATTTCCATAGATAATAAATATAATAATTTCATTACATAACCTTAAAATATACCCCATGCGAGAAAGAAAACCACTCTAATAGTGCGACTTCTCTCTCCTTTGAAATGGACCGCTACCCCATGTACGTTCAATATAGGAATGGCCTATCCATATATTTATTATGTATGATACAATAAATTAATATATCAATATAAAAAAAATAATTTTAATACTATTACCGTAAAAAAAAATCTGTACGAAGACATTCGTGTTTTTCTCTTCTTTTAACACCTTAAGGCGTAGGTTTTTTTCCCACCGTACAGTTGAGAATTATATTTTTACAAAAGTAAATAATAATACGCGTTTTGTGGTTGTGTTTATGTTTGTCATTTATTCATAAAATAAAATAAAAAAAATCCACGACCCGTGACATTATAAAAGCCGTCACACAATCGCGATAAGAAAAATCAATTTGCATTTTAATATATGTAAGAGACGAGATGCGTGTTACGTATATATAATATAGTACTGACCTTATGCATACGTTAAAGTATGACCAGTTTTTATTTTTTTATTATTATTGCGATTCAGGAGATAAAATTATTGTACCGGACTGATAACATTATCGGACTAGAAGTATAAAATAAATTGTTTTAGTATTTAAATTATCCCGTACACGATACGTATAAGTATCAATATATATATATGTATAAATCGATAAATTATATTAAAAAAAAAAATAAGATAGGTTTAAATTTATAAAAAAATTTTATTTTTTTTGATTATTCGAAAAATAAAAGGCAACTATAATTCACATTACATATCGTAATTCGGTAAAAATAAAAAATAAATAAAACGCTTGTTTTTCCTTGCTATTATTTTTTATTTTTAATATTTTTTTTTTTTGCTTTTAGATTCTGAGCGGAGCGAGGGATGTGTATTGGTTTTACAAAGCCGTGTTTTTTTTTCCTATACCTATCCAAAAATTCTACCAGAAGGAGTGCTCCGATGTTTACAGCTCGTTTCCGGTAGTAAATCGCATCTAGTCGGTAAATTATTATTATTCGATTTTCTCAAAAGCGCCTAAAAAACTCAAAAACTACCGAAAAATAATAATTCTTATAACAAAATGATTTCTTAAAAATCGATTATCGTTTATTTCTTCGTAATTTTGACACTAACGGTGATAGAAACCTGAAATTTTCACCAAATATGCGTAACTTCGGACTGTATTAACGAGACAAATTGTTCAAAAAATTTCTTTTAATTTTGGGCTATTTAGAGCAATTTTAGATTTTGAAGTATTTAATTCATAAAAGAGGTAATTTTTTTTTTTTTATTTTAAGGCTTAAAAACAATGTCACTTCGCCTATATTCAAAAAAAAATCTTAAAAATCGTTAAGTCACAATTTCTTTTTATAAACATTTAAAAAAAATCAAATACTTATTGTGGTATAATACATTATACTACGCATACATATATATATATTATGTAAATGGCGATAGGAGTACTACCAAAGGGTGGTTTCTTCTTCGAGTTCTTTCACGTTATTCATAAGAAAAAAAAAATTGTTATCCCGAATCCCGATTACTTATTATTGTGCTTGTGTACAGATTGTATTTTTCCCTGTTATTTTACAATAAAAAAATAATAACCATTTCAAATTTTTCGACACCGGTGTATATTACACATCACCGACGCTCCGTTCCGAATCGTTTTACCGAATGCGTCGCTTTCAAATTTACAATGATAATACACAATACGCTGTAAAATCTTTATACTCCCGCGTAATATTCACAACGTCCCTTTTTATTTTCAACTTTTTTTTTTTTATATATGTCATAGATATATTGTCGAAAGTTTGAAAGCTGTTGGGTTAGGTTAGACGGTGCGTTATAAACACGTTATAGAGAATTAATGTTTGACCGGTAATCGGCGCGGACTGGAGAAACGAAACGGTATAATATAGTATATTATGGAAAAAACGAGTTTGCGAACGTCGACGGCGGTGGCGAAAATGTAAGAATCGTTTCCACGGAACTCGTAACGGATTAAACCGGTGAGATGCGTGCGCGCGATGCTGGTGGAAACGTATTACTACTATAGGTGTTACGGTGAAGGCAAAGGACGCGTAAAAGGGGTCTCGCGTTTGTTGTCGGATCGCTTAAACGCTGATTTATCGATTTCGCGTGGAAATCAATGGGTATCCGGTGACACGGAACGAATTGGTCGTACCGGTCGGCCGCGGACGCCGTTCGTATCGCGCGTACATTTAAATCTCATTAGACGAGGTCCGTATATAAATTTTTTTTTTTTTTGTCACTAGACGCGTCTTAAACACTACAAGGGACCCGCTTTGACGGGATCCGGTATTGCGTTTTTATAACGCCGGAGAGACTATTAATATTTAATTTTTTTTTTTTCTATACGCGGAGACGGTTCACCGATTTTTGACCTAGGCCGCGCGACGTATTATGATCACAGCCGTTAATATTATTTATTTATATATATATATAATAATACGTAAGCGCGTATACGGACCGTCAAAACACGGTATATTATTTATGCGATTTAATTTCGAAAAATAATAACGATAATTTATGTATTAAAATCGAAACGGAGTTCTTTTTTTTTTTATTTATGGCCGTCAACGGATATATATATAATATGGGGAACGAGTAAAAACGGTCGTTTTGTTACGATACATTGTGTATTGTACGAACGAAACACATTTCGTACACGTATATATATGTGTATATAAGCCTCCCGTGATTTTTCACGCTCTTCGAATAAAAACGCGCGATCGATCGCATAATTTCTACACGTATAAACCGCGAAACGCGCATTAACATAATATATTCGGTATTTTGGTTTATTATCGACGCGTACTTATAAACGTCGAGAATATTATATACGCCGCGGCGTCCTGTGTAACGTATAGTCGTCGTCCCAAGGGAGGAGGGGGACAAATGGGGCAAGTGCCCTAGGGCGTCCAAAGTATTATGAATGCAGGGGTGAATGACAAAAAGAAAAAAAAAATTTGTTGTTTTATTTTAGCCATTAATTTCTCTTGTATCTATACGATGATTTCGAGGATGAGTGTATTTACACTATTTAAAATATATAAAATTATGTAATTAGACATTACGTTAGTTGTAAAAAAAATTTTTTTTTTTTGGGGGCGTCAAATATTATTGCCCTAGGGCGTTATTGGTGGTTAGGACGGCACTGCCTGACGTTTATTCATTTTTTTCGAAACGGGAATTGAAAAAAAAAGCGTTCGTCCACACGTGGCAGCGTATACCTACACCGTGTGTTGAATACGTATAATATATACAATGTTATTCTTTAAGAAATTTTCGGACTTATCCATATCATCCGGTTTCTGGCTGACGTTTCGAACTTGTTTCAAAGTTCATCTTCAGAGACGTTGTTACTGCTCCGTGGTTGTAACTATACTGTAGTACACTGTACTAATAACTATATACTAGTATACTGTATAGTTACAACCACGGAGCAGTAACAATGTCTCTGAAGATGAACTCTGAAACAAGTTCGAAACGTCAGCCACATACCGGTGACATGGATAAGTCCGAAAATTTCTTAAAGAATAAATCAACAATCCATGAAAGCTTTAACACATTCGTATATACAACGTTTTTACGTGGCCGCGGTGTTTCTTCGGATTTCGAAGATAAACTGCGACTAGAGTCGCTGCCGCTGCTGCTCTGCAGGAGTCGCCGAACGAAACGACCTGTATCCAGATCATCGCTATACTCAAACGCTGGGCCGATGATAACACAAAGTGTATATTTTGAATTGAATCGTCCAGCTCAATACGGCCGGGAAGAAGCTCCGACGAGTATTAATTACGCGTATTCTTCGATTTCAACGGTACTATTGACACACGAGTTCTTGCCACAAAGTCAAATGACGAATCAATAACCGGTTGTAGTAATAATAAGCGATCGTCCTGCGGTTCATGACGATTACCACCACGGTGGTAACGCACGCCTGTTCACACTTCATACTGTTCGCATACGAAATTTCGGACACCCGCGACCTTCAAAATCTCGAACGAGCAAAAAAAACCTTGACCGTCAAAATCTTTAACAATACAATTTTAACCGTCGATTACGATCGTTATCATAATTTTTACGAAAATCCATTCGCTTCGTATCGTTTCGCCAGCTTGTGTCTGTATCGAAAATATCCCGCGATTTGTTATGAATACATAACCAACTATAAGACACTATATAGTAACGAACCATAATATTAAAATTACGATTTAAAATAGTGTATTAAATCGGGTAATTATTTTAATACAACACGAGTGAGATTAATCGAAAATACAATTTTGAGTGGAACCCCCGAGAGTTTGGGTTAATGAAAATTTTCAGCGCATTATACGGCGTACTGAAAACCGCGGAGCTACGCCACTGGAGTACACGGGCCTCGGGCGTTTCGCCGCCCTAGGCAAATCTATTTTACGCTGCCCCTCAAAGGACTTATTTAAGGAGGGGTTTGCCTCCCCACCGTAACCGTAAAATATGCATTGAAAATACATAAATCGTATACGGTGTATGACGATTTTATCATTTCGGATTTTTCGGCTCATTATATCGAATTGCCGCGGCTAAACTAGTGCCGCCCTAGGCGGGGCCGTCTCTACTTCGCCGTGGCGTTGTACAACAGTAGTGAATACGAGTGCTGCACGGCACTATATTCAGTGGCGTGCCCAGGAATTTTCAACGGGGGGGGGATGTTATAAGTAAACAGTAATAATACATTTTAATAAATTGTCATGGTAATACGAAAAACTCAAATGTTTATGTTTCAAGCTCTCCAAAATCGTTTCTAGCTTATAATTGTGTACATTTGTAAATTGTTCTATAACTGAAACGAATTTAAATTATAACACACTAATACCAAGTCGTTCGATTAATATAGCAAATGTTTATTGTCATAAGTGTAATAACTTTTTGCTAATAACTAATGAAAAGTATGAAAAGTTAATGACTGTAAAACTGCAACTCTTATAACTGATAAGTCGTTTTCTGTAGGTCGGCAAAATAGACAATGGGGGAGATATAACCCCCGAGCACGCCACTGACTATATTATATACTCCGTGTAAAGTTCTCGTAATACCGCGGCGCGTTGTAGCTGGGAAAGTGCGTATTATTTCTAAATAGAGAGAGAGAGAGACAGTGGCAAAACGCCACTGGTATACGATATAATGCGCCGAACGTGATTTACAGGTTTCCCTTATCGTCCACAATAACATTACGCAACGGAGGTCATCGTAAGAAACGCAATAATTATTACGGACACACGCGGGTTAATCCGCCGAGGACCGGTCTCCTTTTTTTTTACTGTTCTCCTTAAACTTACCGCGTTACATATATATATATATAATACGCGTATTCGTCGTAGTACTACTACACTGGTGCAAGTGTTGGATTCGCCCCGATTCACATGCGCCGCGCGCGCGCGCGCGCTCGCCCTTACGAGGAAGTGTTGTGCGCATGTTTATCTAAGCGCGCAGCGAAGAACCTCGTGCGGGACATTTGACCGTGTTACGCGGCGCGGTAAAACGGGATAGGGACCGAGAAATAATAATAATTTCACCGTGCCGCCCCGGTTTATTTTATATAAATCGGTCGGGAATAGTGACGAAAAAACCGGACCGCCGCCGGCAGCAACATTTCAAACGTGTGTTGATATTAATGTTTCCATTGTAGGACGACGACCGCGTATAATAATATCGGGAAAAAAATGTATTTGACACGCCCGTCGTACGCGCAGGTCCGCCGGCGCCGCTGTCCCTGCCGCGCGCCGGACAAACGTGTTTCCGATCCGAGTGTAGTAAATGGCCGACGAAAACGGCCACTATATTCTCACGATACGGTTGAGAAACGAGAACGGAGGGACCCATTATTTTTGCCGCGGACAAACGAAAACGCGATAAAAAAAAACAGAAGAAGAAGAAGAAGAATTAAAAAAAAATGGAAATACAAGCTCTCTCTCTCTCTCTCTCTCCTGTTGCCCCCGAGGCTTTTTTTACTCGTGAATTTTTAATAATATGTGCGCACAGTGCCGTAGATAGGATTTTTAAATGGGGGGGGGGATGTTCAGTGCTATCTTGATTCGTGCGTTATAATCGTGTATCGTCGTAATGATTTATCAGCACAAAAATCTATAATCATTTTTATCAATGTTCATAACGGCATAGACCTGCAAATTTTAAACATTTATACACATTGTTATTAGGTACTTATTTTTCATAAATAACAAATCTACTTAAGGGGATTGAAAGCGGGTATTTTCTCTCTTTGTCTTACACACGTGAAACATAGCAAAATAGACGTTTCGTACTTCCAACGTACCGATCGATCTATTGGTGCGATATAAAAATTTAAAAACAGATTTGAATTCCTCGTAAATTTTACTACAAAACGACTTTCCCGCTTTTTTCATTTTTTTTTTTTTTTTTTCATAAACCCTTAAAAAAAATTGTTAATAATTCATTTTTGAAGGTCTTAAAAAAAATAAATGAAAAAACTGGGGAAGTCGTTTTGTAGTAAAATTCAAGAGGAATTCAAATCTGTTTTCAAATTTCTTATCGCGCCAATAGATCGATCGGTACGTTGGAAGTGCGAAACGTCTATTTTGCTATGTTTCATGTGTGTAAGACAAAGAGAGAAAATACCCACTTCCAATCCCCTTAACATCAAGACGTTGGTAAAATCTAAATATGACCATACATTTTACTGTAACGTCTTGCAATGCTGTTGTGCGTAAAAAAAAAAACTGAAATTTCTACTTTTCCGATGTTCAAGGGGGTTTGGACCCCCTAACCCCCCGTGTTTACGGCCCTGTGTGTGCACGAATTCGAATAATACGCTGCGATTATACTTAAAACGTTTATTCGATTTAAGGTCATCGCGCGTAACACACACACACCACACACGCGGTTTTTGTAGTAATAAATCGCGCGATAATTTCATATTCGTCGACAATGCGCGACGACAAATCGTCAAATCGATCCGCGCAATATATTATTATTATACTTTGTCGATGACGATATTTTATTAAAGTAAAAATCGATTAATCGCGCGTAACACGTGTGGCGTATAAACTTTACGTTTGAAAAAAAAAAAATCTATAAAACTATATTATATACAACGAAGAAACACACAAAAAGTGCCGTTTTGAGGCATGAGCTTGGGGAGGGTCCGGGCCCGGGGCCACCAATTTATTTACAAAATATCATATATTAATTTTTTTTTTTAATTAATAGTTCTCGAACGACAAAGAAATATTGAAATATTAACATTTTGAAATTATCGCGATAAACGATATAAAAAGTAACAGAGATTCTAATAGAAATCGGCGTTTTTAGTTTTTATCAAACAAACAGCTAATATAATATATTATGCGTTAAAATATATATAATAGTACCACCTATATAAATATAGGTATACAGTACCGCCCCCGACAAAATTTGCTACCGGAAAATTGCTTAAGCGCGTGTAATGATGATCCGAGCATTCTTTCAGGTCGAAAATTTGTAAAATAAATACACAACTATCGTCGTAAAACCAATGGCTTACGCTCAGAATCTAAAAAAAAAATATATATATAATAAGATTTTTTTTTTTGTGTATACACATCTATTACGGCGGTATGAGGGTAATAATCTCGGGAAACGGGACGGAAATGTGTAAGCTGCTGTCACGACAACTAATAATAATTATTTATCATCGAAATTACTTTGAATGAAGATACCAATATTCACAAATCCCAATCACGATTCCGTTTCATTTTTACCACGCTCACGCGACGTTTACGACGCAACAATGTCTCCGAGTACTAGCAGACTCGGTTTTTTTTCTTCTCTCGAGCATACGCACTGTTGTAGCAAACCCGCAGTTAAACGTCTCTGGCGCAGCAAAAACTAAAACTATTGTATACCGTTTTTTTATTTTTGAATCTATAAATTCTACGTTTTAGCTCAAAGAAAACATTTTCAAATACGATAGCCGTATCATTTAAATTGCCCTGCCCATATAAATTGTAATCGACAGGTGAACACAAGATAACGCTCATTTATTTCAACCGAGTCGATTTCTCTGCTCACGAGTGTAATATAAAATAACCGGATTCGCGTATTTTTACCTATATTAATAATAATAATTTTTTTTTTTTCTAGAACTGCGTGTTTGCGAATAAAAGCACTCTCGCGAACGACGACACGAAATTACGGTATTTTATATGATGACACGTGTGCGCTGACATAAAACCGTATAATATGACGTATATTGCACGGTACACCTCAAGTAAGTATATATTATAAGTATAGTAGATGCGTATTAAACACGTAGCATATCATATTAGCCAGGAAGTAAATAATTATTCCAGAGACCCTTCCGTCATTTATATAATATACATCGTCGTCGTCCCCGGCAAGAGGCGGTTTGATATCCACGAGAGGGTAATTGAGGCGAATTTCTATATATACAAATATAAATATAATACAGTGGCCGCGGTGAGGAAAAAACTTAATATCGTGTGTCGAAGACGAGTTCCGTGACCGATTTTACTTACTATTTTTTTCTTTTTTTTTATTAGCCGGACGCGACAAAACCGGAACGTATCCCTACGACAATAAGACGGAGATGATAACAATAAAAAAAAAACTGTAGGTATATTTACACGCGTATCATATACATATATAGGGATTTCGAGGAAACGGAATATTACGCCTTAATTGCAATGTGGTTTTTATTTTCTTCATATTATAACGTACTGGAAAGGCAGCTGCAATTAATAATTTCTTTTTTTGTCCTCAAACAGATAATGATCGCGGGTATATCGTTTGTGTGTGTGGAAAAAGACGGTCGACCGAGACGACTTCCTTCGAAAACTAAACCGCAAGAAAATGATACAAAAGTAGGTTTTTTTTATTATATAATATATATATATATACGAATTTGTACGCAGAGTCCTCCCTTGGCCTTTTTTATTAGCGGGACGAAATTTCGAAACGAAATATATTCAAGTGTGATCGAATTTGTAACAAATCAAAATCAATCATCTAGCAGTGTAGAAAAGAAAAATTTGATCATAAAAAAAAAAACGGACGGCGCGAATACCGCTTATGAACGGTTTTGGAGACTACGACGACGACGACCAGCCTTTTAAATATTGTTTTGCGTTCATTATGGTATCGATTAAATGTGTTAAAATCTATTTGTAAAAAATAATTTTTTTGTGTTTTTATGGTTTTTATCCGACGTTGCCACGAGACCCGGATTCGGTTCTAAGTGAATTTTTTGATATCGCTATGAGAACCATATTCGGGTCTCACTGTAATACTTTTATTAAATGATACCGAAAATCCGTTCTCGTTTATCGTAAATAAAAATATCCTTTTGCCTTGCCGATTTTCGATCTCGTCGCTTGAAATCGTGAAAAAGCGAGAAAATCGTATTTCTATAATAGACGTAAACCGCAAAACACCAAAAAGACATTACAATTTTTTTTTTGTTTTTTGTATTTTGACAATATAAAACAAATTTTTTTTTTTAAATCGTTGTGCGGCAGTTATGAAAATCTAGTTGACAATCCAAATCTGCGTCTCATCACGGTCCTCGACCATTCAAATGAAAACGATAATGCGCTTTAAAAAACAATTTGTTGTATTTGTCGACCTAACGCCACTGCTCGTACGCGCACAGGCGTTTTTCTCCGTAAATAATATAATAATTCAATTAATTATCAAATGTCTTTAATATATTTTAATAATAATCGTGGCGAATACAGGTACTCACCCTCATCTCTTCCGGCGTGACGCTGTTCTCGGTGTAATAGCACAACAGTTCGATGGTGAGCGCAGTGCACTGCCGGACTTTTGACGCCAGTAACAGGCACACGGCGCCGGTGAGCTGCAAGTGCGTTTTGGATATGTCGCAGGCGCACAAGAACCGGTCGAGGAAATTCACCGACAACGGGAACACTTGGTCTTCGCAGTTTTGTTCTTCGCACACCTATACACGCGGCGCGCGGGAGAAAAGACAAAAAAAAAAAAAAAAATTATTCCTAATGACTAGGATTTATAATAGGCATTGGCATATATATATATATATTTTGCAATTTCTGTTTACTGCTTTTGTTTGAAACGTCCACGAATTGCGTCATGACGAAGCAAACGGTGGTTATTTTATTTTGCACATTTTCGCAAAAAAAAAAGCGTATTATCGCGTATTTCAACAATAAACACCCGAAACGCACGTTTTATGGTACACTTTTAACCGTGGCGGTTGGTAAAAAAAGAAAATATGCGTACAAATGTTTATAAATAATACGTTGATATACTTTAAGCGAGAAGTAATGTGGATGGTGATTTTCGTTCCAATCCAATTCTAAATTGTAAAAATTTTGTAATTGTAAAATTTATTTGGGAATTTTATTATTTTACAATTGGGAAATTGTAAAATTTAAAAACGCGAACATTACGTCATCACATGTCGAACGTATACAGCTTCAACAAGTATAAAAAAAAAAAAAACGTACCAAGATCTAACAGAAGATCAATTATTTTTGAAAATTTCAAACACCACATCCGTTGTTTCGTGTAATACTTTCGAATAAAATTCATAGTTTATAATTAATGTTTTTAATATTTTAGAGTATTAAAAATTTTGTTTTTGTATTTATTTTTTATACATTTTATTGTTGCGCGTTTTCAATAAATCGAACGCGTATTTTACCATTTTTTTTTCTTTTTTTTTTTTACACATAAATCCTAGCAGTAATAATAACTATTACAGAATAAATCCGAAATACAATATTATTATTATTATTTTTTTTTTTTTTTACAACACACAACAATAACGGGACGATTGTGTATATTTGGTCTTACAAATCGTATTTCTTTTTTATTCGCGAAAATCAAAAGTCGAACGCGTGGCGAATAAAAAAAAAATAATAATTTTTGAAGTAGGTTTTTTTATATTCGAATACTGTTTTCGCCGTTATATTTTATTCCGAAATGATTTTTTTCGTCGTTTTTTAAAAAAATTCAGATTTTTACACTGCGCGTCATTATTACACGCGTTTTCCTATACGCGCAACACGAACACGGTTTGTATACAATATTTTTTTACATTTTTTTTTTTTTTTTATGAACGAGACACGATTATATGTGTGTGTGTGTGTGTGTGTGTGTGTGTGTGTACGAACAGTACGCGCGCAGTAATTAATGCCGAATCATTACGTTTATAATTTGTCGAATAAACCACGACGAGTCATTGAACCTATTAAAGCCAAAAAAAAAAAAAAATCGTAATCTATACGTTCGCATCGAACAGAGTTTTAAGGAGATTTAGAGAGCGGGAAAGGAAAAAAAATCGAAGCGAACATTTCTCATTTTTTTTTTTTTTTTGTCTTTACTATACTTGCACATTTCACTAATAAGTGCAGGAAGCTTATATTATATGTAATTACGTAGAACGACGTCACGGGAGCGTTTTTTTTTCCTCACATATTTTTATCTCGGTCTAGTGTACCACACACACACACACACACACACACACACACACATTTTTTTTTTTTTATATATGTCGATAAAACAATGTTATTGAATTGTTAGACCGGCAACGAAACGCGATAATCATAACGACGAAATTATTATTTTAGAAATTATTACTCGCGGGGGAGGAACAGCGGAAAATATTATTATTTTTCAACAGCGCGATTATTGCGTGTGCCCCCCGGGGACGTATCGAAACACGGGGAGGTCCGTGGGGTCCGGAAAAAAGAATTGTTTCGTTCTTATATTGATATTATTAATATTGAATATATTAACGTCTTTTTCCAATAGTTTTTAAACAGAAAAAATAAAATAAAATCCTGGCTACGTGCCCGGAATTATTATTTAATATTTCGCGTAAAAACACGCTATTAAAAAAAAAAAATTACATAATAAAAAACTGTCTTTGGATTAATGCTCGTTTTTCGGGTCTCCGCTTGTCGGGAAAAAAGTAAAAAAATTAAAAAATTCCCACCGTCGAGTATACATTAGTCGATAATAATGAGTCTATACCTCGATATGCTCGGATAAAAAAACGTTGAAAATACGCGCCGTTAATTACGATCTTGTTTTGTAGAAATATACCCTTTAAAATAAAAACTACGATTTTCAGAAGAAAAAAAAATTCGTTTTATTTTTATTATTTAAAGTTATCTACTCGTTCAAAGGTTACTAAAAACCGTCTTTTTTTTTTAATATACGTTTTTACGTGAAACGTAATATATTAGTAAAAAAAAAAAAAAAAAAGAGAGAATACTCGTGTCGTGTAAATGATTGTTACGACGAAATCGTAGAGCAGCGCGTAAAAAAAAAACATATCTCTCTATAATATAACGACGGTCATAAACCGCCACGAAAACGCGCCGGAAATAATACAAATAAAATAAGGTAATATTTACTTCTATATATCTCATTTATTCTACAGCGTTTTTATTATACAGAGTGTTTCAAAATGATTCATCCGATTTTAGCAGGCTATCGATCTTGAACCTGTATAGATTGTGGTAAATGAAACGCCGACCGTCTGAAAGGTGGGGTTTTCGAGTTTTTATCGATTGCCGATAAGTCGTGATAAAGTGCACCTTATAGACGAGTCACGAGTGGTGTGATTTAATTGAAAGAGGAAAAACAGTTTTCCTATCGTATCATTTCCGGGACGAGGCCACTTTTCATTTGAACGGGAAAGTGAATCGTCACAACGTGTGGATTTGGTGATTAGAGAAGTCGTTGAATATGAAAGGGATTCATCCAAACTTAACGTTTTCTGCGCCGTTTCTGACGTGAAACTGTACGGACCGTTTTTCACTGAGGGGAACCCAGTAACAGACACTTCGCATACTTACAAATAATTAAGGATCGGCTATTCCAACAACTGCAAGTCGATGGAGACGATTTCGTCTTACAACAAGATGGGGCGGCACCACCACCATTAGTCCCTAGAAGTCCGCAAATTTTTCAACAATAAGCTACCACAGCGACGGATCGGTCGCCGTGGTGCCAACGACGCTACGTTTTGTTCAACGGACCTTAGAATCTGTGATTTTTTTTTTTTTCTTTGGGCATACGTAAAAAGCACTATTTATGTACCTCGCCCCTTCCAAAAGATCTTGAAGTATTGAAAAGTCGCCTTACAGACGCGTTCAACTTGATTACAGTAGACACGCTTCAACTGCAGGTTTATGAAGAACTTGATTATCGCTTAGACGCGTGCCGTGCGAGTAAGGGAGGGGGGGGGTCGCACTGGACGTTTGCGAACATTGTAACTAAAACCTAATACAATCCACTAACTCGTAAAACTTGTCCTAAGCCTGTTCAATCAAATTTTACAATAAATATGATTTTTTTTTAAAATCGGATTTTGAAACACCCTGCATTATGCCCGGGGAAAACGAACGTCGAAAAACCGTTCGAGTCTTATACGATGGACGTGCATATATAGTGTTGTGGTATTACGACAAAACGACTTTGTCGCGAACCACAGAAAGTCTAAAACACCACTCCCATTGCGTTCGAAACGCCGCCGCTTCACGAACGTGTAACTACGGAAGCGTTAAAGGGCCAACCACATGTTTTTTTTATCTCGTTATTACGGATTGTCATAAATCGTTATTACGGATTTGAACTCGTTATTACGACTTAATTTTTTTTTATTATAATTTTCTTTTCAATATTTCTGATTTATATTTATAACTATTAATTTGTTAGGTTAGGTTTTATTATTATTTATTGTAAATCCATCAATACATCCATTAATTGCAATACCATATTGGTTTAAGTTTATCATATCCATCAACGTGCCATAAATAATTAGGACCCGGGTTATAATATACAGTCGTCTCCTTTTAGGCGTTTCCTACTTCTAAAATCTACTCCTTCGGGATCCAGCTCAAGTAAAAGTTTCCTTACGGTTTCGTGGGTCACTACCAATCCTATTGTTGGACGCACTTTTAAGTCTTGCAGTGGCGAATATACATTTTTCTGCGGTATATATTCAATCGTTTTAAATTACGCAAGGACATATGAATATTTTTTGATTTTAAAATACCACGTATTTCCGAATAATTAAACCCTAGATGAAAATAATAATCGATTAAATCATCCATAACGACTGTAGGTATATTAGACACTACAGCAATATAAATCAGAAATATTAAGAAGAAAATTATAATTAAAAAAAAAAATTAAAACAAACATTAGGTAACCAATTAACCACGAAAGCTTTCTCGTTATAACGAGTTGAGTAATAACGACTTACGACAATCCGTAATAAAGAGATAAAAAAAAAAAACCAAACGGTCGACCGTTCGTTCAACGCTTCCGTATGTAACCTATTGTAATTAATATAAATAGATTTTTTATTTTTTTTTTCACAAGTGAATCGGCCGTATTACTGTGTACGGATTACAATATACACACACACGAGTCTTCGTGTCGAACGAGTAAAAAAATGCGCATAAATTCACGGTCAAAAGTCGTATAACACATTATTATTATACGAAACAAACGTAGAATCCTCCAGGTCTAACGCGCGCACGCACCACACCGCGTTTATTTATTTATTATTATTATTATTATTATTATTGTTGTTGTCATATGACATAAATAATGCATCGGTATACGTGAATACGGACTCGCTTATTCAAATTTCGAATTACGCAGTCCACGTGTATGTTATTACACACACACACAATACGTACAATTCTATACAAACGCGTCATTGCGACGAGACGAATAAGGCCCTGAATTTTTTTGTTTTTTTTGTTTCGCCACGTGAATCTTCGACGCAGGCGCACACAATGTGTGTGTGCAGAGGCGAAATTTCCAAAAAAAAAAAAAGCCGGGCGATTTCCAAAAAAAAAAAACCGAGCGTTTTTCTTCGAATAATGTCATTTTTTTTTTTCTAAACAAATTACCAACGGGTGGCCTCTTCAATCCAGGCTTTATCGTCGCCTACTATAACTGCATCGCTCGCGCTTATCGGTGGCGTATTTACGGAGAGGGGGGGGATATGAGAGTCATATTTCCCCCCTCGGGAGGTTATTTAAAACAATATTTCGATAATTGTATGAACGAAAATGAATGACATTAAATTCAATTTTGAAAAAATAAATCAAATTTTGTACACAAACGACACGTGTTTGTTTACACACAACACGTATATAATATACGTGTATAACGAATACAATAAAAATATCTGTTAAAATTTGTATATCCCCTACCGTGGAAAAAATACGCTACTGCCGCTTATTGCGAATACTGTTTTTGATAGACCGTGTAATTTTTAAAATATTAATGTTACGAAAAAAAAAAAAAAAAAATGTAACGAGCCGCGAGGCGTTGTGGATATCGTTTGAGTGAATTACCTGGACACAGTTTTTGAAGTTTTGTTTTTATTATAATAAATTCGAAAGCAAACGATAAATCGTTTGCTTTCGATAAAACGATTCTGAGCGGAGCTTCGGTGTAGTGTAATACTACGCTGTGTCGAAAAATCTGGAAGAGTTATAAAAAGGAATAATTTTGGCGGACGGTTTGCAAGAATTTTTTTTTTTTAAATACAGTTGAAGTACAGGTATTTCGAAATTTTCGTTGAAAATGTCGAGACAACAGAATGATTATTTTCGAAATTATAGCGAAAAAACTGTACGTGACGAAATCGCATTTTTAGCGGTTTTTCGGTGATTTATCGGTGACTTATCGCGTCGCGTCAAAAAAAAACTATTGAGAAAATCGAAAAACGATCTCTCTAATAAGTACCGACTAGACGCGAATTGCTGCCGGAAACGAACTGTGGCCGAACAGATCGGAGCACTCCTTCTGGTCGAAAATCTGTACACAGGATAGAAAAAATAATAATAAACATCATTGTAAAACCCACTAAGATCCGTCGTCGCTCAGAATCTAATTAACAAAATTATTATTATTATTTTTTTTTTTACGGTAAACGCGTGTATAACGCGTATTTCGACGATAATACATTCGCGTATAGATAAACGTTTTAATGCGGTCTCTACAACGACAATTATTTCATTTTTTTGCTCATTTTTATACGAATCTAAAACGTTTCCGGATGAGCAGGTCACTACGACGCAGACTTTGCCAACGTTGGGAACGTTAAAAAAAAAAAACCCCCCAAATAACGCGACAATTACCACATGATATATTTCCACCAGTGGCGGATTCAAGGGCCCCCCTCGGTTGTTATATTATATTCGTAGTTAATGATTGTAAGTCGTCGTTGTATAGTGGTCGTTGCGATAATGTTGACTGTAATCTTATCTGTAATTTATAGTTTATGTTCATTGTTCAATCATTTATAATATTATTTACTTGAAGGCCTTACATCAAATCCTAAAATATATTGTACTCAAAGAATTATACATTTTTGGGCCCCCTCCCACCCAAAAAAAAAAAAAAAATCTTAGATCCGATTTCCACTATATAGGTTTTGACGATTTCCGGAAATTTCCCCGAAAGAAATTAAAGTATAGAAAAAAAGTGTACAGAACGCCGTTTAAGGAGATTGAAAGCGCGCGCGTTCCTTCTCACTTCGCGTCACCAACAAGGAACGCGGACCGTTTCCTACTGCCGACGGTACCGATCCGATCCGCATAATATATAGTGGTGCGATAAGAAATTTTGTTAAAACGTATTCGAATTGGTCGCGAATTTCCCACGTAGAATGAGAGTTTTCCACTTCCCCCGTATCTTAAGTTCTTCGAAAATCGGTTATTGGCTATTTTTTTTTTTTTTTTTGACGTGTAAACGTCTATTGCGGCGGTATGAGCGGGTAAATCTCGGGAAACGCGCGAGCTGTTGTCATGACAACTAACAATCAGGCACGTATACAGGGGGGTTTGGGGTTCAACCCCCCCGAAATAATTTCTTGTCACATTAAAAAATAATGAGTAAGGAGGAAGAAATTGTTTTATTATGTTGCTGTACAATTTGTATTGCTATATTTTGTAAACCCCCCCCCCCCCGAAATTTTATTTTGTGTACGTGCCTGCTAATAATAATAATAATATTTATTATTAACTTTGAACAAAGATACCGATATATTCTCAATTCCGTTCCGTTTTTTATCGCGGTCACGCCACGTTTACACGTCAATGTCTCGAGTTTTCTCGTTTTTTTTTTTGTAATTCGTTCGATCGATTTTTTTTAAGGATTTATGAAAAAAAAAAATAGTTACACACGTGGAAAAGTCGATCCCGAGTAGACTTCACGACGAATCACGACGAACTCAAATGTTTCGCTGAAAAAATGGCCAGTTTATTCAATCCACCCCCATTTGAACGCTTTCGGCAATATTAAACGTATAATCGAATGAAAAACGGAAAACAATAAAACGTTACTGTTATACTGCGCTCAGCTGACTGGGGCCGCGCTCTCTAATCAGCGGTTTCTTTTTTTTGTTTTTGTTGTTTTTATCGCTCGCGATGACGCGAACGCTATCACGACATTCCTCCGGCGAATTGTTTTCAACGTTATCGTAACGATAACGGACAAAAAAAAAAAAAAAATTGTCGAAAATACAAAACGATTATTTTTTATTTTTTTTCGTCTGTTCGTTTCGGACAAACGCCGACCACTTACGTCCAACATCCACGTGGCCACCACTCGTCTCATGAACGGCTGCAGGTTGGACTGCGTGTGGGCCATGTAATCGCGACCGGGCACGTACTGCGACTCGGTCTCCAGCAGTTTCTTCACCGCGCGCTCGTCCCGGAAAATCGTCCGGTCCTCGGCGAAACACTTGTCCTCGGACCCGGTCTGCGATTCGGTACACATCAGATTCATCGTCGACGGCGTTTAAAAACTCCTACGCGGATTTCACACACACACACACACTCGGTTTCGCGTACCGTGTCGTCGGTTAAAAACGAGAAGCGAAAAAAAACGGTGTGGCGCCGCGTGTGCTGCCGAAAATTCTCGTCTCGGAAAACCAGAAACCGACGACGATGACCGAAACGCTCCTGGGACAACAACAACAATAATAATAATAATATTTCTCTACGTTAACCGCGTATACGCGTTATGTCGTTGCGCGTGCACCCGAAGGAATTTCGCGTTTTTTTGCGACGTGACGAGCGGTAGTGACGGCAGACTGGACAGCGTACAACACGTGGTCACGAACCGGTGGCAACGAGACGACTGAACCTCGTCCCGCGTTAGTCGGGTGGACGTGTGTTTGCGGACAGCTGATCGCACGCGCCGCCGCCGCCGCCGTGTAGTAAAAACGCGTGTGTAGAGATACGCACGCGATCGCTACGCGTTTTTTTTTTTTTTTTTCCCTATACGCGAAACCAGTGGCGCCGAACCTATGCACAGTCTGCAGTGGCGCGGCTCTAGCATATAATTTTTTTTGGGGGAGGGCTAAAAAAATTGAGTTGATGACCTTTTTTTTTTTTGTTTATTTGCTAATAATAATTAAGGTCAATAACTATATTGATCAACGAGCATATAGGTACAAAAATCCTTTTTAAAATTAATTAATTACGCTGTAATTTTTTTTTTTTTTATAGTGTATAATACCGGCGAGTATTCGTCCACCACCAAAGCTCTTTTTTTTTTGAGAATTTGCGGGGGCCATGGTGTTACACCCCCCCCCCAAACACTCAGCTCAGTCGGCAAAAACAGGAAGTTGATGACTTCTTTTTTCTAAGAGGGGGAGGGGGATATATGAAAAAAATTCGAGGGGGGGTTACGCATACGAAAAAAAATTGGAGGTACCCTCAACAAATATGATGGAAACATCACTGTTTATTCGCGTCCTTAAAAGTCGTATGTCGTATAAAAGGACTAGCCGAATTGACCGTATAAAAAAAAAAAAAAATCGAGTCTGCTAGTACATTGATGTGTAAACGTCTCGTGAGCGCGGTAAAAATGGAACGGTATCGTGATTGGGATTTGTGAATATTGGTATCTTCATTCAAAGTAATTTCGACGATAAATAATTATTATTAGTCGTCATGACAACAGCTTACACATTACACGTAATTTATAATTGCGTGTAAATTAATTAATATTAATAAATAATTATTATTAGTCGTCATGACAACAGCTTACACATTTCCGTCCCGTTTCCCGAGATTTACCCTCGTACCGCCGTAATAGACGTTCACACGTCAAAAAAAAAAAATCCGTAAAATTATTGAAATGCCTCGCCGGAAAAAAATCCGTAACGTTTAAATACAATCCTAGGACAAAAAAAAAAAAAAATGAAAAAACCGGGCGACGCGCAATGAACTGCACTGTCGGTATATTTGGAACGACTCTGTGTCAGAAAAAAAAAAAATCGTAAAAAAATTCACATAGTGTCGTCAGAAACTTGGTGCATAAAAAAAGGCCTGTGTTATGCACATATATATTAGGATTACACGCTGTACAGCGAGTATAACAGATTTCGGAAAATTATTTAACAATATTGGTGTATACGCATATAAATATACTTATACATATTGGAGGAGAACGATGCGAGTAAGCCGAATATAGAAAAAAGAACGAAGAACAGTACACCGAGCGAAATAAATGAAAAAAGGAAAGTACTCAATACAGTTGATGATTGAAGATGGAATATGATTGGACACGTTTTGAGACACGAAGAAGAACTGCTACGTATTAGAAGGGAAGATAAATGGCAAAAGAGACCGAGGACGACCAAGAACAGGTTACATCAAAAAGTTGATGTCCGATGCGGGACTAACGAATTACAAAGAATTGTTAGCTAGCGATAGAGTTTAATGGAGAAATTGTGGAAAACCGCGAAACCAACCTTGGGGTTGAACACATAAAGAAGAAGAGTAGCGATACTTACCGCAGGGCCTGAAATTTACGTTTTATATATACATATATATTATTTACACAATATTTTTCAATACGAAATTCCAAAGCGTAACCTGCAGTGGCGTATAAGAATATAAATTCGATGGCGAGGTTGTTTAATTTCGTAATTCTCTTTTTCTCTCTCTCTCTCTCTCTCTCTCTACCGCACCACACCGAATTCTAGTAAAATTTTCTATAAATCAATATATGAAAATATCTTTTATTATTATTATTATTATTAAATAAATATTAATCGAAAAAAAAACTTGTATATACATAAACTGAAAATGAAATAACAAAAAACAAAAACAAAATTGTTTTAATTTAATTTACTTTTATAAACTTTTATAGTTCATTTAATAATTAATATACTTCATCATTCGTCGTCGGGTTTGTTCACGATATACCAGAGCCGTACGGAGCCATTTTTTATCCTGAGGCAGAACTCTAGCAATGCGCCTCCTGGGTGAGGGGGGTTTTACACTCGCGACTTTTAATATTTTTTAATAAAATTCGGAAAAAATCTGAAAATTTATAATTAGGTTTCGAGCAAAACAAGAAATAACATTTTTAGCCACAAATATATAATTCTCAATATAAGTGTGTAATTTGACCAGCAAATATACTAAGTGAAATTATTAAAACAGTAATATGCGTTATGCAGTACACAAAATTTGTTCACTTTCAGTTTCATAAAATGATGTCGTTATCGGGGCCAGACTAACCGATTCGGCGAACCTATTAATGGTACCTAGCCCACAAATGTATCGCCATCACACTTCTGTCTTGACAACACGTTTCTCTTTCTAAGCTCAGTCCATTATTCCTATTACGTCTGTGGTTAAATATTGTATTGTCCAAATATTTTTTCTTCAGTTAATCCTTTAATATTTTTGCGCCCAAGGCAAGCGCCTCGCTCGCCTCACCCTATAATTACGGCTCTGCGATATACAATACACTTCCGATAAGTGTATTATAGTGAAAAACGTGTCGGAGAAATTTCACGGAGTAAGGTTTATAAAACTGATTACACCTACAGGCCACAGACCACAACACAATATTACAATGTATTCGAAGGTGCAGTAATATAATATTCGATCGATCGAATATTTCTGTATATAGTTTTCAATCGTTCCGAAACCGACGGGGGAAAAAATAAATGACAAAACGCTTTATATATACATATTATTATACTTAACGTTTAAGAAAATTTTTTTAAATAGAAAAAAAAAAAACGCGTAGTCTCGAAACGTTGACGGTGATGAGACTTGCAGGGATGCAGAGCTAATATACGGAAAAAAACGGTAAAAATTCCAGTTTCCTCGTTTAATTACCATTAAACTACTGCGCAGTATATAACGTTTATAATGGCGTTTTATACGTCCCTTTGCTGCAATATCCTTAACCCTCGACACCCTGTCATATTAGCGATCGAGATTAATACACGTAAATCCGCAAAAGATAAGCCAGCGATGATTTATCGGGTACACGAGCGCGTGTCGATTTTTTTGACTCGGCGCAGTGGATTTTTATCACAGACCACGCACTCGGCTGTAGGTACACACGCGCGTATAACAGTATTTATAACAGTGACAAACAGCCGACAAACACCTGTTCCGTACGTCGTATATATTATATAAATCATAAGTCATTGACTCAACGTCGTTTTAAATTGGGAAATAATCGACGTATTTATACAAGAAGAAAAAAAAAGAATTATCGCACTAATAACCACCAGGGGCGTCATTTGGGGGAGGGCAGGGTGTGCGGTTGCGCCCCTTACTCTTTAATATAATCCGAATTGGCCTGCTAATTTCAATAGCATTTTGCTAATGGTACTTGATGTTGAAAAAGAAGAAGTTATACAAATATCAATCTAGAAAAATCTGTAAATGTATTTGTTTTACTTAAAAATTGCCGATGTCCGCTTATTTATTTAAAATATAATTTTTCTTTTTTCGAGCTCTATGCTTGTAAAAGTTTTAAATATAAAATATGTTTATATGGCCTGATGAAATTTCAAAATGGCCTGCTTGAAACTTCGCACGCTCGTAAAAAAAAACTGAAATGACGCCCCTGATAACCATCAATTATATACAATAATATTCGAATTGAATCGTATAAGAAAATTAATTACCGTAACGTAATAAAAACGCCGTATATTGAATAAACGATTGCGTCCAATACGAATTTCGGTAAATTATTATTTATTCAATATAAAATGTGTAATTATTTAAAAATCAGATTGAAATTCAGACGGTTTAAAACCGTATAGACTGTACGTTTAAAAAAAAAAAAATACTATAATATATAGTTTTACGCTTCCTCCTTGCAAAACATATTATATATATATATAGTGTCTTGCACTGCGCACGAAATAAATCGAAAAATATTATATACTCGTAGTATATAATATTATTTAAAAAAAAAAAATTATCTCTTTTTTTTATATCTGTTTATTGCAATACAAAATAAGACTCTATCCGTTTCCACCGGATTATTATTATATACACACACACACACACACACAATATAACTGCGCTGCAGATATACGGTATATTACCATATCGACTTTATCAGCTCTACGCGTAGAATATTTTATACAAAAAAATGTAACTTAATAAGCTACACACGTGTATACGTATATAAAAAAATATATATAATATTTATATATTTTATTATCTGCGTGTGTGTGTGTGTATATATATGCGTAATATGTTCCGTTTCATTGAATTTATTTTTAATTTCAATTTATCTGTTTCGAAGGAGATTGAATGCATGTAGACTGTAATATGTACAGGGTCCGGCAAAAAAACCTCCCGTATTTCAAAAGGCAGTTGCAAATAGACAAACAATGATACAGAAAATTTGCTTATATTTTTTAATTACATATTGTTATACCATTTTAGACAAAACAAAAATGTTTACTTAGTTTTAAACATTACGTCCGTTAAAATATGGCGTCCTCCATTATTGACACATTCCCGAAGCCTTTCCCGGAAGTCGTTCATCACTCTTCGCGTCATTTCCGGAGTAATGGCAGCCACTGCCTGGGTGATCGCCTCCTTAAGTGCTCGCAGGGATGTGGGACGATCATTGTACACTTGCGCCTTTAAATGTCCCCAAAGAAAAAAAATCACAAGGTGATAAGTCGGCTGACCTCCGGGGGCCAGGCGATGTCTCCTCGCAAAGAAAGAATGGACGTCCAGGAAACAACTCTCTTAAAATGTCTAGTGAACGCCGCGAAGTGTGCGCTGTTGCTCCGTCCTGTTGGAACCAGACTTCTCCCTCTTCGTGGTTCCTAGTAAACTGGTTCGGGTTAGGTCGTAGGAAGGTCTCGATCGTGTGACAGTAACGATTCGAATTCACTGTTACTTTTATCCCGTTTTCTTCAAAAAAAAAAAAATATGAACCAAGGACACCAAACTCACGTACGGCACACCAAACTGTCACATAAGGGCTGTGAAGTGGCTTTTGGTGAAGCTCCTGAGGGTTATCCGCGGACCAGTAGTGGAAATCTCGTTTGTTTACCGTACCTGACAAGTGGAAGTGGGCCTCGTCAGACGCGATCAAAACAAAACCAGCTGTAACGTTCTGAATAATGTCTTCGCACGCAGATCTGCGGGTTTCGAAATGTCTTTCACTCAATGCTCGAGTCATCATCAATCTGTACGGGTGCATATGAAGATTTCTGTGCAAGATTCTTCTTACACTCCTGTCGGAAAGTCCGGGCAGCAGCACGTTTAAGTGCTGAACGCCTTGGAGATCGCAGAATGGACGCCCTCACAAGCGCCACATTTTCCGGCGTTGGCGCGGTCAAAGGTCGGCCAGATGGTTTTTTTTTCTTCAGTGCAGAACCCGTCGCTCTGAAGTTTGATACCCAAACTTTAATTGTTTTTCCATCCGGAACCGAACCGTTTCGACCGAGTTGGAACCGAACGCGAAATGCTCGCTGAGCGGAAATCGCCGAACCATCATTACGGATGTACTCTTCTACGGCAAACGCGCTATGTTCACCGTTCCACTCCATTACGTATACTAAAAATGGCACGTACACCGCTATCCATCGATACCCCCCAGCGTTGTACCACGACCACAACTCACACAACGTTATCACAAAATACGGTAGGTTTTTTTGCCGGACCCTGTATATACCCATGGGCGTAACCAGGATTAAATAGTTAGGGCGAAGACGTCAGAATATTTAAAGATACGAATAAGAATGAAATTCGGCCAAATAGCCGATTTTCCGCGATAAATTTAAAAAAATAATAATATATAAATTTTATTTTCCAGAGAAAAAAAAACAATTCAATTTTTATAATTCAATATTATATTGAAAATCCTTTCAGTACATCATCGCATCGTTTATTTTATTTGACAATTCTTGTTCTATATATAATTCAATACAGATAAATCATTAAATCTGTTTTGTGCGACACAGTGGACCTTAATAGTATGTTTTAAATTCTTCTCGTGCGCGAAAAAACGCGCATTTTGAATATTGCGAATGACTATATAAGAATATCACGTGATTTTATATAAAAATCGACATTTATGATATATGTATGTATATAATTTACAGTGCGACGAAATTCATATTTTAATTTCAAACGCAAATACTTATATGTTATAATGAGTTCGTGGTTTTATGCGGATAACCCGCAAAAACTATATATATATTATATAAAAAATGTTTACGTATAAAAAATTTTTATCGCGAATCCTGTGATAAAAAAATTGTCTTGATTTTTGAAAGGTTTTGCTATGAATTTTATAAATAAACGTCTGTAAACGTTTTATGGAGGAGCTAAGCACTCCTCTATAGTAACCCCGGTGATACGAGTGTATACCGCGAGTAGATATTAAATTATCGATTGTGGATTTGTGATTTCAAACACAATATTCTGCACGTCTCACGACGACGACGACGACGACCGATCCAATTCGTACATGTGCTCAAAACGAATTAAAAACGTGTATATAACTCGATAGTTTTAACACAGACGGTATATATAAACGATTTAAAATATAAATAAAATATCTAAAACGTTTATACAGTACACGCGTATAAACGCTTTTATTTTCAAAAAAAAAATAAAAAATACAACGTGTGTATATTGATACACGTGCGTGTGAAAATTCTATACCAGAAAACCTCCAGTCTTCGTATAAAATATTTAATTTAAATTCTTAAAATTTAAACTAAAACTTTATACAAACGTTTAACTACGCGTACGTACAACTACAGTCGTATAATATAGACGCGTCGGGTCTTCGGCCTCAATCTTACAGGTATATCCCCTCCAATATATCATATATTATGTCGTAACACGTTTTAAACAACGCGTTATTATAATATACGCCGCACTGTACTGCGCCTAAATACGGATATTACACACCTCGACGAATGTATAATAATAATAATAATAATAATTAGTTAACATTGTGTGTTATACGATCGGCTACTGCGCACAGCGTTTGATAATAATTATTATAGAAACGCGAGAATTCGTCGTACACGAGTTAAAAAAAAAAAAAAAGTATTACCGATTAAAATGTATTATTTTAATTTTTGACTCGTATCCGCGTGCGTGCGAGACGTTTACTTGATAGTTTTAATAATAATAATAATAATAATAATAATAATAATAATAATAATAATAATAATAATAATAATAATAATAATAATAATAATAATAATAATAATAATAATAATAATAATAATAATAATAATAATAATAATAATAATAATAATAATAATAATAATAATAATAATAATAATAATAATAATAATAATAATAATAATAATGAAATCGATATATAATAACAACGAAAACGTAGTAAAAAAAAAAAAAAAAAACGAGTCTGCTAGTACTCGAGACATTGATGTGTAAACGTCGAGTGAGCGGTGAAAACGGAACGGAATCGTGGTTGGGATTTGTGAATATTGGTATCCTTATTCAGAGTAATTTCGATAATAAATTACTTAACTAATTTTAGATCAAATCGATAACTAATTACCCGTTCTTATTCCCTCCCCCGCCCCCCTTTTCGCTAATATTTTCGCCTTTAGGGCGTTTTGCACTTTCGCTCGTACTATCGTCATAGTTTGATTTATATAAAACGTAAAAAGTAACGATAAAAACGCAAATAAAACACAATATTCAAACAATATTAATGTTCTTGAAATCCGTGTATATAATATTATATACATTATTGAAAAACGCGATTTTTATTTTTTTTAATTTATTATTAATAATCGATAATATCCGTTCCGACAAAGTTCCGCAATGCAGACAAATATCGTTTTCAATAATATTACAGAATCCCACGAGTCGTTTTTCAAAATGAAAATCTATAGTAGAATTTAGTTAGAATATGAAAACGAGTCTGCTGGTACTCGAGACATTGATGTGTAAACGTCGCGTGAGCGGTGAAAACGGAACGGAATCGTGATTGGGATTTGTGAATATTGGTATCATCCATATTCAAAGTAATTTCGATAATAAATATTATTATTAATTGTCACGACAACAGCTTACACATTACACGTAATTTATAATTGCGTGTAAATTGATTAATATTAATAAACATTATTATTAGTCGTCACGACAACAGCTTACACGTTTCCGTCCCGTTTCCCGAGATTTATCCTCGTACCGCCGTAATAGACGTTTACACGTCAAAAAAAAAAATCCGTGAAATTATTGAAATGCCTCGCCGGAAAAAAAATCCGTAACGTTTAAATACAATCCTAGGACAAAAAAAAAAATGAAAAAACCGGGCGACGCGCAATGAACTGCACTGTCGGTATTTGGAACGACTCTGTGCCAGAAAAAAAAAATCGTAAAAATTTATATAAGCGTATTCTGCTGAATTAATGTCGTTTCAAGTATTCGTGTACAATTAAATTTGATAAAAACGAAAATACTTTTGGGCGGACGTGGAAAACTAACGAATAAACGCCGGTGTATTTCGAATTGCATAAGCGTATTTTAGTAGGACAAACATCTAATACGTTGGATTTATGAAAAAAAAAAAAGTATAATACTATCGCGACGTTTAAACCGCGAGTAACTTTTTTTGGGCTCTTTTCGGTACCGGTTTTTGAAATCAAAAAAAATGTTTCGTTTAATACCTGTGTATTTATGGGCTTCAAAAAAAAAACTCTTTTAGCCCTGTTAATTGTAATACACGATTTTATTTACTAATTTCTAATTGAAATACTATTGTAAAACGTATATGGAGTTCATATTTATTGTTTTGACAAGATTAATATACGCAGTATATAATATAAATTACGGAATATATTTGAATAAATTATAAATAATATATATATATATATTAATAATTAATATATAAAAATCTCGTGTCACAGCTGCGTGTTTGTCGCCACTCTACCCCGAAACGACTCGACCGATTTTAATGAAAGTTTTTTTTTGTATATTTGGTAGATATGAGAATAGGTTTCAAAGTATTTTTCACTCTCCTACCCCTCCCCAGAGTGGTAGCTAATACGGGAAATTTTAGGATTCTAGGCGTTAAACAGTTACCATGGTGACCATTTAAATTGTTATTAAAAAAAAACATGCGCGATGTTCGTCCTCGATAAACTCGGTAATTAACCAATTTTTATTTTAAATTATAAATTATTTTTTAATAACAATTTAAATGGTCACCATGGTAACTGTTTAATGCCTAGAATCCTAAAATTTCCTGTATTATATATATATATATATAGCGTCAGCCGCGCTGTCTCCAGACGCGTTCTTGGGAATCACACCTTATAAGCGAGCGTATATTTTGTATAGATATTGATGTTATTAAATACAAATGTTTGTTTATGCAGATATCAGATGCATTTGCCATTGCCACGTCGTTATGCCATGAAGTATCATAATTATGTATTTTTTATGTTATTAATACATATTTATATCCTTTAATATTTATATTATTCTAATATAAATTGTTTAATTTCATTTTTTTTTTTTATTATTCAGTAGTGTTAAATATTAAAAAATGTATTTTTTATCTTGTGTACAATTTTTTAAATAAATAATTTGTTGGTTTGCTAAGTAATTATGTTGTTTATTATGATATTTAAATTATGTACCTTCTTATCTCATTTATGAATTATCTAATATGTCTTAAATCCTAATTTTACTAACAATTTTATACATTTATCAAATTTTGATATAAAATATGATACATATAATATGTAGGACTGTCAAAAACAATAAATAAATGAGTAAAAATAATAAAAACCACAGGTAATTTATTAATATAGAAAATAATTAGTGCTAATAAATAATACTTAAAAAGTGAAAAAGAAATGAATTCTATAAATGGATAATATTTGTAGGTAACAAATATTTAATTCTAATACAGTATAAAAATGCGATAATTTTGTGCTACTATAAGAACTTTCCAAGAACGTTTCAATTACTTGTTACATATATATGTAATTAAAAAATGATTTCGTAACATTGGAGGGATGATATTATATAAATGTTGCATCAATGTTATTTTCCGAGTTTGGTGATGTTGCATAATGCGCGCATGTAATTGTTGAATGGAAGTTGTATAGATATGTTTAAAATGACATCCCATGAAAGAGAGCAAAGCGAAATAATTTCAGACACATAAATGTTACAATAACGAAATTGAAACTAAATGTGTGATGTTACAATAGTTACGTGTCGACTTCCGTGTAATATTGATACAACAAAATATTGCACAGTGGAATAATTGTAATATATAAATTGGAATAAATTATAGTTTTTTTTTTTTTATTAAATACCGATTCGGCTATACGCGTTATGTGAAATATAAAAATATTTTGTATTATCATACTGTACACACACGCACACGTCACTCAATAGTGCGAATGAGATGTGCAGCAGTACACAGAAAACAAATAATAATAATCAATTCGCAATACTGAACCGTTATACCGTATTCACATTGTATTAAAACTATTTTTAATTACCTCTCTATATTAAAATTGCGAGTCGCGATGAACATTATAATAATAATCGCACTATGCTGGAAGAGAATATTGCACGTATACTTGTCGACGAAATTCAAATTATATCGAACAATATATCGTATAATGGGTGTAGTGAATATATGTGAAGAAGAGGAATATCGGTAGAAATCAAATGTACACCGTTGTGTTGAAAAATTATTATTAAATTGTTTTTGTTTTTTTTTTTACTTTATTCAACTCTAAAACGCGGTCGAAAGCTGCAAAAAACTAATTGATTTCAAATTTTTTTTCAAAAGTGACGAGCGATGGAGGAGAAAACGGCGAGTAACTCGTTCTGTACAGTTGAAAATTGTTAGACGAATTTTTACAGAATTTACAGATAAATCGTATCGGATTAATTACCCGATAAACACTTTTATTTTTTCGTCCGGTTCGGACCTGTACACACAAGTACGTTTTTTTTTTCTTTTTTAACAAGAATCATGCAGATTACGTTTATATCTAACGAATAAACACGTATTAAATATAGACGGGCGTACCCGTGTGATATAAGTGCAATCAATCCTCATTAGACGAGGTCAAACTTCTCGATAAGGACTTCAAGCACGGTGTAAATATAATATAAATAATATACAAATTTAAAAAAAAAAAATTACATTATTATTTTATCTCGTGTACACTTCGTACACGCCGCGATATTCGGTAAATAATTTTAATGGTTATGACGCTTATAACGCGTATAACGTTACACCGTATTCGTAATAATAATTTGTCCAATAAGCCGAGTAGTTTAATAGTTTTTAATATATTTATAAAAAATATATATATATAAATCGTTTTGATCTTCGCATACGGCATAATTATTATTACTGTCGATAATCCCGTGTCTGTGTAATAACCATCGAAACGTTTGAAACCGTTTGTAAATCCGTTTTGAAGTGTACTCGTTCAAGTAATACGCTATATTATGTATGCTTCAGTTTTCGATTTAATGGGAAACAAAAAATTTTGACCGGTCACCACTTGTAATTGGAGAAAATCGCTCGCTTTCGTCTTTCGCGAACTACTACAACTTTTTATCACAATCTCAATAATTTGCCGTCTCGAGACATTTAAAATTTTTACTATCGGATTAAGCGACTTCTACGCAGCCGTATAAGCGCAAATATATATTTAAATATATTTAAAATTTAATTACCTGTTTTCGAGTAATTATTTAGAAGAAAAAACAACGTCAAATCAATTAACGAATAAAATGTGAAACTGAAATGAAAAATGATAAATTAAAAAAAAAATTTTAATTAAATACTGGGAAATAATTTTTTTTTTTTTTTTAATTTTAATTTCGTATTAATAACCGTTTTCGTTATTATATAAGTTTTATTATTATTATAATTTTCATTTTCCTCGCATTTTGAAACGAAAAATCTTCAGTGATGTCCATCGTATATAGTTTATGGTGACCACAACTTCACTTTTAACGAACAAAACGGTCATATCGTTTAGATATATGTTCTCGTGTTCGATTTGAACCCAACACGTTTTCCAGTAATTATTGAAGAAGTAATTGATACAATAAACACGATCGCGATTAACTGCATAAGTAATAACTGTGAAAACAAATATTTTTTTTATATTTTATTTTAAAAATATAATTAGAAAAATTTTCCTACTTTGGAATTTCTAGCGGATTTTTTTTTTTTGGGGGAGAGGGTTATAAGCAATTGCCTATTTCGCCTCCTCATTGATCCGTCTTTGTTTATTAAAACGAATTAATTCGATTTACTTTAATACCTTCAAAACGGCGCAGTACTCGTGTTTAGCCGTTAATTTTTCAATCGAATATAGCAAAATACAATATTCAATAATCGATTTTTAAATGTGCCTTAAAATAAGATCTGCATATAATACCATAAGTATAGTTTATTTGTTAATATTGTTGTCGTACAATTCGCCGTATATGATTTAACAATTATGATATTTACACTCCTGTAAAAAAAAAAATCACTAAATATTCCGTATAATAGGCCGGTAACAATAATAAATAGTTTCTCATTCTTGAATATAAAATATGGCGTCGGTTAGAATTTGAAATACATAACTATGAGAAATCATTTCTGTGTTTTTTTTCGGATGAAACTCCTCGAGGAACAACTCGCAAAACACACAAATTCGGGATTTACTTTGGACTGAATGTCTAAAATGTTAATGCTCGAAAAAACGATCAATTAAATACATAAAATTCAAATTCAAATAATTTTTTAGCGTTAAACGCATAAGCTTGACGTCGTCATACCAGTGGCGCGCCGTGGGGCCATGGCGTATTTACGGGGAGATTATTAGAGAGATATATAATCTCCCCCCTTGGCTTTTTTTAACATATACATATGTATATGGTTACGGTTTCCTCTTATTAATTTATCAGTATAGGTAATAAAACATTAATACTTTTACAGGACGTCTGTAATTTTCAACTCCTGCAGAACGCACCGCATTTTCACGTTTAAAAAAGATTAAAAACGTATTTAAGAATTCTATGAAAGAGCTATATATTATACACTATATATATAATATTTACTTATTATGAAATATCGTGTTTTGTATTTAATAATTGATTTGAATTTTAAAGCACCTAGGTCGAATGCGCTTGCAATGCTATCCATCCACAATAAACTAAAACACTGAATTTGATGTTGGTTGAAGAAATAACGTAGTAAAAAATTATGTATGTAGTTGTTAAGAATTGTTAGTACTTACCTTACTATACGTATTTCGAATGGAGGTAGAAATTTTTTTTTTTTATTCATCTCCACCCTCAAAGAAATCCTAAATACGCCATTGCGTTATACGTGTACTGCACAACTCAAATCAATACTCGTTTAGAGGTCCTCAACTTGTACTGATTCTTATAACCGTGTGGCCGTGCAGTGATGGTGATTTTTCTTCTATTTTATACACGAATATCTCACTTATTTTTTAAACTTATATTCTAGTAACCCGATAATCTTCTTCTTCTTCTTCGGTCTTCCTCTTCTTTTCCCTTTTTATACATTAATTTCCATAAAACCTCTCACGGCTTCTGAATGATCTCTCTCCGCATAACACGTCCGAACCATCTGAACATTTCCTCCACAATAAATGCCACTCCTTTACACGGTACCCTTTACCTATTCGTTTGCCTTATTCTGTCCTTCCTACAATCACTTCTGCACACGTCCATCTCAACGTTCTCATCTCCATCACACTCATTCTCCGTTCCGTTTTTCTGTTCACTGATCAACATTCCGAACCACACAACATCGCTGGTCTCACTACACCGGTTTTTAAAATCGACCGTTCAATCTCATTGTCGTCCTCTTGTCACACAAAACACGTCATTTGATATACGGTCGGATGCTCCGATAAAACATATAATTTAAATTAACGAAATTATATTGAGCGGAATATTATTTCGACGGCGTGGACGGACGGGGTATAGCGTCCGTCTTATACATTATTTATATTAATAACGCAACGTCAATACAACATCATTCTCACATTACTTCTACTTCCTTTTATTCAATGTCCAACACTCAGTTCCATACATAATCGTGGAACGAACTACAGTTTTATTAGGCGGAAATTTCCCTTTTGGATTTTTAAAAAGTGAAAACAAAAATATACAATATATACGTATATAAGTTATAGCTAATTGATCTTTAATTTATTTCATACACATTTTACAAAAAAAAAAATATTTAAAAAAAAAAACCCTAGATTACAATTTCGATTAAATATTATTTCAACACGTTATCAGTATAATGTTATCATCAGTTACAATAGACATATAGAAATATTATCATCGAGTGTGACCGTTAACCGTACCGGCGGCGGCGGTCAGTACTTGTGTTCGTGGTTCGCGCTTTCGGCTCCTTGGTCGTGGCCCTCGTGTTTTCCATGGTCTTGGTCGTGGCCCACGTGTTTTGCGTGGTCGTGGTCCGCGTGGTCTTTGTGGTCTTTGTGATCGTGATCTTTGTGGTCGTGGTCTTTGTGGTCTTTGTGGTCGTGGTCTTTGTGATCGTGGCCCGTGTGGTCGCTGCCGTGGTCGCCCTCGTGTTCGTGGTGTTTACCGTCGGCGTCGTGGTGACAGTGAGCGCTCAAACACTGTTCCACCAGAACCACTAGCACGAAAAGCAACACGATCTAAACGACAAAACACCCGCAAATTACTATTATCATTATATATAGATAAGATACACTAGGATCCAACAACTGTAAAACTCGATATCCTGATTCCAAAGATTTAGAAAATTTTTTCACACTTCTTTTAAATCTTCATTAGTTATAAACATAATGTAGAAAATAAAATTTAAAGCAATACGGTTTGGATATTACTCGTATATGTCCTACGAGTATATATTATAATGTACTCCGATCCCTCCGATTCCTAGCTCAAAATCGCTATTTTTTTGGTTTTTTTTAATACGAATATTTGTCTACTTTTTGTAAATAAAAGAAAATCGTATAGGTTCTACCGACGAACGGATCGTTTTTACCAGCAAATTATTCAACTGGATCAGGAAAAAATATTAAATTTCTATACACCTAGTATATAATCGCGTTTCGATTGTTCAATAGATAAAAGTTTATTAAATGTTTCGACGCGAAAACGTATTTCGTTATTTTTCGGTCATTATCTATAATTATGCACGTACAAATAAATAATAAAAAAAAAAAATGTTTTTTTTTCCGTTTTATTCATATATCGTATTCTGTTTATCGATTGACGTGTGTAATACAATTATTACTAATATTATATACGTATATAACGGATGACGAAAATCGACATTTTAATGGTATACCGTTATACGTATACAGTCGAATTTCGTCACTTTTTATGAATTTTCCTTATTATCCGTATACGATCAACGCGTATCGAACGACTCAAAAACTTTAAACGATATATTAAATAGCGCAAAAAAAAAAGAAGTTACGCGAATTTGATTGATTAAACGTTTAACACGAGTCGATACGTGTGTACGAAAACAAAAAAAAAACATATTTTATACGAATAATATTAAAAAATGTTTTAAATATTTCAAAATGATATTCACGATAAACGATTTCGCGTAACGATCGCGATATAATAACAATAATATTATTGTTTAGTTCGGTGTACAATATTACGATGGAACTTACCGAATTTTTCATTGTGTTAAATGGAAATTATCAGCGACTTTGCAGAAGAAAAAAAATGCGAATACGAAAAACGAAAAATAATAATATATTGTCGAATTAATATACGAAGCAGTAGTGCAGTAGTAGTAGTAGTAGTAGTAGTGAATCGCGGTCGAATTTGAAACGCGAACTGCGAGCGAAAACGTTTGTGACCGGCTCCTATATACGTCCCGACGAGCGGGGGGATGTGTTTGAAGAGATAAGAAAAAAAAAATATTCACAATCTACGCGATATTGCGTTGTTTTCTAGAAGACAAAAAAAAAACCACCTCCCATCCATCCCACACGTTTTAACCATGTTATTTCAATGTGTACATTATATATATGTATACACACGTATAATAATTAATACCTATTATTTTTCACCGGTTCTAATATATTATCGCCACGAATACTACGCGTCTGTATAAACTATGACCGAGTCCAACAAAATCATTCCCCTTCCTCGGAGAAAATCGCTTAAAAAAACTAATTCAATCGAATTTTAATTGAAACGCAAGGAGAGAACGTTTTTATTCTATAATATTTACAACAACAATAATATTTACGTGAAACGTTTACACGGTGTTATTATTATTTGAAAACAAAAAAAAAACCTATAACAAATTATAATAATACCGCGATAACGTACATTTCAATATTGTGGGATGATTATTTTTTTCCCCTCAATGTTTTCCTCCGTTTTCCAAGCACTAGGTACGCGGGTTTTCAAAAAGAATTTTTATTTTCTCGATATTTTCGGTTGGTCTATGTATGTACTTACTGCAGCATAGATTTACTATCGATATATATGTGTGTGTGTGTATTTTAGATATTCTGAGCGGAACGAGAAAGCTGTTGGTTATACTGCAACTTTTTTTTTTTTTTTTGCTGTATACATATTATTTTCGACTAGAAGCAATGCTGTCGAACGACCGAGTTCACACACAACTAGCGAGTAGGTACTATTTATTTAAAACGTTTTTCGATTTTCCAAGTGTAGTTTCCACGTGCGTAATTCAATATACTGTCCGGCGAATGATGTTTTTCGAAAACAAAATTACCAAAATAACGGTCCTATATAGCGATGAAATGCACGACGAACGAGTAACTTTTCACTATATACGTACGTAGAAAAAAAAATGTTCGAACAATTTCTTCAAATTTTTGTGCTATTATTATAGCGTTTATTACGTGTCGAACTGTGTAAGTCATAAAAGGAGTAATTTTTGGTTTTAAGGGCTGACGATTTTATACGACCTATACGTCTAATGTGTTTCATACTTCAACCGTATGTATTCAAAAAAAAAAAACGCCTTGACCGTCCTAAGCCAAACAGTTTTTTTTTTTTTCTATTACCACTTTACATTTTCCGACAAAGTTATGTTACAACCAAGAACGCAGTCGGGGGGAGGTGGTCCATGTGGTCCCAGTCCCCCCGAAATGTCATTGACGACATTATTTTAGAATCTGAGTGGAACGAAAAAGCTAGTGTTTTTACAATAGTTTTTTTCTACTCGTATACCTAATAATTATATGTTATAGAAAAAAAAAATTGCCAAATGATACGGTTAGCACACACATAAATATATTATATAATATAAACCCTCGTATAAACCAAACCCCATAATAACCACGTTGATAAGAAATATGACACAGTACACAGTAAATTCGTAATATATCATGATTGTCCTTTATCAGCTGACTAGGTACCTAGATCGTAAATTTTATCTTTTATTGTTACACTAATTGTATCGCGTATATTATACGTACAGTTTTATTTTATTTATACGATATTTATATTTATTATAATACAATAATTATTACTCTATACTTACATAATATTTTACCTATTGAATAACAAAAATATTTTATATAAATATATACAATATACATATTACAGCGTATTCCGTACGTCATTACAAATCTGATTTTTGCTCAAATAATAAGAATGGTTAAAATTACTTATTTTTTTTTTTGTTTAACTTGACCCACCCCGAAATAAAATCCTGGCTACGTCCCTGGTTACAACAACAACACCGCTCAGGATCGTTTAGAATATGCGCGATGACTTATATAATCGTCGCTTTTAAATCCATACTGCAGTAATATAACGAAACTCGAAAACTTCGCGTCTAAATAATTCACTCGAGCGACGTCCTGCACAACGCCCGCGGCTACTAATCCAATTAAGGACTTGAAAGGCTCAAGGACTATATTTTATACTGCGCAGTTATCGACGCGATCGCGAACGACTAATTTTAAAAAATAATAATAATAATAATTATGTAAAAATTTACTTTTACGCTTTCGAATATAATATTATGTACGCAGTTTTAAGCAGCGCTATCGTTACAGGGTTTTAACATATTGACAATCAGATCTCGTCGAATTTTTTAAAAAAAAAAAAATGTAAAAATGCGCGAAATACGTTTTTAAATTTCAGTTGGTCGTATTCCATGTATCGTATCCAGCCGTATCGTATGTCATACGTAAATTATCTAATCGAATTTTGTAGATATAAAATATTCCTCGAACGGAATACGCGTATATATATATATATATATATATAGTCGCCATTAAAGCGCAGTAAAACGTGTAAAATTTTTTTACGCAAAAGTAAAAAATATAATATTTCTAATTTATACGCATTACGCCCCGGTATTTACTATTCGGGCGTCGACAAAAACAATAATAATAATAATAAAACGAATAAACAAAATGTTTTCTACAAACCAAATACCTTATATCAGCGGTTCCCAAACTTTTTTACTTTACGCCACCCTAAAAATAAAAAAAATTAATTGCGCCTCCCGTGAATAAATAAATAACAAATTTATAGTATTTAAATGTACAAATATTTTTATTGTTATGTGTTCGGGCCGAGAGCGTAAAGCGTTATTACGCGCGCCCGGACAACACCAAAAAAAAAATATATATATATAATGCGTGTCGATTTTACGTTTTATGAATTACGGCCCCTTTGGCCCAAAAGTTATCGAAATAAATAAATTAACACACGAACAAATAAATGACCCCTTTGGTCCAATAATTATAATTAATAAGTAAGTAAACAATCACAATATTATACGTATATAAATACCGGTACGGCAGAAATAAATAGAAAAATAAACAAATTACAAAATTTTTAATTTTATAAAAAAAAACAATAACTATATTAATATTAATATTTAATGTCAATGCGAACAATGTGATTGTTTTCCTTTAATAATTCTTCAAAATCATATTGAAATATAAATATATTGGTCATTATATAATAAATACGACAATATTCGGTAGACGCGATAATATTGAGTTATGATATTGGGTTATATTATATAATATTGGATTATGACTAGATATAGCGACTTTCAGAAAATTCCTGAATTATTGTTGATTTTAAAATATCATTATTTACCACGCAGCTCGAGCCTCCCACGGGAGGCGCGCCTCACAGTTTGGGAACCGCTGCCTTATATTATTGATTGTTATATACGACCGAATGATAAAATGAATCGTTTAAAACGCTCGACTAACCATCATTTTAATGATTATTATACGCACATAAATTAAAAAGAAACCTTAATTACTATACACACACACACACACGTAATGTACTACTAAACAGTGTTTATTATTTTTGAGACATTTAGGTCATTATATTGTGTATAGGAAATATGTAATACGTTGTTATTGTGTTTCATTTGAATATCAATCGAAGACCATAAACGGCAATAATATTTTAAAATCGAGTCATACTTAATACTACATGTGTCATACTACACGTGATTTATTGTCGTTTTCATTTTTTTTTTTTTTTGTCGACGAAAACGTTTTGAAAATATATCTTTTAAAAAGTCCAATATAAAGGCTTATGAAAGAAAAAAAGATCATACTTAAAATACCAAACTTTATGTGTATATTATTGTACTTCGAAGAAACAATCACTGCTATATGCATATATATATATATATTTGTTAAATGATAACTTTTATTGAATAATTTTTAATATTTTAAAACCGTAAAGTACTCGGTACGAAAAAAAAAATGTAATTTTTATATTAAAGGGGAGAACGCGGGGTTAGTCGTTACAATTTCGACACGTTTAATTTTTATCATTTTTCTTTTATGAACATGATTTACTAATGTTAGGCTATTTTATAGAGTTCACATAACTTCTAGTCCTTTAGGGTATCTTTTTTATGTAGAAAAAAAATGTAAGGAAAAATTAAATTTTAATACGAAAAAAAAAAAAAAATGTTATTCATTATTCATTCCGTATACTAGCTATATACTTAGCCGTTACGTCATACTGTAGAAAAAATTTTAGGACGTTCTTTTTTTCGTATTATTATATTACATTACGCTTGTATGTACGCGGAAATCCGTGTGTACGAGAAGTTTTCTTTATTTTTTTATTTTTATTTTTTTTTTTTGTTATCCACGCGATTACAGCGAAACGTGCAAAAACACAATAAATTTTGCTGTTATTATATAATATATTTTCGTTACACATACAAATGCATATTATTATAATCCAGTAAATTTAACAGAAACCCGAGACGAGCTCAGATATATATATATATATATATATATATATAAATGCGTCTGTGCGTCAATAATATTATTATTTTCGGTCGATTATTATATATATATATATATATATATATATATATATATATATATACAGGGCCGGATTGGCCCATCGGGATACCGGGAAACTTCCCGGTGGGCCGGTATCTTTGAGGGCTGCTATGGCCGCAAACAGTTTTTAATTTTGCTATAAATTATCATAAATTTTTAATTTTAAATTATATTGATACAGAAGGAATCATATTGATAAGTTAAAAAATAAAAGTGCATTACTCAATAAAGAACTCTCATATTAAATAGTTTTGCTATATTATTTATGTGCAAATTTTATTTTAATAAATATAAAAGTCAGTAAACAAAATTGTATATAGAAGGGGGGTTGAACCGCAGATTGCCATAAAAAACACGAGTAATATTTGTTTTTATGTATAATATTAGACATTATAATATAGAGGGCTGGTCTAAATAATTTTCCCGGGCCGAAAAATTCTGCCAATCCGTCCTGTATATATATATATATATATATATATATATAATATAAGTATCATTTCACGCAGTTGTGCCGAAATCCTATGAAAAAAAAAAAAATTGTCATTATTATCAACATTTTTTTGTTGTTTATATGATATACAGTCTGCTACATATTTATTACTACATAGTTTATACGATTCCGCGAAGAAAAAAATTGTCTCTTCTATATTGCTGCGTTTGCGGGTGTACGCGTACATTTTTACATTTTTTTTTTTTTTGTTCTTTTAATCTTAGTATTACTCGTAGAATTTTTCGCGATACTCAAATGTTCAGAGTTCATAATTATTGTTATTATACTCCGTGAAATTCCGCAAATCGACGCGTAGTCATACTACTGTTTTTTTTTTTAATTATACAGTTTTTGATAAAAATGTGAATATTTTTAAAAAAAAAACAATAAAGATTTGAATAGTACGAGAGAATTTCGTAGTACCTATATTATATAATACGATATATAGTTTTATTTTAAAATTGAATTATTATTTAATTGAATTCCTATAAAATTGAATTATACAATGCGTGTAACAAAACCGTCTACGCGGCAAATCTCAAAGCTGAGCATTAACGAGTCAAAAGTTAAGATCGAGTTAACGCGTCATTATTTTTTTATTTTTTTTTCAAATTGATTTTTTTACAAAATATCCGAATTCAGTTAAATTTCGTACGCGTATAAAATGTAAGCCATATTATAAAATTATGACACGCGCTCGGATATATTAGTGTATTTATTTTAATATAAATAGGATTATTTAATACGTTTTAGGCCCCGTAAGTATCTTGACAGTTTTCCTCGTTCTTTTTTTTTCCCCCGATAATCAGAAAATTTTAACTTTTAACTAAACGTTAATAAGTCACTTTTCGTTCAGAGTTAACTTATAAAATTAACAAAAAAAAAATAGATATCGTTTAATTTCAACTTAATTATTATTAATTAATTTAACTATTAATGTGTTGACTTGCCCAGCCTTGGAAAATCTATACACGTATAACGTGATGTCTATCGTAAAACTATAACACCGCGCGTCGTATTTATTCCACCCTATAATATATACATAAAAAAAAAAAATAGATATTACCATACGGTTTTCGTTTTATTTTTATATAACATTATACGATGTATATTATATACTGCGCTACGTGTACGTGTATACCTATTATAATAATAATACACGTATAAATTATTTCAATTTATTTCAAATTTTATATCGTCGTCTGTGCGTGTACGTCGGTTTTTTTTTCCAACGCTATTAAAATTTTCTATTTTTTTTTTTTTTTGTATCTACGCTATATACCGCGCACTTTTATTACGGTTTTATACGGGTTCTTTTTTTTAAATTACGTAATAACGACACTACATAATCGATTTTCTTTCATATATATACACAATGTGTGTAATACACGAAGTACCCGAGCGCGGGCCGAAAGTTTCGAACAAAAAAAACCGCGGTGCACACGCAGAAGTCTCCGCGTACGTACAGGGAGGACACACACGCAGAAAATTCGTTATAATCGTACAGTTTCGCGTTTAAAAAAAAACCCCCGTAAAAACAATTCTAAAACAAAAATCATAATTTTTTTTTTCTCCCCTCCGATCGCTAATATTATACCGCGAAGGCCGTATATATAAAAAAAAATTCTGTAAATATTTATCGAAATAACCGCGTTTCGGATAGCGTTTTTATCGCACGCGCATACACGCATTTATATGCTGCAGGTACGTACGATATATATATATATATATGTTTAGTAAAATTTAAAAAAAAAAAAAGTAGGCTTACGTGTTGGCTAAGTGAATTACGCGTTCGGCACATTATATATACCGAACGGTTCGTTAAGTATACCGAAGCCGTAGATTTCCGTCTCGGAATATCCAATTATATGTACGAGCGCGCGATTCGCTGCAGTGTTCAGAGAGACGCGCGTTTAAGGAACCAAATGCGCGTGACTCGCGTTGAAACGCGCGATGAAAACGACGTCGCCGAAGACGAAACATTCGTTCAGGACGATACTGACGGCGAAATTCGGGTCCACCGTCATCGGCCGCCGGTGTAAAAAATGTCGGTTTTGGTTGGTCCAGGGCCTGAAGCGGATCGCGACGTGGAATCGCAGGGAGACCGCGGCCGAGCCGACGAGGATCGAGGAGATATTTCGCGGGCTGGACCGAGACCGGGACGCGCTGGTGAAACGCGTGAACGTCGGCCAGCCGCTCTATCCCGACTGCGACACGTCCATCTGGCTGAGAAACTGTACGCGAGAGATCGCCAGTCCGGTCCGGGGTACGATTCGCGGTGAGTACTTGTACGCTTTAATTAAACAATATCCGAGTGCTCGAGTTGAGGGGGGAAATAAAGGAGACGCAAAAGTGTAAAAAAAAAAAATGTGCGTCCTGGAAAATTGTATAATGTCTTGAAAATTCGTGACGCTCCTCCTCCTCCCCCCATCAGTTGTCACTATATTTTTAATCAAAAAAAAAAATCTATCGAATTCGTATTGTAAACATCAAATCTTTATTATTTTGGCGATACGCGGCACGCGCTGATCGTCGGTCGTGAATCGTGATCGAACGTTTAGTGTTTCGCTGACGACAAACTCGGTCGGTCGTCTGTACAGTGTAAACGAGTAAACGTTACACAAACAGTAAACGCGTAAACGAGTGTACAAAGAGAAAAGACGAAACCTTACGTTCACTTCATTCCATTGAAATACGCGAAATAATAATATTATTATTAGTAATAAAAAAAAATAAATAATAAAGATTGCATACGCGCGTACGACCGGTCGCTCGGTCAGCGTCAAACTAAACACCCGCGTATACCGACATAGAGCGGCAGCCGACCGTAATAAAACCGGAAAAGAAAGTAGTCACCAGATAGCGCTACGACACAACACAGAGGGCGTGGCAGCAATGCGCTTATAAATAGCGGACCAAAACCATCGGACCGCTCAGTGTAGTCACGGCTGTCAGGCGTAAACAACGTAGTTCACGTCTGACTGCGTGTGTGTGTGTGTGTGTGTGTGTGTGTGTGTGTGTGAGCAGTCATTCGCGACTACACTGGGCGGTCCGCTGGTTTCCGACTGGTACAGGCGTTTTCCTGCGTGTGCCACACCATCGATGTTTTGTCGTAGCGCTATCTGTTGACAATCTTTTTTACCGTTTTATTGTTATTTCGTTTAAGTTCCATGCGCGTTGTTCTTCCTTATTCTACGTCTCGGTACATTAATAGACCTTTCTTCTTGGTTATTATACTCGTCGTGAAACATTTGCTACCAAAAACACTTGTAAAAATTGGAGCACTATTTTCACGTGAAAAATCGTCTACAGGAAAAATAACTAAAATTGGTAGGGTGTTAGTTCATGGCTTCTTTAGTTTTTTTTTAATTCGCGACGCCACTGAAGTTTTCGAAATAATGTCTTATAAGTATACGTTAAATAAAATAATAAACGTATAAAATAAACGAGTGAACGTGTAAACGAGTGTACAAAGAGAAAAGACGAAACATTACGTTCACTTCATTTCATTGAAATACGCGAAATAATATTATTATCAATAATAATAATAATAAAATAATAATAAATAATAAAGATTGCATACGCGCGTACGATCGGTCGCTCAGACAGCGTCAAACTAAACACCCGCGTATACCGACAAAGAGCGTCAGCCGACCGTAATAAAACCGGAAGAGAAAGTAGTCACCAGATAGCGCTACGACACAACACAGAGGGCGTGGCAGCAATGCGCTTATAAATAGACGTCCGAAACTATCGGACCGCTCAGTGTAGTCAAGGCGGTCAGATGCGAACAACGCAATACCGCTATTTATATGCGCCTTTCTGCCACGCCCTTCTATTATGTGTCGTAGCGCTATCTGGTGAATACTTTTTCTGTTTTATTGTTATTTCGTTTACGTTCCATGCACGTTGTTCTTCCTTTTTCTACATGTGCATTTCGTCTCGGTGCATTAATAGATCTTTCTTCTCGGTTATTACCTACTCGTCGATGTGGATATTTCATTGGCAGAGGTGGCTGACTCCATTTTCGCCCCTCCCCTGAACATCATGTATAACCGCCACTGCCCCCTCCCAGAAAAAATCGTGTCTACGCCACTGCTATGGCGTGCCAGTAAAAGTGCAGGTACTGCAATACATTGTCCTTTAAATATATATATATATAGAGTTCCCGTATTATCTACAAAAATTTACAAAAAAAAATATCGTTCAAAACAGCGGTTAAAATCGATTTAGTAATAATTTTAGTAATTATTATTTAAATACAAACGGTGCAGCTGGTTATCTTACTGCAATGTTTAATATATTGACAAGAAATTTTGTCGTGATACGAACGAAAAAAATTAATAAATAGGTATACGCAGTTGGTTAAATAAAAAAAATGTTCACGTGTTTTTATGAGTTTGTCTATCTACAAAGCGGTCGAGATCATGGTTTTCGACCAATTACAGCGGTTTTTACCACGCACGCCAACATAATATATATATATAGCCTTTAGAGAAAAGTAGAAGAACTTAAAAAAAAAACAACGATTCGAAAAGAATAAAAATATATCTTATACAACACGTGATTTATAAATTTATGAATCTATTTAATAAAACTTAATTCGTCTGAATCATTTTTTTTTTATTTAACTGCTAAAAAAAAAGTGCAAATAAAAAAAGCCACGTGTCGTCGACATTTGCAGACTGAAACGACTGCTAAATCCGTCATTACGACGAGACAATCGCCGCCGTTGGAAATTTCAAAGGAAATTAGGAAAAACACGTGATAAATTTTCACTCAAACTAAACACTAAAAATTTCGATTGTTTTTATGCGACTTAAATTACCTACAGGTACAATACCCGAATGGTTATCGGGGTCGTTGTTGAGAAACGGTCCGGGGAGCACGAGAGTGGGCGATTACGAGTTCAAGCATTTGTTCGACAGCTCCGCTTTACTGCACAGGTGTGTAAATCTATATTTTTATAAAATCAATGTACACGCTATATATGCATGTACAAACACGCACATAATATGAGAAAACCGTCGAAAAATACAATCCGATACTGTAAATATTATACATTATTGTTGTACACAGGTTTGCGTTCAAAAACGGAACGGTATCTTATCAGTGTAGATTTTTGAGATCCAACACTTACAAACGGAATAAAGAGGCCCAGAGGATTGTCGTTACCGAGTTCGGCACCAAAGCGTGTCCCGATCCGTGTAAAACGATTTTCCACAGGTACGTCTCCTAGCCGGTCCAATACGTACATCAAGTTCGTGTTATTTTCCATCAAATAGCATTTAAGCAGTACGCATGCAGAGCCGTTTTAACGTTATGCGAAGCACAAGGGCACAAAATATTCGGGGGGGCCTTTAAATTACGATAAATTCATATATAACACATAATATTAAAAAAATTTTTATTAATAAAAACTGAAATGCCAGTTTTTATTAGAATCCCTGTTACTCTTTATTGTTTATTATGACAATTTCAAAACGTTAATAGTTTAAAATTTAAATATTTTTTTATCGTTATGAGATATATTTTTTTATTACCTAAGTAAAAAAAAAAATTAATAATATACGGTATTTTGTAAATAAATTTGGGACCCTTAGAATTTGGGGGCCACGGGCCCGAGCCCTCCAGGTCCATGCCTTAAAACGGCACCGAATACGAGTACAGTGAATATTTTTTTTTAACTCTTAAAATAAACGGACCGATGATAATACATAACGCAGTGAACGAGTACAGCTGACCGGTATTTATTACTATATATTTATAGAAATATTTAATCCGATTTTTTTATTATTATTATTATTATTCATTTGAAATGTAAATCTAATGAAATCGTTGTTATTATAGAACATCCCGCCGTATTCCGTTCGTAATTTCTTTTCCCCGTCTACACCACAACAGCTCTCGTGAAACGATCAATATCGATGATATTACGTTTATATTCTGTGTATAAAATACTGGAAGCAGCAGTGTTTGGTATATAAAACAATATATTTTACAGGTTTATCGTGACTCACGAATAAATTGAATAGGTATAGGTATAAAGAACGGTACAAAACGAGATTAGAAAAAAAAACAAATTGTAATTAGTCAATAATAACGTGTTTAAATTATGTTTACACATATACGTAATGGTAATCAGTACTTGATTTTGTATTTAGGACAATGCGCGCGTTAGGGCAAAAGTGCAATCGGAATTTTAATAATTATACCGACAAACCTTTCGAACGGAATCGTTTTTAATGCGTCTGTAAGAGTTTAACGTTAAATAATATTATTACAAAACATTAACACATTCGATAATTCAACGTAAAACAATAGCCCGGTATACATCACGTCATGAGTGCAAAGCGTATTGATTATTATTTTTATACAGACTTGTCGAATTTCTTTGTGCGATCGTTCTGTATTCGTATGAAATTATGGCCGCCCAGACAAAATATTGATTTTCTTTTTTTCTAGGATGTTCAACAATATTAAACACTGCTGTCAATAATTTAATATTTTAATATTGAATGTTTACGCGTATAAAATATTTATAAACGATCGATTCAAGATCGCAAAGTCTAGGGTAAAATTTACGTTACCACAAAACCACACAAACTATGCCGACATGGTATTTTATTTCCGTTCAAATATACATATATATATTGAAATGTACGCCGAGGGGATTATTTTATATTCTTTAAAATTATTTAAGATTATTTATTTCACGAGTAAATTTGTATTTTTCAGATTTTCACTAATAAAAAAAAAAACAGATTTTTCTTTTGTCGCGTTGAAAAACTGTGCTAAATTCATTACTGTAATGTGATATATACTACATAAACATTTTAGGTGATGCGGTATATTAATTTTGTGAACTGAACTTTTTTTTTAATGCTATTTAATTCCGCAGTCTGTGCAACTTGTACGTTTTAATATTTTATTAATACATGTATTAGAAAAAAACAATATTTACAATAATTTATTTTTAACTATTTAAAGTATTATATATTGAAGAGCTATCGCAACGGAATTGCCGTAAAGTCATCGATTGCAAATTGCGGCTATTCTAAAAAAAAAAAAAAAAAATGTTTACTGAAATTCTCACTAATACGAATTTCGTATTACGATTAGAGAAATTAAATAAAATTACGAAAAAAACACTATATACAGTGTATACAATAATATTATAATAAAACGCGATTTCAGGTTTTCAAACGTGTTTAAATCCGGAGTTGATCAGTCGGACAACGCGATGATTTCTATTTACCCGATCGGTGATGAATATTATACGTTGACAGAGTATCCAGTAATGATCAGAATCGATCCGACCACTCTCGAGACACTTAAAACTGTAAATATTATACGTTTTTAATATCGACAATAGATTATTATTGATATTAATAACTATTAAAAATGTGCGTGGAAAAAATTTGTTTTTTAATCATTAAATTTGGATACTTAATTGAATATTGTTAATATAACAAGCATATATATGTTCAATAAAACACGTATTTTTTTTTTTTTTTTATATAAACACGCATTTTAAAGAATTTAAAACAAATTTGTATTATACACGAACGCACATTTTTGAAGGGTCAATTTTATAATAATCTTGTTTCATTGTCAATTTTACATACATCTTACGCGTTATATGCAATTTTAAATAAATATGTACGTATACACTCTTAAAAATTATTATAAATTACCTCGGAATTTTATCTTGCACTTAAAAATGTATAAATACATACGTGCGCGTTATGTATTCTGACGAATTAGCGCATTAACATCGTTGCTAAATTTTTTTCTAAATGTACAATTATTAAGATACGGTTGATAATTCTCATATTAAAGCACGTTTACGAAACGTATTTTAAAAAAATATATGTATTTTCGTCTGTAATGTTTATGAAGTATTTCGTATAAAACATATTTATGTAAATACGAGGAATTCGGGTAACTAATTTGCATGGTGATTAGGTAGATGTAGCTCGTCTCACTGGTATCGTACACCATACAGCTCACCCTCACGTAGCGGCCGACGGTGCCGTTTTCAATTTGGCGACGGTGCCGAAATTCGACGGCCCTCATTATTGCGTGGTCAAATTCCCTCGGGTCGATCCAGGTTGGTTTCCGAAAAAAGATATTTTTATTAAAATAAGATGTTTTTAAACGCGGTAAAAAATATTAATTTTATACGACTTTATATAGAATTCCGCAATACCATTGCTTTCGGTAGGTCTTTTTTTCTTTTCAATCCAAAGACTGGTTTGTAACAAATTCATTCACAACAATGCCGTCTCCGTGGTTTACACATCGTTTGCCATATCTTCGAGCTCTCTCTCTCTAGGAAGTGACTCTTGCATCCTTCGTTATTTTACTAATATACTTCGTCCTGGGTCTTCCTCTTGATCGTATTCCTTCTATCGTTTCTTCAATTATTAAACTATGTATAATGATTCCGTCGTCACAACGTCTCAACGTCTGCCATCTCCTTTTCTTTAGAATATCTATTAACGTTGGTTTTCTTTCTGTTAAGGTGTCCTCATTTATTCTTCTTTCAGTCCAACTCCAATTCTTCGCGTCTTTCTCCAACCATATATTTCTAGAGTCTTCAGCATGTCCTTTTCTTTTTTATTAATTGTCCATGTCTCGCAACCATATAATGCTACACTCCAGACATTTATTAGCTTCTTTTTAGTATTTATGTTCATAAGTTTTGCTGTCAGTAATTCCTTCTTTTTGAGGAATTTTAATTTCACGTATTGATGATACGGCGGCTGTGAGAGATGTTATGAAAATAATTGTATGGATAAGAAATGAAGACGTGTATAGATGGAAAATTAATATAATAAGTTACGATAACACACGATTTCGGTATAAGTAATTATAAGTGTTGTTCTGTTTTTGTTAAACGTGCCAAGAAACCGGACTCAGATATTCGACGGACGAGATGTTTGGACAAGTACACGTCGTGGCTTCCATCAAGTGTCGGTGGCCATTCCATCCTGGATACATGCATTCGTTTGGCATGACAGAACACTACTTCGTTATAGTCGAACAGCCTTTAAGCGTCTCGTTGTCTGCCGTTGCGGTGAATAGATTTAAAGGCGACCCTCTGTCCAGTGCGTTAAAATGGTTTAAAGAATATCCTGTAAGTATGCACTTACAAATAAACCTTATAATAAATATATATGTTAAATAATGTGAATCATATGTGTCATGTTAAAAAAAATTCGACTCGCGTTTTTTTTTTTTAATCAAGCGCCGATTTAACGAAAAATTTTAAGGTTTTATACAATATAAAAATAAATATCGAAATTACTGAAATTTATCGATTCCCCTGATTTATGGAGATCATCAGTGGCGCAACAAACGGGGGTGTTGGGTGGTACTTACACCGGGACACCAGAGTACATTTGACATTTGGGGGACACCATCTGATGCGTTTGCACACATAAAGTAGTTTATTTTAATTTATTTTGGGACATCGTGTAATTTTTGTTACTAGGGCACCACGAGTTTTGGTTGCGCCAGTGGAAATCATTCAGTATCTATCTCATCAATTATTATTATTATATGTATACAAAAAGTACAAAACGTTTGCAAACGTTTTGAATTCTCTATAATATAATATGCGTTTTCATAGACTCTGATACACTTGATTTCGCGATCCGATGGCAAAGTGGTTAAGACATTCAAATCGGACGCCTTTTTTTATCTTCACATTATCAATCAATACGAAGAAGACGATCATGTGGTAATTGACATTTGTTGTTATCGAGATCCGTCAATGATTGACTGCATGTTCATCGAAGCATTACAAGTATCTGAACTAAAATGTCACTTAAATGTAATTTAATTATTATTTTACGTTATACTCGGCGAGAGTGAGTATAAACGTTCTGTTGGCCTATGTCGACTTCAAACACATTTTGGACATTGGGTTGCTTTGCTCGCCCTAGTGCAAGCCAATGTCCTAACACCTTACATTTGAAAACAATGATAATTATCATCGCATTAGGAAAATAATTTTGAACACAGTTTACACAAGCATTTTGACTTTAACCTTTTTAATATAATAAATCGGTTGGTGTGGTAAATATATTATGTGTTCTACTTCTTCTTCTTTTTCGCTTTACACTCCCAACCACTTGGGGTCGCCATCCTAGCACTACACCTCCATTTAAAGCACTATCTCCCACCTCTTGTACATTCACACCAACCGTCTTCACATTACCTTTAATTCCATATATTTACTTCTTCTTCGATCTCCCTCTTCCACTTTTTCCTTCTACATTCATTTCCATAACACATCTCACAGCCTCTGAATCATCTCTCTGCATAACACGTCCGAATCATTTCAACTTATTCTCCCTCATTTTCTCAACACGCCACTCCTACACTACCCTTTATGCAATCATTTCTTATTCTATCCTGCCTAGTAACTCGTTCATACATCCAGCTTAATATTCTCATCCTCGTTACACTCATCTTCTAAATAATAATATGTTCTATACAAGAATTCAAAAAAAAAAAATATAGTATTCATCTAAATTTTTTTTTTTTTAGATAATTTTTCTATGCTTCTATTAATTTCAATATATAATTAATTTCACACTATCGTATTCGAAAATCAGTTTACTTACAGTTTGTTTTATTTTTAGAATCTCAACAAAAACCCAGATTATGCAACCATGTTTCGAAGTAGACCTTTGAGATTCATATTACCAATCAACGGCAACGTTAAAACTGATAATCCTTATGTATGCCCTGAAATGCTGTGCAATTTGGGTTGCGAAACGCCCAGGATTAACCACTACAATATTGGCATTAAATACAGATTTTTCTACGCAATATCCTCGGACGTTGATGCCGAAACCCCCGGAATGGTAATACGCTTGTCTGATACTAACCTCAATAATTATTTAAGTATAGAGAAAGAAATGTATATGCTCATTATGGGGCATGGACCGTTGGGACGATAAATATCTGGGAAATATTCCGAACATAAGATTTATTATGTTTGCTGTTTTATCGAATTCCAATAGCAATATGAATGCACTAGGATCGAATGATTAAAAATTTTAAATAAATTACTTTAGCATTTATGACGCGGAATTTCGATTGTAATTCTTTATGTAATTGTAATTTATATTTAGTGGCTATTATAAACTACATAAGGCGTTCATCTATATTTTAAAATACGCGTGAAATTAAAATACTACGATTGTTGAAAATATGACTAACTTATTTGACCGGTTCTTTGCTGATTTGTTATCAACGAGTGTTTCATATTAGGTTCAACTAGTTTTTTCTCTTAAATTACGAATTCACTAATTATATATAGTACATTTTTTTGTGATCTAATTATTTTACATATTACGCTAAAGATATTTATTATAATAATCGTTGGTTTTATGTAATATTTCAGCTCATAAAAGTGGATACGTATAATAAAACGTGTACAACGTGGTGTGAACGGAACGTATACCCTAGTGAGCCAATATTTGTCTCGTCGCCGGATGCCAAAGTACGAATATTATTGTTAATTCCCAAATAGTTACCTATAGTCTATAAATAATTTAAATATAATTAGTTTAATTTAATCGTTTCGAGTTCACGTCCAAAAAAATATATATATACGATATATACCAGTTTAATCTGGTTTACGCGTGTTTAAATTTTACTGAAATTCTCGCATATTTTTTTCTTTATTTTATAAATTACAATTATTTTACTCTGTAACAGACAAAACCAACGAGATAATTATTTAGATTTTAAATTAATTTAAAGATACTTGGTATACATTGAATAATAATAATAACCGTACTTCTTACATCATATACTATCATCATTCTTAGAACGATACACTATAATATGATTTAATCGAATCATAGTATTCGATGAATTTTATTTAATATCTTTAAAATGTTTAATGCAAGGGCATATGTATCAATTTCAAAAAATAAATAAATAAATATAGCATATTAATATGAAATTTGAAGTCTATAAACGAAAATTTGAAACTATTATACACTTATATGTATATAATGTATATATAGTATTACAATATTCTCGCATTTTATTTAAATCGTTACCAACAAAAATGAATTACGTAATAGTTCGTAAATAACTATTGTATTGTTGTACACAATATGACTACAATTTTATTTAGCTATATATACCTATGCGAGCACGTATATTTTTATCTGTATCATTCTGTAAAATAAAATGAATATAAAACAGTAATTTAAATTTTCTACATACCCTTTTTTTTTTTTTAACTCGATCGAAAAGCGTATTAGTTACATCGTAATATTCGTTTTTCACCATTCGATAAACTCTATACCAAAACGGTATTTTTCAACCCAATCTAATCAATAACTACTACGTGGTCACGTCGTCATGTTAGGTCGCCCATTTGCCAATCTAAAAACAGTCAATAATTTTCACAAAACGTTGTAGGCATAAATGCATATTACAAAGTACACTTAATAATATTTAAAAACTAGATATACTTATTGTGAATTAACTTTTTACTTCCAACGCCTTTGTTTCCGGGGTTACAGGACTGAAATTAACAGTTTCCGAGACTTAAGTTGCACCAAAACGCGTTCCCATAACCTTTGTGCGTCTTCCAATGTGAAAACTGAATAGTCTGTAGATGTGACCCGTGACCCGTTCTTCTTCCCTCCCCCCCCCCCTTTTCGCTAATATTTTCGCCTTTAAGGCGTTTTGCACTTTCGCTCGTACTATCGTCATAGTTTGATTTATGTAAAATGTAAAAAGTAACGATAAAAAACGCAAATAAAACATGATATTCAAACAATATTAATGTCCTTAAAATCCGTGTATATAATATATATATATATATATATTATTGAGAAACGCGATTTTTAATTTATTATTAATAATAATCGATAATATCCGTTTCGACAAAGTTCCGCAATGCAGACAAATATCGTTTTCAATAATATTACAGAATCCCACGAGTTGTTTTCCAAATGAAAATCTAATAGAATTTAGTTAGAACACAATATGAAAACGAGTCTGCTGGTACTCGAGACGTTGATGTGTAAACGTCGCGTGAGCGGTAAAAACGGAACGGAATCGTGATTGGAAATTGTGAATATTGGTATGTCTTTATACAAATAGTAATTCCGACAATAAATATTATTATTAATTGTCACGACAACAGCTTACACATTACACGCAATTTATAATTGCGTGTAAATCAATTAATATTATTAATATTTCGTGTGAATCAATTAATATTATTAATAAATATTATTTTATTAATTGTGATGACAATAACAGCTTACACATTTCCGTCCCGTTTCCTGACATTTACCGCCGTAATTGATGTTTACACCACATCAAAAAAAAAAAAATAATAATAATAATAATAACAATTTACTTCGCTTATGCACTGCGCAGGACGAGGACGACGGCGTGGTGTTGTCGTCAATTATTTGGAGTGGACCCGAGCGTGCGAACCGAGCCGGAGTAGTGGTTTTGGATGCGAAAAGTTGGACGGAAATCGGACGGTCCACGTTCGTCACTCAGTCGCCGGTGCCTAAATGTCTGCACGGCTGGTATGCCGTCTCGGTATAAAAATACAGCGCACGTTATAATGTGTACACATTATGTAATATTACGTGACAATCATTCAAGTGTAGCATAACGGTTTTCTGTTGCTTTTTTTTCTTGCCATCATTAAGGGGATTGAAAACGGGTATTTTCTCTCTTTGTCTTACACACACGAAACATAGCAAAATAAACGTTTCGTACTTCCGACGTACCGATCGATCTATTGGTGCGATAAGAAATTTGAAAACGGATTTGAATTCCTCGTGAATTTTACTACAAAACGACTTTCCCACTTTTTTCGTTTTTTTTTTTTTTTAAGACGTTCAAAAATGAATTATTAACAAATTTTTTTTTTTTTAAATTTGTTCGGTTAATTTTTTTAAGGGTTTATGAAAAAAAAAAAATGAAAAAAGTGGAAAAGTCGTTTTGTAGTAAAATTCACGAGGAATTCGAATCTGTTTTCAAATTTCTTATGGCACCAATAGATCGATCGGTACGTCGGAAGTACGAAACGTCTATTTCGCTATGGTTCATGTGTGTAAGATAAAGAGAGAAAATACCCGCTTTCAATCCCCTTAATACAGTTTTCGATACACGTTTTTTTTTTGTACTGTTATAGTGTATAAAAAATTTTGTGTCTTTTTTATTTTGAATATACATAGGTGCCTACCCCTAATATGATGCAATAATATTTTTAGTCTAATTTAATTTGCTATATTTTTGCTGTCTGTCCCGGATTTACTTGATGAAATTATGGCAACCCCAATAATAAACCGAATAACGAACGATACAAATACGTAGATATTTAATTACACGAACGGTTCGAATTAAAATGTATTTTTTAAGCGATAAAAATTATTTTTACAGCGAGATCTCCGTGTAAAACGTTATATAATATAAAAAAAAAAAATCGTGCGCAACGTTTTATTAATCGGCTACCCCGTCGTGTCGCTTTTCAATACTGCTGTTATTGTAGTAATATTAACAAAGAAATATAATAAAATCGTTGATAACTATACGTATAATTCGAACAACTTTGTTATTGTTTTTATATGTGATATTTTTATAGGACGAGATACTTGGATATTCGTTTCCGTATCGTATTTACATAATATTATACACGACGTGCAGGTGACTGACTGTGTCGAGTATATATATATATATATACGGTTAATAATATAATAATCCCGACTGTGTTCGCGTACGCCGCTTTGAAAAGTATTTCAATGCGTAATAATATTCGATTTCTATAAGCTTAATTTAAATTTATTATCAGAGTTCAATGGACGTTTTGAAATAACCATATTAGATTCGTTGATGAAACCTTGGAGGATTTGTGTCTCTATTTATATATTATATTATTATACATTTATACGCCTAAAAGCAGGGGCGGACTGGCCAGGGTGTGCTGGTGTGCTGTAGCACACCGGGCCGGTTCAATATGTCAATATAATATAGGTAATCGATTATTTCTAATAAAAAGATTAAATATTAACATAAGTTTTATTTTGTTCGTGGACCTATTATTACGTTTTTTTTTGTTTTGCACTGATTAAAATTTTAGGGATATCATTTATTCACTGTTGTAATCGTAATAAGGTAAATTGTGTTTTTCAAAGATCCAAGACCAGTGGTGTATTTATATAATCGATCGATAAATAGGTCGGTATAAAACGAGTTTGGGCCGTTTATAATTGTGGAATACTGGGCCGCATGCCTCCCAGTCCGCCCCTGCCTAAAAGTAATTAAATTGCTAATTTATATAGGGAACAGCAGTTGGTATGCGTTTAAGTGAATTTGAAACCGTTACGCGGTCAGGTGTATGTCGGATAACTATATTTTTCAAGCGATTCCTAGGAGGCTAGGAAATATATGAGTGAATAATTGTTTTTTTTTTTTTGTTCTACCGTTCTTTAAAAGCGATTTCTCGAATTTGTGGAAATTTATACGCGAATAATTTTTTTTTTTTTTTGCTTACCTACAAAAATTTGGTTGTGGCGGATTGGTCGTTTAATCGCGTTATAGGCCATTTCGCCACACACATTATCATTTTAGACTTCACTGTGTGGTGTCATTACTACGTTATACGTTAATACACTTTCGTCTCGAATGTGTGCGCACTCGGATAAAATAAAACTCGAAATCGGTCCAGAAAAAAAAAAAGCTGGGCCGATGCGGTGTAAAACAATATACAGCTTCGTTAAGTCAACGTTAAACCGTGAGTGGCCGGTGGACAGCGCCGTCTTAAGGCACGGGGCCCCCCAATTTATTTACAAAATATCGTATATTGATTTTTTTTTTTTTTACTTAGATATTTAAAAAAAAAATTAATAAATCTCGAACGACAAGTGAATATTGAAATTTTAAAATATGAACACTTCGAAATCATCATAATAATAAAGTAACAGAGTTACTTCCAGTAAAAATTGACGTTTTAATTTTTATTAATAAATAGTATAATTTTTAATACCTAATAAATGTATTGTGTGTTAAAAACAAAAATATATATATTATATAATATATCATAATTTGAGTGTTCAAAGGCCCCCAAATATTTCGGGCCCTTGGGCCTCGGCATAACCTCGAGACGGCTCTGCCGGTGGAGTTTTTTTTTTTGAATTTTTTATCAATTTTTTTTTTAAATACGCTGCAATAATAACCGGCCGGTCGGCGCGCCCGGTCCGGTTTTTCAGCGTTCCGTCGACTAACGCTAAAACTTGAAACGTAACGGCGACGTCCCGTTGAACAGCAACGACCGCCGCGACGACGAGCCGTAGTGGCAGGACGCGTTCGCGTCGCTGTCGTTGCCGCCGCCGCCGCCGCCGCTCATGTCGGCGCGCGCGTCCGTCATGGCGAAACGCGCGGCGGACGCGGCGTTCATGTTGTCCCTGTGGCTGAACGGGTACATGGACTTGGACGGTCTGCCGAACGCGGCGATCTCGCACCGTACCACGCTGTGACCGCGGTGTTGGTGCCGCGAGAAGTTGGCCGTCACGAACCAGCCGGTGCGCGTGGACAGGATCTCGAGCGTGAACACGGCCGCGGCCATCGAGAACCCGCACACCACCACCGCGTACGTGGTGTACAGGTCCGAGTTGCGTAGCTGCCGTTCCTTGCTGCCCAAGTTCAGCGGGCAGATGACCGCCTCCGGCAGGTCTTTGGTCTGCAGGTGTTTCACGATGCCCGACTCCATGTACGACAACATTCTGCAGGCGTCACGACACACAGACAACACGCCGTCAATAACCAGTCGGGGGTCAAACGGAGTGGGGAGAGACGAGTGGGACGGATTTCCCCGCCCCCTCCCAATGACCGTTTTTTTTTTTACATTATTCAGTTAACGGATGTGTTTTAATATTAGTTTAAAAATATTTACTGTAGTAAAACAATATAGTATAGAAAACGTTTTTATTAAAAATCTTTCATTTTACAACTTGATTTACATTTTTCTTTTCTTTTCTTTTTTTTTTTTTTTTTGTTACTGGAGATGGCAATATCCTATTTGCATTCAACTCCGAGAGACACTATGTCGAAAACGTAGCCCCTTATTGCAGAAGCTTTATCGAAAAATGTTTAAAAGTCCGGTACAGTTAAATGCCGTGTCATCTACATATTCAGAGTTCCAATCGGTATCCAATAATTATGGAAAAAATACGGGAATTAATTACCACTTCCGTTGAATCGCGAATCGTGAAATATTGGAAAGTGGAATAGTAAAATTTAAAAAAGAACATTTTCATTTATTTTGTTAAATTCTTAATTTTGATGAGATGCGATGGAGAAAAAAATATAGGTTGCCATTTGAAAAAATCAATAATTTACATTTCTTTTAAGTATGTTTGTAATAAAGAACGGAGACATAATTTTTGAAAACGGGTGTGTGTAAATGTTCCTCAAACGATTTGATAATGAATAAAAGAAAACCTAGAAATAAAATTTGTTTAAAATCTCGGCGGATAATAGATGGCTCGTCGATATACGCGATACTTTTCAGCATATACGGTAAAATGTCAACAGTTATTTATTTATATTTCGAAAAAAATTGTAAACGCTAAACTTACATCGGGTTAAAAAGCGGTGGCAAAATACTGTGTTTGGGGTAAACGAATGACATCGACCTGGTTAAATACGGCTCTGTAGTCAAAACGTAACGGCATCGTTCCTTGTCGTCGTCTGCTGTCGATCTTTCGATGTGTAACATCAAGAAATTCAACCAATTTTTATCGTGTAAAAGCAATATACCTATAATTTTAATTAACGAAACTGTTTATCAAAAATTACTATCGTATCAATCAAATATGTACATTGTACATATATATATATATTTTTTTTAATTTAAATTTAATTTACTCGCCCGATGAAATGTACTTCAAAATTGTACCGATTTCGTCGAAATTTATGACCATGAATTGACCATTGCCTTCGGACAACGAATCTTTAAGCGGTTTCAGATCGTTTTCCACCTGGACTATATACTCTACAGCACTGCCCTCCGAAGCTATCCATCGGTACTCGTTGTTCGCGATATCTTCTATTTTGTTTATAGGCAACGTAAATTTAGACAATGTTAGAAACGCGGTCAAATTGGCCGTATAGAACGACGTCAGTATCATTATGAAAATCCACCACGTAGCAAATATGAGTCTGGCGGAATCTATACAAAAAAAAAGTGTTAACCTCTAACGTTTTCCATTATATCAATTATCACATATTCGGATTCATTTTTATTAATATATTTATATGGCGATATGATAACATTTTTCCTCGAGCGAGGGGAGGAAAGAATTTATCCTCGGTAGTCCATGCCCGTCGTAGAAAGTGTAGAATTTGTAAATATTAAAGGTAAATCACAATTTTTTAGGTAATATTTGGGACTTACCCGTGTCAGGATTTAAAGACGATCCTTGTTTCATCAACGCGCCATACACAAACCACACACACGTGGGTATTGGATATACAGCGGACTCGTGACCGCAAAGCTTGTGTCTTAATAACATGATACCGTAAATAATCGGACCCACTGCTATTAGCGACATCAAAATTAACAACCAGACCTAACAGATTTTAAAATTTTACGCTTAAACATTTCGATACGCGTAACGGTATAAAATTTTAATTTTGTAAAAATATATATATATATTTTTTTTAAATACATTTTTTCGATATAAACATTTTTGAGTAATAATATGCAATTGTACGTTATTACAATATATCCTATAAATTAATTATTAGACACGTCATACGACATACTATTGTAATAGAACATAATATATTATAAAAAGTACATTTAATTAATATTTGCTCTTTGTTCGGAAATGTAAAAACACGGTTTATATTCGACAAATACATATATATATATATATATAATAGATATAATGAACACATATTTCTAGGAATTTATTTTTTTTTTTAATTTATACTTTCTACCGGCCGAATTACTCGATTAAAATTCTACCTCGGTTTCGAACGGTGCTAGTAGACCAGATCCAGTAGCACTTTCTTTAGGTCTTTTCATTAGTACAACATACTGAAACTGAGTCAACTCAATTCCCCATTTAACGATATTGTCCAGTCCTGGTAACACCGGTATAAAAGCAGCTGCCATGTCTACTTCCTAAAATATAAGTAGAAATACGTATGAACTAATGAAATTAGCGAACAGTAAATAATACTAAGCTATGTAAATGGAATTTTTATGTGTAAAGAATACATTTTAGGAAAATACATATATATATATATATTATGTGTGTCATCCGTGTATTGCGCGATAAAATATTTTGGATCACACGTATAGGAATTATATCCAATAAAACGATTGATCAACAAAAAAAATTAAACCAGGATGGCTGAATATAAATAAATAAACGGGACGAGAATATTAACAAATACGAAATGAGTTAAACAAAAAAAAAAAATCACTGCGTGTGAAACTTAAAAATTATTGAAAGTTATCATAAATAACTACCGTCGATTTCATTTTAAATAAATACCTAGACTACAGTGAAACAGAAACTTGTTTCAATGGCAGTTTTTTTTCTTTGGTTCAACGTCTTTTTTTTTTTTTTTTAGACATTAACAATAATAATAATATATAAACACCGTACTCTAATAAATTAAAAACGATTTAAAAATTTTAATGAAACACAATTCTAGCTTATATTCACTTCTACCGACGTGTATAAAGCAATCGAAATAATTAAGGACTGTTTACATTATTAATCAATAATGAACGTGTATAGTTTAAATACATCACGTGTTAAAACTCTCATTAAATTAATCGCGTATATAAATGCATAATTCATATGCGTAGGCAGTGGCGCGCACGTTAAGGGTCAATGGGGTCGGTCGACCCCCCCACCCTATTTAAAAGGGTGGGTGGAGTGATGCTGGTGTTATGGTAGGCTAAAAATTTAAATAATATATTTTTAATCATAATTAATACTATAGTGCATGCAAGGTTGTCATTGGGTGTCCACTGGTTGTCTATTGGGTGGTGGCAAGGTGTGCAAAATATTGTTAGACCCATCAATGTGCAGTTCAGTGTGCGCCACTGTGCGTAGGTATACGCAAGTCAAACAAAAATGTTTTTCTTTTTTTGCGTTTAAAATCGAAACAGTATTTTAGATACCGAATGAAGCAAACTCACAAAAAACACATACTACAATATACGTTGTACATATTGAACGGTATAATATTAGATGTACATATATTATATAATAAGACTTTATTGTAATTTATTATGACTTTTTCGTGTAAAATTACTGTATTCCAATAGAATTATAACGGGATGAATATTAATAATTTCACGAACACATAATAATATATTATTTTTAGACTTCTTTAAATTTTTAAATAACCGGCAACAAAATTAGTACAGTGGGTATAAATTTAATACAGAAAAAAAAAATCGTTCGATTAAAATTGGATTAATATATATGAATTTGTCGTTTGTACTCAATAGCGAATTAAAATTACGTTTCGTCTTACGGACAGGAATATAAATTATTATTTTAATAAAATTAATTATCGTTTTTTTTTTTTTATCTCACCCCGTTGACCAGCATGTACACGATGCTACCGTTCTGATTCAACAGAGTTTCTCTTGTCGGAACGACCACGTCATACGTGAATCCATACCGTTGGCGAAGCGTTTCCACGATTTCAAACGCAATTCCATGACCGATAAGAGTACCGTTCGCCTCTTTAGTAACCCAACTCAAAGGTTTCGAATTCTAAAAGAAGAAAAAAACAAAATCACGAAATTTATTAATGCTTCACTATTGCAGCTATATTATTATTATTATTATTATTACTGACCGGAAACGTAGCGATTTTCAACCGTTTACCCCGTAGTATTTCATGTTGAATCTGGAAGTTATTTTTCAGATCGCAATGATAATCGGTATTATTCAAGTATTTCGCTTTGCTCTCGGGAACTTTAAAAGTCAAAGAAATACGCGTATTGTATATAATATGATATAAGTATGAACAATACCGTTGAGTATAACGAATATTTTTTTTCTTTTAAAGGTTATTATATACATAAAAAAAAAATTGTATATTACCTAAAATACATTTTTTTTCGCGCCATTTTTTTTTTTAACATAATGTTATTTTTTAATTTTAATTTCAAAAATTGTATTTATAAAATAAATTCAAAAACCGTTTACAAATAATTCTGAACGATAAACAAAAACCGTAAGAGTTATGCATGTATATATACCTGTAGGTAAAAATCAGTGACGTATATTAGGGAAGGGCGATGAGTGAATTCCCCCCCCTCCTTAGGATTTTATCGGTGCAGATTTCTACGATTTAACAGATAATTTATAATTTAAGAATGTATTAATAATATAATGGCTTTATTGAATATACTTACTACATATAGTGATATTGAAGTGGATGTTCAAGGAATCATAGACCGATTTGCAAAGGAAAGTAAGAGATCAATACTACTTTCATTTTTGTTAATTTTATTAACTTTATTTTTTGTTTTATGATATTGGTGTCTACTATATTAAATTTAAAATTAAAATTATAATAAAAAAAATTACTTAATTTTTTTTTTTGGGGGAGGGGGTGTTAGAGCTTTCTCACTGTATATTGATGTAGGTACGTTACAATTTTTAAATCCCCCCTCCCTAGATTGCGAGCTTTAGATACGCCACTGGTAAAAATCGTGAGGGAAAATCGATATTAGCTCTCAAAACGTTTCAAAAACTCCTTTGGGAAAATTGTGTATAGGTATATAGCTGGTAACAGCGCTACTTATTCTGTAATTCTGTATAATAGTGTAATCGCTTAGAATATTGGTATTTTAACTCAAATAAACCGTTTAAATCGTTCAATTGTATTTACAACATTTGTGTCGTACTATACATTAGATGCGAATAAGAAAGAAAAAAAACTAGAAATAGACATTAAACAACTTACTCCATTTCCACGGTGGGAGTACAGTGGTTAACGTAATGTTCGACGGTGGCCAATTTGCACAAAGCGCCAACAACAGTGTGCCGGACAACGCCATAGGATTTATATAATAGTATTTAATATGGTCAAAATCGAATCCTCGCAGGAGTTTTCGTCGAATATATGTACTGTTGTAATTTCGTGCGCGTACTCTGTGATTTATTTCGAGTTGACCTGTCAAAAAAAAACCCGTCTTCTGTTGAATAAATGATTACTGAAAGGGTGTTTATTTAACCGTAACAGTTGGTCACAAAAGGTTTTAAAATAATGAAAAAACGCGTTAAATATTAACCGCAGTACTATATGTATAGTGTCACGAAAAATATAATTTAATATAGGTACGCGCGTCATGTAAAATATAAAATAATAACATAACGCGATTTTTCGTACATTCCCCCCCCCCCGCTATATATTATTTATTTCCAAATACAAATATTATTATATTCTCAAATTGTCAGTCAGAATACGGAAAAATTAAATGTACGTTACTGCAGAGAATTATTCGGTTAGAAAATTTATCTTATAAAGCGGATATGCTAAACTAAAATATTAATATATCAATTATTTCTTAATGGGTGCTACTTTTTTGTGTTACATAGTACATCGATTTTACCAAACGACGGGGGGCGACGCATCGCGTTATACGAGTATAGAAGAAAATTTCATTAAAAAAAAAAAAATAAAGCCGAATAATTTTTAAAGACTCTTTAACGGGATAGGCAATTACAACTATTACTACTCTGAAAAATTAAAAATTGTGTAAAAATATAACGATTTATTGAAAAATTTTAGAAATTAAATTTTCCGAAAAATATTCTCTATATATTATATAATAACACGTCAAACACAATTAATATTTTTAAAATGTTTTCCCCTGATTGGTATTGATTATATAAAATATATGGATACACATCAATTTTTTCTTCTATTTTAATTTCGTTTTAATTAATTCCTCTTCTTCTTAAGATGAATGTAAGAGGTTACTGCGGTTAAATCGAATTCGGTATGAATAAGATGTGTCTAACGTACTTATAGTTTGGGAATTAGAACTTTAGTTGGAAAAATAAGAGAATATGCCGAGATGATTTGGACATGTCGAGAGAAGGAAGGATAATGAATCAGTTAAGAAGGTAAATTAGTTGTAGACGGAAATCGAGGCAGAGGTATAGGTAAAAGAAAAATTGATTAAAATCCAACGGGTCGCATCAATGAAGTTATAGAGGTTTGTGGAGTAGTCAGTAGATATAAAGATGGTTATATTATACTTGCAGTGTGACATAAAGACGAAGAGAAAGACGATTTGTAGTAGAAATAATAAAAAAATAATAATAGCTTCGCAAAATCGAAAACTCCATGCGCTGGGAAACAAATCTTTCATTTTAATATTCATACTTACATTTTGTTTTGGAACGGCAGAGGGCAAGTGCCTCTCCCTTGTATACATATAGGTACGCTCTTGAGTCTTGACTAAAATACTATTGTGGACACAAAAAGTCGGTCGGTTACAATCAAGTGCGACTTGTACGACTCACTCTTCGATGAGCAATCATATAAGTTATTGATTTAAATTCATTATAGTGTGTACGGACACATCGGAGATACGTAACAACTGTTATTATTGATTATTGAACAACTTTACGGACTTACGGTATCTAGTTCTTATTATTACCATTCTCTTGTTCATTGAATGGCCACTTTTTTGGAGATAAACAGCAAATATCAGCAGATGCATGGTAAAAAAAAAAAAATCGACCAAGCACAAACATGAGCAGAGGTACATATATATATATATATATTATTATGCTCATAACAATTTAAGTATTGTTCATAATTTGAAGATTTTTTTTTTTTTTTACTCGCGTTAGATATTATTGAAATCAAATGCTTAGTAAATAATTTAGTCGTATAATACTATACCTCAAACGACTTTACACTATGAACAAGAAGAGCTATTATATAATATCTCAAAATATAATTTTATTCGTTTTGCTGCTGGAGTAAAACACGTATATGTGAATAAGTCAGTTGTACACTATAAACCTTCAAAGTTAATTGCATGTATATGAAGAAAATTGCATATCTACATATTATAATAATACATTTGGCAAATATGATTTATAGATTATTTTCCCTGTATCGTTTCTTTATTTGATTGTGTAATACACAATATGCAACGATGGCCCAACGGCGGTTATATCGAAGTCTTGAAGGGAGGATTGAACTCAATGGTGAGCTGACGACCTCCCCTCCCCCTACCGATCATGGAGATCAACCATCTCGCCATGTTATGGACATTAAAAAGTTTACGACTCGAATCAATTACGGACAATACGGATGTTTTAGATATTTTAATTAAAAAAAAAAAAAAAAAGATCCTCTTCACTTTTCCAACAGGCCTGTATTCAAATCCTCCCCTTTTTCAAAAGTTTAGGATAGATATATTTCATAATTTAAAACATGTATTTATAGGTATCAAAATAATAACAAATTTTAATCAACTTTATTGTTTATTAAAAATTAACATTAGTTGACAAAAAGTACAAAAGTGAAAAAATACTTATAAAATAAAATGTCCTAACCGTAGGCGGAACTAGGTCTCTGAACTAGGGGGTGGGGGCTAATTTTTATCAAAACATTTTTTTTTATACAAAAATATATTTTTTTTAATTTTATTGAAGTTTTGTAGAAAATACCGTACATTTTTAATGTAGTCAGGTTGCCTTTTTGGGGGGGAGGCTAAATTGGTAACTGGGGGCTAAGCCCCCTGCTTCCTAGTTACGTCTATGGTCCTAACTCCAAAGGGGATGGGGCGGTTACAAGGCCGCCCGCAGGGGGGAGCCGGGAGGGGCCATAGCCCCCCGCTATTTTATTTGATATTTGTTTAAATTTGTGATATAATTCTTTTTAAATGTCATGATAATATAATTTTCAGTGTTTTTGTTTCTTGTGCGTGTGATAAAATAATCGGTTATTATTTCTACTAATCCCGCCCGAAATAGCCACGGCTATAGATAACCATATCCGTGGAAACAACTTTATAGAACAGCTGTTGTAGGTAACCTGTAATTAATAATTTATACTTCCAACTCCGTGGTATAAATATATGATAAGGTATTAAATAAATTGTGATGAGTGAATTTTTTTCTGTTGAATGTTCAAAACACTTGTGCATTTTTGGTGTCAACATAAAAACTAATTAACTAATATTAAGAAGTCATTTTTTTAATTATACATTTAATATGAGTTCACAAAAGCGTAAAACTACTTTTATGGATAATTTTCTTTATAAAAAGAAAATTATCAATAATACAGTAAATAATGAGATCAGTACCTACTGTAAATAATGTCAACATTGTAACAGAGTTAGTTTTTCAACATAACATTTTTTAACATAAATATATTGTGTTATTCATTTTGATTTGTAATTTATAATTTTTAGTTTTTATGCCGAGTGTATTATACACTCAGCATAAAAACTAAAAATACACTATATTAAAAAAAAAATTAGGGTGTACGTTTTTTGTTGGGCCCCCCGAAATTTTTTTTCTGTGGGCGGCCTTGGGCGGTTAGGTCCACCTATCGCCCTTCCCCCTCCAGATATCCGCCACTGCGGTGGCCCAATATAATTTGGAGAAGGTAATCGAAGGAGAAGAAGCCTTCTTCAAGAAGGATATTGTATACAATATATATTACGAGGAAAAAACATATACTTTAGACCGGTCTGAACGTTTTAATAATATTCGGGTACAATACTTATTAAATATAATAATGATTCAACAACAGTAACCATAGAAACGTTTAGGACACGAATCGAATTATGCTAAAAAAAAAAAAAAAAGTAGGTAACCGCATGTTTGAACAGCACAAAGAAAATAATTCCGTCATATACGAGTTAACATAAATACGTGTCACAATAACGCTAATCTTATAGGTACCTACCCGATCTGTATAAATATGGATTTATACTTGGACGAAGTAAACAATAACAACAGAAATATGGGTATAACAACACTACTGGTATGTGTACAATACGGTTTATTTAAATAAATTATTTAATAAAAGTTGTATTTCTTTAACGGTATTAATTATTAATAGTGCAAAACCGAGTTTTTTATTTCTTCGTAGATGCGACATTGCTGCAGTGTATCTACGCATATACACAAATATAATAATCGACGTTGAAAAATTAGATTGATATTTTACATTTTTAAATATTTAAATTTGATTTTATACGTTTAACAACAAATTCCGTAATTATCCGATTCGTGTGAATTACAAGCATAAAAATAAAAAGAACAAAATCCTTACAATCTAAATATTACAATGTTTTTTTTTTTCTCGACTAATTTATTCGACATTATTACACATTTAGCGAAAATAATCGATTTATTGTTGAAATTCACAGCGATTTTCGACTACAGCATTTACTCGGTCGGATCTCATATACAGTCGTATAAAATACAAAATAATTAATTAAATTACGCGTTACGACACGGATTATTCATAACGCACTATTATTACCTATATATATACAGTATAAACCGTTTGAATTTTAAGGAGGACACTGTCAAAAACAGAAATCTGGATGAAATCACTTCACTGAAATTACAAGCTCCCGTGTCTGTAAATCGTCTGTGCATGTTGAGTACATACGTACCGAATTTGGTGGAGCTCGACTTGACCGACAGTTTTCTACCGACTTTCAGGTTATTTCTGTAACGAACAAAATAAACCTTCAGACAATTCAATTAAAATACGATGTTTCTGCGCAGAGATTTTGCGTTCAAACTGGATAATCTGAAAATTCTCAAAGTAGCGTCGTGCAACCTCAAGTCATTGGACGGAGTTTGGAACATACCCAACGTGGAAGAAGTTGTATGCCCCCGACAACGACATTAATGATCTAATGCTGTGCTCGACACTAGTTAAACTTGCCGTTTTAGACTTATCCAGGTAGACATCGCATTGAATCTGTGTGTGTGTGTGTGTGTGACTTTCACCAAGAGCGAAATATTCTACAGGAACAAAATCATGGACTTGACGAGGTTACATTTTTTGAATTTTTGCGAGCGACTAGAAAATTTATCTTTGTCAGGATGTCCAGTAGCCAAAATCGAAAATTTCGAGAAGAAAGTGCGAAACATTTTGCCAAACATAAATCAATTTAACGGAAATCAAACTTCAGGTAAACCGTTTAATGTTGCAAAAAAAAAAAAAAAATTACTAAAAAAAAAATACGTACCGAATATTTATTGCGCTTTTGGTCATTTTAATTAAAAAAAGACATCGAAGAAGTAAAAACCAAATCGACCATTGACTCGATTGTTTGTGGCAACATAACTGCAGCATTGCGAAGTAGAAGGACTTGCCACAATGGAAATAAGGTAACTAACAGAAATGCTATATACGCACGAAAAATGTATTATAATTTGAAAAATGGTACTAATTATAAGATAAAATTTCAAGGTAAACTACTACAAGGGTAACTATAAAAATAAATATTTTCAATTCTATTATATGGAGGACTTTTTCGTGTTATGTAAAACGATCGACGCGTAATAAAATTATTATATTTTGTAGGAAACATAATTTGAAGAAAGAAAAAAGAAATATACGAATGGCAATGAGCGGTAAATAAAATTACACATCGCTTTATATAATGATCACAAATCATAAAATTTGTTTAAAATATATTAACATAATTTATGTATTAGTAATTGTACACAAATTTCAAATTACGATTGTAACCTTTTTTTTTTCAACTTCCTTAAATTAAGTAAATAAGTAATAATAATAATAATACATTCAGTCTTTTACAATCAATAATTTTGCAATGTTAACAACATAAACCAAACATGTACTAACATTTATCTTTATTACACACATTTTCTTATCATTATAAAAGTATAAGGTAGCTCATTCGAATTCCTTAATCGAATTGTTCAGCACCTCCGTCATTATCGTCCGAATCTGGTTCATTAAAATCGGTCATGCGAACATCTTGATCTTCGCCATACTGAATCATTGTGTTAATAGTGAGTTGTAGATCAGAAATGCTCTCCTCGTCTTTTATATTCAATGGTACAAATTGTACAAGACTATAGTCTTCGATCATTTGACCAATACACTTGGACAAATATCGATATTTCTTTCCCCAGCTTGTATTACTTTTGACATCGGACAACAATGCACGCGAATCTGGTTCTAAATAGCTGAAACGACAGATTTTTTTTTATAATAAAAAAAAAAAAACCACTACAACAATAAAATATAAAATTATTACCTGTCCAAGTGTTTTCTAGCCGTTTTGCTCAGTAAATCCATTTTGGAAAGTACATTGACGTGAGGCAGTTCCAAGTTTATCATAACCGACAAAGCAGCCATTGTGCCTAAATTTTTTAATTAACATTGACGTCTTACAAATGTTCAAACAACTTTTACAATAACATAAAACATAAACAGTTATACCAAACAGATATTTTATCAGTATTACCGGAGATGAATTTTGGCCCATCGACCATAAACTGAGAATCGACCAACATCACTGAACACACATTGAATCCCCAGTGTTGAAGCAATTCTGCCAGCTGTTTCACAGTGGTCATATGAGTGTACAGTTCTATTTGTCCGGGTAAATCAAACAGAATATAGTCGTCATCGTCCTCGCCCAGCTGTTCTTTAAGCCAATCTTGATTCTCTAATAAATATCTGCGAATCGAACAGGTAACACGTTGTCAAAATCAAAATTCTTAAAACTATAAATTAACCCGCTTACTCCATGCAAAACACCAATCCCCCGTTGGGTCCACAATGCAGAATTTCGTCTTCCATAGCGTCATCGATATGAATCAATTCGCGTATGTCAATGGTCGGACTGTAATCGAAACGCTCGGCGGCCGGATCCAAATTCACTATCGACACCGAATTCTTTTCGTTTTCGTAATGTTGCGCCACCGCAGAACAATAGGTGGACTAAACATAAATAATAAAAGTCGCGTATTACGTATTTTAAGCAAAGATTAAATGGTTTTCAAACGGAGGCACGAGGTCTGTGCGGCTTAAAGGTCATCATCGATTATGTCTACGGCAATTACGTATCAAAACAGTAACAATATTCACAGTTTGTCGTTTCGTTCTTTTTTTTACAAATCGCACAATATTATACTATTAGTGTTTTTACTATTATGTTTATTTCGACACATTCAAAACATTGTGCCCACATAAACGTTTTGATTTTTCTATCAAACGACTTTTAAACCTGTCTTTAACCTTAAAATCAGATACTTCGGTGTCGCGCGATCGTAAGACACCAACAACTCGGAAGCACATTTAACGTACGCAATAAAACGTTACGTGTACGAGTAGTTATTTCTATCGTTGGCATGCGATTCGGCCTTAACAGTGATATTGCAAAACATTCGCAATCGTTTCACACGAATGCGCCAGCCAGTACTCTGTCACAGGCGTGTACTAAATTATTACGCTGTCGGGAAACTGGCACAAATCATAAAACATTAAAAACCGACACATTTCCACAATCGGACTTTACCTTTCCACAGCCGGCCGGCCCCATCACTAATTGAGCATATCTCATATCTGCACCGTTCGGACTTCAAGCTACTTTTTGCACTAATAATTATATGGGAAACTGCGGAAAATAAAAAAAAAAGTCACGTACAGTTTCCAGAATAACGTTCGAAAAATAATGTGACAACTTTTTTTATCTTTGATGGCGCTAAGCTGATAACGTCATAATAATAAAAAAAAAAACAAATTGATAACCGCGTACGGAAATTATTCCAAACGAATTTTCGACTGAAAAATTAAACTTTTCGCTTGAACCATAAATCGAAAAATATAAAAAAAAAAAAAGGTCGACCAAACATGCGTAGGTGAATAAATATTTTATAATAAATACAATAATTATTATTAAAAAAACGTTATAAAAAAAAAAAAAAATGTAAGGTTAAGCGGATGCCCGAGACACATGATAAAGAAAGAAGTAAACTCTCTACCGCGAATTTGTCCGTTTTTGACTTCTGTTATCAATGTGTTTACCTTTCTTTCGTACTATGAAAATACGACAATATTTTTCGTTTCAAAAATAATTAACGTCGTTAAGTTTTTATTGTGTTTTTAGTCCTTTTTTTTTTTGTTTGAAATCATGTCCATGTTCAATTTAACTGGTTCCGCCGCTCCTGCCAACACCACTGGGAACGCAGCGACGTAAGTATTGTGTTTTTTGTCTTGTTTCACCGATACGAAATAATAATTTATTAAAAAAAAAATTACGAATAAATCGTATATATTTTATTACGAAATAAAACAAAATACGCACGCTCGTATATAATGATATTTTCGGAGATTTAAAAAAAATGTTACCGATACTGAAATACTCGTTCGTTGTTTCGTGTAAACATTTCGTCAAAAATGTCTCCTAAAATATGATATTTTATTTTGTCGATGTAAACTATAACGGTTGCACTCAAATTGCAACAGAAAACGTCGATATGAAATTATGTTCTGTAAGATTTGATCGTTTTATTCGCATTTAACAACGATAAATAAAATCTTTACTATTGTACCGTTTACTGTGATGTCTAAAACTTCACCCAACGTAATGATATGTGTATATATATATATTTTTTTTTAATTAAAACCCTATTGAAAAATTTATTGAATAAAACATTGTTTTTACTATGAACTGTCCAACACGATTATTGAATTTTCTACTATGACGTAAATGTACTGACTATTATGTCGGTGTGTCCGTCGTATAGGATGAATAAATTGTTTTAATCTTAAAACACACTCGAGTAACACGAAAATTTGTCGATTTTACGCTCAAGAGTTGTTAATGTCTGTGTTAATAAAGTAATGAAAAACAATTATTTACAGCCCACAATTTGGCTTTGGATCATCTCTGGGAGGTTGGCCGTCGTCATCGACGGCAGCAACCTCAACTAATTTTGGCAATTTAAATACCACAGCTAATAAACCAACTACCAATATGCCATTCTCTTCGTTTGGTCCGACAACTTCTTCAATAACGTTTGGTACCACAACTATGCCAACAACTACGACTAAATCGGGTAATTTTTAATTGCCTAATCGATAAAGAAAATATTTTTAATAATAAATTTTTTTTTTTTTTACTATAGGTTTTTCACTGGGCAGTAACACAGTAGCTAATGCTCCGTTAAACCTTTCTTTCGGTCCTGCGGCTACTACAGCTGCTACATCTGCTTCTGCATTTTCACTTGGAACTACGTTGAATCCCAAAACTACAGCACCCTTAACTGGTACACAGTTGACCTTAGGAGCTACTACTAATGTAACTACTTCTGCTGCTCCTGGTAAGTTAAAATTTATATGTGTATATTATGAACATACTGAGAAAGCTATCATGTTTTCTCACTTGGCTAAATTTAAACGTGGAAACCATTTGAGATTAATCTGTTATCTGTCGATTAATTTGATTTGTAGAAATCAATTGAATAAAGATAAAATCCTGTAGTTTTCCTCCTTTTCAGTAAATAAATTAATGTGAATAAAATGTATTTTTCAGTTTTTCGTGGTCTTGGTGGTCTAGATACAACTTCAAATTTAAGTCAAAGTACAGTTTTATTATTATAACGAATATTTAATGTAATATTATTTACTAATATATTTATATATTATTTAGCACAAAATAAAGCTATACCAGCTCTTGAAATGCCTGTGCCCAATGAAATTTTACAATTAGTCAATCATATGAAGTAAATGATTTTTTAATATTACATTTTTCTTCAAAATAAGATCTTTCCTTTGAATTTTTCTTAACTTAATATTTACTTTAAATGTAATAACCGGAGGTTTTTTCCAGAGATTTTCTTAAACAACAAAAAGCAATGAGTAGCGAATTAGCACGTATGTCCTCAAAAGGTTCAAATGAAGTAGCAGGTGATATCTCAACATGCCAAAAGAATTTACAGTTTATTGAACATAATTTAGATAAACAAAAATCATCTGTTAAAAAATTACATTATGAAACCAATAAGGTATGGAAAATTAAATTTTATTTAAAATGTACACATTTTTTTTTTTTATTATTATTATTATTTACTCAGTGTTTACAAGATTTTGAAATTGCCCAACGTAATCATGATCATCCAGCAATGGTTCAAAATGATATGGAGTCTAATATTAAGTATTTCACTGAGCTTATTAAGTCTTTGCAAGAAAAAGGGAATATATTAAAAAATGAAATTGAAAACACTCAACAGTATTTAGCCACATTGCCTTACAATAACAATGTCACCGTGGATGGTATGCGCGAATAATTTTAATTAAAAATTATTTTATTTTTGATTCTTGATCAAGTCTTGCGTTTTAGAGCTGAGGAGAATAGGGGAAATGTATTACAAGAATGTAATAGCATTAGCTGGTCATTTACACGGTATACACAATGAAGTCCAGGTGTTGAAAGCAAGACATTTGTCGTTCCGTAAAGAGATTTTAAATGATCACACAAATATTTTTCAAACAAATCAGAATCAAAACTCAACTAGTTTCTTTACAACTCGTCCAGATACTATTGGTCCTAATCCTTTTACAGGATTAAGTAAGTTAACAGTTCAAACATTTCAGACTATTTTGTTATATAAATAATTGATTTTTTTTTTTTTTATCTATTTAACTTTAAAATATGTGTTCTGTTAGATATAACAGCTTCAGCAGCATTAAACTTGGGAACTTTTGGATTAGAACAGCCTGTACATCAAAACCCAGGTATGTACTGAGAAAATGTTTAAAATTAATCAATGTAATATATTAATTTTGTAAAATAGCCTTTAATATTCCATATTTTTCAAAGCATAAATTAATTTAGGAATTTTCGTTGTCTTTTCACAATTCGAGCGTTTACTTTGTTTTTTTTTACTCGTATTTCGTAACATCTTTTTTAATGGAATATATATATATATAATTTAAAGTTTGGAAGTAAAATTGTTATTAAATCAGTAATTGCTTACAGATTCGACTATACAATCAAACTTGGGAACAAACTCACTATTCGGATTAAACACGCAGCCAAATAATACAACACAATTCCAGGGTTTCTTTTCCAACCAAAAATAACTAATAACACTTTCTGAAGTACAAATTCTTATATTCTACTAAGGTTTTCAATGATATTAACGTAGCAAATAAATCGTTTATTGTGATTTTACCAATTGTATGAATCATGTTTATGCTACAACGTTGTATTTAAATGAAAAACTTGTTTTTTTTTTTATATAATTTTTGTAATAATTCTATAATTAAAAATAAATGTTTGTTTATTATTGAATAAACATATATTATGTGCTACAGTTATGTTGATTTAGAGAAGTCGTACTTAGTTTATTGAAATATTATTTTAATAAAAAGAAGTAGATATTCTTCACGCAACATAAATAATTTTTTCACTTTGAAAACAAGTAAAAACTACAGACCACTTTATACACGTTTATACTCACACACACACACACACACACACACACACACACACACACACACACAAAATAAGAAGTTGTTATTCAGTTTACCGACTTTAAATGAATTTTAAGACTTATTAAAAATTAAATATGTTAAAATTGTCAAAATACGGCTAGATGGTGTCGCCACTAATACCATTCGTGTGAATAACGTTCACTGGCTTGAATCTCACGAATAATATAATAACTGTTTTCTCGATTACAAGAAGTAAAAAAAAAAAAAAACACCTTTATTATTGTTACCAGACGTGCCCTCTTTTCCCCTAGACATACTGATTTTGAACTTAAATGAATATCGTTATTGATATAGTCCGTTGCATAAAACTCCGCAGTCCAAGCTGGACGCGATGATAATACAAATATTTGATTTTATTTTCTTCCGCGAAGAAAAAAACAGAAGTGAACAGCATGAAAACAGGCCAACTGCAATAGAATCAGTAAAAGGGATAATAACGATATAATTTAATTTAAAATCACAAATACGTTTGGATTTCCATAAAATATATCTTAAAAAATAGAAAGAAAAAAAACTATTACGAAATAAATAAATATCGGAAATTTCATACAAAAATTGTATGTATTAAGGGCCGTATTTAGGGGGGCTGCTAAATGTTTTATATATAATTTCATTATTTATACTTTTATAATCTATTATCGAGATTTAGGTGAGATAATAATTGATAGTTTTGTGGCATCTTCGAAACGATCATTTTCGATCCCAAGAAGGATAATAAAAACGTATTCTAGATCGGTAAGGTGAATAATGATCGCGTAAATGCTTCGGCTGAACGTTAAAAGTGAGAACTGACTTCCAGTATCAATTATGATAATATTATTATTGTAATTAAAGAATTTGCGGAGACACAATGCGGGAAAAAAAATTTAATCGTAAATTAAAAATAAAATTGTTTTTATATTGCGTTAAATTTGTATTACATTATAATAGAGCGTTCCCCCGTTGCCCCAGGGCGACAAATTCCTAAATACGGCCCTGTGTGTATTGTATCGATTATAATATTGAAACATATTAACATTACGTTAAAGTAATCCATTCCGTTAAATTGACAAAAAAAAAAAAAGAAGCATTTTACAATAATAACGTGTGAAATCGCCGCGTACGACGTAATATTATATCGATTCGGTGCAAAACGATCGATTCCAAACGCGTTTACTATTTTTAATCCCCCTGGCCACTCGTAGAGGGCTTGAAGACAAAAAAAGGGAAATCGGTGGTCACGAGAGTACGTTGACCCGGGCAAATTTTAAACGCTCTTATCAATCGATCAACGGACGATAAAGATAACTCGCTTTTCGAGAGAGAGAGAGAAAAAAAAGTTTTCCAAATAGAAGACCACAGAATAGATTTAAAAACTTATATATAGACTTGTAAACTTATAAACTTATAGACTTTAAAAATGTCTTTTTTTTCCTTTTTTTTAATTTCACGACGGAAATCGCGAATTTTTTACACGGTAGACAAGAGAAAAGAAAAATAAAAACAGAAAAACGTTTATTCGTATCAAACGTCGATTTTAAGGTTATACCGCGAATTCGTGCGTTTTTCTTTTTTTTTTTGTTATTGTTGTTGTTACTCGTTATCGACGATTACGTTCTCGTCAGTTGTCACTTAAAAGTCGAAGCCGAGTTTTCCCGTGTTTCGTACGACTGTCTTTGCTGATCCATAGTATTTTATTTTGGCGTTCTCCTCGCACGGTTTGTGTAATAATAGAGCGGGGGAAAATAAACTTAATAACATTCCGTCTCGTACCCGCGGTCGCAAACGAATCGTTTCGTACACCACTGCCCGAGGAGTAGTTGGTCCGTCGGCTCTGCCGTTTTTCGCATGGACGTCGGAACATTCTGATCCGGCGTGGGACGCGAACAATGCTGTTGTTGAACATCATTCACAGAAACAAAGACGAGTGTTTCCTGTTAATACTGGCGCTCTTGCTGTATTACGTGATGATATTTTTAGAGGAAAACGAGAGACTTCGTTGAGAAGGTAATTTCCATTCGTTTCGAATTCTGTGTGTTTTTTTTTACGAATATTTTAAATACGAAACGACGATTTAACGACAAAATAACGATGTTGGAATTCTCTCCGGTTTAGACTACCTTTATTGTTCGTTTAAAATAGCCGACGTATTTCATTACCGATTTGAATTTCTGTGTCTCGTGCGCTGTGGTGTAGTTTGCATTAATATACCCGTTCGATAGTTTCGAACGTTTTTTTTTTTGTATATCGCGTCGGTGTTTACATAACGGAATTATACACATCGTAAATTCATTTGGTTCACTGTTCGAATGACACTGATCCAGACTGGTTTCGCGTGTCGTATACGTATACGAAATACGTGATACTGGGTGGAAAAAACCCCACTAGTTAAATAGGCGTGTAATTTTACGTGGACGACAATTCTCTGGATTGGTGAGTGTCATCGTCTTCGACATTCGTAACAAGTGCGGTGTTGCTGGAATGGAAAAATTCACAGCATGATAAAAATTGATGTTTTGACGACGGTAAAATTATTTATTTTATTTTTAATTGTGACATATGCCGTATGTCACTAGTTGCCTAGTTCGTATAATCGTACAAGTCATTTGATATTTTGAACATTTTCCTCCTTTGAAAACATTGGTGTTGCCATGAAATGTACCTGTACATTTCAACACGGTATTTTAAAGTTTTGTTCAGAATTTTCCGTACGCTTATTTCTGCGATAATAGTCGCCTCGATAATCACTTTCAGTTTTGATAAATGATAACTCACCTAAAACTACACAACTCTAACTTGTACAGGATATCGCCCTTTTTTAAGACTTTTTAACAAAGTAACCTCTATTATTCGTTAATGGTAAAGCGTTTTGCTAATAATAATTATTTTTGAATTTGAAATTAATACAGTTGCAACAAAAAAAAAATTTTTCTTTAATTTATAATTTTGTTTCGATTTAAGGTTTCTACACTTATTCAAACATGTTCGTTGAGGATTTAGTCAAAGGATTCTATGACGTTATATCTAAAAATGTGAGTGTAATATATTATATCTGATACTTCTGATAAATAATCTATATGTTTTCCTTCATCTCAAATGAACCAACTGTAATTATATAAATACATAATAATATGGTCATATTTTTATTTCTATTATTTGTATATCATTGAAGTTAATAATTTATGTTTTATAATACAATTTTATTTGTCCGTTACAGAAAATTTTAATATTAGTGAACTACGATGTAGATGCAATTTGTGCTGTGAAAATACTTCAGTGTATATTACGATTTGATAACATAGTTTACGTGCTTGTACCAGTAAAAACAATTACAGAGTTTAAAAAAGCATTTGAAGAACAGAAAATTGATGTGAGTTTAATTAGTGCTATATTTAAAAAAAAAAAATTTTTACAAGTTAAATTTGTTCAGGTTAAATATGTAGTGTTAATCAATTGTGGAGGTACATTAGACATAATAGAAATATTGGAACCAGACGAAGATATCATATTTTTTGTTGTCGACAGCCATAGGCCTACAGATATATGCAATATTTATAGCAGTTCTCAAGTATTTAATTTATATTTATTTACCCGACAAGTATTTAATTAATAGTAATTTGTATTGCATTACAGGTAAGAATACTGACACCTCCTGATGATGATGAAAAAATCCCAGATTTCGAAGACATTTTCAACGAAAATGAAGTAATTATTTAAATTGTGCAGAGTTATAATGGAGATAAATGTTTTATATTGTCGTTTAGTCGTCAGATGAAGAATCCAATAATTCTGATGAACAAGAGGATGAAGAGACGTCTGGTGTCGATAATGTTGACAGAATTGAAGAACAACAAAACAAAAGAAGAAAACTTGATCAAAATGCGCTAGTTAAAAGAGGAGAAAGAAGGAGATGGGAAGAAAATAGAAAGAAACTCTTATTTGATTATACTCAGTTTTCATATTACGGACGTTCGGTTGGTATAATTTTTTTGTTTTTTTTATTAGAAATTTTTCATTTACCATAAATTAATTTTTATACACTTAGGCTGCTATGTTGATGTTTGATCTCTCATGGAAGTTGCATCGTGAATCTGTTGATTTGTTATGGTAATTATTTCCTTTAACCTGTTTTACCTACCTAATACTCATTAATGTATACTATGTATTTGAAATGTTGATTTTATTTCATTATTAGGTGGGGCATTGTTGGCGTCACCGAACAATACATTTTGGGTAAAACGGAACGTATGCGTTACCTAAAAGAAGTAGAGTTGATAGCTGGTCATATTGGTCGTATTTGTGATTCTACTGTTAATCATGACGACGAAGAAAATATATCACAATCATCGATGTCTAAACCTTCAAATACTTCTACACATCTTCGAATTGAATCCGAAAAAGAGTAAAAACTTTATATTAGTATATAAATGTTATATACATATGTACAGTTACACGTCAGTAATAATTGATTATTAACAAATTTTCAGTCTTCTGTTGGCTTTATACAGACATTGGACGATTGAATGCAGTCTTCGATATTCAATGTTTACTGCAGTATCTTTGAAACTTTGGACAATCAAAGGGGAAAAAAGACTGAAACAAATACTGGCGGAAATGGGGTAAAATCCTAATTGTCTTATTGTTATTTCATAAGATAATATTCAATATTAGATTGTTATTGTTTTCGAATAATAAATACTTTATAAATTTTGCTCGATTTCATTCAATAAAAAATTGTAGACAACAATATTGTGATTAATTTTAGGTTGCCATTGGCCGAAAGTCGTCAAATGTATCATTCGATGGATTTAAATTTACGCAAACAATTCTATGGTATGATGGAAAAAATTTCTAATGCGCACAATTTATTACAAATGACTTACCCTTCGTTCATGTTACACCAAGGATTCAAAACAAGGTATCAGTGTGCCGACTATGTTTATTCAATGGTCGCTACGTTAGAAACTAATGTAAGTTTGTCTAATGACTCGTATGTTGATGAAACTTTTCTGACAAAATCATTTATTTCTGCAGTCACGAGAAAATTCCCCCACTCAGTGTTTTTATAATACAATGGATTCATTATCCAGGTAAGCGGTATGGAAATAAAACATACTGAAGTACTTTTTATTTAATTGAAAAAAAATTATCATAAATATTGTTGTTAGGTCGAAAAAAGATTTTTTAGACCAAGGGATTGAAAAAGCCAAATGGATATTGACCAATATGTTTAGGCATGTTCAAGTTGCATTGGATATGAGACAAGTGGTATTAGCTGGCCCATTTTACTATTTAATTATACAAGAGGTATGCCGCCCTATTACATTAAATAAAAACATATTTCATTTTTTTTTTATTTTTTTAAGTAATGAGAAATGTATACCATGTATTTTTACAGGGTACTTTGCATTCTCAACACTATTCAAATCCCCACTGCTTGTTTATGCTAGCATCGTTTGCGCTGAGAGCTCAAATTGCTTCAACACGCAAAACCAAAATTACTCGTTTGCCATTAATCGCTTCTGCGACTCTTGATGCAGATCAAGATACGTGTTTAATAGTCGGTATTCCTCCCATCACAGAAACATTGCCCAGAAGGTAATTTTTAATCGGTTTTTACTGTTTTAAGTAGAGTTTGAAAAATAAAATCATAACAATTTTATTGATGATGATAAACGTTCAGAATCTTTATTGATACAATTTAAAAGTATTTATACAAAATACTATTGTTTTTCGCATATAGATCTGAATTTGAGAAATAAAACTGTAAATTTTATTTTAACATAAATTATTTGTGGTAACAAAACAACTTAATAATTGAAATGTTTTATAAATCGTGGTCATAATATTACATAAAATAATTTGTACATCTTTGCATACCTTACTTAAATCTGGGCAACAGCTACAAAAACCACTACTGGATGAGTTTCTTCATGTTATTTTGCAATCATACTTAAGTATGTTATATTAGAGCATAATAATAATTATATATATAAAAGAAACAAAATCGTCATTTATTTTATAATCTGCATAATAATAAAATTACAATATATATGTCTATAAATAATTATCTATCTTAAGTGCGATATAATTTAAATGTTCTAGTTTTTTTGGAAAAGCATTTGAACAAGTCGCGAGTAAAACCAATATTGAAGTGTCGTTAGATTACTTTGATTCTTCCATTGCTAAAATGCATACCAAAGATCGACCAAAGTTTTTTGATGCATTGACTGCATTGCTCAGCTGACAAGTAACCATTATTTGTATTACTCTTAATTGTTTAAATTTTACATTTTGTAAATTAAAATATGTTTTTTAATTATAAGCAAAAAAAATTTTTTTAATTGTTTATTTAATTAAATAAAATCTTAACATAATAAGTATCATCACTTCTGTGTATAAATGAAAATTGATTTAGAATTTTTTTTTTTTTAGAGTGATATATTTCCAATTTGTATATTTTAATATTAAACATACTGCAACATTTGAACCTAGAAAAAAATTGTAAATATCCTGTAAGTAAAAAGACTTAAAGCAATCTTACGAATAAAATATTGTAAGAATGATTTCAGTAATAAAAGGAATCATTATTGAAACAAATATACATTTTTTCCAATATATATTATAATAAAATTGGCATCAATAAAATATATTTGAATTACCCACAATACTATCTATAGCGCTTATATACAATAATACAATTTACGCTTTAGTTTTTTTTGTAAAAAAAAAAATTATATATATGTATATGTATATATATATATATCTTTTGTTAAATATCAATATTATTTTTAAGCTAGAAAATAAATTACTCATAAATCAAATTTTATGTAAAACATATTTATAATAATATTTAACTAAACATTGCACAAAAAATAATTTTATTATCAGTAGAGTTAAAATTTCAAATGATCTTGATTATTTAGTACAGTTAATATTTTTAGATCTGTTATGAAACAAAATCATTTACAAATTGAATTAATTTTTGTATACTTAATATACAGTTAATTAAGTATGTCTCATAATATTATTTCATGTGAAATTGTATTAAATTTGTGTAAAAAAATTATATATATATACATATGATGGTTTTAATAGATTGGACAAACAAATTCTTGACATTCTTTTGTTATACATATATATATAACAAACCACTGTTTTATTTTAATATTTTCGGAAATATCCATAACGATTGTGGTGTATGACATTTTGGAACTGTTGCAAGTCCCAATCTTTTCAGTGTGTAATTTCCGTCTTGCTGTTGCGACTTCACTATAGTTTAATATATTAGTCAGTGTAGTCACAGTAATATGACCGGAATCACACATTCTGTTAATAGGACCTGCAAAGGTTTCGAAATGTCGGACCACAATGAACAACGTGGTTATTTCCGGAAAATACTATGATAATAATTTAATCCATGAAAATTGAATATTGTATATTTTTTTATACTTCAGATATTTTATTTTTCATAAATACCTCGTTTAATATAAATACCTGACAAAATGTCACATGTAATTTTTGAAGATCTGCATACTTTCGAATGACTTGTAAGCACTTTTTTGAAATAAAGCGCCCATTATGACCATTTTCTTCTGCTATGTGATAATTTCACCATAGTTGTAACAGGATTTTGTTTTCATTAAAATAAATTTTATCGATATTTTTTTTCTCGTGTTTTATTTTAACAGTAACATAATTAAAGGCTTATCCCCATCCTCAGTTTTAAATTATAAACCTCATCAATAGCATCGAGTTTTTAAAAATCAATTCTAAATAAGATATTAAATATGAAAAGATTATAATTATTTACCTTATATAATGAATGTAACATCATGTTGTCTTCAATTCCATTTCTAATGATAATCTCTACGACTATTGCCATTGTGTCCTAATTTTTATAAAAATGAAAAAATCAATGCACTGAAATTTTTTAATTCTGTAATTATAAAAATATATAATTACCTCTATGTCTATGACTGCTTGAATTACGACGATCACGGCTTCTACTCCTCCTTCTATCTCTTTCGTATCGTTCAGATTTCCTACGAAACAAAGTTTCATAGAAATATTCATGTTTTATTATATTGATTATCGAAGTGAAAATGTTAAATAAATGTTTTTAATTACCTATCGATTCTATGATGTGACCTATCTCTAGAACTTCTGGATCTCTTATCATGATCAGCGTCTCGACTCTTTCTATCTATGTCTTTAGAGTTACTCCTATAATAAACATAAATAAATGAGTTTAAAGAAGAAAAAAAATTAGTTTAAAATAATGAAAATACCTAGTACGATCCATACGTCGTTTCCTTTCCTCTTCTCGCTGTTTTTCTCTCTCTTCGACGTACTTTTTTCTTTGTTCTTGTATTTCGTTAACAGCATTTTTTAAACGCGCATAACCCATATGTTGTTTACCCATCAAATGATCATCAATACGGGACTGAGCGTCACCGACAATTAAAAAGGCTCCGCACACTTCACACACTTCCATTTGTTTTTCTTGAGCAGCAGCCAATTCATAAGTCTACAAATGAAACAAATAATATTAAATAAATACAAATCGCGTGGAATGCAATTATTAACACAGTTGACAATTCCAAAAAATTAATCACTTGAGACCAGTGGATGCTTTCATTTTGCTTTCGTAATGTATCGCGTTCTTCTTTTAACTGATCACAAAGCTTCATAAGTCCTTGAGCTTCTTCAACATGACCGCGTGTACCCATTTGTTCGGCCTCTTGCACTAACCCGTTAATTTTTTCTGATAACAGTTTAATTTGCTCTTGGTTCTTCTGACTTTGACTATTTGAATGCGATACAGGCTATAAAATATTTCATTGAAATGTTTTTTAATCAAATAATTACTTACTAATATTAATCAATTTATATTTCCCAAAAATTATTATATCAATTTAGGTTAATAAACAGGCTATATTAAAATCAAATATTTATAATATATTAATATAATGAAACTTATAATCGATATATTTGGCAAACTCCTATTGTGACCAAACACAATCTTTATACCTAACTATTGATTTCATTTATAATTATTCTTGTAATACAATGTTATATTTTATGAAATATACATTGTATAATAAAATAAATAATTATAATAATAAATGACTTTTTATTTAATAAAAATAATAATGAAGTTTTGATAATATCATATCATTGAGATCATGTGACTTTAAATGGATTTTGAAGCAAGTAAAACTTTAAATATAGAAATTTAAAAAATATATATATATATTAACCTCAATAACATTTAAGAATTTTTTGAATAACCAAGTCAAAAAAACAATTTGACATAATTCAGACACCGTACAAATATAAATAAATTATTTAAAAGTATAACAGAAGTACATACTAAAAAAGACACCGATATCTCCATTATCAATACAAACTTTAAGACTATTATTACTCATTTATTTACATATAATTGAATCTAATATCTAAACTTAGTCAATATTTAATAATAAAATGGGGGGAATTATTTAATGATGTACCTCGAAAACCTTTGACGTGGTTAAGATTCGAGGCCGTTAGCGCCGCATCCATGCTCAACAATACAGCATCCGATCACGATCTGCCTTTTTAAAATTACCTATAGAATACGCTAACAACTTTTAAGGCCAAATGAAATTATTGCTTTCATTTTTGTACCGTTAATTATAAACGATTACTGTAAATATGTTATTTATGATATTGTTCAAGAACTTGCATACAAACAATGTAATGACACCTAAGTAATAATAAAACAGCTTCAGAATACTAACCGTTTCAGTTTTATTCATAAGCTCCAACCTTTGTTTGCCTTTTTCGATGCGACGCTCGACATCGTTTAATAAACTTGTAGCGAATGCCACAAATTCATCTTCGTATTGCATTTTGGAACGACTGCTAGCTGCGTTATATTGTGTTTTTGCTTCTTCGCAATGAACCTTAGGACACGCTCCGAGATCAGCACGGGTATTGACAAACAAGTCGTGAGGACAGAATTTTACCATAAAGTATTTACAAAACTAAAAAAAAAAAAATACATTTTAATAAAATTTATTAACGAAAAGACTATATTCTAAAAAACACGCTATTTTAACAATCTCAAGACCTAACCATTTGGCAACTGATATTTTCAATATTTGCAATTGTTATAAATTGTTTTAATAAATGTAATGTTAATTCCGTTTTTTTAATTTTTTCAAAATTAATACTTTTCTAAAACATTTATTCGTTTGACCGAACATTCCAAAAATCACATATCAAATATCAACAGAAATTGTAAAATGAATAATTAATACCTTAATCACAATGCTCACACATTTACGTAAATTCACTGAACTACCTATACACGAAATCGAATTTAATTAGTTACGTTTGACATTAATTTTTACTGTGTACGACCAGCATAGGGGCTAACAGGGGGCTTAGCCCCCAAAGAGGCAACCTGACTACATTAAAAATGTACACTATTTTCTATATATTTATTTATATTTTTCTAATATTCCTATTTATTGGGTAATTGAAAATTGAAATAATTGAAAGTTTTTTTTTTTGCTTATTAATTTTTAGCCCCCTCCCTAAAATTTAGGGCTAGTTACGCCTATGACGACCAGAATGGTAACCGAATATTAAACTACTAAAAGGACCACAGGATCAATATTAGAGATAAATGTTTTTAAAAATTAACAGAAAATCCTGACCATTAAACACTTTACCAAATATAGTATTCGAATCGTTTCCGATTCATTTATCCATTACGTAATAATGACACGAGGAATAACCCCGAGAATTAAATTACATAACACGAACCGACTTTGTATAATATCCTGAAAACGTACAAAATAACAATAGCCACTACAGGGACAATGCAATTTTATTAACACACACGACTCATCGGAATACTAAAAACTATCGTTCACACGAACGTATTGATGGATTAAAATTACCTCTGGATCTTCCCAGTGTACCGGTTTCTTTTGGGCGTTCGGGCCGTCATTTCGATTCCGTCCCATGAGTTCGTCGAGCAACGCGGCAGCTGCCGATACGGCCATCGTATTATAATAATAACGTTCGATTTATTACTTAATAAATACGATTCTCGTGCACAATTGACAGTGCAATTGTCCGGGAGTGAAAGCAACGATCGGTACGAATATTAACAAAATAATACGAACAACCGCGCACTACGTTAAAAATGTCTTCCCAAAACGCAAATCGTTGCTATTTGTTTAGGTGACAAACGATCAATTATTGTCTTACATAAAAAAAAAGAAGTGGTACGCAAAAAAAAAATTGTTATCTAACACCTATCGAAATCGAGTAAATTATATAAACCCCCCCTTGTAATTTTGCGTAGTATAACGCGGTCACATTGTATTACTCCTAACCACGGTTTGGGTTATGGTCAAACGCGTTTACCATATCACGAATATAATAAAATACGGCCGTGATTATAGCGCGGAACAATAATAATAATAATAACAGATCTCCGTATTATAAATTTTCTAGACGATCGTCGTAGCCACACCGATTGTTTGTGAAATAAAAATCATTGAATTCCAATGGAAATGGAAGAGAACATCGTATTGACCAGTAGCACGACACTGGTGTTACGGCCACAAGAGACAGAGGGCCAAGTAGTGCATTTGAAGTTGAAGAAACCGAAAAATCATCGCAAACATGTGAGTTGGGACGAACAAACCGTGGACAACGAAGAAATGAACAAGAAGAAGAGTAAGTGCTGTTGTATTTACAGTAAACCGAAAAAGTTTGGCGAACCCGACGACGAGAGTAACGAAAGCGACAATGACGAGTGTGACAGTTGTATCGGCGCGAAAAAAACGCATCAGTTACATAGGCCGGATAAACCGGAAGAAGAGAATTGATTATTCCTTTGTACGTAACGTGCGGTACCTATCTATTTATTTTTTATTATCTGTGTATATGTAAAACTTGAATCGAAAATTGTTTCCTTTTTTATTATTATTTATTCCAATAAAAACGGTTTTATTCGCGACCGGTTGTTACACGATTATTGCTTTGTTTCCGGCGACAGTTTTTTTTTTTTTTTTAATATACGATTTTACTCGAACACGGCTTATTATCATTTAGACGGTTAAAAAGGTACTTTGATATATATAATACTAATGGTATTATGTATATTTCCTTTTAATATTAATTAGTTATTAAAAAAATATATATCATTTAATTGTGAAACTAATAACAGTACATCACTGTTATCGTGATTCGAGGCGTTCATCAACAATAATATTTACCGAATCATTGAGATAATGTCTATATATAGTTATTTTACGTGAATTAAAGAAATAATAAAATAATAATCATTAATATATTTGAGCGTTCATAATTCGATATAAAACAGATAATAGGTTTACAAAATATTCATAAAAATTAGATATCCAACTAAACTAAAAGGTAACAATGTGATGTTTAAAAATATAACTCTTAGTACAAATAAAAGTATAATTAAATTTTATCATTAATGACAGTGAATAGATACGATCCCATTATTATTTAAACAAGCAATATTAAAACGTTTGTGAAAATATCACGACTGGAGGACTTCCAAGACTCCTCCTACGAGTTTTAATGAACCAGTAACTAAAACTCGGATTTGTGTACTTTTATCGGACAAGCTGCACAATTCTATATGCTTAATGGTTTCTTCGATAGAATTTAATACTTTGATATTACAGAAATCTATAGAATTTTTCATGTTATGACATTTGATTAATTGTTCCTCATAATTGAAGTTCATATCGACAGTATCTGAAAAAAAAATATAATGAGCGTGTTAATATTTTTCTTAGGTATATTTGAATTGTCAAATTTTCAGCTGTTTAGCATTTTTACTTTTAAATAAAATCATGACTTTTGGAAAGTCTGGAGGAGTAAAAGTGTACCCCTAAAAATGGAGGCAAGTGACAATTGGAACTCAAGGATAAGAACTTTGCACAACACTAAAGAACCTTGGAGAAGTGCTGAAGATGATCATTTAATTATCAATTTCATTACCTAGACGACGATTGTTAACAGATGTTATTATCGGACACAACAAAACTGAATCCATTTTGTTATCAGACAATAGTGTTTTCAAGAACGTATGATAATCTCTAAGAGCTGTGACGTTGAATATTAAAATGTGTTTTATGTTCCTGAATAAACAAATTTATGAGTACTCAAAAAATATATTAACCAAAATTGGATTTTTCACACTTAACGGTGATTGATAGAAAATAATTTAAATACAATAAAAATTATCAACATGTTTACTTTTAAAATAATGATTTGACACGACTTACGTTTTTGACTTGGGATGAAGGTTTAAGTACCATTTACTACATAACTGTATGCTTTCAATTGTATGGGCGCCATCTAAGAAATATGTTAAATTTGGTGTTAACTTTAAGATTTGATTGCGACCAAGCCATTTAACGCTTTTTAAAGCTTGATAATCTTTTTTATGTATTTCCCAAGTAGGACCTTGTTTCACACCATTTGGTCCAATACTGCACTTCTTTAACCATTCTATAAAAAAAGTAATAATAAATTGCTTTAATTAATTTTCTATGGTATATACTAGTGATACAAGGAGTTCATTTATAATATACGTTAATACTTTAATATAATATAATTGATTTTTTTACTTTTTCTAAAACAAAATTTTGGCTACAAAATTATGAATATTACCTGGATCATCTACATTACCTACCAGTAATATATATAGTAATGTGGCGAGTAGTATTTGGATTGTGGGCAAATAAAAAATAGTAATCAATTTGGTCACTTATTGTACGCCAGCAATGAAATATTAAAAACAGATTTAATTCAAATATTTTTATTAGTCTAATTAATAGTAAATTTCTAAAAGTAAACTTAACTTTTATACGTTATTAAAATCACCCTGTAATGTAAAATGCTTACCATGTGCACTGTTACGATTGATCCATGCGTTAGTAAGTTGAATGGCAAGTGAAGCATTTATTTCTTGTACTGTACTTAAAGTTCCTAATTTTGAAGTATCCCAATTATACTTATAAAACGGTGGAGCTTCCAGTAATGTTGCCTAAAACGAATGATTCTGATTATTCGTCACGAAATACAAATTATATTTACTAGATACATTATTATATTAGTTGTATGTAACAACAACACTGCACTATGGCCATGGACTTTAATTATAAATAGTAATAGAATGTATTACACATATTTACTATTAATTATATGATAATGAAAACACACGAAAGTAATCTAATGTTTTATAGTTTTATTAATCTTAAAAACAAATATTTTAAAATAAGATTTAATTAAAATTTAGATACAAGAAATAATTATTGATATTGTTACACATATGACAAGTACGTTGTACTCATAGATTATAATAGTAATCGTGAATAAAAATTGAACTGCTATGACCTAAGTATTATTCTAAACAGAAAACTTGTTGTTGTTTTATACTGTACCTATAAAAGTTATGTAATCTAGAAATCTGCCTAACAGAAGGTCAACACGGTTTAGTAAAAATAATCTCATATTACTAATGCAACAACCTATAGCAATTTCTCACGATTACACATATTACCAAAAGTAATATTGCTTAAAACATCGGTACAAATACGTAGATGATAATGCACAAAAAAGATAATTAAATAAAATGTTTCGCTGTAAATCAAGCATGAGATAAACATTATTCCTACTTTAAATTAAGAAATAAATTATATTTGACTTGCTTGCTTTTCCACACTGCGTTCATTTAATATCTGAATCGTTTCTTTCGGTTGATTATTTGCAATAATTGCCACAGAGTCTGGTTTCATAATTCCACCTTTTTGCCATGCTATTTCTTGTAAAGTATTTCCCAGTATAGTCGTATGATCGAATCCTAAAGACGATATTCCAACAATCGATGTTTTCCTATATTTATTATCATTATTATTATTTAAAAAAAAAAAAATAGAACTAATAACTGATTCGCTTAATTTACCTTAATACATTTGTACAATCATATTCACCTCCAATTCCAGTTTCTATGATAGCAATGTCCACTTTTTCGTGCACAAACATTTTAAATGCCATTATGGTTAAAAACATAAAATAAGGTGGTAACTCTTCATTATGGCTCTGAAATTAGAATACATAAAATATTTATTATACACAATTCGCTGAAATAATTCAATTTAATTTTCAACAGTGTAATTTATTGACAAAAAAATATTTATTATTATAACGTATTAGGTATATAGACGAATATGAAGAACTCACTTGTTTAGATATTAACGTATTATAGACGTTCCAAAAATGAAACACAAATTTCTCATCGGAAATTACTTTTCCGTTAATTCTAAATCTTTCTTTAACAGAGATCAAGTGCGGTGAAGTGAACAGGCCGGTACGATAACCCTTATGTAACAACAGTTGTTCGCAAAACACGCATGTCGATCCTTTTCCTTTTGTGCCAGCCACGTGAATGACTGAAAGCCGATCCAATTCTTCGCTATTCAAACCGCATCTATTTTCATTTATAGCCTTCAGAACAATTTACATTAGCTACCAACACCAACAGTCTAACACTATTAAACTGTACACAGTATGTCGAAGAAACCAAAGATCGTTTCTCTGTTACACACTGTATTTAAACGTTTTTAATAGTTTTGTACCATTTACCTATTTAAAAATGTTTTCACCTGTCCTAGTTTTTCACTTCCTGGATGCCGGATTAGTTTGGAAGTAATGCTTTGCAAAGTGTTCAACATTTTAACAGCGTTCTACGAACATTTTCAATTTTAATTACATAAATTTAGGTAACAGTACATAACAACAATAGTTATTTAATGTTCGTAAACAAAATCGATAACCCCAATTCACTAATAAATATACTTCTTTAAAGACCGTGTAAAAAAATATTATAGTCGACCTACACTTATAGGCAACAACGATCCAAGTCCTAAGATATTTTCCCCTGCGATTCGATTTGAGCCTGTTTAATTTAATGTTTTACTTTATTAATCATTGTATTTAAAAAAAAAATCGTGTGACCGAAACCAAAGAAATTAACGGCCACATGAAATTTTTTTTTTGTAAATTTCTAGCTAGACGTTTAGTGCAAAAATTACGCACCTACGGTAGAAATTAATTATGGTTTAATCCACTACGACTATAGGGGAACGATCGTAAAAGCGATTCGAGGCAAAGACGGGCCAAAGAAAAAGCAGTCGGACGTCACTGACAACGATACGGGGACGTTTGTGGAAGAGACGGTTATACGGACAAGGAGACGTGTAGGGCGCGAAATAAGGATAGCCGACACTCGTGTGGGAACAAAAAAACTACCCACAGTGAATTATAATAACGTCATCCAAGAGAAACGGTCTTAAATTAAAACGTGACCAAATATTTATAGAACGATATTGTACGCGACAGTATATTGGCATTCATTATCAATGACTCGTGCTAATCAAAAAAAAAACAGAATTTAAAAATAAGCACGAGGCGCGGATCTTTATTGTGCACTCGGGACAACAACAGGTGTCCGATTTTTCAAAGAATATTCTCGCACGGCGTATTCGCCTGCGAAACGCGCACGAATTAAACCAAAACCATTTTAGTTTAATCTTAACGGCTTCATATATGTTTATTGGGTGTTAGTGTAGTTATTAGTTTTTTTTTTTTTTTTATATTACGTCTATTGCACTGTGTATAACGTTGTTTTTAGTATATTTCGTTTGTAAATTGAGATAATTGTCGAAATGTGTGGTATCAGAAAAATTTCTTTTAGTAAAAAAATCCTAAACCCGTCGAAAACGATAATATTCTCCGTACGTATAATAATAATAATAATTTCGGTTTCCTTACGTCGTATGCGGACAAATGCGGACCGAGTACGTGATGATCGACGGTACCCATTTTTCTCCTGCCCGCGGTCCCTGCTGCTGCTGCTGCTGCTGCAGCACCCGTCGAGACGACGTTCAAACAGATACTTTTCAACAACAAGTTTTTATTGCACACCGCCGACATCGGGAATCGATTTTGCAACGGACGGTACGATCACGAATTCTGTGGTACAATTATAAACGTTGCGAAACGCAGAACGGTGATCCGAGCAAAGTGCAAATAATTACTATGATTTTACTGTTACACGGGTATTTTCCACGCACTCCGTTCCGGGGACGGGGACCTTTTAACACGGTCGTCAGAAAATAATACGAAAAAGGCGGGACTCGTTGTAGGTTATGGATTTAATCTGTCGTAAACTCGTAATCGGCCGACGTGATGACGGTAGCCGACGCCTTTCGGCGTTCTAGGAAACCGCGGCTGATACCTACCGGCGCGATTATTTTTGTTATTTTCGTAACGGGGACGTCCTCCCCCGTCCGTCTTCCGGCCGCTGCAATAATTCTCTGATATTACCACAGAACGTTGATAAGTTGCCCAAAAAAAAAAAAAGTAAATAAACCGTTCTCGGTTCGTAGCGTTCCCGACGCGTTTTTCGTCGTCGTAATACGGTCTTGACCATAGAAAAGAAAATAAGATCTTGGTCTTGACGTTATTTATTTACGGGTTCGGCGGCCCACAGCGTGCGCCGGGGCGTGCGAATCGGTCGGCCGTATTTGCTGGCGGTATGGACAAAAAAATCAAACGCTTCAAAAAAGGCGATACCGTACTGACGGACGTACCGTTCGTTCACGTGCTCAAATCGACGTTCAGAAACGAAAAATGCGATCACTGTTTTTCCGAGTGAGTACCGACGTCGACGTTCGTCGCTCGATTCGTACGCGTACGCGTTGGTCATTTTTTTTTTTTTTGTAGGGCCGTCCTGTCCAGGTGTTCGGGCTGTCAGTACGTTTTGTATTGCGACCGCAAGTGTCAGAAATCGTCGTGGGCCGTGCACAAACAAGAATGCGCCAGAATGAAGAAAATCCATCCGAAAACTCTACCGGACGCCGCGCGGATCGTATCGAAAATATTGATCAGGCTTAAGGTCGTAACCATAACGTTTTGTAATATTCTCGTATCCGTTTTTAAAATGTATCGAAACGATATATTGTGCAGAACGGAGGGAGCACGGAGAAAGGTTATTACGCGTCCAATCGCTTCAGGACGTTCAAAGACCTCATGTCACGTAATAATATCGTCAGTCTGTGTATCGTTGAATAGGATTTAAAACTCGTTCGTTTGTGTTACTTTAGATTATCCGGATTTAAAAGACGACACTCGTCGATTGGAACATTTTTCTACGCTGTACGAAGTGCTAAAAGAATACATGGGCGAAGCGTATCTTCCTAACGCTGTAGAATTGCTTGGAATCTACGGTCGGGTAAGTAAATAAAAACGTATACTCGTTGTTGGAAACTGTGGCGAACAAAAAAAACCGACGTTATTTTTAAAAATAAAAAAGGTTCCGTATTTGGTGTATAGTTTGAAAATATTCCATTTTTGCCTTACCCGTAAAAACTCGTGTGTTTGATAGCGGTTATTTTCAAACGCACTGCGGAATATTTATAAAATATCCATTCTTGCAAATTAAAATACAATGTATTATTATTTTCGTTGTACTTTTTTTGAATTCGACATTTTATTTTGTTGACAGATGTGCATCAATGCATTTAATATATTAGACGATAATTTAAACACTATCGGAACAGGAATATATTTAGCAGCTTCGGTATTAAATCATTCGTGCGTTCCGAATGCAGCCGCGACTTTTGATGGAATTACATTGAGAATTGGTGCCGTGGTCGACATTGAACATACCGATCCAGAATTGGTAATCATTCGTAATAAATTCAATTACTTTTTTTTTTTTATTTTGCGAATAATTTTTTTTTATACGCAGCATGTGTTCATATCGTATTTGGAACTCATGCAAACCACTCAAGAACGACGAACTGAATTGCAAAACAATTATTACTTTTTGTGTGAATGCAAACGATGTTCAATGAACTATGAACGAAACTTTGTTAACTCCATGCTCTGCACGAATACTGAATGTCAAGCTGCAATTCCTATGAAAAACCAACGGGACGATGTGTGTGTTTAATTTCAATTTTCTTCCACCGGTTATATTAATATAAAATCCGGTTTATTTTGTTTTTTAGATGTCCGATACAGTCAGTTGTTCAAAATGTTTAGAAAAAATCAGCGAGGATAAAATTAAAACGTTTTACGATGTGACTGATTTCACAGAATTCCAGTTAAATAGAATGAAAGATATTGGTTGTATCCTTTTCATCGATAATATGTTTTTGTTGTCAATTTAATCAGTTTATCTAGCTGTGTATACAAAACATACGTGAATATTTTCTATCAATTCTTTAGATCTTGATGTTTGTAAAATGTGTCTTGAAAAACAGAAAGGTATTTTTCATTCGCATAATATCAACCACATTAAGATATTGGATTTGGCTTTCGAAAGTGCTATAAAAATGGAACAATGGAAAGAGAGTTTGAAATACGGAATTCTTTTAATTGATGGATATAGGTATATCATTCTTTAGTCGATTATTCAAGCACAAATAATAAATACTTTAAAACAGATTTTAAATGGAAAAAAACGGCCATGTTAAAAGTAACTGTTATTAGATTTGTTTTAATTGTTAATTACGATATATTGTTATTACAAATTTGGACTTGTGGAAAAATCACGGTTTACAGGACGTTTTTTTTTTAGTTTTAAACTTGTAGAAAAATTTGTTCTAATACAACATCGCGTACATGATAATTTTTAATGCCCTTTAAAACTCAGTTATTTAATTATTGTTTAAAATGGCTTATACATTTGAATTTGTTTTTCCAGGGTTTACTACGGTGATTGTCATCCTTCTCTAGGCATATTATACATGAAGTTATTTAAATTATGTTCCATTGTTGAAAATGCCGAAACGGCTGTAAAGTATTTAAAAAATGGAATGTCTATATTAAAAGTTACGCACGGTGAAGATCATAGCTTATACAAAAATGAAGTTATTCCATACTACAACGAATTAATTCAGTATTTTTAAATGTATAACTTGTTTGTTTAAATGTATTTTTTCCTACGTGTGATACATTGTGTATAGTAAATAATAAATGTTTGTATTATTTTACATTATCGTGTTTAGAAGTTTTTGATTGTTATCGATATATATTATTTATACCGTGTTTCTGGTTGTATTCATTGTGTTAACGTTTTCTCCGTTATCACGGTTTGATAACAATGAAATTGATAAATTGTGCAAAAAAAAATGAAAATTTTTGTAACTAATCGTAAAATGTCAGTGTTGTACCTATATTTTTGTTAATTAATCCCTAATAAAATGTTCCTGAGTAATAATACGTTTACCTTTTATTGATATTATTTTCAACTTTTTTATTTTTTTTTTTTTTTATCGATTGTGAGTATTCGTTTGTCCCATACCTCCTACCAACTTTGATTTTACACAATTAATTTTGTATTTTATTTGTCTACTCGTGCAGTGTATTATGAAATGTACAAATTAAAATATTAAATGCATACAATGCTTATAACATGAGTTGGTTCAAGCGAAGTAAAGGATTTGAGAAAATTGACGATCTTGATTTGTCTGCGTGTTTTGATAGTTTCAATAAACATTGGCAACAAACCTTTGAAATTATTGATAGATTTCAAGTAAGTTTAGGACTCGATTGTGTTTTTTTATATATACTCGTATATATAATAGATATGTCATATGTAATAATATTCGAGTATATCGACAAATCATAGAAGAATTTGTATTCTAAGACAATTTTATTGAATATAAAGGTTTCAATTTTTATATTTTAGTTAATTTATTAAAAGTAGGTACGTTTTGTATTTCAGGTGTTTATTAAACACTGGTTTTACGAATTTATATTGTTGTTTTATCTCTATTATTATTTATACGTGTCTTTAATAATAATTGTTTGTAAACCATTGTCCACTATAGTAACGTTGAAGTTTTTTTTTTTTTTTAATCTACTGTTATATACTTGCCTATGTTTAGTTTAGTGGCAATGGTGAATGATGCCTTTAAATTTATAGGTGTGTCTAATTATTGTATATGTAGATACCTTTCAAAACTGCAATAAACTATCACATTTTTAAATCGAAAAATACTATTTTTATTATTTAAGATAATTTATTACAACATTAGTAGCCAGTTTATTCTAAATTAAAATATAAAAATGGGTGTGTAAAATTTGAATACATCATTTTATTATATATTTAATTTAACTATTTATGTAGAAATGAAATGGTACATTTAATAAATATACAATATAACTGTGCTTACACTACCATCTATAAACATGTACAAATTATTTAAAATGCCATATTTTTCAGACTACAAAGGGTGTTATTAAATATGACGATATTGTAGCCGTTATAAATCATTTAAATCAATTAATAAAACTATTGTTACTTGATGTGCAATCAGCAAAGTCGAATAATCAATCTCGGTGTCTAGAATATTTTTTGAACAACCAATTATTAGGTAAATTGTATTCGTGGAGCTTAAAAACAGATCGGTAAGTGTATAATTATTAATTTATAAATGTTAATCAGTAGATTTGTATTTAAAATGACTGTGTTTTGCGTGATTTTAGGTACAAAAATTATTTAAAATTGGAACAATTGAAAATTTATGGAGTTCTATTGTCGGAATTTCGAGGTCATCAATTGCTTTCTGATGATTCCATACTAAATCCTTTGTTACTAATATTGAACTCATACGATGGCGATTGCTTGTCTGTGGAAATTGAAAAACACTTAGTAACTGTTTTAAGACAGTTTTGCGTGGTTCTTTCTCATCATCCAAATATATTGAGCAATGTTTTGAAAGAGAATATTAAGAATTCAAAGTAATTATTCTTTATTGTGTTTGTTTTTAAAATTATTTTAAAATTACGATTTGTCTTCAGATGTGTTATATTGTCATTGTTAATGGCATTTATACATCGAGACGGATCAATCGGCGAAGAAGCCCGTGATGCCTTATTAATATTTATGTCACTATCCCGTCAAAATGATATATTAGCAAATATTATAACCTCTAAATCAAATGTGAGCCCTGTACTAGCAACGGGTTTGAGCGGTCTGTATTCAGTGTTACCTCGAAAATTAGATTTCGAAAATGATTGCTACAGACTAAGTCCAAAAAATATAGAAGATGTACCAGAATTAAATAATTTCTTAGCTTCGGTAGAATTGTGTAATGCTGTAGCTAAAATATGTCACAAAACTGTATATGATCAACTTTTGGATTACTTATATCATGGGTTCCTGCTACCTGTTGTTGGGCCAGCATTAATGCAGGTAAGAAATAGTTAAAAATTTGAATATTTAAGTAATCATTTAATTTGATTAAAATATAGAATTTTATGTTGTAATAATATAGAATTATTACATACATCCATACATGTTTTACATTCTTTTTTCTTCTAGTACCCATTGATTTTTAATGTTAACCAAGTGTTAATTGACATTAAAATTTCATAGCATTATATTATATTTGAATTATATTTTAACAATATTAATAGCGTTTTATATTTCCATTAGTCAGTAAAATTAGTATTTTTAAAAACTAAAAATGGTTGTAATTTATCTGTCACAGGAAAAGTTATCAGATAAAAATGATACAAAATTAAATTTGAGTAGGCAATAGGCGTGTACAGATTTTTTTTAGACGCATGCGAACCACCCAGGACCATAAATAATATTAATCTTCCAGAGGGGTTATAATAGGATGCTTAAGATTAGATTTTGTATACTATAAATGTCAAATTAAGTATACTCGTAGTATATTTGATATTAATAAGTAATTATTAAATATACTTATATATATATATTCTTATTCATTAAAAAGTCTACATTATGGTATTGATTACTTAAATTACACTCAAGTTTACTGTTAATATCTGTGAACATGCCTATATCTATGATTTCACTTTATTTCTGTTAATTTTTACATAAAATAGGCATTTAAAAAAATTGTACTTACAAATGATTATTAAAATTTTAGTTCATTAATTAGATCTAATTTATGTACTAAATTGCATCATTAGGCATGTAATTTATATTTTATAACAAACTACTCGAATATTCCGCTTATTAATGAATATTAACATTTAACAATTACGATAAAGAACAGTATGATCCAACTCGTGTCCCTTAAAAGCATTTTTTGGCACTCTGGTGTCAGGTATATGAAAATGTTATTTAATATTTAAAAATATTTAATTCAATTTTAAATGTTTTTTTCTTATTGTAATAATTTGACTGAAAGTTCAATTGACATTGAAATGTTCACTTCAAAAAGTTGTTATTTATCTACAAAATAAATAATTATTAAATATTAATTCAACATTTCATCATAAATTCATAATAAAGTTTTTGTTTTCTATACTTATTTTACATTTTTTTTGTAACCCATCATATATTCATTTGAATACATACATTAACCAGGAACTGAATAAAGTTGGACCACACTGTTATACAGAATGGTGGAGGTAAAGATGAAAAATATGATTTACTTTTTTAAATAAATTTTGTACAACTATTATTAAAAATCAAGTTTTACATTTATTTTTTCAAATTGTTTTCATAATAAATTGCATTGAAAAATTTAACTAATTTTTACGTGGTGAACCAGTTTTGATGAATAAAATAAAACGAATTTTATATAAAAATGACCCCAAATAGAAATCAAAAACTTGTTTGGTTTTTCAGCGTATTGGAAGTGATGACACATTTTCAATGTGTACAAAATTATTTAATTTTAGTTATTAAAAAAATACAGACGGAATAGGAAAATTGAGTGTGTCACTTGCCTTCCTGACTTTTCTTACCTTGGCGAAAAGCCAATATTGTATTTTATTTTAAGATTGAAATCCATGGCGGAATCATTGTATTAAGAAAACTATTTTAAGAGAATTTATATTATACCTGACAAGTTTTTATAGGAACTTTTTTTTTTAAATTCATTGAATATGGTAAATAATATAAGTAATATATAAGTAATTATTATATATTTTTAAAAGGAGTTCTCTAAAGTTATCATATCGCCTAACTATCAATTTGAAGCCGTTAAATTTTTTTTTTTATTGTTCACAAAATATAAAAATGTAGAGAATGATATAATTATGGTAATGAATATACAGATTCTTTCGCCCTTTTATATTGCATATATATTTACAATTTGTGTAAAAAAAAAAAAAAATGTATACACTATAATCATTCATTAATTAATCATTTTGTACATAGCTATTTAAATAGGTACTGTTTTTAACACACTTGTTCAAATTATTTTTATTTTATGTTTTATTCTGTTTAGGACTTTGAAAATAATTGCAGTTTCAATGCACATTTATCTCGGGTAAAATTCATTTAATGTGGTTATGGTTCTTTTGCATGAACAAAATTTGAATTTATCATCGTCACCTGTTCAATTAATTTGCATGATAACATTATTAAACCTATATTTAAAAAAATATATATATTTACCGTGTACTTCTATTCATTTATATCCATTTCAATAAATAATTTAAATAAAAATAAAATTGTAACAATCTACGATTCCAAAGTATTAAAGATTAGATTATTATAATATGGTCCAAACTGATTTGTCTCTAATATTTTTAATTATCTATTTTTATTTAATATATGTCTATAATTTTAATCTCGTAATTTTCTATGAAAAAATTTGTTATGAGTTTGTTAAAACTTTCTTGGATTAAAATATTATAATTGTCTTTTTCGAAAATATCCATGTTCTCAATTTTGGACCCGTTGCCAGTTCCATCTTCATAGTGCATGTAGTTCATGCCGCACTGCGGTGACTGCATTGAGTAGATCCACTTCCTTGCTTGCTTGGCAAAATGCTGTAGAGTATAAAGAGCTTAAGCCTTTGCTAGTTGTGAGATGATTGTAGCGTGATTTGTTTTATTTATTAGTCGCTTATGCTAACAGCCTTGGTTTTGTTGTGAGTTCTTGTTTCCGACTTATTTATACTGCGCATGCAAGCCCTCTTTTGTTTGTCATCGTACGTTCTGTTGCCATATTTTCTGTGTTCTATGGTAGCACTCCCAATGACTCATTTCTTTGTACGTTCTTCTTGTAATCTTGATTGTTTTACATTGCATTTGTCGTTGCATTTCTTTCTGGTTGTTATCTGATTTAAATACTTCTTGCTTTATGATTGTTTTAAAACCTCAACCAGAAAGAAATATCATGGTATACTTATTAATTTATGATGGTACCACTCAGTGACTTAGTGTAGTCCCGGCGATGAGTCGCAAACTACATATTATACTCTGAATATGGAACCTACAACAGGCCCGAAAAGTCTGTCAGTACACCAACTGGAAATATGAATATTCCTAAAAAAAGACAATAATAAACAATTTTTTATTAGATAAATATACATTTATATAATTCATTTTAGAAACGGAATAATATTATTAATATACGTGTATTTTAAATAATTCATTCTTAGCACTTATACGTCGTTTATATAAATATTAAATCATTTTACAAAGGAGTACTGTATTCTATGTGGTTTGCATGTAATACCGAGTATAAACTAGGGAAGGTCTCCATCTTTTTTTTATGGCGGACAGAATCTGAGATACACTGACCACAATTGTTTGAAGAGGACTAGAGGAGTGGTAGAGTGGTAATGAGTTTGAAGAGAAAGTCAAATCATTTTATTGCCATTCATTAAGAAAAAAAAAATTGTCAAAAATGTACCATACACTTTACAATAATTTTACAAAAAAAAAAAAATCATTTTATTACTTACATACTTAACAAGAAATTTGGAACTACTTTTACGGCAACATTTCTTGGAACTTACGACAAACTTGGTTTTCCAATCAGTGGCAACGTTTGTAAATGTTTATCACTTACATTGGTTTTATACTTGAATTTTACGTATTTCATTTTTGAAAAAGTCTGCTAACAAAGGTAGATAGGGCTAGGTAGAGCTACAAATTACTGAAATCATCTCATGTGCACATTTTTTGAAATTTGGAAAACACTCCTTCACCAACAATGTGTATAATTTTTGTAGTCCGATCTCCTTGAAACAGACTAAGAGCTGGTTATTGATATGATCTCCATAACTTCAAGTTGAATTTCGGTGGTTTCAATTTTTATGGTAAACGGATTTTTGAAAATTCTAATATGCTCTACTTCTTATTTGAAATCTTTAAAGCAGCTTTTCACTACAACAGTGAAATCTGTAAAGAATTATTCATTATTTTCTAGTTGGAATTTGCTATTTTTTGATTCAAGATCAAAACATCAGTCAGCTTGATGGACCAGAAGCTGTAGGTTGGAGACTCCTGGTATAATCTACAATGTATTCTAATATTTTCAATAATAATGCATGTGCTTTTACATGTAATAATTAGTTGCTTGAATAATAAAACCTGTTTATTATAAATTTGTATAATGTAATATATATGTATATTCACATATACACTATATACTATATATATATATATATATAGTATATAGTGTATATGTGAATATACAATATATATCATAGCAATATACCTAATGACTTTAACGTTTGTATATATTTTCGTGTAAATGTATAAAACGTACATGGAATTTTATAAAAGAATTGAAATATTAAAATTTAAATAAAGATAAATTGTACAGCTATTCTTTTTTCAGCATTTGAATAGTATTGAATATTTCAGTTTTTTCAAAAAATGTCATGTTCTTTATAGAAAATAATATAATGATTGTAACTTATAATTTATAATGTTAATGTTGCGTTCGTATTAATGTTTATAATGTTTATGTATTCACCTAAAATATTACTTTTAGGTGGCAGAAGAGGAAGTAGCTACAGCGACTGTGTACTTAGATTTATTGCTCCGTAGTGTCACTCATCCCGGACTTTTACAAACGTTTGTAAAATTTGTATTGTGCGAAAGATTTGAAAAAGTAAAATTAATTGAACTGCTTGTCAATCGAATTAATAACAGATCTTTTAAGGTATTTTATATATATATATATATATTTTTTTTTTATACATTCAAGTTATAATTTTTAAAAAAATTTCAATATGTATATTTTTTACAACAATGTTTTTACTAGACTGATTCTATATAATTTTTAAGTAACTAATGCTAAGATATAATAATTAATAATATTATTTCTATTGAATCATGATGTTTTCATTTAGATTTGCATTGGTACACTTGCTTTGATGGAAACGATTTTAGATTTAAATTGCGAGGATGTCATGTTAGAATTAGTGCTCAAATACTTAGTGCCTTGCACGCACATTATGCTTAGCCAACGTTCACGAATAAAACATGTGGATTCATATTGTAAATCGGCCGACATATTTTTGTCTCTAATACCAGACGTGTTTAAGTAAATGAAATTTTGTTTTATTTTTATAATTTTTATTTTATTTGCAATTAATTGTTTTAGACATAGAAACGTTAGTCCTCAGACTTTATATTCTGAATATCGATGCTATTTAAATTGTGCGCGCATCAAAATAACTGAATGTGCTATGGAAACAAAGCATTGGACATATTTATATGATGGAGAAGATCCACCTTACACAATTGGTAAGAATAGGTTCACAGATGTATTCTCTACTGCTCGGCCTCTGTTACATTCATTTGTTTTGCACACAAACGTTTATGTTCCGTGTCATCAATATAACTTTGTTTATGCATGCCAAAATCAATTTTTAGAGAATATTAACAAATAAATAATTGCTTTTGTGAAATGATTGGTAATCTATCGATTTGGTTTTTTTTTTAGCCGAAACTAAAACGAGTGAAGTAGAAAATGACCAAAACAGCATCTTATCGGCCGATGACAGTTCGAGTGGATATGAAAGTTTTAAAGCTGTAAAAGATATTGACAAGTAATATTTAAAAAAACATATATATATACAGTAGGATATAATTTTTTATTTTATATTTTTAGAATGCTAGGAGCTGACGATAATAAACCGGTGGACGAAATTCTGTCAAACATTTCTTCGCCATGCGGGAGTGACTCACCTACGTGCTGTGTAAGACAGTCTTCTACATTCAAAACGAAAGAGCCATTTACGCAATATCCCTATTTGGGTGAGATTAATATAACCTTGGAACTTTTAGTCATATGTGTTTTATTTTACACATGCATTTTGCAACATTTGATTTCCAGGCCCATTTCTTGAGGCATTATTTTCAAAACTAGAAAATATGCCTGAACAAGATTTCCGAATAAATTTACGTTTAACAGCAGTTATAACTCGCCTGTCCATGTACAACAAACCTTTGATTCAATCATTGCTGCTCAATCACTCCATGATCTTCCAACCGTGTATACGTTCTCTGTTTCAAGTAAGCAAGCACTTATGAATTATAACATTACGTGTGTTATTAAATTTAATTACGAAATTTGAGAAAATTATTTTTATTTTTATAGTTATTGCGTTCATTGAAACAGACTATAGAAACCAAATTGAGCAATCGTGTAGAAAAAATCAAAGAAGCTGAGGCATTTTTAATCGAACGGGAAAATAAACTTTGCAACACCTCGAGTAATCGTTTGGTTACTGGAAAGGGTCACGATGCATTTGCCAGAGGTAATAATAATAATATTGTATTGTAAATTAGTTCTATAAAGTCTTGTGTCATTTGTACATCATCGGAATTTGGATTTTTAGGCGAAACCAAACGACGTAGCTTATCTGTAGCGTTCGGGGCAATGTTCAGAAGGAATTCTGGACAAAAGGAAGCCATATTGGAATCAACCAGCAATGGCTACAGGTAAAAATCATCAAAATATGATCTAAGTATTTCGTAAGTTTTCATTTCGAACATTGTTAATTGTACGTGTTCGAATTTCCTATAGGTATTTTAAAGAAAACGAAACCGAGTCTCTCGACTTGCCGATAAACGCAATAGTTCTAGCAGAATGGCTTAAAGAACTGTCTGCCATTTGTCAAGAACATGCAATTAGTCAGTGAATTAAATACGAATTATTATTATTATTCGTAACGTTAGACACAGAATATTATATATATTTATAGAAACAATAATATTTTTTTAATAGCTTTAACCATATTTTGAAATATTGGATTGTTGATTCGGATGTTTTGCTCAAGTTTATTGTTTGTTGTTTTTTATTTTATTATTCATAGATCTGTGAATTATTTTTAACTCGTTTTTATTGTTATTAGTTCAAGTAGACATTATTACGTAAAACGAAAGGAAAATGTTCCGTCCATATTTTAAACAATAATTTTACCACGCATGTATGTATTGATTTAACAACAAATTCCATGCGTTTCCCCGTCTACAGTAGACTGGTGTACTTGTAGTTTGTAGTACATTCGATTTTGATCTTCCAATTAAAAAAAATACATGTATTGTTTTATTAAAATCATTTTTATTTTCATTTTCATTTTTTTTTTTTTTTAGCATAACTGTAACTTTTTACTTTAAACATACAATTTCTAAAATTACAATAACATCAAATAATACTATAAATTACAAAAAAAGAAAAAAATATTAAATATATTTAAAATTTGTATTTCTTTTAAAGTTAAAAATTAAACAATTTGGAAAGCACAAATTTAATATAAATTGATACCATTTGTACTACCCCTACATTATATTTTTATTAACAATTTTCATCATCCATTTGTTTTAAAGCATATTACACATTGTTAATCGATAACACTTAATTTATAGTACAAAAAAAAAAAAACAAACAAATTTTCTATACCTCATTATAGTGTATCTCATTTTCTTGTAAATTAAATGTGTACAATTTTATACCAAAAAAAAGTATATATATATATTTCAATTCTGTATTAATAAGATCTGATATTTTTTATACCAGTTATTCATAAAAAAAAAATAAATAAATCCATCGTAACACGCTTTATGTACCGTTTAAGGAGTATATTTCTACCGTCGCGTCCTATCGAAGATAAATTGTTATTTTGTATTTATTTTTAGTTACCTGCTTTTTATATTGTAAAATTAGTAGTAGGATTATATTGTTTTTTTTTTTTTGACGTCGTTATCTATTGACTTTTTCGATTTGGAAAATTAACGAATCGCGTTTGTATTACTTTAAGTTATTATTGCTGCTACTATTATTGTTATTATTAACATTTTAATTCCGTTCGTAACCCTATTATTATTATTATTATTGTGTACATTTTGATCTTGCCATTTTATAGTTTCATGTGTAGAGAACATAATTCCGTAGAATTATTTATTATGTACGTATACGCGTTAGGTGAATTATGTTTTTTAACCGTTGGAGTTAAATTATTTAACAGATACATAATATATATATATATATAAATATATTATTTGCGTTTGTTTTTTTTTTTATTTATCTAAATATATAATGTATTATATTGAAAATATAATATAACTTTTACAATAAAATCTGTATCGATCGATAACTAGGAAAACATTAGCGTGCTAAAAGTGCAGATTCAGGTAGCGTTTTGAATGCGTTGGATGAGTTAAATTTTGAACCGAGATATCTGGGTATGGACGACTTTCGTTGCGAGGGCGACTGAACCCGGCTGTTGGGCGGCGCTGGCGACGGCGTCCGAATGGATGGTGACGTGACCCGAACGACGGGACGGCCGGGCATTTGGCAAGGGTCGTGACGGGTCAAGAAGTTTTCCAGCGTGTCCCATCCGCCACCGACCCGGACCATCATGTGCGTTCCTTTCAATAACTTCATAAAAAAAATTTAAAATAAATTACTAAATTACGATAACTATTTCACCCGGATTTTAATTCGTGCAAGTGCATTTGTAAAACTGCCCGAAGACTGACAACTTGGATCCCACGGACTTTACACAATATAATCTCAATGAAAGTTATTTAGAAAATTGTGTCACAGAGAGAAAGTTGACTCTGTTAATTTTTTTTTTTTTCTAAATAACTTTCTTTAATTTGTAATTTAATAGGTAATCGGTACACATTATTGGTTTTAAGCCCAGTCACCGCTTTAAGAAGCGACACGGCTGATGTGTGCGCAAGGGGACGCGGAATTAACTTTTTTGACACTAGTCTGACCGTCGCCTACAAAAACCAGTCGCTTCGTGTGTATGAAACATAGTATATAATTATAAGATTGTAAAATTTGCTATTTTCAATTGAATCCTGTCATATTATTTTGGGAGATCCTTTTCTGGGCGGCCACTATCCGATGAAAAAAAAAAAAAAAAATCGAAAAATTTGTAATTTTAATCATTTGTTCACGAAATTTGTTAACTGCGTACCTACAGGCGCGGATCCAGAGGGACCTGGTTAAAAACAAATATATATATGTCTATATACGTATTTTTCAATGGACCGCGGGTACGTTTATAAACTAAATTGGTAACAAAAAAAAAAAAACTATTAAGTAATTTTCCTTTTTTTTTTTGTAAATAAAGGGATTTGTTTTAGACGTATTTTTAAAGTTGTCACCTGTGTTTATCTTTTTAAATATTTAGCACATTATTATAGGACTAAAAAAAGGTCATGCCATCAGGATGGAGTATACAGAATACAATAGCTTAACCTAAAAGCCCCCCCCCCCCCCCCATAAAAAAATCCTAGATCCGCCACTGCCTACCTATACTATAGAGAAAACGAGAGCTCGTGTGTACAGATCGAACTGTTAGAATTCTGTTGCGTATAATAATATGCACCTATCTAGCAGAGAAAAAACGTTCACTGAGCGACTACCAGAAAAAAAAAAAAGAGAATAGCGAGCAGCGTGGATGTCGGTAGTTCGACTAGGATTACTATATCGATCGGATAGTGTAGTGTTTATAGTATTTTAAATTCGAAAGCAATGATAAATTATTGGTTTGGAAAAACGATTTGAGCGGAACTCTATTTTAGATTTTCAGCGAATCGAAGAATACGTATATTAGTTTCGCAATGATGTGTGTTTTTATTATTTTGTCTGCGAATAATAACGTTTCGCACGCGTCACGTTCCGCGCAAGAAAATCTCATCTAGTCATCGGTAAAATAGGTAGGTAGGTAGGTGGTAGGTACTTTGTTTGACACGTACCACCTACCTACAGTTGTTCGATTTTCCCAGCGTTTCTTTCAGCTCGAAAAACGGTAAAATTGTCGACATATTCGCGTTTCAGACAACGTAGGTACATTTTTGTATTTTTTTTTTTTAAAATATTTTCAAATATAATACAACGAGATATAAAATATTTATCTGCACGTATTCGCGAAATTAATAAAACTGTATATTATGTAAACGTCGCTCAGAATCGTTTTCCGCCGTGCTCGAATTGGGGACGGAGACCTCATCAATTTTTTCATACTTTGAGAGCACCCATTCGAATTATTTTCATTAGAACGGGGGGAGGGGGAGACGGAACGCGTTAAAATAGTATAGGTCAGCGGTTCCCAAACTTTTTTAGTTTACGTCACCCTAAGAATAAAAAAAATTAATTGCGCCTCCCACGAATAAATAAATAACAAATTTATAGTATTTAAATATGCGAATATTACGCAGCTCGCGCCTCCCCTGTCGAGTGCTCGCGCCTCCCGAGGGAGGCGCGCCTCACAGTTTGGGAACCGCTGGTATAGGTATTGAAATTCTGATTTCGTACGTGTTTGCATTGAATAAGATAATAAAAAAAAAAAACTAAAGGATTATTATTTTTTTGATAATTCATAACAAGTACACGAAATTGTGTCGGACTTCCAGTAAAAACTTTTAAACCCGGTTCTTATATGTATTATATATATTGTCTTGGATGCGCAGAGGAAAAAAGATCTGCGTGAAGAAGAATGTTGCCCTAAGAGGAAAAATACAGAAGTGTAAATCACAGTTACCGCAAGAGTTGTGGAATGTCATTTGAAATTAATCGGGTAGGCGTACCAAATTAGCTGGAGTGAAAATGTAATTATTAATTGTTATGTGTAAATAAATGACAAGTTTTACAGAAAAAAATCATTGTAATTGTTGGTTTATATATATATTACGAGTATTGATATATGTATTGTAATAATTTGACGAAGCGATGCGAATGGTCGGGGGCGTGTGGAGGCGAAGCCGGCCCCGGCCACGGGTCTGGTTGAGTTTAATCGTTGTAGAGGACGCACATTTTTTTTTTTTTCAAGTCTTGGAGTCGCCTTTCTTTTATTTTTCCGATTCGAGCACCGCGGGTTACAACCGGCATAACAGCGATTTACAATTCGTTTATCGTTTATTTCGAATTCAAAGTAATATAATAAAACTCTTAAATCACCGAGTGTCCCACTATATTATTGTGTATAGCTGCTCGAGTCGAACATTTACATTGTCGCAACAGCTATTATTATCCTTTTTGTTTGGAAATCCAAACTACACGCAGTTAAATTGCACGCGTCCCAAAACGGATATGTATTATTGACGATTTTACCGGTTTTTTTTGCCGAAGATTTTTCTGTAAAGATCACTTTATACGCACGCGTTATTACTTTCCTGTATAGGTACCTATTATAGCTGCATTTTGTGTCGAGGTGGTAATATTTTTACACGTTTTTCCATCTTCTCGAGTTTTCTTTAGATTGAGGAAAAACGAGGTATATAGGTACCTATTGAAAATATCGAAAGAAAAAAAAACTGGTAAAATTGTCAATACATATCCGTTTTTGGGACGTGTGCAATCAACACTGCGAGCACTTCTACGCGCGAAATGCGTTCACGCATAGGCGCCGACTGCATGGGGGTACCGGGGCCGCAGCCCCCAAAGAAAAGATTGAGTCAGCCCCCAAAGGGGAACCGTTATCAATGAAAAATTTTGAGCGTTCCCCTGTCGTTGTAAAAAAAAATTTAAGAGGAGACAGTTAAAAATTTGGTCATAAGTAGTCTCCCTGCTACTATTTAACCGCATATTTAACTTGTTTTGAAGTGCAAAAGTCAAGGCTAAAAAGTAGTGAGTTCGGCCCCCCAAAGACGTTTCCAAAACCAAACAAAAAACTAATTATTGTTCGCTTCGCTTTTCTGGACCTCGAGGAAAAACATCAAAACTATTCGCCTACCGGCCCCTGCATTCAGTTTTAATAAAATACACTCCTGACCCGTTTTTAATTCGTACGGCTTCAAACGCAGCTGCAGGTTTCTCCGCGTATATAGGTACTGCTTATACGTGAATTTTATAGGTACCGATTTTTTTTATTATTATTATTATTTAGTTGTTTGATAACGACGATTACCCGGATAAAAACGTTTCGACCGTGTATGTTGTATCTGCCTTCTCCGATCTTTTTCAATTTCAGTTTCTTTCCCTGGCAACGACACTGCGTGAGCGCTTGTCGACTGGCTTGTTTCACCTGCGCGAAAGAAAAAAAAGAAAGCGTAGGTACTCGCGGTTTTTTATTTTTTTTTTAATGGACACGAAAACGCGCATTAAAAATATTCGTTTTATAATCACTTTGTAGTCGAGTTCGCTGAAATTGTTGCCTCCTTCGATCGTGTAATCGTCGTCGGTAGTGTCCGATTCCGATTTCAAAGTAGCCATTGACGCGGCCCCGAGGCTCTCGGTTCTCCTCAGTTTGCTCACCGACCTGATGGCCATCGGTATTGCGCTGGTAGACCTGCAGTATGCAACACGCGGTTTAATGCGAGTTATTATAAAGACAAGTGATTTTTGTGTAAGGAAAATCAAAGACCCTACTATACTTGCAGCAATATACTTTACAACGCGCTAACGGTGAAAATTTCCGAAAATTCTACATTTTTTAGGCGGGTGCGGTAATAATTCCTATAACAATGTGTACACAAATTTCCGCTGCAGATTACAGACCCGCGACGTGGACCAAAATAATATTAATATTGTATAATAATCGGCATTCAATAAGGAACATAAACTATTTTCACTTCAAAAAAAATATATGTACGTGTTAATATCAAGAAGAGACTCGTTAAGACGTATGCATATGGAGTGTCGGAACATACGGATGTGAAACGTGCGTGTAATAAACGATACCGAAAAGAAAAAAAAATTAGATGCCTTCGACGTGTAGTGGTGTTGGAGACGTAGTGTGGAAAGGATGAGCTGCGGGTAGAGAGAAAAACAAATGACGAAGTACTCGCGGAAACATAAAAGAAAAACGTACATTCACGGATGCGATTAGAGCAAGACGTAGTTGGAAAATGGTTGGACATGCCCTGAGACACTCGGAAGAGTTGCATAATATAATTATAGAAGGTATGACATTATAGAAGGGAAGAAAACTGCAGGACGCCCTCGAAACTCTTTTACACAGGACAAATTAAAAGAGATGCAAGAGTCAAAACTTTTGAGGAACTCAAAGAAAAGGCGAGCAATCGGTCCGCAGAATGGAGAATTGAAGTATTGTAGACCTGCAACCTTAGGGTTGAAAAAAAAAATAATAATCGGCTATGTGTATACAATATTGTCGAATTTCAAATAAGTACCGCGATTGCGTGACTATATTCGAAAGTCGAAACTATATATTAACAGTCAGATTTCGGTGGCTATATGTATATGTACATATGTATATATGCGATCAGTTGCGACACGAAGAGGCACGTGCCTCAAATTAACTGGTGTTGGGTCCCCATCCCAACCTGCATATAACATACTGAACTATTATAGTTTAACGTTTTTTGGATATTGTCAAAGAGATTTCAAAATTGCATATGAATAAGAGACAATAAACCATATTGCAGAAGAGCTTCTGGAAAAGCTAGAAAAAATCTTGTTATTTGAATAATGATACTACACTCGAGTGGTGACACGCCGTGATGGCGCATAACCAATGAAGATTCGCCGACTCCGTTGTAAACGCTACGTTTTATAAAACTATATACGAGAAAAAAATGAATGAGTTGAAAAGTGAATACCTAATTGGATATTTTCAAATTTAATAGGTCTGTCAATCCACATAACTACAATATAATTTCAAATGAAATAAAAGAGATCGTAAACATATTTACCTACTGTAATCGTAGACCTTTTTGTTCGAAGCGAATAAAGCGTACCTACCTATATAGGTGTACAGTCCTGTAACTATAATACCCGCGCAAATACAAATTTATGTACCCAAGAAAAATTTTAGAGACCCATTTTTTTCTTCTTCTGTTGGACAGGGAGAGAGGTCTCAAATTTTCACGTTACGTCACCCGAAGAGTGACAAACGGGGGAGAAAAGGACAACGAAATATTCGCAGCCAATTCCTCCGACTGACGCGTCGTGGTAAAGCGTATAAACTGCGCGGTATTGTAGCTGCCGCCGATTCGTTCCGAAACAAGTGCAGATAATCAGATAAACGAACCGATGTCTGAAATTATTATTAGGAGTGCCCGTTTTCGTCGTATCGGAACCGTCGTTCTGGTCTCTAGCTTCTTCCGCGTCGATTTCTTTTTCCATCTGCACCAGACCCGGCGGTTCCAAGCCGAACCGAGAAGCCAACCGAGACACTTCCATCAGACACAACACGACGTTACGGGGTTTGTTCTGCAAAACTGTGGGTAAAACAAAATAGGAAAAAAAAAATCTAAAAAACGCGCGATATATTTCTATTTATAACGGATATTAAATATTTAAATAATCGCGTCCAATGGGTATTATGTTCTATGTAGGTATATATATATATATATATATATATTGCAGGTTAGATAGCAGTTTGCTGTATACAATGCCGTCCTAACCACCAATAATGCCCTAGGGCAATAATACTTGACGCTCCCCCTCCCCAAAAAAAAATTTTTTATAACTAACGTAATGTCTAATTTTATAATTTTATATATTTTAACAGTAAATACACTCATCCTCGAAATCGTCATATAGATACAAGAAAAATTAATATCTAAAATAAAACAACAAATTTTTTTCTTTTTGTCATTCATTTTTTTTAAAGCCCCGTGCATTCATAATACTTTGGACGCCCTAGGGTACTTGCCCCATTTGCCCTCACCCCCCTTGGGACGGCTATGGCTGTATACGTACCTAGATCGTCGCTTTCGAACAAAAGGTGTTGGTGTACGCCGAGACGACGGCAAAACTGAATGAATTTTTCCGTGTTGTCCCGCGAGAAAAAACTGTGCCTCGCTGCGGACTCGAAGCATCGCGAAGATATTGTCGGTAAATCCTGTTAAAAAAAAAAAAACCGCTCGATTTTTATTCGAAATCCGAGGTATTATTTTCAAAATTATTTATATGCTGTTCGTTGTATATATATATATATATATAAATATACGGTTTTTTTAAATCGAACGTACGCCTTTATAGTGTCCGGTGAGTATGGACTCCTGTGCCAAGCACTCGATCGTCTTTGCCAGCCGACACAGGATCACGCCGTTGTCCAACATGTCTAAAAGATTGATTGCGTTCAGCCAATCGATATCTAAAACGGTTATACGTTTATAAATTGCGTGATATTGTAAGTATAAAAATAAAATATATTATACAATTCTATAATTTGTATATATATATATTATACAGATGCGCGCAGTGAAAGATTTGTTCGAAATTAAATTTAAATTTTACTATATTTATATGTACACTGCATATTATTATAATATAAAATTATATTTTTCCATTTTATAATTACTCTTTATTTAATGTACAACAAATATATTATTTATGTATAAAATAAATTCTATTCAAATTTGTTTCGCGCACGCGCGATTTAACTGGTTTTCTAATAGAAAACTATATATATATACCTGCAACGCGAATATATTAATGATTATATGCGACCATTATATACCTACCATGTATTATAATTACTATAGCTATATATGTATATACTATTAATACGAATTTTTAGTGATTCGAATAGATTAAAAAAAAAATGACCGACAGTTGGCGAGTTATTGCGTGTACAGCAAGTTTTATATGGAAAAAATACTGTATACGTAATTAAAGAATTCCGTCTTTTATTCTACGTTTAATACGTAAAATAAAATAAAAATTGTTGCTCAAACAAAAGTACACTACTACTATAATATTGCAGTATATACGCGTTAACCACATATACCTATATATTATATATATATATGCTATATGTAGGCAGGCAAATTTTAATAATAGACACATTAATTATGATTTATAATTGTTTAACCCAATTCGTTTGTATGAGTGTTATTAATACATATACAGAATATTATTATATTATCCTGGCGTATTTAGAGCATGCACCATATCTTACGTTAATCTTGTGTAAAATACTAACGAGTGTAACGAGCGCGGTGAGTATACGCGTATAAGTATGTAATGACGTGCTTGTTAAATCGTGAGAGAAGTGATGGCAAAAGGTGACATTTCCACGGGTGAAAATATTATTATTTATAAATATAATAAGGACCAAAAGCGTGTATGTTTTTGGAGAATTTTTTACTATGACGATAGTGTACAGTTTTTGTATACTTACGAATGTTTAATATATTATAATATAGACGTTTAAGTGGGCTTATTTTTTAAGCTAAATCCGTATTCAAGAGAGGCCCGCAAATTCATACTCCCTTCACCGCCCCCGTAGGAATTTTTTAATTTACAAAACGTCAATTTTTATCTATAATTTGGTTATTTGTTATTGTAATTAGCGGGAAAATATTAATCCTATAAATTATTTACTATAGTAAATACAATAATAATAATAATAATAATAATACGTTAATATAATATTATAATGATTTTGACCGCGCTACATATAGGTATTCGTATAATAATTATACCAGCTTATTCATATAATACGAATTTTAGTATTTCAATCGATTTTCAATAATATATAATAAATGATCGAATATCAAATATAAATTTCACCGATTTATTCGTGATAATTTATTTTGTTTTCTGGCTTTGTACGTATTTTATACGTTATTTATATGTGCATTCGAATTACGGTGAAATTTATTAATTATATAAAGATTTATTTGATGAGTTTTAATCGCCAAAAAGGATATTATATATATATCGATCGTGTAATATTAATGCACGTAGCTAAATTTAGAAGAAAAAATGATTTATCATTATTTTGAAATGTAAATAATAATAACACGCTGCGCGAGGTTTATATCAAAGCCTGCAAGTAAAGCGAAACGAATACACACACGCCATCATGCAGATTCTAAAACATTTCCCGTTTTTATCCCAATTTATACTCGTAATAAAATGTTTGTCATTTTAAAATTTAAATGTGTTTATTATTTAATATGCACCTATTCAATAATAATATAAATAATAATATATCATCGCAATAATATATGACATATTTACAATTTACGTCCTATAGGTCGTATACGACGTCCTTGTAAATCGTTCAAGAGCTATTTTTATACACAAAACACACACATATATAGGTATTTTAAGTAAAAATTAAAGAAAAAAATATGTAACATTGATAGGTCAACGTTTCTAATCTGAAAAACGTAGAAAACATTTTAATTTATCAGCATAAATAATTATCATCGCGTTTATTTTTATTGCGTTACTATTCACACCTTTAATCTTACATATATATATATATATATATAAATCACGAACGTATTATTATAATTTATATAACGAATGTAATAATATTGAGCCGTTGAAAATCAATTCAATCGCGGTACGCTGTGTATATATGTACAATGTACATCTTAAAAATGCGTATATATATATATAATTTTTTAAATTTTAATTCCGAAATTTATTATTCGAATGACGACACTGAAGATTTATAAATATCAATATCGAACGATTTTATAATACACTGCCGATAATTAAAGGTTTTTGGTGACGTATACAGTAGTATTGGATGCGCGGTCGCAACAAGTGGGACCGAGACGACCTGTCGAGTATTTATAGAGAGCACCTGTGCAGTTATACAGCAGATGAGTCCTCTGTATACGTTTATTGGACAAACGAATTCTTCAGCGAAAACTTTTTTATAACTTCCGATCGTTCTTAATAATTTTTTTTAATACAGTCGATCCCGATTGATTATTTATGTTTCGAAAATATCAATTTATCAGAATAACTCGCGTTTATATAGTATACCTATAACTATAATACCTAATAATGTGAAACAAACCATCGCAAACGAGTAAAATATAAGAGTATGTATTATAATAATATAAAGGAAATAAACGAATAGAATTTACGAAGGCTAAGAAGTGACTCCTGACACAAAATATTTGCCTTCGGCCGGGTCGTCTAAAAACTATATAGTATTTTGACATTGAACACATAATATGTGGTACATTATACCTAACTACTGCACGTTATACACGCGTTTTGAAAACTACATAATAATATGATTTGCGCAGAAACACACACGTAATATAAATACTGGATTATATAGGTGTAGAATTTTGTTATATAGGTACGATGTACATATTTCTTTACTGCGCACTATATATATATATATATATATATATATATATATATATATATATGTGTGTGTGTATAACGTTTTTGCGTAATTATAATTTATTAGTTTTTACTAAAAGTCCAGTACAGAGTTCGATTTGAATTCTGCAAATTGCAGGAATTGATATTTAATCGATTTATTATACCTATATATATATATATATATATAAACGTTTTAAACTTATACAAGTGTTATTATATATAATTTTATAATATTATAATATTGCTTATCGGCTATATATATTATATATAATAGTTCGTTCCTTTGATTTCGTTCAATTTTCAGGAACGTATCGAAGTTCCTTTTTTATGTAAAGAAACGTATTAAAAATTGCATTAAACGATTATAAATTGCACAAGTTTTACTTTGTGTTTTCACATGAATTATCGTTATTAATTGTAGAATAATTATTGACGCGAATAATAGTATTTAGATACATATTTACGTATCGATTTCTATTATTTTATTTTATATATTTTTTTTGAGCAAAGAAAAACGTTCCTGTTTTAGGACTGAGGAAAGGAACTAGTACGTTTTTGTCAAGCCCGGAACGGGAAAGGATTTATTTCCTTTTTAGAAAAAGGAACGTGAACATGAACTAATTCCCATTTAAAAGAAACATTTCAAGCACTGCAGTATACGTATATGTATATTATTTATAACATTTAAATGTGATTTTAATTTATATATAGCCATATATAGGTACGAGCAGCGGAAGGCTTTTTACTGAATTATAATGTATAAAAAAAAACACAAAGGGTGCCGGTCGTTTTTCCACTCGACCTTGAACGGGCGGCGGCAAGGATGACGTCATTTCGGGGATGCTGCGACTGGGTTAACGGAAAAGATATTGATTTCACCCTCTAATAACCGGACACGTTTTATATATATATATATACAATATAAACGCGCTTGTAAATACCATAAGAATAATATAATACACACAAGTCGTATAGAGGAATATAACTGCGCTTATACAGTTTGATTGCTGTAAGTAGTGAATTCATATTACTCGTATATGTATATCGAATACATTGAATTTTCACGTTACACGACATCCACGACTAGGGGAGGGGGAGAGAAAAAAACGGCTATTTATATGATATAAAAAAAATTTATATAAAAACGTCCATTATTTTGTTCCACAAATAATGGATAGTCACGAGAAGGATATATAGAAGTGAATCATGAATAGAATATATATATATATATATACAGATACACCGTGATTTCTTTTGTTACGGTTGTGTTCTTATATATATTTTTATTATTTATAATTTATTTTTATTACACTTTTTTTTTTTTTTTTACGCGTGACATTTCAGTCTACACCAACGCGGTTTATTACTCTCTTCTTCCAACTATGTATATGTATACAATAATCATATATACCATACGGTATGTATATATAGGTATGATATGTGGTTATAAACATGTATATTATATGTATACATACGCGCGTATAATGTAATATATAGTGTGTGACCTTTTGGGCTGGAACAGCGGAATCGATTTTTTTATATTTAAAATGGAAAACACGAGGCGAATATATACGCTTAATAATAGTATTATATATATATGTAGGCCAACGAACCCCTGCTTATAGTCATGAACTATCCTGATTATAGTTACCTACAGCAATGGTGGTCAAGCAAATGTATACAAATAATGTACAGGTGTATATCGGTATTTATACACGAGAATGCGCATAAAAATGTGTTATAAGTCGGCAAATACTATATAGAATAAAACATTTGATTTGTGAAAAATACAAAAAAAAAGTTGGTATATTTAAAATTTAATATATATAATATTAATCGATCTAATTTTGCTAAACACGTTTTGGAACGTAGTCATAGTACACGTTTCGATATAGAAAAAGATTTGAATATATTAAACGACCAAAAAAAAATGTATATATATAAATTCGATATTGGAAGAATTAATCGTTTATAATGAAGCGAAACGTAATGGTTTCAGTAATATTTTAAATATACAAGCGGATTTTAAAAATAATGACATTTATTAATACATATTTGACAATGATATACGTAATTTTCTACCAGACGTTTTAGTATAATCTGTGTTGCTACGGTCATCGATTTACGATTGTTTTTTATTATTTATTATATATTCTACGTATTTTGTTTATTATAGTTTCACATTTATTTTGTATACCTATTTTTGTATTTTTTTTTTTTAATTATTCATTGTAACCTGATGATGACTTACGGTCGAAACTAGTTGTTACTTTCTAAAACACTTTTTTCAAATACTCTAGGCGTTTTTTCTTTAAATATATTATTTTTTTATAATATATATTGTTTTATTTTTATACGAGTATTAAAATTTTTAAATTTTTAATTTATTTAATTATTGAATTTACACCGCGCATATATATTTTTATCAATGATAATGTGTTGTTCTTAACGCAGTAACTAAATTATAAATAGTTATGTGTACGCCAATGCGACCAATATTATTCAATAACAGCTGTAGGGATAAGAAAACAGAACTTTTCTTTCCCATTCATGGGCTTAACCGTTTATATAGGCTTAAAACGTGATAGGTTATTAATTGTAGTATTTGCCATATTATGAAAAAAAAAAAATGCTGGTATTATTATTAGTGATTATTAGTGAAGAACTACGATGACCTTCATTGTTATTTATAGATATATGTAAATTTATCTCCGAATAACGAATCTGATATTCCTATATAACGAATGGATTTAATTAAATGTTAGTGAAAACGGAGAAGAAGACGAAGAGTAAACATGCAGAAGAACCAGCCGAACTTACAAAAGAAGATGATATTAAAACATTTTTCTGTTGTGAGAAATGGTTTTAGACAACAAGCAAATGTTCCCGATTAATTTTTTTTTTTTAACTCATGAAATCGAAACTTTTTACGAAAAATATACAATTTACAAAAATAATAAGCGAACGAAACTCGCCGATTATTTCTTTTAAATTAAGATTGAAAAATAAGTTTTAAAAAATGTACCCAATGTGTATTGTATGATATTTGATGTTTTTTTTTCAATACAATACAAAAGTACATATAATATGTACATTATACAATTAATTAAATTTAAAAAAATATGTAATTCTATTTAATGAATTCCTCTATATTACTTTTTTTTTTTGCCCAGCATATAGACTTCGTTATATGGAATTTTCACTGTATAGTGTATGTATATATAAGTATAAATTAATTATAAATACATCTGCGTCCTATATATAAGACGTACAATATATTATGTAATCTTTGAGGTTCGAAAGTTCAAATATTCATAAATAAATCACTTTTTATATTTTAACAAACTAGACCAGCTATTACTAGCATTATTACTACGAGTATATTGTGTATATTAAGAAATATCACGAAATTCTACGAGTTTTGAAATCGTTATTATATTCGTGTGTATCGCAGCTAATAATATTATAATATATTATACTCGTGCTAACAATATAGGTATATTGTATATTGTATATATATATACGCGTGGAAAATGAATGGTTGATGATGAGATTATTATATTGTTTCGTGTTGAACAACGATTCGCGTAAAATCTAGTTATACATAATATGTATAGCCATTATAAAAGGCAGTAAACGTTTTGTATATATTAGGTCTTTACATATTTTATAGGACGATATTACGATGACAACATATCATATATATATATATATACCTATATAAATGTATTATGGCAGAGAATAGATCTAACGATACTTAATACAGCGATATAGCGTGACATATGGCTTCAAAAAAAAAAAATAATAATAATACAAAAAATCCGATGGTTTATGGGTTCCGTGTTCGTACCCGTACACAAATTACGATAACACGGAAAAAAAAGCCCACAATATTTACAGGTTTCTCATTTTAACCCTTTTGCGTGACTCCGTATACTGAATATGGAACTGCGCAGACGCCGCGGTTATATATGAATATATATATTATGTATATACAAATACAATTATGTATATATATATATATATATATATTATAACAACAGTTTCTATAATTCGACTTATTACATACGAAACTTAAAATATACGCTGCAGCCGACATTCGGTTTAGTGGTGATTCGTCATGATTTTATATATTATTATGAAATAATATATACGGCAGATTGACTATATATATATACGCTATCAGCAATCGTAATAGCCGCAGGTTTACTATATTAAATTATTCGCAATGTTAAAAAAAAAAACGCAGCGAACAAAAAATAATTTAAATGTACGTTTATAATACATATGTAAGTACGTTTATATTAACCGTTTAAAAATTGTCGAACATACAGTGGCGTAGCCATGGGGGAGGCTGATGAAGCTGTAGCCCCCCTCCCCCCGAAATTTAATAATGCTCACGTGTATATAACAGGTATTTTTCTGGAGGATGAGGATCCTCTTTAAGCCTCAATATAAAAAAATATCAGCCCCCTCCAAATAAAAATCCTGGCTACGCCACTGCGAACATATATATATATATATATATATATAATTAGGTCCAAAGTGAATTAAACATATTTCCGTAATAATACATTTTATTTTTTACGCCGTATGAAATACAATAAACTTTTAAATATTATTATTAAAATTAGGCCTTATTGGTTTTTCATTTAAAGAAATCGAAAAATCGAACGATCCTTATAAGGTTTTATAACATCCTCCTGCAGTCCTCGATCCTACTTTTTTTTACGTATAATTAATAATAATAATATATTTGACATCATTGTTTTAACGAATGAACTATATATTCCAAATAATTAAAATTAAAAAATATATAGGTATATCGCACAAAAAGATAATTTAAAACACACGAATTGTTTTTATAAAAATTAAAATATATTTAAATCGAAATACTACGCGTTTTGTTAAAATTTAAACTCGTTGCCTGCAGCTGCTACAATGATATCCGAAACGAGGTGCGCGATAAATTTGTAAAATCATTATTCTCATTATAAAATATAACTGTACGCATTAATACTCGTGATTAATAATAATAATAATAATAAAATGTATATGTATTAATTAAAGCCAATTCTAGTATTATAAAAATAAAAAAAAACGAAAAAGACATAACGGTTGTTGCGTATTGAATTTGTTTGTTTTCTATCTGCGCAGTTTCGACTAAAAGTCATCGTCCGGTATACATATAAACTACAAAGTGAAAAAGAAAATATAACAATCATTAACATTCACGTCATCCGTGCAATAATACTTCACTATAGCTCCTAATCGAACTGAACTGATGTAAAATATGATAAAAAAAAATCTCTAAGAACACTTACCTGCGTCGATTTAATATTTATAATACTTTGATTTATTCCTCTGTCGTTACACAAGAAATGACAAAATCATAATACTCGACGGTAGGACGCAGTCATATTATATATTATCGGTCAATAGATGTATTTACTACGCTACATTGATTTCTTTTTTTTTTTTTTTGACAAATTCGAAAAGGGTAACGAAACGTTCTTCGAAAATACGCGTACTGCGTTATAGCTCGTATAATTTTCAATTACATATTTATGTATTGGGAATCTCTCAAAGTTGTAATAACTTTTAGACATATATGATTACAGTGCTTTCAATAATCGAACCGTTTATATATTTTGCAATATTTCAACAGCAACAACGATTTAAACTGTAAACGATATATATATATGGTTTTCTATAGAATTTTCGTTTAAAAATATTATGATTTGCTATACGTTGTCCAAACAATATTAGACGTGTTTTTGATAATCACTGTCCAATCACGACTACATGATTTGATGTTCTACACAATTTAACGTAATATACCGCGCACTTACCTAATGATTTATTAATCCAGTCCGCCAAATCTTCTTGTAACGGTAGTAGCTGTCGATTTTGACTGTCCGCTATTTTGCCTTGAAACTGTTTCAAATATTCTTGATCGGTGTCGGCAGAAGGGATCCTGTGATCAATGAGTTTACCCTTCTGCCTTGCGTCCATTTTCTTCGGTGATGAACGCGATGGAATTTTGGATCATAAATGTTTTTGCTGTATGGACGTGCTGTTTTAAAATATACAAACATGTATATTGGTAAATGCGTATAAGTCGTAATAATAAAACACGATTTATCTGTACGATTAAGGCGTATTATATAATAATTATGTTTTTTTTTTAATTAAATTATTATTATAGATATATACGTATAGGTATGAGCGAATAACGTATATTAAAAAATATTCGTAAAATATATTGCGTCGAGTATTTTTTTTTCTCAAACATTAAAATATCGGTCGATATTCAAATTCATACCTATATCTAAACATATATATGTACATTAGGTACGTCGAAATGATTGATTTTATAAATGCGTGTATGTATTCGATTTAAAATAAATTTTTAAAGACATTTCGCAAACAAGAATCATATTATATACTCGTTTATTTCAGATTATAAATCTATCCTATACGTATATATGGGTAAAATCTAAATGACATATAGACTCTTGGAAGCCTTGAAGACACCCTTCACTCTCTCGTATATTATAATAAATAATCGCGTTGATAATATGCGCTATAAATACTAACCTTTTATATATATATATAAGTCTATATAGTATTTATAATAAATAAATATTATATATTTATATATTTATGACAGACATCCTTTAGTGATGTATGCGCGTAAACATATATGAATTGAAATCAATTGGTTTATTTTATTTATATTGTAATATAATAGGTAATAAAATATATGGATAGGTGCAGGTAGGTATTTTCGTAACTTTCGTAACTATTTTTTTTTCTAAACTCCTATGATTTTTTTCAAAATGTATAGAGTTTATTTGTATATACGGACAAATATATCTGCAGCATACGCTGCAAAATATGATGCGCGCATATCAGAATAATAAATATCAGCAGTTAACTCGTTTTTGGAACAAAAATAATATATATATATATATACGATTACCATTTCAAACAATACAACGATATTATACGACATTATATTATATTATTATATACTATATATTATATTGTATAAAAACAAACGCTTGTAATACAACAATATATAGATTATTATTATATTGACGGTTTTATTACGCGTACACACTATAACGCACACTCTTTATTATTATTAAATACAGGACCAATCTCGCATTTCCTTTTTGTTAAACTTCATAATATTTTTAATTCGTATACATTATATATGATGCGGGTGCTGTTAAGTGAATGTTTGACCCGATTGTCATGGGCCGTTTAACAATTTGGTGAAAATTAAAAAAAAAAAAAACGAAAAGCGTTATAAATTATTATAGATGGTCTACTAAACCAACAGCATTTTAAAACTCCCGCGAATACATAAGTAATAATTTTTGAAAATTAATTAACTTTTTTTTTTTTTTAATAAGTATATATAAATATATAATGCGCGTGTACCTACTTTTTTTATACGTAAATAAGTCTTTTATTCGAAACACTGCGGATCATTTTTTTTTTTTTTTTTGTTCCTTATTGTTTACTTTTGCTTGTAAGTATATACTGCATATAACGTAATATATGCTCGTAATAATACTCGTACAATTGAAAATATTATTAATATGATTATAAACAACGACATTTGAAAATTTCACCAGCTAATAATAATAAAATGTACAAATAAATATAATAAATATATGTTAAAGTATTCAGTCGTATATATATATAGATTATAATACTATTATATTATATAAAGATAATGTTCTGCAGAGGTGCAACACGCGGAAGATTTATTTATTTTCGTTTAATTTTGTGTCGGAAAAGGGGATTTTTTTTTTTAAGCGCGCGCGTAAAAGCCAAAAACATAGGCGTAGTAAATCTACAGTTTTATTTATTTTTGATAAAAAAATAATAAAAATTCTAAATCAAAATGATAGAACGCAGACGAATTTCAGAAACGTATTAATTTACGTTATTAAAAATACTGTTTTTTTTTAGTTCTAATAAATTCTAATTCTTAGTTTTATTAGTTAAAAAAAAAAAAAAACTATAAATCTTTATACGGGCACTAAACAATATAATGAATTGAAAAATATAATGTAGTTTATACTGCGTGTAAACTTAATAATATTTATACGTATACTCGTATATATTATATTGCAGCGTACTTCTTATATGCGTGTCGCATTGTGATAAAAGTATATAAAACACGAAAATAACAACGAATTTAAATAAATAACAAAAATAACTAATTTCTCTCGACGCTGCAGTAAATTATTACACACACACACACTGTTATAAAATATTATTTAAAACGTACGCATTTTAATAAAATAATTGAATGTAACGTATATATTATCACGCGTCAAAATCAAATATTTAAATTATTATTTTAATCGCGCAACAATTATTATGCGTAAAGACGTTATTGGTACAATTGTTTTTTTTTTAAATATGATATTAATTTTATTAATACAATATAGTATTATTATGATATATATATATATTTTTTTTACTGTATATAATACATTTAATTTTATTCGATTTTCGAAAATAGATTCGCGATTTGTTCGAAATATCCAGGATGCGCCGTATACTGCAGCAGTCTACAAATATATATATATAACATTGCGCATTTAGACTGTTTTAAAGTTCTGTCTTTCAACACCTCGGCTTTTTATACCGATTCAATGCAAAAATGTCTTCCGCGACGGTCTTTAACCGAAATGTTCGCGTCCCGCGTTAAAAACAAACGAAATAATAGATTCCTATTTTTAATACTGAATTCTACTACACGAACGCAACGAATTCTTATATACAGTGTCAAATGTACGCGCGCACATACATTTCGTATGCTAATATATATATATATATATATATATATAGTATGAATACTAATTCGCCTGTTTTTAAAGCGAAATTTGGTGTAAACATAGAAAAAACACCGTCTGCAGACGAAACGTATTATTATTATTATGATAATTTATACGCGTGTTTAACCTTCGCCCGTGAGATTTCAATAATTTATTACGTGTGTTCGTGTAGTATAAGTATATAGGTACTCGATTTTTTTTTTTTTTATAATTAAATTTTATACGATTTATTTAGAATTCGAAATGGATAAAAATAATAATCGGTACCTACCTGTACAGTACGCGTAGGTGTACTTATTAAAAAATATAGCGGTAACAATTATCGTTTGTAATTCGTAATATTTTTTTTTTTAACGCAAAATATTATTATTTATAATACGTTACTGGAAAACGGAATATTTATGCAATGTTCTATTAGTTTTTTTTTTTTTATGTAGGTTTGCGTTTTATTTTTCTCGCTAATCGTCAAATTAAGAGTTGACCGTTTTGCAATGAAATTTCTGTAGACAGTTACATATATACAAAATAATCGCGCGCGTATACATATATATATATATAGGTACCATTGCAAATAACACTTAGAAAGTGTCTACTATATAATATTAATCAATTCGTTTCGGCTGAATCTGTTTTCTATCAACGTATATAAAATCACGGTAGAATTGTGTAGATATTGGTAATAAAAAAAAAAAACCGAGTTGATTATATATAGATACTATCGTACATTTCCCACTGCGAGTATACGGTCTGCGTAGCACGCGGGATTGTGTCAGTATGACAATGACACCCATATAAAAATCCTATTCGAAACTCCCCATCGTGACAGAGATCGGATATATGTAAATAGACCTACATTCGAAAAAATATTGAAAAAAAGTAGCGAGCCGCGGGGCGTTGTGGATATCGCTTAAGTGAATTACCTACTATATTGTATAAAGATTTTAGAGTTTTGTTTCTATTATAAATTTGAAAGCGATGATAAATCATTGGGTTATATTGGGTTATTATTATTGGTGTAATACACTTTGTCTATTTTTTGTAAAAAAAAAATTAAAGTATAACATATGCGCGTCTGACGTTGTGTCCGAATTTCAAGTCAAACAACTCAAAATCAACTGTTTTCTGAATGAAAAACCTCAAAATCTAAAAATAGCTATAAATAGCCTAAAATTGAATGAAACTTTTTGAAAAATTTTTCGAAGTGGTACAGTACAAAGGTACAATTTTGTTGAAAATTTTTAAGACAATAGAATGATTATTTTCGTTGATTATAGCGAAAAAACTATACGCGATATTGACGAAATCCCATTTTAGCGGTTTTTCGGTAGTTTATCGCGTCGCGTTAAAAAAACTATTGAGAAAATCGAAAAATACCATCTTGATGTGATTTGCTTTCTACAGAAAACGTGCTACACCAAAAGATCGGAGCGCTCCTTCTGGTCGAATATCTGTACACAGGATAGAAGAAAAATAATAAAAGGGTAACGAGCCGCGGGGTGTTGTGGACATCGCTCAAGTGAATTACTTGGATAAAGATTTTAGAATTTCGTTTTTATTTTAAATTTGAAAACAATGATAAGTCATTGCATTCGATAAAACGATTCTGAGCGGAGCTTGCTTTTCTCGCAAACATAGTTACATAAAGTTACATATTTGCGGGTGAAAATTTCAGGTTTCTATGACTATTAGGTATAGTTTCAAAATTACGAAGAAATAAACAACAATATCGATTAAGACGAAATTGCATTTTTAGCGTTTTTTAGTTATATTTTTAGGTGCTTTTGAGAGAAAATCGAAAAATGACCTCTCTAAAGTAGCAACTAGATGCGAATTGCTGCCGGAAACAAACTGTGACCGAAGAGATCGGAGCGCCCCATCTGGTCGAAAATCTGTACACAGGATAGAAAAAATAAAAATAAACATCATTGTAAAACCACTATAGATCCCTCGCTCCGCTCAGAATCTAAAATTTCGAATTGAAATAAAATTCACGATTTTCTGGATTATATAATGTATATAATACGTACAGTGGCGTGCCCAGGAATTTTCAATGGGGGGATGTTATAAGTAAATAGTAATAATACGTTTTAAATTTTAATGAATTGTCATGGTAATACCAAAAACTCAAATGTTTAAGTTTCAAGCTCTCCAAAATCGTTTCTAGCTTATAATCACGTACATTCTAGCCTATAATTTAAATTATAACACACTAATACCAAGTTGTTCAATTAATATAACATATGTTATGTATAGTGAATGTTTATTGTCATAAGTAATAACTTTTTGCTAATAACTAATGAAAAGTATTAAGTAATGGCTCTAAAACTGCAGCTCTTATAACTAATAAGTTGTTTTCTGCAAGTCGGCAAAAAAGACAATGGGGGATATAACCCCTAACCTCCCCCTCCCCTGAGCACGCCACTGAATACGTATGTGCAAAATTGACACGCGTTTTTATTTAGAAAAAATAATAATAAGCCGCCAAAAAAAAAAGACGCGACTTATAATAATTGTTCCAGTGCGCGCGCGCGGTATACGTTAATAATAATAATAATATTCTGTTTGAATTTTTATATATACATATAGTTTCGACAATATCGCGGTTATTATTATATAAAAATGCCTACTGCTGCGGGCTATTGCACTTGATATATTATAATAAGTTGTATTTTTTTTTTTTTCTATATTTTTACGAATAATAATAAATATAGCTGGTGGTATCCGTTTCAAAAAAAAAAAAAAATACATTATATTATGACAATAATCCGAACGTGATTTTCTTTTCTTTTTTTTTTCACACCACTGCACGTGTGCATGCATGGATTGTATCGAAAAAAAATATATAACTATCACGTTTTTAATATATATATATACGAGTACCCCGAGGTTGTCACATTATATATTATACATAATAATTGGAAGCGTATTTTTGATACTTATTTTTTATATATATATATATATACTCGACATAATACTCGTATATAATGTGGTGTCTCGTTTTAAGCATGACGGAACGCAATCGCTGTTCCGCGGACATCTTTACATTGTCAAACTTCGCGCGTGAATGGGGCACTCGATACGTATATATAATATATATACTTATATTGTAACCCATTACATGTATATAATATAATATATTATAACAAAACTCGAGAACAGTTATCTGTTACCATATAGCTGCAGTATACTGCAGTCGTATAGAAAAAAAAATATATATATATATATATTGTTAATTAAGTATATGCTTTATTATATATAAATTATCATTTATCGTCGGGCCATAATTTTTTTTTTTTTTTTACAAGTTAAAAGGCTAAAAAAAAACACCGCGTACCTATATAGGTATACTATTCATCGCGTAAGCGCATATATATTACGCATATTGTAACGCCTGCAGGAAAAAACTCGTATTATTGCTGTGATAATACAATATATATTATATAATTTATAATATATATATATTAATACTTAAAAAAATTACGTTATTTCTTTTAAAAAAAAATTATATTTTAAAATTAATTGTTTTTTTACATTTTACATTTAAAATCAATTAGCGCGCGATTATAATAACGATATTTTCGCGTCATTAACGTTAATCGTACAACTACAACGGCAGTGTACCTACATAGCTGGGCGGTACTCATCGCATATATAAATACGTATATATAAAAAGATACAATTCGAATTCGAGTACCCATACCAAATATCCGATTAATAATTTTTTTTTTTCTCTAACGTTTTTTTTTTTTACGAATAAAAACAGAAATAATATATTAAACGCGCAAAAATAAAAATGTTTAATCGTCGATACAGGCGTATACATAGAAAAAAAAAAATATATATAGAGACTATATAGAAACGCATTAAGACGTGTTATATTATTATTTAACTATTATTTTGGGATCTCGTAAATAAATAACTATTTTATTTCGAGCCGAAGTGAATCTTCACTGGAAGATTCTGCCCGCACGTCAAGCAAGCCGTTATTATAATAATCAGAGCCCAACTTAGGGGGGGGGGGCTAGGGGGGCTGCAGCCCCGGGCCCCGATATTAATTAATGTCGATAATTATTAGTGGCACTGTGAAATGTTAAACGGACTACACACACGATTTGGTCGGCCCGACAGTCGGGTTGGTTGTATTATCAGGTCGTGTGTATAGATGTGTCGTGTATGTAGACTATATTATAGTAGGTACAATTTATTTATAATCTTAAAAAAAAAAAATTAAATATAAAAAATCAATATAGCAAAAAAACTGAATTTATAATTTAAGGGCCCCATCAAAAAATTAGACCCGGGCCCCAAAATTCCCAAGTCGGGCTCTGATAATATAATCTAGCCGTTATTCTTATTGTACCAATAAAAGTACAGATTGTTTAATGTTCGAAATAAAATCAAAAAAAAACTATTATTTAAATAAATCGCATCAAATCCGCTCACTTGATCGATATCGAACTTTCCGCATTAGACGTTTTCGTGTTGATCGTGAACGACGATTGGAAAATCGTGCCGGACATAATTTTTCTTTTTTTTTTTGTATTCAAAGACGGCTGCAGATGCGGGACGGAGACGAGAGAACGACCGGAAAATCGCACGAGCGCCGCGCGTGACAGCGAGAAAACCGTATGAGTGCGGCGCGCGTTTTGGCGGCTCCGCGGAAAACTCGTCGCCGTCGCCGTCGTCGTCGTCGGGGGAGAATAATAGCAGCAGTAGAGTACCTACTGTACGCGCCCGCTGCACAGTGTTGCCGCCCGTTACAATAAATTATTGTATTGTACCGGGTCTTATTATACTATATATACTACAATATATACCTATATACACGCGTCATACGACAATAATATTTTTAAAAAGGCTTCTTACGCGAAGCCCCGAAACGTAAGTCGTGTAATATACCAATAGCTATAATAGTCGAGGTTCAGAGAGAGTCCAAAATGCGACTGCGGCGCAGATGTGCAAACACCTAATTTCCGACTGTATGTGCTTAGAAAATACGAGGGCGATTTGGAAGATTTTATAAAAGTTACCACTGAAGCAGTAGTCTGGCTGGACACTTTGGATGTTGATATTTAATCTATTTATTTATTTATTTATTTTTTTATTTATTTTTTTTTTTATACCGTATTGTAGTACTTTATATTTTATACTTTTTTTATACTCTATATTTTACTTTATACTTTATTTTATCTTATTTTTATTTATTGAATTTAGTGCTACCGTTCATGCTGTCATACGAAATAAAAAAAAATAATCGACGGAATTGAATTATAATTTTTTTTTCGACATCCTTCTTTCCCCCTTTATTATTTCCTTCCTATTTTTCTTTTTTTTTTTTTTTTGACACGAAAATTAAATGAAAGCAAACACTAAAAAAAAAATAAATGTAACGTCGTAGGTATTATATATATATATGTGTCGCAGCAGGTATATGCGTGTAACACGCGTTATACAAATATACGTTCTATACGGAATTCTTTTTTTTTTTTTTTCAATTAATTCACGATTAATAATAAATTACAATGACAATCAATATATATATATATATATATTCACTTCGAACAGAAAAAAAAAATACGCACACACACGCGCGTATTGTATATTTAATTCAATACGTGTATTTAAAAAATAAATAAATAAATAAATACCCGTAAAAAACAGTTTGTAAAAAAACTACCGCGATTAATTTATTAAATCCTTAACGGCTAAGATAAATATAAGAAATATACGCGCGCTTGCGTAATCAGGATATAGCAGCTGCACGAAAATTGCGCCTTTATATTTTGCAGATTTCAACACGAAAACTAATATATAGAGTATTAATTTTATAAATATTTTTTTTTAATAAATTATCAAAAATAATATTATTGTTTGAGAGAGAGAGAGAGAGAATAACATAGCTGACCCGGCAATAAACGTTGTTCTGCCATATAAATTATCGAATAAATCGAACGCGTACCTATATAAGTATATAATTGTATAAATCGAAAGTGATGAAATATTAAATTCGAAAATGAAAGCGTGTGCTGTTGTTGTGTGTCGCAATTCTGTTCTAGGAGTTTTTCTGGCTTTTTCTTTTTTATAAATTATTTTTTAATAACAATTTAAATGGTCACCATCGTGGTGGTAACTGCAGTTTAACGCCTATAGAATCCTAAAATTTCCCGTATTAGCTATACCACTCTCGGGAGTGGTGGTAGGAGAGTGAAAAATATACTTTACGACCTATTCTCATATATACCTACCAAAATACCAAATATACAACAAAAAAAATTTAATTAAAATCGGTCGAGTCGTTTCGGAGGAGTGCGACCACAAACACCTTTCGCTCCCTCCCCCCCCCCCTTGCTACGGTTCTGTGGTAATATCACAGAATAGACGAATTAATAATTCTGTGGTAATATAGGTATATACGCGCGTAGTATATATAATAGGCAGTCTTGTAAAATATTTTGAGTAAATATATTTAAATACTTTTATAGTATTTAGAATACTTTTCAAATAAAATATTTAAATGTTATTTCATGTAGGTATTTTTTTACTGGAATTACAATAGTACTTTTATTTAAATACTTGCAGTAAATAAAATTTCTTGCAATAAGTTTTAATTCTATATTACACGTTTCATTCGATTAAAATAAATTTACAAATCAGCGTGTATATAGGGCAATTTCAAATTTACTATTATGTCATGTCTGATGATGAACTGACAGACGGAGATTTATAATATAACGTATGAATGGGTATAAAGTTGATAAATACCGCAAGCGCGCCCGCGTGAAATGTGTCTTAAAATAGGTTAAAAATAATAACACTGTACCTATATAACATACATGTTTCCGCGTATACAATGAAAAATGTTGGTAAAAATAATTATTTACTACTTTTAAAAATACTGTAAAAGCTAAAATGTTTGTAATAATTTTAATATTTATATTATTCAATAATTTATTACCTACATCAAATAATTGGAAACATTAAAATTGAGTGGTGCAGAGACGTTTTAAGACCTATACAAAAATATAATTTAAATATAATACGACTGGTATAAAAATAAATTTAAAGCTCCGTTCGAATAAGTATCTGTATTTGTTATTAAATATAGGTACATACGAAGCATCTACATTTGTTATTAAATACTTTTTAAAAAAGTATTTGAAATACGTCTTAAATACTATATTTATATCAATATATTTGTATCTCTATATTATGTTGAATTTTTCCGTTTTTTAATTTTAATTTTTACGTTTACCAAGTGGACTGTATAATTAATTACACTGTTAAATATATAAATTTTCTTTTATTGATTGTAATATAAAACGATTATAAACGATTAAGCATTCCTGTGTCGGCTTTACACATTGTGCGACTTGTATCGATCGCGCGCACTCACGGGCTACACGATTAAACTAAGAGTAGAATTGGACATTCGCGTGATATGACAATCTTATCTGCCCGCCTTTAATTGATTTTAACTTTGTCACTAACACTATATTTAAATACAATTTTAAAAGTATTTTTTTACAAGACTGAGTATGAGTATACCTTGCAATTTTTTTTTTTTTTTTTTTTTGGGTACCTAAGTCATCCTGCAGTGCATTACATTGGGTATTTCATATATTTTTCTCGTGGTTAATATACACAACACACAAAAAATTTTAATTAAAATTACATTTATTTTTAATTTTTTCTTTAAAACGGTTTTTTTTCAACGTAATAATATAAATAAAAACGCGCGTGAGGTACGCGACGTATTACGTATAGGTACTTTTTAATAATATACGCGGTTTATTTTATTTTTATAACATTATTATATATACCCATATTAGATTCTGAGCGGAACGAGGAACGTATTGGTTTTACAATGATGTGTTTTTTTTTTTATGTCTGTACTCGAAAATTCTACCAGAAAGAGTGCTCCGGATCTTTTCGTGTAGCACTCTTTCTGATCGCAAGTTACGTCTATAGTTTGTACTTTAAAGATGTCATTTTTCGATTTTCTCAATACTTTTTCCAAAAGTCAGGAAAAACTACCAAAAATTACATATAAAAACGCTAAAAATTGCAATTTCGACTTAATCGATTTTCATTTATTCATTACACCGTAGCTCCGCTCAGAATCGTTTTATCGAATGCAATATGATTTATCATTGCTTTCAAATTTATAATAAAAACAAAACTCTAAAATCTTTATCCGAGTAATTCACTTAAGCGATATCCGCCACAACACCCTGCGGCTCGCTACCTTTTTTTTTTATATACTGTAGGTATAGGTACTACATAATATAATTACAAACTCTAAATGTAAAAAATATTATTTATTAGATAAATATTGTCAATTTTGAAACTTATGTTTTTAACCATAATTATAATAATAACACGTTTTGTTATACCTATTTACGCAATACATGTTGAGTATACATAATTTTAGAATAAATACAATAATTTAAATTGTAATATCATTACTAAAAATATCAAAATACAAATCAACATGTTTTCGCATTACAATTTTAAGAATAAAACGGCAAACTTTAATTCCTAAAGTTAATGTTTTCTTTATAGTTAGATTTGGACGTCGATTGTTGAAGTTTCGATAGAGTAGAAGAATATTGTTCATACGTTTTTTTCTGCGCATTATCGAAGACGCGTTGATTACTATTAGTAGGAATAATAGGATTTGTATAATGCACTTGACCACTGAATAGTGTATTTTTAGTTACACGATTAATGATGAAAAACATAAAAGGCCGATTTACATTCACAGTGACAGCTGACATTTGTATGCTCAAAGGCATTACAGAAACAACTGAAAATAAATACATTACATTGACAATAAATTATGTACAATACCTATATTGCATATAATATGCACATATCTAATATAATAAAACTGGATACTTTTAATTTTATTTTTTATCAGGTTAATTTAATTCAAATTTAAAACTTAAATTCTAATACTTCAAATCATTCTTTTTTAAATTGGATATCCTCTCCCATTAAATTTGTATATTTAATAAATGTTTTATATATTCTTACTTTTACTAATCTTTTTTCTATATTTACTAACACTTTTGGTGTATAAATAAAAACTTTTGTGCTCTATAGGAAAATCTCTAATTACTGATGCTAAGTATATATACATAGGTATATATAAAAGTCAAGTTATATCTTATGCGTTAAAACAAAATTTTATAGAACTTATTATCCACCTATCCCACAATATAATGTTGTGTTTAATGCAAAATAGTATAATATGTTGCTACAACATAATGTAGAAAAAGAGATCTACTTGCACCACAATTGCAAAACATGTAATCCGATAAAACACTGACAAACTGGGTAAGTACCTGTAACTGCACTAGCTGTTGAGCCTTTTTCATTGACTTCAATTGTTACTTTGTGAATGACGTCTTTAACAAATACGTCCTTTGCTGGACTATACATTGATGACAGATTTGCGCTTGAATCAAATATTGATGTTAATCCCATCTAATTACAGAATTAATTACATAAATATAGATCACATATATTTATATGGTGCGTGACATATTTAATAGAAAAAATTATAACCTCATCGAAATATTACATTAGATTCTTTAAATAGAAAAATATTTGAAATTTTTTTTTTTTTAATTTATTAATACAGAAATCTACGACAAAAGTTTTGAACACACAACTAAATATATGTATAATTCAAATTTTTAATTCCAAAGGTATTAGTTTTACCTTTTTAAGAATAGTTGACAATTTTCCAGAATACTTCATTGAAAACCGTGGTAAATATAAATTCACAGTCCTTTGGCGCAGAGAATTTACTATTTTTATAAGCGGATTGTGCGTTAAGTCTTTTAATAACTGTACCATTGTAACATTTTCATCCGGTAATAATATAATCATCGAAAAATTTGTATCCTATGAAATCAATTTACAACAATAACGTAAATAAAATATATGAATATGAATAAATTCTTATACCAGAAAAAATTATTCAATTATTTATAAAATTTATTTCTCTACGTTTCAAGACAATTCAAAAAGGATACAAATATTTACACCTAGGTATCCAAATCCAAAAATTCAACACCAATTATACATACAAATTATTACAGTATTAATAGTCACATACATAATAAATTATCATTATTTACTACATTTTAAAATTACCTTGTAAAGCAATTCAACGACTTGAGCATTAATATCCGAAATATATCCATACTTTAATTTATCTTGTAAATACATCATACTAACAACTTCTGCGCACACATTAGGTTTAGTGTAAAAACATTGATCTTTAGTATTACTTTCATTAAATTCCACTAACCAATTCCCTTTGAAATAAATTGCATTTGCCAACAAGAGCTCAGTGTTTCTATCAAAATCATCTGCAATATATTTTGTAATTTAGTACGAATCCCCATTAGGTACTCATATCATATTTTAAAATCTCTACAATAAATAAAAATAATTCATACTAAAATGAACGTAACGTGATTTTAAATACATAATTTTCACATACCTTTAGAAATTATACTGTCTATAAGTGTTTTCGTATCATAGGAAATTTGTTCGTTAATCACTTTTATGGATTCTTCAATATTTAGAAAATTAATTTCCGATATATTAGCAGAATATAAATCAGTTGCAGTGTCTTTGAAATAATTGGATAGACCACTCTTATTCTTAACAAATATGTTATTAACAACGACTAAATCAATTACACTACTCTTCATAGACAACTGATATGCACGTAAAAGATTATGTAATGTTGACTTGTCATTTGGTAAACGTAACACGTAATTTAACTGTTTCCAAGTATCTTCACGTGCGCCTTCCGACAACAAGGATAAAACAGTTTTTATACTAGCTGGAGAAACTACAAAATTTGAATCTATTTGATTAAGACTCATTTCCTACACATACAAAAAAATATATATATTTTTACACATTTAACAATAGTCAATATTAATGTTTATTTTGTATACTAAAAATGTTTAATAATAAAACGTCGAGAAATAATATACTTACTTGAAACAATTCGGAGTCAAAGTAAGTAAACCGTTGAAAGTCAACATCTTGTTCCGCATTAATTTTAAAATTAATATCCATTTCAGCTATAATAAAATGTCAACAAGTTCATAATTGGAAATCCATATAAAAATAAAGGAATTTTATTTCGAAGAACCTAATTATAATCGTAAATACAGAATATACTGTTAAATTTCAGTAACAAAAATAACATAAATATATACTCATTCCCACTCCCATTAACTTCTGTCAACGAACGAATTTCAAATTAATTTGTAAAGCTGAAAGCATTGATTAATAAATATTAATTTTTCATTTTTAAATTTATAGTTACGTTTCATTTGAGAGGGAGAATTAACGATTGGAATTGACACTACAGATGCACCGTGTGAAAGTGGATTTGTTACTTGTCCAACAAATATTATGGTATCCATTGTGACATCTTGTATCATAAATAAAAATGGTCTAGTAACTTCAAAATCAACATCGACGGATCCCCCAAAACGGTTATCAACATCCACTTCTAAATAAAAAAAATTATATGCAATTAAAAAATTATTAATTGAACCTATTATATAAATTATAACGAATCGTCAAACTTATAAAATACCTATAGGTATTTATATAGGTAATTATATATAATTATTAACAGTCTTGAAAAAATACTGTATTTAAATACTTTATTTATTAATTTAAACAAACCAGTAGCGGCATATGCAGTACTTCCTTCTTCATTAACTTCAAGTCCAGCTTTTTGAAGTACATTAGATACAACAAGACTACCCGATGGACCGCGTCCTATATTTGTTAAATTTGCTTTCATCCCAAACATATCGGTGATTCCTAACTAATATAATTGACACAAAAAATAAATATAATAATTTTAAATTACAAGACCAAACATGAGTACACAAAGTCACAAAATCAAAACAAAACATTAACTTTAGGTACCTATACAATATATCATATATGTTTTGAAAGAAAAAAAACGTCCAACCTTTTGCAATATTGGTCCAAGAATAGATGTATACTCAAAATTGAATTTCGGTAATACAAGTTTTGTTGAAAACGACTTCATATTTTTTATTGATTCGCCCAACAACGTTGGATTGATTTTACTAACCAAATCGTGCAAACCGTCAATAGAATCTGGCAATATTATATACATAACAAATTTGTTCCCCTGTATATAAAAATGTGTAATATTGTCATTCGCTCGTTATTAAAAAAATTATATAGCAAATTTTCACCTCATATGGTAAGCTAATTAATCGAGCTTTTAGTGATTCCAAGGCAGATATTTTAAAATCGTTAGAAGTAATCATCAAGGGAACGTCGACAACAGTTTTCGAATCCAAGTGAAATTTTCCCATTTTAGTAAAATTTGTATTAAATGGCTTTGTCCAATAGCCTTTGAAATATATGGCATTCAATAAAAGAAGAAGTGTGTTTTCTTTGGTTTCAGCTAAAATATTACGATTATTATTAAACCTTTATAAATATATACTTATAATATTATATATAAGTACGGATAGCTCACAAATATTAACTAACCTTCAGTTATTAATTTTTGTATACGACCGTGAGTAATTTGATCTGCCCATTTATTTATCGAAATCACAGCATCTACAGCTTTACTAAAATCGACCGTCTCGATACTCGAATTATACCATTTATTGATAGATTGTAAATAATCATTGTTATTTTTAACTGACGTATCCATAAATAATTTTGTACCAATATCCAGTTCGTAATCATTTTTACCGTGAGTCTAAATATTAAACCATTAAAACAAAACAATTCAGAATTATTTTTTTTTAAATTACACCACGTTTTTATATGTATTATTTTTTTATGATATATAACAATGCGTTCGAAAATAAAAAAATTGCGCACTCACTTTCTCAAGTAAAAATGAACATGTTTAAAGTACAAAAATTATTGGTATTTTAAAAATTTTTTTTTTCTTGATAACACCCTCCAAAATTGAATTAATAAAATACTAATACTTAATTTTTGAAGATCTTAAGATAAAAAAATTAAAAAGTGGGAAAGTCGATCCATAGTAAAATTCACGACGAACTCAAATATGTTTTCAAAATCCTTATCGCACCACTAGATCGATCAGTACGTTGGAAGTAGGAAACTTCTATATTACTATGTTCGGTGTGTGTAAGAAATTCTCGCTTCCAATCCCCTTCATGTTAATAATATTAAGAACATTTTAAAAGTTTGAGTTATATAATAAGTTTTTAAACCTATTAAATAAACTCATTATGTTTTTAAACATATTGAGTTTATTTTAGAACTTTATTCACAACTAAATTTTTTTGTAAATATGGAGAAAAAATAAAATCTCATCTTAATGTTTAAAAACTACACCACACATTGCCGACACCTATCGCTGTGATTCACCCATACAAGGCCACCAAGTCACCAACGACTATAATCAAACTATATAAAGGTTATGTTATGAATCTTTGGGTCTATACTCTATACTATACTAAAACATTTAGGTTTTGCAAAAAAATTACACGTATTATAAAATCAATTGATACATTCCTCGCGTTTTACGTTCGGATCTATTATGCAGGTACCTTGTTTACTTTATAAATAAATTTATGCGCATTTATGTTGAGTCAAGAGAACCAAACGCGTTGATGGCCGTTCACGTCTCTATATATGAAAAAATGAGGAACACGCATTCGATACGGACGGGAGGGGAAGTCACAATATAATGTGGGCTGTAGGGAAGTAAAATGAGCAGTGACCGGTTTTCGTTAAGGTTAGAATCCGAGTAGGAATGAAAAATTTCCGTGAAAGAAAAATAGTAATGCATCAATTATTATTAAAAAAGACAATTAAAATTTTTCTCATTTCATAAAATGAAAACAATTTTCCTTTTTAACACTAATAACAACCATGTTAAATCAATAATTTACTTGTAATGATTGCAATTTTTGCGAATACTGATCTCTTATATTTTGTCTAGAACCGTATAAACCGATTACATGTCTTATCTGGTGTGCTGTATTTTCTTGTGCGCCTTCAAAAAGCATCAATAGCACCAACTTGACACTTATTGAAGATATGACTGCATTGTTATTCTCAACATCGTGCAAAGCCTATTTTTTAATCAAATTAGTTTAAAACAACCATTGAAACTCGCCAAATATTTTACATTATCCTACTTTGCACAGTTTCCAATCAAAATCGTTAAAATTTGGTACATTAGGAGTTTCTGGCGATGGTTTAACATTTCCAGTGGAATTACTGGAAATCGATGTTCTTTTTGCGAACACAATCGAGATTGAATAAAAAATAATGCTCAAAGAAAAGTAATCTAAACAAAACATAGCAGAAAACTCTTTAAACTTGTTTCGAGTAATTTTAATTAACACTTACCTTTCATTATTCCAAAATGTTTTTTATAAATTATATCAATACACAAAACACACACACAGATGACAAACAACTAATACATAATTTGTATTGAATAAAAAAAATACTAAATATTTGGCGAATAGCTGCTTGCAAAGATGAATTAATGAACCTGTTATTTGACTCTGCTCAATAACTGGTTACATGTATTTACTATTTGTTGTGAAACAAGTTTTCAAACTGACCCCACCTTGGCATCCCATTATTAATGACCAGTCAGGAAAGATGTAATCATATCAGTGTAATGGAAGGGGAACCATTAATTAAACATTATAAAACATTATATCTTAAATATAAGTGTATAATAATCATCATACAAATTAAATAAGCGATTATGATAAAACTTATAAATAATACCAGAAACATTTTCTTTTCATCATTTATGAATGGAGTTTTATATCAAACACAACATCCATGCATATTTCTTCAATTTTAATCTTAAGTTTCAAAATACAAAATGTTCTGTAAAATTGGTACTTTATCTACAGCACTGAACATAAATATGACCTAGTCGAATGTTAGATTAAGTGTACATTAAAGTTAAAATGGATAGAAAAAGATTGAATTGTCATAATAAAAAAATAATAGAGGATTCTAAATGTATCTCTCTAATCATCTCCAGATTGTGGGCTGGCATCACCATTTTTTTCTCTAGACGGTGAACGAGATTTTTCATCTGGTGAACGAGAATCACGCCTGAAATAGAAATAATAATATTAATTCAAAGAAAACCTCTGTCACCATTAACATCATTTGTGGTAACTGATAAAGAAATGAGAATAGTGGGAACATCCTACATTCTTATCTTTGAAAGCTTTAAGAAGCCAATATTAAATATAAGTAGGACTCAACATTTTTCGATATTACATTTTACAAATATTAACACTAGCTGAAATATGAAGAATATTTAGAATAGCATTTGTTCCTATTTGTAATAAATGAAACCACCAGCTGTATAACAATACCAAGGATGTCTTCATGATTATTTTATTATTTACTAGCTAATTATAAGTCTAAAATACACAGGATTATAGGGACCTTACAAAATATAAAACTATTACTTTCATGCTTTTCCTAAATTAATCTATTCCTGTTTTAGTTGTTGACATGGACTTTTCTTCTTTTAGTGGATAAATATCAAACAAAAATTGCAAAATGTTCTAAATAATTTTTTTTAGAAAGTGAAATTTAATAATTTTAAAATATAAATATTATTAAACCCCTACAGATAACAAAAAAAATTATTACAATATTTTATTTCATAGGAAAGTAATGCATAAAAAACTTTTAATTCAAGATCGAATAAAATTGTTTTATCATAATCCTGTATTCACTGTATATAATTTTAGTGAATAATGTAATATAAAAACAAAATTTTGAAGTTTAAAGCAATATATATATTTTCTTTGTTCTTTATTTTAATTGTAACTTTTTACAAACAATACAGAATTCAATGTACCTTTTAGTTTATGAAATTAACTTACTTAATACGCTTGTTGGATATTGATTGTGAGCGTGACTGGGACCTCTTTTTGTCTACAGATCCTGAGCGGGAACGTGATTTGGAATGAGCTGGTGATCTAAATAGTTAATTGTAAAAAATGTTTATGAAAAATCTAAATTTTAACCTATCAAGGACATTCTAACGTATCTCATTATTGGAAGATATAGGTACAAAATTAACATGTTTTATTTAATTTCACTATTTTAGTCATCTGGAATTCTTTTTTATTCATGAACACAACAAATTGCATTTATCTATGGTATAGTGCAAAATAAATAAATAAATAATTTGCACTAAAATCTTAGATGTATTATTTGTATTATCAAAATATTACATACTTGTAAGGAGATTTTGAACGGGACTCAGATTTAGACTTAGAATGGCTACGTGACCTGCTTCTAAAAAAAAATTTCCATTAAAAACCCATCACAAAAAACAAAAATATTTAATATATAACAAATAAAATTTAACCTTGAACGAGAGCGTACACGACGACGTGAGCGAGACCTAGATCTTGACCGAGAACGAGAACTTGAAGGACTACGACTGCGTCTTCCTCCACGCCCACGGCTACTGCTTCTATCTTCTAAGAGTCTTATGCGACGTCCATTCAATTCTGTATCATCCAACTTGTCCAATGCAGTTTTGAGATCCGAATAGGATGCGAACTCCACAACACTTTATAAACAAATATATTTCAATTTATTTATATACATGTAAACAAAGAAATAATAAAACACAATTTATGACAATACCCTTCATTCTTGCGTTGTTTGTGTGCATCAGCATAAGTAACTTCACCAGCTTGACGCATAAAGTCCTTTAAATCCTATATAAATACAAAATAAAAACGAATAAAATATTGCAAAATTTTATATACTTATAACTGCATATCAATATAATATATATATTTTTTACAATATATACTATTATAACTAAATTAATAATTCTACGCCAAGTAAAAGAGTTTTTTAATTTTAAAATGGGATGATTTTCGGAAGACTTCACTTGAAAAATGAATAAATGGTGGGAGGAAGTGCTTGTTTGCTGTTAGATGAACTGTAGATGTTTTTACACATAATGGTTTTGTTGACTGATTTTAGTGCTTTTGATGATCGTGTGGCCATGTTGTTTTGATGACGATACCGAATTGCTTTTTCGTTACTGCATCTTCTAGGTCCTTAACTCGTTATTAATTTGTTTTTATATTTTCAAAATGTTGTTTTAAAAATTTATTTTAGAGCCTAACAAATACCAAACATTGTTTATGTTATTATTTAAATACATACCTCTTAAACACTTGAAATGGTATTGAAAAGCGACTCGGTCTCGGACCATGTGTGGGGCGACATGAATGGGGGGTTAACCAAATTGGGCAGCTGATCGGTTCGTATTGTTGGGAACACCTTTTGTGGTTAGGCCGATCATCCTAGGCCCGGAACGGAATGTGTGATATCGTACTGTGATCTTTTGTGGTATTGGCCTATGTGCCTGAATGTGCCACTCTTATGTTATCGGCCAACGAACAAGCGTTTAATGTCATTGGTATGGACATCAATCGAACCCAACACATTGTGGTGGCTCTTTAGAAAAATAATATTACATTTTTTTTTTTTTTTTTACTATTAAATTATGTTGTTTCTTTATAAAAAAACTGTTAAAACTTGAACCATTCACTTTATGTTACTAAAAATAAGTATATATGCAAAATACATAATTAGAATTTTTTTGAATCATTACTTTTAATTGGGTAATAAAGTGAATGGCAATACACATTTTATGATTTATTTTAGATAGCAGAGAATTTTAGTACAATGTAATATTGTTAAAACCTTAATAGAATGCAGGCTCTTTCCTCAGATAATATTATTGATGGAACATTTATCAGCACCTCACAAAAACAAACCACGTGTGAAAAAAAATTTCGGAAGACATTTAAATAAGATTTACCTCCAAATTTAACAAATAGCAAAACAAAAAGATTATGTATAAATATCAAATTTAAATAAGTAAAAGTGACAATGATATAATGTAAAGTCACATATAAATGACTTCTTACCTGCCAGCTGACACGACTCGACAAATTCTCAACAATTAATCTATAATTTGTTCTTGTTGGTGGACCATACCTATCATTTCTATCATCTCTGAAAAATAAACATTTTATGGTAATAATTTATATACAATTAAAAAAAAAATCTAATATAGCACAAAAATTGTTTGACTAATTTTAAATATTAAATTATTACAAACCTAGCATCACGACGAGGTCGTCTTGGTGGAGGTGGTGGTAAATCACCACCACGACCTGAACCACGCCATACATCACTGCCTCTTGGTGTTCCACGGGCCCGTTCAACAGAAACTCTACACAGAACAATAACAGATGTAATTTTTAGGAATGTCATTAATTTTTTACATCTTCACTATGAAGATATTATTAAGAATATAAGAACTAAAACAATTCTAAATTAATATTTCTTACTAAAAATGTTACATTTTCACAAATAATATTTTAAAGCAAGATCAGTAAGTATTACCAGTATTCAAAGTTTTAGACAAGATTTAATTTATGCATTATATATAGGATTAAAAAGATAAGACAACAAAAATATTACTATTATACCTTTCACCATTAAGTTCTCGGCCATTTAGTTCATATACTGCATCATCAGCATCACGATAATCATCAAACTCCTAAAAAAAATAAAATTGTATAATAAAAATACATAGAAATACAAAAATATTATGTTATACCAACAATATTAATATTATTAAATTACCTACTTTTTGTTCAATTAACACTCAATATTACTTACAACAAATCCATATCCATTTTTAAGCAATATTTCTCTAATACGGCCAAATCCCTTGCAAAACCTTTCTATATCCCTTTCTCGCACACCATAAGGCAAACGTCCAATATATATTCTTGAACCACTCCCCATGCTGAAAATAAATTAAAAGAATGTACACTTACCACAAAAGCATATCCATTCTTCATAGCAATATCCTTGACTCTGCCAATTTTCTGGAAAAACCTCTCGAGATCTCTCTCACGAACGCGATGAGACAGGCCGCCGACAAACACCCTAGTGCCATTACTCATTTTGACCTCTTTAGATCAGTATCCAAACGCTTAGATAGTACTTCTACAACTGGATAGGCTTACCCAGCTCCTGATAACAACCATCGTAGGCAACATGATATATTATAAACCACAGAAATAGGTAATATATTGTTTTCATAAAAATACTTCTTGTGGATAAACAAAGAAAGCAATAAAATTTCATTACAATATAATAGTACCCATATTATTTCTACATTTCAATATTATAATTTTTTTACGAGGATCTGATAAACAATGTTTTTACAAAGAAATTGTTTACTACAGGAAAAAAGAACTCTTAATGCTTCGGTTAAGAAATCAAATTGTTATTGAAGACCTATACTTATATTATTAGCATCACTTTTTTTTAAATATGTGAGCAGTTTTTTGGGATGAAGTAATGTTATCTATATTTGTGTAGTTCTGTTTTTGATTTCTCATATATCTTACTAAGTAGCGACATGGCTATAATGCACACCAATAAAACACCAAATTTTCCTTATTATTATTATTATTTTATAATCTATTCCCTTTACTAAATACTTAAATTTGTTAAAAATAATGAAATTTTATTGCATAGACTAAAACCTAGGTAAGTACAAAAAAAAAAATTTAATACCTTACTCTCAAGATAGTGTTAAACGATTTATTAAATAATAAACAATGAATTTGAATTTTAAATTTGAAGTATTTATTTATATGTTACTGGTGTCGCCGACGGATGTCATTTAATACGGAACATTATGAACAAAAATATATCATATTGAATATAATATATACAATTTGTTTTATAATAAATATATAAAATTGGCAGAGTAAAGAAAATATTGTTATTAATAATGGTAATTAACAAATGTTTATTAATTAAGTCAATTAATAAAAGTCATACTAACAAAATTATCCTTATAAAATAAATAATGTCAGTGTAAAAGAAATAAATTTTTAATGTTGATACAGAAGTATTCAAGTGCAATAAAATTACGACAAGAACACACACACATATATGTATATATGTACACAGACAAAAAAACTTGTCCAAACAATTAATGGGGTAATTTTTTATAATGTATCATCCAAACAAATTTATAATTTCAATATAATACCTTTACTTTTTAGATACAGTTATAGTAGCAAAATTTATTGAAACACATATTACTATATAAACAACACGTGTGTTTATGTGTGTGCGTGCGTATACGTATAAATATTTGAAAATATTGAATTCGGTAATATCAAACTGTATTGAAGTACTTTACTTTCAATAACTTATACATGTCAAAACACTTAACAGAAATGCATCATAGTAAACCACTTCATTAAGATACTGAATAATGCGTATGACTTCTTAATTGTCTAAAAAAAATTTTAGATAATACAAAGCGTATGAATTTCCATTAGCAAAATGATTTTCAATTGGACAACTACTTCAATAATCAATTTGATAAACAGAAAAATTATGAATAAGCATAAACCGATTTATGTTGTACCTATAAAATAAAAGAAACTAATACGGAATTTATACACTTAACTCGTACAACTCGTATTTTGTTACGTGTATAATATGCATAACGGAGAATCTACAAGTAAAAATGCTAATACCCGTATAATTTAAGATTTACATACAGTATACTACGTATAAGTAGGAAATCGGACGAACGAGTAAGTTTTAATACGTAAAAAAAAAATGCAATATATACAATGAACCCCTCGCGTTTTATTGCCTGCCTATCGAAGAGTGAACAAATTTAAAATTTAAATTTTCACACAGACATTAACATTCGATAGTCTTTTTAACCCGGAGACGGATTTCGCCGTTATCCGTATCGTACCCAGATACGCAGAGAGCACAGAACCCACGAAATTTATAACATTGTACAACTATGTATTACGTTAAATACGAATCTCCATTAAATATTAACAAACATTACTTATGCACGTTCGATCCGAACGCAGAACATAACATTACACCCAGCGCGAAGTGGAAATGCCCCTACTACATACGTACAGATACAAATGCCGTAATACAAAAAAAACACATGACAGGAATATGCGTAACATATTATTTAATTGACGAATACGAAATTATATATCAAACAAAACATACCTGATGAACCAATTGGTAAAAAATTACGATAAATTACAATAATATAAATCAATCGCGCCAAACGCAAAATACTAAGTAAGAAAAAAAAAATGTAACATCGAGTCCGCACAAGACGTAAAAACAAATGAAAATGTAACAAGATGGCGGATGGCGGACGACGAAGCGTCCTTTGTGGTACGCGGAATCGCGCGCATGCGCGACGCGTTAACTCGGTGTAATGTTTATATATAAGACGTTCTAAATAGCTTGTAGTCAAGGAGGATAGACAATTCGACCGCGTTATAGGTATAACCTATAAAATTCGCCGTTCGCATTTCCCCTGTATTGATAACACATTTCAAAATACGATATTTGATATCACGGACTACAAATGTTTTAGAGCCGTATTGATACTTACAAGTTGCAAATTATAATTTTTAAACGTACAGTATTGTTTTGTGTACGTTTTGCGCTCTTTCTTTGTATTATCACTCTTGAACAAAACCTGTACGATATGTAATAGTAAAAAAAAAAAAATCTTCAATAAAAATATTTGACTCACAGTCTTGATTCATTTGTTTCACCGAGAACAAAATGTGCAATAAAGACGATATAGATTATGATGTTGGCAGCTATAGGTGTGAAGGATCGATAGAACACTTTAAATTCAGGTAATTTGAATATAAATAACAAATTACGTCTATCATTATTTTATTTATTTTTTTAAACTTACTTTGTTTCGTACTTTCATAAATATTTAATACTACATAATAACTTATTACAGTTTATTTTTGTATAGAAAAATAAGTATCTTAAATGTTTTTTTTTTTTTTTAGAGTATGTTTAGAAATATCTCGTACTTCATTTCACCACAAAAATACTGAAATTGAAAAAAAATATACGAAAAGAGTTGAAAAAATATTTCATTGGATGGAAAAAACCACAGAAGAGCCTCAAGATCAAAACGATTTAGAAGAAACTTCTTCATCAATTGAAGGGAAATTATTAGAGAGTCATTTTAAAACTGAGTTTAATCAACAACACGTAAGATTATAATTTTAAAATCAAACACCATTATAACTGGTACTACGGTAGAGAGATTTTGTTTTATGCATGTTCAATCAGCTCGATTGTCAGCTAAACCGTCATTTCCTCCTACTATGTGACTGAACGTTACCAACAATGATTGACTGCAATTTTGACAAAGCTTATGGTAAAGGCATAAAAATTAACAAGTGCTACTGAATGAGATTCAGTGAATGTAGTTATTACATATGACTGGAAATGTACAAAATTACTGATTTTCATTAGCTTGTTAATCTCTTTACTATAGTACTTTGTATTTATAATTTTATTTGTGTAAATTAATAATTAAAACTTAACATATTTTAGAATGGTCGAACAATTTTGCATGATATTGTAAGTCATGATACTATACTAACTGAATCATTTAAAAAAATGAGTTTATTAAAAAACCATAAACAAAACATACATTTTTTTACTAGAAGCATTATGGATAATTCGCCTTCTGATATTTTAAAATTACAAAATAGATTGCCACATTTGAATCAAATAATGCATGTTCTTCTTGATCTTGGAAATAATGGGTATAAAAATAATATATTATTTAATTTTTTTTTTTTTACAATATTATGCTTTAATATGGTATAAAATTTATTCCAGTCAAATAATATTAATTTTTTAATGAAATAAACTAAACCAGGGGTCTCCAACCTTTTTTACGGCGGGCTAAATTTGAGATACGTTTTGGCATGGCCGGTCTACATTTTTAGAGGAATAGAGAGGTTATAAAATTAAAGAATAGATAAGATCAACTCTAAATCAGTAAATTAAAAACAGTGAAAACGAATATATTATTTTGAAAACATTAATTAGCTTGGCGGGCCGTAGGTTGGAGACCCATGAACTACGCCCTTAGATAATTTGTTGCTTTTATCATTATGTTATAAATGTATATAAAATATGCAATGTTTGATGTGTACATTACCATATTCAATATTTAATTACATTTTAAATTCAGTTATTTCTTTAATATAATTTTAGTGCAGAAAATGAAGAAAGTAATTTTGTATTGGTTTCATTGTATTGGAATCCAAACAGTCGAATATTAACAATATTTCCTGATTTTACCACCAACAGTTATGCCGGATATATTCTTCCAATTAGTACTGTTAAAGATTCGTGTTTTGAGTATCGATTTTGGATAGAAAATCTTTCAAGTGAATCTCTAGAACTAATTACTGATACTGTGAATGTAAAATATTATTTTAACCATTTATAATTTCAAATGTATACATATTTATGTACACTAATTTTTTATATTTTTTTATGTTTCTACAGTTTCATCTCCTTAAATTGGATAATTATGACTTTCATGTGCCAGAATCGGATACTATTGAACTGTTTGCTGAAATAACATCAGCTAGTGGATTTGAATATGATAACTTATTTATTCGCTATTATGTTGATCTACCTTCAGGTAAAATTATAAAATTTAGTTAAACTTGTTTGAGAAGTTATGAGCAAATATTTATTTTAAAGATTAAGTACATTTTTTATGTTTTACTTATTTTTATTTAAATATATTTAACTGCTTATTAACAAGTTCAAAGCATAATTATAATTTAATATGATATTATGTTTAACAGGATGGAAATGTGCAGATACCAATTCTCTCCATGGAACCACTCAAACATGTCGACGAAATAACCACATGACATCTATATTTTCATATTTATTCAATATTACCATATTACCTAGAACAGATCATCCTAAAGGTTAGATTTTCTACATTTGATTGTATTATTAGAAGTAATATATTTTGTGTTTATAATTCAGATCAACACGTAAATTCTGCATTTATAACATTTGTAATTTATTCAATTGATTCGTGGGACAAAGAACAAGTTGAAGGATATGCATCATACCAAATTCCAAAATCTCCTCCAATAGCGTACAAAGCAAATATTGAATTAGAAGCATGGCTACCAAAATCTAGAAGTCGTGTTGATAATTTACATCGATTTTTTATTGGTGGAACAGTAAAGTTAGATAAACCTAATTATGTTGGCGTACCTCCCAATTTCAACGTAAATAAAAATTTCAAATATCTAGTACAGTAGTACTTCTGTATTACATTGGTTTATAATATATTTATTTGCCTTTTAGGATAAATTTCTAAGCAAGTTTGGAATGGAAATTGAACAAAGGGGTACAATAAATATTAAACTTGGTTGTTTAATGCAACATTGTAAAAGCATTGAAAATATTAATATTAATACTAATGACATTGTTTCTGCTCAAGCACTAGTAAAAAGTGTCAATAATGTAATGGCTAGTTTCAAAAAAGCACGACAAAGAATGCTTTTAGCTTGTCAGCCAATATTAAGTCCATCACATGATTAATTACTGTTTAAAAAATTTTATATATTTGGATTCTAGTCATTTTTTTGTTTTTAATTTTAAACTATTTCGATTAGTAATTTTTCTACATATTTTTTATAAAATAAGATAAAATTATTATTATATGTTATTGCACAATATTTTTATAATTATCATCGTTTGTGATCTCTTAATAAAAGATAGTAAAGAAAAAATGTTTATTTGGAATTATATTATAACATAAAAATATTTAAAACGTGAAATTTTTTTTTTCTGTAATAAATTTTATTTGAACATAAATATAACGAAATAATAATATAGTAATATTTCAATTTAAATTTGGAATAAAAATTATTGTTGGATATTATTTTGTTGTTAATTATTATTGTATTAACATATTTAAGTAATTAACCTCCAAATAAATTCAGTTAACTGGTTTTTTATATTCATACAATTTTAATGATCTTTATTTCTGTTTTTATTATAATTGAACATAATTAATCAGTGGTTATTACGATAAAATTTTTTTTTTTTTGTAGATTGAATACAGAAATCATTTAATGGCAAAATAATAAGATTTTAAATATGTACTCGTAAAAGCCAGTTGTTTTAAATTTCTAAAACTAATATGATATGTGAAATCAACAGTTGTGTATTGAAAGACCTAGTATGGTTTTCTTTGCATTTTTACTGAGAAACCAAAAAACTAAAAAAAAACTTGAAATACTACCATTGTGTAATTTATAAAACCACTATAATTTGTATAACAAACATTGTTCATAAAAAAAAAAATAATAATTACGTTTTTCGAAATATTTTTAAACAAATAAAATATATAATATTAACTATAGATTTACTTTATTATAAAATTCAGAACCAAAAAATGTAATACATTTTATCCGATAAAACGTATAAACCATTTATATGTGTATCTGTAATAATAAGTAATTCGCGAAAACGGTTGATTTCGGAGTGGATAATTTAAATTTGAAAGTTTGTAAGAACAAATTATACTAGATGTGCGTTTTGAAATGTAGTTAGAAATTTAAAAAAGAAATTTACAATAACCATTAATGAGTTGTGGTTTTTGCAATTTTATTGAAAACTATTAGTGATATTGAGGAAATTTTAAAAGAAACGGCTCATGTCTCGTGTTTTAGTTTGTTTTTTTTTGTCTTCATCATTTATGAAATTACAATCGACGAGTACCTTCGTTTCTTGTAAAGTCACGATAAATATCGACTTTCAAGACCATGGCTGTATTCAAATGGTGTGGAAATTTTCCGAGTTTGAACCCCCCCCCCTCTCCTGGGCCTTCGACATATTCTAGTATTTACAGTAGTCCAAGTTGAGGGGATGCCCCCCACTTATTTTGTTTAAAATTATTCATCCCTCTTGGATTTTTAAAAAAAAAATTTGTTATGTTGCCTAATTTCTTTTTAGAAAAATATCTTTTTTTTTCTTAATTAGAACTATTTGGTTTTCTAAAATATTAACATTTAATAGATCTAAACGTCACTTAATCACAATCATAAGAAATATAGTTCGCCATCAATAGGGACGGTGTTACGAAAATCCTTTTTTTATTTTTTTGCTTATTTTTCAACAATATTGACCGTTCACGACTTTGCCCCCTTACCCCCTTTCAGAACTTGAAATGAAGACAGTGCTTCCGTCCGCTCACTTATTTTGATGCACTTCGACCACTGAACATTTAATATTATTTCATAACGTATGTGCGTGCATATAAACCGGCCCCAAAAAAAATATGCTGGATACGGTTATGGACAAGACTTTTCGGAAAAATTGTAACGCGTTCAGCGTAAGTTCGTAAAATTCGGTTTTAATACGCGTATCAATTACGAGGCGGAAAGGTCAAAATTCATGAATGGTGCGACGTGTGGAGCGCTTGGACGAAAAATAATAGGGAATCGATAAAGGACATAACCGACGTACGGATATCTCGATCAATACCTGGACAAATGGAGATAAATTTACCGTAAACGTTATGATTCTTATTAGGTTGAACAATGTAAAAAAATTATTGTTATTTTATGTATGTATATATATTTTTTTTTTTTTGATACGAACGCGTACCATGTTGCGCGCGCGCGTCTACCCGACTGTATAATATATCGATTAACTCCTTGGACCTGGGAACCCATAATTCTGTGTGTGTGTAGTACGAATTTAATTATTTCTAAAAAAAAAAAAAAACGCGTGATAAACAATATAATACGTATGATGGGAAGAAGGGAAAACAAGTTATTACAAATCGTTTTCTTTCGATTGTAATGTCTATTTTATTTTTCAGCGGTCGAGGATGTGGCAGAGGAACACGTAATAATAATAATAATAATAAATCCGCTCCGAATCTCTCGCTCGTTACGAATAAATTAAAAATATTGTAGAGAAATAGTTTGTGCGCTCCATAATCGACTCGTCGTCGTGCATATTATGTATATTATGGTCATATCGCGTATAAGGCAAACTCGTCCCGCCCCCTCCTCCAAATCACTGTGACACAATAATAATTGTCGTAGGAAAAAGAAGAAAAAAAACTAATTGTTGTTACAATAATAATAATAATAATATTCGACGATGTCCTTGAGTTTCCCCATTGTGTTACATTGACGTCTCTTTCTCGCGCTATTAATATATGCGTATATCATATACATTAATCGCGCGGCACCAGAGAGCCGTGTCCAACAATACCGTCGAACCTTGTGCGTACTACAATGTACCTACACTACACACGAGTCGCATTCGCGCGATTAAAATATACTGTTATCGAGTATACGAACAGTAGTTTACGGATTGTTTTCGTTTCTAATCAGACAAACCCTCGCTACGCAACCGATTATGATATTATTATTTCGTAATACCACGGAATAGGTGAAATTTCACCTATTCTGTGGTAAAATACACCCAATACCTATTATTATTATTATTATTATTATTTATACGCGAGAGAATCCCGAGGAACGCGATTACGGAATAAAAATGATATCCAGGCGGCACACTGGGAGTATACCGCCGCCCGGATTCGAGTGTGTAGTAAAAATAATGATACGGACGAGTTATTCGTGTTTTCTCGCAGATTAATGAGGGAATTGAAAGCGGGCATTTTCTATCTTTGTCTTACACGCACGAAACGTTAGACGTTTCCTACCTTCCAACGTACCTACCCGATCGGTCTACTTGTAAGAAATTTGAAAACGGATTTTAATCAGTCGTGAAGTCTACTTGAGATCGACTTTCCCGCGTTTCTAATTTTTTTTTTATAAATCCTTGAAAAATCGAACCAATTTAGAATAAAAAAAAAAAAATCGCTAATAATCAATTTTTGAAGGTCTTAAGATAAAAATAAAAAAATGATAAAAGCGAGTAAGTCGTCCCAGGGGCGTATTTATGGGGGCTGATGGGGCTCCAGCCTCCCCCGAAATTTCAGGAACTTTCTTTACTATAATTTCTATGCCCTATATAGGATGTAATATTTTTAATAAATTCCTAATGTGTAGTTGTTTTTTAAATGTTGAGAATTTGGTAATTTGTCCTATTTTTAAGATTTAGTCTTCCATTAGAATTTAAAAAATAATTCAACAATGATATTTACTCAATGCTTCAGCCCCCTACAAAAAAAAATACGCTCCTGAGTCGTCCTATATAAACAAAATTCACGAGGAATTCAAATCCGTTTTCAAAATCCTTATCGCGTCACTAGATGGATCAGGTACGTTGAAAGTAGGAAACGTTTATTTTGCTGCGTTTCGTGTGTGTCGGCGACGAATAGAGAAGGAATGCCCGCTTTCAATCCCTTTAATTTTGAAAACGGTTTTCGCGAAAAATACATTTAATGTTTTCACGAATGTGTACTGGAAAACGCGAATATCGTATACGCGCTTATAATAACGTCGTAATCAAACGAGCGGTTAGGAAAATCCAAAAAATCCTCCGGGGAGGCTGCAAATAATAATATACCGTAGTGTGGTATATCCACCAGGTTGATAAAAATGCATTTATATGTGTGTGTGTGTGTGTTACGATCGTAGTCGCGGTTTGCATATATAAACTCGGCGGCGCCGGGTCGGGTCGGGCTGGCCGCGGCACAGTCATTGAACTGCATTCCCATCGCGGCGGTGGCGGCGAGGGAATTTTCCTCCGCGCCGCCGGCTCCTCTACCACCTCTTCCGTTCCACGTTTGTTTTCGCCGGGCGAGATGGTAATGACGCGTGCGCGTGCGTGGGTTTGTGTATACGTCGAGTGCGCGCGAGCGTGTGTGTGTGTGTGTGTGTGTGTGTACGAAAAAAGACTGGGTTTGTGGGCTGTGTGCGCGCGCGCGCGCGCGTGTTGTGATGAGGCGGTACGGCGGGCTACCGGGCGGGCGGGTGACGGCGGCGATGTGCAAGCGACGTTAGATCGTAGGGTCGGCGGGTGGTGAGGGGGCCTTCGTTCGTCGGTGGGGCACGGTCGACCGTTGTACGCCGCCGTATATATAATACAGTACGGCGGTGGAGGTGTCGGTAGGGTTCGACGGTGGGTCGGCTGGGCGAGGAGGATGCGCGACGTTGCCGCGTTGTTCATTGCTTACATGCCCGTATATGTGTAATCCACGCAGTTGCGTGGAAATAACGCGCGAGAGAACCGCCTCTCTCTCTCTCTCTCTCTCACACTCACTCGCACCCGTTCGACCCTCCGCCGACTCGTCGACGTCTCGTCACGCGCGCCATCCCTACCACATAAAATATTGTTACATCATTATAATGATAATAATAATAATAACAGGCCCGCCATCGCCGCCGCGAGATCGTTCCTCGAAGTGATAATGACACGCGGCCAAGATCGTAAAGTTTAGTTTTATACTCTTATGGGTCCCGCTGCAGCGCGCGCGTGTAACCTAACCGCCGGCGACGCCTATCGTGCCTATATGTACTCGAATAATATATTATAAATATTACGTGTTCGTCTAGGTTCTCGGGACTTATATTATTCCACCCACAGTCACTTGCAATATGAAAATCAAAAATTTTCTACCGCCCCTTCCTCCCCCCCCCAAAAAGTTTTTGAACTTAACAATAATTTATGCGTTTAGAAAAATAATATTATTTCAATTGTTTAAACGCGCCGCGCACGCATATACCATCCTATTTCTGACATTTTAAATGCGAGCCTTTTTCGTATTTAAAAGTGTTTTCATTAAAATTGTAAAACGAAGCTTTGGATTTAAAATTGTAAAACGTATTATCCGATGTGAAGGACGAACCCGATGGATTTTTAACGAATTTGTCAATATCAGGCTCGAATATACTCGTATACCTAAAAACAGCCGATTTCTCTTTTATTAGCTGTGTTGTTGCTACGGCGTTAAATATCCACGTTTAGACGAATGCGACGATGGGAACGCTATATGTCAGAAATCGTCGGACCGTTGGTTGTGGTATTCACGTTTTAGGCCCAGCGCATATACTGCGAAAAAGCAAAAACCATTCCGAGCTGCTCGGAACATTTTGCTACAAACAGCTCCGGAACGAATTCCATTTACACTGACAAAACAAAACAGAACAAGATTAAACGAACACGTATTAATTTTGAACGTTTAATCTTGATCTGTCTGATTCTATTACTATGATCTTTGTCGGTAAAATCGTATATGGATTTCCTTACAAACACGAGATTAATTCATTTGTCTGGATCGCACGCAATTTTAAAATAATTATAAAACATTATAATATTTACGAAAAAAACGACACGAAAAGAACGCGTATTCAGTCGTATACTATTCGTTAAATAAACCCGGTGGACTTTTGTTTTTCGTGTTTTGCTCGGAGATAAAATAGAACCAGACCGATCGTGTTTTGTCTTGTCGTGTTTTCATGTTGACTGATTAATGTGCGCGCGTCTATTACTTTACATGTGCTCTAATTGTCTCCAAAACAGCACCCGAGCAGTTCGGAGCGGTTTTGCTCTTTCATTGTGCGCTGGGCCTTAATTTGAAATAACAGCAGGAATACATAATTTTTCGCTTTTTTTTTCTTCTTTTTAATCAGTAATCGTCCTCTAGACCGCCTCAATTTCTTTGGGCCTTTTACCACTTTTAGAAAGATCAGTCTAGGAGAACTCTACGCCGAGAATAAAAATAATGTTTGTAATAATAATAATAATAATAAAATCGCAGTGAAAATAAAACGCAGGTTTTTCGCGCGGTTGCGTGCGCGCGTAAACAAAAATATCATTCCGAATCATGATGCGAACAACCGCCATCACGAATTTTATTATTTCAACGTTCGTTGCTTGGTCGTGAACTCGCTTCGTTATTATTAAAATAATATAATATATTATTTTTTTACGAAAAAAAAAATAATAATCGTTTTACATATCCACAAGGTTACGACAACGCGTGAAATGCGCATGCACCGCGTGTACTATGTATATACACGATGACGTGTACTCGTGTACGTAATATTATTATGAATCATATTCGTATTATTAAAATAACGTTTTATGGGAACGTCGGTGAATTTAGAATATTTATAATATATCGAATATGTTCGACAAAATTTTCACGAATTTATTTCATTTTGATCAAATCTATTGTATACGATGATGACGTGTTCTCATTTTTTCTCTCCGCGATTTTATTGTTAAGAACTACTAAAGTATAACACAACACAACACGATTCGCGATCAAATAATCTATTATTTACAATTCGGTTTGAGTTCAGGTTAGGCATAATATGATGAGCACATGGCGTTAAAAACAAATAATAATCTATTGATTCGGTATAGGTATACGAAATATTAAGAATGTTTTAATTTGCGCTCGTATACTATAATATACACGCGATAGTTTATCGATGGGAAAACAATATAAGTATATATATATATTGCGAATTTTGACCATTTCACCCATATTATTACATATTCGTAAAACTATTTCGAAATTCATATATTCTATCCTCTTTGCGTATTTGTAGATATATTTAGCAAAAAAGACGAAAAACAGTTTATTACACACACAAACGTTTCACGGAAAAACGAACTCGTATATAGTATAGGAAATAAAAATTAATTTCCGAAATAATAATAAATATTATCGCATTTTTATTATTCGTACCTATAATAATATAGTGTTTTCGGACTATATTCGTGATGTACCTACATCGTGCACGTAAATGTACGATAAAATTAATTATATAAAAAATTGTGTCAACGAATTTTAATCTCGTTATTGTAATTTATCGTAGTCGTATATCCGTTCTAAAAGGTATATCATTATTATTATATCTGCTGCAGTATTACGCGGAGATGGAACGGACGTAAATCACAAATTTCTCCGTTCGTGATAGGTTAATGAATAATAATTTGAAGGCCGAAGTCATTGCGCGCGTTATTATTTCGATAAAAATTAAGTGTACGCATACAAAATAAACAACAAAGTCGTACTCGAAATCAAATTATATATATATATATATAATCATTTTAATATAGTCTTGCTTGCAGTTTACGTATATAGTCGAAATTCGTGACGCCTTAGAAAAATTTAATAAATAATAATAATACAACGACTATAATAGGGCATTACACAATTTTTAATTTAGTCTTTATTATAATCTACACACACACACACATGCAGTATAATATGTATATAAAACGAATTTCACTATATAAATTCGCGCGATCCGTGTGTCATTTTTTTTCGTCGTCGATTGCAGATATCCTTCAAAAAAACCAAAACATTATATACCTTATATTATACAGACGTAATACAGATTTTAATACATATTTTAGATATAATATGTTGTCGGTTTTTGCCTTGAACCTATATATTTTTATTCTATTATAATAAAAACTATATATATATATATATACGTATACAGTATATATATATATATATAGTTGTTATCGAACAAGAAATACTATTTACAAAAAAAAAGAGGTGGTATTTCGCGGATCATAAACTCCGGCAACGTTGCCCAACCCGCGCCGTACCCGCGAGAATTATTGTGTATAGACGCCTTTATATAATAAACAATACTGCGTATACACAAGACCCACACCTCTAAAAATACGACTTAGACGTTGATTAATATAAATATTTTGTGTATCTCCTAGATAATATTATTATAACTACATTTTACAAGCACTATATTATATGTTTATTAAAACAAATATTTCGTAATATATATTATTAATAATAATCGTATACGGGTCTTAATAAAACATATTTATTGTACTCGTGTTTGAACATTTTTTTTATGGAATTTGTTTTTATTATACCCCGTTTAAATTATAAAAACGTATATAAAAAGGCAAAAACTAAACGCCCTCATATATATTATGTAATAATAATACGGTATACTGCAAATATGCGTATATTGTATTTATAGTGATCGAAGGTATAAATTCGCATTTATTTATTGCGATAATATAGTATAATTGATAAATACGCGTTTATACCTTTTTTTTTTTTTTTACACGTGATTTTATTTCAAAAAAATTCTATTTTTCTAAAATTATACGCGCAAAAATGTGCAGAATAATATGTATCATACGTATATAAAACGTTTAATATCTGCGCATTATTATACGTTCGAAACAAAACTAAACGATAATATTATTATAATATCGGTAATGCGATAATAATATACTGTAAGATTAAATATAAATTGTTTTCATTTTTTTCCTTTTTTTTTTAACGTTATTTAAAATAAAATCTAAAAACGAATAACGTATAATACCTATATATATAATTATTCGACTATTATAATATATTATATCGATTTGATTTGTTATTTCGTTCGCGTTTTATAGTAATTTATAATTTCGATTGAACTATAACGACGTTTCTCTGTTATTTATATATATATATATATATACTGTCGATAACCAATGTACTTAAATAGGTTAATTATTGTTCGTCACGATATAAAATTATTTTATAATAATATCAGTACAGTATACGGATAGAATACGCGCGGCAAAAACCGGATAAATACCATTTATAGCGTTCGTCAAATTCTTATTATATTATATATTAATTAATATAAGAAATAAAAAGAGAGTGACCAAGTCCTAGTTTTTTTTTTTTTTTTAAAAAAAAGATACAAGATTATAATAATGATTTTCTCGAAAAAAAAAATTATGTACTACTGTATAAGAATTTCTAAAAATGACCTTTCTAAAATACAATGCGCGCGCGTTTCGTTTCCAGTTATTATGGGAACGATACGCGTATTTACGTTCTGAGAATGTTTACGAAAAAAGTGTTTACTAGAAAAAAAAAACACATCGTTGCAGTAGTAAACCCGTCATATTATGTACCTCGCTCGTCCAATAATAAATATTTTATTATATCCGACGTTTCAATAATAATATTGTATTTACGACCAAAAAACGTACAAAATAAAATAATATTATCGTGTAATTTAATGAGAATTATTACACGACGATATCGTTTTTTTTTTATATAATAATAATAACAAAAAAAAATGAATAGTTTTTCTTTAGATATAAGTATGGAAAATATTGTGGTTAACTATGTATTCGGTATAATTAATAATATATAGATATACTATATAATATATATAATATATTAGGTACGTAAATTTTATTTAAAAAAATATTTGATTTCCAAATGTTTACGGGACTATATTATATAGTGTACCTATATATATTATAGTTTTATTGGAGTCACTATTATATAGTTATTATACTATTTTAGGTACGTTTAACCCTAAATCGTAATAAATTAAAATTTCACCCTTCCACACTGTAAAGCTCACCAACAACGCCGTTGTTTCCTTTTCGACGATCGATTTCCAGCGACGTTGCCGTTCACGCGCAATAATATATCTTCGCCGAGACGAAAATGCGATAAAAATTGTATTTATTTCGTTATAGTGCGGCTGTGTATTCCGTTCGAAATTCAAAACGTAAATTATGTTTTTGTAATACAAAAAAAAAAAATCGTATAAAACGTTCGCATTGCTCAATTATTAAAATAAACGATAAAAATATTATTTTTGTACAATCGACCGAATATTTTTTTTAAGAAAATAATAATGACATATTATCGTAAATGTAAACATACAAATTGCGTGTGGAAGTATAGATTTTAATTGTTATAGCGCCAACTCAATATAAAAATGTGTAATTATTGCGATGCAATTGCGACGACCATTGATTGATTTTATAATATTTAATGACCAACAACGATATTAATTTAGTTGAATATTTAAATATACCTAACGTAATATATAGTATAAATGCCGCGGTCAACTCGGCAAACGTGTAATATATAATTTTACATTTAAGTAATAATAATCAGTAATTGAAATGCTCGAACATCTAGAAGTAGTATAAAAATATACGAGATCGTACGATAAATTGTACGAATAATTTGTAAAAAATTAATTTTTCGATAAACACGCTTGCAAAACTATATATTAAATATTTATATATATATGTATTGAGTTTTTCGTTGTTTCCAACTGCAGGGTATTTTTTTTTTCTCGACTGAGTGTTTTTTTCACGCCTTCTTGCCATTTTAAATACACTTTGCATAAAAAAACAGAAAAAAAAACAATTTTTCAAACTAAGGACAAAAACCGAGTTATACGACGACACGAAACCCCTTGCATTTCGCAACAACTATAAAATTCATTTTTAACTACTATATACCATTGATTATAAATACTAGTCTTTATAATCAATGTTACTACCTATATATATATATATATATATATATATACTATACAGTCGTGTCTTATAATTATTGGCCGTCTCTGATATGAAAATATTTTAATATTTATGAAAATAAAAAAAAAAAATCTCAAATGATACAAACTATACGTGATAGTTATAATTAATTGATAATTATTATATATATATCAACGGACGACGATTATTAATTTTCTAACGTCGTAATATTTTATATATATATATATAATATAATAACTTATGCTCGGAATTCGTTGTATACTCTTTGCAGCTTATATATTTATGTATATAAATATCAACATAAAAATAAAAACTTATATGACTTTAAATGTAATAAATTATTTAATCATTTTTCTCGCACGATTACGAAATTATTATTAATATATTTTTTTATTATTAAAAATAATAATAATAATTTTGCCAATGATTTTTTAATTATTATTATTATTATTGCGAGATTATTAACCGAGGCACATTGTTGACCGACAACTGCAGTTTACTGCAGAAAAAAGATGCTCACTAATATGCGTTAAATTATCCTAAAAAAAAAAAAAAAAAGCTCTTGCCCTAAAAAGTCGACAAAAATGTCACCGCGATATAATAGCGAAAAAAAACGATTTCCTCCTATCGAAGTTTTTTGTTTTATTACAAAAAATAAATTCGTGATGTGTAAACGTCGCGTGAGCGATAAAAATAGAACGGAATTGCGATTGGGATTTGTGAATATTGGTGTAGTCTTTATTCAAAGTAATTTCGATAATAAATATTATTATTATTATTTGTCACGACAACAGCTTACACATTACACACAATTTGTAATTGCGTATAAATAATATTTATTATTAATATTAATAAATATTATTATTAGTTGTCACCACAACAGTTTACACATTTCCTTCCTATATATCCCGAGATTTACTCTTATACCGCCGTAATAGATGTTTACACGTCAAAAAAAAAAAACGCGCAAAAGCAATTAGAAGTAATATCGTCGTGTCCATTCGTACCTATACAATATACGCATGTTCTTGTAAAAATTATCGCGATTATTGTTTTTTTTTTCATTTTTTTTTTTTTATTTAAACAAATCTGCAGTCACACAATAATATATAAGGATAACAATAAGAATAAACGATAGCGGTGGTAAACAGGTGTAAATGGACAGAATCAACCAAATGGAGGGACTACTAATTATTTTTTTTACAATATCATGTCGAATTAGCCGCAACGGTCACGACACCGCCGCCTTTTCAGTCACAGAAATGGATTGCCCGGATTTGTGTATTGGATGAAATTTCGAAGAGGATTTTCGTGACGAGAAATGTTCGTAGCGAAGTTTGGTTATTATTGTATTAATTAGTATTTGAGATCGGTGGGGAGGGGAAGGATCGTTCAATTAAAACCGAATATTTTCACTACAATAATATGATATCGGCGGACAATCAGTAGTAGTTTTTTCCATCATCGATAAACACGTGTTAGGCCCAGCGCACACTGAAAGAGCAAAACCGTTCCGAGCTGCTCGGAACATTTTGCTACAATAACAGCTCACACTGACAAAACAAAACAGAACAGGATCAAACAAACGCGTATTAATTTTGAATTATTAATACGTGTTTGTTTAATCTCGTTCTGTTTGATTCTATATATTACTACGATCTTTATCCGTAAAATCGTATATGGATTTCCTTACAACAAACACGAGATTGATTTAATTTGTCTGGATCGCGCGCCATTTTAAAATAATTACGAAATATAATACATTTATGAAAAAAAAACAATTGACGCGAAAAGAACGTGTATTCAAATAGTATTCGTTAAATAAACCCGGTGGACTTTTGTTTTTCGTGTTTTGCTCGGAGATAAAAATATATAAAACCAGACCGATCACGTCCCGTCTTGTCGCGTTTTCGTGTTGACCGATTATTAGTGCGCGCGCGTCAATTCGGAACGGTTTTGCCTCTTTCAGTGTGCGCTGGGCCTTCTGCGTGTTTTAAAATAATTCGAATGATAAACGAATAAACGACGACAACGATAAACAGATTGTTGCGTTTAACGCGGCGGTCTGAACTTGCAGATAGTGGTACGGCGTGAGTGAGAGGAGAACAAATCGGAACAAACGTACGCGTCAATTTACGGTTAATTTTCCAAATCCTATCGCCATTATTAAAATAATCGTAAAAATTATTTATTTTGTTACTAATCTCATAGTCGTTATTACGCGGTGGGCGGGTGGGTGGGTATATCTAAAATATTTATGCGCGCGGGGAGTGACCGCAGCCGTTGTGCAGGGTATACTGACTGTACGGTATTATTTATATGTCCGACGGTTTAAATTTAGTTACTATTTTAATGATACCACACGCGTGCGCGCGGGCCCAGAGCGCTCGCGCACGCATTTATACGTATCTGTGTGTGTGTATACAATATACATATTATATTATATATTATATTATATACAATTATTATACTATGTAGTATAATATATTGTGTTATGCACATGTACTACGTGTGTGTGTGTTATGTACGCACGCATGCGCTGACTAACGAATAGAGTGCCGTCTGCTAATATTTATAATGAAACTACGACGTTGCCGCGCGTTTTCGGCGACCTACAAATATTTTCAAAGTAACCTTGCCTACGGCCCGAAGCGGTGAAGGGTATTGTGGCAACGTCGCCGCGGCAGGTGCCGCGTTTTTAATATAATAATATACGTATACGCGCGCATAATATGTGTGTGCGCGCGCGCGCGCGCGTGTGTGTTCCCGGCTGGTGAACTAACGAATTCATAAAATAAATAAGAGAAAACCATTTCTCTCCCGTAACGGAGTGGACTAGACTAACGTGAACTGGTCAGATCCGTTCGGTGGAGGGGTGGGGGGAACGACTTTGATTGCGTTTTTATACCCGCCAGTTCTGCAGGCGATAGGCGTAGAAAATTTTCTTTAAAAAAAAATCTCCAGAATCTATGGGGCTCGAGGACAAAATATATGCCCTAGGTATCTTTTAAAAACGCTAATGCGACCGGCCGCGGTTTTTTTTTTTTTTTTTTTGATAAATAATTTTGAGATTCTGCCAGCATTTCTCGTTACTTTCATATGTATATGTATATCATCGCGTACATTTCCGTTACGCGCTATTTCCCGTCATTCGGTTTTGTTTTTATTCACGCGCGCGCACACACACACACACACACACACACACACACACACACACACGCATTCGTCGTGTGCGACGTTATAATAATAATAATAAAACTAAAATAATAACTCGCTGGAACCGCGCGCGTATAATACAAGTTGAAAACAGTCTTGGAGTTCAGAGAAAATTTAAAACGTATATATACATTTATTATTTCGTTATAGGTATATACGTTTTTGATTCTATATACTGAATTTAAATAACGTCTCGTTTAGAATAATAATTACTAACTTCTGCATTTTTGTTTTCAGAACGTCCTGGCTAAAAACGTGATTCAATAACGTATTTTATATAGGAATCTAAATAACTAATTTTTATTTTACTATTTTTTAGCGGTATTCGGTTTTTTTAAAAAATTTTCATGGCATTTTTAAGGTCGTTTTTTGTAATTTAAAATCATTTTTAAACTATTTTTTCAATAATCGACAGAAAAATCACGAGTTAACTATTGTTTTATAACGTATTTTTTTTTCGCTTATAATTTTAAATTTCTGCATAAATTTTAATTTCAAAAAAAAAAAACCCGTAAAAAGTCGAGAAAAACTGCATATATAAGAAAGATAAAATACTTTGCATATAAATATATAATGCGCATATATACGATCATTATATTTGTTTTATGTGCAAGTATATTAATTCGTATATAATTAATAAAATATAACAGCCGAGGAAAAATTATAATAATAATTTAGATAATTTAAGCAGTTTTTTTTGTGTTTTTTAGGTCATAAACGAATTATTTTTTACGACATTCTTATGGGATTTAACGTCCGGGCCCTATATATAATAGGGCGCAATATACGTTTTTGGGGTCTACAGTAATAGGCTGTGGTGGGATGGGACGGGAGGGGAATACATTGGTTTTCTAACTAATAAAACGCTATATAATAACTATACGTGTAATATAATATATATATTTTATGAATATTTTACACATTTGACCGCGAGACGGCGAGATCGGAGACGCATTTTAAAGAAAGTAAATACGAGTTTTGATAGTAAGGCGTATACGTACATATACATTTTATTATAACGGGATGTCGTGTCTCGCGTATACTCGAATATAGGTGTACCTACTCGAAGCGTCTGCGAGGTTACAGATATATATATATATAAGAGAATAATATCCACATTTTATCGAATGTATAATATAATAATATTATGAGCGTAGATCAAATAATAACTATTGTCGGTATTTATTTATATGATAGTTTTAGTACGAAATCTGCGAAATAATATTTGTCGAGAATTATCGTGTTCGTGTTTTTTTTTTTTTTCTATATGAACTTTTTATATATTTATTAAAATTTATTTACTATAACTGCTGAAAAGTGTTGAACCGTACCGTTTTGTTTTTTTTTCTTATCGCAAACAACAGTTTACATAATATATTTTGTTCGGTTTCTTTATGTTAGGTATATGAAAATACCAAAAAAAAAAAAAAAACAATAATTTTTCATTATAAATTGCGCAATAATATTTCTAATTCAAACTATGCGTTGGATTAATAATAATAATAATAATAATATGTAAGTATTATTATAGTTCAACGATACAGAATTATTATGTGGAAAATTACGTCGTTCCTGTTTGCTTCCATTATTTTTTATATTTACGTATTAATTATATGTACACGAATATTATGTAAACACGTCGTTTATGAGTTATAATTTATCGAACAATTATTATTGTTCAAAAAAAAAAAAATTTATACAATATGAATGTAACTGAGTATATATGTTATATATATATTCGAAAATTAAAGTTAATAGTGGAACTGCCGAAGACGTTACATCGCAGTTGTATCTACACGGCGAACGTTATATATAGTAATGGCTAGAGACCGGATTTTTATATGCGTTTAAAATCATAAAAATAAGATGTTTTTTTTTTATGCTCTATAATTTCATCAAAATAATCTTATTTATATACGCATAAATACATAGTTTTTTTTTTTTTTTTGGAAATATACGATGTATCATAAAAATGTATTGAATACTGAAAAAAAAAACAAATATAAAAGTAACAATTTATAAAAATTATAAGACACAGTTAATCTTTAAAATAATACTTATAAACAGCCATATGTACTATTAATCTATACTTGGTGGTGCGTATATTGTTTATAGGTATATTTCACTTTAAGTATGTACTCAAAAAAAAAAAAAATGATATACGTAATATATTATATACAATAAAAGTAATATTCAGTATTACGAGCTAAAAATATGTTCGAAAAAAAAAAATATTAATTTACTAAATAATGTTGATATATAAACGTTCAAATTAAACCTCAATGTATTCTAATAATTTCCTAAAACACGTTCATTTTGCACAAAATATTCTTCTCCTAACCTCGAAATATACTTTTTTTGATGCGTTGAAAACGTTTTTATGTATCGGTTTATACCTATAGGAAAATGAATCGTCGAGAAAGCTCGTCCGACTGCCACATATATGCACACTCTCGATAAAAATATGCGTATGAAAACATAAAAATCCGGTCTGGAATCAATGGTCGATGAGGAAATTGTATTATTACTGCATTATATACTATAGATTATTTTATTAATAGTGTAGATTTTTATGTCGGTCATCATCACGCACTATTTTTTTCGTGAAATTTTTTTTTGATTTCAATTTTTTTTTTTTATTTACGAATTCCGCGTACGTTTGACATCTGTTTTACTCGGACTGTTTCTCTCGTCAGCACACTTATTTTGTACAGTCAACGATTTTGCGCGTGCCGCGAAAAATAATAATATTTCAACCATTTATTTATTGCGTATTCGCGATTTATTTTCTCCGTGCCTCTCGCGTCTTCACAAGCTCAATAAATTGACCATTTACAATAATAACATTTCTGAATCGCATCGACCGACGACTGACGGACGAATAGAATAATTTGCCCTGCACTGTAGTTCGAAACGTTCTTCGTCACCTGCAGCACGCCGTAGTCGAGTCGGACGGACAAACGTGCTATATTATTTATATAGTGAACGGCAATGAATAACACACAAAACGATAATGTAAACGCATAAATCGATAAAAACACGTACCTACGTCACCCTACCTCAATTGATTTTTTTCAAATTTTTATTTTAGTACAGCGCTTGACTTGGGAAAAAAAGTAGTAGAGGTACTCAAGCTACTTTTTAAAGGGGTAGCGTCCCTAGCATTTTAATATCCCTCACATTACCGTGGGGGCTTCGCCACACATGAAATTAATGTAAACATATAACATGAAAATGTTCATATTAGAACATTTTGTAAGCTTTATATATTTAATACAAAAATGTAAGTTAATCAATTTTATAAAAATATAAAATTAAATAAAAACCCGTCTCCGCATGCGTTCCTTTTTAAAAAGTATAGGGGTACGCTATAGAATATCCAAAAAATTAGTCGATGTACTCAGTCCCCCCCTCCAAATCAAGCACTGACCGTCCCCGCGTTCCTCTTTAAAAAAATAGTAGAGGTACGCTCAAATATCTGAAAAATTAGAAGGGTACTCAGTCCCCCCCTGCAAGTCAACCACTGTTTTAGTATGAATTTAGTTTTTGAAGTATAATACCAAATACGAAATTTGTACGCCTCCCGCTTAGCCGGAAAAACGAATTTTCTATGAAGGGGGGACTGAAGAGACGCGTTACTCCAACCCCTCCCCCATCGTTAAAAATCATATATGGTAAAAACATTAAGACGGCCGGATTATTCCGGCGTTTCGATTATTTCAGAATGATTTCAAGAGTTCGATACTCGATAGTATATACATATAGTATATATAGTAACTGTTTAGATAATGGATTAAAAACTTTTTTTTAATTTGCTGCCCGTGTACAATATCGTCTTTTTTTTGTAGTGATAGGTCGTATTACGAACGAATAAATAATAATAATAATAATAAACTTTTCGATGTTATACACATGTTTTGTAATAATTTTGTAATTATAATTGTATAATAATAATATATTTTCTTTTGTTTTTTCATTGTTCCGTCGTTACGTTTTTGGAATGTAATCTTTTATATAAATATATAAAACGTCGTGTATTCGATGTTGATTTTACACAAGTAGTATTACGAGAGTGAAACAAAGAAAACCTGTCGGTTTACTAGAAAAAACATCTATTTTTTAAAAAAAATTTTTTTTTCCTCCACTTACAAAAATCTACACACTCCCAATATTATTTAATCCTCCTATATAATCGCTCGATTATATGACGTGGCCGGGATTAAATTGTTTTATTCGTTCCCCGGTTATTATTATTATTATTACTTTATCTAATCGCGCCGCCGTCGGCCGTTTTGACATTTCACGTCGAATCCCGATAACGGACGGGTTCGACCGACGGGCCGCGGTTGTGACGAAACGGTAACGCGATTATTATTAATCGTTGTTGTTGTGATCGTCCGCGGACGCTACAAATTCCGGACCGGCCGTTTTTCCTCTCCGTTCCTTACCTTCCGTATTATTTGTTACGGAAACACGCGTCTAATGCCCCGAGGGGGGTGGGGGGTTCACGCTATTGCGATTTCTCGTCGCACGATTTTTCCCGCACGAGTATGCGTATTTTTACTCGTGCAAAAACAAAATCGAACCACAGATTAGATGAATTCCATTCTAATCCGTGATTGAACTACTATAACAAATACGCGTGCAAGTGTTCCTGTAAACTCGCAAGCAATTCGTCAATCGCGTGCGCCACTTTATTTCCGATCCACTGGTGGTGTATCACTGGTAATTACTAATTTCCGATAATAACGTCTTTATTTCTATTATAGTTCAAAACGCACGAGTATTTCTTCTATACTATAATCCGCGTTGTATGTAGAACCGCCATAATAATATAATCTTCCCCGGTGCCTTTTGCTTATATTTTTTTTAAAATTTTTTTTGCGAAGCGTATCGTAAACGATATAAGAACTCATTTTTTGTTGAATCCGTTTAAAAAAAAAAAAAAAAAAACGTAAATTAAGAGTAAAAGGAAAAAAAAAACCCCGATTAGTCGAATAAGTCTCGTTAAAAACTCGGCAGGCACTATACGCGTTCGCCATCAGATTTGAAACCGGACAATATTTAAACGCGTATAAGAATAAAAATATACCGGCGTGTATATTATACGAACATAAACGAAATTGCGATATATAATAATATATATTATAATATGTGTATAGTGTGAACCGAGCGTAAACGTAATAGAAATTATAATTACGCGCGGGAGGGCGATTACAATAAGCGCGCATTTTTTACGTTTTTTTTTTCTTGCGCGCTTATATATTAGTTAATAAGAGATAATAATTTTATGAGAACATTTATTGTCTCTCGTGCACGGAGAAAACCGCTCGTGTAGCCTCATTATCGTCGACTCATTTTTTTTTTTTTTTATCAGAACACGGAAGCGCGTACAATATTTTTTTTTTTTGTGTACTTCGTAGCGTATTTTTATTAATACACACACACACACACACACACAGAGGATCTCGTTTGCGCGTGTGCACGCGTATTATAAATACACGACGTATATATATATATATATATATATATTATTATTATTATTATTATTGTTACGAGAACGACGTCGTCATAGCGCGCGCCCGCGGTCGTGTGTGTCCGCCGTTTTTCCCATTTCGCCGTTTTTATCGTACGGCTTTGTTACGCGGGCGCCATAATTATTGTACCGCCGTGGCCGGACTGCGGTCCCGACGAACCCATCGTGTTTTGTTTGGCCGCCGACCGAGGGCGTCCCCATCCGCGGAACGGCAGACTCGCCGGCCAACGGGCGCCGAGTACGCGGCGCGATCGACCGAGGTACCTTACCCCGGCCGGAGCGACCGCGTGGACTCGCCCGAACCTGTTTAGAGACGTTTGATGTCGCGGCGCGAGCGTACGAGCGACGACCGTGTCCCCAGCGGAGAACTTTTTTTTTTTCTCTCTCTTCATAGTAGGCGGATCGTAAAAATAACAATAATAGAGACGAAATGAGGAAGAAAAAATTTTGAAATTTCCGTCTCGCGTTTTAGTGTGTGGTTTTTTTTTATATTTATATATTAAATCCGCAACGCACGGCATACGGCGGAACGTCCGCGCGAACCCCGTGTGTGTCGTACGATAATATTAATAATAATAATAATAATAATATTTGTCGTTTTCGAGCGCGATAAAATAATATGGTTTTCGCGTGCGCACAATCGCGTCGTCGCCGAGAGTACAGTGCGTGGTCTCTTCGATAATATGGTGGTGCAGATGTGTTCGTTGGAAAACGGTGTTACTCGTCGTCGTCGTCGTCGTCGTTGCCATCGGATTTTCGACACCGTCGACACGATGCGGAGGATTTGACGCTCCGGTGTCGGGGGAGAGAAAACGCGAAAAAAAATTATCAAGTAAATATTCGTGGTTTTTTTTTTTTTTTTTGGTTCTACGTTCGGATTTTTTGTTATCGCGGTTTTTGGTCATAGGCGTTGATATTTTATCTTCACGTGGTCCGTCCATTATGACCTAATAAATACAATATTGTGCCCGTGTTCCGTGCCCGTGTCCGCTGGCTGATCTAGTCTCCGCGGATATTGGCACCCGCGGATATAATAGGTACCTGTCCAGATGGTTCTTTTAACAACGGTAACGAGTACGGGCCGTTTTACGAAATAGAACCTCAACTGCACCCTCATCGTCGTTTTCCTATGGCCCCACGTATGGAAAATTTTTTTGAAAATCGTGTGCAAATGTCTTGGGGAAATGACTCGTCGTTACGGGCGACAATGAGAAACTGTATTCGAACAATATCGTTACGATCGTTGTTAATTTTTGTTTTCGCTACACACACACGCACACCCGTGTTTTGAGAAATATACGAAATGGAAATAATTTGAAATCCGTTTGTTTTCACCGATCGCGGTGATCACCTCTTATCGAAATACCGATTCCGATACCTTTCCTGATATTCCGTATATTCTGTTGGGTACCTCTGGTGCCTTGACACTGCGGGATTCAAGACCAACCTTAAACGGACACGGAATTATTTGTGAAACGTTCACTTTACATAATACAAACTTTGTAATAAATTATCTCATCGTAGGTACGTACGTATCAAATATTAATTAATTCCCATAAAAATCTTGTTTGTGCACATTCGGAATGAGTCCGATGTTTTTTTCATTTCCTTCAAAGCGTAAACAAATATTATCAGGCCAATCAAAGATAATATTTCGATTCTTAACTACGGGGATTCTTTAAAAAAAATGTTTTTATTATTATTGAAAAGGAATTTTCGTTGCTGATCAAAGTTACTGACCTATTCCATGATTGATTATTATGCATATATTAAACTTCTTACTGTACAATGAATGAACAGGACGTGCACTTGCATTTACCTACAATAATTTTGTATACAATTATATGTACCTACTTACTTATTAGTTGAAATTTCAAATTATTAATCGATTTTAATCAAGACTTACTGGATTTTCGGGTTTTAAATATTGTGAATAAGTACGTTTTTAATGTTTATTTTGTATTGGGAAATATTTCGTACTTGCCCTTCATGTAATAAAGTACATTTTAAGAAGATGATGAATCTTAGTGCAAACTCATGTTGTTAAGAACATCAGTGATAGAGCTATGTCAATTTCAATTATTAACACATTAATAAAATACATAATAAGAATTTATAATTGCAATTTTAATTCTGAACAAAACAACAAACACATTGGTTTTTCTTTATCGATCGGAAATTAATCATAAGTGGTTTTATACAGATGATGTTTTTTCTATCATACAGTAATTTCTAAAAATTTTATTTAAAACCTAAAAAATATTGAAAAAATCATAATCAACAAGTATGGTTTTAAAATGTTTTTCATGCACAATCATTAGTGTTTTCAAGTCTGTATTGAAAAAATACGTTTAGAATAAAACAATTTTAAGGGTACTGATTAAAATGTGTTCTAAATAATATATTCAGAATATTTATTCTAATAATAATAATAATGAAATAATAATAATACTAATGAATTCTATTAAAATAAAGTATTTAAATTCATTACTGTTTATAAATAATTTGTTATATTTGATAAATAATAACGTTAACAATTAAGAAATTCTTAGTGTCACATAGATATTTATATCCCATTAGAAATATATTTTAAATATGTACATAAATTACACGTAATATAATTAAAAAAACTTAAGTTTATCATAAAATTCTACGTACAATATAGGTGTGTACATATGGTGTATTTACTGTTTAGTGCGCCATTAGCTTTGTATTAATCAAAATTTTATAAACTGCAGTAATATAATTTCTGTATAAAAACAGAAACATAGCATTTTATATTTGTTGATTTCTAAAAAAAAAATTTATTTTAACAATTCCTCTTGTGTGATTAAAAAATAGAAAATAATAGGGTTTATCCTAAGAATTTTTCACAGTTGCAAACTGCATTTTTTTCGTACTCTCCCTCTTGATATTTAAATATTTATAAAATTAATGCAAAACATGTTCAACTGTACATTAGAATAAGGTCGGGAAAAGAATATTGTTCTAGAACTGAAGTATTTCACGATTTTATTTAGAATACATGTAACTAACACTCGTATAAATGACATACTTGAATCAAAATGATCTACCAAAATCGATGATGGTGTAGAATTTCTCTTTTTGGTTTTTAATAAAAAATGTACCTATCAGTTTTTAAATAATATTTATATTTGATAATGAATTTAGAAAAGAATGTAGTTTTATTTTTACATTTATATTTTTAACTGTGTTTTAAAGTTATTATTATTTTTATGCCTATATAAAAAATACATTTTATTATTAATTTATTTACATTGATTAATTTTATTTAAATAAAAATAATATTTACCATTGTTTATTTTATGATTAATTGCATTTTATATTGTCAGCAAATTTTTCAAATAAATATTTTTTAATAAAAAAAACAACACCATTTTGATTTATATTATATGATTTAATGTGTTAATTAGAATAACACATTTAGTCTGAAAGTAGGTGAATAAAGTCTAAAATAAAATACATATTTCATTGTATACCATAAAGTACCTATATAATTTTAACAATTATTAATTGTGTAATCTACTATTCTTTTCTGGATTAAATGACAATCATATTTATTTGTAGGTACTTATCATCAATTTTATATATTTTAATATATTATTTGAATGACGAAATTATTAATGATTATAAAACTGTATATATTTTAATTCTCAAGGACACATTATAATATATTTTATTATGTTGACATTATTATAGATTTAGAAGAAGAAAAAATTAAACTGATGCTTAATCTAATCTAACATAACCTAACATTTGCATAATTTTTGTATATTATATTACAGATAAAATGATAATTTCATATTTTTTATATATATTTTATACATAATGTATTTTATATGTACATATATAAATATATAAATATTAATTAAATTAACACGCGTTCATTACTTTGTTATTTTTTTCGTTTTCATATAAATTTAGAATGTTTTTAAGATAAACTTTTGATGTCCAATTTATTTAATTAATTTTAGTTATAATTAAAATTTGTTTAATTTTAGTGGCACCTGAAGAGCTTTGGTCCAGTTAAAACTGTTATGGAAGCCGTACAACAAACAGTAATACATCTGGATCGTGCTGCCATGCCTTCACAAGCTCAAATGGCTTATTCTCAAAGAAATCCTCAAATTCACGGGTACGATTTAATTATTTAATGATATTTACATTTCTGGGATTTTGAAAAAAATGAATAATAATTTACTACTTAATAAATATTATATCCGATATTCTCACAATTTTTTTTTTCTTTATCAAAATTATTTTCTTCATTCTATATGATAAAAGTAACCTAATTACAGTGAAATTTCATATTATCTATAGGTATTAAGGTAATTGCATTAATGCTAATTTAAAAGTAATTAACTGTAGGTTTTAAAGTGTATAGAAAGACTTAAAAATCGTAAGTTATTAAAACTAATTCAGTATATACTGAATATTAAGAATTTAGATAATTTTATCTTTAACGAGGCCCTCAAATAATTATGTAATGATATCGTATGTGTTATTTTATTTGATGATACAACAATAATATTTTGAGTAGGTATTGAATGTTCCATGAATAATAACAAATTACATGTATTTTATTTAAATTAGTTATTTTAATGATGCATATATTTTTATTAATTCTGATAATAATTTTTTAGAAGAAATGTTAACCATGGTGTGGTTCAAGGACCAGGAGAAAATGGGCCTTACAAGCCATCTTCTGCTGGTACTGGCCCAGTGCTTAATAATTTTGTCGGGTACCCGGCTAATATAAGATATGTATCTCAACCTGTATACATGTCAACCACAACTACGGCATCAAATGCATATAGAGATGCACCTTTCCACTCTAGACCATTAAATGTAAGTATATATATATATATATATATATATATATATATATATATATATATATATATGAAGTTAATAAAAATAATTAAATTTGGAAAATATTTAATAGATAAATATTAATACTAAAATATTTTATTTTTTTAGATATCTGATAGAGGTGTTTCAATAGGCGCTTTTGAATTAGCGAGAAGTGATATGATGCCTACCGCAGCTAGGCAGAATCGTATATCTTTGTTGTCAGCAACTAGTGATTATTACCAACGAAGTCGTTTACAGTACGTTTTAATAAATTATTTTTGTCTTCTTATTGTAATAATTTTTAATATTTTCAGAATGGAACATTATCGAGATGAATCGTTAAATCACACATCTCACAATACAGTTTCTATGAATTTTATGAGGGAAAGACCAGATCATGGTCCTCCACCTCCTATGAAAAAACCAAAATTACTCCATCCAATTTCACCTCAACCACCTCTTAAAATTGATATATCTGTATGTGTACAATTCTCTTGTATAATCAATTATTGTATACCTAATATATTTTTTAAACTAATATGTGTATATCTTGTTAAACTATAGGACCCTCCATCTACAAGTGCATACAACCCTCAAGTAGAAGCTATTTCGCCTACTATTGATGAACCAATGCTAGAAAAACCAAAATCTAATAATGAGTGTTCTCCGAAATTAGTAAAAGTTTGTCAGGAATTATTAAAAATTGATCAAGAAATTGAAGATTTGACCAAGTTAAAAGTAAATAGAATCTAATTATTTATTTTTTTAAATTTTACAAGTAATTTATTTATGATTTTTGTGTGATAGGAAAATTACGAACAAAAAGAATTGAATACAGACGATACTAAAGTAAAATTAGAAGAAGATGTAAAAAAAGAATTTGAAATAGAGGATCCAATGAAGCATTTAACACCTGTTCAACGAATTTATGCATCAAATAGAGTAAATTTAATATTTTTTACATTCGTAATGGTACTTACTTTATGTGCTGTTTTCTGCACATTTTTTTTTAGTATGCTATCTACAGAAATATTTTAATCGCGCGATTGTTGTAGTATGCATATAGTGTATATATAAAGTATTAAGCTAAACAATAATTTGTTGCATGATGTTATTCAAATTTAAATTATTAAAATATTTTTATCTTCTTTAAATTTAGTTAAAGGTTAATTATATGCAATAAAAATATATTAGCATTATCATTCATTAATTTAAATGTTATGATGTAGTTTCTTCATTAATTTTGTTAGGTCATTTTATTGATTTAAAATTCGTTTTTCTGTGAAAATTAATTTTAAACTAAATTGAATATATCAACACTTGAGTTATGATTGTATAGCTATATTCATTTTGTTTTATTATATATACATGTATATGTTCGTATTAAATAATTTCGTTTTAAATTTCTAAAATATATAAATTTTAAGTTTTATTAATTATTAATTAATAATTTTAGAAAAAAGCATATGAATCAAGAATGAGTTTAGAAAAATTTGCCAACAAAACAGATCTCGTAAGTATATTTTAAGTTTTAGGAATTATTTATTTTTTATAAATTTTTTAATTAATTTATTTTTGATATCAGTTAAATATATTTTTTTGAACCAATTTTGTCGTGTGACTTCAAAATCCATTAAAATTATTTTATTTTTAATGTTTGTGTTTTACAGCCATTGTATAATCAACCATCAGATGCTGATATTTATCATGAAAATAGAAGAAAGTAAGAATTTATTTATTTGGTTATAGATAATTTGTTATTATAATATTAAATATACTATAAATAAAATATAACCAATCAATATAATATATTTGATAATATATATTATATATTATCAAAAGTAACTTAAACCAACTGTTTAAAATTATCCAATTGTAATTTTATAAAGTAATAAAAACGCTTTGTAATAGTAAAAACTATAGAAAAAAGATTTTATTATGTTAGCTAATTATTAAGTTATATGATTGCTGTAATATTTATTATAATAATTTCTTTATTATAAAAATGTTTAATGTTTCATATTACTAACATTTTAATATTTAATTTTGTTATGTTAAGGTATTCATTATTTAAGTCCAGTCTGTTAGAGCATCTGAGGAAAAAGAAAATGGAACAACAACAAAAGAAAACAGAAATCACTGAAACTTACTCAAAATTGTATAAAGATTGGATACGAAGGGTGGAAAAAATTGAAAGCTCACAAAAAAGAAAAGCGAAAGATGCTAAACATAGGGAATTATTTGAAAAAGTATTCCCAGAATTAAGAAAACAACGCGAGGATAAAGAAAGATTTAACAGAGTTGGTGCTCGGATAAAAAGTGAAGCTGATTTAGAAGAAATTATGGATGGTTTACAAGAACAAGAGGTAGGGAAATGTTGTGATTAAAACTATGTTGTAGTATAGTAAATAATTAATTACTGTTTTTATTATTAATTTTATTAATTCTAGATGGAAGATAAAAAAATGAGATCCTATGCAGTTATACCACCTCTTATGTTAGACCCACATGAACGCCATTTAACATACTTAAATAATAATGGTCTTGTGTTAGATTATAAAACTGAATACAATGAAAGAAAGTATGTCAATATATGGACACAGCAAGAAAAAGATGTCTTCAAAGACCGTTTTATTGCTCATCCTAAAAATTTTGGTGCAATTGCATCTTATCTAGATAAAAAATGCCCATCTGATTGTGTACAGTATTATTATCTAAGCAAGCCTAAAGAAGAGTACAAAAGATTACTACGTAAGTATTGTTATTATTCTTGATTTAAGTTTTTTTGTTCATTTTATGATTTTGTAGGGAAAGCTAAATGGCAAGCAAGACGCCGTACTGCACAAAATCGGACACCTGCTAGTAGTTCATTAAATTCGTTGGACATTTTAAATTCAACGTCTATTGGTGTAACAACTAGACTTCAACGGGAGCGTCAAGGTAGTGAAGCTGCATCATCAAATTTAGCACAAGCTTCAGTAGTCCAAAATATAATACCTGAAAATGAAGAGACTCCAACTTCGGTAGAAGTATCCGTCACTACTGAACAAGGCACCAATAATGAAACTGAAAATACGCAGATCAATAAAGATCAAAGTAGTGAATCTATAAAAAACTTGATTCAAACATCTGTTGCACCACATACAAGGTAAATACAAGTCAGTGTAAAATATAACTTTTAATTGTGTAATATTTATTAAACATTATTGAATATTTATTATTATTTATCTAAATAATATTTATATATTAGATATATTGTTCATTACAATTATAATTATAAATAATTGTAAAAATTTTGTTTGCCTACTAATAATTATTATATGAGATACAAGAATAGTTTAAATTATCATAACTATAAGTTTTATTAAGTAAAGTTTTCCATTACTTATTTTCACTTTATAATTTCTTAATATTACATTAAAAGCAAATACTCATAAATGATAATCACAATACATAATAATATTCAGTTGAAATTACGTTCTATCTATGATGATTATATAATTTATATAACACACACACACACACACACATACATACATATTTATATATATAGTACACAATTTAAATTTATAAATTATTTATAGTGAATTAAAACCAGAGTCAAAAAAGAAAGAAAGACGAAAAGATGATAAACTAAAAGGGGAAAATACAAGTACAACTGATGAGGAATTGATGGATTCCCAAAGTAAGTTCATTTTTATGTTATATTAATAATTATATAGTTATTATTATTAGTTACATTAAATTTTTAATAATATAAATATTCAGTAACTCACTAGTTATTTATTTTACAATATTTTCTATGTTTATGAACAAAATAATAACTTGGAAATTTTGATCCGCATTGTCTGCATGGATAATATTGAATTGATGATTTTTCTTTTTTATCTGATTTATTCTTCAGGTTTAAATTTAAATGTCTATTAATATGTTTTTCGTAACAGTACTTACTCTTAAATGGATGATTGCAGTATTCACAGTTATAAGTCTGTTTTAGTGATGATTTTTCTTCTTCTTCGCCTTTATAATTTTCATTGAGTACTCTGTAAAATTGCACTGGCCCATCACAACTTGCTATATCATAAATTATATTTTCTTTTCTAATTAGTGGCTTAAAATTTGATTTTTCTGATATTTTTAGTTTTCTATTTTCATTTGGTCGCTGTATCACTGTTGTGTCTATTAATGATGGTAGTTTTGCTATAGGTTTGATAATATTTTGATCTTGAGTTACTAAAAATGTTCGACACATGTCAGATGCTTGTGGCATGTGAAGAGTATGTGTTGCTAAAAGAACAGAATGTATATTGTTATTATCTACCTTAAGCACTCCTGTATAAATATATAATAATATTATTGAAAAAGTATCATCAGTTATGTTTGGAAGAAATATTTTATTTGTGTTACTATTCTGTAAAGATTTAAAATAACCACTGTATTGGGCAAGAAGTTCCTGATGAGATAAAAAAGCACGTAACTTGTTATTTAATGACATTACGTAGACAGTAATATTAGGTGGCATGAAACGGTACATGATCGTTGGTAGTAACGTAATGAAACTGAAATAATGATTGTTGTTGTTAAAATATTCATTCGTGGTGAAGTTTGTGCACCCTCTATTGGTTGACGAAGGCGCTCTCTTTAGCAGCTCTTCCGGTCCGTTAAATTTAATACAGCTCGTAACAGTTTCTCGTTCTGGCAATATTTACTATCTCGTTATCCACGTATACTTTGTTTATCTTGTTTTCCCATGAGTATTTCTTTAACCTTTAATTAATTACAGAACACTTAAGTTATTATTCTATCATTGTTTAAAAGTAAACATTATATTGGGAGATTTTTGTATTATTAAACGGAAAAAAATGAGCATTCAATACACATGTACATATTAAAATATGTTCATTCTTGTAACATACGCGTTAGCTATATTATTAAAAGTATAAAATTGTTTTTTTTTTTAAAAAAGTAATTTTTAAATTGTTTATTATTCATTACTGTATTTATAATTAAGAAGATTTTTGGCCAAGTTGTTAAAAGTATTATTTATACATACAAACAATAACATTACTTAAGTTAATTAATTAAACGATTTATATAATGAAATAAATCAGTTATTAGTTTTTGCATATCAGCAAATCTATCGTGAATTACTGTTAACTCGAAATAATGAATTATTTACCCAACAATTTTTGCTCTTCAATTAACTTTATTCCCAGTGGAGTATGAGAATTCTGTTCAATTATGCAATGCCGCCAACCATGAGCTTGTGGCTGGGGGCTAATGTTTTCTCAGGGGAATTTATTTATAGTGTGGTATTTACATTATTTTAAAATAATTAAATTATTTTTTATTGATGTGTTTTATGTAAATAAATATTTAAAAGACGCAGAGAAAAGTCACAGTTATATAAATATTGATTAATACTTTTTAAGTTGAAAATTGAATTGCCTTTATATTAACGTTTTTAAAAAAATACGTGAAATATAAAAATTATAAGTAATTATAAACTTTTTATTGTTTACAAATTTAGCCAAACCATTAATGTATTTTATCAAATTTAATCTTATTCTTACAGGGTAAATTTTAATGACAATAAGAAAATATTTTTTTAAATACCGTTAATATTTATAGTATATGTATTCTATAAATATATTTATTCTCTATTGTTTATATTTTTAATTATGATAAATAATTAATCTATTTAATGTGTATTTTAAAATATAAGGTCTGTGTAAGTTTATAAGTAGACTGTACTTATTTATTACAAGTAGAGTTATCATATACCTACCTGTACATTGCCCTTTGTGATATACACCCAGCAGAAAAAAATCCTAAATATACCACTGTGATTTATAGTCTTTTGCAATATAAAACTTTAAAACCATCATTTAATTAATGACAGATTGATTAAAATAGAATAATATTGAATTCCCAAAATTAGTTTTGAAAACGTTTAAATTTTGAACCGAACTCAAGACTTGATTTTTAGTCATATAATCATGTACATAGATATCTGAGCATATCATTAATAATAACCTATATCATAGATAACCTATGTATGTAAATTTGGTATATCACGTGTCTCAAATTTGAAAATGAGTATTGAAATAAGCTATTTATAGTACCTATTTAAAATAAGCCTGTGCTCCTCCACATTACTTTAATTCTTGTATTTTTAAAAAAATCATTTTGAATTAAGAATTGAGTAACTTTGTAGCATCGAATTGATATAAAACTTGGATAATACATATTTTTTTCGTATATTTCAAACCATATATTGAGTAAAATGTACAAAATAATAATTTTTCTATAAATTACAAATTGTACTAGTTATATATTGTTACAGATGAAACTGGATCAAAGGGAGATGTACCTAAAGGTGTTTGTGCCGTTTGTAATGCAGAAAATGTGGCATGTCCCAGGTCTCTAAATCCTTCAGATGCAGCTCAGTATGGTGTTAAGCCAGAAGATATAACTCCTGGAGCACGAGTATGTAATACTTGTCGTTGCAAAGTGGTTAGGTCCCAAAATCGACGTGTAATATATTGTCCATTACCATCCTGTCCAACTGTTCAATCCAGCAGTAGGAGACCAGTAAAACGATTGCGACCATTACCTGCCAAATGGAATACCGCTCAAGATATTATAGCTTCAGAATTTCGTAAGTAGTTAAATTTAATATTTGTATTATATGTTTTCTTTTTAAATAAATAATGTTGGTATAGAGATTGGCCCTACAACAACAAAGTGTTGTTCAGCTTGCTTTAATCGTATACAGAGACGATTAATGGCACTTGGAGTAGTCGGAACATCAAATAATATTAGTACTGATACATTGGATGGATGGACTGATGAAGAGACCAGTTCATTAAAGAAAGGAATTCGCGAACATGGCACACGTTGGAGTGAAATAAGCAAGTTAGTTGGACCAAATAAAAGTCACTATCAGTGCAAAGAATTTTATTTTAGCTTCAGAAAAAAACTGGGTTTAGACCTTTTGGTACAGGAATTTAAAAAGGTAAAATTTACAATTTAAAGATGAAAATTAAAAAACTAATAATGGGTTTTAATTTATCTTTGTAGACAAATGGCAGTGAACAAAAACCTGCTCTAACGGATGAAGAAGAGTCTGGCTCAAGTACTTCTAGCTGTGATGAGACTAATCTTGTTTTATGTGATAGCGATACCCAAAGTGCTCCTTCTCCAGCAAATACTTTCCCACAAACTTCTCCTTCTATGCAAGAAACAAGTAGCCCATCACAAACTAAATTGGCTACTAAAGAATCACAAGCAGATAATGAAAGTACTATTCGTTCAGCTGTAGTCAAAGAAGATTATGATAGTTCAGCTACTGAAACTGCAGATGAAGGTATTGGAGGCACTGCTGAAAATGAATCCAATGTGTTACAACATTCCAATAATGAATCTGAAAAAAAAGAAAAAATTGTATCTGATTTAAGTGTGTCTGATATTTTATCTGATGTTATTGAAAAACAGTTTACTAAAGAACATCCTAACAGAGAGGTAAAAAAGTATACTTTGCTTAATCTTAATGTAAATTATTTTCATTAAATTTTTTTTTTTTTTTTGTCAGAAAGAGAATGGTTCTATGCCTACCATATCATCTATACTTTTAGATCCTGAATATCCAATTAAAGATAGAAATACAATATCTAGTAATAATGAGAAACAACAGTCGATGGCTACAATATCGGTTGTTCCTCCACCCCCTCGAGAACTTCATAACAAAGATGGTTTATTAGTAGTTCAAGTGCAGTCTTCTAAAATGTCTGAAGTTAGAGTTCCTGAAGGTGTAACTCTTGATTTAAGTATCAAACGTCCAAGAGAAGGAGATTCTTATTCTGATCCACCTCCTATAAAGCATGCCCAACCGCCACCACCACCTGGAGCGATGTATAGAACACCTCCCACGCATATTCACGATACAAATTCATTTTATCCTCCACAGGTAGGTACTTTATTTTTTCAGCTCGAAATCTTTATTGTATTTTGTACTGCTTTTTTAGTATGCTGATATGGGACGAAGTGGCAAGCAAGGTGAAATATATTGGACTAAAATATCACCAGCAAATAATCATGGGATGGTTCTTCAATCACAGTCTGTTCCCCATGTTACTGTTAAACAAACGTCTCATATAAAATTACCCAATAAGGTTAGTGAATTAAAATTTGTGATAATTACACGTCAGTTAATATAATTGATAATTTACCATATTTTAGGTGACGTCACCACAGTTGTCTGTTGCATCTTCAAAATTATCTCCAAATATATTGAGTAATTCAAAAACAACTGGATCCATTATGCATGGTACTCCTGTATCAGCTGCAACTTTGTATATGCCACCACAACCGAACCGTTATTCTCAATCATCACAAGCTCCTGGTGGGTCTATTACTCAGGGCACTCCTGTTCATCAGCGTATGTTACATAATTCAAATCAAAATATAAATGCAGATTATTATCAAAAACGCAATCCTCCTCCTCCTCCTCCTCCTCCTCAGCCACAGTATCAGCCCAGACAACCTCATTTTAGTGAACAACGACAAATCATTATGAATGATTATATTACTTCTCAGCAAATGCATTCTAATGTGACTGCTCAATTTCCTCGAGCTCAAAAACCCCCAGTCACTAGTCCAATGTACTACCAACCGACTCGTCAAGGTGTAATACAACGTCACAATACTGCTCCTAAAGCAACATCTCCACAGAGTTATCCTCCTGGACATGAGGCATTGGGGTCTTTGGTTGATGTAGCTATTAGACAGCCCAGTTTACCTGTGCCTTTGAATCATTCGGAAGATAGACATAGAGAACAAGATGGATATGTACGAGGGTCTCCTGTGCCGAAACAACATATGTATAGAGAACAACAGAGACACGAGCAGATTCAAAGGGAACGTGAAATGGTTGCACAAAGAGAACGTGAGATGCAAGCAGTAGCACAACTTAGAGAACAACACCAACAACATCAAAGAGAACAATATATAAGGGATAAGCAAATGATGCATCATCGGCTTACACCTGAACAACATTCAAGAATGGTAGCTGCTTCATTTCAACAACAGCGACAGCAGGAACAACAATCTAGGGTAATGCAAATACCGTCTACAGTTTCTTCGTTTCAACAATCTAGATCAAATACACCTGTATCTAGACATCAAGAACTACCATCCAACACACAAAAGTATAATTAATTCTTGGTCTTATGCAAATCAATATACATACATATGGATATTTATCAAATACATGTTTTTTTAGCAGAGATAATGCTGCTAGTGGTAGAGTTTCGAGACAAGGTATGGAATCGCATGCTTTAACTGCAGCTAACTTAATTGATGCCATTATCACGCATCAAATAAATCAGAGTAATGATGGATCCGGTCACCCTCCTAATGCAACTCAAATCAACAGTCAACATGTTCAACAACAACGAGCCGGTGATAAATTATTTCAAGTGAGTTCCTCCATTAGGTTCATTTTAAACTTGTGTCATCTAATTTTTTTATATTCTCCAGTTATTTATTTTAATTTTATTTAACAAATATGTTGTTGTTTTTTTAGGCATTCCCAGAAGCTAATGAAAAACCAAATTTAAAACCTCAAGCAAGTCCTGAGTTAAGTAATCGTCCAGGAGAACCCTATCCTCCAGAACATTCATTTAAAGAATATCCATCATCTTACATGTTGGCTGCGGGCTTCGAACCTCATACATGGAAGTTACGCCGCGCTCTACAACAGAAAGAGTTTGAACAACGAATGAAAGATGACAATAGTAGAGTCCGTTTTCATCCGACTCAAGCCGATATACCATTATCACCTCTAGATTATGTAAAGAATCGAATTGTTGAAGTCATGCGGACTTCAGATGAAGATAATAAAAATGAATACACTTTACCATTTTCGGCCGCAATTAATATGTCTGCATCGGCTACACAAAAGACCAGTGAACCATCTGATGCGAGTGGTGGTGGCGGTGGCGGTGGTGGATCTATGTTGACAGCCCAGTATGAGCCAATGTCTGACGAGGACTAGTATTTCTTCCATAACACAGGGTACATATGTGTTTAATCATAGTATTTGTTTTTTTTTCATTTTTATTGTTTAACCAGATTTAACATTTATATTGTCGTACAGTTTATAATACCTTCATTACATTTTATATTATAAATAAATATAATTAAATATCTGTGTAATTTTTCACATAAGAATATTAAATATTTATAAATTTTTTATTTCACATTTATTTTTTATGAAACTTAATGTCTCGATTGATTGGTTGACACAAAGAATAATAACTTCATAAAATCCTTATTTGACTATTTAAATTATATAACATATTGATTTTGCTGTTAAATACATATAAACCTAATAATAGTACAGTTAGCAATTGTACTAATATTTATTATATGTGTCTTATTAAAATTGTTAATGTATTAATGTGGGTTTTACCATTACTTATTGTAATTATAAAGTATACTTTTTTCCTCCTAAAGATTATTTTTGAAATATATCAACCAGTAAAAAAAAAATATATATATATATATATATATATGTCTTTATATAAGAATAATAATAATATATAATATTGATGTGCATAAACACTATAAATGGAATCTTTATACAATTGTAATGTTTGTAATAACTTATTATTTTACATAAATCTATCTCATAACATTTTCTAAACATGTTTGAATAATAAAAATAAAAATTGCATTTCTTATACTTGGTTAAAAACTACCGCAAAAACCATGAACATAATACCCATAAAATTAGTTCTTATTTCCAAATATCTATATGTAATGGATCAAATGATAATTTAATTGAGTATAATCTGTATTTATTATTTTAACAAACAAAACAGTAGCATCCCTTATATTAGATAATTTGGGGTATTCCATGATGACACATCCTATGAAAACTCGTGCAAGTTTTTTTTTTTATATATATACATTATTTAATTTAATAAATGCACACAACGTTTTCCGAAGCAAATTGTATTAAATACAAATTTTGTTTTTAGTGTTTTTGTAAATTATTTCATTACTTTAAGATATATTATAAATGATTAGATTTATGTGTTATTATTGTAAAAACAAATTATTTAGTATAAAAGCCTATAATAATGTAAAAAAAAAAAAATGGTAAAACGGTTTTTACCAATCTCCCATTTGTACAGGCTTCCCCATCCCGTGACAATAGTGTTTGTGTCAACCGGTTGAAACTCATTGTTTGTGTTCGTTTAATACAAATGACAGTTGTTGTGCAATGACAGCAAATTATTAAGCTATTATTGTATGTATGATGTGTATAAAGAAAACCAATGTGAAAATTGCGATGTATATTATTTATCTTATTTTATAACATGTAAATTCCATCCAATTATTTTTTGTTGTTTTTTTTCCTCTATTTAGGTATCAAAATGTATATAGTAGGTTTAATGTAACTTTTATAAGCATTTTATTTATTTATTATGATTTTTTTTCTTTCTTTTTTTTATTGTTGAACATTTGTAATTAATGGTATGTATATATTTATATATACTGCAATATGTTTAGTCTTGAATTAACAATAATTTGTATCGTGTAAAATGTAGTAATCATGTAAGTTGGAGGACATAAATTTAAAACCTAACAGTTGTGATAAATATATTGATCTATTCTTAGGTATTTGTTATCCAAATGATTTAATAAATGTGATGAAACGAAAAATTGTTCTTGTTTTTTTTTTTAATATTACTGTTGACTTTTCTAATATTTTGTAAAAAAAAAAAAAAGAATTATAATGGGTATTTATTCACAAAAGAAAACTCGAGTTATAAATCATCGACAATAATTAAACATTTGTTACCATGCTCGGTCTTTTATAAATTCACACTATTTGAACGCATTCTGTGGTTTAGAAATTTAAATGACGCAATCATTCGAATTAAAAATGGTAATGTTTTTGATGGACTTCTTGCGTAATGTATTTTTGGAATTTGTTATCGAGACAAAAATCATGTGTCTTTCTAAAGTGTTTTCAAGTTATTTGTTTTGTGTTCTAAATTAAATTTTTACATATTATGTAACTATGAGAAAAAAATACGATATTAGGTAGGCGACTATCGCCTCCCCATAAATTGGGAGTAATAAAATCAATGGTTCCCAACCAGTAGACCGCAGACAATGGATGGGTTTGTGGACTTTTTCAGTTAGCCGTGGCGTCAACGATTTTTTTTTTTAAATTTACATCAATTTTTGAGTTTGAATAAAATGTTAACTTAAAAATTAAAGAACAAAAAAATGTCGCGTTGTACCTAACAATTGTAGGGAGCGAAATTTTATTCCACGTTTTACGTGCGGGGCTATTTGCTGTAAGCAACAACATCTTCCCATAATAATGCCACAAGGCACAAGCCCACAACTGATCAATGATCAAAGAAGTACGAATTAATAATGATCACATTGATTACCCGTTAATTTTAATTTTTTACTAAATTAGTCTGTATAAATGAATATATGATTTAATAAGGATTGATGAATCAGCAAGAGTAGAGGACTCGGAAAACAGGAATCTTTGGAAAGATCCGGTAGAAGCTGCGAAACGCCTACAAAGGTGTGCAAAGAAAAAAAATGAATATATTAATTAATTACCTATTTCCCTATTAGTTATTACTTATTATTCAATATTTATATTAAGTGACAGGTCATTGTATAAAGTAATAGTCCGCGCGGTGTTTAAAAATTTGCGAGTGGCCCGCAGCTTGAGAGTGGAGTTGGGAATCACTGAATTAAATTAAATGGTCACATGGCCCGACCACAAATAAACACAATACAATAATAACAAGTATAATTATTATTATCACATATGAAATAATAATATAAAGATTATCATAACATTATAGTCAAACAAATTAGACACCACATAATCTCAACTCGTAAGCATAGACATGGCACCATAAGCGGAGCCAGCTTTGATGTTCAGGGGGTGCAAATATTTCTGAAGATTTCCCCTCCCCCCTCCATAATAAATATTATATTTGATAGTACAAATAACAACATAAAATTATTTTTAAAAAAAACTACAAATAGCCAGGATACCTATATTTTATAATACACAACAACTTTAAATATACATATACATAAACATACTATTATATTATATATATATATATATATACACTTATATATTTAAGTATATATAAAACAATATTAGTTTCAAAATATCATCCGGCGTTTGTGCTCAACCTTGGTTTTAAAATCATCATTCACAGCATCTGTATCAATTTTCACTGCCAATTCTTGTTCTACACTGAGAAGCATCAATGTGTTTAATCTATCTTGTGTCATTGTTGTTCGAAGTTTGGATTTTACATTAGACAATTTCGAAAAAGACCTCTCACACGTACAACTAGTGACTGGTATAATCACAAACTATATTGCAGTTTTGCCATGTAAATATCATAATATTGTTATAGACTGTTTTTATTATTTGCAAAGATAGATGCAATTTAAAAAAAAATTTTTACCTATACGTTTAGGGGGTGCCACCGCATACCCTGCACACCCCCTGGCTCCGCCTATGCATGGCACTCATCATGAGTCATGAGGAGAAAAAAACTTAGCCATATAATTTCTGACAATGTCAGTCGGTAACAAATCCGACGACGCCATTTTTCGGACACATGACCTCCATCCAACACAATATTAATTTTTAGCGAGCAATAAAAATTTCCCTGATTTGATAAGGGGGTGGGAAGTGAGTATTATTTCTTTGTCTTGCACACAAAAAACATACATTTATTTCTCCCATGTCCAACGTACAGATCAATCTAGAGATGCAATAAAGATTCTGAAAACAGATTTAAATTCGTCGTGAATTTTTAGTTTAATTTTTGAAAAATAAAAATATGGAAGAGTCGATCTCAAGTAGACTTTATGACGAATTAAAATCTGTTTTTCTAATCGCACCACTAGATCGATCAGTGCATTGGAAGTGAGAAAAGTATTTTACTGTTTCGTGTGTGTGCGCGCGCGCACAAGACAAAGAGAAAAAAATTCCTCACTTCCAATCGCCTTTGCAGAAAATTAGTATTATGATTTGTGATCTTTGAACTTGAATTATGGAAAATTAGTCCAATAATTACAATGCAATCTCTTAATAAAATTTGTGATATTTCATAGGTAATAAAACTCTGCTTTTACAATTTTTTGTATAATACATATATAATTTGCCATATTCAGAATTGTAACATGACTCATATTTATTATTTTAAGTAATATATCGTTTTGTTTTATTATAGTTTCATTTAATCGGAGAGCCACTGATTGAATAAAAGAAGAAATGCAAACATAACTTACAAACTACCACCAAAATGGCTCATTAAAGTTATTTATATTTCAATTTTGGAATTCAAACATTTAAACTATTAAAAAATATAATATATTAATTAAGTATATGTTAAAAAACATCAGGCGACGCGACAATATAAGTAATTTACTTCAATAAATTTAATACGAAAATTAATTATTTTGTAATAGTTAATATATTTTGTACATAATCATGTTTTGTTTTGACATATACAGTAAAGATGCAATTTGTAACCAGTTATGATAAAAATTAATTCTGCTTAGTAAATGATGTTATCAAATGGATTTAAATGTTTATTGTACAAAAAAAAAAAAAAAACAAATAATTCTAAACCATTTATAAAATGATGAATTATATAAATTAGAATAGAAAAAAATTTGTAATTAACCTAACTGCTTAACATAATCCAAAAGGAAGTAAAACCTTAGCAGTCTTATATACAATAAATAATTTTATTATTACATCCATTTTTTTAAAGTTCATCTTTCTCGGTTTCCCCAGCGGGTGGAGGAGGAACACCACCGGTGCTAGCATATAACTTCGATATGATAGGATTGACGACGCTTTCCAATTCGGTTTTTTGTTGTTTATACTGTTCAGGGTCGGCATCTTGGTTTTCATCCAACCATTTAATTTTCGCATCAATAATTTCTTCCATTTTGGTTTTTTCTGCGTCTGATAACTAAACAATGCGAAAAAAAGATTAATTTCTGTTTTTTAATATTAAGGAAAAAAAGAAAAATATGCTCTTACCTTTCCACCCAATTTTTCTTTATCTCCAATTTGGTTCTTTAACGAGTATGCATACGATTCTAGTTCATTACGAGATTCTACACGTTCCTTTAATTTCTTGTCATCATCAGCAAACTTTTCAGCTTCCTTGATCATACGTTCTATGTCATCTGGCGTCAATCTGTTCTGATCATTAGTGATAACGATCTTTTCTCGGTTGCCTGTTCCCTTGTCTTCTGCGCTTACTTGCAAAATACCGTTTGCATCAATTTCAAATGTGACTTCAATCTGTGGAACTCCTCTAGGTGCTGGTGGTATTCCAGTAAGATCGAATTTGCCAAGCAGATGATTGTCCTTAGTCATTGGCCTTTCACCCTCAAATACTTGAATAGTAACGGTATTTTGGTTGTCCGCAGCAGTAGAGAAAATCTGACTCTTTTTAGTCGGAATAACTGTGTTACGAGGAATCAATTTAGTCATAACACCACCAACAGTCTCAATACCCATAGTTAGAGGATTGACATCCAAAAGAATAATTGCATCTGTATCTTGTTCACCAGACAGTACACCAGCTTGAACCGCGGCACCATAAGCTACGGCTTCATCAGGATTGATACCTCTGGAAGGTTCCTTTCCATTGAAATATTCTTTAACTAACTGTTGTACTTTAGGTATTCTAGTACTACCACCAACCAACACAATTTCATCAATATCTTTCTTATTCATATCGGCGTCCTCCATAACCTTTTGAACAGGCTTCATGGTCGATCTGAACAAATCCATGTTAAGTTCTTCAAACTTGGCACGAGTTAAGGTCTCTGAGAAATCGTCTCCTTCAAAGAAACTTTCAATTTCAATTCGCACTTGATGACTGGCAGACAGACCACGTTTTGCCTTTTCAACTTCACGTCTCAACTTTTGTACAGCCCGGTTGTCTTTTCTGATGTCCTTACCCTTCTTCTTCTTGTACAATTTGATGAAATGATCCATTACTCTCTGATCGAAATCTTCACCGCCCAAATGAGTATCTCCATTTGTAGACACAACTTCAAAAACACCATTATCAATTGTCAACAATGATACATCAAAAGTACCACCACCCAAATCGAACACCAGAACATTCTTTTCGCCTTCTCTTTTATCTAAACCATATGCAATAGCTGCAGCTGTTGGTTCGTTAATGATTCTCATAACGGTAAGACCAGCAATAGCTCCTGCATCTTTTGTAGCTTGACGTTGACCATCATTGAAATACGCTGGAACAGTAACGACTGCATGTGTTACAGTTTTGCCTAAATAAGCTTCAGCAGTTTCCTTCATCTTTCCTAATACCATAGCGGAGATCTCTTCAGGTGCGAAGACTTTGGAAGTACCTTCAGAAGTTTCAACTTCAATATGAGGTTTAGTATTTTTTTCAATCACCTAAAACATAACCACACAAAATTATGAATAATGTAAGTTAGTATTTGAATAGACGTAATTATTTTACCTTGAAGGGGAAGAATTTAACGTCATGTTGAACATTGGAATCGGACCAATCGCGTCCGATTAACCGCTTAGCATCAAATACTGTATTTTCAGGATTTGTTGTAAGTTGATTTTTGGCAGCATCACCAATAAGACGTTCTCCTTCTTTGGTGAATGCAACATATGATGGAGTAATTCTGTTACCTTGGTCATTGGCAATGATTTCTACTCGTCCATTTTTGTACACTCCAACACTAAACATTATAAAATTAAATGATACAATATTTTTGTTCTAAATTATAACAATATCTGCTAAAGAAAGACATTCTTTGATATTTAAATAAAAACAACTAGGTTAATATTATTTAGTTAATAAATAGAAAAACAGACGGAAATTCAAAAATTTAAAAACCAAAAAAAACTTAGTATCATCAAGAATTTTTTTTCCAAAAAGATTTCTCTATAATATGTCAAATAATATTTATATCAGAATTTATAAAATAAGAAAATAATTTATGAAATCTATTAAACACATATACATATCAACATAAATGGTTTAGATTGGGTGTGATTTATTAATAAACAGGCTATTATTCGTCAAATATAAAATTATATAATTTTAGTTAGACGATATACTTTAAAATTTGTTTATTTATATTATTGTATTTATTTAATAGGTATATAATATTGAAAACTATCTGAAAAAATACAATTTTTTAATTTTATTTTTGACATAGATTAGAATTATTAAAATTCAAACTCGAAAATAAAATAAAAAAAATGCTCATAAAATAAATTTCCAACCAAACAATACACAAAGCTTAATACTTAATAATTTAACACAAATCAAATATAAAGAATAATAACTGGCTATTAAAAATCTATTAACATTTGAAAATGCCACCTATACAATATTTGTGATGATGTGTCTACATTGTATTTCAGGTTATGTACATCGTACATGTATCAGTGCTAAAATAATGTAATACTATTTATTTCACTTATCATAAGAAAAACATAAATCGTATTACCAATCAAAGCAAATGTTTACAGTGCAAAAACACATTTTCCATAATACAATGTATATGTCTTTTAAGCATATGTTTCAAAAATATATACCCATACCTAGCTTTTCATTGAAATTTTTAACACAAAAAAGCAAACACAATTGGCACATAAATCACAATGGTAAACATAAATACTTTATAAGTAACATAAAATACAACAAAAATTATAATTACCACGAATACGTGGTTCCTAAATCGATTCCAATAACGGTGCCCAGTTGATCTTTGGAATTCCCTGCATCCTTGGCTGCGATTTGGCAGACCAAGAATAACAGTGTCCACACAGCACAAATGGACTTTCTGTGGTCCATGCCTGGGGATTGGAAATCTGAAACAAAAAGTTCCGATGAGTTCCGTGCACGTCCGCTTATTGTCGATTCAATCCAGTGATTTACAATAATGATATATTATGTGGCGATAGAAAAAGCGATTTATTCGTTTAAACGACTTTAATAGTAAAAATATTTACCCGACAAATTTACTGAATTCAATTTATGACGTGGAGACAATAAATTTTCCACAAGACAGTCGTGGGTCGTGAACCGTAAACGTGTGACGAGTGACGGATTACGGTGTACGAACGCAAAATACCGGACATACGATAAACATTCAAGAACGCAAGACACGAAACACCGGAGAACTGACGAATTGCTGCTCCCGTTGCATTTCTATATACAGTTATACGGACATGTGGGCCGCTGTTATTGGTCAGCGGCGAATCACTTGTCTCGTTCTTATTGGTCCACGTCCGAAGACGTAAAGAGAGAAAAAAAATAAAATCCGACATAACCACAAAAAACATACAACCTCTTTGGACAACGAAAGTAATCGCGGTTACGCGGTATGCGTTAACCGCTATCAGTAAAAATAATCGTCGGTCTGGTATTGATAATTTATATCGCGTTCAGGTGAAAAAATTGAACCCTTGCCCTTCACAGAATCATTCGAGACGCCCGCAAAAACCGCCAAGGTGAAGTTTCAATTTTCTTCGACGACACATCTCGCTCGCTTTTGGTCGTGCCGTATTACCTGTAAATAACTACTCTTTTACACATGGCGTTCACGATTTCTTTTCATCCGTCGTCAGTCCTAATGGTAAACACACTAAAATTACAACATTTCTGCTCACGGAATGTCTTTGAAAAGTGTTGAATATTTTTTTCAGAGTACCGTTAAAGTATTTAAAAGGTCACTGTCCACGGCACGCGTGTTGGCCAACAAACAGGTAAACCAATAAAATTTTTATTCCGCCGTAGTGTAGTAACGGTTTCGTTAATTCATTTTATTGTTATTGATTTGTAGATGACCGTCAGAGATGCATTGAATTCAGCCATGGACGATGAAATGGCGCGGGATGAAAGAGTTTTCATTTTAGGTGAAGAAGTAGCATTGTATGATGGTGCTTATAAGGTATCAAGGGGACTGTACAAGAAATACGGCGAAAAACGTGTGATTGACACTCCCATTACGGAAATTGGTTTTGCTGGAATTGCTGTTGGTGCAGCAATGGTATTGTATTTTATTTTTTATATGTTTTTTTTTATATATACACATATATAATATATATATATATATATATATATATATATATATATATGTGTGTGTATTTGATATTATCACCCTGAAATACAAAGCTCATTAGGAGTTGTTATTTTAGTGTACTTGTTGCAATGTATACCAATGATGTGACGGAATTATTTATGAATACACTATTCTAGGCCGGTTTAAGACCGATCTGCGAGTTTATGACATTCAATTTTTCGATGCAAGCTATTGACCAAGTGATTAACTCTGCTGCAAAAACGTTTTATATGTCTGCTGGTTTGGTAATATAAATTATTTTTACAAATAATTTAATCGTAATTTGAATATTCAAATTACGTATTTAATAAATTTGTTTTTAATGATTTTTTTTTTTATTATAATTTTTGTATATAAATATAATGGTTAATATTATTATTTTACCAGTAAAATTAATATTGAAATAATTTTTTTTTTAATTTCAGGTAAATGTACCAATTGTTTTCAGAGGACCAAATGGTGCGGCTTCTGGTGTCGCTGCTCAACATTCTCAATGCTTTGGAGCCTGGTATAGTCAGTGTCCAGGTTTAAAAGTAAATCACAAATTAATATATTTTTTATTTATAAATAATTAAATATATGTAGTTTTTAATTTTAGGTTATTTCTCCATATAATTCTGAAGATGCTAGAGGATTATTAAAAGCAGCTATAAGAGACCCAGATCCAGTTGTGTTTCTAGAAAACGAATTGTTATATGGAAATCAATATGCAATAACTGATGAAGTTTTAGATAAGGAATTCGTACTACCAATTGGCAAAGCAAAAATTGAAAGAAAAGGTAAAAAACCAAAGTTCTCATTTGCTGTAATTTTTAATAGTTATTTTCTTTTTGTCTAAGGTGACCACATTACATTTGTGGCACATTCCAAAGGAGTTGAATTAGCTTTGGACGCAGCAAATGAACTGTCTTCAGTTGGAATTGAAGCTGAGGTTATCAATTTGCGTTCGTTAAGACCACTTGATATTAATACTATTGTACAGTCAGTCATACGAACAAATCATGTTATATCTATAGAACAAGGATGGCCTTTTTATGGTATTGGATCCGAAATATCTGCTAGCATTATGGAGAGTATGTATAAAAATATATTTTTTGATTTCACCAAATAATTTATATGTATTTTCTGGACTTTTCAGGTGAAGCTTTCTATCACTTAGACGCTCCAGTTATAAGAGTAACAGGTGCTGATGTTCCAATGCCATATACTAAATCATTAGAAATCGCAGCATTGCCACAAACAAATGATATAGTAGAAGCTACAAAAAAAATGTTAGGCGTTTAAGCTCACAACAAATCTATAATTTCAATGGTACAAACAAAATCTAATTCGATTTTTAGATGCAATGTGACCTACTAAATTTAAAATAAAACTATTTTAACGCTGTAGGTTCAATAATTCCATGTATGTTTAAATTTAAATGTGTTAATGTTTTCTTGTTACAGTTTGTTTAAAAATTTTGATAAAATTAGGAATCAAAATGATCAGACAATTCTCTTATTATTTTTAATCTACATAAGCCTCAGCTACTTCAAATAATTGTTTATGAATGTTTATCTTTTTGTATGTCTTGAGCCTTCTCTGTTAACAACATTGTTACAATTTGTATTTTTAACAGCGTATTTTTACTGAGAAAATTATGATGATTATTACACTTAAATTTGTGCTTAAAAATTGTTTAAATTTTATCCGTCATACCTAAATAAAATATATTCAAATTCCAAGCAAATGGAAATAATATTGGTTTTGATTTGGTTAAATTTGTCTCTTGTAAATCACCACTGATGGCAATGTAACAAACTGCTCCTCCGTCCATTGCATTTCTATAGTTTGTAATAGGCAAATGAAGAAAGTTCAAACGAGTCATAATTGACATATTTACTTCATTTTCTTTTTAATTGGGGCATTTAATATGCAAAGAACAAATGGTCATACCATTTGTATGATAATAAAATATTTTCTCACATATTGTAGTCATTATCAACAGCAAAACTTTCTGGTGATTTGAGAGGATCTGAAGGTGGATTCAATATAAAGACACCATACATTTCATCATTAAGAATAGATATTCCTTCATAAAAAGATACTTATTATGTTTGATTTTAAAAAACTCTGTCGCATATTCCACAATATATAATTTCTGGTTGCAAGAAATTTTTTTTTTTTTTGCTTAAAATAATAAACTTTTCTAACTATGCAATGTATTGTGCAAATTTAATATTTTAGAATCATGCAAACGACATTTTGATAGGTGGGAAATATAACAGTTGACGTGCAACTAATCCCAGTGCAAACACTAGAACTATCATTAATGAATGTCCATCTTGAAATATTTATTTGCCTAGTTAAAATTATGTTACTAATAGTAAAGTAAAATTAAATTTGTAATGGAAACTGATATGAAATACAACAAATAAACAATTCAAATTGAATTGCAATAAACAAGGAACCTTTTTTTATAGTCAATATAAAAAACACATTTTTGTCAATCATTAAATACAAATATTTTTATTAAAAAAAAAAAGGAAAGGTTATTTATTTTATTGAAAAGGAAAAATATTTACCATACAAAATTATAAATTATTGTTTTATTTTTTCGAATGTTGTATTATACGATGAAAAATACAATATTTTTATGTATCTATAGATATTAAGATTTCCAATAGCTTTTCAGTTGTACCTTGCTTAATCTCTTTGAGCAATTTGAGTTAAGTGACGATCAACTTCTTGTTCACTTAAAACCCTATATTACAAAAATGCCAGTATATTATTAAAACTGAAACTCAACAAATTTTAAACTTAAGAGGGATGCAAATTTTTAAAATAATATTTTTGAGAACTTATATTATTATAAATAATAATTTTTTTTTATTAACAACATTTAAAATTCTTCATTTATTTCAAATAAGGAATTTGAATTTATCTAGTATTAAATATAAATTTTTTTATCAACATTTTGTTGAATTCAGACTTTTAAGGATACTTTACACAAATAAAATATACATTGTATTTTAAAAACCAGTCATGATTTAAACTTACTCAAATTCCTTCTTCTCTACAGATACAATACCAACTTCAATATCACTTGGTTTAAAATCAACAGCTAGAACATGCGACAAACACGATATGGCCAACTAGAAATTATGTAAATAGAATTAATAAACAAATTTTTATGCATAGAAAATAATGAAATAAGATATACTTCAATAGCTTCATCTTTTGAGAATTCCTTCTTTTTCTTCAATTTTTTTTCTAAGTAAGTATTAGCTTCGGTTTGTTTAGTTCCAACCGACACAGCATGGAATGAACAATAATATCCAGCTGGATCTGTTTTGTAAACCATAGGTCCCTTTCTATCATCAATTCCAATTAAAATCATACCTAGAGGTAAAATTGTTAATATTTTAATTTTAAATCAATAACAGTGAATTAAACATACTATTTAAAATGAATTTTTAGATTCTGAGCGGAGTAATGAATCTATTGGTTTTAAAATGTTTTTTTTTTATGTCTGTACCCAAAAATTCTACCAGAAGGAATGCTCCGATCTCTTCGGTCACAGTTTGTTTCCGGCAGCAAATTGCATTGATTTTTTGATTTTCCCAAAAGCCTCTAAAACTTTAACTCAAAAACTACTGAAAACCTAAGTTTATTGTAAGAAATTATATTAAAAATTACTATTATTAATTATATGCTCTATACATACTCTATTATTATACAGTATTAATAATAAATAATATAACATCGAAGCTCCGCTCAGAATCGTTTTATCGAATGCAATGATTTATCATTGCTTTCAAATTTAGAGTGATAACAATACACTCTAAAATCTTACCCCGAGTAATTCACTTAAATAACATTCACAACACCCCACGGCTTGTTACCTTTTTATTATTATTGGTGTTTACTTACTGCACCCAAGAGGTCTCATTTCAGCATTTTGTGTGTATACTTGAGAAATATCAGCCATACGATTGCATAATGTTTCCACAGGCATTTCAAAACCATTTTTATATTTGTATTCACATGCTTCTGCCCTAGCTCTATAAACTTGAGAATGGCCATCAGCTTCAAATATAAAAATAATTCACATTGGTTTTAATTTACCATAAAATTAGTATAATTAATATCTGTTATAAAAATAAACAAATATCGAATTTCTCATTTACCTGTCATTCCAGTCATAACACATCCAATGCTTTTAGTAATACGAAACAAATGAGTGACAGTATTAGGATCAATTAATTTGTCCTAAAAATATGAATACATAATATAATGGTTGTAAAAAACTATAATGCACATTAAGAGAGCAACTGGATTGTCAGCAAAATGATTTTATTTGTCTGCATCACTTTGCCCACAGTTTCCAAAATTGCTTTTCTATGTATTCAGATAGATGTAAGATAGCATAAATGGTATAGCTGGAACACTTCCAAAGAACCTTTGTTTAGTTAATATCGAAGTCGATAATATCTAGTACCTACGCATGTCACAACAGTGTGCACAAATTTCTAAAAAGTAATAGTATATATATTTATTGTATGTTTTACTTTCTAATTTCAGAACTTTAAAAAATTATGAAAATTATATAAATTATTTTGATAAAAAGCTGACATAAAATAAAATACTGATATTGGCTTCTATTTGTCTAATATATTTTTTGCACTAATAATTGTAGTTCTTCAGGACTTTTAAAAAAATGTGTAATAAAGTTATTTTATTCTAAATGGACGTCATATTAATGTTACCTATTAAAAACTTTAATCTATACTTAAGTGCACCAAAATGTGGCGGTGTAAAAGCAACCGTGCGCCCGCTGACGCTTGTTTTTACACGCCTGCCAAATGGTTAATAATGTGACTAAAATTTTCATAAAAATAAAATGAAAAGCTTTAGATAAATTTTTCTCGAGAAATAAATCGTATATTTTGATCTACCAAAACAAACTTACTGGTACTTTACGCTGAGTAGCTACCACAGCAACATCAACTCCTTTAATTGCTACTGATGTAAGTCCACCTTGTAATATTGCTTTAATCGCATACTCTATAAATTATAAACAATAAAAATAAGTTATAACAAGTATTTTTAATTACAGTTTTTTTACTGACCAACTTGATAAAGCCTTCCTTCAGGTGAAAATATAGTAATATGTCTGTCAAAACCTGCACTAGTTCCTCGGGACATTTTTAATTTTAATTATAAGAAATGCAAGAAATAAAGAATACTCAACAATTTTAATTCTCTAATCGAATTCTGCAAATTTCCTAAAATTTTTTTTCGGATGATTACACACAAAAAATTCACTTTCGAACATAACCTCAAATTAACTTATCATTTAATAATTTAGCTGTACCACAGAAAATGGGGTGGGGGCAGAAAACAGAAAACGCAACCACAGAAACGGTATTCAAAATATACCATGTACCAAATTTGGTAAATAGTTATGAAAACCGGTGGGGTGTGGGGACGTAACATAGATAATAATTATTATCTTTAGTCACTGAGATATATAATATACTAATTATATATATTATTTATATTTAATATTTAATATCTATGACAATGAAGTTCAATCACAGATTAGATGAATACTCATAATCATCTAATCTGTAGTTCAATCTTGATTGGGGTTTTTGTCTTGGTATTTTAAACAATTTTTAAATATGTATAGGTATTTATCGATCTTGTATTAATTATTAAATATAAGTTAGTTTGAAATATATACTGTATACATATCAATAATAATTTTAAGTTTCGTATCATTAGAAAATTTAAATGTATAAGTAAAAACATTATTATCAATTAACAATTTATTTGTTAGTAGGTAAGAGACGCAAATATGTTGAAGATATTAAAATTTCAACCAAGAATAATAATTGTTCAAACTATTACAACTTTCCAAAAAACTACACCAGTTCAACAAAATTTAACGAAATACTTTCAAGATAAAATACGTATTAATGGTCCAATTACGGTGGCTGAATTCATGCGTGAATCATTAAAAACGTATTATAATAGTGGAAAAGTTTTTGGGTCTGATGGAGATTTTATAACATCTCCTGAAATTAGTCAACTTTATGGAGAAGTAAGCTAATAATAACATACATTAATAAATAATTAGTTGGCTCTTTTATATTGAATTAGGCAAATCAATACTGTGATATTAAATATCAATTTCATTATCAATTTAATAGATTCTGATGGAAGCAAAGAAACAAAGTGGTGACATTTATTGTAACATGATTGTTTTTTTTCTTTGTACAACTTATTATTGACTAGGATTAGTACGCCGATCCTTACTGTTTTCAATAAAAAAATCTGGTGTCAAATTTTGTCTACACGGTACTTTTGGAGAATTCAATTTTCCCAATTGAGCTATTTATATTAGTTATAGATAGGAGGATTATGTCCACTGACAGTAGTAGTTTAACCTTGTAAATTACACTGAAACTCCGCTCAGAATTGTTTTTCGAATACAATGATTTATCATTGCTTTCAAATTCATAATAATAATATTTTTAAATCTCTGTATACCTACATAATTCACTTAAATTCCTTGGCATCCGCGACTCTCCAACTTTCTTTGGTTTTATTATATTTAATAAACCAATAAATCATTTATTCATAAATTAATATTTGCATGATGTATATTTAAAGATGGTAATGTTGTGGTTATTATGCATGTGGGAAAAAGCAAGGTGTCCATCTCCTGTGAATTTAATAGAACTTGGACCTGGAACTGGAGTTATGATGACGGATATGTTAAGAGTAAGATTATACAAATTTAAATATTTTTTAGTAAATATTAAGTAATATATAAATATAACACGTTCAGTCAATATGTTTACTGTGACAATGTAATACAATTTTTTTCCCCTAATTTTTATTTTCATTACACCTCCTTAAGTATAATTTTACTATAATATTTATTATGCGACCCATAGGATAAATAAATAAATAATATTAATTTACGTATTAATACTCATTTTTCTACCTAATTTAAATATTTAGCCATTACATTGAAAGACTGGTTTTATAAATAAAATAAATTAGAATTTGTCCACAAGTACAACTTGACATTAAAAAACATTAATTCAAAAATGAGACGTATTGTTGGAATAATTGTATACTTTATTTTAATAATTTTAGAGGAGTGGAATAAAGTTTTTGTATTTTATTCTTGTGGTTTACATTTACTAAAAAAGTTTGTATTCCAAATTAATTCATTATGGTTGTAACAAATTATAATGAATATATAATTTTATTTGAAATAATAATTATTATTATTATTTTGTTTTGTCTTCACAGTTATTCAAACAATCTCAATACAACGAACTTGACCTTAGCATACATATGGTAGAAACGAGTAAAAAATGTAGCTTAGAACAAGCCAAAAACTTATGTTGTTCGGAATTATTATCGGATTTGCCTAAAAATTATTATCAACGTGGAATTACATCCGAAAAATATGGAATGAAAGAAATATTTTGGTATAACTCAATAGACGATATACCTAGAAACACTTTTAGTTTGATAGTAGCTCAAGAATTTTTTGATGCTCTACCCATTCATAAATTTAGGGTAAGTATGAATTATTAAGTATACAATATGTATATTTATTATTTGTTTTAATTATCAAATGTTTAGAAAATTAATGGAGAATGGCGTGAAATACTAATAGATGTTGAAAATAATTTAAGTGGGACATTTCATTACGTCTTAAGCAAAACATCTACAGCGATATCAAATTTAATATCTACAGTATGTTCCATTAATTGAAGTGTACGGCAGAACAACAAGACAAACGTCAATATGGGGAATGTTGGCTTTATCAGTGGAACATCGAGATACGGGTATCATTTAATGAATATGAAATTTATTTCATCAAAAATTATTGCGAGAAGTCGAATGGAACAATGAGTTACGTGCAAAGTTCAATCAAATCGCATGGAACACAGTACATAATATTTTAAATGTCTCTCCTGTAAAATGCGTGCAGTGGCGCTTGTCTCGTTGTTCAGTCAAACACTTCTATTTTGTATGTATTCTATATAATGATAAATATATATGTGTATATATTTAATAGTTAGATATTTAAATTAGATGGACTATTACAAGTGTTCAAATTTCATAAATGAAACTGAAATTGAAGTTGGATTGGATTCAGCTGTTATAATGCAGAAACTAAGAGACAGAATAGTAATTGATGGTGGAATATTTTTATGTATTGATTACGGGCAAGATAAACCAATGGTTGATACTTTCAGAGTGAGATTTTGTATTATCATGAATTATTTTAAGCAATATTTTTTTTTTTTTTGGTAGTGCTCTTAAATATTATTTCAAGAGATATATTTCGTTACATAAAAATAAAAATTAATATTATTTCAATACAGGCATTTAGTGGACATCAACAAGTTAATCCGTTACACAATCCTGGAACAGTAGACTTAACAGCAGATGTTGATTTTAGTAGACTAAAAAATGTTGCCGGAACTGATATTCTTGCTTATGGGCCAATTGAGCAAAATAAGTTTTTAAACAATTTGATGATCGATTTGAGATATAAAGTAATTCAAAATATTAAGTAAGTTTATGATGAAATTAATCAATTTTTTTTTTTTTTTTAAGAATTTGTTGGACTTGACAAAAAATGAAAGAGAAACAACATCACTTAAATTTGGCTACAATCAATTAATGAAAATGAGTAAACAATTTAAAGTAATGGGAATGTTACCAGCAACAATGTCACCAATACTGGGTGAATTACCTATTGACGGATTTAAATCATGTGACTTAACAGAAAAATGAGACTTATTGATTTGTAATAAACATAGAAATTTAACTTGTATATATTTTATTATTGTTATTAATATTGTTATTTTGAAATCTAATTTAGATTGCCAAACTATGACATGAACAGTAATTTTTATTACATAATTAACTAGACAATTAAATTACAATTAATAATTTACAAATTTAAAAAAAAATAATCACAATTAATTATTAATAATTACCTATACTGACATATCAGAATAAGTTAGCCACTTATACAATGGACATCATATAATAAACATAATAATGAATAATAAAAACTTTATTTTTGAAAAATAACATCATCATAATAAACATTTATTTTACAAAAAGAGATTACCAATTTTTCTTATGTTCATCCATTGACACACCACCGGGACCTCTAAGTACAATCATTAATAATCCTCCAATCACTGAGAGTGTCTACACAAAAAAAAAATTATTAAGAACGTTATGAATAATGTTCAAAAAAAATAGTGGTTTACTTGAAAGAAATCGTATTTGAGGAAATCACGAAGGGGTTTTGTTTCCGGTATTGTCCACCAAGCATTATAATAGAAATTTAAACTTGTCAAGAACAAAACTAGCACTAAAGCACTAAGTTTAGTTTTATAACCGATAAACACTAATACCATCATTATAGTTCCCAAAATGTCTTGAACAAGCTAAAAAAATAAATATATATATATATAACTATACAATATAAATAAATATTTTCGCAATATAATCTTAATTAAATAATAGAGACCTGAAAAAATGATATTTCAAATTTCAATAATGTTATGAACATGAACGCTATTAAGCATCTTCCTGTCAGTTGCATATAATTCTTTTGTTTGTTTTCTCCTAGAACAAAATGTATATTAATTTTTTATTTATTCTCTTTATTTTTAATAGCACTTGCATAATTACCAAGTGACGGGACGCCAGCAAGTAACGGTCTTGATTCAACTTCACTGTCAGCAAGAACTAATAATAACGCTCCAATTAATGCAAAATTTCTTAGCAAAAAATGCAAATCCCATAAAATACTATACGCTACGGTCTGGAATTCAAAACGAAATGTATTATACAAATGAAATCAAATACTGTTGTTTAAAGTTAAATTCAAATCTGCATACTAAATATTAACATTGTTTAAGTATAACATATTTTAAGTAATGTAGAATTACTTGTAATACGACTATAAAAAATAATATTCCACAGGCTATTCGGACTTGTTTTTGTAATAAAATAAGAATACATCCGCCCAACTGTCCGACTAAATTAACGAGAACGAATACAGTTGCTAGGAACATTCCACAATTCCATGACATGTCCATGTATTTGCTCTGTTCAGACCACTGCAAATACATACGTAGGCCATCTTCTATAAATGTCGATATCAAGCATAATCGGGAAGCGGTCGGCAAATACGCATTACAGTTTTTAACAACCTGTTTAAAAACGTCGGTATTTAAAACATTTCGATCACACTATATTACAAAAATAATAATTAATTACCAGTTCGGAAATATCTTCTGCTTTATCGATAACATTTTTAGGTATGAATGCCATAATACAAATAAATCAAACAAATACTAAAATAAATTACTGTCAAAATTTTATATTTACACACGGGTCATATTTAATTATTACTACAATACGAAATTATGAAAGTAGGTCTATTAATCTACTGAAAAATGTTCAATTATACATCATTATACATTTTGTTTTTGAAAAATGTCCGTGTTGATGATGTGATCGATCAGAAGATAGCAACGTTTCACATATCGACGTCATTCATTTCCGCACGGACGTCGCGAACGATTACGGACGTTACGAACGATCGAAAATTAAGCAGTACACCTTAAATCCCGTTTAAGCACATACCACTTGGAATTCGGACGATTCTTAGAGCTTTTATTTCAAATTTCATTTATATTCAGTTACAAATTTTATTACGGTTCTGAGTTCGTAGCTATCAACATTATTTTTTTTCAACCTTATCAGTGTTATCATTACGCAAACACATTAATTTGACATTACAACTTCCAAAAAGAAGTTATACGACTTTAAACTGGTTATTATTATAATTAACATTAATAATTTGTTTGACCTTTCATATTTGTGAATTTACGGTAGTATAGAACGTAAGTACGTTTAAAAAAAATATTAATAATAGATTTAAACATTTAAATACTATAAATTTCATTTATAAACAAAAAATATGTGTATTCAGTTATTTAGTTAACTATATTTTTGATTTATTTATCGAAATGTAATGAAACTGTATGGTTTCAGTACCTTAGTTAATACTATAAACATATACCTGTATATAAAAATGAAGGCATAATACCTTTTTCAGAAGTATAATTCATATTTTATAATAGCGACGTTTTAAATAACGTTTTGAAATATTTCTGTTCTTTAGGACTAGAGAACGACATTTTGAAAAAAAAAACTCCAAAATGATAGAAATCACGTGTAATGATCGATTGGGGAAAAAAGTCAGAGTGAAGTGCAACCCAGAAGACACGGTTGGCGACTTAAAAAAGTTGATTGCTGCTCAAACAGGGACGAAATGGGAAAAGATAGTTTTGAAAAAATGGTACACAATTTTTAAAGACCATATTAGATTACAAGATTGTATCCTTTTGATCTATCGAATAATATTAATTTAGAATATAATTTCTTTTTTATACACAAAGTGAACAAAAGAATAGTATTTATATGATAATCATTATAAGGACATATTCATCATTCTTATTTCGTTTTAAATTGACAAAGTAATTTGAAATTTCAGGATAGCTAAATTATATTTCATTTTATTCAGACATTTTTATAAGTGATGATATCACCCTCTATGACCTGCAATTATCTTTTTTAATGCATGGATTATAAAATTATTTAATTTTTGTGAAAAATAAATATTAACTTTTACACGAATGGTGGTGATATTTAATGTATGGATAGTTAAAAATTGTATATCACTCACCAAGAAAAAAATACTTAATACAGCACAGTGTGTACCAAACAAATTTGTATAACAAATATAAACATACCATATATGATATTTAGAATTGAATCCGTGTATGTCTCATCATAATCTTCAATATAACCAGCATCAATTAAAGTAATTTATAGTATGTATAATATTAAAGTTTTAAATTTTGAAAAATAATACTTTTAAATTTAAGTAACTAGATTTCAAATCTAATTACAAATAATGATACAAATTTCTACCTTTATTCATTATTGTTACCTAAAATATTAAACAATTTTAGTAACTAAATTTAGTACCTAGGAATTGTTCATAATATGCATCAATTTATTTAATTAGCGAATATGTCAAAAAAAAAAAATATATATATATATATACATATACCTGTATATATATTATTAGGTAATGTGAAATTATCATTAAATATAATCGGGTTTAAAATATGTAATATAAATCCTTAATACATTTTCCTCAGATGAAATTCATGATGGTATGAACATTGAACTATATTATCAATAAAAACATGGTTAAAACAGACTATGTACATCTTTTTTTTTTAATATGTGTAATTTAACTAATAAAAATACATTTTAAAGTTATGTTAATAGTTTATTCACTCGAATTATAAACATGTTTTGGTTTTTTTTTTTAAATATAAATTGTAAGCTATAATTTATGTCACTTTTGATTAATGTAGTCTAGACGCGTTAATATTATTTGTATGCACTGGTAGTAATCCTTCTGCAAGTTCATATTGAGTGCAATGTTCACTATTTAATAAGTCACGTATATGTTGTACAATCAAATCAATAGCCACTGTTATAAAAAAAACAATAAAAACAATTATTCAACAAATTACAATTAAAACTTGTTTAATTTTGGGAACTATTAAAAGCCTTGTATTTACATATTATATTTGAATTTAGATTCTTAATGTGAAAAATTTAATTAAGTAATATATTAATTAACAAAGTGGGTAGCTAATTTGAAATTTAAATTTTAATGTTATTTTAGCTTAATGAATATGTATAAGAATAATTATTAATTGTAAAGACAAATATATAAATAATAATAATGAAAATAAATAAAAAACCGTACCAAAATTTTCTGCTCCTCTCGGTATGATAATGTCAGCAAATTTTTTAGTCTGTAATGATTAAAAAAATATTAATATAATATAAACATTTAGTTATAAGTTAATGATTCAAAAAATAAAATAAAAAGTAGTTTACCGGTAAACAAAATTCTTCAAAAGCGGGTTTTACAAAATTCATATATTGGTTTAATACTTGTTCTAAATCTCTGCCTCTTTCATTGATATCTCTGGGAACTACACAAAACATTAGTAAACATACAAATATTAGCAGACTGGTATACTTTAAAATATACGAAGATACTTTTTCATATATAAATTTAAAAAAGGGTTTTTTTTTATTATTTAAATAAAACAATTATTGGTACCTTTTATATAAAATAAATAGTAATTGATGAATTATTTTGATAAAGATTGCCAAATAATGAGATCAATTTGAAATCCATTATGACAACACAAATGGGCACTAAAAATCGTTGAACCCAAGTAAGGATTTTGATGATACTTATGATACAGATAAATTTTGAAATTTGATTACATCCCAATATCTTGCCAGTCCATAACTACACATAGAAATATTTACCTCTTCTTGCTAATCTAGTATCTGAATCTGTATCAACAAACAACTTCATATGAAACAGATCTCTTATGGCAGGAAAATAAAACGCCAATATGCCTTCGACTATAACAACATCAGCTGGATATATGACAATGTTCTCATTTTTATTCCTATAATTTTAAGAATATATAGATAGTATTAACCCTTAACTACCGTGCAATCTGTTAGACTATATCAAATATTTATTATTGATACAGTGTCACACTGTATTTCCTTTAAAGTAACTTTAATTAGTTAACTTAGATTAGTAGTAGTATTTAACAGACTACTTTTTGTGTCATTGGTATTTTAATATTGATTTTAATAGACCTCTCAACATTGATTTATATTGAATAAGAATTGTAATTTTATTTTTCAAAAGTGTGTTAATTATTATTTTTTTTGTTACCTATATCATTGAAATACAATGTAAAAAGAAATTTATTCATGTTTACATTAAATAAAAAAAGTAACAATTATTTTATTGTAAAAAACTAAAATTAAAATTTCTTTTCAGCTTTTTTTTAAAAAATTAATATAAGTACCTATTTAGTTTAATTTTCTTAAAATTGTTCACTAACTTTGTTAACAGTATGTTAAATAAAAATTATTTGATTTATTTCTAAAGATTTATTTACACTACATACAAGTATGCGCGGTCTGATAGATTGAACTTCAATAACTATGTTATAAATTTACACATCGGTAGTTAAGGATTAAGCAAGAAAACCAAAATATTGAATCATTATTATTTATTTATTTTACTGTTCATAAATAAAAAATTATATTAATCATCAAGCATAATTGTACTTAATTGGTTTACCTTGAATTTGTTTTATAGTTATAAACCGGGATATTACAAGTTTTTCCTGCTTGAATATCTATCAAAGTTTGATACATAAAAACTTCGTCGAATGCATCTGATAAATTTAAAAAAAGGTAATTAATAGAATAATATACACATATACATAATTAATAATAAATAATATAGGAATAGGATAGTAAGAAATATAAAATATACCAGGATGATCAAAATTGAATTGTCCCTTTGAAGCTTTGATTTTTTCAGCTGCATTTAATTCTCTGTAAAAGCTGTCTTGACTGATCGATACTACTTGTCTTCTCGTTTCATCTAAATTAGTTTGCCCCAATTTTTCTATTATATTTTTGCAGACGGTAGACTAAAATATAATTTTTGGTTTATTTTTATTTTCTATTAACTTCAAAACAAATATAAATAATTTTACAATAATAATTTATACAATATTTACCTTTCCACATGCAGTACCACCAGCCACACCAATTAAAAACGGCGACTTGGTTTCAGTTTTGGTCAAACAGGAGCTATTCATTTCTTAGAATACAACTCACAATTTCTAAAATAATATATTGTATTTAGTATTCGGATAATACAACACACTTGACACTACTACTGAGTACGAATACTAAATTCAGAAATCAGATGTACCGAATTCCGCAAATTACAAACTTATGCAAATTACAGTATCAAATTGTTATCAAAATAGATAAGAAACATGTTTTTATTTTTTAACCATAAACGATTGGTTATAACTGCGAATTAAAAATTTATATTCATACCACTTATAAAATGTCGTTTATAAATATTTATTATTTACAAAATGTACCATTTTAATGACATTTAATAAATAATTTAAAAAAAAAATTGTGTGTGTACCTATATATGTATACACAATTTTTTCATATATACCTATTTATAGCCAATGAGTATTACACAATTTAAAGAAATGTAGAGGGTAAGGGGAATAATAGTCAGTTATCAAACCAAGAGTCATTTTGTTTAGGTTTCCTGTAAATATTGAATAATAGGTACGTTTATTAATTTTATTTAAACTAGCTATTAGCTAATTTAGCTATTGTTTATTAACCATAATGTTCCGCTCGTCCATTTGTACCTCTGAATAAAATGAAAGTATTGCAGCAGTTTACATAATATCTGAAATAATATTTAAATCCTGCAGTTTGATTCATATAATTTGATATTGATTTACCTATATGCTGTGCTTAAATTATGAGTGGGGGAGGGGATTGCGCATGAACTTATGCTATTCATTTATCAAGAATTTAGGAAACGATTAGCGATTATTTATTATTTACCAAGAATTATTAGCGATTACCTATTTGATAATATGCAGATGTCAATACTCGGGAATGAGATAAGGTAGTAGCATTGATTATAGAATACACATTTATTCTATAATCAATGATAGTAGTAATAAATTGGTATATATAAAGAATACACTATAGTGCTGGAATGGCGCTATTAGTCATGACTCATGACACATCAAAGCACTCCTGTGAATCATGTTTATCGTTTTCGTTCGGCATCCAATCTATCTTAATTCGTGCTAATAAGCTTTAAAGTGGAAGTAAACAAAAATGATGTCCGGTTTATCATAATATGATATTATGATGGTCAATACTTTATCATGGTAATAATAAACTACAAACAAAATTGAGAGTTGGGACGATTTGTGAAAATTTGTATTGCAAGCCCAAGATTTAAACAATTTTTTAGTTAACATATTATAGCCAGGAGAGTGTAACACTGAAACACATAGTTCTTTATTAGTTCCAATAGTTTCGTCATATTTATATTACTTAGGTTATCAAAATAAATGTTTAAAATAAAATGTACGTTTTTTTTTAATGAAAGAATTCAATTTGATTCTTGATATTTTTTTAATTTCAAATTCTCAATCGTTCTCGGTTCCGTTTTTATATTGTTGAAATCATAAAACTTTTATATATAAAAAAAAAATTTTAATTTATAAAGTCCTAAAAATATTTCAAGAATTTAATGTTTAAAATTATAAATTTATACAAGAGCGCTAAGTAGAGCTATTTGAAGCTCAGTTTAAGAATCGTTGTTAATGAACTCTAATTAGAATATTATAAATCACCATTTTGGTATTATAGGTCAAATTTAGAAATTTAAAAAGAGACAAAAGAAAAGTTTGGTACCTTGTCCTAAAGGCTAAGCTAATAATTTAAATTTCACGAATGAAATATAAAATATTTAATAAATTATAAAGAAGCGTAGCCGTACCAACGTTATACAAGGTAAATTTCTTTGCAGAAAGCCTCTTTTTATTTTACTTCGCAAAGCTCGTCTTCTATTGTTTTCTCAATTCGATTACTGTTCATAATATGTAGTATCATAGTAGCCTGATTATACCTATTGATAAACAATCTGCACATGGGTTTAATATTTCAAATAATATAATACCTAGGTATATACGTCACTGTTTATTTAAATATAATATTTAATTTTTTAAATGTTGAAATGGCATAGGTACCTACATAATAAAAAATTCAAACTATACACTAGAATGTAGTTTGGTAAATACAAATGAGTATCGATAAAATAAATTGTACATTATAAGAAAATTCGAAGTGCATATAATATGTTACCCTAGCTGCAGACTAGCTGCTCCTGTCGTTGAGTCTCCTTATACATTTATACTATTAACCTCGATTAAAACGATGTCTACGCAATTGAGCAGAAATTTATTTATTTTAATTAACCAAACGTGTCATCATAGACGACTCTATAGAGCATAGACGATCAATTGAAGATCTGCGTACTCGTCAATTATTTCACCTCAGGCCTTGCGTTAGCGTGTAGTACAATAACACAAATTTTAAAGTTTTAAAATAAAATGTGTTGAAATTATTTAAAACGCTAATTGTGCAGTATATATCTACTGCAGGTATTTCACAATTGAAAAGCAAATTACTAATAATACATATACTATACCAACGCAATTTGTATTAGAACTAAATCGGCAATATGGTCAGTTTTTTTGTGGGGGAGGAGCTTAGCGTTCTCTCTTACCACAATATACGCACGTAAACTTTGTTCAAGTACCTAATTGTGCAGTTCTAAAATTAGAAAAAAATATAAATTAAAATAACATTTAGGACATTAGGTACTTTTTATGAATGTTCGGTTATGTAACCGACGAATTCCGTAGGAGCGCGTTACCAGTATCGGTGACGCTCACTCGGAAAGTCAGAACTGCGTAATTTGGTATACGAATATTCCGATTTCCAATAAGGCAAACGACCAATACCGAACAAAATATTTATCAAAATAATACAAATTACAAATAATACCGTCCGGACGTCGATACGAAGGCAATGAGTTATAACATGTGCGATAACGAACTAATATTGTTTTGATCGGTTTTTTACCCAGAATATACCGACCCCCGTGACCGTGGCAGTGTGTAATAAAATATCGTATCTAATAATAATCAAACTGTATATAATGAATTTATTTGTACTTTGTATATTTGATATATATACAGCAATTACCACGTTTGAAGTCCTTGAGTGTAATATTTTGTAGGTTTTTATTTCAGGAATTAAATTTCTTTTTGCCTATACAATTCTACATCATAATGGCAAATAAAAAGAACACTAACGTTCATTTACTACTGAAGGTAGAAAAAAAAAGTTCTTTAATCTTGATTCATAAACTCTAATACACTTAAAATGTATATTAATTATATTTGAAAATTTGATGAGCTTTTCAATAGACTTTTTAAATTTGCTATAGGACCAATAGTTCAGGAAATATACTAATTAAAAAGAAAAAAATCTTTTTTTTTTTTTAAAACCACAAAAACTGAAATTACTACTTTATACTTGAGAATCGGAACATGGTCAATAGGAACTTTTTTGTTGCATTTGACGTGTACAATAACCTCCTGAAGTTTGTACACTTTATCACCAGTCACTCTGTATATATATATATATATATGTATTCATGTTCATTTATGGGCATTGGACAAATTCAAATATATATAATATACATTATAGTTTATAGTATAATACACATATGTGAATAAAAAAAAAATTATTTTTGGTTGGGTTATGAAAATTACCGCACCGCGGTCGTGGAGTATGCGGGGGCAAAACTTGCCACGCGCGTGGTGTTATTTACAAGACATTCCAGTCTTTTGGAATACATTTTTTTAATGTATGTACTTTTACGTCCACCAACTATTTTTTTCTTTCAATTCAAACACTGCATATCGAATTTTTATGAAATTTTACCGCAGAAACCGATTATTTTTGCTTTATATCCCCAGGAAAAAAAAACAGGAAGTTTAGTCTTATAACCAATTATTTTATCGAAAATCGCTCTTGTAAATATTCAGATAAAGGTGGTGCTACACGATGTACCGAACATCGGCTCTAACATTGGCGTGCAAAACGTTGGCCGAACATCGAAACCAATGTTGGACTTATGGCTGCAGCTACACGATGTAGCCAATGTTGCCATGTTGGATCCAGTTGTCCTGTGTCATTTTTTATGCATACTTCCCTCCAGTGTATATGCGTGTGCATGCGAATACGTGATGATAAAAACTAGCGTATAAGCCAACTGGACCCTGGACTATCATGTAGCCGTATACCAAATGCTGGTAGCAACTTGCTTCTAATGTTGGATACTCTTTTGACGCGAGTCAAAAATACCGACTTTCAGCGGGAATCGTTCCAACGCCAACGTTGGACACAAACGTCTGTCGATCGACGTATGACGTACGGCTACACAATGTGTCAAACTATCGTGTGTCCAACGTTTGAAGGCATTGGACACATCGTGTATCACCGCTTTTAAGGATAGTTTTGTTATACTTTTAGTCTTTTTAGTGTATAACAACAAAAGAAGACTATACACGGTTTATCGGAAACGTGCGTCTCCCAAAACATTTTTCGCGCGCGAAAAACCACGCGACGTGTGGACGCGCCTTATCTAAAAAAAAAACTGTACTGTGTACCGGTGAAAATCGAAAATGTCAAATTATCATTTGGTCACAATTTTTATATCGGAGCATTACGTGTATCTAATATTGAAAAAGAGTTCTGAAACGATTATTATTGTAGAATTCTTTCTGTGGTCCTCGATTGAAAAAAAAAATTGTTTAAATCATCGCCGGACCGCGCTAGAGAGAATATTTGCCTGCCACTGCTCTATATATAAAACTAATTATAGAATTTAAATATAGTAAATGCTAAAAATATTCCGAAACCCGTCGGTTAGGTAGGCGTACCTACTATAATTATCATAAGTGTATACGCGCCACGCGGAACAGTGGCGTAGCCCGTAATAATCGAGTAGGTACCGGCCGTAATAATAATATAATATTTTACTATACGCAGTGACCTCTTCAAGTTTCAAGGTCGACGTGAGCGACATACTCGATTTGCGGCGATTCAACGATTTGTACCGGGTACGAGTAAAAATTTCTGGTGGGGGAGCGGTTTGGTCACCGGCCGTTCCCACAACGCGCTTCGACGACCGTCCACCCGCTCCCCTCCCCGTACCGTAGTCCAGTACAATGTAACGGAGCGTTCTTCCGTTGTCTATATGTGTATGCCGGTGTTGTTGCCAGCATTTACCCGCCGTTACAGTTATTATTATTATTATTATTATAAGCCGATCCACGCTATTACTGAACAATTCACCGCGAAGTGAAAAATATCAGAATAGGTCGGTTGCTCGCGAGGTTGACCGTATTTTCCGCGATTCTTTTATTGTCGTCTGTCGAATATGTCTAGGTTTACGATTTTATACGGCGTATAATAGTCGACCCTGACCAACGGCGCTGTTGACATTCATCGCTATGTGTACTCGCCTCGCGGGCACGTACAGGTATTACCGCAGTGTACCGCCGTCGTCAATCATGTCCGTTCCGAGTCTATAACTATATAGCGTGTCTATAATAGTTGTGATATTTAAATGTTAAACGTTGTATTGTAATATACCGCAGTTTAATCGATTTATTTTTATTTTTTGTCGTCGAATATGGGTTTTTTGAGTTTAATCGGACTGGTAATCGTGTTAAAGTTCCTCGTATATTTCGTGTTGTTCTTTACCAGCGACACCGACTTGGAACTGTGGTGGTACGACAAGTTCAATAGAAATCTCGGTAATATATATACAGTTTAAACATAAAAACACGTATTTTATAATATATATATATATTATAATTTCGTTAATTATTTTATTTTACTAGGTATGTATATCGTATTTCTGAATATCGTTAAACTTGAAAAATAATAAAATACAAAACGCACTTATTAATTTTTCGTACACCGTGTATTTTTTTTACTCTATATATTATATTTTTTACTTTACACACACACACACAATATATAGGTACTTCAAATCGGTGTCCTTTTTTTTTCTGGTTTTTATCTAATATTTTTTTTTTTTATATATTTCGATAGATTCATTCAAAGACCAGGTAGTTTGGATTACTGGTGCTTCGAGTGGAATCGGTGAACAAATCGCGTTGAATCTATCCAAATATGGCGCCAAACTTGTTTTGTCTGCTAGGAGTAAAGACAAATTGCATCAAGTTAAAAATCGTTGTATCGGTAATTATTATTAAAAACATTCGATTACTATTTTTGTATTGCACGCTGTATTAAATACATTTTTTTTTCCCCCAATGTCTTTATAGAAATCAGTGAAGGCAAGTTGACTGCTAATGATATATTTGTATTGCCAATGGATGTTACTAATATGTCCAAACATGTTTCGTTGTTCGATAATGTCATCAATCATTTTGGCAAAGTACGAATTGTAACGTTATTTAGATTAAAATTTAATCCCTCGTTTTAATTCCCAAAAATATTTGCTACATAAATCTCGCAGATTTTAACTCGCAAAAGTATTTTAAAATTTTGATTTTGTTTTATTTGTTGACTGAAGTAGTAGGATTTGGTACAGTTTTATTAATTTTCAGCAATAAATGGTAATTAAAGATAATTTTATTCATATGTTATAATATTATTGTAATTTTAAGTATTAAAATGGTTAGTTTGAAAAATAATGTCTGTGGGCTTTTGAAAGTAGTAGTCCTCTTTAATTTTTCTCGATTGTGTACTAAAAAAGTTTTTTCGTCATTGTGAGATTATAAATTTGAAGTAATGTGAGAAATAAACGAGTTTGAAGAATGTTGAAATTAGGATGAAAATATGAAGTAACAGAAGGTTTTAATTTAGTAATTACGTATGTTACATTTATGTATTTTTTTAAATTGTGTTATGAAATTTATTTTACGATAGAATAGTAACCATAAAAATATAAAAATAAGTAAAAAAAAATAATTTATTTTTGTGGTAAACATGAATGAATCTTGAACATTTTAATTCCAAATTATTTTAAAATACTTTTTGCTCGCTTGTAAAATAAACATTTGACTATTAAATGTAGGTTACAAAGTATTTGATTGTTGTATAATATTAATCGTGTTATGTGTAGCTTGATATTTTGGTGAATAATGCGGGTCGATCACAACGTGCTGTATGGGAAGATATTGAACTTGGTGTTGATCGTGAAGCGTTTGACTTAAATGTATTTTCTGTTATAAATCTATCAAGGATTGCTGTAAGATATTTTAATCAAATAGGACATGGACAAATAGTGGCTACATCTAGTATTGCAGGAATTATACCAGCTCCATTTTCTGCTACCTATGATGCAACTAAACATGCACTTCATGTAAGAAAATAATTTATTGTTTTATGTGGCCTATATGTTGTACGTGTATCATCTATCAATTTTATTGTTTAATGTTTTGTTAAGGGTATCATAATCATAAAATAATTCAATATGAAGAAATACATGATAAAAATAATAATTGTTGACACAAGATTATATACATGCATAAAAAATATGGTATTGGAAATTACAGTAAATAATAATCTATTTGAGATTAAATGGCTAATATAATAAGTATTTTGCCTTGTATTTTGCAACTCCCATTTGTGCTATTAATTTGATAATATAATGATTCCAAAGTTGAGTATTTGTATTGATATTTCAATGCTAAACTCTGTTTACTATGTTTTTGTTTTTTAATTTGAAGTTTATAAACAACAATTTTATTTGATAAAATGTCAAAACAGTTTATTTACTTTACGTATGGGATAAATTATAAAATAACTGACAAGCTAATAAGTTGTATATAGACATAAGCTTTACGTATAATTACCATAGACTTTGAATATACAAAAAACCTCAGTTCACATTTAATAATAATTTTTTAAGTTATGTTTACATTTTCAAAATGAAAAATATTTAAAAGTATAACCTAATAAGCTTTATAATTTTTCAAAATTAATATTACAAACTTGTAAATATCGTTTAATATATAATCTGTTAAAAGGGATACCTTGGAGCTCTACGTCGAGAAAAAGTGCATACCAATATTTACGTTACTCTTTTATGTCCTGGTCCAGTTTTTAGTAACTTTCTTAAAGAGAGCTTCACTGCTCAACAAGGAGAAGTAATTTAATTATAATCAAAATTAAAATTTGCCATTAAATAAAATAAAATAACATTTTATTAAATAATTTACAGAAATATGGATTGACCCATGCACCGACAGACAACAGAATGAGCACTGAAAGGTGTGGTCATTTGTCGTGTGTGGCCATCGCAAATAAATTAAAAGAGTCATGGATGGCAAAGTTCCCATTTATTCCAATTGTATATTTTACTATGTATTATCCAGTAATTTCATACAAGTAAGACATTATTATATATTTAATTATTATTTGTTATACAGTTGTATAAAACAAAGGTTTAATTATGTGCATTTTTTAAATATTATATTCCGTATTAGAATTAATTTTACTATTAAAAATGTTGTTTCAATAAACAGTAATAGAAATGATAATATACATACTGTTGTACTATCAGTGAAATAGCATTTTAATCCTACCAAAATTGCACCACAAACAATGGTTATTAAATAAAGATTATTTAAAGAACTCTAAATTTCTTAATGTTATATTACATTAGTATAATTTATAAACATAAATAAAGTATATACTGATAATTTTTTAAGACAATGTAGATCATTTAATTATTTAAGTGGTCTATTAGTGTTGTTTTTTAAAATTTGTATCATTGACAAACACATTGGAAATTATCCAAATATAGCTCATTTACTGATAAATTAGATAAATTATTGTTTACATATTTTTAATTACTTCCAATTTCAAGGATTTAAAATCATAAACGTTTTGAGTATTGAATTAACAAGGAAAATAAATTTTGTGATTACTCAGTTTTTTATAGGTTAACTAAAAATATACCGCCTAATTATTAGAAAAACAATTAGGTAACATCTGTAAATTTTAGGTATTCAGCACAAACACATTTATTCTAATGTTTCATTATATATATATACAATAATATGAATTTGTATTTTACAGGTTATATGAATTCTATGGCTATAAAATTACTCAAAAGTTACGAGACAATCAATGAACTGGATTTTAATTCATCATTATTTTTAATGTTCTGTATTCGAATTAATGCTATTATATATATAAACTATTATAAACTCTAAAGTTTTTTTTAAAAATAAACATATATTTTTATATTATGATATTTTATTATTATTTAACATTTCTTTTCGAATCGTTTTAGCTTTTATAATAACATTTTTAAACAGATCACAATATAAACCTATAGCACTTGGTGTATCATCATTGCCTGGTATTGGGTATGTAACAATATTGGGATTGGCATCTGTGTCTACAATAGCAATAGTTGGTATTAACATTTTAGCTGCATCTGAGAGAACACTATGTTGTCCATCACTGTTTTTTGAAGTACTGCTTAGTGTATTTAATACTATACACAGATCAGGCAATCTTGTTTCTGCTTTAAAAATCCTAGAAGAGTTTGTAAACATACCACCTCGCCAATATCTTGTATGAGCGAATTCTCCACAATCTTTTGCACAATTTTCGACAGTTAAACAATTCAAAGGTGATTGACACAAAAACAATATTACTCCACCCCTAAAAATAAAACGCATAAGAAAAAAGTGAAATTATGAAAATTGTTTTCATTTACCTATACGATATATGTGCAGCAACATTGAGAGCTTGTTGTAAAAGCCTTTTTGTGTGATTTAAATCAATTATGAGATGTCCTAATCGATTCCCATACAAATATTGTTTCATTCTATCATCCAATGTCCCTGTTGTATGACCAAAATGCACGCCAGCTTCAAACAGTTTTTTTATTTTAACCATATCTTTTATACCAAAAGCATCTGGATTAGATAAATTGAATTTGGACTCTGAAATTAAATTAAAAAAATTAATTGCTATATTTTTACTTCAACTATGTATATTAAGAGAAAACTTACCATCATTAGATGATTGTATATCTTCATGTTGTGCTTTAGGTAATGTTGAAAAATTTATCGAAATTCTACTTTTTAGTCGGTTTGAAAGATTTCTACCAAAAATTTGTCCTGGAATAAAAATGTAAATGTTCATATTCAAAACAATATAATAAGATATAACAATTAATGATAATATTTTGTATATGAAAACAATTCTAGTTATGCAGTTTACACTAAATTTATGAAATTACTATACAGAACAAATGACATTCAAAAAATATGTAACAAATGAAATAAATACTGTTCTGATAATGAATTGAATTGGGTATTTTATACAGTTATACCTATTTACCTTGTTTTTAAAATGTGTTTAATTAATATATTATTCTATAGTAGAAAAACTTTAAAATGTTTTATTTACAAAACCACATTTAATAAAAAACCAAATGAAATAAAAATTAAAAACCTTTAAGCAATTATGTAAATTATACAATAATTTACAAATGTATATTTTAAATTTAAAATGCGCAATTGTAAAAGTTTTATTTCCTACATAAACGCATTTATGGATAATCATCGCTGTAGTATTTACAATTACTTAATACTTACTACAATAAAAAGTGGCCATATCCAATATTAATTTTATTAAAATAACTAGATTATTGTTGTACCAAATATATACATATATTTAAGAATAAATCGTAAAACAAATAATATAAAATTAGAAATTGCTTTACAAAAATATGGTTATAATCATAGACATTACACTAATAATACACTATTCCGGTTTTCATATTATCAAATCGGTCGAGAACATGATTATACTTCAAGTCGATTTAATTTTAATTATATTTTTGAGGTTATGAGATTAGTGAACGTGGTTACAGTGGTATGCGGTTTATTGAGATATTGTTTTTACTTGCGTCCGTGTCGTGACTTTTTGGTCCTTTGATACAAAGTCACAAATATGCAATAAAAAACGGGAAAATAATGAATGATATAATACAGCGTTCAGTATGAAATGGAACACCTACGTATAAGATGAATGTTTGAAGTGATTTAAGAAGAAAAAAATTGTATTAAATGTTTGATAAGGGCAACTGCATTTCAAATCGACATTGCAACCATTGAATCAATAATTGTTGTATAGTTTTGTAAAACCGCAGTTTTATAGTTTTATAAAAGTATAAAACTATAAAGCTTTATTACTCTATACACAGAATACTTTGAAGTCTGAATCATATATCTGTATTAAAATATATTTATACATATACTCTATACATTCTGTGCTATATAGTTCTCGGAAAATGGCATACCATAACCATAGAACATAATTATGTTCTATGCCGTAACACTGGTAATGGTCGATGGGCGGAATCTACCAAATAATCAAATTAAAATTTTCTCGTACATTTTTATAATAGAAATTGATACTATTATTTATTTTTTTTTTTATACCATAGTGAGTAATTTTAATATAATATAATATTATATTAGTCGTATACGTATTATTAATGTGTTTAAAGTTCGTTTGTGTGTTTAATATTAATTTTTTTTTTTTTTTTGTATTAATTAAATCAATATTGTGTGGCTCATTATGTCTATATTAAAATTGGCAGTTTTACTGTGATCAAGAATATCTCGACCTGGAAATTACTCGAATTCCAGTTAAATCTTACTAAATTACTAATAAATCTTGGGGTATATTAAATTACATAATTTTTGAGATATCGTTTCATAGATAAGTATAGGTAAGTTAAAGAAAGTTCAGACTTATCCTTTAATAAATATTCAAGGCTACCCATATTTACATTACGCATGATAATATTGCGAAAAATCTTGTTACATACTTATTAATCATACTGTTTTGCAGCTATGTTAAGCAGTTGGACCAAACATTTACTTCATTGTGCCTTATTGGTGATTGTTATATCAGTATTCGAAATCTGGTCAGGAGGTGTTAAACTGTCAGCAGATGTTCAGAATACCTTTAATTTCAATCCATGGGAACGCTATGGTTTTATTTGGTGCTTTATGTTGTACCTATTACGGTGTTTGACATTTTTGCCGTTACCACAAGTACTATTAAATTTTGGCGGTCTTACACTGTATAACGCTTTTCAAGATAAGGTTGTACTGAAAGGATCACCTTTATTAGCTCCATTTATATGTATACGTATAGTTACAAGAGGAGATTACCCTCAGTTAGTCCAAGCAAATGTTGCCCGTAATATGGCTCGGTGTTTGGAAACAGGTAAAATTATGAAATAACTACCTACTTTTTTCACCGTACTAACACATTTTGACATTTTATTTTTAGGATTAGAGAATTTCATTATTGAAGTAGTGACTGATAAAGTTGTTGGACTTCCTGTACATAGGCGAATCAGAGAAGTTGTTGTACCAAAATCATATAAAACAAAAACTGGTGCTCTTTTTAAATCCAGAGCACTTCAGTTTTGTTTGGAAGATAGTGTAAATATTTTGGCTGATTGTGATTGGGTAGTCCATTTGGACGAAGAAACACTATTGACTGAAAATTCAATCAGAGGTGTATTAAATTTTGTGTTGGATGGTAAACATCAGTTCGGTCAAGGTCTTATTACCTATGCAAATGAAGAAGTTGTAAATTGGTTTACAACTTTAGCAGATAGTTTCAGAGTAGCTGATGATATGGGTAAACTTCGCATTCAACTTACAATGTTCCATAAACCACTTCTTAGTTGGAAAGGCTCATATGTTGTTACTCAAGTAAATATATTAGTTTAAATAATTAGCTAATTAATTTAAAAATAAAATAAATTATATTATTATTAATAATATATATAAATCAATTTTTATATTATTTTCATAATAATAATTAGGTAATGAATATTAATTATATTCATTAAACAATTATGTTTATAACGATTTATATTTTACTGAAATTTATGAGTTAAAATTAAAACATTTCAAAAAATCATTACCTATACTTTAAATTTATTGATAAAATTATTGTTTTATTACAAATAGTTTGAGCTGTTATTAATTATTATTGAGTATGAATCTTCTAGTCAATGTATTTATTTACCTCATACTATTGTTTAAAGTTGTTATTTCTACAAGAAATGGTACATTGTTTTTATCATGTTAAGACAAATAAAATAAAATCCATAGTGGTTATAGAAGATTTTTTTGTTTGTTTTAGTTATGCAAATGACCTTTAAAGAATAAACATGTATTTATTTGCTTAATACTGATATTTAAATTAATATTTTTTAATTGCAGTTAGGTGCAGAGCGACATATTTCATTTGATAATGGCTTAGATGGATCAATAGCAGAAGACTGTTTCTTTGCTATGCGAGCTGCTAGAGAAGGTTATACATTTAATTTTGTGGAAGGAGAAATGTGGGAAAAATCACCATTTTCTTTGTGGGACTTCATACAGCAACGTAAACGTTGGCTTCAAGGTATTCTATTAGTTGTCCATTCAGCGGCTATACCTACAAAAACAAAAATTTGGTTAGCTCTATCATGTTATTCATGGGTGACACTGCCTTTATCTACGTCTAATTTAATTTTAGCTAGATACTTTCCAATTCCATGTCCATCAATTATGGATTTTGTTTGTGCATTTATAGCTGGAGTTAATATATATATGTACATATTTGGTGTAGTAAAATCTTTTTCATTATATCGTTTTGGTGTTGTAAAATTTACATTATGCATTATAGGAGCACTTTGTACTATACCTTTTAATGTAATAATTGAAAATGTTGCAGTTATATGGGGTCTTTTTGGCAACAAGTACAAATTTTACGTTGTACATAAAGAAATCAGACCACTTACCGTTGTGTAAATAATATTGGTAATGTGTTTATTTAATTTGGATCTGATACATGGGAGGGAAAGACTATCTTGCCATAAAAAAATAAAGCAGATGGATAATATGTGGGGTAATATGTATGACAACCCTGTGGCTTATTATAATTTCAAATATTAAATTTTTGGCTATTATAAGTGCTCAGACCTTATAAAAATAAGTCCAAACTATTTCTTGAAGTAAGTAATGATTATACTTGATGCCTATTTATTATTCTGCTATTCTTATTGTGGTTTGGCGTATCCTAATTTATATAATATTACGTGAAATATCTTATGATTACATTTTTAACCCTTTTAAGTAATTTTTTTCGTTTTACAAAATTCAAATTAAGTATTTCAATTTATTTAATCCTTTGAATGCCATTGTTTTTTCTTTGTGAAGGCCAAGATCTCCGATTGTATCTTGATAATGTTTGGCAAAACTAGTCATAATCTAGTTTTATATTAAGAGTTAAATCTGTTTTAAGTGATTTTACTATATTGTTTATGTTTAAAAATAATAATTATAAGTTTATATAAATGCACATAATCTAGTAACCACTGAAATAAAATGTATTAATCACTATGATAAGACCTGACACCTTATAAACGGCAGGACACAAACGAACACCATTTACTACTTATTAAGATGAACAAAATTCTTGTATTTAAAATATTTAGCATATTTTTATGCTAATAATTTCAACGAAATTATAAACCAACATACATTTGTAGTTTTCTATTAAACGTGTGTTAATAATTTTCATTTTTTCTACTTATTATTAATTTTACAAATATATGTATTACTTAATATACTTAATATACTTAATGCATTATAAGTTGTGTAGGTATTTATTTATTTATATTTTTAAATGTTTAGAAATTATTAAAAAAAAAAAATTATATATAATATAGATCAATGAGCTTTGAATAAGATTAGTTATAAAGATTACCTACTTACTGTTTTTCTTATATATACATGTGTGTATGTGTAATAAATACGTATGAAATATGTAATACTTATATTTGGGTATTGAAGGTGGAGTTTCATTGTTATATTTAAATTTAGTAATAATATTTTCATTACTTTATACTTAAAATTAAGTAGATGTAAATTGTTCAAACTATACGTTTCAATATTATTTACGTGTTTATTATGGTAGATTTGTACCAACATATTGTGTATTTATGCATTATATTTATATACCATAATGGAATCTAAATAACTTAATAGTTATGCAATTTTTTTCATAAAACAAAAAAGTTTTCCATATCATTTTTGTTTACTTTCAACTGTTCGATTATAAAATAGTAATCGTAAAAGCTGCTGTTTCATATATATGTAAGATTTCTTATGTGCGCGATTAAAATGTAGTCAGTATTATTTGTATATGTATATTTAAAAAAGAAACTATTTTTATCATTAATATAAATAACATAAATTAACTAAAACATTGTTTTAAATTTTTTTTTATATCATTTGAATATTTTCAAAATCCAACAATTTCAACTTTGATTTTAGATTTATATACTGTTTAAAATGTATACATATTGTGTTAATGGAGATTTTATCTTACTTAAACTTAATATATATATAATAATTACAATATATAAGGAAGTTTGATAGCATTAAATAATATGTAATAAATAATAATAGAGAAATTCAGAAAACTCTGTTTACTGAATAATGAAGCAAACATTAACAAGCATTATCAGCAGGTGTTCGAACCATTTAATATCAGTAACTATCATAATATTAATAAATCTCAAATTAATTTTTCATTATAAAAATTTGAAATCCTATTTTATTTTACCTGTAATTTTTCGTGTTTTGCTCTTACACATTTTTACAATGAAAAATCTTTAAGTTTTTAAAAACAAATTGTTGGCAATATTCAGCTGTGTACTATGGGCCACAACACAAGGCTGACGCCAAAGAAACCGAAAAAATGTTAGTTTTTAATATGTTAATCAATGATATCCATAACTCAATTTCCTCTTATTTTAATTGTATCCATCTAAGTCAGGGGTCCAGAACCTTTTAGTGTAAATGAGCCATTTTTTCAAAAAACGCGAAATCGTGATTTTCAAAGAGCCGCACTGATAAGAAAAAACACGCCATAGTAGGTACAATAATAACGTCTAATATATTTTACTAAACAATTCCAACGGGAATTTGTAGGCATTAAAAACAGAAATAAGTCTTAAATTGATGCATACTCCTCTAAAGCGCCGCAGATTACATGCTAAATTGCTAAGGAGCCACATGCAGCTCCGGAGCCGCAGGTTCCCGACCCCTGATCTAAGTGGTTATAGCTATAAATATCCTTAATAATGTGTACGATTTATGACATGCTTATAGCCTAGTTAACTACCAATGGTTATATAACACCTTGGCACCCGAATGGTAGCACGTCTCTGAATTTGAGTCAGAGAATTCCTACACGTTTCGCAATTGCTTTAGCGGTCTCCAACTGCAGTGGTGCTGCGTATAGCAGTGTGTTGTGAACACTAACATCAAGAGCTCTCTTACTTTAATTTATGACGGGTGCTTACTGCTTGACATTAGATGTAAGTGATAAGTTTAAGATTGTGGCCGCTTATCTAGCACCAGAAGATATGATCTTGTCAATATGCGCTGTATACGAAAGTCTCGTGTGTATCTGTATTCTTAGATATCTAATCGATTTCCTGACTGGAATTTGAAAACCATTAACTAAAAAGTTAATGTTATTTTTCTGTTTTAGGTAATGATCACCACTTTCGATTTCTGTGAGGTTAAGTTGTAACGTTTTTTTTATGGTACCTTTAAGGTCCGGGAATGTCTTAGGACATCACATTTCTTCGGAGCCCTTAACATAATTTATTGATCAGAAGAACAAATTACAAAATATAAATATTATATACAAGCTGAGATACATTAAGCCGGGTACACACCGGAGCATTTCGGTGTAATGTAACTGTAATGCTTAGGTGTGTCGTGTGTACGGTGTTACTGTATCATTCGTGCGTGCTCAACTCGCGACGCCGTCGATCCACCCGATATAGGTATTTTGACGAACATCAAATGAATGTTACATTACGACACGACGCTAGTGTGTACGGTAAAGTAAATCAGTTGCTTGCAGCGAATCGCCCCGATCGCTTTACCTCTACAAACTGCAAATAACTGATGGGTAGATCGGCGAACAACCGATACAGAGTAGTGCTCGACCCTAACACTAACTCGACGTACACACTGGTCGTTTGTACCGTATAACATGTAACATACAAGCGAACATGAACTTTGTTACATTACACCAAAATGCCCCGGTGTGTACCCGGCTTTATATAGTGCTCTATCTCCTTTATAACATTGTGGAAGACCCAACTAAGTGATCCTGGCCCAATTTTTGGCGTGCGTTCCTGTCGTTTCTCTTGTTCTTTTAGCTGTTTCTTGTTTGACATGATAGCGTGGGCGTATTTTATCGCAGGGCTCAGCTTTCCTCTGGCTGGTTTCCAACATCATTCAGTGTTTGACACTGTAAGTTACCGGCATTTGCGGTGTGGTCCAACGAAATCGTCAACTCGGTCCACTTAACTTCCCATGCAGGGTATTTAAAAAGCGTGTAGCATTGTTGACCTTCTCTGAGTAATGATCACATGCTCTCATTAGCTCCTTTCCGATCTTGTACAGGTACCTACCCTCCGAAGTATCGGCATGTCCTGAAAGGACCTGGTATAAGTGAAAGTCCCGTGTATCCATGCACCTTGCGTCCATGCTTCCAGATCATGAATCAAGGAGATAGTTATATAACGGTATTCCGTATACGCTGTATTAATAAAAGAATTATAATTATAATTATCGTTGTAGCACAGATCTGTGGTTGTAGTGTTTTGTCTTTTCCATGATATTTATATAATTATTTTATGTTAAGTTTAATTGTACATTATTGTGTGATGTGATGTAATAATGAGCAACGCACGTTTTTTTATATACAATAAAATTAAATTAATATGAGTGTATTTTTATTTCATTTAATAAAGATTAAAATATTACAATCATTTTAGGTGTACTTACAGGTATGGGAAGGTAGTTTTAAAGTATAACGGACCATAATATAATAATAATAATGTAATAATAATCCCAGTTCATGTTTTTTTCTAATAAAATATATACGATATACCTATTTATTATTGTACATATTATGTACACATTTATTTGTTTTTACTTCAATACCTTCAAAACAGCGAAGTATTATAATATATATATATAATTATTACCTACCTAATTAATCAATCGAATGTTAAATTAAAACTTGTATAGTTACCATTATAACTCATTATACCCTTGATCACAAAACAATTTCTATTTTCAACAATTCCGAATTTTATTTTCAAATTTTAAGTAAGTACGCAAAGTATATTTATTTATTTAACAGGCATTAGCCCAATAAAGAATATAGGTAATGGCAGAAACATATTATTTACTCTTAGGTACCCATTAAAATAAGGTGTTTATATAAATACCAACACAGTATGTATAATTATTTCTTACAAAATATAGTTAAATATAGTATAGTATTTAAATATTCTGTACTCACTTCATCATCATTCATCCCCATGAACAAAAGTCTATAAATACGCTATACACTACCTACTACTGCAACAGTCTTATTGTATACATAATAATTAATTGGTATTACAGCAGTAATACAAAGCGAAATTGTATTCTTCAAAACCTCGATATACCTAATATGAATGAGTAATTGAAAAATATTACGAAATTGTTGAGGTTAATTTTAATATTATATTATATATAAATTATTTTAATCCAATTATAAATTTATCAAAATATATCTGTGTATATAATAGTACGTTTCATCTCGAAGTGTAATAAATATTAAAATTATTATGTAGTAATTAACTTTATCGTTTTCAACGCGATTATTCGTGCAATTACAAAATGTGATAAATACAGTATTTTAGTTATTATACTATATTATATAAGACTGAGAATGATTATATGCCCTAAAAACATATATAACTATATAACACTTTATTTTGAAAACGAAGTTAACATATATAATAATCTAAAACTCGTGGGCAAGTATATTATTAAGTACCTATTGAAGTCTAAAGGAATTATAATTTATAAATATTGAACGTATTTATTTTATACGTTGATAACATTTTATTTTTTTAATATAATATATATTACCTATGTTGTACGACTTTTTTTCATTCGTTTTAAAATACCTTTTAGTATTTTAGTTACATTAATATTTACATGAAATGTTCGAAATCTTAAAACATGACCTACAATAAAAACGCCAAAACCAAATAATATATAAAAATAGCGAGCCGCGGAGTGTTGTGGATATAGGATATCGCGTAAGTGTATTACTTGGATAAAGATTTTCGAGTTTTGTTTTTATTATAAATTTGAAAGCAATGATAAATCATATTGCATTCGATAAAACGATTCTGAGCGGAGGAGCTTCGGTGCAATACGTAAATAAACGACAAGCGATTAAGTCGAAATTGCATTTTTAGCGTTTTTATGTAATTTTTAGTCGTTTTTCCTGACTTTCGAAAAAAAGTATTGAGAAAATCGAAAAATGACCCGTTTAAAGTACAAACTAGATGCAATTTGCAATCAGAAAAGGTGCTACACGAAAAGATCGGAGCACTCCTTCCGGTAGAATTTCTGGGTACAGACATAAGAAAAAAAAAAAACACATCATTGTAAAACCAATACGTTCCTCGCTCCGCTCAGAATCTAAAATAGGTACGTGAAATAAAATTATGTATACGACTGACTGTATGATTATTAATTAGGTCGTGAAACGCGTTTTCGTATAAACTATTTTTCTGTCCATCCAATAAAAATACGCAAAAATATAATATATATATAAATATTTGCCCTAGTTATTATTACCGCCGCGTATTAGGTAGATACCTATATATATAATATTAAGCGTACTTGATTAAATATTAAATAAACGTTTGATAATTAATATATCCGTATTATGTGGGTAGATAATATATATATATTATAGATATGTATTATCTATGATTATATATGAACTTTATTAACCTCGAGTATAGATATGATTTTTAAATATAATTTTATAAATTACACAATTTTCGAATTTAAAATATATATTTGGAAAAATAATTTATTGTTGCGCGCGTGTGCTAGATTGTAGAATAATAGTCTTTCTCGAGAATCCACAGGCGAGACGAAGTGTAATATTGTCTAACGCGTTGACCGTTGAACCGCAGATTAAAAACGGTTTGGTTCAATATTTGTGATTAAATTCTTTACGATTGTGCGGGGGTGGTAACGATAAAGGAAATACATTGTGTCCAACGGAAATAAACTGCTATATAATCCAATATGCGGTATTCTGTAATTCGAATATTATTTTTATTTATACAGTCGAGTTTAATGACGCGTCTATAATAATGAAAAATCTCGACGGGCGTTTTGCCCGTAAAAATTGCGAATTGACCGCGCGCAATTGATTTCCATTCAGTATGGTCAACAGTGTTAAATTCACTTATACCACGTGTTGTTTTCTACACTGGCGCGCCAACGTTGAAATTTTCCCGCCACTTAATTATTTTATCGTTCCCGGTGTGGCGCTTTGATCCGCTTTTTTATTCACTCAGTTCGCGGTTCACGTGGCTGGTCGTTGTTCGTCGTTTCCTATTAATCCGTTCGCCGATTATTATTTTTCGAATAATCTACGCGATTTGCCGGCGGTGTTTTATAGGAACACTGTATGAAATTAATTATTGAGTGATATTTTTCGTAAAACAAATACCAGAAAATCAACAGGTAAATCATTGAATTTATTATTTTGCTTATGTACAATAAGTGCATAAATCGTAGGTAATTCATAACATTGAATTACCTACCTGTTGGAAAACTATTGTTTTTCGGAAGTGAACCGAACATAATGTATAATAACTTATAATGTGAAATTATAATTTTAGCATGACTGTTATACGGTATTTCCGAAAGGTGCAGCGTTTACCTATTCGGGAATTCAATAGAGTATTGAATCTCCAATCAGTGTCAAACAATAACATACACGATGTTCGAATCGAGCAGTGTTTTTACGTGGACATTGGCGAACGCAAAGACTTGTGCGCAGAAGAGTTAAAAAAATTAGAATGGTTGTTAACGGATCCGTTAGATCGTGCGGGACTGTCTCAAAGTAATTTTTTGGATAAAAAACATAATAGCGTTTTGATTGAGATCGGTCCTAGGTAAATTCAATCTAACGATTAAATATAAATGTTTACAGCAGTATTGTTCGTTTTCAGGTTGAATTTCTCGACACCGTTTTCCAGTAATGTTTTATCGATTTGTAAATCGATAAATTTAAATTTCATTAATCGTCTAGAAAAATCTACTCGTTATTTAATTACGTTTATAAACGACTGTAAATTAACGGATGAATTGATTGACCAGGTTTATATCGTATAACTCATTTTAACACTCTGGTACCTTCCTGTGTATTCGCTGATAAATCGAATTATTAATTTTCTAGTTAACCAGTGTTTTATACGATAAAATGACAGAAACAGTTTATACTTCTCCTTTGCTGTCCTTTGAAAGTCATGACGTTAAAGACAGTTGGTATGAAGTCGATATATTAGGCAGAGGCGTTGAAGCTATGATTGAAGTCAATTCAAAACTCGGTTAATATATTATAAACATTTCTATATTTTATGTTTTAATAATATTTTTTAGTATTTTTATTAATTAATTTCTTTAATTATTTTCCGTAGGTTTAGCATTTGATCAGTGGGATATTGAAAACTATACTAAAATGTTTTTAAAGTCTAACCGAAATCCAACTACTGTGGAATGTTTTGATTTAGCTCAGTCAAACTCTGAGCATAGTCGTCATTGGTTTTTCAAGGTAATAAAAATGTTCTTCCTGATTTTTTGTTTTTTTCCAACAAGTTATACTGTTTTATTGATTGTGTAGGGGGAGTTAATTATAAATGGAGTATCAATAGGTAATTCATTGTTGGACATGATTATTGAAACACAACATTTTTCAAATCCTAATAATGTTATAAAATTTAATGATAATAGCAGGTTTGTTAATCATAATATTAATTGTTAATGGTTGAATGTTTATTTGAGTGATTGATTTCTTTTTTCCAGTGCTATTAAGGGATTCAAAGTTTTACAAATAACACCAAAAATACCAACTGGACCCAGTCCTTATATTCCTAAACTATCAAATTTAAATTTAGTATTTACTGCTGAAACTCATAATTTCCCAACTGGGGTTGAACCATTCAGGTATTTATTTTATTTGAAAGTCATTTTAGAAAAATTGTAATATACAATATATTTTTAACAGTGGAGCATCAACTGGTACAGGAGGAAGAATTAGAGACGTGCAGGCCGTAGGAAGAGGTGGATTTTGTGTTGCTGCTACTGCAGCTTATTGTGTAGGCAATTTATTCATACCTGGTAAATTATTATGATTTATATTCATTTATTAAATTTACACCACCTAAAGGTAAAATATAAAAATTGAATATTGTGTTTCAGGATATGATTTACCGTGGGAAGACAAATCGTTTATCTATCCATCTAATTTTGCAAGCCCACTTCGAATTCTTATTGAAGCTTCTAATGGTGCTTCTGACTATGGGAACAAGTTTGGTGAACCTGTTATTAGTGGTTTTGTTCGCTCGTTTGGTATGATGGTAAACAACGAACGACGCGAATGGATCAAACCTATTATGTTCACTGGAGGACTGGGTACAATGCTGGCAGAGTATACTAGTAAACTCACACCACACGAAGGATTACAGGTTGTGAAAATTGGAGGACCAGTATATAGAATTGGTTTAGGTGGAAGTTCAGCAAGTTCATTTGAAGTTCAAGGAGTAAATAAAACTAGTCTAGAATTTGAGGCTGTCCAAAGAGGTGATCCAGAAATGGAACAAAAAATGAATCGAGTCGTTAGAGCTTGTATAGAAAATCCAGAGTATAATCCTATATTAAGCATCCATGATCAAGGAGCTGGTGGAAATGGTAAATTTAAAAAGTCTTTATTTAAACAAAATTATTATTATTTGTATTTATAGTAGTTGTTTTCTTTTAAGGAAATGTGTTAAAAGAAATAGTTGAACCAGCTGGTGCTATAATTTATGCAAATAAATTTGAACTCGGTGATCCTACAATTAATGCTTTAGAGCTTTGGGGTGCTGAATATCAAGAAAATAATGCTATTCTTTGTGATGAAAAAGATTTAGACATTTTAAATAAAATTTCTTTAAGAGAACGATGTCCAGTTTTACCAGTTGGTGTTGTTACAAACAATGGAAAAGTAAACTTTTTGTAATTTGTTTACGTAATTGCGTTTCAGTACATTTCTGAATTGATACTTCTTTTATTATTTTAGATTATTTTAACTGAAAATGATAATCCTATTTCTGAAAATGGTAAATATCCTGTTAACTTGGAACTAGACATGATATTGAGTAAAGTACCTCGTAAAGTTTTTGAACAATCGTGGCAACCAAAAACAAATGTACCAATTATATTACCTAACTTAACTGTTATTGAAGCATTGGACAGAGTGTTAAGACTTCCATCTGTAGCTAGTAAAAGATATTTGACAAATAAAGTTGATCGTTCTGTAACTGGTCAAATAGCTCAACAACAATGTGTTGGCCCATTACACACCCCACTTAGTGACGTTGCTGTCACTGTTGTTTCATTATTTGATACAGTAATATAATGTACTTCATTTATGTTGTACCATTAATAATAATACAATTTTGATGTTGACTTGATACTTAAAGGTTGGGATAGCGACTTCAATTGGTGAACAGCCTATTAAAGGATTACTTAATGCAGACGTTGGAGCTAGAATGGCAGTGGCTGAGTCATTGACAAATTTAGTTTTTGCTCCAATATCATGTTTAGAAGTATAAATTATTTTATATGCTCTATACTTTGCATACATATTGAGCTAAACAATCTTTTTACAGTTAATTATTAACTGTTTATAATTATAGGATGTTAAATGTAGTGGCAATTGGATGTGGCCTGCCAAATTACCAGGTGAAGGGGCAGAATTATATTATGCTTGTAAAGCTATATGTGAAGTAATGAAACAACTCGGAATAGCTATTGATGGTGGTAAAGACTCTTTAAGCATGGCAGCTAAAGTAGGTGACAAAAATATTAAAACGCCAGGTAACTGATTTAAATTAACAATTTAATGAAGTTGAATATTATAAATTGTAAATATTCTAATATTGTGTATTAGGTTCTATTGTTATTTCAACATACGTACCGTGTGAAGATGTGAGATTAGTGATAACTCCCGATCTCAAAGGTCCAAGACAAAGTAATGAAACTAAAGATGCAAGTTATCTTTTGTTTATTGATTTATCTGGTGGTCAACGCCGGCTTGGTGGTTCTGCTTTAGCTCATTGTTATGGACAATTAGGCAATAATGCACCAGACTTGGATGATCCAAGCATCTTGAAAAAAGGATTTATATCTATTCAAAAACTAATTAAAAGTAAAAATAATTACCATTGAAATCATTTAAACTAAATATTTTAATGAAAATAATTGTTTCAGACCAAAAATTATTATCTGGTCATGACGTAAGTGATGGTGGGTTAATAACATGCCTCTTGGAAATGGCTTTTGGTGGTTATTGTGGATTCCATGTAGATTTGAAGACAATTAAACACGCATCTTGTGTAAATAATATAGAAATATTATTTGCCGAAGAATGTGGTTGGGTTTTAGAAGTTGATGGAAAATATATAGATGAAGTACTCTTGGAAATAAGTGTACCTGCATATATTATTGGGCGCACTTCAACATATGGCAACAAATCTCGTGTAAGTTTATATAACAATACTATATTTAGTGCAATTTTTTTTTTTTTTTAATGTATCTACTGTATTGTTAAACCATTAATAATATTAGCAGTTAAATTATTGGTTATTATAATTTTTATTTTAGATCATCATTGAAAACTCAGGGGAAATTTTACTTGATGTTTTATTAACTGAAGTATTCAAAATGTGGGAGAGAACAAGTTATGAGCTGGAAAAAATTCAATCAAATGTTAAGACAGCTGTACAAGAGTTTAATTTATTAGAAAAACGGTTAGGACCTGTTTATTCCTGTAATTTTGAATTAAATAATTCATTAGACATTTCAGGTATGAGATATTCTTAATAATTCTAATTTAATTTATTTGTTTAATTTTAAATAGTTGTACACATATAAATACTAAAGCTGTTTGTACTTTATAATATGTAATTTTTTTATATAGACGTATCATTGAAAGTAGCTGTTATTAGAGAAGAAGGAACAAATGGTGATCGAGAAATGAGCGCTGTTTTATTTATGGCTGGATTTGAAGTATGGGATGTTACTGTACAAGATCTCTTAAACGAAACAGTTAATATTGAACAATTTAGAGGTTTAGTTTTCCCTGGAGGATTTAGTTATGGAGGTATATACCATTTAAGTCATTTTTTTAGAAATGTAAAATATTATAATATTAATTAAACTGGAAATGGTAATTATAATTTAACTACTTATTTATAAGATGTATTGGGTTCAGCGAAAGGATGGGCAGCAAGTTTAGCATTCCATCCTAATGTTAAAAAGAGTTTTGAATGTTTCATGTCTAAGAAGAATACATTCAGTTTAGGAGTATGTAATGGTTGTCAGCTAATGTGTAGCCTTGGATTAGTTGGTAAATTACTGTGCATTTAGATTTTAGAAGTACTTTTAAGAAATATACATTGTATGCATTAATATATTTTAGGTGAAAATAATGAGAGAAATTCTTTAAATATTGATGATCCTCCAATTATAATGTGCCATAACAAGTCTGGAAGATATGAAAGTCGTTTTAGTACAGTTAAAATTAATTCTTCAAATGCTATTATGTTCAAAGATATGGATGAAAGTATTCTTGGTGTATGGATTGCTCATGCTGAAGGTACTTGAAACCAATATTTTATGTACATTTTTCAAATTAACTGCACATTCATTTTATCTTGGTGTACACACCAAGATAAAATGTAAATGTTGATCATAATGGTCTCTGGTATTGATATTAGTACTTATAACATGTAAAGTCACGCCAATTCAAAAGATAAATTTGAAAATGTTTTATTTTTCATAAATCTTATGTATAACAATAAAGTTTTATAGTTTTTTTTTAGCATATCTTTATTTTTAATTCACTCATATAATAATAATAATAATAATAATAATAATAATAATAATAATAATAATAATAATAATAATAATAAAATATTACTTATAAATTTTTAAGATTATTTAGTATGGTATTATAATTAATATTTTAATACATTTTAGGTCGTTTTGAATTTCGCAATGAAGATATTAAAAAGTCTCTTGTTACCAACAATTGTATTCCCATTACATTTGTTGATGATCACAATGTGTCAACTGAAGACTACCCAATGAATCCAAATGGTTCTTCTGGTAAGTGATCTTGTTTAAGCTTAATTGATTATTGGGTGTCATGTAAAAATTATTATAGTCTTTTACGTTTATTAACATATGTAGTGTTTTCCTATTATGATGTTAAAATGTATAAAGTTTAAACACTGAATATTACATAATTAATTTCATGACTGTATTTATTATTTATTTTTATTAGAGAATTTGTAATTGTATGCATTAAACAGTTGAAATTTGAATCCAAGGTTATTTGTGTGTAGATATTCAAAAAAAAAAAACAATTTAATAAAATCTTTTTTACACTTCAAATCTGAAAAATTGAATTCCACAAAGAATCGTTTTAAAATTAATTGCACAGTTTATGTTTTACATTATCTATATTTGTTTAATAATAATAAGGGTTTTCTTATACATTAATAATTGGTCGTAATAATTAACTCATGTTTACTTTACGAAAAATGTCCAAGTGGGATTAAGAGTAATATAAATCTAGCAACTTACTTACATAAATTATTACAATATAAATGTAAGCACATTGTGCACGCTGCCGTCTCGATATTGTATCAGAGCACATCTGAATGCAGGAGGCTAACACACACCAATGTCGTGATGTCTTTTGAAAAACAGACCGATAATAATTATAAAATTGTTTAGTCTTGAGTGTAAAATATGAAATGGATTGGAATTTGAAAAGTCATTACCATGTTTTTATTAAATGAAACTTGAATAATTTGCAAAATATAAATTCGGACTTAAATTTACTTTAATATACTTGAATTTTCTAAAAATGTCATTTTTTTATTTTACATTCTAGTAATCTGATAATCTTCTTCCCCTTAGACTCTCAACTACATCTCCATAAAGCACGATCTCCCTCCTCTTGTACACTCACACTAGTTATCTTCATATCATCTTCAATTCTGTCTGTCCATCTTTTTTTCGGTCTTCCTCTTCCTCTTTTCCCTTCAACATTCATTTCCATAACACTTCTTACAGCCTCTGAATCATTTCTCTGCATAACATGTCCGAATCGTCTCAATACCTATTCTCTCTCATTTTCTCCATAATACATGCCACTCCTACACTACCCTTTACATAATCATATCTTATTCTATCATTCCTTGTTACTCCTGTACACAGCTATCTTAGCATTCTCATCTCCGCTACATTCTTCTTTTGTTCCGTTTTCCTGTCCACTGCCCAACGTTGCTGGTCTCACTATTGTTTTATAAAATCTACTTTTCAATCATATTGACATCCTTTTATCACAAAACACCCGATGCTTCTTTCCACTTCATCCATCTACACTTTATATTATTTTTCATGTCTTTCTCAGAACCACCATTTTCTTGTACTACTGATCATAAATCTATTAACCTCGCACACTGCATTCTCACTTATCTTTATGTGCCTTGCCCAGTGAATTCCTTGATAATTATGACCTCCAAAAGTCATATACAGTTGACTTTGACACTGTTTTATTCCTACTAATCCTTAGTTATTTCTCCTCAAGAGCTAATATCTCTTCAAGTATCTATTATTCACTTGTTCTGGGCTTTCTTTCACTAACACTATACATCAAGAGTCGGTAATTAGTTTCTATGCAGGCCCAGATAATTTGAAAAAAAAATGTTCGAGGGCCAGAAAAAACTCAAATATTAGTTAATAATTGTATTTTTTTTTTTTTGTATACGTTATAAAATATTTATTATTCTATTATGCGCGAAAACCAGCCGTTAAGAGAAATATTTTTGGCGGTTCAGTTATTTCCCCTCCGCGGGCCGTCTATTGCCGACCCTTGCTATACGTCATCATCTGTAAACATCAGACACCATGTTACCTCACTTTGTACATCTTTCGTGACCTCGTCCATTAAAGAGAACAGAAAAGGGCTTAAAGCCGAATCTTGGTACACACCTATTCTTATAGACTAAAATCGTCTGGTCTCCACATACACATACACTCCTCACTCTCGTCCTTACATATCCTCTATTATTTTTAGACCCTCCTTGTATTTCTTTTTTTCATTTACGTCAATTTCAAAACCTCTCTTGGATATACTTTTTAGATTCATAAATACCATACACAGTTTTATTTTTTTCTATCTGTACTTTACCCACAATTCACCTCATACAAAAGGCATGTATCTAGTAATATGACAACAATAATAATACTCTTTTTTACAAAAATTAGTTTTACGGGGTAGAGAGAGAAAGAAGTTTTTTATTTATTTATTTATTTTTTGTACAACTAACTCGTGACGTTAAAAGAAAAGCAAATCAAATGTGGAGATAACATTTTTATAGGTACTCATTGTCCGACTTCGTGCGTAATTCGTGATGTTAAAGATAAAATAAATATATAGGTATATGACATGATCTTCTGATCTCGGTGTTTCGATATCAGTTGTTATGGAATCGATTTGAATTGTTTTGTTATTATTACATTTTTAATTGATGACGCGTTTGCACTCACATAGTTTTGTATAAAAAAAAATATATATTTATATTACAGGTGGAATAGCCGGGGTGTGTTCGTTAGACGGCAGACACTTGGCTCTGATGCCCCATCCAGAACGGAGCGTGTTCATGTGGCAATGGCCCTACGCGTACGGGTTGGACCGGCCGAAAGACGGCCGCGATCACGCCCCTTGGATGCAGATGTTTTACAACGCTTACCAGTGGTGCGCCCGAAATTAAGAGAACAACACATTATTATTATTATTATTATTATTATTATTATGACGTATGGTCGTAACCTTTTTATTGTCATTATTTATACCAAACATAAAAATATAATAACGCAATAAAAAAATACACGATTATATTTGATTTTTTTTTTTTATATATATATATATATATAAACCTATACATGGGTAGATATAGCGTTATTATCTGTTTTACGGACAAGAGATGGAGATCTCGCGCGCGTCAGTCAATTGTAGTAGTAGTAGTAGTAGTAGTTTTTTTTCTGTTGTGTATGCTCCTACCTTTACTGAGAAAAAAGGGTCATTAGATTATCGATTCTAGACATTATTATTTTATTACTATAAAATATATATATTTTATACACGTGTAAGCCGGCGCATGATTCATTCAAATAATATTATTATTATTCATCAGTTGTGACTTGTGAACTTGTATTACTTCCTATATGGTTGCGCGCACTTTGTCCTATATAATATATAAGGCGCCCGTACAGCAAGTAATCCGTAGTTTTTACGTTTATTATATAACTGTAATACTGTAATTCACAATTAATTTAGTGATATTCGAATTTTCCGATCATGCATTTTCCTGTAAATTTAATCGCTTTTTTTAACGCGTTTATCGTTTTGATTTGTGCCAAAGAAACGTACATTCCTGATGCGTCGTTGACCGTGGTAAACCATATATATAAACCATTTTAATAATAATAATAATAATAATGTGTGTGAACACAGAAAGCCAAAGGTTTTTAATTTAATTGCTATTGCAGTACCGCGGCGTTTACACGAAACATTTTTAACATTGATATATTTTAGCCGAAAATAATTAGACGCTACGGTTATCCGTCCGAGACACATGTCGTGGAAACGGACGACGGGTATTTGTTAGAAGTTCACAGGATACCACATGGAAAAGGCACCGCAAAACTGTACAGAAACTTTCCAGTGTTCTTACAACACGGACTCGTGGCGTCTTCTGCCGATTGGATAATTAGTGGGCCTTCGAAATCCCTGGGTAAGTACCTGTATTCGTATATGGATTCGGTACATTACTATTATCTACCTACAGGGGCCTACCAATAATTCTTCTTCTCTAGTATTCGATCAAATCATTTCAATCGGTTTTCAGCTTCATCGCTATTCCACGTTACTTTTCATTTGATTCTTCCACCTCAGCCGTGGTGTTGACAACTGCATCTATTAGAACACCACATTGTACCAAACATTCTTGAGGTCTTTCCTCATCCGTGCATGATCAGCCGCTCCCAAAAGTATTCTTATAGATTTATCCGACTTACCAGACACGCGACTGTTTGAGCTTGTCGTTTTTCGGACTGTCTTGCATTATTTTGTTATAAAATCCAGACAAGGTCCGAAGATTATTTTGCTTAGATTTACGTATAACGCCCACGTTTCACAATTTCACATCCAAATACCTTACCATCGATCAAATACGAGGGCGAGTATATACGTAGTTACTACATGTATGTTTAGGTTTTTTTGTACCATACTTGTTTCGAGCAATTTTTAGTTAATCAGTAATAGCACTTATGGCCTGCTTATAATATCGCCTTTATTTCAGTAAATTCGTCATTTCTTTTATTTTGTGTCAACCGTCAAGAACGAATCCAAATATAATCATTTAAACTCTCTTGAACTCTTGTAGGCGTAATCTCCACATGTGTATAATACTATACGTATATATATAATTTTTGATCAAAATTGATGAAATTATACAGAGAGGATATTGAAGAGGACCGCGCGTTGAGGATGTTGAATGGTAGAGAACTAAGGAGGTCAATCAAAGAACGTACTATTAGTAGGAATGACTGTAATACTGAATAAAAAAAAACAGATTTGTCACAATGAAGCGAAAGCACAAACCACAAAGGGAAAGAACCTAAACACGCATATGCTTTCCGAATTGTATACAAAAGCGGAAAATGTTTTTTTTTTCGAGAAATATTAGGTAGAAAATAAGATACCTTAAAAATGTGTTTTGTTTCTTTAGAAAAAATATTAACGAGTATGTTCTTTTTTCTCTACAGCTTATCAATTGGCGGACCGAGGTTTCGATGTTTGGATGGGAAATTCTAGAGGTAACACTTACTCTCGTTCGCATAAGTTTATCAATCCGAACAGTGAACAGTTTTGGAATTTTAGGTGAATACTCGTGCATTGCATGTTAAAAGTACCGAGGATTCAATTAACCAAGGGATGCCAGATTTAAAAATTAATAATATGGTAAAAAATAAAAAATAAACGAATGACATAAAATAATAAGGAATATTTATTTCTGTGGCAAATACGAGAATATTAGGTACAATTTTCATATATTTTTAAAATCTAATAATTTATATAGTAAAAACTTTTTATAGGAAATGAATATTTATAAACAACTCTTTTATTTTACTGATGTCGCAATGTTGAAGTTAAAGTCACATATTTTGGTCATTTTCTGTTACGTCACTACTTCTTATGTACTTTCTTCAGATGAATTTAATATTTCTTTAGCACATTGAATCGATTGAAAATTGTATAAAATATTTACTTTTACGGAACAGGTGTTTCGAAAAAAAAAAAAAATCGGGCTTTTTAAAATATTTTAATTTTTACGGGATGTATGGCATTCCTAGACTGAACATAAATTGTGATATTTATAATTACATTTACGGATCTTGTAGTTTTCACGAAATGGGGATCTACGATCTACCGGCCACTATAGATTACATCTTGGAGCACACGAATCAAACTCAACTGCACTACATCGGACATTCAATGGGAACTTGCATGTTTTATGTCATGTCCTCCATGCTCCCGGAATATAATCACAAAATAAGGGCGCAAATTAGTTTTGCTCCAATAGCTTATGTACATCACATGAAGTCCATATTGAACAGTTTGGTGCCGTACGCAAACCAAATACAAGTATGTGGCGCTTGAGATATATAAACATATATGATGCAGCTTTTTTCTCGAAATGTATGTTTCATGAATTCGTTTTAGAAAGCTACGAATTGGGTATCACACGGGGCGTTCTTACCCCAGAACGCTGTAAGTAAACTAGTGAACAAGTACTTGTGTGGAGAAAACGCTAATAATTCATTATTATGTAGAAAGTATATCGTTTACAAATTGTTCGGCGAAGACTCCGTTCAATTCGATATGGTAAATCATTTAAATCTCATTAGTATTGATCAGGATACTAAAAAATATATATTTTTTTGTTTTCTGTAAGACATTATTACCCATTATATTGGCTCACAATCCGGCTGGCACATCAGTGAAAACTTTGTTGCATTTTGCACAAGAAATCACAGCGAGTAATTTTTTTTTTTTAAAGTCATCAACAGATCACATATTTTTACCATATTACTATGTATTTTTTTTTCTAGAAAACTTTCAGCAATTTGACTACGGACCAGAAGAAAACATTAAAATTTATAATTGTTCGCATCCGCCAAAATATAATTTAAGTAACATAATTGCACCAGTAGCATTTTATTACGCTAAAAATGATATATTGGCAGATCCCAATGTAAGTTGTCATTGTAAATATTATCATTCTAGGAATACGTATATTTTCGTACATTTCAATGAAATAACGTTTGAAATTGATTTTGTGTATAGGACGTAATGGAGTTGTACACTCAATTACCACGCCGACTAGGTTTATTTCTCATAGCGTTTGACAAATTTAATCATGTCGATTTCCTATATAGTCGCAATGTTTCCGACATGGTGTACCAAAGTGTAATGAACACAATATCTATTGCCGACTTCATCGATTGGATACCAGTTTATGACAATAAAACTACATTCAAGGATTTAAGCAATTATACTTTGTGTAATGACACAGAACTCCGCGAGAGAACACTGAGGAGAAAGAACGATAGTTTTTGGAGTAAACTTACTTCGTACATAAAAAAGAAAGAAGTACATCCACTGACAAACGTAAATGAAAACAATGAAGAAAACATTGAATCTAGGAACGTGTTTCTAATGTCTTGGAACAAGCCATATAATTTAAGATAAACAAATATCAAAAATGTATTAATATGTATACACAATTTATGAGACATTTATTATAATTATCATTATTATTATTCAAAAGTTAATTTCAAACGCAGAAAATAAGTAACTGCATGGTATATGTACAACTTAAATTAGAATTACTCACTCTTTTGTTTGTTAATAGAGTGTAAAAATTAAAAAAAAATAATTGTCAACATTTACTTCATATTTCTTATCAATATTTTGATCTCGACCTAGAAAAAAGTTACAAATACAACTAATTCGTACATTGAATTTTCTTTTTCTTATGATCAAAATAAGATAAAATAATAAAATTACCTGTAATCATCACGATCCCTTCTTTTACTGCTACCATATTTGGGACTTCTAGATGTACTAAAATTTAAAATAAATAAAATTAAAAATTAAAAAACACAATTTAAAAAAACTTCATTACCTTTTTCGGTAATCATCTCTTCGGCTTACATAAGGTGATCTAGAATTAAAATCAAATAAACAGTAATTATTATATTTATATTATACAGACTATGTTATATTATAAATTATAGTTGATAACGCATTTAAATGATAATTACTAGTGTTAAAAATCTAATGAAATTTTAATATAATGTTTCATGAAGAATTACTTATTTCAAATGTATGGGAAATTCTAATTAAAAATCAACAACAATTGCTTCATTAGTTTAGTTATTTAGTTCATTATTATGTGACACCGATAATCAATTATAATCATTATCTATTTCATGTGAAAATATGATAAACATTAACAAATCAGATTAAAAATACATTGATTCAAATTGTGAAAAAAGAAAATATTACGTTTAAGACGTTATTCAACAAATAATTTAAAATTGCATACAAATATTATATTGTTAGGGATTACCTTTCTCGAGAATTAGTACGAGTAGTCTTGCGTTCATAATCTCTTTCACGATAATCTCTATGCGATCTTTCTCTACGATCAGTTCTATCTCGCGATCTTGACGTGTCAGAAAAATCTCTACTTCTATAGTCGTCTCGATCTCTACTACAATATTGCACACATTTTTAATCACAGTTTAAGAAAATAAAAAAAATGATTTTATATTACCTGAAATTCTTTTCAGGTATATTTCTTCTCGGTGCTTCTTCAACTACTGGAGGATACTTTTCACTCATTTTTTTTTCCATTTGTTGCTAAAGCAAATTCAAACCACTTGTATTTAATATACATAAATATTTTTAATAATAATAAACATTATATAATTTGTTTCCAAAGTAATAAAAATTGTGGATGTTTTGCCGACATACCTACCTGAATGGGCACAGGGATTCTAGGGAATAGTGTTGAAAACCATTCTAACTTGAACAAAAAACTCTTTAATATATTTCCAATTGCCATAACTTGTCCACCACCAGCTCTAACATCCATTTCCTAATGTAATATATATTTATACATGTTTATAAAAATGTTTAATATACCCAATAACATTTGGTATGAAACACACAAATAAAATTTTGTATCTTATTTTCAGCAAAACTAAGTAATGATTTAAATATAAATATTTATTAAACAATTAAAAAATTACCTCTTCGTCATCTAAGAATGATTCATACCAATCCCATAAATCACCGGGTGGCTGAGTGTATCTAAAATATAATATAATATTAATAACTTTGTAATTAAAAAGAACTACACAAACTTACAGAATTTGTTAAATTAAAAATAGGAATAGGAATACTTTCAGGATAGTGTTACTATGCTTGAAACAATTATCCTCCACTATACTTTGGGGTAGTTTGATCAAAAACTTACCTGATGTACATAAAACCCAAAGCACGTATATAAGGTGAATCGCAATGGGTAATTAGCCCAGTTACCTGCTTGCGAGTTAATTTCAATGTGAACAGTTTATACAGAAGACAGAAGGCTGTAGACACAATTCCACCGGCACCAACTCCACGGACCTACAAGAATATAGTGTTATTTTAAATCAAGTATATTTAGTTTTATTAAGAAAAATAATCTATAGTTAAATAAAAACTTACACCACCACACATTCCAGTCTGTCCAGATGTTTTACGACTACCCTTTTCCCATGGTTCAAGATGTTGTACTTTATAATAAATTTCATCAATAACTTCGTGATAAGTTTTCAATTCATATAAATTAACTAAAATAATTATAAGACATGTCATTAAATTAAACTGGATTTATCATATACCCGGCATTGAATAAGATGATTAGGCGGCGGATGAGTTGTACTTGCCGACCACTGCTATATAACGCTACACCAAATAAGCGAGTTATACATATTAATTAAAATAAAGGCAAGAGACCGTATAATAAATGTACACGTTTGTGTCATTATAAAATAACGACAGCGCCTTACTTGAACGTGATGTTTAATAATATTTGATAAATATGTGTGCTTTGTATACAATATTGGTGATGGCTGGCTATCGTTGGCAGTGGGGCGAAGGAAGTCGGCATCACGCGCGACTGGTAATCTTCTTAATCTGAGCCGGGTATAGATATCAAATGTTGTCATTACACATTACCTTTAAAATAATGAGATGATTGAATATTGGTTAATATTAGAGTATTTAAATTCATTGTTCGTTCATTGCCCCAAAATGGTAAAGTATTATTCTTTCTTGTTAAAATACTTCCTTTAGATTTTGATTGATAGTCCTGGTCGTATCCTGAACAACAAATAATATACAATTTATTCTTATTGGATGAAAATAATAAAATGTAACTTTGATTAATTTATAATTTTCAATGTTATTAAAAAAACGGTACATATTGTCAATTTCCAAAAATTGTTTTCAACATAAAAATTTTAAATGCTTACTAATATTACAGTTAAATAATCCTAGATTCTAAACAGCAACAAAAAGTCATTGCATTTAGAAAAATAAATTTTTTTTTTTTATTTTGTCAAACAGTACAGACGGCATTGGTTAAATCTTTCCAACGAAACGATTTATTTCGTTCAACATTCGAGACACAAATCACAGTCAATGGAATAACAAAATACATTTTAAAAACAAATTACTGATGATGAATTCGCTTGACAATATACAAAGTATAAAATTAGAAATGTATTTATCTATCATAAATATATTTTTTTTTATTTCTTACATTAAAATCTATTAATGAACATTCTGTATTTATAAGATCAAATTAAAATATCCTCTTTAATAACGAACTCTTATGATTTTCATATTTTTGTCCGATCGATAAAATACAACCAGACTTATATTTTATTCAATACACATTTTACCTACATACATGTAGTGTATGTAATAGATTTCACCTAGTGGAGTGTATCAACCGTAAGTAGTCGTAATTTTGTTTGTACTAATATTTTGGGTTATGGAGTTGGTGTTTGTCTTACCTTCGTTCTCGTAACTCACTTCCATGTCAGTATTATTTGACTTTAACTTGGCTCAAATTATTGAACTCGTTAATAAACAGAAACAGAACCAATTACGATGGTAAATAAAAACCAAATAAAACGAGATCGGAAACGTCCCAATGTTCAATGGAATACAATGCCCATAATAAAGAAGAAAACAAATAATACAATAACGCAATACGCATGCGTCAATTATATTACAGTGTAGCCACATCTAAATGCAAGAAAGTATTATCGTGTTGTCTATGATAATGCATATTTTATTAACATGGAAATTATAGCATTGATTAATGATTTACGGGGGAAAGTCTTTTAAGTTTTAAATACTTCACTAAATTTCTCAGAGTAATAATGTTTAATAAATGTATAAAATTAAAATTGTAACGAAATGTTATTAGATATCAGTGGTGGTAATGATCGAAGGGTACTGAGAAATCAATGAAAGGCAACCAAGGTAGGTTGGCTACAATGGTTTTAATTTTTTCAGGGAGATTTTTTTCACAGGCGTTATCAATTATTGTCACTGACATCATGGCGAAGTAGATTCTATTTTGGTGTGATTCATGATCACAATTTACGATATATTTTAAATCGTGGTCATGATCAATGTGGAGCTATAGATCCACGTTGATGACGATTGTCATTAACCATTGTCTGTTGGATAGCAATATTTTTACTCTGTGCCCTGTGACTTACGGTTTTACATCCGTAATACAGTGATGGACGATTCGTGGTAGTGAATTCATCTTTTTTGGATCGGTCTAAAAATACGAAATTCAAATGTTTATCATATATAGAATATACTATGTCTCAGGAGCATAGTTTAGGGTTGCTGATTGTAGCACAGATTAGATGAATTCATCTGATCTGTGATTGAAGTGTCGGCGCCAAAGGCGGACCACAGCTCCTTTTGAAAACCTATGTCCGCCTTGAAATTTTGATTTAACCCAAATAACCCACTCTCAGAAACTCCTGGTCACTGACTTAGTGGCGCAACGAGAATCAAAGACACTAACTAATAATAAGTTGTAGTAATACAAGAAATAGGATAGAGTATGCTATTAAAAAATATCAAAAAGTTCTCTAATATTAACTAGTGAATCAGTTCAGGTAACATTCACTTTAAAAAATATTTTGCCTTAATGTGGAATGAGTGGTATGATTATGATGGGTAGAATGATTTCAAGATCTATAGACTGCCTGCGATAGGCTTGTACCGTCGTTATTTTAGAATAAAAACACATAGTGATGTAGGCAGCAATGTCCTACTGTAGTGGTTCTCAACCGGGAGGAATTTAGATACTGCAAGGGGGAATATAGTTATGATGAAATAACGAACTGTATAATATATAGTTATTTTATAAAATTTATTTGTACGGCTCGCTAAAAAAAAATAAGTCATCTAAATTTTAATTTAAGGGGGAGGGGCATGAGGTTTTTTAAAATTTACAAGGGGGGGGGCATAGAATGAAAACGGTTGGGAACCACTGTCCTACGGAACGTGGAAATGAAGAAAATATTATTTTAAGTTTAATTTTTCATTTGGTCCTTTGATTTTCCAATGATTAAATCTTACGTATAAATAAATAATTGGAATACAAGATATGATTTTTTTTTGGTTTTATTAGGCAAATGTCATATACATAAATCTTCACTGTTTTTGCGCCAGTTCCTTTTCCTTCGCTTTTTCAATCTTGGCGAGACGACAAGCAGATTTGGCACCCAAAACACCACCACCCCAATGACGTTTGAATTCATCAAATCGTTCGTTAAAGTTGTTCTTAATAGACTCCACCAGCTTAGCAAGAGTTGCTCGATCACCAGTATCAACCTGTTAAATATTTAAAATTAAAAACATACTTATAATAATAATTATAAATGTATTTTTACCTGTGTTATGGCCAGAGCAGTACAGTTCTTACGGCGCACAAGATTTCCTAACCGCCATTTACCCTTAATAATGCAGTAAGGTACACCCATTTTGCGACACAAAGCTGGCAAATATATAACCAACTACAAACAAAATTATATAAAATTTTTATTTACAAAATAAACATACAATATCACTTGTAAATAACTTGCCTCTAAAGGATCCACATCATGAGCAATAACAACCAACTGCGCTTTTTTCTGTTCAACAAGGTTAACAACAGTATTAATTCCTTGACGGATAACATTTGGACGTTTCGTTGGTTGATCTTCTTTAGTTTCTACTTTATCTTCTGCTCTTTTCTATAAAAAAAATTTAATTTTTTCCAAAACGAAAAACAAAATATAACATTCTATGTTATTACCTGCAATCTCCTTTTTTTCATAGCGGCAGTTTCTGGCCTATACTTTTCCATCAGTTTGAATAACTGAGTAACTGAAATAATTAATTTATAAATCCAGTTAAAATTAGAATCGTTAAATTTTAAGTAAAATTATTGTTTTACCAGTAGCTTTATCAGCAGCATATGAGAACTGGTTGATTGGTGGAGGAATCTTTAGTCTTCTCTGAAGAACAGACTTTTGGCGTTGAATACGAATGTAATTAGGCCATTTTACGAAACGGCTTAAATCTCTCTTGGGTTGGATATCCTGACCTAGAAAACGAATTAGCAACTAAATAATGAAAGTCCTTATATAGTTATAATATATAAATATAAAATGAATAATCCAATTTATATTAATGCATGTGTGGTATTGTAGGTTAAAAGTAAATTGTTTTGAACAATAGATTCGTTAGTAGATTGCTCAGTGTTAAAAAGCTCATAAAATAAATTCTCATAAATATCATCAAAAATATTTAACTCATCATAGCAATTTCATTTCATTCCAATCATTAAATGCCATTATGGCATTCGTGAAGAAATAGCACTGCAATATATGGAACTAGAAATTGATTTTGTATTATCCATGTTAAAATTTACCTAAAGTAATCAGTTTAGCTATTTTCAATTGGTTAGAAATCTTTAACAAAAGTTTGGTATGAAATAGCTTATATATTTTTAAATAAAATTATTCAACAAATATTTATCACTGTGAAAATTTAAAAATTATAATTATAAAATATATACGAGACCTACAGAAATTATTTAAAACTAATAAGATACACATTTACGGTTTATTGAAATAAAAAGAAAAAAAATTGTCAGAGTTAAAAAGCTTCTTATGTATTTTTAATTGTCATTTTTTATCAATAAACAAAAACTCATCATACAACAATTATTTTTTTTGAATTCAGTAGCTCAGAATGTCATTTTCAACATTATTCTCGTCATATTATTAAATCCAATATGGAGTTCCGTTGAAGAAATTCTAGCATCATAGCTGATAATTCGATGTACTTGAATTATTTAATATAATGATATATAATATAATATAGTAAGTATATAATTTAAAAGGCCTTCAATTCATGATTTAATAAAACATCTACATTATATAATTTAAAAAAAATATATATATAGGTAATATAATTTTAAACACGTATTACTCAATGATAAAATTATTGAAATTCGCTCAGAATGTCATTTACAGCATTGCATTAAATTAACTATCTAGTAGAATTTAAATTCAGGTGAAGAAATTCAAGCATCACTGCGATTATATTAAAAATATGTATTTATTTTACAACGCATTTAATAAATAAACGTAAGTATAGCGAGATCATTAATATAGTATCTTACCAATTCCAAAATTCCTCGGTCTCTTCTCAAACAGTGGGTTGACAACTTTTTGTTTAACCACTTTTTTTGGCTTTTCACTAACAAGAGGAGCTGGAGCGATTTTGGCCTTCTTTCCAACTTTCTTATTAGCACCTGGCTGAAATATAAAATAGTAATGTCAAAAGTCATTACATCAACGTTAGACACAAATCTGAATTTAATGTATAATTAAATCTCCCAATAATAATAAAAAAGTACTAATAAATCACGATTTAATTCTAATGATGCAGTTTGAAAAAGGTAAACGTCGGAGTGCGATCAAACACAGGAACCGAATTTTCGGATACCATCATTGAATTCACTACATAGCTTCCGAAATATATTTAATAATTAATATCGTATTGTTAAATTACCTTCTTGGGAGCCATGATGAAAAAAACTGAAACGATTAACCGGATAAACGAGGATACAAACGCTAAGCGCGAACAATCGCTAAGAAAAAGAAAAATACTGAAATTGCAGGATCGGGATGTTAAAAGTTTTTGGTTATGTTGACACGGGCGCACGCCACACGGGGTCGTAACAGCGCTGCGTTCAAATATCATGGAGGAAAAAGGTTTCATGGATTAGTAAATGTAATTAGTTGTAAACTGACCTGATATCAGTTTTAGTTCTGTGATATGACGTACTAATTATTTACTATTTAGCATGATCCAAACAAAAGTTGTTCATATCACGCTATTTATTATTTTTGCTCTTTTTAAAGTGTTGTAGACATAAGGGGGAAAAAAACAAATTTTATGGATGTACACATTTACTTTTTTATATACTGATTTGAATACATTAACACTGTGACTTTTAAACTTTTTTTTCTTATTTATCAGATTATTGAAAAGGTAAATTCAATTAGGAACATTGTAAATGTTTAGTGTTTAATTTATGTAATTGTATGTCTACTTCAATGTCTGTCACAAAGTCATATACCAATCGATTAAAAAGTGACGTGAAATGTATGCTAGAAAATTTCGAAGGTAAACTAAATTTTTTTCTTTTATTTATTTAGTAGAATGGACTACGGAAAATATTTGTTTTTTATGCACCAATATAAAAATCAAAAATACTATATATATAATGCGTAGGTACTATTATACGAATACGATAAAAACGTGCATTGACTTAATACTGTTCAAGTATTCTATGTTATTCATTATAGTAATCCAAGTGGTTGTTAGTCTCGTGATTTCACATGTCAATTGATTGATACATTTTTTTGTTTGAGTTATTAACTTCCATTATTTTTGTTTGTATGTGGTATATATTTATATAATTATAAATTAATCCTGTCAATTTTCTGAAAAATGATTCTAATATGGTAATATAACATTGCAATTATTTTATTATAGTATATCCCTTTGTCAATAAAATCAAATCATGTTAATTAAGAAATAATGAAAGGATGTTTTTGAAAAGGATTGAATTTAATTTATTAACAATATTTTTAGAAAATTCATTACAAACGTATATATATAATATAATTTTAATTTTATGCTTTTACCCTGTAGGCATTGTAAAGTTATGTAAAACTGATGATGATCAAACGCAAATTTCTAAAGCTACCCGTAGCGAACTAATTGCATTTGAAATGGAAGTAAGAGCTGCCAACATTGTTCGTGCTGGAGAATCTCTTTTGAAACTTGTATCGGACATGAAGCAATATCTTATTTTAAATGATTTCCCATCTGTTAACGAAGCTATAGCTCAAAATTCGAAACTCTTCCGCACTAAACAAGTAGAATGTGATCGCAAACTAACAAGTCTAGTCGATGATATGTCAACAGAGCTGTATGAACTTGAAGAAGAATATTATACATCAAATTATAAATAAATAGTAGGTTTTAAAGATAATTTATTTTATTTATTATATTAGATACAAATATTTTAACAAAATTCCCCCAGCCATATATTTTTTTTCCAGCAGTTAATAAATATTATAATATTATAAATACTTAATATTTACAGAACATAAAAATATAAAAATAATAGAATAACGAAGGTTGCTGCCGCTGTAAGTTTTACATACATTGATTTTAGGTTGAGATTGGTTGCTTCTTTTTTGTATTTTTTCGATAATATGGATAAATTTTGTGCTTTTGAATCGAGTTCTGAAAAATATAATAAATTTATTATTATTGTAATTATTTTTCCTTTATATTATGAACATTTAAAAAATTAGAAATTTAACTGCAATTTATTGTATCAAATTTTCTTCAACATTATTTAAATCCAATGATTTAATATTTCTCTTAAATTTAAGATAATGACGATGACTAAATATAAATGATAACTTTTTTATTTATTGTTATTAATATATGTTATATGTTATTTATTTTGTTTTGTATAATTATTTGAATTTTGGTTATTGTATATTTTTGTTACAGAAATGAAACATCACGTTTCCAAACCAATGAAATCAGTTTACCTATGTTGCATTTTATAATTGTGAATATATATATATATATATATATATACATACACATATGTTATTCATCATTTTGGGTTCCTTAATACCAATTTTCCTGCCATGTTTTCCTCTTTCACAATATGTCCTAGTACTACACACACTTTTTATTGAATGTAAGGTTTTATTATGCCGTTTTTATATCCATTAGTATGGATAGATCCAGCAAGTTGCTGAGTTAAGCACGGCAGGCTGTGTAAAATTCAGGCTGACATAAAATTACTTAAATTTGTTTTATCACTGTTAATACTTATTTAAATTTTTTTGGAAATATATATTTGAATACTCATTGCTCAAATACTTTATATTTTTATTTTTCCGGCAGAAAACTTTTTGAAAAAAATAAAAATAAATAATCATTTGTCTGATTATAAAATAATATAAATTAGAAACTGGTTGAAAATCTATGAATTAGTATAATAGATGTTAGTCCAATAGACGTCCTTGTTACTGTTTTATACATACAGTCATACTTAAAGCCTATGTATATAAGACAGTTTTAGTTTAACAATTTATTTAAATTTTTTTTTTTTAAGTCTAGTCTATATCACTTCTTTATGTTTTGAAGCTGAAAGTTAAACAGTGCCAGTAAAGAAACTAAAAATAAAATTTTCGACCATAAAAAAAAACATATGTTGAATATCTTTGAATTTGGTGAGTCCTTACTTCCCCTATCTGGGGATGACTACTTTATTTATATATTTTAAAAATAGATGTAAGTCATACATTTTTATCATTTTAGTAGTGGAAAATTCTTTAAACATTTAAAAAAAAAGTGGACTATGTATAATAAAATTAGTAGATACATGAGTTTTTAAATTTTATTTAGTTACTCATTAAAAATTACCTGATAAAACAGTGCCTCTTTGTAATACATCATCAATATTTTGAACCATTATTCTTTGAACGTCTTGGAGTTCATTATTTAATGAATTTAAATTTCTACGTACTCTTGAATCTATGTAATTTTTCTTTGCTTTTTGAATGTAGTTGTCTAGAATAATAAAAATAAAATGTTTTAATCAATTAATCAATTAATTTCCTATTAGTATTTTTCAAAAATAAACTACCGAATTCAATGAGCGTATAGGGCCGAGAAACGGTCGAAACTTGTCGTCCATATAATCTATTAAATTCTGCTGCTATGTCTTCGAGAAAACTGAATGCGGATCGTTTTGAGAAATTTTTTTCGCATAACACCAAGTAACAGACATCCCTCTCAATTAAATAGCTAAAAAACAAATAATGCATTCGTATCGCACGGTTCATAGAAATTAATTTAATCCGTAACACACTTACTGGAAGTAATAAGGTACAGATTCAATAGTGCATTGCTTTGGGGATTGAAAGTTTAGTTTTTTAAAAAGAAGTTTCGCTTGATTTTGGTATTCGATTAACTTTCTTCCGACCTATAAGGAAAACATGTATATAATAATATATTACCACGTAAGTTGCAATATATTTTGGGTTTTTTAAATATATTTTTTTTTTCTTGTTAAACGATATTACCTGTTCGTCGTCTTGCATAGACGCAGCTAATGGTAACCCATCAGGAATTCTCGCTATCATAGTCAACAGAACCATATTTACGGGCTAATAAATCACAACGTAATGAAAAACACAAAGTGAAAACACAAAAAAAAAAAATTATATTCAAAACTCTCTATCCGTATTTAATGTAATTAAGAGACTTTTACAAAAAAAAAATTACCATATTCGTACGTGTTATCCAATAATTCCGTGTTATCATCATTGATTTTGAGATAGTATTTTGACACGTATCACCGTCATCGAGACAGATAAGACCTACGCCCGAGGTGGATCCACCCATAGAAAACGGAGAGATCCACCTCGGTTGCGCCGAAAGTACTAAAATTCCGTATTCTTCTTATTATTATTTGAAAAGAAAAGGATAGCAGTTGTTTATTTATGTGTGTGTTTTTAATAAAATGTTTTACATGCACGTGAAAATATTTATTTTCCGTATTAAAGTTAACTATTTCCAAAATAACCGCCGGGTACAACGTTACAATATTATTTGAGGTACGCGAATGGTTACACTGTTTCTTGGCCCTTGGTATTCTAACCCTAACATTGTACCTACTTACTTCGACATATCAATTTTTTCAGTGACGTGAACGGTTCAAGTTTTTACGAATTTGTGAAAGTGGAATATATTTTAGCGTAGAAAAAAAAATATCCCGAGAATAATGGTTGCTCTTAGTTGACCATTATGATGTATATATTACGGATTAAATCGTGAAAATAGAAATATTCCGTTGAAAGGGTAAGGACGAATGATTTAATCTGTGTATTATAAATAATGTTACGAATCTCATTTAAATTCGTCAATAGATAAAAGCCTAACTTTTTGTCGGAAATTTATTTGAAAATTAGATCGTAGACCACAAAAAGTATGTCCAATAATAATTTTTGGAATAATTTGGATTCGTATTCAAATTTCCAGCAGCAGCAGCAGCCAGTGAGTTTAGTTTGTTTTATTAATTTTTAATTGTTCTATTGATTAAATAATCAATGGTACATTTTGTGTGATTCAGGCAGGGAGTTCGCAACAAAATGATGAATGGAGTTGTAGTACCGATGATTGGAATTATATTGAACAGTCTTCAGCTAATAAAAACGCTAATACACAGAAATTCAATTCCACTTCAAATGCAGATTTAACGTCGAATAGTCATTTTATTCCGGATCCTAATAACGGATCAACTCAGTCTCTGGTTAACACGAATAGGCCTACTTATAATTTTAATCAGACGATTGAAAATGGACAACATTCGTTCCCTGCCATTAGTAACAGTTGGTTGGATAAAACTGAAAGTCAACTTGAACATATAACTAATGTTCAATATCCATTTATTAAAGAAGGTGTAAATAATAAAAAATCAGATAATATTGTCGAGGCCGATGATGACAATTTCTGGGTCGATGTCGAAAATAGAGAAATACTTCCTCCAGAATCATTTCAAAATGATTCACTCCGAGTTGCAATGAATAATTTGCAAATAAATGACGAGGCAAGTTTAAATTATATATTAATAATATTATATGGTTACAATTTTTGTTAAATGAAAAATATATTTCACTGAAAAATTGTAATTTGTACTTTAATGTATCCCAAATTCTCAAGGACTTTCGTCTTTTAAAACTAAGATTAAGAATTTAATTATATCATACTAATAGATTTAAATTTATTGTTCATACCTAACCACAATCCATTTCATGTCTCACTTGTACATTTTTATCTAAAAGCAGTTGCTTGTTGTCATTGTTTTTACAAATGATTATTTTTAATTATAATTTGTGTAATAAAAATGAACATATTGAATAACATTTTTTTTTTTTTTTATATAGGTAATCAATTCGAATGTATCTGATAATAGTATGACACTCAATAATATTGAAATTACAAAAAGGAATTCCATAGAAAATGATGATGGTATGTTTAAGTAAATCCATATGTATTTATTATTATTATTACAAAATAATTATTTACAAAAAATTAAATTTGTTCTACAATTAAAACTTGTGTTTGTCATCATTTTAGATAGACCACCGGTTGGACTTCATCGATTAGTAACTGGGCAAACAAAATCATTTGAAGACTATTCAAATCCTGAACCAAGTGGTCCACAACCATTTGATGTTCGAACAGTACTTGGTCAATTGAGTGATGAAGATATCATCCCTGTTCAACGACATGTCACAGGGTCCCAAATTGGAACTAGAGCAATAGATAATAACTCTAATTTTCAAAGTATCGATAGCAACTCAGTTACTCTAAAACGGCTTCCAACTTTAGAACAATTTCAGAACCAGTTCGAGGGTCATTCTCGACAAGTTCTACATAGAGACGTTGAGGATTTTGTTAATCAACCTAATGATAATCAAAAAATAGATGATTCAGTTAGAGGTACTACAGATATTGATAGTTACTCATCAATTAGAAATGAATCACAATCAGAATTAAAAGAACCTCTTACAGTTATAAAAAGAAGTCGTCCAAAAGTTTTAGATCATGAAGTTTTTGAACGAACTGGCCCAGATGGGTACATGAATGAAACAAGTCCTTACTTGAGATCAACTACTCAACATCAAATGAAACCAGTAGTAGATTCCCAACAAGATAATAGTCCAAAATTATCAACTTCTACACAGTCTGATAGCAATGAAAGGTTTCAAGATTATGATAGAATGGAAAAACGAGTAGAAAAAAAACATCCTCCACCACCACCAGGGTTTCATAGAATGGTCGAAGGTAATATTGGTGAAGGTGTTCAGAAATCAAGGATTCCAAAAATTAACCAAAAAAGTGATGAACGACAGCGACGTCATTCAGTTGATTCAGATTCATCAGTTCCATTAACTAATCCAGTATCAGAAAGTCATAAGAATATCCGAAGAGGACCACAACCAAAAAAATACAATAAAAATGTAGAGCGTTATCATAATCGAGATAGAAGACATCGTCATATTAGAGAGTAATATTACAGTATTTCTAAACATTTGTAACAAAAACTAATTTTATTTAGTAATAGTATTAAAAAGGAATTGTAGAATTTTACTCAAATAAAAATAATATTGTGTAATGCATTACTTTATGTTAATAGAAGTGAAGAAGATTATTTTTACGAAGAAGAAGAAGAAGAAAATGCTTCATTGAGCCCTGAAATTGAACCCGAATATAGATCACACCGATCTCGAAATCATCAAACCAAACGATTCAGGCAAAGGATTTCTCATGATAAGTAAGTGTTTGTTTTTTTTTTTTGTAAATGTAATTTTAGACATTTAAGTTTGTATGTATATAATTTTGTTTGTACATTGTATATTTTTTAATTTGCATTTAACTGATTTATACCATTTTTATTAAAAAAATTAATATTTAACTCACATACATAACTATAACTGTGGCATGTTTTTGTCCTGCTTTGCATAGCTACGACCAATCGGACATAGAATACCCAAGTGAATATGATGAATATGGTGAATATGAGGGGCGAAGGCGATATAGGTAAACATCTTAATTTTATAGTATTTATTTAGAAACAAATAATTATTTATTATTTAGCATATATACGTTTTAATTCCATTACCATATATTCTACACACACACACACACACACACACACACATATTTTATGTATAATAAATTATAAACATTTTGTAGATTATTTCTTATACTATGTATATATGAAGCATTTCTTTGCACAAAACAGTTTATTTATATACAAATTGTATTAGTACACATTTTATATTATTATGCAATGAATGATTTTGTTTGATTATTTTGCATATTAATACTTGGTTATTATTAATAGTTTTTGTTTTTTGTGAAACTTGATGTCTCTTCTACTCATTTTATAATTCACACATGAATTACAGCTTTTAAATATATACATTGTAGTGTATATTAATGTTTTATAATAAGTAGCATTGTCAAACATTTTATTAATATATATTGATTATTGTTTGTTTTCTTTTGGATTTTCACAGAAGTTTAATTTTATTACTTAATTGTAAGAATACACTTTCTTTTTTCATTGTTATTTACATATTTATTAAGTTTTTAAAAGTGGCGTTTTGTTTTGTAAAATATTGATTGTACTATTGCTATAAACTCCTGTTTGTAATATTTTTTATTGAAACTAATTTTTTTAGGAGTCCTGAATCTGATCGATATAGGAGACATCCGAGAAATTATCGTGATAGAAGGTACCCCGATGAAATAAGGTATAATTTCAATTCGGTTTTAAACAAAATCAGTATATTATATTTAATAAAATTATGACATCATTTTTAGTGGTCAGTATTATAGAAAAGAAGAAGCTGTTTTTCGGAATAGACCTTCAAGTAGGACTGATTCAGATTATCATAGAAGATATTCACCTGTATCATTCCAAGATTATTCAGCTCATATTGAAATGCTTGATCCATTAGAAAGTATGAAATCTGAAAAATATTTTTTTATTTGAAATTATTTTTTTATATTTGTTGTTTATTGTTGATGTAATTATTTTTGTTTTTAGGAAGAAATTTCCTTTTAAAATTTAGAGAAAATAACCCTAAAGCATATACTGTTTGGTATACAAATTACAAAGCCAAAGTTGAAATGCAAAAATTGATATCAAGGAACAAAAATGGGTCAGAATGTAGTACACCAATATCAACACAGTCACATGACATGTATGTTTTCATTAAAACGGCATTATTTTATTATAAATATATATTGTATTATGTTTTATTTTATATTTTAGGGCATCTTTGAGTCATATAGCAAGACTTGAAAAAGAAAAGGAAATTAATCGTACTACTCCTCCTAGATATCAAAAAAATCACATAAATGGTAGTTCAAAATTAACTTGTACATGGTTTTAAGTAAATTTTGTTAAAATAATGTAGTTGATTTATGTAGATAAAAAGTCAATGTATATTATTAATTTAAAGCATACAATGATTAAATTATATACTTTTTACAATTTAATTTTCATACATATAGATAATAATTTTTATCTAATTTTTATTTTTAGCAAAAATGAATATGGGCTTTGGAAAATTATTTTTATTAGACTCATCGAATGCAACAATAGATGTTTTTAAAGCAATACCCGATTTGGATACTGAAATTGATACTGCAGAGCTTTTCAAATTGCCTATTCCATTTGTGCTGTTAGTATAAAAAACTATTATATATTATACAGTTTTCAGTATGTTATAACTAATTAAAATAAATGTTTTATTTATAGAGGTAAAACACACAAAAATGTTGTTGCTCAATATTTGAACAAATTAGCAGATGAGGCTTTAAATAATTCAGAGAGGCTGCTGTATGAACTAATATGTATGATAACTAAGCGTAACGGAGTAAGTACAATTATATTTATAATGTAAATTTAAACAATTTTATTATATGTGTTTTAATATATATATATATATATGTATATTTTATATAGATTGTTGATGGAACAGACATATCTGAACTTTTAATGGAGAATGTGGCTAAATTCCCATTTGGTAGTATATTAATTGAAAATATGACAGTAAAAGATGTTAAAGGAATGTCAGTTGAACCATTGAACAATTTCAGAGAATTACTCTTACAAGGCAATAAGTCTGATAGTTTAGGCAAGTTAAACTTTGTGTTCATCATAAAATTAAAAATAATTTAGAAAAATTAAATAAACAGTTTTGTTTATTTTGGATGAATGTTATTATTTTTTATTTTCCTCTGAAAAGAAATTCATTATTAATATGAATGTTTCTGTTTTTAGAATTGGCTATATTAAATCAAGACTGGGGTTTAGCATTCACATTAGCATTATATATGGATTCAAAGACGTTGAATTATGTTAGATCTAAATATTTTCAAACAATTCCTCAAAATGATACTTTACAAACATTCTTTCAACTTAGTAGTGGTAAAATACCATCATGCACAACTGTAAGTACGTTTTTAATTACTTAAAGTATAGTCATAATAATTATAAAAACTATTTTTATAAATTATATTTTAGATATATTTTTTAAATTTAATGACTGTCAATTATAATTTATATTTGTGTCAAACTAATTTTAGTATTTATTGATATTAAAAAAATATATATGGTATAAGAATGGTATAATTTAGTTGCATAAATTAGTTTTATAAATACATACTATAAAATACAAAGTTCGGTTTTGAATCATTTTTCAAATATAATAAAATAAATAAATTATCATTGATTTAATTTATTAAATGTATATGAAATAACAGCAATAATACAATAGTGAGGAAAATGTTTAACATTTAGTTCCTATCTTATACATTTTAAATGATTTTATTTATTATTTCTTTTTTGAAATAAAACTAAGTTGTACATGCAAAATGTAACTCTTTATTGTATGGAAACGCGTATTAAGTATAAATACTCATCAACCTTCACCTCAATATAAATCAATTTTGTAATATTTAAAATATAAAAACATTTATAGTTTTAATGTATAAACTATAAAACAAAAAACTGTTTACAATATGATTCTTTTTTCTTTTTTTTGAAAATTTTCCTTTTGACAGTTGTATAATTGATAAATGATAAGTACATAATAACGTTTGGAAAAATTAATTATTACATATGTACTATTAAAAATATATTTATTATTATTATCATAGTGTTGTACAGACAGTAGCTGGGGTGATTGGAGGGAGCATTTAGCTATGATTTTGAGTAATCAAAATGACAATATAAATATTGCTCGTAATGCCACCATTCAACTTGGGGACACTTTAAGTTTGTATTTTGTAATTTTCGAAAAAAAGAATAAGTATAATCTAACTACATGTTATTTAATATTCATTACATTTAGGTGCTAAAGGTGATGTGTTTGGTGCTCATTTTTGTTATTTGGCAATTCAGATACCATTAGAATCAATTGGGCTATCTCCTAAGTATACCCTTCTGGGGACATCTTCTAATCAATTGTTTGATACTTCGGCTACAAATCGTGCTATATTACTAACCAGTGCTTATGAATTTTCAATGCGATTGAATCAAAGTCATTTTTATATTCCTAGTCTTTTAGTAAGTTATTATGTTATTAATTATCTTAGTAATTATTTTATTATTTGCAGATGAAATTTATAGTTTGTATCATTTTCAGCCTTATAAATATTTGCTAGCTATTCGTCTAGCTGAGTTCGGCGAATGTGAATATGCTTTACATCATTTGGAAGCTATCGCAGCACAGGTGATTTCGTCATCTGAATCTGTAAATTTGGGACTTGTTGCCAATATCGTAGATTTAGGTACAGAGTTGTATTATGTGCAAGTATCGAATAGTAGTTTACCAGGAAATATCGACACATTGGATTGGTTAGAAGACTTGAAACGTATTTTATCGAGTACTGGAAATGTAAGTAAAATAATTTAATATCTTTTAAATACCATTCTAAATTATATGTATGTGTAAATATATATATATATGTTTTCTAGAATTATAACTCTGTGGATAATACTTTACCAACGCCAATGCAACAAATAGACAGTTATCAATCGCATCAAATTGAATCTTCTGTTGTACCAAATGAACAGCTAACTGTAAGATTTATATCAAATTTAAATTGAAGAATTTAATCTTAATATGAATGTATATAGGTTCCAGATACAAATATAGATTATTCTAATAATTATCAAGCACCACCACCCCAAGTAGTATCTTCACAAATTGTTCAACAGCCTCAACCTCTTCCACCTCCTCCTACGGTGAACCCATATTGGCAGCCAAGTGTTGTTTCACAACCGACTGAATTACAACAGCCACCTCAAAATGGTAAATTTCACATTCGTAATTAATATAATATATACCTGCTATTTATTGAATTAGAGTTGTGATTTTTTTTTTAATTATTTTTAACAAACATTTCACTATATAACGTTCTCATAGTTGTATTCTTTAAATTTTACCATAACATAAATAAATAAATAATATATATATATATATATATATATATATATATAAATTTTTATTTACATAAATTCTATTCGTTCACATTTTCCATTTTAAACATATGGTAATAATATGTATATTTGTTCTATTATTAAAAAACTTATGTTAGGATAATTGTTATAATAGTAAAAAATGGTTTAACTATAAGCTTGAGTCAGTGGTTACCTATATTTATATGTTATTGTATATAGAATAATTAGATATATATTTTTTACACTTATACATATGTGTAAGTATAATTGATCTTCTGTTACACGTATTATATTCTTTTTGGGTGTCCTACAGTGTTTATGGCTACTACATAATGTAGTTTTTACTTTATCAAAAAAATTAAAATCGAACACACACTATAGAACATCCTGCAGTACAAATTAATATAAATTATAGTAGTAGGTAGTTTCTTAACGTTTTGTACTTTGATTGTCTATTAAATGATCAAAAACGGAACACTATTTTTTGTTAAAATATGAATCAAAGAGCTGATAGCATATAATAATTACAATAACAATGTAAACATTAGTGCTTTACATATAATGAATACACAGTAATTGATTGTAAATAACTTACTGCACAACCATTAAAAACAATTTGTTTTTGCACTGGTTATTGCAATAATAAAAAATATATATATATATTGATCGCAAATAGCAAATATAATAAATAAAGTAAAAAAAATCCTTTTTTTTCTTTCTTACATTGAAGACAGAATGGTATTTTTATTGGAAAGTCAATAAGTGTGTTTAATATTTTAAGTTATGTGTATTATGCATAGTATTATTGTTAACTTCTAATTATGTGTACAAATTAGTTAAGTAGTAAATAACAATATAAAATGTGGAATTCTTGTGTATTTTTTTGTTTATCGCATTATACATCTATTATGAATTTTATGTCAGTTAATTTTATTATATTGCATCAAATACAGATATAATAGTTAACTATACTTTATCGTTTTATCATATTCAAAGTACTCTATGGAATATATAAATTTTTGATTAGCTGATATTGTCACATAAACCATATAATATCATTTTACACGCCAACGTCAGTACCATGATGTTTTCACAGTGCTGATTACTACTGTCTACAACACATTTACCAGCAAAATTCAAATAAAATGTCAGTTTACAGTTTATATTTTTCAATAAATTGACATTTGTAGTCAATTTTCATGAAGTCAAAACTATTTATGATTAATTAACCAGGAAACTTTAAAACATAGCCTACATGATTTTACATGAATATTAAGAATAAATAATTTAATCACGATCAATTGGATTCTGAACAGTAGTCGAAATCATCAAAGAAATCATAATTAATTCAAAATTAAATCAATATTAATTATAAAAAACAATACCTATATTTAGTTTTAAAGGATTATAAGTTGTTTTAGTAAAAAAAAAAAAATAAACAAAACGAGTTATTTGCAATTGTACCTAAATCTTGAACAGATCATTCAGTAACAGACTTCTACTTTGAAACATTATTTTGCTTCGACAACACTGTGTATGGACGATGGGAAAATACATAATTCTATGCATTATGTATCAAAATAATATATCTAAAATAAAATTTGTCGAGCTCATCTCAATCTAAACGAACTAATATTTAAAATGTATTTATTTAATTTGGAAATAGACGTTAATGACACGGATATTTTATTTTGAGATATTTCTTTTTGAGTTGACTTCAGTAAAGTACCAGTAAAACAGATACGAAACACTGAACATATTGGTGCTCAACTAATAAGCATCAATAATATTAAAAATAAGACCAATCGGTTCCACAAAATTGTTGAGTAAATTATTGAATTAACACTGTATATTAAAATAAATAAAATATATACATAATGGTATGTCTTATATTTGTATTAGCTACTAAATACAGTCGTGATTACTAATTATAATTTATACTTATTACTATTATACTATTTAAAAAATACAAAATAATATCTAATATTTTAATTTATATTTTGTTATAATCATCATATAAAAAATAAATAGGTATAGTTATTTTTTACTTTTAAATATAAATTCTAGGTCCAATATGTGATCTATTAATTTTATACATTCGCAAGTTTTTGATTTATACATATAGTAAAAATATTATAATGGGGTTATAATTATCAATTTGTTTGTTTGTTATTTATATTATAATACATTTATTATTTATTATATTAATAATTTATCTATATTAATCAAAATTTGCATACAATTTTGGAATGGCCAAAAATATTAAGAAGTCTGCATTTAATTTATAATATAAAAATTAAGTAGGGGGAAAAAAATCATACAATTCTCATGGAAAGCAAGTAATAGGTAGCTATTTAAAAACAAACGAAACTGAACCAACAAAACATATGAGTAAATCATGTATTGGATTACTATATAAAATTATTTATATGGAAATGAATTTTAATTCATATATAAGTATTTAAATTTTGAAGTGGTAGGACAGTATATGATAAATTTAATAAATATAATTATTATGAAAATCAAAATTTTTTATTTTTTAGAATATTCACAATATTATGATCCTACATCTATGATTATGCCAGGAGAAATAATCGGCCATAGTAATCAGAATGAAATGACATCAGAAATATCGACCATTGCTCCAGATCTCACTTTCACAGCTGAACCAGAAAAGACAATATCGACAGAACCCAAATTTGGATTTTTTGACCGTCAAATGGCTGAACTGGAGCCAAAGGTATGTTTTACGATATGTATAATAACGAGGTTCATACAGAACCAAACACTTTATAACGTATATAAATATCTGTTTATTGCAGGGTTTCAGTACGAATGAAAATAAATCAACAGTAAAAAAAGATGCCGATAATAAACGTCAGCAAAAAGAAAATAATTCATGGTTTGGTGGATTAACAAAAAAATTTTGGAAGCCTTCTAATAACGACGATGTAAATTATAAAAAATTTAATGAATTATTTGATTTAGTCACAATCATATTATGTACATTTTTAATCTAGATTATTGGCAATTTTGGAAATGAAGACACTGTTCAACAAGTTGCCCCTCCAATGGATTCGGAATTAAAATTTAATCCCACGGCAAATAGTTCTCCCGCCAATCAAAGTCATAACCAGTTTAAAATTCAACGAAAACGAGGTACCTACTTGGAGTATAAATATTTCTGAAATTAGAATAGAAAAATATCAATTTGTATAATTATTATTTCAGGTGCAAAAGATATGTATGTAAATATTATGAGCAACAGTAAATTAACAGAAAATGTATTAACACCAGATACAATATTCCAGACCAATCAAACGCCTACAACTATTTATAATCCATCTTAGTAATTTTTGAATTTTTAAATAAAGTTACATTTAAAAACAATAGAAATATATATATATATATATATATATATATATATTTCTATAAATATTATAAAATAATAAATAATTACAGAATAATAAGAATGTTGTATTTGTTGTTAGGTTTTTTGTCTCAATTTTGTTTTATATATGTTTACAGTATTTTATTTGTTATGAATTTGTTACATTTCTTAATAATACCGATTCAAAATTCTTAATGTTCACAAATTACTTACAGAATTATTTAATACATTTATATACAATTGAATGGATTTTATGGGTCTTTAATTTTGTAATTGTGAGTTTTTTTGTATGGATTATTATTATTATTAGTTTTTTAAATCTATTGTTTGTTAAATAAGTTATACATTTTATTTTTATCGATTGGGATGTGAATGTGAATGTGTGTATGTATACATATACATTTGCATTACAAAAAAAAAAAATTGTATGAAATTCATTACATATATTGTGGTATATAATATATAAACATACAAAATTATTATGGTTTATCATTTATGGAGAATTTTGATAAAATAAATAAACACAATTATTATATATTTAAATATAATTGTTGATTCATATATAAAATTTAAAACAACTATCACAATTTAAAATATATATCATTTTATTTAAAACTGTCCATTAACTATACAACTGACAATTATAAAAATGTATTATATACATTTATCTCACAAGTTGTTAATAAAATATTATAACTCGTTATAATTATCAAATATGAATGTACTTAATGATTTACAGCGTTGAAAATTTTTATAATATTTCCATATATGACTTCTAAGATACTAATTATTGTCTCAAATCATTAATTCTAACACTGTCTTGTTCAATATTTTAAAGTTAAAATCTAGGTAAATAATTGTATGTTCAAAAATAAAAAAAAATATGGCTGTAAAAATCCAAAACAATAAAAAGATGTTTAAAAACTTAAAAATTACATAACATTTACAACTGTGAACAATTCTATATTAATAAGATTTTTGTTTAAAATGTTTAAACTTCATTAAACAATGATTAATCAGTAAAAAAAAAAGCTAAACTAATTTTATTTCTATTAAATATTAACTTGCAAGTTAAATTTCTGAAGTAAGCAAAGAGGTTTTATTTATAATAACCATTATAACCCCTTCACTTAACTGTTCGAATTTTCTGAAAAATGATTTCACACATAAAGTTTCATTGAGTTATATAATTTAAGAAGTAAACTTACACTATTGATCTTTCAGAAATTCTTTTCAAAACAGCCGGTTTTATACGAGCTTTATTTTTGGGACTATGTTTTCCTCTACCTGTGATAATGGTAAGCTTTTCACATAAACGAAACCCTCCGTTTTGTTTTCTAAGCGTTGAAATATGATCATCCAAGAATATGTCTAACATTTCAATAGCGTCATACACCTAAAAAAAATAAAATATAAAAACTAAAACAGTCTTATTTTAAGTTTTACATTATCATCCATTACCGCTAAATGATGAAGATCTAATTCTTTCAAACCCATTTTTTTTTTAAACTCTTCTTCTAAAATTTTAGACTTGGCAAAACTTTCATATTCTTTGAATTTTTTCGCCTTTATATATAAATATATATCATACAATTTACGAATTTGCATAAAAAGAGTTCAAACATATATAATTACTACCTGTTCCAAATAATGTTCAGCGACTGCAGGATTTTTTCTGCTGAACGATTCGTTAGCTTTGATTATACAACGATTTCTCCAGCGTGAATTCTCTACTATTTGTTGTTCATAATTTTGATTACTGGACTCATTATCTTTTATTTCATTATCATCCTTGTTTTTTTTCTACATTAAAAAATGTAATTTGTATGTTACATATATTATTGTATTGCATTAAAATATATATATTTTTTTTTTTTGTACAATTTGAATTAAAAGTAAAAACCACAAATTAGACTACATATGTAATTTGTCTATTGATATATAAATATATATATATATAATAAATAATATATAATTACTACAATGCTTGGACTGTCTTGATTTATTGGACGTTTAATGCCATATTCATTATTTAAATAATCACATGTCTCCTAAAAAAAAAAATAATAATAAAAATAAAAAATATATAAACTACATATTAAAACACAATTTTTTTTTATTTACTTGATACTTAAAACCTGTGTCCCGATAAACATTCATAACATGCATGGGATTTAAATTTTTATACCTTTTTAATAACTTTGATTTTGACAAAACCGCAGAATATGTATTTTCCCCCTATATGTAAAATATATAAATTTAAATTTAATGTGATCAATTTTAATAATATAACAGAATTAAATTTTTAGTGGAGTATATTTTATTTTACTTAATGAATGAATTATGAATAAAATGAAACTACTTGCACTAAAACGATTTGAGACTGTAGGTAGGTGATTCTTTTGAATGATTCCTTCTTCTTGTAATTTTCTGGCCAATATTTCATCTAAAAATAACAACAGTAAAAATACATATTATTATATTATAAATTATAAAAATAAATACTTATGATAAATTGTTCGTTCAGAGATAATTGAAAATAAATGATATAATAAATCTTTATTATCATTGTTATTAAGATCAGATTTAATATAAATCGTTTTTTTTATAGTAATATTACAATATTATATATTAATAAGTAATGTAATATTAAGTAATTTAGGACAAATTATTTTTATTTAACGAAATATAGTGTTATATTTTATAGGAAAAAGAATTAAAAACTGGATTTTCACAATTAATATATTAATATGTAAATATAAAAATATAATATTATGTTTATAAATATAAACATATTTATATTTTCACAAACATTTGTCTTAAAATTCTGTTCGTAGTTCAATTTTCTACAGATAATCCAAAAATAAAATTCCTATAAATACTTTTCTAGTTAAAACATTAACTAGAATCTAATCTTTGTTAGAAACATTTAACTGGGAAAACGGTTATACAGTCAATTAATATAATATAAAATATTATTCTTGCACTTGAAGAAATTAAATATTTTAAAATAACCAGTATTTACCTTGCAAAATGGTTTTTTGATTACAAATATCTGGAGACACACTAGTAATCAAGCAACAATACAAATCTTCAGCTAATTTTTCAGGAATTTGTACTGACATCATTGATGTGTTTTTATCTAAATTGAAAAAAATTACTAAATAAAATATTTATTATTTTAATTATAGTTAAAATATTCAAGGTACATACCAAGATCAAATGAGAAATCTTGAAAATAATCACATAATTGGGCAAGTACAGAAGTATCTACAACCAAATGAACAAATTTTTCCTTGTCATCTTTTACTGATATTAAGTTTTCCTCAACGCTATCCGATATAACGTTATTTAATTATTTTCATTTTTTTTCTTTTTATAGTCTAATAAATCATCAAGTGCAAATTTATTTTCAATATTTCCAACTATTGTTTCTACGTTTTCATTAATAGTTTTAAATTTTATCTTTTTTGAATTTGATTTTTTCGTAGGTTTTTTTTGTTTGGGATCAATTCTATTTTCAGTTTTTTCAATTTGTACATTACCTTCTTTAAACTGTAATAAATATTGTAATTGTTGCTTCGTTAAATTATAACCATACTCTATCAATAATTCCCAAATGGAGTCAACGTTTCCTTGGCAATATTCATTCAATTCAGCTATTAATGAACTACTAATATCTGGTAGAACTTTACGAATCTCAGTTAAATCTGGTTTAAGTATAGTTTCTGTATGGTCATCAGTCGATGTACCTTTATCTAATTCACCAAAGGATAAATTTAAATCAATTTGATTTCCTTCATTAATATTTCTGTTTTTTCCAATAAGAACATATCTACTATACTCTTCTTCTGGTATTTCATTTAAAAAGTCCATAAACAAGAATTCATTTTCATACGTGTTAACAGACTTATTGACATAGTTAGAAGCTCCTTCATCAGAGGATATTGACTGACATTCTTCATCAACATTAAGAACGTTATTGGATGAGTTTTCAAGTTCACTAACCACAGAAGGTTCTTTTTTTTCTTGTATCACAGGATCTTCATCACTATTATTGATACTAGTACATTGGTTATTTATTGTATGATCACTATTTTGAGATATACACAAGTCTTTAAAATGATCATTAATCTCAGTCTGGGATGCATTCACTACTTTTGTTTCATTTATAAGATTTTCATTAAGCTGATACTTTCTAGAACTGCGTGATGGTTGGGGAGGCATGTTTTTCTTATAGTACTTCAACTTCAATTTAGTCAACAAATTTTTACGAGTGATACTATGATCATATTCATGAAGCATAAAATTAATTTTATCATATGGCACTGAATGTTTAGTCTTATTAACTAACTTCATTGTGTCCCATGCCCAGTCAGTAACAGGTTCAATGATTTCAATCCAATAACCATTAATTACAGCAAGTTTAACATACTTTTTCATTTCCCATTCATGGATATTTGTGTTGTCAATAATAACTGGAGTAATATCACATTGAGTAGCTTTCTGGGCATTGTTAAATACCGATTCATGAGCAGACCATAATTTAGAAATATCAAATTTGTATTTTCCTGTATTTTTATCAATGAAATATTTATCTGCGCTGAAAATGAACTCGTCAACATTTGCATTTTGGTAACACATATTCAAAATATTGATTGCTTGAAATGATTTTCCACTGCCAGGGCATCCTCTCATCAAAACCATGACTTTACAGTATTTTGATATTAAATATGTAATTCTATTAGTTGGAGTTTCACTGTCTGACAATCGATCCCAATCAATAAAATCAGTAGTAACTGGGTCATCAACAGCAACAGGTTGATTTTCATAGTCATCTGACGAGGAATGTAAATGTTCAAGAATAGACGAATTTGTTATCACTAATAAATCTTCATACGCCTTTGTCACTATTAAAAAAAAAGTCAAACAATTTAAAATTAAATTTTATTGGCAAAAATTGAACTGAATTTTATATTAGTCTAATGAATATTTTCATAAGAATAATTATATTAAAAAAAATTATTAATTTAATTGCGAATTAAATTAAATTATTTTGTTCTAAAAGATAATAGAATAAACTATAATAACTATAACATTAAAATTCTTTAATGGAAGAATACAAAGATAATTTTATTTTAAACAGGAACACAAAGAATATATGTAATAATAATTTGGTTTTAAAATATAATAATTACGTGATATTATATTTTATATAATATTATTAAAAATGTTAAATCCAAGTCAAGCGTGTATCAGCTCAAATATTGGCAATTGAGTGTGCAGCAAAAATGTTTGTTTTTCCGTTAAGGGTTAATCCATGTCATGTCTAGTTTAGAGAAATTTAATTAGTTAGTATGAATATATTACTTTTTACTTTAAATTAATTTAAATAAAAATAAAATTGTAACAAAAACAAATGTAAGTACCTCATTAAAATGTATTTGATTTGGTTAAATTAAAAATTTGTATTGTGCGTAAATTAAAAAAATAATTTTACAATATGTGACAAGTTTTCAAACATTTAAATAAGTAAAATGTTAATTGGTAATGCAAATAAGAGCTTTAAAATTCATTACTTTAAATAAATGAATATAAATTAATTAAATAATGTATTCGTAATAATAAATAATTTAATTTATATTATAAAAATAAATATATATAAACTTAAAAAAAAATTACATAATTATGATAGGTACCCATATGAAAGTACACGAATCCATGGACAACATTTTAACCTCTTCAAATATTACTGCAACTTATTATCATTTCAGTAAGCTTTTGATCTACGCAATTCATTAAGTAATTTCAATAAATCTTTTTAAAAGAATGTCGCACTTACATTCAATGTCTCTCATATAATTTAAACAGACAATAAAATAAAATAACGCTACGTAAATTTTAAACTACGATATCTGGATTGGATTTAAAGTCAAAACACTTATTACTAAATTTGAAGTGAAAAGTATAGGCGAAAGTATCTTGTAGACTTTTTCGTAAAATATCGATTAACAAAGAACTTACTGTTATTTAAAAGAATAAAATCTTAAACACTGTAATTTCTTTGTCGCATGATATTTCACAAAAAGATTATATTAACTAAAAAAAAAAAAAAAATTCTCTTCAAATGTTAAAAATAAATGTTTAAATTCTTATCTTAGCCTAAACTAAGCAATTTAAATTCCGCATACGATTCTTCTATATTGTCCGGTAGATAAACTGAAATACAACGATGGTATGACATTTTTTTGAAATAGACATTATTTAAAACTTACAATCGTTATCACGACTTTCTATGACGTCTTCAATTACGGCACGATCGACCCGATCGGTAAACAATTCTAATAAATCTTCTTTAGAACTTAGAGAATTCATTTTTTGTGCACACGAATTTGACGTCTGAAACACGAAAATAAAATAATTCATAATAAATAAAAATAGCTTCGACAGATTATTTCATAAAATTTAATCACACGAGTTGACCCCACATTTTTTGGTTTTTACCTTTATGAATTAATAAACCGTTCGAAAGAACATCAACATAGGGTTTTCATTGTATTAACACGACAGATGACCCCACTATTAAGACGCGTGCACAATTATTAATTTACGCAATAATAGAAAAAAAGTAATAAATTAAATAAATAGACGTACGAAATCTTTACTACTAGATAATAATGAACAATTACTGTATTCAATAGCGGATCAGATGAAATTGTCTTTTTATGTTTTTCAATACCGACGAACTTATTGATTTACAACGAAGGAAACAAATATTGATGACCATTACAATCGTACAAACTTTGTTCGAAATATTTTATTTGCAGTCAAGTGACGAGACACGATTTCGGCCTTTTTCTACTCATCTTTAACTTAAAACGAATGCATTGTGTAGCGAGTGCAGTACCAAAGTCTAAAAATCTTCCGTTATACGTCTATCAGCGATTGACGCGAAAACGCGAGTTGTGGAGGTAATAAACGACCTTAAAATTTTACCAAGTAACAACACGTGTCCTTGCAGCTCGCGCAGTGAAAATGAAATTTCATGATGGCGTTCCAGAACCGGTTTCGTGATCGTTTATTTGAGCACACTGTTTGTAAATATGATGCGGTTGGTATTCCGTTTATCAGTATTTACTCTACGGCACTTTATCAGTGTGCCGCTTATCAAAACGGTGTGAGCATTTTGATAACCGGTTTTTTTTTTCCGTTCACGTTTATTGATCGGTGAACGGAAATTCCACGGAATTTTTGTAATTATTACAATAAAAACGCAAAGCGTGTCCGGATCCAGTATTATTGGTTTCGTGTTTAATCGAATTCGAACGTTTGTAAAACAAAAAACGAATGTGATTATATTTGTCATTTAAATGCGAGTGGTGTGTCCGTGCACAATTTAATCATGTACGGCGAAATGAATAACAACGAAATAGCTTTGCCGCTGGATTACCAGCAGATTATTCAAGCCATTAATATTCATCCGTTTTTGAACGATGTGGAAAACGTTTTCAAAACGCCTCTGGGGTTCGTACGAATTCAATTGAAGAGACCTTTTAGTTATCGAAAATATTTAATTACTACAATCGTCTGTTGTGAGTAATACACGATTAATTAAACATTCGTATTATTATTATTGTTTTCAGCGAGGATTCCAGTGATACGGATTTAGATGTTGATTTTAGTGACCTCGAAACGCCAGAAGGTAATTTTCTATCTTCATGATTTTTTTTTTTTTTATCTAGTTTTAATAGAACGAAAATTGCCCATTGTTTTATTTAATTTAGAGCGTATTGCTGACCGTTCTCGTTTGTACAATTTATCGAATGTCGGCGATGATCGCTTATGGTTACAAAATATTCTCTTGGACAACAACGATTCTGACGAACCCGATGACACGGTAACGGAAGAAGATCTTCAAAACATGTTAAAACTACATTTATACAAAAAAAAGTGTCAACAACAATTTCTCACCGCTAAAAATGTAAATTCAATTTAATTGTATAATGGTAAAAGTTATTTACATAATTCACGCATTTAAAAATTATAATTTATTAATATTTGTTTAATAAACAAACGAAACTAAACTAAATGAGTTACAAAAATAATGTAAAATTTATTTATTTATTATAAATTGGTATATTTTTTTACAGAAAAATCGATGTCGGTATTACAGTTCTGGTTTGTTGTCTAATTTCGATAAATATCAAACTAGAATTGAAAAGAAAAATGTACAAAAGTCGAAAGCAACAGTTGTTAAACATAGACACAAGGTATAAAATGAATATTATGTCGAAACTGTAAAACAGTCAATAAATAATTATGTACTATTATGTGTTTAGAATTCTGACAATGATAAAAAGTTCACTAAGAAGAAAACGCGATCGTTGAGTCCTACAGCAAAGACGTTAAAACTTGAAAAGAAAAAAGCTCTTTTAGAAGCAAAAACAGCTCAAGTTATATTTATGAAAAGAAAAAAGTTATGGTTGCATATGGCAAAAAAGGAAGTGGGCAAAGTAATGCCACAAAGAAAAAAACAAGATAATATTATTCTAGTATTGTTAGTAAATTGCTTTAAAATGTTTTTAATTATAGGTACATAGAATGAAAAATAATAACCACAAAGAAATACTAATAACTTGTCGTCGAACTGCTCAGTCTTGTATGAAGCATCTTCGTCAAAAAGCTATACAAGTAATTCTTAAAATTAGTTTAGGTTATATTAACTTGTATTGTATATAGCATCTTCGTCAAAAAGCTATACAAGTAATTCTTAAAATTAATTTAGGTAATATTAACTTGTATTATATATAGTTCTGAATAAATGTTTCTAGAGTCAAAAAAATATGAAGGAAAATGTATGGCGCGCTAAACGTTTAACACGTGAAATGTTAACATATTGGAAACGATATGATCGTAATGAACGAGAAACTCGTAAAAAACAGGAAAAAGAAGCTGAAGAACAAAGAAAAATGGATGTAGAACTGATGGAAGTAAGCGTATAATTTATTCTAAAACACATTTTTTTTTTTATCTAATTTTAATATTTAAATATTTTTATTTTTTAATTTATAATCAACCTAGGCTAAACGTCAGCAAAGGAAATTAAATTTTTTAATCACTCAGACTGAGTTATATGCACATTTTATGTCAAAAAAACTTGGACAAAGTTCTGCTGCAGAGCAGCTTCGAATTCTAAATCAATTGGACGAAGAAAAAATACCCAGATTGATGCATTTGGAAAACTATAATAGGTATCTGTTATAATCAAACGTATGAAATCTAATTTGGTTTTTGATACATCGTAAACATTAAATATTGAATATTAAAATATGTCTAAGGAAAATTAGTGTTTATATTTTATTCTTGGTATACATTAAAATTATTACATTGAATAATTGTATTTTTATTTATAGTGATGTATATAAGGATAAAGCATTACAAAATACTCAAAAGGCATTAGATGCTCAGGCACGGCAATCTTTTGAATTTGATGATCCAGAATTAAAAATAAACACACCACCTCCTAATGAGGAGAGACCACAACCAACAATATTTCAAGGCAGTTTGAAACATTATCAGTTAAAAGGGATGAATTGGCTAGCAAATCTATATGATCAAGTATAATTTTCAATTTTTATTACTTCCCAAAAGACGAAATTTTAATAAATATGTTTCACATTTTAGGGAATTAATGGAATATTAGCAGATGAAATGGGATTGGGAAAGACAGTACAGTCTATTGCTTTTTTATGTCATATTGCAGAAACTTATCGTAAGTTAGTTATTATTCAAATCTATACTTGGAAGAATGAATAATTTAATTAATATCCCCATTAATTATAAAGATTGTTCATTGCCATTATTTTTAGTGCCTAATCAAAGCAGAGAGTGTTGCAAATTTTTTTATAAGTAATTAATACTTAAGAAAATTAGTTTAATTTAAACATATTTTTATTGTGTTTTGTTATCAAATGTCAAAGTTAAAAACAAAAAATTAACTGGCTGCGTAACATGTATAATTTTTTTTTTAAATTTTAATTTGCAGTGATTTCTCTTAAAGCCTGAAGGCATTTCTTACAGCAAAGGGTTTTTTTTTATTTATTTGAAATCTACAATTTATAAAAATATTGCACAATAAGTAGGTATGATAAATAAGAAAAAAAACAGTCAATTGAATAAATACAGCAAATGTTAGAATTGTTTATACATAAGTCACAAATTGAACTATGTATACTAGGTTTTTTTAGATTTATTGACTTCAAATTTTGCATTGTACTCTTTTGAATTTAAAAAAGAAACATTCGTGATTTTTCGTTAATTATCAATTATATTTTTTTATGAAGTAGATTTTATATTTTATAATAATAATAGTAATAAAATAGAAATTAAGAGCAATAAAGTGAATCGTTTGTGTTGTCAAAAATCACTATTCAAATTTATTAATCAGTTTTTTATCACCAATTCTTAATCAAAGTCAGTCTTTATTCCCCAAAGTGTTATCGATAGTAACACGTGAATTATAATATTATTAAGTAACATTTTATTATTTGGATAATATAGGTGTATGGGGTCCATTTTTAATTGTATCTCCGTCATCTACTCTTCACAATTGGCAGCAAGAAATAGCTAGATTTGTTCCAGATTTTAAAGTTGTGCCGTATTGGGGAAATCCACAGGTTCCTTTACTAATATAAAATAATAATGATAATAATTTTAACTTGGTGTATATTTTGAAAGTTTAATTTATTAATTTTTATAGGAAAGAAAAATTTTGAGACAGTTCTGGGACCAGAAAGGTTTACACACGCAAGAAGCTAGTTTTCATGTGGTCATAACAAGTTACCAATTGATAGTCAGCGATTTTAAATATTTTAATCGTATTAAATGGCAATATTTGGTCCTTGATGAAGCTCAAGCTATTAAGAGTACTACTAGGTATTGTTCAATTCTCATTCACGATTTAGAATCGATAAATAATAATATTATTGTTGCAGCGTACGTTGGAAATTACTACTAACATTCAGATGTCGTAATCGTCTGTTGTTGACTGGTACACCTGTACAGAATAGCATGGCTGAACTCTGGGCTTTGTTGCATTTCATCATGCCGACAATGTTTGATTCTCATGATGAATTTACTGAATGGTTCTCTAAAGATATTGAGAGTCATGCGGAAAACAAAACGGGCATTGACGAAAGTAAAAACAAAAATTATTCTTTTAATATTTTGTATCAATTTTATTGATTTACCATTAATTATTATTTATTAATAGTTTATGAATTATTAATTTGTTTTAATAATCCTATTCAATTGTTTAAATATTTTTATGGTTAAAAACTTCTGTTTCAGAACACTTATCGAGATTGCATTTAATTTTAAAACCATTTATGTTACGTAGAATAAAAAAAGATGTAGAAAATGAGTTATCCGACAAAATTGAAATTTTAATGTACTGTCCACTTACTTCTCGTCAAAAAATGTTATATTCTGGTAATATAGTCATAGAAAATGTAGTTAAAACTCCAGACATACTAAACTAATGGTTTTATTCATAGCTTTGAGGAAAAAGATCCGTATCGAAGATCTGTTACACTCTGCTGGTTCTTACCAATCCTCACCGAATGTTACATCAAATCTGATGAACTTAGTTATGCAATTTCGAAAAGTTTGTATTCAGTTTATTTCGAATTTATCTTGCATTCGTATTAATTTATTCGTAATCATTTGTTTTTTGTTTTTAGGTTTGTAATCATCCAGAATTATTTGAAAGAAGGGAAGCTAGATCGCCCTTCTTTTTTCATTCAAAAGAGTATGTTGTTCCAAAGCTTATTTATTTTGAGAATTCGGTTAAATATAATTTTTTGAGCAAACAGCATTTACTTGTTGACAAATTTTGCATTTACAATGTGGAGCATGTTCATCATAGTTGTTTTCCTATAAATAATGGTAATTACACAATTCATAATAACGTATCTAAAAGCAAATTTTTTATTATAATGTGTGTATATATAATATATATATAATTTTTTTCTAGATAAACCAAACGATTGTAGCGCGTTTTGCTTTAGTAGACTTCTAAAAATGTCAGCCGCTGAATTGTTTAAAATAACGAATGGTGGATTGTTTCATAGGTAAATATACTAATGGATATTTTTTATGGTATTGAATTGATAACTGATCATTTTTCCGTATCCTGCCCAGGATTCTTTATGTTTTAATTCAACAAAAAATGAGTAAGTTGATTGAAGAAAAAAATTGTTGGGATAAAAACAGTATAGTGTGGCCTTTTATGGAAAACCATGTACCAGAAACATTCAAGTTCATAACACCATCTGTAAAAACCTGTACTATTACTCATACAACTCATATATATCATCATATGAATGAAACTATGGAACACAAACTACATCGCATTAAACAAGTAAAAATCGTAATATAATAAACGATCAAAACATTTAATAATTTATTTTTATGTATTTGGTAGGCGAATTCTGGCATGAATATTACAATGGAAAACATTTATGTTGAACATATGTCATTGGACAATTATATACCTAGACCGTCACAAGTACACAAATGTCAACCAACACAACTGATGTCGTTTATGTATTTCTACTATCCAAAAGTAACAACAAAAGCCCGCCAGTTATGGGTTCCTGGCAGTAGATCTGCGGCGTATGTCTGGCAACGACATGAAGCTTGCGATTCTACCGAAGGGCGTAATTTAATATTTAATGGTGATTCGAGTTTTAGTCATACCCAATGGTCTTGTGAAAACGTAGGTGGTATAGATGCTCTAAAGCCTCAAAACGGATGGTTCCATATTAGTATACCTGGTATTATATTAATTATTTATGTATTAAATTTCGTTAAACCCCGTAACAGATTCTTATATTTTTATTTTGTTATATTAGACAAGCAAAGTTTGGTTACCGATTGTGGAAAATTGAAAATTTTGGACAATTTGCTAACGCAATTAAAACGAGAAAACCACAGAGTTCTAATTTACTCACAAATGACAAGAATGATTGATATTTTAGAGGTAATTAAAGTAGTATTTAAGTTACAAGTGATTTATTCATACATAACGTGTTTTATAGGAATATATGTGGTATAAAAAATTGAGGTATATGAGACTTGACGGATCATCAAAAATATCAGAAAGAAGAGATATGGTTGCTGATTTTCAAAATCGGTAAATAATATTTGCTAAGAAAATATTTCAATATTTTAAATTTACTGGTATACAGTTTTAAAAGTGTCATATTTGTGTTGTGTAGTATAATATACATTCTGTACTTTATTTTATCATTAATGTAGCTCGGACATTTTTGTATTTTTATTGAGTACAAGAGCTGGAGGACTTGGAATAAATTTGACTGCTGCGGACACTGTTATATTTTATGACAGTGATTGGAACCCTACTGTTGATCAACAAGCAATGGACCGAGCTCATAGACTCGGTCAAACCAAACAGGTCATTATTTTTTTATATTATGTTGATAGTTACGGCAATAACTCGTATAATTTATGGTATTACAGGTCACCGTTTATAGGCTCATTACCCAACACTCCATTGAAGAACGAATATTACAGAGAGCTAAAGAAAAAAGCGAAGTATGTTAATTTTGTATCAACTTCATGATAATAGACACAATAATGTAACAATTATATAATTATTGTTAACAGATACAACGAATGGTAATTAGTGGCGGAAATCTAAAACCTGATACTTTGAAACCCAAAGAAGTCGTGTCATTACTTTTGGATGACGATGAAATCGAAAGCAAGTGTAAGTTTTTAGATGAGAAAAAAAAATTGTTTCATAAAAATATCGATTAAATATACAAAAACTTGTATTTAGATCGCCAAAAACAAGAAGAAAGGAGACAACTAGAAGAAACGAGAGCTGAAGGATTTAAAGAAAAAGATCGTAAACGGAAAATAGAGAGTAAAAGTACCGAAAGTTCTCCAAAAATTAAAAAGTCTGAAGAAACGTCTTCGACTATTGATGATTTTGTAATGAGTCCTCGGAGTGAGGTAAATTTCTATTTTCTAATGAAATATAAGTACTCGTTTTCTTTATTATTTTTTTAATGAAACGTTAATAATTAAAATATGTTGTAACATTTACTTAAAATTTTAAAATTGTTTTTTTTCTATTCTAAAACGGGATACAGAGTAGTTTTGCTCACGAAGAAACTGGCAGTGAAACGACTGTTGAACACGATGATTCACCTACAAAATCGTTTCCAAGTAAATTAATTAAATCATATTCTCTTAAAATATTTTTTCGTTTTCTAAAATTGTATTACATATTTTAGGAACACCCACTTCAACAACTAAACGTGGCAGAGTAATTCGCAGAAATCCTACGCCCGGTAGTCTCGGTAAATCTTATATCAGTGATTAATATCTCATGTCAATACAATTTCTTTTATTCAAATTTTATTTCAGTCTCTGGAGATGAAAGTTCAAAAAAAAAAAGATCGATAGTATCAAAACGTGGCCCAGGCCGTCCAAAGCAAAAGACCCCAGTACCAACAAATCAACCTTGTAAAGACTCACCAAAAAATCTTAATTATTGTAAAATCTTATGAACAAAAAGTTTGTAATTATATAAACATTTTTCTTATTAATTTTGTAACTTATGAGTGATTAATAGTTTGTGAATACGTGAATTTATCATTTTTTCAAAAATATATAATATGTTCATTATAAACATTATACTTTCATAAATATATATATATGTAATTATATAACATGTTAATTGATTATTGATTAATTTATGATAGATTTTAAGCAAAAATAATAATCATTAACGATCAATTTATTGTACTATTTGTATACACACACACACATATATGTATATACATTTATTGAAGAACATAGTTTAGTGTTTTAAATATTTTTTATAAGTTTTGTGAATTTAAAAAAAAAAAATTGTATGGATACCAAGCAAAGAAAAATGATACTTATGTACGATCTTACATAACAGAATACGAACTTAGGTAAAACTGATAATTAATGACTTCAAAATCTTACTTTGAATGCACGGTCGTATTTAAGATTTTGCCGCTCATGGGCAACCAAAAATTTTAATTCTCTTAAAAAGATCAATCATTGAATTGTATTTCATTTATTTATTTTTATTCAAATGTTATATGTTTATATAAATATAAAAATATTTTATTATTTTACAACTTTTCTTCTTGATTGCTTATACGCAAATGTTATTTTTTCTTGTATCTGTATAATCCCAACCTTTCGGTAAGCAGTCTCTCTCTCTCTCTATATATATATATATATATATATATATATATATATATATATATATATATATATATATATATATATATATATATATATAAAGAATTGCCAAAGTGTTCAGCCAGTTTGAATAACAAACATTTGGTATTAGGTGGTTATTTTTTTTTATTATTATTATTCTACGGAGTATGAAAAATGACATAAAGGTCGAACAATTTGAAATCAAATTACATCAAAATATTTTTACAGAACTGCACCAACGTATGAAAAAGTCGTCACCATTTGCTTTTCTGTTTGGTTATAAAAAAGAAAAATAAAGTATCGTTAAATAAATTTTAAAAATTTGTAGCGAGCATTGGACATCGCATAAGTGAATTACTAGGATAGAGATTTTAGAGTTTTAATATTACTATAAATTTACTACCAATAAGATAAGTCGTTGCGTTCGTTAAAAACGATCTTCGGCAAAAAAAAAAAAAAAATGAAAAACAGTAAATATATGTAAAAAAAAATTTTAACCGTGGCCAATCGCTGTCTTGAATCACCCCTCAAATTATTACGGCCCTGTTTGAAGGTAATATTCAATATGAGCAGACGCTAGAATCGCCATATTATATTGGACTGATACGATGTGGCTACAACCCTTAAAAGGACTTTACACCCGTATTCGTTGTCTTTGTCCACACATCATGTGATGACGATGGACACATAGTAAAATCACTATAAATTTCCCATATTATTTTATATATTTAATTTGCCTCGAGTAAAATATATCATTAATAATATCGTTTGTTCCTTATAAAAACGACATTTATATAATACTCCCGATTCCGTTCATGATAAATAAATATTATTTAGGTAACCTACAATTTAATATGCATAAAGCATACTCGGCTTACGACAAGGAAATGATCACTTACAGAGGAAAATCTTTAGAAAAAAAACAATATGTGAGCCTCGACGGCCGAACATATTATTATATGCGTTTACCTTTCCTATATATATATATATATATATAAACACAAAGCCATTTTAGGCCTTGGAGGGGCCCATGGGCACATAGAGTTTGGGGACCCTTTCGAAAAATCGAAAAAAAATTAGAAACGCGAATGAAAACTTCAAAATTTAAGTACATAAAAACAGTATATATATTTATACAAATATAAGTGATAGGATTACTATTTCGAGAATTGGACTTGCATTGATCTTAGAATAAAAAATTAAGCTCCAGATTTTCCATTTTTTTTTTTTTTTTTTTTTATAACACTTTGAGCCTCGTTTCTTGCTCCTCCTGGTTGATCAGGGTATTCATGCAAGCGATAGATGTTAAAGCTTCAAAAATATGATTCGTACCACTTAGGTGAAGCGTCAACAGAATCAGTGCACGCAGACTATTTGGTTTCAGAGAGGGACTTCAGAAAATTATTTGAAACTAAACGTTCTGTCAATATTTTTCATCGGTTGTTCAAGCCAGAGAAAAAAATTGAAAGATATTGTGGACGAACCACAAAATTATACGTTAATGCTTCTGAAACATTAGTGTCCAAACGACGACCACCCGAATAGCTTAATACCAAATTCAGTGAATGTGCGGCATACGAGATGACAAAAAAAGCGAAATTCGAGTGTTCTAAACGTTGTATTAGTCAAATTTATCGCTAAAGAAGTAATAATTGTTGAGATACGAATGATCTTAATCGGATCGTCCAATGGGCCGGGTGTTCTGGGCTTGTACCCTTCGGGCCCTAAGAGTAAAAACGGAACTGTATAAATAAATAAATATATATATATACAATGTATGTAAAATACAGTCTGTATAGTTGTTTTATATACGGCTGAAATAAAATAATAATAATTAATCGGTAAAATCTCCATAGATACGGATGTTATTATATTATATATAATTCTAATAAAGATTTTTATGACCGCATTTTCATTTAAACATTTACATTTTAAATTATAAAGATAAAATATTTCTTAAATCGGTTGATCTAAACCGACTTGGAAATTCAAAGAAATGGATTTTAAAGAAGACTCATTGAACGAGGAATCTTATTTGGCCGGAACGATGCAACGAAATATCAGTAATGAAGTTCCAGGAACGAACGAAATACTCGTAATGATGGACGATAACCCAACGCAGTATAAATGCGTGACGTCCGACAATGACGTCGATGAATTCGGAAAACGAATCCATAATATTATATGCGAAATCAAATCGCTACGGAAGAAAAATAATTGTCTTAAGGATATGGAAAATAAACTCTCAGAATTGACCGAGAAAAACGAAGTGTTAGAGATTCGACTCCAAGAAAGAGATCAAGAGTTATTGGAATCTCGCACAAGCGTGGAAACGAAGGAATTTGAAAACGAACAGTTGATGTGCGAAAACCGACTATTGGTCAGTAAATGTTTAAAGTTACAAGACGACAACGGTTTTCTTAAAACAACTATAAAGTACTTGAAAAGTTCAGAAACGCGGTTTGGAAACCAGAAAATAGAAACTTTAGAGGACGACGACGCCGCGTTGAAATTAAACGAAGAATTCGGTATAGACGATAAAACGGACGAAAAACACGACGATTTTAAAGAAGAATTTACGCGTATTAACGAGAAATTAGAGTGTACGAAACTGAACGATAAACATAACGAATTAAAATATGAATGGATGGGCTTTAGAGAGAAATCAACTGACCGGTTCCTCTGTACGGATTCGTTGACTGGTTCGGACGAAGAACGTCTGGACGCGGAATCAGATCTAAGTGAAGAAATAACCTATATGGTAAATGAACCCGATATAAGTGTAGAAAGTTTGCGTGAAAATTCGAGTGAACGATTGATTTTTACGGAACAAAGCTGCACCGAGTTGATGACAAAAAACGATAACCGTATTGTGAAGAAATTAGAGGAAACGGAACAAAAGCTAAGTGAAGCGTTAACGAAATTAAACGACGATATCCATATGCGGAATGAGATGTATGCGAAATGGGAAAAATTAAGTGATGAGTATACGTGCGTTAAGGAGAATCTGGAGAACGTGAGAGAACGATTAATGTGTACGGAACAAAAGTTACAAGACGTCATATTGGATTTGAACAAAACGAAGTCTAGTAATGACGAATTGAGTCGAAAAAACATACTGAAAAACGCATATACGCGTATTCGGCAAGCACTAAATATTAAAAAACCGAAGGCAAAGGACTCCTCGTCAGATATAAACAAAGTAACCGAACCGCAAGAAAAGCCGAAAAAAATTAATTATTTTGAATACGTACACAATTTGAACAACTACAGTGGTAACACTCCGATTGTCGTCCAAGGATGGCCGAGCGGGCGTAAGACAAGAGAATTAACGAAAAAAGAGAAATTGTCCCGGTTTGTTTTTTTTTTAATAATATATGTATTATTGTAATGACATATTTGATCGATGTTAATTAATTAATTTTTATTTGTAAGCTGGTTTACGAGAACGAAACGTACTTTAAAGGGATTCTTGTCCAAAAGAAAAGATGGTTCCAAGTGCAATGGAAAACGATTTAAAGAACCTGAACAATAAAATAATGAAGTGTTCAGTTCCAGTTTGCACCTACGGCAACACTGCAGTGGTTTTTAAGGCATATCGCGTATTTATATATTTTATATATATAAGTTTTTTTTTCTATATGGATTCTCACGCCATCGTAAGTGTTCGCCATTCTAGTCATCCGGGTTTTTATTTATTTTAATAACTTGGATTAAATTTATTTTATATTGAGTAAGAGTAAAGGAGGGGGATCATTGTTTGCGTACACATGAGATGGAGGATAGAAGAATCGTCAAGAAAATCCGTGTAAGGTCGAGGAATATGAAAAGGGACAGAGATACGAGTATAGTATAGAATAGTATTTTGAAATTTATAAGAAATAAAATTGTTAGTGAATATAATTTGACGGAGAGAACAGATCAGACACGCGTGTCTGTGGTCCGCAAGTCGGGAAAGATCTGAGGTCTAGAGCGCTAAAAGCAGTAGCATAATCGAGGGTGGGGTGAAAAGGAATATTAAGTCTGGAGTATGAAGCAATGCATAGGAATTTTCTCTGTCCTTTCAACCATAGCACTAGGCACTTGCGGTCGCAGGGTCCCAGAGAATACTATCGTAGTCTAGGATGAAACGGTATATCTATCTATATCATGATAGACGTGAATATTTATTTATATTAAGGGGACTGGAAGCAAATATTTTCTCTCGTCATGCACACACGAAACATGATGAAATAGTCGTTTTTTACTTCCAACGTAAAGATCAATCTAGCGATGTGATAAGATTTCTGAAAACAGATTTGATTTCGCCATACATTTTACCGTAGATAGGCTTCCTCGCTTTTTTTATTTATTATTTTTTTATTTTAAAATCTTCAAAAATTGAGTATTAGAATTTCTTTTAAATGCATTTAATTTTGTAAAGTTTTACTTGAAAAATAATTGAAATGTAGGAAAGTCGATCTCAAGTAGGCTTCACGACAAATTCAAATCTATTTTCAAATTTCTCGTCGCAACACTAGATCGATCAGTACGTTGGAAGTAGGAACATCTATTTTACTATGCTTCATGTGTTCAAGACAAAGAGAGAAAATACCCGTTTCCAGTCCTTTTAATATCTGTATGACGGTCGGTCGAACAAATTATGATAACTAATCTCCAAGCAATATTTAAAGTATAGTTGTTTACACACACACACGTTCATTATAAATTCGGCAATTTATTGAAAAATATTTTCGTTAATTTAAATTTGGGATTTTATCAATTTCTATATTCTACACGGTAAAAAATTTATATTTTGTTATTAATTCTTTGGATTACCTTTTTTCTTCGATAATACGCATAAGGAATATTCATCTCCTATATTATACAATGGTTAATTTCCTTTTTTATTTTTAGCAAGTCGTTTGATAATACTAAAAAATTCAGTGCAATGTCGTAGCCCAATAACGTAGCCAGGCTATAGCCCCCCCCCCCACCATTGGTCGTATTTTTTTTTTGTTAGGTATTTATGCTATTTTGATTGCATTTACTCAGTTCTAGAAATACTAGAAGACTGCAGTTAGCATATTGAGAATCCTAATTGTTAAAATATATATGTTATAAAAATAACTATGTATATATATATATATATATATATAATAAAAAATCATCAGGTTAATCTATATCATTCATGTATCAATTGTAACCCAGTGGCGTAGATACGACTTTTTTCTGGGGTGGGGGAAAGAACGTTCAAAATAAAAATATTTCACATACTATTTACTAAATAATTTTTAATGAAAGAATCCTATAATTACAAAACAAAGTATATCAAAACCTCTTCCGCATTAATCGTATACGTATAATATACGGTTTTTATGTAGAGTACATATTATTTCAAGAAATATAACATTTGACTCGGTTGTATAGAAACTAGACTATCGAATTTTCTCGTAAAGGATTTCGAATTATTTTCTACAATCAAGTAAAAGCAAATCTCAATATTCCTTATCCATTATTTATATCTTTTGACTTGTATATATGCACACACATATAGCATTGTAATACTCAAAATTCTGAACTTCGCATAATTATAGTAACATTGTTTTAAGATGCACTAAAATTCCCTGTTATACTCTCGCAATTAACAAAATACAATTTCAACATTTTAAATAGTAAGAACAATTTTTGGGAGGTTTTAGTAGGGGGTGGAAACCCTTTGCACTCTTTCCGTATCTACGCCATGCCACTGTAGTAACTTACAGTCGAAAATATTTGTTACCTTTATAAACATCTTTATTCTCGAGATTTTTACCAAATATGTACTATATTAGAAAAATTTTTTTAAAAAAATTTTTAGCTACCAAGATGTATTGTAAGAAATTATATTAAAACGATGTACCTAATGTAAAGTTTAATCGTAAATTATGTATTCTATACACACTATATTATTTACAATAAATAATATTACACCGAAGCTCCGCTCAGAATCGTTTTATCGAATGCAATGATTTACAATTGCTTTCATATTTATAGTAATAACAAAACTTTAAATTCTTTATCCGAGTAATTTACTTAAGCGACATCCACAACACCCCGCCGCGACCCGCTACTTTTTTGTTTTTTTTTTTTTTTCATAAACACCCTGTAATATACACTGCAGTGTACCTAGTGCACCACAGTGGCGTAGCCAGGATTTTTATTTGGGGGAGGGGGGCTGAGGCTGATAATTAATTAATTAATACGTTAATAATTAATATTTATAGACGGCACCTACTAAAAAATTGACTATTTATTAATTTCGGGGGGGGGGGGGGCTGCAGCCCCATCAGCCTCCCCTGGCTACGCCACTGGTGCGCCATATACATATATATTTTATGCCAATACATATTATACCATATTATATTTTAAATTTTGCGGATGAATTAGAATAGTTTTAATATTAGAATTCGAAAAACAAAATAGGTAAACAAATTAACAAAAATAATAACGCAGTAGTATGTAAGTTTTAAAATGTTACGGCGATCTTTTGAATACATTCGGGGAAGTAGGTACTTTTGAGTCTTTGAGGGAAAAAAAAACGTGTTTTTTTTTTTTTTGTTTATCGCGGGGACTTTAAAGAACGTGGGTCCCCCCGCGGTTGCAAGCGCGTGTATAATTATTATTAATTTGCAATGATTCCTGCAGTGCACAGGAAAATATCGTTTTCAAAATCGGTACAGTCACGACGGCAACGTCGCACGCTAAACCGGTGCTTCTTTTGCACGCTATATAAATCGACATGTGGTGTCTCATCTCCGGGGCATTTATGTCCACATCCCTCGGGCCGCGATCGGGACACTCCTGGGCGCTTATGCGTTACACACAACCGTTCCACCACCGTGCGCTATCCGGCCTACCGCGCGTCGCTGACGCCCTCCACTTTATAACCGTTCGTCATTGCACGCGGCGTGTTCGTTCGGCCCGTGAAGGATAAACGATCCTTCACATTTTTATTAATTATTCTTTTGTTATTGTTACGTATATTACCAGTGTCCGGTAGTAACGCACAGTGTCGTAGACGGGAATGTACGGTGGGGGGAGGGTCCGTAATTGCATCGAGTTTATTGAAAAAACTAAAAAATAAAATGTGAACAGAAAGTATTATACGCATGTAAGCATATTTTTTTTATTGGATTTTTGGCCGATTCGACCAATACTTTTTCAGAAGTGGTGATGACTACGATATTTCGGTAATCCGTTTTAGAGACGATCCCGTTCGACGAGAAATTCAATATTTATAAAACGAAAAAAATCCGAAAAAAATTATAACACCTACTTCTTTCGTACACTATTCTCCAAGACAGACCTTTATACTATTTTTAAATCAAAAAAAAAAAGAAAGTTTTTTCCGACTGCGATGCAATAAAGACGTATGTGCACAGAATTTTGATTAAAATAAATATATCTGGAGATATTACGGCTGGATCCCGATGCTTGACAGCATTTAATGGCACTTGATGATCACATTTTATCATCGTTATAGTAACAAATACGCTTGCGTTTTCGTTCCCGAATTTATAACTCATCACAAATAACCGTTGTGATGTGTACGCGATGGAGGTAAAAATAAATTGTCGAGACTCAAAATGTGTATTATTTTACGAATATTCGTGTCAACAATATATATATATATATATAGTTTACGATTGTTACGAATCGTAAATACGTTTTGAAAATATTTCGGTGAGCTAAAAAAAAATCTTTCATTTATTTGAAATATAATAAAAGATTCGATTAAACGCAGGAATTACAGCGGGTATACAAGACTTTTATAAAATTGAAAACTGCGTATTGTCCGCATTAAGGACTATAATAATAATTATTTCGCTTTCCCGAACATTTTTTTTTTTTTTTATTATATATTTTCGACTGAACGACATTATAATATGTTACGTATCGATCATCGAGATTAACCTAACGAGTCGAATTGTTGAAAAATTGAATTCGTTTAAGTCTGACGTTATTATTATTATTATTTTTTTTTTTTTTAGTAAAATAATTGGAATAAGGTGTAAAATTAAGAAAAAAAAAAAGAAAACACGAGGTGTGTTTTAATACGACATTTTTCCCAGGAACGGGGTAGGGGGTTATTGAATAAATGTCAACAGGATTTATTTAGTTTTCGGGTCGAAGTAGGGGAAAAAATCCTTAGAAATAATCCGTTGCGTTTACACAATTCGGTACAACGTCGCAGTACGCACGCGCGCACATTACACAATATATACACAAACGACATATACGTATAATATAACGTGTAATACCTGTTGTAAAGACCGTCCAGTTACAATAACGCCAATTGTGTGAGAGATACGTAGCGTTGTAGCAGCACACCCTTATTTTTATATACACGAAGTGACTGTGACTCGTGTGATTGTCATTGTCGTCACTCGGGATTGTGCGACAAGTCCGTAGTAGTATATATATATATATGTACGCGTTATAGAAACGGAATTCCGTGCCGAACGGCCGCGGATGACCCAATCGTTATTTACTGTAAAGACGTACTTTTTTTTCTTTCTTCCCTTTTGAATTTATCGACATAACATAATATAAATCAGCGGTTCCGGCGCGCGTACGCGTATATGGTCCCGTCGTCATTGTTTCGGTCGTTATTTTTAAGAGGTGCCTGCAGCACCTGTGTCGTGCAGAGCACGCGTATATATATACAGATGATTTCCTGTACGCGTAACACTCCCACGCGATTTTCACCGAGAAAGAATGATTTTTCTACGTTTTATACACCGAATTTTTCTCCTCCTACCCTTCCTATTCGCACTTTAATATTTCGTGTACACTCGTTATTACAGAAAACGACCCCCGGGAGGGGCACCCGCGCGTTTCTTTTGACCAGTGGCGCCGGAGAAGGGGGGGCAGAGGGGGCAGTTGCCCCCAGATATAATTCTGGGAGGGCTAAGTTATACTTTTGCCCCCTCGGATAAAACGAACAGTCATCATCCAGTGTAAACATATATAATTAATCTCAAAATAATTCTATAAATCATACATTAACAAGAAGATGGTAAGACTACAGTACATTTTATCAACATCTAAAAATAAATATGCTACGGGTTTTTAATTTTTGCATCTGTGTCAGTCGTGGATTTTGTTTACTTCCTCGAGCATACGTATTTTTTTATAAAGGAATAACTTCCTTTTATTGGTTATTAATGTTATTAACTTTGTACATAATATGTTACTAGTTACTACAATATACACAAACACACATATTTTAAGTAAATGATACACATACTAAATAATATATTATATATTTTATATATATAGGTTAGGTTAGGTATATATATATATATAAAGAAAAAACTATGATATTTTTCATATACATTTTTTTGTTTAACTGGTTTCATACATTCTTAGACATTTTATATACCTCAAAATGAGGCAATATTGATAAAAAAATGTTTAGTTTTTTGTTTATAAATTATTGAAAAAAAAAAATATATATATATATATTAAATGTTTGCCCCCCCCCCCGAGTGAAAAATAGTTCCTGCGCCACTAGAAACAATAATTTATTTATTTCCGCGTAGAAAACGGGTTGTTTTAACGCCCTCCCCTTCCCTCCCCCCAGAAAAACACTTTTTCTTCTTCTTCGAGTGCCACATTCGTTGACGAACGTCGGCAATCGTGTTAGTAATTTGATCTTTATTCACGACTGCTCTGAGTAAAGGTATCGTAGGTATACTGAACCATTTTCTAAGGTTATTCAACCAAGAAATTTGTGCTCTTCCACGGCTCCTTTTTCCAACTAGTTCAACCCTGCGTTATTAGTTGTAATAGACTATATTTTTCTGGATGTCGCATATGACATGTCCTAGATACTGAAGTTTTCGTGATTTTATTGTCTTCACTACTTCAAGTTCTTTATTCGTTCGTTCAAGTATACATTGATATTCGTTATGTGATCGCACCAGCTGATTTTTAATACTCTTCGGTACATCCACATCTCAAATGCTTGGATTCGATTGATCGAAACTTTTGACAGAGTCCAAGTCTCTACTCCATAAAGCAGTACGGTGAATGTATAGCAACGAATCATTCTGATTCGGAGACCCATGCTTAATTGACGGCTATACAGAACATGTTTTTCATTTTTAGAAAAACACTGACGATTAGATAATATACTCTTCGTTTCGTGGAACGTATAGCCGCAATAGGGTGTCGTATTATTATTATTATTATTATCGGCGGAGCGCGCGGGTAGGCGCGTGGAGAATTATTATAAAGTTATGTCGTATATAATAAGTTAATTAATTATGTGAAAAAAAAAACAATTAAGGACAATTTTTTTAAAAACCCAGAGAATTGAACCGTTGAAATCATTCTGAATACACTGTAAATAAATACAATATATTATATGTATTATAAAATAATTGCATTTGCAAATAGAATACCTATTTATATATTATACATTGGGCAAAATGAACTATATTAATACATTTTTTACCCTTCAAAATGTTGCCGCCCCTAATAATAATGCCGCTAGGAGCAATTTCTCCTCCGAGCCCCTTCTCCCTCCATAAACACTGGCCTGTTTGTTGCGGGAAAAAGCCGTACCGTCGTTATTATAAACGGAGATCTGACGACACGCAGCTATATAATATATGATCATTATAAATAAGAGACTGTTGAGAGCATATTATAATACGGACGTTAATGTGGCGAAAAAGATTTACGAAAATATTTTAGTGGGCGCATTCCGAAGAACGATCCGATTTAATTTATGATTTTTCCGTCGGCACGTGACAGAGTTCGCGAACGGATTGCCGACGTTTCTATCGGATTAAAATAAAAATCTTGCGAATATTAAAATAATTATTACGTAAATCACTATAGCGGTACACCAATTTATCGCGGAACAACGCGGCGACTCGACGCGAAATTAATGAAGTTTAACAAACTCGTTTTTTTTTCTTCCTTCTATGCCACGCGTTTGACACGAATTTTAATTGAAGTCATATATACGCGCGTGTGTGCCAGCACGTGCGACAATACACGCGGACAAATTGGCGCTTATGCCCACTGCTCAATTTGTCCTTGCGCAGCGGTCCGTCCAGTTCATTATTTAAACAGGTATTTATCTAATTCGTTGCAGCGAGTATTCGCAACTGCGCGTGCCGAATTTAAATACACATTTGCACGCGATCGGCGTTTATTATTTTTATAAATAGTCGTTCGCATTGTCTACGAATTTCTCTATATTAATTTTAAATTTTTTCCAAAAATTTTTTTACTTATTTATTTATTTGGACGTTCGGATCGTATTATCAGTCGATGTAATAAGCATTTTTTTGAAAATAAATGCACTTCGAACGTTTATCGGTGTACACGTATGTATATTACTATAGCTGAATTACCCGGCCGTTGCCCGGGAAAATAATTGTGTGTTCAACTCCTTTTGGGTGTAACTCGCCGCGGAAGCAATGCCTTTTTAAGACTAATCGCCCGAAATAACAGTTAAAATATTTTAATAATTCGTATTGTATTGTAAAATAATTTAATTAAAAGTAGTCTCTAGACCTAGCGATTTGGGCTGTGCGTCGATCGATATATCAAACTTTTAACCCCTTTTTTCTCGTCCCTTTAGTGGTGGAATTTTGAAAAATCCTTTACGAGTACTCGCCTATACGTTGTATCGAGAACCTCTGTGCAAAATTTCAAGTCTCTAGACCCAGCGGTTTAGGCTGTGCGTCGATGAATCAGTCAGTCAGGACAAAGTTATTATATATATATATATATAGATATAACTACGCTGTTTTTAATTTTAATTTTTTTAAAAAAAAATTTAATAAGGAAAAATGACGCCATAACACAAAAATGCGTGGAACTTTTGTACATAAACGCGGTTAAATCGTAGTTCTAGGCCGATCAATAATATTCCTTTCCATATTCCTATTACTGCGCGGCATTATCACAAAATTACAAGGCTGGGCGAGGTAACTCGTTAAGTCAATTGAAAATAATTACGTAAGCTAGAAGTTAAACAATATATATATTTTTTTAAACTTTACGAGTTAAAATTTTCTGATTATCATCAAGAAAAAAAAAACGAGAACGCCGCCGAGATCAAATATTAATCCATACTAATAAAGTTGAAGAGTTTTTTTTTGTTCGAACGCGCTGCTAATCTCTGGAACCACCAGTCGGATTTGAAAAATTCTTATTGCGTTTGATAGCCCAATTATTGAGAAAGGTTTATAGGCTGCGTTTAACGTTAGGTACACTACGACTCTCGGGAGCCGAGCGAAAAGAAAAAAAAAGATTCGGAGAGAACGCTGAGCGGAAACGAAGTAACAGACCGCGGATGGGCGATGCGACGCGGCCGTGGGTCGGCGGGGGCCGACAATGTCCGCAATGTTAACGGTGTTGTAACGATGAAGTGAGTTAGTCGAAAAGTCGGTGAAGTTTTATTCGTCAGTACACGGATCGACACGTTACACTATAGCTGAGCTAAATTAATGGTTATTGTTAAATTATATATTTTTTTTCGTAGGCGTTTTATAAAATAAACGAATAAAGACTTCGTATTGTAAGTATTAAACGCGGACAAGTGCGATGGAATGTGCAAAAAAATATTATTTTGCGTTGAAAATAAAGTGAAAATCAAAGCCGAACTCGGGTATTTTTTTTTTTTGAACATCCTTACACCGAGCGTTGAATAACACGAATCGAACGAAATTTGATTTGAGGTGGCATTTTTTCACGGGCAACAAAGTGCACGTGAGCGGCTATAGTATTTAAATAATAGATTTAACGCAATGAATTGTTGAATTTTGTGGAAGCGTATGCGACAAGACGATAGCGGCCACCGGAACTGTAGATACACTGCTGGGCCCGAGGCCCCGAATTTACACCGGCTACGACACTTGGTTCTTCTCTCCCCCTTTTTTCATGTCCTGCAGCGCGTAATTTCCTTCTTTCACTGCCGCGGTTTCTCCGTATTTTAGTGTTCACGGTACGCGCATAATATTATTGTTTATATTTTTTTCTCGTATTTTCTAATAACGTACGAGTGTGTTGTTTATAGCGTATTACGAAAGCTTTTGCAAATAAAAAAAAGTCGCGGTGCTGCGGGGGGGCATTTCGAATTTTCGTCGTTATTTTATTTATTATTATTATTATTATTTTTTTTTTAGTGCCTATAACAGAACAACAAACGTCTCCGTACCGAATTCGAGGGAAAAAGAAAATATAAAACGACGTGTCGGCGGCTGCCAGGGACCTTTTATAAAAATATATGCCGCTGCCCGAGACGCGGTGGTGCGCGAGGGCGGCAGACAGCTGAGACGAGCGAGCCGAGGATAAGAATATATATTGTATATTGTATTACGCGCTGCAGTTGATAAGGCTTACACGCTGCACGCGTCGTCGTCGTAACGTGCAGTGCACATAAATATAAGGACCTTTTTCGCCGCAGCTGGTGCTCGCGCGGTCCGAGTCCTTTTCACGAACAGCTGGCTCATTCGAGGAAACCGTGAGAACCGCCGAGACACCTAAAAGGACGTATTCACACAGGACGATTTTTTCCCACACCTATATAGGTACACAAGACGCAGCAGTGTTTATGTTATTATTATACGTGAGACGCGTATCGTGAAATGATACAGCACCGCGTTATTCTGCTCTCGTGCAGTGTGTGTGTGTGCGCACACGTTTGCACCGTTTTTGCCGAAAATACCGTCGAAACAATGGCGAATTCAAAATCGAAAATTAACGTTTCCGGGTCCACGGAATTTTTCCGGCACAATTCTTAAAATTCGCTCGGGCCCGTATAGCCACTGTCACTGTCGGAATTATTTTCATTTATTATTCCGTCCGCGATGGGTGGTAATATAGCGACCGCGAGTAATCAGTGGCGTATATAGGGAGGGGGGCGGTGCACTCTGGGCTCGAGCCCATAGTCGGGTTCTATTTTAATCATTTGAGCAGATATTTAACATTAATGCGAAGAAATGTAATAAATAATTATAATCCAACGGATTATAATCTATGCCAATACGTTTTTAAATATGTTATTAAATTTATTGATTATCCGTTTTTTATAATAAAAAATATACAACAATTTTTCCCTGCTCTCTTTCTACCACGACTTTTGTTTTTTTACCTTTTATAAACACTCCACTCGATGATTTTGAACTGGAAATTGTTTGTTTGAATTCCGGGAAATATTAAAAAAAAAAAAAATGCCATTGAAGTTCTAAAAAGCACGCGGCGAGAAAGATGAATATCCTACAGTGCGTGTCTTATTAAATATATTATGTACCGTACCCATTGCCACCGCGATTGCGGAAAAAAGTTTTGCAGCACTCGGTAGGTTAAGAACTTATTCAAAGAAACCGGCGAGGAAACGTTCGCCTCGTTTGGACTTGCACTGACGACAATTCATCGAAATATTTAAATATACATGAAATAGTAAATACTTTCGTTAAAAAAAAAAATAATAAGAAAATGATCGTTCATAATATATATAATTGAATATTTATATTTTTAGATTGTTATACCCGTTTGTTGATATATTTTTCCATGCACGATTTACAATGAATACAAATTATACATACGTTATTTAGCTAGTTTAAGGTACTTTATTTTTATTTTTAATGATACTAATTACCCTCAGCCCCTTCTATCTCCCACGGTATAAATTATAATTATTAATTTATGTAATAAAATTAGCCCGTAGTGAAAATAATTCCTGTATACGCCACTGTTTAATAAAGGCCACGGCGATTTAATTATATGTTTACCGCGGTTCGTTTGTACTGGAATTTGGAATCGTTCGTCGGTGCAAATAATATTATTTCGTACATTTTTGTGAAAGACGTCGCGCAATCCGTTCCAAGTTCAAAGCGTAGTGGTCGGTAAATTGGCCTTAATTTCTGGGTGGTCAGAGAAATATTCTAATTTCTAACCCACTGCAAATACTCCAGTTTTTTTATATCATTATTTCATATTTTCAATAACTCACTTAATTAATGGATTTATTTTCAAAAACAAAAAAAATCTTTAATCGTCTTTCAATTATTTTTTTTGGTTCAATCACTTTGAGCGAAAAAGGAGCAAACAGTTGAATCAGCTGAAGCCTAAAACATTTAACGCTATAAACAGCCGTAAACTGGAGTCGTGAAAACAAGTGAAATATATTAGTAAAAGGTTTAGCCGGTCGTGCAGACCGAAGAACAGGTCCAAGAAAACATACGAAGATTCGCGTAAAATGATAAGTACTACTAATATACGATCGTTTTAAGTTTATTATCACTCGTTTTCCGAATTTCCACAAAACACTTTTTTCCCTACATTTTGCGCCTAAACTTTTAAAAAGTATTTAAATATCATTTTCGACGCGTCGTATCATTCACATAATATGTGTGTAACAGCTGTACTAATAGTGAAATTCTAAGATTAAGAAGACGCTCCGTTCTAACCGTAACGAGAAAAACGTTTATTATTTCACTGGCAGCGGTTAGGTCGCATCGTCAAACTCGAGATCGTTGTGGTCTCATCGCCATACGATCCGCTGCTGGACGTCGTGGACAAGACGCGCGTCTCATATACCGTTCCAGCAGTTGCCCCGACCCCAGTTCGCCCCGCTTTTCAAAACGGATCGCTTCGCCTTTTTTAAAATCATTTTTTTTTCCACCGCCTCTGAATATTGCGCGTACGCACATATTGTTATTAATTTATACATTTTTTTTCTTCTCTGGTTTAGTTTATATACGGATAAAAAGTTTAATAAACGATTTTTCGTAGAATTTACATATGATTGAGTCGCGCGATTCATACGTTATAATATGGTACGGGCTAGTAGAAAATATGTTCGACCACTGGAGTTCGGAAAAGCGTTTACAAAAAAAAAAAAAGAAAACTCCTGTAAGTTCAACGGTGTTGATCTATATTGGGGGGCGGACTGGTAGATCGAGAAATTTCCTGACGGTCCGGTCAAACAGTCAAAATCGGGAGCCGCTGTGGCCATATTTTCTTTTACTCTTAAGAAGATTGCACTTGCTGCGCAGTACTCTAAAAAAAATATATATATTTTTTTTTTCAAATTATACGCGAGTATATATTACTCTGTTTTCTGCAACGATTTTCGAGTATACGTATGCCGCTTCCGTGTTATGACGTGTATTACGCGAACACGAGTACTCATAAAAGTCAGGTCGGGTCAGGTCGGGGGTATATCGTAAAAAGCGCCTGAATCAGAAATTTCCTGTAATTTATAAGTGATTTTTCAAAGTTAAAAATATATATATATATATTTTATTTCTCCGTACGTGTAATAAAAGTGTTATTTTTACGGCAAAAAAAATATATATATACCGTCAGAATTTTAGAAGTCTAAAACGAGTAGGTTAAAATATTCGCGGTTTTTTTTTTTTAGAATTTTTTTCGACACTCGATGCGCGCGAGCACCGTATCGAAATTCGTCGTCTGCAGCAGTGATCGCGGATACGGAACGAACGTGCCCTAACCCGGCAGTCAGGTGGTAACAACAGGTCTTTCTATATAATACGCAGCAGCAGCAGCAGCAGGAGCGGCGTGTCTGCAGATGCGGAGATTTGAACGAATCGTGATTCTGATGCAGGTATAATATTATATATGACGGAGCTGGGAAACGTCGTCGCCGCCCGTTATTATTATTATTGTTACGAAATTAATCTCCGTATACGTACACATTATTATTATTATTATTATTATACCCGCGAGTAGAGGAGTAAACGATTTCGTTCATAAAAAAATAAAAACACCGACCTACTGCTGTACCGAGCAAAGTCTTTGACGTTTTATAAACACTATACGTATAAGTAATACGGGTATTTGTGAGCGGCGGCCCTCCCGTCGTCTTCGTCCACGGCTACTGGTGTTAAACGGCTTTTTGTTTTTACATTTTTTTTTTCTTTTCGTTTCCCTCCGGCGCGCACACACGACCCAACCGGTAATAATCATAAGCGCAAATAGGGGGGCTGGGGGGCTAAGCCCCCCTAAATGTTGTATAGCCCCCCATAAACTAATGACATATATATGCACTACATTATGGTATATGAAATATTTTTCACTTCTATTTTTGCTCATCCTCATCGAAATAATGCAAATATTTTATTTCGTCAAAAACTCAGAGCAGTAATGATGATTACGATATTACGATACAATTTAATAAATTAAACTACATTTAAACATTTTTCTTAGTTATTGGGTAATTGAAAGTTGATGACCTTTTTTTTTTTTTTTGCTTATTTGGGTAATTTTGTGGCATCAATCAGGCAAAATTTCTGAAAGTGAATACTTTTTTTTTTGCTTATTAATTTTTAGCCCCCCCTAAAATATTTAGTGCTAGTTGCGCCTATGGTAATAATACAACGTAGGGGTAGTGTATCGCGCGTATTGTGGATATATATAGCCGGTTATAGGTTTACTCGGAACTCGGCCCGTGAACGGTTTTTTAAATTTTTATAAGGCTACGTACGGAAATACAACGTATTTATAAAGGGCACACTGATCAGAAAAATAAATAAGAAAATTTAGATATTATAATATATGGTACCTATAATGAATTAAAAGACATTATATACGTCAGACAAATAAATCAAAGAAGTGAATAAAATCGGCTATAATATACAGACGCGGACTCCGGAGACGAATTAATAAGAGTATTGTGAGCGGAGCCATCAACGCTGCAGTTGGGACGCGAAAAAGAAAGGTAGGACACAGTGATTTTTAGATTCTGAGCGGAGCGGAAGGATCCAGTGGTTTTACAATGATGTTTATTTATTTATTTTTTCTATCCTGTGTACGGATTTTCGATCAGAAGAAGTGCTCCGATCTCCTCGGTCACAGTTTGTTTCCGGCAGCAAATCGCATATAGTTGGTACTTTAGAGATGTCATTTTTCGATTTTCTCAAAAGCGCCTAAAAATATAAGTAAAAAAACTACAGAAAAAAAAAATGTTTATTGCAAGAAATCGTATTAAATTACTGTTATTAATTGTATGCTCTATACACGCTCTATTATTATAGAGTATTAATAATAAATAACACCGAAGCTCCGCTCAAAATCGTTTTATCGAATGCAACGATTTATCATTGCTTTCAAATTTATAGTGATAACAATACACTCTAAAATCTTTATCCGAGTAATTCACTTGAACGACATTCACAGCGCCCCACGGGGCTCGTTACCTTTTTTATTTTTATTAATACGATTATCACGATTATACGGCGCACTCCTGGCGGAAGATTTACAAAATTACAAAATATAAATGTTCAAATTTTTCTGCGGACCATCGAAAATTCTATCGCTGACCACCACCACCACCACCACAGTGGTCCACCGATTAAATAAATATATAAATTCGTGCTGTAAGTATAGTAGCGACGGCTGGTTGTTACTGACGTTGTAATTATTATTTTAGAGACCACGACCGTTTTAGAGAGTATGTTTATACTCTATAGAATATGTGTGTTTTTTTTTTTTTTTGTTTTACGTTTAACCCGCTCGTTGTTTATATATAATATGTATATACGAAGAGCTACGGTGTACGCCTCTTCAATTACTTCGGAACTATAATATTATTAGTATATATTATTATTATTATACGCTCTTAAACTAGACGCTTCGGACCGGAACGGAAAGGATTATGTGCAGTGTACGCGGTGTAAGTACCTATATAGGATGCGCGTATAATACATGTCGAGCGTGTCGTGTCCGAGAAGATTAATATAATATAACGTAATAAGTAATATAACGACGATAATGATGATGATGATGATGATTTTATTTCTTCTGCTGGCACCGCGAGTAATTTTTATTTAATATTTTTCATTTAAAAATGCTCGTCAAAATCGACTCGTTTATACGAGTATATACGGTGTTCGGGGAGGCGGGAGAGGCCGCCGCATTATTATAATAATATTAAAAGATAAGAATATTATAATTACATATATAAATATATACCTATCTTGATTTTAAACATTTTGTACGGGGCATTATTATTACGCTCTGCAGCGTACTGTACACGAATATTATATTATTTATTATGTGCGGCTTTTTAAATTTCTGTTGGTCGCAGTAGATATGGATAGATACGAGCAGCGGCGCATGTATACACTATAGCAGCAGCGTGTCGCCCCTGCAATTGGGTATAGGAAGAAAACCGTTCGACAAATATTATTATTAACGGCGGCGCCTTATTTTAATATGGGTTCACGTATTAAATATATGTAACGGAAAAACGTACAATGCTTACAGTGCGATATTTCAATTTTTAAACAATTAAATGTAATTTTTAATTTTGTTATTTTTATAAGAATTAATTAAAAATATTGATGAGTTCACAGTGTTTTGTGTTTTAGAACTTTATATGGAAAGTCATGTGCATGTGTTTGGTGCCGGGGTCCATTTTCGCTACACGCCCCAGGGCACAATATTCTTAAAAATCCGGCCCTGTGCACAGTAGCCTATGAAGAGTGTTAAAAAATAACTATTGTAATATGTGTATACAGTATTGAGTATATTATATTATACGAAAACGACCTCGGATCAAGACAGTTTTGGGCTTGGAACCAAAGATTTTCGAGTGTCATCCATACTATAAATAAACGAATTTGTAGACGCGCGTACAAGTAACATCGATTCGTTTAAGTAAATACTAGTTTACCCAAATTTTTTTAAAAAAAAAACGTACTCGAGTTTTCGTATTTAAATGTTTTACACGATAATGTGATTAAAAACGAACACATTCGCAGTACGATAATAATTACACAACAAATATTATTTTTTTTATAGTCAAAATCACTTTGTCGCTTTCATAAAAGATTACCACATAACGGGTGTTTGTTATCGTACAGTTGTAGTAAAATAAAATCAGGCGGAAAAAGTGATAATGAAATATTATCACTTTATCCCCTTTATTTTACTATTCAAGTTTTTGTATGTTAAATAGCTCGGGGAAAACACTTTAATATATGGTCTTATTTTTTATTATTATGTTACATGTATATGTCGTTGCCGACAAGATGTATGACAACGACTAGGTCGGCGACGGACCGAATAGGAATATATATAGTCCATCGCCGATATTTCAATAATTATAATAATTACGATATGATGATAGCCACTCTATTATTTACAACATTTATTATATAATTAATAATTATATATTGATAATGAGTGACTATCATTACACAGTAAATGTATACGATTTTGAGTTTTTCAAAAATACATATAAACGAGTTTATCAACGTAGCGATCCAGTATTTCGTTATATTTATATATTTTTTAATAGACGCGTGTCTGTGCACTGGTAAATCGTCTGCTTATGTGGGAGAAGAGCACGCGGAGGTTTTATCCCCCCCTCCCCAAACTAATTTTTATTTTTATAATCAATATCGAAATGTATTATTGTATTTAGAAAAAAAAAATACTCAATTTAATATCTGTTATCTGCGTATTATGTCAGTATTGTAATAAACCAGTGAGTTTTGGTCGAAAACATTATAAATTATAAAGTGCGAGAAAATTGGAATTTGTTACGTATTACATATTTTGCAGAAGAAATTATTTTAAACGTTTTTATAGAATAAATATTCCTATGGTTCACAGACAGAATACAAAAAAAAAAAAAAAAAATCATTGTATGCGGAATTAATATATACAATAAATATTTTCAAATTATACATATAATACAATTATTCGATATCCGTGGGCTCGAGATCATAGTGCCTCTCCATATCCCCTTAATCCAGGTTTGCGAATAACGATCACAATTAAAAATTAAAATTTATTAAAATAACGAATACGAATTATTTACATTAAACTATACTATTATACTTATAAGAATATAATTAAAAAATAAAAACTCGTAATTTTGTGGCATTTACTTATTAATTACCGACGAATAATTAATTATATTTTAAAAAGCGGTTATTTTTTTTTTTTTGGTAGAATATAATATAGCGACGTATTATTAAATTATAATAGTAGATAGGATATTAAAACAAAAAAAAAAAAAAATCCTTAGAAAATTATTATTATTTTTTTGTCAATGATATTACTTACAATAGGGACGTGTACAGATGGCGTTATTATATGATTAGCTGCTACGTATATTGTATTTTATTGTACCTACCGTATGTACTCGCGGGCAACCACCACCTGTTTCCTAATAATAAATAATAATATTAACGTTGTCGCGTATATAAGTGCAGTCCTGTTATCCGCGAGAGTACGTCGTAATATATTGACAACTGTTTGTAATTAAACGGTTTCCGGTTACTCACTATATATATATTATATTGTGTCACTATAATGTGTTTTATAGTGAAACCTCTTAATACCGGACACTCTGTGGCGCTGAAATTTCGTTATTAAGGAAGTGTCCGGTATAATTTAGAGGTTAGTAAATTTGTCGTGGGGAGAGAGGGGGGGATGAAGTGAATTATCGATTATTTATGCGTATAAATATTAAAACTACTTATGTATATATTATATATATATATATAACGAATAATAACGAAATATTTTATAATTTATATTTTACGAGTTTAATTATATATTTTATAATACACGCGTATTTATTATTTAACATTTATGAAAACGTAAATAAAAATAATTTTAACGTAAAAACCTAAGGTTTATCGATGAAAAAAACAAAATCAGTTAATTTAGCTTGTTTAACACCTGTTGACGAGTAGTAATTTTTTTCAATAAGACAATGTAATAACGAGTAAAAATATGCAGGTACGTTGTAATAAAATATATACTTGGACAATTACGATAAAAATTATCGAAATCTATATACCCGTAAAAGTGTCGCGTTATTATTTAGAGCGTGTCTCGTATATTTAGAGGTTTATACGTAGTGAAGATGTCTCCTCCTGGTTTCGAAAAAAAAAACGTCAGCTATTTAGAGGCGTCTACGTTATCATTTATACGTTGTGATAATAATAATAATAATTAAAATATTTAAGGTCAAATGGCGATATTTGCGACGGTTCGCTTGGAAAAAAAAAATATATATTTTTCTCTATTATATGCATTATATTATACCGTCGTCGTCGTCGGTCGGAAGTAAACGTATATACTATCGTATTGTAATCGCTCGATTATTATCAATCAAAAGCCGTAAAATATTATTGTGTTTATGTGACGATATGTATATGTGTATCGTGTATATAATATAGTTTTTATATTTCGTAACGGGCAGTGGCGTGCTCAGGGGGGGAGGTTAGGGGTTATATCATCAGATCTACAGAAAACAACTTATTAGTTATAAGAGCTATTTTAGAGTCATTACTTGTTTTAGATGACGACATAAATGAAATGAATACTGCAAAAGCTAGGCGGTTGAGTTTCCGTTTGGAATAAGTAATCTAGTATCTAAGTATTTTATTTTTTTTGTTTATTTTTAAAAAACGCAATACATTTTAATGGTGTTATTATGTTAATTGAACAACTCGGTATTAGTGTGTTATAATTTAAATTCGTTTTAATTATAGAACAATTTACAAATGTACACCAATTATATAAGCTAGAAACGATTTTGGAGAGCATGAAACATAAACATTTGAGTTTTCGGTATTACCGTCATGACAATTCATTAAAATTTATTATTACTATTTACTTATAACATCCCCCCCCCCATTGAAAATTCCTGGGCACGCCACTGGTATCGGGTACCTATATATACACACATTCGATAATTCGGTTAGATTATATGTGTAGATTTGTGATTTCGAAATATGCGTAAAATTCGATAAATTATTATTAGTAATTACATTCGCATACGAGCAACAGTCGTCTGGGGGAGGGGAGGAGAAACACGGTTTCCTTCTGCCACAATTATAATATTATAAGTCGTGACGGTGCGATACGCCGCGCTTTACTTGCGTGTTCGAATTCCAGTGCGCGCGCGGATCTTTAGAATATTTTACCGGTCGCGATAAAATATAATATATTGTAATAATTACTACAACGTATTATTATATATATGTATATAGACGTATTCGCGTAAAAGACGTCATAGTAATATATTATCGGCGTCGAGTTTTATTTGCCGAAAAAAAAAAAAAATGCAAAAAAATAGTTTTATCGACAATATACTTTACACGAGAAATCTGGTAGTTTAACGAAAACGTCATATCATCGATGATAACACTTAAAAGAATTCAATAATTTCGTCGAGACGCAATATAACGTCAGTGACGATAAACTATATAATACGCACGGAAAATGCTCATTTATGCCGCGCAAAAAATATAATAACGGAACTCTATTATACAATTAATATAACATGTACGTCGATCGAACGTTGTATATATTATATAATATGAATAGGTATACGCATTAAAATTATTTTTCGTCCGTGTCAAACCGTTAAATTCATATGATTCCATTAAAATATATTACGTATATAAAATATTATAATACTTACCTATAAAAAAAAATATAAACACTTCCTCTGTACGACTGCCGGCGTGTAATTTTTTTTTTTTTTTTTATCCGCGGACGGGGATTCGTTTACGAGCGCACTATATAATATAATATACAATTAATATAATATAATATTTAAATCCAATAAATCGCAGCCACGCCATTGATGTTACTGCAGCCACGCACTAATAATAAGCGGTCGATATAAATAATTATTATACACGCATTATATTATATGATGTGGTGCCATATATAATAGACGGTCGTGTACCAGAATAATAAATTATCACTGTTAAACGGTTTCTAACGATTCAAAGTTTAAAATTATTCCGATTATTACACTACTGCACAATATATACGAATATAATATATATGTATATTATATTGTGTTATCGACGAAGATAAGTAGTGTCTATATATATATATTATAATACTCGTTATTACTTATAAAGGTATGCGCTGTAATTTGCTTAGTAATATAATATATAGTACTCGAGATTATCGGGCCGCTTTTCGTTTTGTTATTATACATATTGTGTATACAAAATAGTCTAAACGGAGTTTTTAGGCTGTATACGTCGTACACGCGTGCACAATCGGTCTCGTCGAATCGGAAGTGTACTCGCAGCAATATTATCATAAAATCGAATGCAGTTCAATCGAAATAAATAAATAATGCGAAAACGATGCGATTCTCCTCTCTGCAGTCCGCCGGTTTCGTTTAAAACAACGCCGAGTATGAAAATCATCCGCGGCGATATTTATCGGTTTTCAGTGGCGTGATTAGAAATTTGTTCTGGGGGGGGGATGACTTTTTTCCCTCGTTTTTCATTACTGCAGTGCAATGGGAAACTTCACACACACCCTTCGTACTATGAATTTTCTTGTTATGTACATACTATACTACAAATCAGTAAAAAAAAGAAAAAAAAATTTACTTGTAATCTAACTAAGTTAATATTATTCAAGTATTTAAATCAAAATACACAATAGAAATATTTGATTACTACTCGTATATTTACTATTAATTTTAACTGGTAAATTATAAAATTAAATCCAATTTCCGAGGCCTATAATTTAAACATTATATAATAAAAAAGCGATTTTAAGTAAAAGTATAAAAATAGGAAAAAATAAGAAAAATTTTGACTCTACAATAGATGATGACCGTTTTCAGTTATTTTTTTTTTATACGTGATTAAAAAAAAGGCTCTGGGGGAATCTATCCCCCTCATCCCCCCCTTAATCACGACTCTGTCGGTTTTTGTTTACAAACATTATATGTACGTACGACGGGAAATATTTACATATATTTTAGATTCTGAGCGGAACGACGGATCTATAGTGGGGTTTTACAATGACGTTTATTTAGTTTTTCTTCTGTCCCGTGTACGGATTTTCGGCCAGAAGTAGTGCTCCGATCTCTTCGGTCACAGTTCGTTTCCGGCAGCAATGCGCATTTAGTCGGTACTTTATATAGAGAGAGAGATCGTTTTCCGATTTTCTCAACAGTTTTTTTTTTAAAGCGACGCGATAAAACCGCCGAAAAACGGGATTTCGTCAATATCACGTACAGTTTTTTCGCTGTAATTTCGAAAATAATCATTCCGTTGAAATTTTCAACAAAATCGTATCTATCTTTGCACTATACAACTTCAAAAAAAAAAAATTTCCGAAAAAGTTTTATTCAATTTTACGTTATTTTTTATAGCTATAGTTTTAGATTTTGAGGTTTTTCATTCGTAAAACGGTTAGTTTTGACTCGAAATTCGGACACAACGTCAGACGTATTTAATTTTGTACAAAAAAAAAAAAAAAAAATAGACAAAATGTATTACACCGGAGCTCCGCTCGGAATCGTTTTTTTTTTTCGAATGCAATGATTTACTGCTTTGCTTTCGCTGCTTATACAGTAAAAACAAAACTCCAAAATCTTTGTCCAATAGTGATTCACTCGTAGGCGAAACCAGAGTTTTACACGTTTGAATGTGCCCGGTCTTTTTTGTAGTTATTTTTTTATAATATAGACGGGGAGGCTATATAAACAAATTTACCCGTTTTATGCGTTTTTTTTTTAGCTCATAATTTTCTTCCACACACTAAAGTCAAAATATTTTAAGTGTCCAACACATGTTTATTAACCAATACTATAACCTATTGTATAATATATATTTTTTTTACTTTAAGGGTGTGCGCCTTGGCACACCCCGTAGATCCGTCTATGGATTCACTTGAGCGATATTATCCACAACACCCCGCGGCTCGCGGCTACCTCCTGTTTTATCTGTCGATATGTATAGTTTTTTTTAACCTATTCGTTTCGCGGCTTATATATTAAAATGCAGAGTGTAGTTTTAACACAATTTCCCTCAGCGGCGTGACATATACGCGCGTTATAAAAGACGGACGGACGGCCGTCGATCTCGACGTTGCCGGCGGTAAGTACATATTATATTATATATTGTACGTATCGCAGCGCTATATTATCTCGTATATTGATTGTGCGCTCTTATTGTATATATTATATTATAGCGCTGCGGGCGATAGAGTCGCAGAAAAAAAAAAAAACTTATATAAATTCCGATTTTGAAATAAATATATTTTTATACGGTATAATGTTGCAGCGATAAAAAAAAGAAAAAATTTGAAATTGTTTAACGCGTTAATTTATGTATCTCAGGTATTTTTAGTTTTATCTTCGTCGAATTTACATAATATATTATATTATTATTATATATAGGCGTGTATACTCGTATAAAATTTCAAAAACAATACGCGCGTATATAATATACGTTGTCGATTTTTTATTTTTTTTCCTGATATTTTGTACGAATTTCCGATTAACGCGTTTAACGGAGATAAAAAAAAAAAAAAAGTTTTACGTTTTATTACCGGAATAAACGCGATTTTGATATATACGAATAATAATAATATTGACTTGCCCACATATACGCGTCTTAACGATATATCTATATATATATAAAAAAGAAAATTATATTTATATTTTTATCAAACGAAACCAAATTTAACTTTTTACTATCTATCGCGCGCACGCGCTACTCGATTACGCGAAAATATACTGTTTTGGAAGAGTTCCACTCGATTAAATATACGCGTGTATATATGCATATGTGTTCACTCGGCACATTTTTTTAAATAGCCAAAACTATAATACACGTATATATACATATATAAATATTATGCGCGATGTGCGCGCACTTGCGTAGTCGTTTTACGTCATATTATACATACCTACGCAGCAGCAGCAGCAGCAGCAGAGAAGGCTTAGAAAAAAAAAAATTTTTTTCTCAATAAACACGTCGTACTAAAAATATACGTGTAAAAAAAAACAATAACGTTTATTAATCGTTAATAATACAAAATATAAATACCTTTACGGGGGGACGGGGGGGGGATACAAGTTACTCTATAAATTAGATATATAAAAAAAAATATATATATACCTACTTACACGTATTTAACTATATATACTATATAAAATGTATAATAATAATATGTGTAAATAAAATATTTATATAATAATGTATATATTATGCAATGTGCATGCGAGATAACTTATTATAGGGTACTTATATATATTGAGCTATAATGCACGCATAAAATAATTTAAAATCGTCCAACGCGTCCGATTATTACTTTTTTTTCGAACGCGAGAAAAAAAAAATCACATTTTATAAAAATAATAATATAATATACTTAAAAATAAATTATTGTTCGCGCCGTCGTGTCACGTACATAATAATATATGTTATAAGTAAAATGAAAAAAAGAATTTAAAAAAAAAAAAAAAAAATAGAAATACGTATTTGCAAGGCACGTGGCGGAACGCTAATTACAATAATAATATTCTACATTTTCGCGATATAATATTTATTACACATAATATTGTATAGTCGACGAAACGCGCTTAATATAGTACATTAAATAACCCTGTTGCAGTTAACAAAAAAAAAAAAATATATATATATGTATCGATCTCGTAAATCGCTACCTATACATTGACGTTGATAACATTAATATAAAATTGTATATATTTATATTTAAATTCGGTTTTTTTTTAAAATAATATTACGTGTTTGAACGACGGGCTGCAGTCTGCGGAAACCGGTGGTTTATTCGGAAGGAGTCGACTATTAATAAAAGAAAAGTCGTGTTGTCCAAAATCGAAAGGACGAAAACGCGTCCGAAAAGGTGATTATATTTTTAAAAAAAAAGAAATTTTAACGCTATTTTAACGTCCGGCGGTACTGATGGTTGAGATCGCATACACTGCTGCAGGTCTGCGACCAAAAAAAAAAAAACTGCACAGAGGACGTTTTTTTTCACTGTTTCTTACGGATTTTTTTGCTAACCGAAACCGGAAAAAAAGTAAGTAAAACTCATATTTTTAGTTTATTTTAAATTTGAATTCGAGTGTTGATCAATCGAAGAGGTTAGGTTAGGCACAGGCACAGGCAATCGCCATGTCCCAACGCAAACGTATCCGCGAAGGAATTAAAAAAAAAATAATAATAATTTGTTTAGTTCAATGTAATAAAATCAACGACTTTTTTTATTATTGTAAGACCCTATACTATTTTGCAAAAAAAAAAAACCGTACGTAATGGGGGGAAATGGCGGAGGTCATTTTTGCATCCTCGAAACATAAAAGTTTACCGAAAATAATATTCCACGAGGTCGAAAAGGAAAACAATTGTTTTTTGCAGACCCGTGATTATTGTTATACCTCCTAAAAAGACGCGCGTATCGTTTAATCGTACCCGAATTATAGAATATTAAATATACAGGGAAAGTCAATAAAAGTATCCGGAGTAGTGTACTACGCGAGTACGTTTTTTTTTTTGTTTTCGATATTTTGATTATTATTATTTTTTTAAAAAAATTTTCGTCGTTTTTAATTCAAAATTCAAATCAAATCAAGTCGATTCTCATTTGTCGTTGTAAAACAAAAGTCTCGTACACTTCGTCGAAATCGACGTTAATGTCCTCTCCCCCCTCCTAAAAAAAAAAACGTTTAACCCTATATATATATATATATATACTTAACACGGAAATCCGCAAAAGGAAAACGTTTCGCTGCGAGAAAAAAAAAAAAAAGAAAGAAAACTGACCGACTGTTCTTCGTTTTGCCGGTAAAGTCTATTCTGTATTCGTACCGAGCCGTACCGGACCGAAAGTAGTTGCGGGAACACGGACACGGCGGGCGCCGGTTTCACGCCGGTCTCTCGACACGCGGAAACGTGGTGTACCTACTGAAAAACGGACGCGCTGCAGACGACGAGGGTTAACGCGTGTGATTCTATATTGGTTTTGAGAAATCGAATTCCGGATACTTGTGTGACTCGCTCCACTGGCAGAACGGACAAGGGCGGTTAGGTATTTAACTCGATACGGCGTGTGTGCGCGCGCGCGCGCGTTAACCGCGGTGCGGTCGGCGCTATATGTTCAAACACCTCAACTTCTTCTCCGGCACCATTGACGAGAATGTCGGCCTGTTGTTGGTGAGCACGTCGTCGGGTCGCACGCCCGACGACTCCAACCGTTCCAGCACCAGCCGTTCCAGTTCCGTCAGCTCGTCGTCCACGCGGTGCACGGGCGCGTGCTGCCGTTCCCACCGCGCCAACAGTATCACGTACTCGGCGTTGTGGCCGGCCGGTCCGGAACACGTGGCCACCTGCGTGGCCAGCTCGTCCACCGGCGCCTCGCCCAGCCACTGGCCGTTGTCCGGCGTGGCCACGTACACGGTCGCGTTCACGGTGCGCTCGCCGTCGTCCGACCGCACGTCCACCTTGTGCACCTCGTAACCGCCCAAGTACACCTCGCGCATCTCCAAGTATCTGAACGTCGTCTCGTCCGGCAACATAAACGCTTTGCCCCACACGAAACCCTGCAACAACAACGGCAACGACGATCAATATTTAAAAAAAAAAAATAATAATAATAAAAACACCGACGACGTATTATTATTATTATTATTCCGATTTGCTGCTTTCGATTGTAATAATATCCGTGTTTATCAATTAATTATTATTTATTGATTTGTCTATATACAATTTGTATAGACAAGTAGTCGGGTTAATTGCAGTGGCGGATATCTGAGGGGAGGGTATAGGCGGATCAGGGCGATCCTAAAAGTGGTAGGGCACCCTCTTTGGCGTTACGATATTTTATTTTACAAGTATTTTTAAATACTTTTTTTTTTTAAACTAACGTTAATTTTAATAAACGACAAAGTCGATTACAATTTGTTATTATTTCTAATTATATATTAAATTATGTTGTAATACCTATCGTAAACTTTAGAAAAAGGCGGCGATTCGAATACAGTTCTGCTCACAAATTGTTAACGGAAGAGGATCTTTTGTCCGTAACCGATTTGAATCATTATAATACCGACAACGGGGATGTGGCGGAGGTCGAAATCCACGATCGGGGCGGGTGATCGTTAGCTCACCACTGAGATTGAGTTACCCGCCTCAAGACTTTGGTTAACTGCATGGAATTGTCCCGACTGGTACAGCAATCTTCTCCCGGTTGCATTTCCCGGCTTCGCGCCCGTTTGACTGTTTAACTTGTATTTTTACATATTGTACAGACCGAGACGCTTATACGATACGAATAATCCCAAGTGGTTACTGAATTATTGTAGTTCGAATCCCGAATAATTAATCAATTTTTTGTTCGTGTTCAAAACGTTTTTTACACGCGATCGATTTGCACTAAAGAAAAATATTCTACAACAATATATATTTTTTTTTTCTACAACCAAGATCGGTATAACCACCGTGGAAATCAATACATCGTATATAGGTATTCTATAACGATTAAAATGGTCACCACGCGGGTAACCTGTTCTACACATAGAATCCTAAAATGTTCCGTATATCAGCAGTGACTTCCTTTGGTCCTAAGGCGACACGACCGAAACGAAAACCATCTACGGAGAATTACTTACAGAAAAAAAAAAAAGTCGACCCGATAGATCCAGTATAAGTTTCTCTACACAGAGATTGGCCGTTACCGACAAAACTCGATTTCACATTCATACACCGTTCTACATACGACTGTGTTTTCTTCTATTATTATATCTCCCGGGCAGATTGTGGGTCTTCTTTTGAAAAAAAAAACACTGTCTCTTCACATTTATCCGTCTATATAATATATTTTAAATCCTATTTCGACGCTTCGTATAGGGGGCGTTCAAATTCTTGTTGTAGTTCTTTCCCGTGCCTATCACAATCCTAATAAGATACGGATAATAATTATCGTTTCGCTTTTTTTTTTTTTTTTTTGAATATTATCGATATACGCGCGAAACCGCACGTATTAAAACACGCTCCTCGTCGTTCGTCCTGCGGAGATTTCGTATATAAAAATATACGCCAAAGTCCTTCGAATGTAATTGAATAATCGGCACTTGGTACGCGTTTAATATTATTAAAAAAATATATATATAACGTCCGCAGACGCGAACGCGTCCATTCGCATTCGCCACAACGCTACGCACTGCACACGCCTCGGGCGTAACGAAATCGGAAAAAAAAAAAAAAATTGAATTTTTCATACTCTTTTAACCGGGTGTGTTCGTACTACAGGTAGTTTTTACGCGATCGCACGGTGGTATAACACGCGCGGTAGCCGAGAATTCGTTACACATAAAAAAAAAAAACGAAGGCGATTCGAAATATATATGTATTTTTTTTGTGTTTTTAACCGGCTCAGAGGGTGGGCGGCACATGTCAGTAAATTTCAACGAGCGATCTGCACTTGAAAGGACACCCCCCCCCTCTCCCCGAGGGCTATAAGGATTTCGAGAGAACAGCACGCGTACAGCAGTGAGAGTTGAAAATGTTAAGTAGTCGGCCGCGACGACGACAAAAAGGGCGACGAAGGTCAAAGGGACGATAATAACAACGTTTTTTTTTCTTTCTTTCTTCTGCGTTCCTGTTTGAAACGTAAACAGTTTGTCGAGTGTTTAAAAAAAAAAAAAATTGGAATTTTTTTTTTTTTACACCGTGTAAATTGATTCGCACCGTCGTCGTCGTCGCCGTCGCTGTGGCTGCCGCGCGGTTCGACGATAAATGAAATATTACACGCCGCTATTTTCTAGAGATTAAGAAAAAAGAAATTGTTTAGATAAACGGAATAAATAGCTATGTACGCGGATCTACGCGTACGTATTGTTATTACGATTTTATCCGATTTAATTATCGTACAACAGTGTCAACGTTATTATTATTATTATTTTTTTTGTTGTTTACAAAAATAATCATTAAGTGATTTTTTTTTTAATCGTTTGCGCGTTATTATTTTTATTATTACCCGTGCCAGTGAACTGTGTAACAATGTGGCGTATGAAAAATATATACGCCGTTTGAGTTTTGCTATATAAAGAGAAAAGCGACAATAGGCGCCGTGCGGAAGGAAAGACGGAGGTTTGAATACGTATAAATTATACAGGAAAAAAAAAAAAAAAGGTAGCGAGACGCGCGGTGTGTTGTGGACATCGCTTGATTTATTACACGCGGATAAAGATTTCAGAGTTTTGTTTTTATTATAAGCACTAGCAGTGCTAGCAATGATAAATCATTGCATTCGATAAAACGATTCTGAGCGGAGCTTCGGTGCGTAATACACTTTGAATATTTTTTTGTATACAAAATTAAATGTGTCTGACGTTGTGTCCGGATTTCAAGTCGAAAAACTCGGAATTAACCGTTTTACGAATGAATGAAAAAAACCACCTCAAAATCTAAAAATAACTATAAACAGCCTAAAACTGAATGAAACTTTTTGGAAATTTTTTTGAAGTCGTATAATACAATTCTGTCGAAAGACGACAGAACGATTGTTTTCGAAATTATACCGGAAAAACTATACGCGATATTGACGAAATCCCGTTTTCGGCGGTTTTATCGCGTCGCGTTAAAAAAAAAAAAAACTATTGAGAAAATCGAAAAATGACCTCTCTAAAGTACCGTCTTGACGCGATTTGCTTTCTGCAGAATAGGTGCTATACACGAGAAGATCCGGAGCACTCCTTCTGGTCGAAAATCCGTACACAGGATAGAAGAAAAACTAAATAAACGTCATTGTAAAACCTGCACTGGATCCCTCGCTCCGCTCAGAATCTAATAATAAAAAAAAAATTTTTTTTTTTGAAAAGAACAGAATGGTTTTCGGTTAAAATCGCCGTGAAATTGACCGTTTGCCGTACGCATACACGCTATATTATTATATAATATATTTTAGTGTATCGGTGCGTATTGTAGCGAAATTTAAAAGACGTTTCTGTTAAACGAATCGTTAAAAAAAAAAAAAACACGTCGTTACTATTGTGCAGTTTTTTTTTTTTTAAAGAATTCGTATAGAAAAAAAAAGGCTATGCGGCGGTAGGAGGGATATGTCGATTGCATAACCCGCAGCGCGTAACAAGATCGTATTAAAAACTAAATAATTACGAGACAAACGCGCGGTATTCTTCAAAATTTTTTTAAATTACAATATTGTTTATTTTATATATTATTTTTTTTACGAATTTTCGACTGGAAAGAATACGCACACGATCGTTTACAAACGTACATATCCGCGCGTTTTCCGGCGGGTCGCTTACTTCGACGAGGTAAATTTTTGCGATTTTCTCGAGAAAAAAAAAAAAATTAAAAACGGCAAAAACTCGATTTCGTCAACAAAATTCATATTAACGCATTTCTCCGGCGTTTCGAAAACAACGGCGTCTTGAAATTTACACCGAACACGTGTTTTCTCCAATTCTGCGTTATTCATAACAATTAATTAGACGTCGAGCTGTATAGGTACACGTATCGAAAGGAGCGTACGTTTTTGGTTTTATGCTGCACGTCTCGAATAAGAGAAAATAAAAACTGGTTTACGCGAACACAAAACACCGGGGCTACAATCAAAACAAAACGATCGAATTTCGGTACCGCATATATAGGTAGAAGACGACCCAATCTATGTCGTAGAGTTTTGATATTATTATTTTTTTTTTGTATAAAGTCTTTTGAAATTATGCAATTAACTCTTATGATTCGTGTTATTTATTTTTTCGAAACAAGTTATGAAAAAAAAAAAAAACTAAAAACGCTACGACATAGATTAAGTTCTATATGTAGTTCCGAAATTCCATGTTTTTATTTTGATCGTATAGCCCCGGTGTTTTGTGTTCGCGCGGACTAGTTTTTACACAAAGTCACGGTAAATCGCACGTGTTTTACTTTCAGCATAGCATCCTTTTTAAGGGCTGAAAATATGGACGCGAGGCCTGTTATGCGCGCGTTATACTCTCAATTATAGAAGAAAAAAAAATCTTGAAAATCCTTAGTTTATTTATTTTTTTTATCTACCGTTTCAAAATTTAACGACAAAGCGTATTGTTTTGATGGGGAGGGAGGAAATGTATATATATATATTTTTTTAATAATTATTTTTCGCGTGTCGCGGCTCGTCGTGTACTAACGAGCAACGACGACCGCGAGGTGTGTATAAGATAAAAAAACTTTTTTTTTTTTTTTCATTCCATATAAAGTCGCTATAATGAAGCTCTGCCGTATAGCTATTTATATATAGAGACGCGTAAACAACCACTTAACCCGAATAAAACGCAGTTTATTTCGCGCGACTGCAGCGTTTCTACAATATAATACGTTCGCGCGCGCATTCGTTGTATTATACATTATAGTCGAATTGGCGAAAATTTATTCAATATTTTTTTTTCTTCGCCGCGCAAATTGCACGGACCGGACGATTGTATTTGTACTGATAAATCGCGAATTTTTAACGAATATTTAAAAAAAAAAATGAAATAATATAAATAAATTTTAAATCACCCGTTATCACTGTATTTACTTCGCACTATGTCATCGCTTCGCATATATACCATCACACGCACTTACACGCGGAAAAAGCCGATTGGCGTTTATATTATATTTAAATAAATAAATATTTTAAATAGCGAATGTTTAACGAATAAATCGTGTGGTATAATACCGCGTCACAATACACGAAACGTTCGAGAACATTTCTCGTAACGCAATATATATTAATGTTAACCCGTTGAAAACGTTATAATACTCCATGTGGCCGTAGCTGGTGTACTGTATGAAAATTCGCTTATCGATATGTATACGCGTATAAAACGAACGGGAATGTAAACGATATTATTTATACAGTTTAACGATATAAATATATTATACTTAGTGTTAATTACAAATATAAATTATTTATTGACTTCTTTTATTTTAGTACGCGGTGTGCTGTACGCGAGAGAATCCGCGGACGGCCAGCAAAAAAAAAAAAAAAACCCCACGACTCGTTTTGATGGAAAAAATTGAAAAAATTAAAAATTACAAACTGTAACGATTAATAGGAATACGTTTCTAGCGTCAAAAACTTTTCTTTCTAAAAATTAAATTAAAAGAAATTTAAAAAAAAAAATTCTAATGAAATTTAAAATATATGTAGCGTAGGGTTCTGATAATAATTAACAAAAAAAAAAAAAACTTAAAAATATTGACTATAGAACAAAAGTATATTTGTGAAATCTTAGTGTATATACGTCTTACACGCTACACTAAATAATACGTAAAAAAAATTATTCCTATATAATTTCAATAGGAATTAAAAAAAATAAAAATAAAAGGAAATTATACGTCGATTCACTATAAAATATGTTGTGTCTGGTACCAGGTATATATGGTTTTAATTCAGAAATAACGGGAGTTATTTATTTGATAGTAGGGTATATATATAGGTACACGCGTATTGGGCGACGGAAACCTTTTGGTCTTATAATGTCTATTATTATTTTTAAAGACCTCCTTCTCTGCAAGGCCAGACAACCCGCTCTCCGCCGAGTTTTGATTTATAAACGCTACTGTCTTATAAATATTAAAGAAAAAAAAAACTATATAAACCTATACTTTGACCCATCATGAAGTGTTCGACAAAAAAAAAAAAATTCACAATTATTACTGTTATTATATCATTTTTGTTTTCAAAGAAATTTCGAACAGATTATTATTATTTTTTTTAATAATACACGACGGTACTATATATCCATTACAATAAGATGTGCGGTACAATGCACACGCGGTTATAATAATACAATTTTTAAAAATTTATTTTATTTCGTCTATTCCATTAAAATTTGACGCTCTAATAATTTCGAATACTTTTTATTATGGAATTATATAACGAACGTAACAATATTTTGTACTGCATTTTTATCTGTAACATTCGTTTTGTACGCATTAGATAAAAAAAAAAAATTACTCGTTTACATAATAAAACGAAATAATTATATTATACAACATTTATGAGACATATTGCGTACTATGCGGTGATCACTATTGGTATATATAGTCTAATATACACGGAAACGCGTTGACATTATTGCAACGATATATTTATACATATTTCTTTATGATTAAAAAAAAGTATAATAGTACACGCGTTTATTAAACTACCAAAAAAAAAAAAGAAAAAATCTTATATTATTATTATTAAATTTACTATATTTGTCGATTGCAGTGTAATAAAATTCACGATTGAAATCAAAATCTAAGCGAAGAGTTCATATAGTTTACTAAATCGTGTTTTATAAAACACGATTTCGTTCGAAGGAATTATATTTACTTTTTTTTCAAACATCGACCTATTAACTGTCCAGGTTTCTTTACAGAAAAAAAAAATCATAATTATTTATAACGCGCGAGTTTCGCGTTGAAATCGAGAATAACAGCTACAGGTTTACTCGTTATAAAAAAATTGGAGTTTGACTCCAAAATATAATAATAATAATAATAAAAAAAAAGATTAATTGACAATAATATCGGGTGTTTTCAACCGCGGATTACGGTTAGTCGAATAAAATAAGCAACGAATATTCGTGTATAGCGGATATTGCTGTATATAGAGTTTAAATATTATTGCATCAGCGAGTCGAGATGTCAGTTCACAGATATTTAATAGACACGCTGGAATTCGTACGTTTTATATATTTCGAATACGGTCGACGCTTATTTATGACGGAATTTGCCGAATGTTATATATTTTATTGGTGAGGAAGATTTCAGAGAAATCACATATATATATATATATATATATATATATATATATACGAGGTTTTGTTTATAGGAAAAAATAAAAAATTTTAGTCGTTTATAAATTACGTATGAACGGAAGTTACTGCACAGATTATATGACGTTTCGAGCGGGATTAATTCTTAGAAAATATTGTTCGTTTTTTTTTTTTTTGAACAACTAAAGAATCCTTTTTGAAAATCTTACTACGATAATACGAGTCGTATTTTTTTTTTAATCAAATTTATAATACACGCATATACTCGCGTCCGTTCGGTATTCGTTTACAAATAGGTACATACGACATTTCTTATAACTTTGAACGTGAACTTTACACATGACTTGTCGTGTTGATAACATCCGCATTTATTTCAAAATATTGTATAACACATACGCATTACTGTTATCTCCGTTTTATTTAGTCTGTTCGGGCGGACGATAAAATTATTTGATTATCCTCAGGAATTTTAGTCTGAGTATTTTTAATTTTTTTTTTTTTCCTTAACAAATCTCGCTCGTATAGCAGCAGCAGTAGTAGTAGTAGTAGTAGTAGTAGTAGTAGTAGTAGTAGTAGTAGTAGTAGTAGTAGTAGTAGTACGAGCAAAATAATATGTCACAATAGGAAAACAATTCGTGAAAATTAATTTTTAGATTAATTGGAATTCGTTATCAAACCAAAATCAGATTGTTCCGCAACAATCAGTTAAACAAGATTAAACACACACGTATATACGAGGAGTAAAATAAATGTTGTGTATATAGGAGGTATATATATTTTTTTGATATTTGTTATTTAATAGGTGTAAAACACCTCCCAATCGATTGAAATTTAATGTGTATACACTCGAATAGCGATATTAAAATTCAATTTAAAAAAAACCATTAAAACAACATTTACGATTTTTTTTTTCCTATTGCACAGTTTCAACGCATATTAATATATCACTACTAAATAATAATAATAATAATAATAAAACTGCCGTAGTGAAATATACACTATTATTAATAGCGCAATTAGCGTATACGATGTCACCGATCGAAAAAAAAAAAAATAGTACAAATACCGTTTATAAAAAATACCTATATATAATTTTTTTTTTTTAAACACAGTATAGTTTATTAAAATAGGTATTGTATATTTTCGATTTAATCGCGAGCGTGTAAAATCTGCGATATAGTATTACATTTTAACCTAACCGGCGCGTTGCGGTCATTGCATGCGCGGTGTTAGGTTAAATCGCTAATTATTGCGAATTATTACGAATCGCCTTATATTATAATAATGGATACGGGTTGGCTTACAGGAAATCGATAATAATAATTATTATTATTTGGTACAGCTATTTTTTTTTTTTTTTTTTTGTTCACTGATATACCGGCCGTGATATTAATAATAATTAAACTCATTCCGCGCAGCACAGACGCGCGTTCGTACATATATCATATTCATTTCGAACAGATACCGCGCGAAGAATGGATTTCTCGTCGCCGCGTGTGTATTGTACCGCCGCGACGTTTCCTACTTTGTAATAACAGGTCATTTAATATGTATATATCAAAGTACACGTATGTATATATATATATATAATGTATAGCTGTATAAATGATATTTAATAATAATAATAATAATATAACACACGCGGATCATTTCTCTCTCACGTACAGTGCACAATGCGCGCGAAGGACACGCGACTACGCGTGCAGTAGTTCTCTTTCCTTATTATTATTACTGTTATTACGTGTGTGTGTGTGTGTTTACCGGATTGTCTGGGGAATGCGGTTGAAACGCGAATCGATTTTGTTTCGGCCGATATTAAAAATAATAAAAGAAAAAATAAAAATTACACGTGAAAATAAATACGATCGAGCAGCCGCCGCCGCCGAAGAGAGTATTATGAAAAAAATATATATATAGAAACGCGTTGTATTACGAGTTGTCTTGTGTTAAATTCGTTTATTAATTCAAGAAAATGAGATTTTTTTTTTTTTTACTTAATTTTATTCACCGCGTACACGATTTCGTTGCTGTCTTTTACTTTTTCCTCAAACTCTATTATATCACGCGATTTTGTTCGTTTTTATTTTTTTATTCTCCGTTGTTGTATTTTTCTTTTTTTCGCTCAATATGAATAGCCGACGATGACTTTTTGCTCGAAACCGGTAGTAAACAAACAAATGTAACTTTTTGGCTCGATTGTACATAAGATATACATATATGTATATATATTTTTTTGTTGTGTTTTTAATCAAACAAATTCGATTCCTTTTATTTATTAAAATTTTTTTTTTTACTATTTTATTAATATACACATATATAGAATAACGTTGTACGATCAGGATACCCGAACGAAATAGACAATTTTAAATTTAGTTACCTCAGGGTCTTCGACTAATGTGGCCACACGTCCAGGCTGAAAAATATAACATTAACCTAAGTTAGTAAAAAAAAAAAAAAAAAAACAATGCGTTTTTATTAATATTTGCAATAATATATAATTAATGTGAATAGACGGATAAAATAGGAGCCAATAATAAACGCGTATAGGTACGCGTATGTTTTCCATGGGAATAATAACTGCGCGCCGAATGTCTTTGTATTTATTACATATTATATGTATATATACAGTTATGATTGAACCATATTCATCATAGTAATAAATAATAATAATAATACGATATATCAGTGTCTATATATAATAGTAGTAAGAACACCGTATTGTCCGTGTTCCCTCCATATGTACAATTCCTCGGTTTTACAAAAAAAAATTCTCAAACAATATGAATTCTCTCCTATACATACGAGAGAGCGCGAAGAAGACATTATTCTCTCGCGGACCTCGTGGTCTTTCGTTTTTTTTTTTCTTCTTTTTACCAATACAACACATTTGTTTCACCTTCACATTACTCACGTTAATACGGCATTCGACTGTCATATTACACACAGGTAACTATATAGCCAGTTGTTTTCACCAGCGTCTATCGTAAATATATAAGAAACTCGCACCATTAAAAAAAAAAAAAAAAAAAGAATGAATAGAATGATACCGATATTATATTATAATATAAGAAAAAGTTCTTTGTTTTTCCTCTTCTTAAAACTCTAAACGAGTGTTTGCATAATTACGAACGTCACGAAAACATTTTTTTCTCTCTCCAACATCGCAATTTTATCGATATAATAGAATTACAAATATTACAGTGGCGTATACGAGATGAGGGGGGGGGGCGATGGGTGGATCGCTCTCCCCCTGGGATTTTAGCGGTGTAATTTTCTATGATTTCATAGATAATTTATTATTTAAGAGTATATTATTGATAATAATGTTTTTATTGAATATACTGCACAGAGATATTGAAGTTCAAGGAATTATAGACTGATTCGCTGCAAAAGAAAGAAAGATATCAATACTACTTTAATTTTTTTTGCATTATAATAATATTGATGTATACTATATTAAATTAAAAATGAAAATAAAAAAAATGATTTTTTTTTTTTGTTGGGGGTTGGGGGATTAGAGCTTTCTTGTTATAATATGTATTGAGGTAGGTACGTTACGATTTTTAAATCGCCCCCGCCCCTAGATTGAGCTTCAAATACGCCACTGAAATATCAGGTATACGTTACGACTTATTTGAAATTCAAATATACGAAAATTATACAAAAGTCAAACACAGTTTATTAAATATTCCAGTCACACGCCAATAATGCGGCGTCGATTTGTGTTATATCTCCAAATAAAATACTACAACGATGACGGACGCGTTTTATTATTGTTCGTCGCATACCGTATGAGACGAGGTGGTATACTGTTGCAGCAGCTATTTATATTAAAAAAAAAAATAATAATAATAACGCGGTAACGGTGTGAAAATAACGACTGTTTCGGATTAATTCGATTTACTGTGTACCTATCATATATATATATATATATATATATATATATATATATGACGAATATATCGGAACGAGCGACTTGTTGGGTGTATATAAAACAGCTGTCATCGATATTTTTATATACGTCAGGTAACAACGCGCGGTACAACGATGACGGTGATGATGACAATAATTGACCGTATCCCGAGCCGAAACGATTTACAAGAGATTTCTCGGTGCTCGTGACGAAAAAAAAAACGAAAAATGTAAAAGTTATCAAAAAACAAAACCGTATCTTATCGGGAAAACAAGAAGAAAACGCTTTTTCGACACTCTAAAAGCAAAAAAAAATCGTTTTCCACAATTCCGATTTTTATCCGCGGGGATCATCCAAAACGTATATATTTGTTTATACACAATACTCTCGATTATACAACACATTTGTATAAGTATAATGAACAACTGTTGCGCGTTTAAAAAGCAATTTTAAAAAAGGCTACAAGAGCGTTCCGAAAATTCGAATTTATTTTAAAAAATATATATATTAACATTTTTTTCCAATATTTTTTAAATAGACCTCCCCCAAAAAAAAAAAAATTCCTGGCTACGTGCCTGCGCGAAGCTACGTCGAAATCAACGAAAACTGCACACTCGAACGCGGACTGAACATATTATAATAATACTGTAATTGAAATTCTTTATAAAACGTCATCAGCGATATCGTTGAAATATTATTATTATTATTTTTTTTGAAATGTCGAATTCTTTAAATTTTAGTAAATAATTTCCTTTTTTAACGTTTAAACAAATGTCGGGCAGAGAAAAAAAACTGTCCGTCTAGTTTTTTTCCACACACAATTTATAATATAATATTATAATAATCGCAGTTTATAACTACGACGTTACGCAATTAATGCATCGCGAAAAGCACACGCGGCGTGCCCGTTAATCGAGCGGAATAAAAGTTATTTTGTAATTTTTATATATATATATATATACATAATATGTGCACCGCTTTATATATATATATATATATATGAACGCAATATATAATCTATTGCGTAGGTTTATCGAGGACATATTTTCTTTTTCTCTCTCTCTCTCTCTCTCTCTCGAATAAAGAATTTTTATATTAAATGTGTTACAACACATTTATCAATTTTTTTTTTTTTTATTGAGTTCTCGATATAATTAATATATTTTACGGGACAAATCTGCGACGATTAATATGCCGTTATGGTTTTAACGAAAACGAGACTATATCTCACTACAGAATTGCATATATATATAAAATTATTATTATTATTTTTGCGATTCATCTCTATACATACGCGCCGTCGTCGTTTTCATTGAATGAATTTTTTTTTTTTTTATACAATTATTTCGTTAAGTTTTCCGTATCTCAACCGTATAGGTTTTAACGCGTAGAATATTATTATTATTTTTTAATTAAATTCAAAACACATTATATTTACTATACAGACGTAATCGATTTATATATATATATATATATATATAATAAGATAAAAACGCGTGTTCGACATTTATTGGATTCGATAATGACGCTAAACTACTATATTATACATATATACTCGTGTACTTAAGTACGAAAATACGGCGAAGCGTTTAATTTGATAAAAAAAAAAAAAGCGCAATTATATACGTTTCTATTAAATATTATTAATCGGAAATCGTCCGCGACGATCTATTAAAAAGAAAAAAAAAGTATTCGTTTTTTTTTAAGAAAACTATACTCGATTGGTAAAATAAGGCGGAGGATTTTTTTTTATACATTACAAACACGAATATATTTTATGTAATCGCATAGTGTACGATACGTACTCGTGTACATTAGTATATTCGTTATGAAAATAATAATCGAATATCGTACATATATATATATATATATATATATGTATGTATATAAAGACATAATATTATTGGCTCGTATTTAATCGATAATTTTTCTCCAATACTTATTGGTGTATTATAACTTATTAATGCACACTTATTAATACGTTGTAATATATATAGTTTATATATACAGGTATAATTATTCGCGAAGAAAAAATACTGTTTTTCTTTTATTATTAATTCGAGTGTTGTTTATTAGTGTATTATATAAAAAACGACGCTTGTACTATGTAACACACAAACGTATAATAATTATAATTTTTTTAAAGAATTTATTTACAATATATACATATATAATTATACAATAAGTAAATTTGATAATATTTGTTATTAGAGTTTTGGACACGGTTTAATTCGTGTGAATAAAGAAAATATCCACTTGATATTAATGTATACACAATTAATAATGATGTTTAACCATAGTAATCAGAGTTCAAGACCATAATATTTCCTTTTTATGTTTTTTTTTTTTTAGAAGGTTTCTAGGCCGTTTCCTTTTCAATTTACGCGTTGTATCAGGTAGATCGATAAATTCGACGAATGAGAGGATTTGAGTGATGATTGTAATCATTTTCGGAATCTTTTAGTTTAGACGCTTGGTCGGAGACGGTCATTGTGCAGAGTTCGATTACTGCCGTTAACCGTGGGCCATTGGTTACTGTTCTGAGGGATATCGATTGGAATGACTGTGTATGATTTTTATATTTGAGATTTTGGATGCAAAAGTGAATTCCATAAGAGGCCAAAATAATGATGAGAAATTTGTATGTTAATTTTTTTTTTTTGAAGTGGTAGGTTTGATTTTAATATGGGACGGAGTCGGTGCGAGGAGTCGTCTAGATACATTCCGAGATATTTTACTGATTGTACAGGTAGTATTTGTCTGTTGTTGCAGATGTAGACAACATCTATAGCTTTGTACAGTTGGTCAAGATGGTTTTGGGGTTGAAGATATGCTGATTCAGGTGTCAGAAGCGAGTATATCCTAGTGTCATCTGCAAAAGCGCCAACAAGAGTTGTGCGCCATCGTTATGCGGGATATCCGCGAAATATACATTTATTAATAATAAAATTATTATGATCAAATTGAAGTAAATTCTCGGTCATTCACAATGACGGCCTGTAGAAATTTAAACCAGTAAACGACCAGTCACAATACCGGTTAAAACGTTTCGAGACGGTGCGAAATTCGTGCCGTCCGGCAAAAAAATTCACCGTTTAGACATCTAAAAAAATTATTATCAAATCCACATTTTTGACGGTGGACTTTTTTTAGATTATGGGCGGAGCGAGGAATGTATTGGTTTTACAATGATGCGTGTTTTTTGTTTTTATGTCTGTATCCGAAAATTCTACCAGAAGGAGTGTTCCGATGTTTACAGTCATACCCGGTTTCCGGTAGCAAATTGCGCATCATTTAGTTGGTACTTTAAAGAGATCATTTTTTTTTTTTTAGATTTTCTCAAAAGCGCATCCACTCAAAATTCGAAACTAATCGTTATAAAATCTCGAAATATACACCAAATACACGTAACTTTACAGCGAGTTAGGGGAAAAAATTACTTTCAATTTCGGGTCATCAATTATAGATTTCGAGGCATTTAATTCACGAAAAAACAGGTAACGTTTGTCTTTTTCAAGGCGTACAAATTTAATACAATATCAGACGTACGCTAGCTACCTACGTTCAAACATACATTCGAAAAATCTTGAAAACCGTTAGTCACAATTTCCGTTTACAAAAACGTTTCGAGTTTTTCGAGACAAAGCGTTTGTATTATTTTTTTTTTCTGGAAAATTACGTTATTGCAAATGAATAATAAACACAAAACCGGAGCTCCGCTCGGAATCGTTTTTTTTTATCGAACGCTATCGCGCGTTGCTTACAATAATTTATACGGTAGTAATAAAAAAATAAAATTCTTAAATCTTTATCCGAGTAATTGGCTCTTAAGCGATTACAGCTGAAAATCGATATAACAATAATATAAATATAATTAAAATCGTTTAAAAAAAAAAAACCGGATCACGACGTTTGTGGAAATTCGAAAACGCGCACGACGGACGAAACCTATGAACGAAGAAGAGTGAAGACTATGAGAATCCAAATAGTTGGGCTAGAGGCGAGGGAGAAGAAGAAGAAGAGTTATGAGAACCATTGTGCAGGTGAACATTTCACCACCGGCGGGAAAATTCGCATTGAGGGGATTGAAAGCGGGCATTTCCTCTCTTACGCACACGAAACACAGTAAAATAGACGTTTCCTACGTCCGACGTACCGATCGATCTAGTGGTGCGATAATAAATTTGAAAACAGATTTGAATTCGTCGTGAAGTCTACACGAGATCGACTCTTACACATTTGTAATTTTTTTCTTTTTTCATAAATCCTTAAAACAATTAATTGAACCAATTTAAAATAAAAAAAAAAAATATCTACACTGCATGCAGATACACCGGTACGTGTATATGTCTTGTATATATCTCATTTATTTGTTACACGTGACAAAAAGTTAGACCTATAGCTTAGTCCTCGTCTCCAATGTGACTGGCAATGACGGTACAGAAGTGAGGGGGAGACCTGGCCGGGTGGTGAGTAGAGCCGGGTTCGTGACGTCATGGTAACGCTCTCGGTGTCGCACAAATTTATAGAATGACCCCAGGCCGTAAGACATATTATACGTCATGTCACAATTGTTAATAATCAATTTTTAAAGGTCTTGAGATAAAAAAGTAAAAAAAAAACCGGGAAAGTCGTTCTATAGTAAAATTCACCGAGAAATTCAAATCTGTTTACAAAAATCCTTATCGCCCCACTAGATGGATCGGTACGTTGGAAGTAGGAAACGTCTGTTTTGCCGTGTGTGTGTAAGACGAAGAGAAAAAGACGCCCGCTTAATGGAACGTAATGTAATAATTATGCGCGTCGTGTGTCGGAGAAATTCACTGTAAAGGTCCACCATCGTCAAACGTTGTACAGGAAAGCGGCGGTCATCTGCACGAGTAGGTAATATAAAACAACGACGTTTTCGGGAGGAAATCGGGCGTCGCGGTAAAATTTATCGGACTTTTTTCTTCTTCTCCAGAGTACCCTAAACAGCAGCAGCAGCAGCAGCAGTAGCAGCTATTGACACGTCGTTATACAGACGCCGGTCGTATAATGTTATGCGAGAAGAAAACGGTAGAGACCCGAGAATTTTGTTCTCGAGTGGTATTTGCGCAGCGAATAATTTACATTTACACATTTCCACCCGAGAAATCGACACCGGGTCGGCCGCGCGCACACTTACGAATAGGCGCCGCCGTTGTCTCTCAGACTGGAGGGCCGCAGACGTCGATAATATTATCGTGTAATAGGTACCTTTTATTTTCAATATTATATACGGGGGGACGGTGTGTGTGTGCAGGCCCGTATTTATGGGAAGGCCAGGGCGGGCAACTGCCCCTCCAGGTGGAACGTTGGGGGCGGTAAATTTATATAAACTTCTTTTTTGTGTTTAAACGTAGTTTAATAATTGAATCGGTCATTTCAAAAACAACGTAAGTCAAACAAGTTTTATATTATTTTAGTGAAATATAGTCAAAGACAGGCAAAATTTAGAACCACAAATTATGAATGTCATAAACCTTAAAAATAAATGTGTAAAGAGGTAAAAGTACGAAAAAAGTTAAATTTCTAGAGTTATGAAGTTACTTGTGGTTTGTATAAAATTTCAATTTGATGACTTATGTTGTTTTTGAAATGACCGATTCAATTATGATTAAATATTAATAATTAAGTAAAACATTTGTTCTCTTCATACGTTCAATATTGTCGATTTTCGGGTGAAATTTAATGGAAGAAGCAGTGGCGTATTTGAGACTTCACCTCGGGGGGGCGATGGTAAAAGAACTCCCCCCCTTCACACCAATAAAAAAAATTATATGTATAGGAATATAATTATTGAACAAAACACATTTTATTTATTGTCATTTTATTTATTTAATTTACAAAACAAAGTCTATATTTCTTTTTTTACTATTAGCAAATGTATCAATTAATGTTATAGTATGGTGAATATTAAGCAATGCCAAACCCGTTAGGCGATCTTGCCCCATTTTTGATCTCAGCCAATATAATATAAAATAATATAATTTTTTTAAATCTCTCGGGGGGGGGGGATTGCCCTTATCGCCCCCCTCAAATACGCCACTGGGAAGAAGGATGTTCACTGTGGGAAATTGATTTTTGTACGAACACGGGATTTCTTGATTACAATTACGACATTACGCGGAATGCAACCAGCACTTGGCGTAATTACCAATGTCAATTGTACGTAATAAATACATACGTTTATTTCACTCGACTCCATGATATGTGTTCGTATATTAGGGGATATTTAATAGTTTTATAGTGCGTATCACGTATTGGTTTATAATATTACAATCTATATAAAATACAAGCAAGGTTTTTGTAATTTTTATTCGTAACCCCCCTCCCCTCCCTCTCCACCACATTGCCCCGGGGCACCAAAATTCTACTAAATACGTTCCTGTGTGTGTGTGTGTGTGTGGCGCCAATGGTTCCCAAAAAAATAAAAATAAAAACCGGACGCGCGCGCGTTGCGGTAGGATGGGGAAAATAACGTGAACATTGCGTCAGCCGTTCCAGCGGCGGCGGCGGCGGCACTCGTTCGTGTGTGTGTCGTCGTGTACGCGACGCGCGCTATATTAGAGATAACGCGGTTTTTTTTTTTTTTTTAAATACACGTGCTCTCCGTTTTTATTAATATTATAATATCCGTTATCGTTATTTTTCCTGCTATAAAAACACCGAAATGCAGAAGGTGGGTATATTGATAAATACGTATAATACATTACCTTTTCCTTGGTGCCGCGGTGCGCGATGTTGCCCTGCCAAAACTTCCTGGAGAAACCCTGCACGTAACCGACCATGGAATCCTTAAAGTCGAAACCCGGATTCCAGCACAACGACCCGTATCCGAACACCCAGTATTCGCGGCGGCGATCCATGTGCGCGCGTCTCGTGACGGGTCGGCGGCGGCGGTGGCGGTGGCGGTGGCGGTGGTGGTGGGTGCCGGTGATGATAATAAATCGTCGTCGACTGTGTTTGTTGATATGCGCGCGGGATGCGTGGCCGGCGACGGGTCGCGGACGGACGGACGGAACCGAATGACGGCGAGAGGTCTTCGAAACGGTAGCGGCTGGCTGTTGCTGCGGTCGTGGTGCGGCGGCGGCGGCGGCGGCGGAGGTCGACGACGCGAGTGCGTGTGTGTGTGTGTATTATACGCGTACGCGTTTTATTTTTTTTTTTTACAATGTATTATTTTAGGATGGACGGCGGCGTTAAATAATAATAACGATTAACACACAAAGTAATGATTATTAAAAAAAAAAAAATTGTTTAATATCGATGTGTTTTATTATTACGAGAGAGAGAATTTTTATTTTTTTTCTCAAAAATCGTACTTTTTTTTTTTTTAGAGCACGCGTGTGTACGGGGCGCGCGCGCGCGCAATAATATTTGGCGTCGTCGTACACGCACCGCGTAACGCTTCGACGTGCGCTGTCAAGTACGCCGAGCGGTACTGTTGCCGCGGCACGGCGCGCGTAGCTAGCGGTTTACGGTTTTTTTTTTCTTCATTCCCCGTCGACGACCGCGGCGGCGGCGGCGGCGGTGGCGACGCGCCGTCCGACGACGACGGTCCGGCCCCTACGGCGCGCAACAAAGCGGCGGCGGCGCGGGCCGCGCTAATATGATAACACCATATGATTATTCGTGCGTGATAACGTCTCGCGCCGCGAGATTATTCGGATTCTGCGCGATGCTTATGTCGATGGTGTCGGCCTTTGTTTTTCGGCCGCCGCTTTTCGTCTTGTGAACGGGTCAACAGACGTTTCTTCTTTTTTTTTTTCTCTCTCGAATCCGACGAAAAACAACGGCGTGAAAACAAAACCGATAAACCGACAAGGTCGACAATATTCTCTGTAGCGCGTGATGAGACGCATACGAGCGCGTGCAAACTTGCGCGCGCGTTACGCGATAAATACCTAACGCAGAGCGCCGCCCGCGTGCAGGAAGTTGGCTTATTGTTATATAAACGTTTTTTTTTTTTTCAGGCACACCGTGCACGGGCCAGTGGCGTATTCGCGATTCCTTTCCGGAGGGGGGGGGGGTGCCCCCAGACGAGTACGAGAAATTTTCTCCTTTTCCACTCGTGAAATACTATCAATTTTTTTTTATCAACGTATAACCTATATACATTTACAATAAATTTATATGGTTTATACACAAATTCTATATAATCTCCTCTTTTTTTTTTTTTTGCCGATTTCGTCGATTATTATTATTCCTCGACGTCCGCGCGATTTAACGCTATATTACATTCGACCCTGAATTTCTGAAATCCCTGATACTCTGAAATTAAAACGAAAAAAAAAATATATATTTCAGAGCAAATAGCGAATAAATATAATGTATATAATATTTCCTTCGTAGAGTTTCTTAAAAAAAAAAATATTTGCTTAGGTAAAACTCGGTGTGATTACCTTAACGAATCAGATACGTAATAATGAACAGTTTTTTAGGCGAAAAACCAAACGAACAGTGGTCATAATACTGACTATTATTAATTTATTATACTTGTACTACGTATTACTATATTAGACTATTAATACCGACTTATTGTAATTTTTCGATTAACGTTTCAACTTTGTTGTTCGTAAAATTTTTAAATACATTGTAAATTTGAATTACAGGGATAAAAAAAACAAAAGAAACCAGACTTTATTACGAATAAAAAACGATTAAGGGAAAACGAATGGTATTCCGTGTATATTAAATATGTTTTGAAAAACGTGGTGCACGCAGCGGCGGCGAAGTGTGCACGAACGACGCAACGTTATTATTATTTTTCCAACGAATCGAGCGAATTTTGTGTGTTATCCGGGGAATACAATTTTATTATTCCAACATATTTGACTAGATAAAATTAATCTCCGGATAACACTGGGGATTCCTGGAATTAGTTGTTATTGCAGAACCCGATTTTCGAACTCGTACTTCGAATTGCACTATCTGACGAATAAATATGCAATTGTAAAACCGGCCCTAAGTAGATAGGGGGGAAACGGTTTTGGTGACGGATCGAGTACGGGAAATAAGATAAGATTATTGACAAAATGTGAGTTTTCCAGGTATATTATGTACAAAATAATATAGGTAGGTAATAAAATATGACGAACGGATGCACGTTGACCAATCCATTCGTAATATTATCTATGGTCGCAACGATACAGTTCTCACACGTGCGTAGTTCTCAGTAATCACTTCAATCGTTTTACTCTGTATACACTTTCATAGCCGATTAATAAACAAAAAAAAAAACACAGCCAACGAGTAGTAATAAAAATATTTTATATAATAACAGGTGTACCATTCGACTTAATTTTCAAAGAAATTATTTCGGGGAGGGGGGTTGAACCGTGCCTGATACGTAAGTATGTCGATGTTGGTGTTGCTCATGATTGCTGTGAGGTTCTATAAGAACAGTACAGCAGCCAGCGGTGGTAATTCTTTAGACGTCTAGGACGTTGCCCTGGGGTACACACTACGTGGAAGCGAATAACCTTTGCGAGTGTCCGATTCGTGCATTTAAAGGCACCATGGAAGTTGTCCACTTGGTGAAGGAAGAAGCTGTGGAATGGACGAAGAACCCGGATTTGGAGCCGTAACGTGACCACTACATTGACCGCATACCGCGAGAAAGGGATTATTATCGAATTATTGGGGAACTTCTGCTCTATCTGTGTATCTATTTGTTGTATTTACCTACTTATGTGCTATTGTTTATTTTTGAGTTTTTATCACTGTTGAACGTCTCGCAATTTTATACGTGTTATATCTTTATATATTATATATTTTTAAGTGTTTCTGTTGGCTCTTTTATTTTGCCACGCGAAATAATAATAATAATACATACGTATATAGTGAGGGACACACGCCCGATACTGTCTCCGTCTCTATCGACTGCTGTACCCGATACTTATGTGTAATTATATACATAATTACCTACGACGTACGATCGTTATAATGGTTATTAACGTAAAATTAATAATAATATTCGCTCTGCGCGTGCATAAATTCAATGATAATTCGATCGTGACGAATGTTGCGAGGTCGACGAACTGATGTACGTATTGCTGTATACAAAAACATCCGAGTGTCTCAATACGTTATTGTTCATCTTATAAGGACTACTATACTGGAGGTGGCTGGCCCCGCGGACACGACTGACGTTTGCCGATTTCTCCGGCTTCTTTTTTTCCGCACTCGCTAACGAAAGTTTTGAATTTTATTTTTCATTTTTTTTTCTTTAGAAATCCACCGTTTTAGAGACTGGAGTGTAAAAAAAAAGGTTAGATCAGGTCAGGTCGTTCGGACAAAGATTCTAGAGTGTATCGCTAAAAAATTTGAAAGCGACGATAAATCGCATTGCATCGGTTAAAACGATTCCGAGCGGAGCTTCGGTGTAGTATTTTTGGGTACAAAACAAAAACTAACCGTTTTTATGAATTGAATACACCCCGAAACCCGTAATAATGCTACGTGAATAGCGCAAAATTAAATGAACGTTTTTGAAAATTCTTTTTTTCCTCGATATAATTTACATAATATTCGACGAATACTTCGAGTTTCCACAATCATCGGAAATCACGAAGAAACAATACGCGATAATCGATTCCGACGAAATCGCTTTCTTTTTTTCGGGTTGGGTTTTGAGTTTGTTTGTTTTTTTGGCGCTTTTAACAAAATCGAAAAACGATCTCTCCGTAAAGTACCATTCCCCCCGACCAGATTCGCTGCCGGAAACGAACCGTGACTGATCACTCGTTCATGGTATAGAAGAATTTTCGGGTACAGACATAAAAGAAAAAGGTAACGAGCCGCGGGGCGCTGTGAATGTCGCGCTCGAGTGAATTACTCGGGGAAAGATTTTAGAGTGTATTGTTATCACTATAAATTTGAAAGCAATGATAATCCGTTGGATTCGACAAAAACGATTCTGAGCGGAGCACCAGGCATAATAATATTTTGGGTATTTAACAAAAATTAACACTTTTTATGAATTAAATACCCGAAAATACAAAATTAAATGAAAGTTTTGAAAGCCCTTTTTCCTCAATACGATATAAAGTAACGTATTAGAGGAATATTTCAAGTTTCTATACCTATTAGTTTCAAAAATAACGATAAACGATTTTCACCGTTTTTGTGTTATATTTTTAGGCGATTTTGAGCAAATCGAAAAATGACCTCACTAAAGTGTCGACTATAGACGCGAATTGCTGCCGGAAACAAACTGTGACCAAAGAGATCCGGAGCACTCCTTCTGGTCGAAAATCTGTACACAGGATAGAGAGAGAGAAAAATAAACATCATTGTAGAACCACTATAGATCCCTCGCTCCGCTCAGAATCTATAAAAAACAACGACACACCGTTGTCGTAAAACCAATACATTCCTGGCTCCGCGCAGGATCTAAAAAAACAGCCGAATCATCGACCGAACGCACTGAAATCGAAATTGCGGATTATAATAATATGCGATTTGTGTGTGTTTCTCAGCGAATTCTACCGCGGTCGAGACTCCGCGCAGCGGTATCTGCATAATATACGGTATTATAACGTATTGGGTATACACACACACACACACACGAGTAAACACACGTGGTTTAAATCACGTACGATAGATTACAAAAAAAAAAAAAAAAACTAGAATTTTTCATCGCCTGAATTGTGTGGAAATTGATATAGTTTTAAATAGCTCGTGCACGTCGCGTGTACGTGTGTAACGCGGTTTAACTGCGCGATATTCGCCGATTCAATATTGTCATTTTACTCTGATAATACAATATACGGGACGTATACTCTGTGGTACTTTACAGTACCTTGGGGCGGATATAGATAGCGTTTTACAGGGCGAAATATTTCAAAGGGGCCGTCAAAAACGGAAATTCGCTCGCATTATACGCGTTCGACACGACCGCGATTAAGAAGAGTGTTAAGAACACCACGACAAACTGTTTACAATAATATATATACGAATCGTCGTCGATTAAAACACGTTTTTTTATATTTTAAAACACTTCCTTAACACTTTATACTTTTGCGAGCCGCCTCGTCGATTATTTCACGTAGACTCCCGTTCGACAACACTACTTTTTCAACGCTCGTAAGACTTTCCGCGCGGTCTTGTGCGACAAAGTACTTCTCGAATATGTGATTCGACGCGTACGTACAGCAAATTAGACTCGTCGTCGTGGTATTATATATCGTGCCGTCGAAAAATAACGATAATTATGATTTTAATTTACAAATTTTTTATTGTATTATAAAAGTACAAAAAAAAAAAATAGAGATTGGTATGGGTACCGAGGAGGAGGGGGCACCGACAAAATGATAAAAATCCCTTTTCCCCCGTATATTCACTCCTGACAGCAATACCTATATTTAAAAATTTTTTTTTTTAACACGTTTAAAACACATAATACGTATACCGCATCGTCGGAGCAATAATATAAACAAGGAGGAAGATAGAATATGTTGCGTACGGCGGCGTTCAAGGCCGGACAACGGATCCAAGGAGGTTGCCAAAAATTATTTTATAAATTTAAAAACTCCGTATACTATATACATATATATATTCGGAACAATAAACGTTGTTACGTCTTTGTCTTTGTTTGTAAAACGTTTTCTCTTCTTTGTTACGTTTTACACGAAAGAAAAAAAGCCCCTTTTAATTTCGAATTTAATTGTAACCTTTTTGCAGACTAAAAACCGTTACGGCGCGAGTGACATTTTATCCGAATATCGTATCAGTAATATTATTCGGCTGCCCGAGGCACGCCGAAGTTTACATAACGAATACGTATCGCACAGATAATTACACAAATCAGAGAGAGAGAGAGAGAGAGAGAGGGATACGTGTTTTATAATATAAACCGTCAGAATGATTAATATATATATAATATATTCAATGTAGGAAGGAAATAAAAAAAAAATGTGTATAATATCATATATTGTACAAGCGTTTTTATACGGAGCTGATAATCAAAAAGTTGAATTTGCAGGTTACGCAATATACATACGCAATAATCGGAGCTTTGCGTGTTTATCATTATTTCGGTAAAAAATTCGGACGCGTGTAAACTATTGTAATTTTATTTAAAAAAAAACGACAATACAAATTTACCTTGTATTGCTGCAGTAAATCTATTTAAAATTTGTATACGTTTTTATTACGCATTGTTCAGTGGCGTATTTAAAAACGTGTAATAGGGGTGGGGGGGGGAGGAGGAGCCGGCACCGAAAAAATTTAAAACGGGCATATATATATATATATATATATATATATAGAGATATTCGTAATCACATTTGTACAGAAAAAAAAAAAAATTTACCAAGTTATAACGATAAAACAAAGGCGTTTCAAATAATAATCAGACGTTAATTTTATGTACCTACTTGTATTCGTATTGATTTTTTTTTTTTTTTTTAATAATTTCCAGTTGTAATCGGTATTTTAATTAAATAAACGTCGATTTTGCGTTAGTAAAATATAAATTATCCAATATATAGGCACAGCAAATGGGAGGGAACGAGCGCCCCTCTCCTTAAATACGCCACTGCCCCAGGTATTTAAATACGCCGATATAACAATTCGCAGGATGGCGTTCTCGTCAATTTTAGATTCTGAGCGGAGCGATGGATCTATTGTTTTTACAACGACGATTACTTTTTTTCTATCCTGTGTACAGATTTTCGACCAGAAGGAGAGTGCTCCGATCTCTTCGGTCACAGTTTGTTTCCGGCAGCAATTCGCATCTAGTCGGTATACTTTAGAGAGGTCATTTTTCGATTTAGCACATAAAAATATAACTCAAAAACGTTAAAAATGCAATTTCGTCTTAATCGATTGTTGTTCGTGATTTTGAAACTAACAGTCATAGCTCAGAATCGTTTTATCGAATGCAACGACTTATCATTGCTCTCAAATTTGAAATAAAAACAAAACTCTAAAATCTTTACACAAGTAATTCGCTTAAGCGATATCCACAATACCCCGCGGCTCGTTACCTATTTTAATATCGTTTTGCTTGTTTAAAAAAAAAATAAAAAAATAAATTTAATATAAAAATTTCGCCTACAATTATTTTTTTATTTTCGAGAGTATAATATAATAACGTAGTGAAAATCGTCCGGTGCTTATAGTATTCGATGTTTTTCTCGTGTGGTCAACGGGGAAAACTAATACGAAAATTATACGTTTATTTTGAATTTCGTTCAATACGCGTATGGTTTAGCGTATACGGTTCACGGTTTTATTTTTTCTCGAAAAAAAAAAAAATCGATCCAGTGTTTTTTCAATAAATTCTATAAACGGCGTGTGTATATACACTATAAGGTATAGTAAGCGAACACCAATATTGCGCGTATCGTCAAGTACAGTAAGTATACGGCCCGCACTACGTACGGATATATATATAATATATTATATAAATGACGAAAAAGTTTCATACTTTTTCACGTGTTCTAATCTGTGTAGCACAAACAACGCCGAAGTGGGTACTCGAATTAAATATATATCCTCAGATAAAACACGAACTCGATTTAATACTCGTAATACGATAAACCTGCAGTAAATATAGATAAAGGATTATTGTTTAAAAAAAAAAATTATTATATAACGTATAATTTAAATAAATTTTTTTAGAAAAGCTTTCGTAATATAACGTAATTAACGCGTAGGCAGTGAAATGGGTGTATGGATATATATATATATATAATTATTAACTATACGTACGTATATATATATATTATATTGCAGATAACTATATATACCGGACGAATGTTAAGTAGGTATGCAGCAATCAACGTAGTATTAATAATATAATAATTTCATAATAAGATTTAATAATTATAATAGTTTTTTTTTTTATAAGTACGGCTGTTAAAATTAATATCCATACAAAAAGAATCGATTTTTAATTACAGTAATTTATTTTTATCATTTAATAATATTATTATTTTGCACGTTCTCGAATTTTCTACAACAATTATTCAAATTTAATGATTAACGTTACAATTATATTTTTTTTATATTGTTATTATTATTATTGTATTGGTTGGTGAGGAATTGTTAAAAAAAAAAAAAATCGAACTTCGAACGTATACGTATTCCACTAGAGGGCGCTGTAAATCGACCGGGTTGGTTTTTTTATTTTTCAAAATCGTTTTCAACCACTGTAGAACAGTAAATATTTTATTAAATATTACACAATTTATTATATTTTTATTTCATAATATATACGTATGTATATAATGTAAAATATATAAGAATAAACGCGTGTTTATAGAAAAATAAGTACGCATATACATACGAACAGAAGTGTGATTTCGATAGATATATTTATAAATAGTTCATTGATCAACAAGCGTCATTTTGTTTGCGACAAATTGTTTTCTTTAACCTCGATAAAAATAAATAAATTACGACACTGATCGAGTGATCAATTTATAATAGTTAAAAAAAAAAAAAAACAAATATATTTTAGATTCTGAACGGAACGATGAATCTATTGTTTTTACAATGATGTTTATTTTATTTTTTCTATCCTGTGTACAGATTTTCGACCAGAATGAGTGCTCCGATCTCTTCGGTCTCAGTCTGTTTCCGGCAGCAATTCGCATCTAGTCGGTACTTTAGAGAGGTCATTTTTCGATTTTCTCTCAAAAGCACCTAAACGTATAACTCGAAAACGTTAAAAATGCAATTTCGTCTTGATCGATTGTTGTTTATTTCTTCGTAATTTTGAAACTAATAGTCATAGAAACCTGAAATTTTCACCTGCAAATATGTAACTTTAGACTATATATTTACGAGAAAAGTAAGCTCCGCTCAGAATCGTTTTATCGAATGCAACGACTGATTTGACTGAATGATTGCTTTCAAATTTAAAATAAAAACAAAACTCTAAAATCTTTATCCAAGTAATTCACTTGAGCGATATCCACAACACCCCGCGGCTCCTTATACCTTTTTACACGTGCTTTGATAATAGGGAAATTTCAGGTTTTGGAAAAGGTGTCAACATTGTTAAAAAAAAAAAAAAAAGTCCTTTTCTATTTAAATTAATAACTTTTTTTAAATTTTTTTATTTAAATTAATATTTTCGCCGTCCCAAAAATGTATTTTGTGTTATATCATTCGGTTTACCATAATTTCACTGACTCGTTATTACAATTATTATTATACGTTTATAAAAACGTTTTTTTTTCTATTAGAAATTGTATGTATACAGTTCAAATTACATACGCCACGCAGATTAAGTATGCCTTTTATTTCCTATTCGATATAAAACTGAGACGTCATTCTTCGTGATTTGATAATAAAAAAATAAATACATATATATTTTTTTAAATATTATTTTGCATATCGAGTATGTGGATTTCGCTGAACTTTATACCCGTTACCGCGAAATATTATATATTATTATACACCATCGTGCACATAGTATTAATACATTTAAATAACTAAAATTTTAAAATTGCAATGTACATACAAGGGGGATTTTCAATTAATAACGCAACACTAACTCGATTCTTTTCAATTCATTTTATTTTACCATTTATTATTATCTTATTAACTTTTATTCATTTATTTTTTTTACATTTAACTGGATCTAATAATCCTTTAGGGTGTACGTCTAAATATATATATATATATATATAATATATAAGAATATATTATATTCTTATATCAGTCCAACAATAATTGTTATACGGTTATTATATAATTTATCGCGTATTTTATTTTATTATAATATATTAACCTATTATAATTATTTCCATATCTAAAATATGAATTATAATTTATGAGTTAATGTAATGTGTATAATTCAGTAATAACGTATTATTTTATTATTATGAATATATGGTGCAGATAAAATATTATTTATATGTATATTATTTATAATAAATGCTATCACGTGTAAAAATATACATTTTATTTATTGTACCCATGTTCAATTTAAATTGTTTGCTAATCAAAAGAAACCAGATAATAATTAATTAAATTCGAAAAATCAATAGACAGCGAGTATTTGTTATAGTCATACGTACAAATGGTGTAGAATATATATTATAAGAACAATATATAAAACTTGAATATGTAATGCGTACAACATACGAAAAAGTTGCCGATATTAAAAAATAAAAAATAAAAAATATACTTATTATTTTTCAATTATTATATACCGTATTCGTTTATGTGTAGGTAAGTTCAATTTTTTGCTTTAAAAAAAAACGATCACTGCGTATAATGTGATTAATTTTTTGAAAAAGGAGGATTTTTTAAAAAAAATTTTCAAACAATTATACGACTCAATTTCAGCCATAAATTTAGTAGTGACGTTCACTATATTATGATCTAAAGCTTACGGGGGTAGTATATTTTGTATCGTTCCGAAATGAAAATTTAAAAATGTACACTACTTCCTTTCCTCCAATATTTTTATATAATTTCTAGAGTACATCGGGTATCACGTAATTTTATTAAAATTCCAATAATAAATCATACGGTGACTTGGAATTTATAGTGTTTAAACCGTTCAATCTAACCTTATTATATTTCTGAAGAAATTCGAATTGACTGCAAATTTTTGTAATTATTATCATTTTAAAAATATTTATAATGAGAGAATATTGAAAATAGGTCTTGAAATAAAAAAACAAATATTTATATAATGTATTAAAATTATATTAATTTTTGTATAATATATAAATTGTTTAAATATTATTACGTTATAAATAAAACCTTTAGCCCGAATTTTTTTTTTTTTAGAAATAACAGAATAATTTATTCCGAACCCAGTTACACATTATATATCTTACACGGCATTTATAATATATCATTTATTATAGAGTTATTTGATTTGTAGACATTTGTATATCAATATATATATGCTAACGAGGTTACTTGTAATATATGCATCTACGCGCGTTTAACAATGACTATACGATGAATTCTATTATCAATTAAGTTCATTTTTTTTTTTATTTCTACCATAAAATCAAATAATCCTATTTATTATGCATATAAATATATGGTTTATCAAGCTATTAATATATATATATACATAAACGGTTAGATATTAACAAATATACGAAAATAATAACAACGACGGCCTTAACATAAATGCAACAATTCTCTTTTTTTTATTTTGCAAATTGGCAAAATCTAATTGGTTGTTTGATTTAGATATCCTATCGTATGACGTATGTATTATACTTACATATTGCCTATTTGTAACAGGCGTGTAAGTAAATATAATCTTTCAAATAACCTACACATTTTTTGTTTTTAATCAAACAACAGTAAAAAATCAATCTCACCGGATAAGTTATTATCATAATTAAAAAGCGATACTACGCGTACCTATATATTATATATTACTCATAGTATATTATTGATTCGTTTAAATCGTACTGCAGTAAGTAAATATTATTAATAATAATAATGTCGGTATGACGGTATTACGATTTGTATGTGTATATAGGAACGCGCGCACGTTATGCGCGAGGTAACAGCAATAATACCGTTCTAAACGGAAATGAACACGATATTATATAGTATGTATTAAATTGTTATAAATATAGGAATAGGGCGTACAAGAATGTTAATATAGTTAAAATTGTACAGGATATATGCACGAAGGGTCTCGACAAGCGTGAAAAGTATGTGTGCTCGAAGGGGTTGAAGATTTCACGTAAATATATATATATATATATGAAAATAAGGTATAATATACTTGACGGTAAGCCACAGATGAATGAAATTATTAACGCGACTCAAAGAACCCTTCCAGCACACACATATGACACGGCGTATCATAATTCATATTTTAAATTAGAACTAATATAACGCTAAAAATAAATATGGTGGTACGAGGAAGACGTGAAAAATGGAATAAAATATGGGCGCCGGATAAAGTGTAGAGAAGCGTCAGTTGTGCTCTGTGTGTGACGAGAGGATGCCAGTAAGATTGTAAAGTACATTTCATAGAACAGTAGTGAGGCCTAACCTAACCAGCGACGTTGGGCAGTGAACAAGAAAACGGAACGGAGAACGAGTGTAGCGGAAATGAGAATGCTAAGATAGACGTGTGCAGGAGTAACTAAGTAAGGAAGGATAGAATAGGAAATGCAGAGGCTGTAAGAGGTGGTATAGAAATTTATGTATATAAGAGGGAAAACAGGAAAAGGAAGACCGAAGAAGAAGTGCAGGATAAATGGAATTGAGCGTGATACGAAGGTAGCTGGCGTTAGTGTACCAACGGTGGGAGACGGTGCTTTATGGAGGTGTAAGACTAGGGCGGCCGACCTCGTGCATTTGCAAGTGTTGAAAGGCGATGAAAAAAGACAATATATTATTTTCAAAAATTTACTAATGGCAATTAATAATAAATAAATTATAATAATTATAATACTCGCGTACAACGATGAATAAAATGTGACAACGCGAACGGTTTCTAAACTTGGGTAGGCGGTACATTAGTAATATTATATTACAAGGTCAGAATCGATGCTTCTGTTAAAAAAAAAAAAAAGAATGGAGAATTTATCGATAAATATAAACGATTTGTGTGTGCGTGGGAAGTTTGGCCTGCATTTCGATCGTTACGAGATCGCGACTCAATAACAGAGCGAACGGTAATGGCGCGTGTAAGGTTGCAGCCCACCCGGCTTAAAATTAGTTTTTGCAAAAGTAATCGCGACGGGCTGGGAGAGGCTAAGATCCAATATTACCTATGTAGATAATAAAAAAATTATCTTAAAAGTGTCAAAAGTATATTGGTGTAAGGTTAGATATTATATAATACAAAATATGATTAGGAATAAATCTAAAACAAACAAAATATATACACATATATTTATATGTATTATAAAAATAACAATTTACCTATATATTATAATACAAAATTAATATATATATATATATATATATATAAAAAAATATATAAAAAGACAATATGCCTAGAGTATTCGAAAGATGTTTATAAAGGTAACAAATATTTTCGACTATAAGTTACTACAGTGGCATGGCGTAGATACGAAAAGAGTGCAAAGGGTTTCCACCCCCCCTACTAAGACCCCCCAAAAATTGTTCTTACTATTTAAAATGTTGAAATTGTATTTCGTTAATTGTGAGAGTATAACAGGGAATTTTAGTGCATCTTAAAACAATGTTACTATAATTATGCGAAGTTCAGAATTTTGAGTATTACAATGCTATATGTGTGTGCATATATACAAGTCAAAAGATATAAATAATGGATAAGGAATATTGAGATTTGCTTTTACTTGATTGTAGAAAATAATTCGAAATCCTTTACGAGAAAATTCGATAGTCTAGTTTCTATACAACCGAGTCAAATGTTATATTTCTTGAAATAATATGTACTCTACATAAAAACCGTATATTATACGTATACGATTAATGCGGAAGAGGTTTTGATATACTATACAACAATCGGTTAGTTGACTTTGTTTTGTAATTATAGGATTTTTTCATTAAAAATTATTTAGTAAATAGTATGTGAAATATTTTTATTTTGAACGTTCTTTCCCCCACCCCAGAAAAAAGTCGTATCTACGCCACTAGGTTACAATTGATACACGAATGATATAGATTAACCTGATGATGACTTATAGGCGAGAATAAACATTTTGTGAATGCTCTAGGTCTAGGCATATTTTATTTTTGTAGATTTTTTTTATAATAATATATATTAATTTTTTATTATATATATATAGTTATTTTTATAATATATATTTTAACAATTAGGATTCTCAATATGCTAACTGCAGTCTTCTAGTATTTCTAGAACTGAGTAAATGCAATCAAAGTAGCATAAATACCTAACAAAAAAAAAATACGACCAAGGGTGGGGGGCTATAGCCTGGCTACGTTATTGGGCTACGATATTGCACTGAATTTAGTATTATCAAACGACTTGCTAAAAATAAAAAGGAAATTAACCATTGTATAATATAGGAGATGAATATTCCTTATGCGTATTGTCGAAGAAAAAAGGTAATCCAAAGAATTAATAACAAAATATAAATTTTTTTACCGTGTAGAATATAGAAATTGATAAAATCCCAAATTTAAATTAACGAAAATATTTTTCAATAAACTGCCGAATTTATAATGAACGTGTGTGTGTGTGTAAACAACTATACTTTAAATATTGCTTGGAGATTAGTTATCATAATTTGTTCGACCGACCGTCATACAGATATTAAAAGGACTGGAAACGGGTATTTTCTCTCTTTGTCTTGAACACATGAAGCATAGTAAAATAGATGTTCCTACTTCCAACGTACTGATCGATCTAGTGTTGCGACGAGAAATTTGAAAATAGATTTGAATTTGTCGTGAAGCCTACTTGAGATCGACTTTCCTACATTTCAATTATTTTTCAAGTAAAACTTTACAAAATTAAATGCATTTAAAAGAAATTCTAATACTCAATTTTTGAAGATTTTAAAATAAAAAAATAATAAATAAAAAAAGCGAGGAAGCCTATCTACGGTAAAATGTATGGCGAAATCAAATCTGTTTTCAGAAATCTTATCACATCGCTAGATTGATCTTTACGTTGGAAGTAAAAAACGACTATTTCATCATGTTTCGTGTGTGCATGACGAGAGAAAATATTTGCTTCCAGTCCCCTTAATATAAATAAATATTCACGTCTATCATGATATAGATAGATATACCGTTTCATCCTAGACTACGATAGTATTCTCTGGGACCCTGCGACCGCAAGTGCCTAGTGCTATGGTTGAAAGGACAGAGAAAATTCCTATGCATTGCTTCATACTCCAGACTTAATATTCCTTTTCACCCCACCCTCGATTATGCTACTGCTTTTAGCGCTCTAGACCTCAGATCTTTCCCGACTTGCGGACCACAGACACGCGTGTCTGATCTGTTCTCTCCGTCAAATTATATTCACTAACAATTTTATTTCTTATAAATTTCAAAATACTATTCTATACTATACTCGTATCTCTGTCCCTTTTCATATTCCTCGACCTTACACGGATTTTCTTGACGATTCTTCTATCCTCCATCTCATGTGTACGCAAACAATGATCCCCCTCCTTTACTCTTACTCAATATAAAATAAATTTAATCCAAGTTATTAAAATAAATAAAAACCCGGATGACTAGAATGGCGAACACTTACGATGGCGTGAGAATCCATATAGAAAAAAAAACTTATATATATAAAATATATAAATACGCGATATGCCTTAAAAACCACTGCAGTGTTGCCGTAGGTGCAAACTGGAACTGAACACTTCATTATTTTATTGTTCAGGTTCTTTAAATCGTTTTCCATTGCACTTGGAACCATCTTTTCTTTTGGACAAGAATCCCTTTAAAGTACGTTTCGTTCTCGTAAACCAGCTTACAAATAAAAATTAATTAATTAACATCGATCAAATATGTCATTACAATAATACATATATTATTAAAAAAAAAACAAACCGGGACAATTTCTCTTTTTTCGTTAATTCTCTTGTCTTACGCCCGCTCGGCCATCCTTGGACGACAATCGAGTGTTACCACTGTAGTTGTTCAAATTGTGTACGTATTCAAAATAATTAATTTTTTTCGGCTTTTCTTGCGGTTCGGTTACTTTGTTTATATCTGACGAGGAGTCCTTTGCCTTCGGTTTTTTAATATTTAGTGCTTGCCGAATACGCGTATATGCGTTTTTCAGTATGTTTTTTCGACTCAATTCGTCGTTACTAGACTTCGTTTTGTTCAAATCCAATATGACGTCTTGTAACTTTTGTTCCGTACACATTAATCGTTCTGTCACGTTCTCCAGATTCTCCTTAACGCACGTATACTCATCACTTAATTTATCCCATTTCGCATACATCTCATTCCGCATATGGATATCGTCGTTTAATTTCGTTAACGCTTCACTTAGCTTTTGTTCCGTTTCCTCTAATTTCTTCACAATACGGTTATCGTTTTTTGTCATCAACTCGGTGCAGCTTTGTTCCGTAAAAATCAATCGTTCACTCGAATTTTCACGCAAACTTTCTACACTTATATCGGGTTCATTTACCATATAGGTTATTTCTTCACTTAGATCTGATTCCGCGTCCAGACGTTCTTCGTCCGAACCAGTCAACGAATCCGTACAGAGGAACCGGTCAGTTGATTTCTCTCTAAAGCCCATCCATTCATATTTTAATTCGTTATGTTTATCGTTCAGTTTCGTACACTCTAATTTCTCGTTAATACGCGTAAATTCTTCTTTAAAATCGTCGTGTTTTTCGTCCATTTTATCGTCTATACCGAATTCTTCGTTTAATTTCAACGCGGCGTCGTCGTCCTCTAAAGTTTCTATTTTCTGGTTTCCAAACCGCGTTTCTGAACTTTTCAAGTACTTTATAGTTGTTTTAAGAAAACCGTTGTCGTCTTGTAACTTTAAACATTTACTGACCAATAGTCGGTTTTCGCACATCAACTGTTCGTTTTCAAATTCCTTCGTTTCCACGCTTGTGCGAGATTCCAATAACTCTTGATCTCTTTCTTGGAGTCGAATCTCTAACACTTCGTTTTTCTCGGTCAATTCTGAGAGTTTATTTTCCATATCCTTAAGACAATTATTTTTCTTCCGTAGCGATTTGATTTCGCATATAATATTATGGATTCGTTTTCCGAATTCATCGACGTCATTGTCGGACGTCACGCATTTATACTGCGTTGGGTTATCGTCCATCATTACGAGTATTTCGTTCGTTCCTGGAACTTCATTACTGATATTTCGTTGCATCGTTCCGGCCAAATAAGATTCCTCGTTCGACGAGTCTTCTTTAAAATCCATTTCTTTTAATTTCCTGGTCGGTTTAGATTAACCGAGATAAGAAATATTTTATCTTTATAATTTAAAATGTAAATGTTTAAATGAAAATGCGGTCATAAAAATCTTTATTAGAATTATATATAATATAATAACATCCGTATCTATGGAGATTTTACCGATTAATTATTATTATTTTATTTCAGCCGTATATAAAACAACTATACAGACTGTATTTTACATACATTGTATATATATATATTTATTTATTTATACAGTTCCGTTTTTACTCTTAGGGCCCGAAGGGTACAAGCCCAGAACACCCGGCCCATTGGACGATCCGATTAATATCATTCGTATCTCAACAATTATTACTTCTTTAGCGATAAATTTGACTAATACAACGTTTAGAACACTCGAACTTCGCTTTTTTTGTCATCTCGTATGCCGCACATTCATTGAATTTGGTATTAAGCTATTCGGGTGGTCGCCGTTTGGACACTAATGTTTCAGAAGCATTAACGTATAATTTTGTGGCTCGTCCACAATATCTTTCAATTTTTTTCTCTGGCTTGAACAACCGATGAAAAATATTGACAGAACGTTTAGTTTCAAATAATTTTCTGAAGTCCCTCTCTGAAACCAAATAGTCTGCGTGCACTGATTCTGTTGACGCTTCATCTAAATGGTACGAATCATATTTTTGAAGCTTTAACATCTATCGCTTGCATGAATACCCTGATCAACCAGGAGGAGCAAGAAACGAGGCTCAAAGTGTTATCAAAAAAAAAAAAAAATGGAAAATCTGGAGCTTAATTTTTTATTCTAAGATCAATGCAAGTCCAATTCTCGAAACAGTAATCCTATCACTTATATTTGTATAAATATATATACTGTTTTTATGTACTTAAATTTTGAAGTTTTCATTCGCGTTTCTAATTTTTTTTTCGATTTTTCGAAAGGGTCCCCAAACTCTATGTGCCCATGGGCCCCTCCAAGGCCTAAAATGGCTTTTGTGTATATATATATATATATATATATATATATATAAGGGAAAGGTAAACGCATATAATAATATGTCCGGCCGTCGAGGCTCACATATTGTTTTTTTTCTAAAGATTTTCCTCTGTAAGTGATCATTTCCTTGTCGTAAGCCGAGTATGCTGTATGCATATTAAATTGTAGGTTACCTAAATAATATTTATTTATCATGAACGGAATCGGGAGTATTATATAAATGTCGTTTTTATAAGGAACAAACGATATTATTAACGATATATTTTACTCGAGGCAAATTAAATATATAAAATAATATGGGAAATTTATAGTGATTTTACTATGTGTCCATCGTCATCACATGATGTGTGGACAGAGACAACGAATACGGGTGTAAAGTCCTTTTAAGGGTTGTAGCCACATCGTATCAGTCCAATATAATATGGCGATTCTAGCGTCTGCTCATATTGAATATTACCTTCAAACAGGGCCGTAATAATTTGAGGGGTGATTCAAGACAGCGATTGGCCACGGTTAAAATTTTTTTTTACATATATTTACTGTTTTTCATTTTTTTTTTTTTGCCGAAGATCGTTTTTAACGAACGCAACGACTTATCTTATTGGTAGTAAATTTATAGTAATATTAAAACTCTAAAATCTCTATCCTAGTAATTCACTTATGCGATGTCCAATGCTCGCTACAAATTTTTAAAATTTATTTAACGATACTTTATTTTTCTTTTTTATAACCAAACAGAAAAGCAAATGGTGACGACTTTTTCATACGTTGGTGCAGTTCTGTAAAAATATTTTGATGTAATTTGATTTCAAATTGTTCGACCTTTATGTCATTTTTCATACTCCGTAGAATAATAATAATAAAAAAAAATAACCACCTAATACCAAATGTTTGTTATTCAAACTGGCTGAACACTTTGGCAATTATATATATATATATATATATATATATAGAGAGAGAGAGAGAGACTGCTTACCGAAAGGTTGGGATTATACAGATACAAGAAAAAATAGCATTTGCGTATAAGCAATCAAGAAGAAAAGTTGTAAAATAATAAAATATTTTTATATTTATATAAACATATAACATTTGAATAAAAATAAATAAATGAAATACAATTCAATGATTGATCTTTTTAAGAGAATTAAAATTTTTGGTTGTCCATGAGCGGCAAAATCTTAAATACGACCGTGCATTCAAAGTAAGATTTTGAAGTCATTAATTATCAGTTTTACCTAAGTTCGTATTCTGTTATGTAAGAACGTACATAAGTATCATTTTTCTTTGCTTGGTATCCATACAATTTTTTTTTTAATTCACAAAACTCATAAAAAATATTTAAAACACTAAACTATGTTCTTCAATAAATGTATATACATATATGTGTGTGTGTGTGTATACAAATAGTACAATAAATTCATCGTTAATTATTATTATTTTTGCTTAAAATCTATCATAAATTAATCAATAATCAATTAACATGTTATATAATTACATATATATATATTTATGAAAGTATAATGTTTATAATGAACATATTATATATTTTTGAAAAAATGGTAAATTCACGTGTTCAAAAACTATGAATTTCACTCCTAAATTACAAAATTAATGAGAAAAACGGTTATATAATTATAAACTTTTTGTTTATAAGATTCTACAATAATTAAGATTTTTTTCGGCGTGTCTTTACAACGTTAATTTGTCGGTATTGGGGTATTCTGCTTTGGACGGCCTGGGCCTCGTTTTGATACTATCGACCTTTTTTTTTGAACTTTCATCTTCAGAGACTGAAATAAAATTTGAATAAAAGAAATTGTATTGACATGAGATATTAATCGCTGATATAAGATTTACCGAGACTACCGGGCGTAGGATTTCTGCGAATTTAACTGCCACGCTTAGTTGTTGAAATGGGTGTCCTTAAAATACGAAACACAATTTTAGAAAACGAAAAAATATTTTAAGAGAATATGATTTAACTAATTTACTTGGAAACGATTTTGTAGGCGAATCATCGTGTTCAACAGTCGTTTCACTGTCAGTTTCTTCGTGAGCAAAACTACTCTGTAACACGTTTTATAATAGAAAAAAAAACGGTGTGATATTATTTATTATTAATAATATACAAGTAGGTAGTGTGTATAGAATACATAATTTACCATTAAACATCATTTTATTAGAATTTCTTACAATAAATCTAGGTAGCTAGAAATTAAAAAAAAAATTTTCGTAATATAGTAAATATTTTGTAAAAATCTCGACCCTAGGGCCGCATTAGTTATGAACCAATGTAATTTTTTACAAAAAATAAAATACACTTTGTCGATAAATTAGAAACGTTTATAAAAGAAAAATAGTGACAAGAGATTTTCAAGATTTTTTGAGTATAGTTGAAGTAACGCGTACGTCTGACATTGTATTAAATTTTTAAGCCTTAAAACCAAAAATTAGATCTTTTATGAATTAAATACCACAAAATCTATAATTTCTACAAATAGCCCAAATCGAAAGAAATTTTTTGAAACATTTTTTTTTTCTAAAATTACATATTTGATGATTATTTCAATTTGTATAACCATTAGTTTCAAAATTACGAAAAAGTAAAAATTATCGATTTCGACGAAATCGCATTTTTATCGTTTTTATGTAATTTTTAGGTAGTTTTTGAGTTCTTTTCTTTTCTGGCACTTTTGAGAAAATCAAAATTGTTTATAAACAAACTATGACTTTAAAAATCAGAGCTCTCCTTCTAGTAGAATTTTTGGATACGGACATCATTGTAAAACCAATACATTCCTCGCTCCGCTCAGAATCTAAAATTACAACTGATAGGTGCATTATACATTAATTATCATTGTGTATGGGTACAAAAATAAACGTCTCGTTTTAAATGTTTTTTTTTTAAATCGTGTTCTTGTAGGTTTTAAGTGGTTTTCGGGTTATACATTTATTTACGTCAAAAAACTAAAAACACCACGTGTGAACGGGTGCAAAATTTCACCCTAGTTTAAAAAAAAAAACTTAAAATCTAAAAACAAAAACAACGCGAAAATGAGATAGACCACCCAACATGTTGCGTTTAATTTATATATATATATAGTGTATATATATATGGTTTTCAATACTATTATGTTTATTTTATTAAACAGTATCTCTCTCTCTATAGTTTCAATCCGTAGATTGGTTTGTAGCCATCTTCCAGTCTTCTCTCCTATCCGCCTTCCTTTTCATTTCCACGTATGATTCACATCCTTGGTCCTTTATTATCTGCTGAATGAATTCTAATCTTGGTCTACCCCTACGGTTCTTTCCTTCTACTCTTCCTTCTATAATCAATTTCAACAATCCTTCATGTCTCATGATATGACCTATCCATTCGTTCCGTCTTCTGACTATGTTATTCCATAGTAACCTTCCATCTGCTATTCTTTCCAGTACTTCTACGTTGGTTACTTTGTCCATCCAACTTATCTTTAGCATCCTTCTGTAGCACCACATTTCAAACGCCTCAAGTCTTCTTTTTCTCTCATTGTTATTGTCCAGGTTTCACACCCGTACAGGGCGATACTCCATACATATGTCTTTAATAGATTTTTCTTGTTTTAGACTTATGCTTTTGATGTAAATATAGTTTTCTTGTTGTTAAAGGCTATTTTAGCTTGACAGATACGTTTTATAATTTCACTTCTATTTCTCCCATCCTTGCTGATTGCGCTTCCCAGGTATGTAAATTCATCCACTTGTTCTATTATTTGGTTTCGTATCTTTATCTGTATTCTTGTACTATTTTCCTTTCGCATACCAGCACTTTTGTTTTCTTCACATTTATTCTCATTTCTAACTCCTTTTTAATGTTTCATCCATAGTTTTAATTAGTTGAACCAGATCTTCCTTGCTTTCAGCAATTAAAGCTATGTCATCGGCAAAACGCAGCATACTTATTTTTTGTCCGTTAATCTTTATTCCTAGATTAGTATTTTCCTTTATCATATCTATTGCTTCTTGAATATATGCGTTGAATATAATTGGGGATAATGTGCAACCTTGTCTAACTCCTCTGTTTATTTTTGCTTCTTCTACCTCATCTTGTATCCTTATAACTGCTAATTCATCCTTGTAAAGGTTATACAGATATTAAACAGTATATTTAAACAATATTAATATAGCGTATTTGACTTTACCTACATTTATCGTTACTAATTTAACTTAATTTAGATACTTTTGTAAAAATAATTAACTTGAAGTTAACGCGTTATATTGAAATTAATTTTTTTTTAATTAACGCAATATATGATTTAATTTTTAAATTTTAACTCGTTAATACCCAAATCTGAATTCCGTAACATACTCCGCAGTATAGATATATAATACAATATAGGTACATAGTAATTTACAGTTACATGTTACCTGTTATACCAGGCACGTTAATTAAAAATTCAATTTCATTTCTTCGTTTATTGAAATACAATATAATATATATAGCGTCAGTGACGTACTTATGGGGGATTTTTGGGTTAAACCCCCCCCCAAAGACCAAAAAAAAAAGGTTAAAAATTACATTGTTGTAACAATGTGTTTTTTTTATGTCTGTACCCAAAAATTCTACCAGAAGGAGTGCTCCGATCTTTACATATAGCACTATATTCCAGAAGTAAATTGCATCTAGTTGGTACTTTAAAGAGGCCATTTTTCGATTTTTCTCAATACTTTTTTTATAGCGTCAGAAAAAACTACCGAAAAATAACCAAAAAACGATAAAAACGCGATTTCGTTAAAGTCGATTATTGTTTTTTCTTCTCAATTTTAAAACTGATTTGATATATTTTATTTGATTTATTTCAATAATATGGTTGAATTTAAAATATTATGGGGACGAAATTTCAATGTTTTATACAACCCCCCCACAGAGAGAAATTGAATGTACGCCATTATATAGCAAAGTTCTAAATTAAACTATAGGTAATAATATATATACGATAGACGCGAGTGTACTTCTTGTTCATCTTACACTCTCAACTATATGCGGGATTGAACACCATAGCCTTAAACCGCCATAACACACGACCATGCATCTCTTGTACACTCAAACCGAGTATCTTCAAATCGCCCTCAAAAATGCTAAGATAGATGTGCGCAGGAGCAACTAGAAAGGATAGACTAAGAAATAAATATGTGTATAGTGTATAGAAGTGGCATCTATTGTGGAGAAAAGGAGGGAGAATATGTTGAACTGCAGGTTCGTGGACACAATATGTGGAGAAATGAAATCCAAAGGCTGTAAGAGACTTTATGGAAATGAATGTATAAGGGTGAGAGGGAAAGGAAGACCGATAAAGTTTAGGATACTAACAAAAAAAAATATATTCTTCGCTCCGCTCAGAATCTAATAGATTACAGAAAATACATATGCATTGCTTCACACAACATGCTTAATATTCCTTTTTCTTCCCCCATCAATTACGCCACTAATTTTAGTGCCCTAAACCTCAGATCTTTCCAGTATTGCGGAATGCAGTCACTCAAGTCTGATCCGTCCTTTCCGCCAAATTAGATTCACTCACAATTGTATATATTATAAAATTCAAAATACTATTCCGTACTATACTCGTATCTCTGTCCCATTTCATGCTTCTCGATCTTTCACCGATTTTCTTGACGATTCTCCTATCCTCCGCCTCATGTGTACGATATAAAACAATGATTTCGATGAAATCGCGGATGACTAGGGTCTAGGGATGGCGATCCTTTATAGCGACGTGAGAAATAAGATTTATATATATAAAAAAAAAAATACCTATATATAAGATAATAATATAAATAAGAGTTTAAAATATGGCTTTAAGGAGAGCTCTCCTTCTTGTATAGAATGACAATCTAAATACGTTTTATAGGTATTAAGTGGTTTTGGTGCAAAATATGCCTTAAAACCCATTGCAGTGATCCGAAGGTTGCTAATTTAAATTAATTTAGATACTGAACCGAACATTTCAATCGATATATGTTGTAAAGGTTCTCTAAATGGACAGTTACATGTTACATTTCAATCGTTTGTTGTTCAGGTTCTCTAAATCGTTCTCCACTTCAATTGGAACCATTATTTCTTTTGGGCAAGCATCGCTTTAAAGCACGTTTCGTTCTCGAAAACCAGCTTATATGTAAATAAAAATGAATTAACATCGATCAAATACGTCATTACAATAATATATATTATAAAAAAAAAAAAAACAAACCGGGCCAATTTCTCTTTTCTCGTTAATTCGTTTTCCGCACACCTGTTCGGCTTTTTCCGATGACAGCCTGATACATACACATTTCATGCGTTTCGGTTACCTTTTCTAATTCTAACCTGGTGTCCTCTAACATTTTAAGCGTTTTCGTAAAATTCCTCCGAAGACACATGCATTCGTTTTCCAGTCGATTGTTTTTCAGACATAATTCTTCATTACTAGATATCGTTTTGTTCAAATCCAAAACGACATCTTGTAACTTTGTTCCGTACACATTAATTTTTCTGTTACGTTCTCCAGGTTATTATCAACGCACGTGTACTCATCATTTAATTTTTCCAATTTCGCACACGTCTCGTGCCTCATACGGATCTCGTCGTTTAATTTCGTTAACGCGACACTAAGCTTTTGTTCCGTTTCCTCTAATTTCTTCCCAATACTGTTATCGTCTTCTATCACCAACTCGGTGCAGCTTTGTTCCGTACAAATCAATCGTTCACTCGAATTTTCACGTAAACATTCTACATTTGAATCGGATTCATATACTATATAGGTTATTTCTTCATTTAAATCCGATTCCGAGTCCAGACGTTTTTCGTCCGTACTAGTCGATGAATCCGTACACAACGACCGGTCAGTTGATTTCTCACTAAAGCGCATCCATTCCTTTTTTAATTCGTCATGCTTATCGTTGAGTTTCGTACAGACATTTTCGTTGTACAATACGATGTCCCGATGTTTTTCGTCCGTACTCGCTAACTGTTTACTTATACACTCTAATTTCTCGTTAATACGCGTAAATTCTTCTTTGAAATCGACGTGATTTTCGTCCATTTTATTGCCTATACCGAATTCTTCATTTAATTTCAACGCGGCATCGTCGTCATCTAACGTTTCGGTTTTCTGTTTCCCAAAACGCGTTTCTGAACTTATTAGATACTTTATAACTGTTTTAAGAAAACCGTTGTCGTCTTGTAACGTTAGACACTTACTGACCAATAGTTGGTTTTCGCGCATCAACTGTTCGTTTTCAAATTCCTTCTTTTCCACACTCGTACGAAATTCCAATATCTGTTGTTCTCTTTCTTGGAGTCGAGTCTCCAACAATTCGTTTTTCTCGGTCAATTCTGAGAGTTTACTTTCCACATCCTTAAGTAAATTATTTTTCTCCCGTAGCGATTTGACTTCGGACATAATATAACGAATTTGGTCTCCGTATTCGTCGACGTCATTGTCGGACGTCACGCATTTATACTGCGTCGAGTTCTCGTCCATCAATGCGAGTATTTCGTTCGTTTCTGGAACTTCATTTCCGATGTTTCGTTGCATTGTTCCGGCCAAATAAGATTCCTCGTTCAATGAGTCTTCTTTAAAATCCATTTCTTTGAATTTCCAAGTCGGTCTAGCTTACCGTAGGTAAGATATATTCGGTCTTAACCGTATACAATATAAATTCTTTAATGCGAATAAGGAATTAGAAATCTATATTAGAATTATACATAATGTAATAATATCCGTATCCATGGAGATTTTACCGATTCATTTTTTTTTTATTTCAGCCGTATAGAAAACAACTATACAGACTATATTTTACATATATACTCGTATATATATATATAGGTAACGGTGAACGTATATAATAATATGTCTGGCCGTCGAAGCTCACAACGTATATATGTATATATGTTATATATAATTATATATTACTTGAAAATAAATCTTGTTTACTTAGATTTATATAATATAGGTAATCTGATAAAAATCCGACTTGTGTGACGAGGAAAAAACGAATGACAATAATTACCGCCCGTACACTAGAATCGGAACCCTTTACAGTGCTTATACATATTATATTATGTGCCGTCGCGTATACGCGACTTCCGTTTCTACATATACATTGTGATGATAATATTATGGTTCACTCGTTGTCGTTCACTCGTTCGTCGAAAAGGATAAACGAATTCCCGATTAATTTTCATTCTATAAATACGTACAAAATCTAATAATGAGTTCGTCGCGTATTCATGAACCGTGCAGTGAGTTTAGCTCGCAAGTCGCCAGCAATCGTCGAAACGCCAAAGAGAAAAACGCGTTTAATGTAACATATTAGTTAAACGTTTTCGATTCGACGTGACACGTTTGAAATGCGATATTCGTTTGTATACAACGCGTGTATATTACGGAAAACGTTTTGAATATACACGTGATAAGGCGGAAAACCGCGTTATGGAAAAATCGGGCTCGAATTACGCGCGCAAACCACCGTGAAGAACTGCAAAAGAGCTAGAAGGACGGGACTTGTATGGACGTAAATATACTCGATGGTGTCGGGACTGGGAATCAGAGAGCCCGGACGGACTCGGAATAATTACGACGAACTATAATGATTTGTTATCGAAAACAATTCAGCTAGCTTCTGAGCGTTACAATTTCGTTATTATTTTATGTTAGTTAAAAAATATATTAAGTCGTCTGTATACGATATGTACTCGTCTATTATTATATTTATATTAATGTTTTACTACGTTTCGCCGTATTTATGTGTGTATAATCGTATTGGAACTGTTATTGTTCTTGTACCGATAGCCATAAGAAAATATATACATTTAAATATTATACCGGAACGCATTGTTATTCTATATAGGTTAGGTTCAATACAATATATAGGTTAAAGATTTAAAACGAATTCAGTATAGTTTTAGAAAATCAATGATTTAACAGCGGTTAAGTACGTTACGTATTGGGGACTTAGACTTAGTGATTCGATCAAAATGACAAAAAAACAATTTTGTTCGCTCCGAAATGTATTTTCGTTTTTTCTGTTAGCGACCTTCACGGCGAATCGGAGTTTCAAGCACGTATTTGAGGGGGCGGGGGGCGATGGGAGCGATCGCCCTCCCCCCCAAGACCCGTATTATAGTCTATCTTATAAGATAATAAATATTATATAATCTACTTTTTTAATAAATTTGTATATATAATAATCATGATTTTCAATCAACCTAGCTTTGTTAAATATACATAGAGAAATAGAAATTTCCACTGAAGACATCACACAACGGTTCGCTAAAATGAAAAAGAAACACACCGATCTAATTTTGTAGAAAACGACAATTGTAATAAATTTTTTATGACATTTAATAAATGTTTTATTAGGCACAACAAATTATTATTATTATTTTAATACAAGAGCACACTGACACGTATAATAAAAGTATTCTGAAAAAATTAATCGCCCCCCCCCCAAGATAAGTTCCCAGATACGTCCCTACGGAGTTTGGTTTTCGATCTGCTCAGCGGAGTGCCAATCTCGCGTGCTACGAAGTATTTGACTAAACCGAAATTCATTTACACGTATTTACGATGGTGTAAATAAATTCTCGAGCGGCGCGTTAACAAACGCTAAAAGCTGAAGTGAAATACGATTTAACCAGTATTTGTACCGCTGCTGTTCCTTGAAATGTTTTTTTTAAACGTGTTGGAAAAAAAATCCGGAATGACAATAAAATCGCTTCAAAGTCAACATTTAACGACTTAATTTATTCGGATTCGGCAAACTGAGTTACATTTAGGTGAACTGAGTCCTACCCCCCCCCAAAAAAAAAAATCGAATGCGATACACCGAGTCCCAGATAACAATAAAATATGAAATACTCCTGCAACTTATTCGCATTGCCCGGGAGACACGTGCCCGTGGATGTTTGCCTGGAATGACTCACGAAATTTATTTTTTAAATGAATTATTATCGTTGTTAATTATTATTACGGTCGGTTATTATTAAAATCGATCGACTTAAAAAAAAAAAAAAAATGTTTAAAACGACCGGTATAACAATATACGCGTAACATAACGGTTAATATTTCTGTGTATTGATTATTATAATATATTGAAATCACAAAACAATTAACAATGACAATAAATTATTCGCATTCGTAGACGTATTTATGATGTAACACGTTATTGGCGCGAAAAATCCATTGTTTGTGAACTTCCACGACACGACCACGAGCACCTTACATACACGATCGTCAGGTATTATTGGTCATATAAACGCGGTTCGAGAACAGTGACCGCGATCTTCGGGATCATAATAATATTATAATTTTACACCCAATTATATAATACAATAGACCTTGTCATACCACCGCTCGTATAAAATATTATATAGGACCGTGTTTAATTTTCTATTTTTTTTTTTTTTTTATTATTGAAATTTCGTTTTCTCCGAACTTTTAAACGGTTTTTTTTTCGCGTTAGAATTTTGTATTTAAAAGAAATTTTTAACGGTCAATAATAGTTAAAATGCTCGACCATGATAGGATCAAACGCGATGTGTTCCCAAGTACCGAACGGTTCAGTCTTTATATTTGTGCAATTATTTTCGCATTTAAATAATATTATTATGCACCGGGTTATTACATTTTTATAGACAATATGATTTCGAGCGTTATGTCGATTTTGAGGATAAACGCGGAGCAGTGGTTTTCGACTTTTTCAAAGCTATGAGAAGAAAAAGATTTCTCGACGACTCCCCGTGTGAAAATCTCGTAACTGAGAGCACACGAGAAAGAAGATTGTAAAATTTAAAAAAAAAAATTGAAACGATTAGTGAAAAAGTAAAAATGATACGCTCGAAAAGTATTTTGTATTGAAAATAATTATAAATATTAAAAGAACGAGGGGAAAAAAAAGAGCTTAATTTCATACTAAAGGAGTAGTAGCATACTGCACTTATCTATCTATCTGTGTCTGTTCTAGACGTTACGTTCAATTTTAGTTAGATAAAGTCTCTTCTTTCACCGCGATGTCGAGTCGATTTCTTCTTTTTTCTCCCGTCATCACGTCATCCTCGTCCGACGAGGTAGAAGGAAATTGAAAATTTTTTGACGACCTTTCACGATCCAGGGTAGAGGTGACTGCTGATATGAGTTTGAAGCCGAAATTCTGTCAGCCGATCAACATCATTGAAGCTGCCTTTCAACGTCTCACGAGCCGAATGTTCGATCAACTCTTCTTGAATTCGAACCTCTGTGTTCAATGGACACGAATATTTCATTATTTATGTTTGTTTTCAGATCGGTCCGTGTAGCGCGCTAATGTAAAAACCTACTCATCACGCGAAAAAAACAAATTCTTTCGCCATTCAACATCCTTTCACCGCCCCTTTGAGAATAGAGCCGAAAAGAGTCGTTTTTTTCTCGTACTGTTCACATCTCCGAATTCGGATATTTGTGTTTAAAGATTAGATTTAATAACGTTTTATTTAAGAACACTCGGTTTATTTTCGTGATCGATTGTTTCGGGAAAATGTATGATTGAAAATTAGACATTCGGATAATTCGACTAGAGCGACACGCCTTTGAACAAATAACGTATACTTCATCAACTTTCGAAATTCCTAATATTTTTTAAATTTTAAGTGCTCGCTGTAAGTCTGGCCGTAGTGCACATATATAATTTCACTCCATAACATTCCAGAGACTTTAGGTATATAATGTTTATTAAGAGAAAACATACAATTATTATACACGAACATATAAATTATATAATCGTCGATTATTGTTTATTATTAATTACAATACGTATAACAATATAACAATTTATAGGTATACACGTAAGTATAAATGTAAGTAAATTAAACGATTCAGTTAATAATACAAGACAGACGGTATATGGAAACAAACACTGCAGTTTTATCGAGAGATTGTTCACTTAAAATCGATAATCAATATACATTATACATATATACATATATGGTCGTAATCAGGCACGTAGCCAGGATTCTATTTTTGGGGGGGTCGATATAAATTTTAATAAAATTTTCATACATGATTGATATTCAAAACCTTTTATTTTTTTTATAAACGGAAAAAATTAAAACCTTTATAATACAAAACAATCTATAGTTATTAAATATAAATATAAATTTTCTGTTTTTTTGAGCCATTTTATCCAATACTCCATCTGTTGAGATAGACACTTCCCAATGTACTGATAAAAGAGCAAGTCCCGTTAAACGCTCATTTCCAGTTTTATTACGAAGCAATGTTTTTAAGCGCTTTAGTGTTGAAAATGAACGTTCAACTGCTGTTGTAGAAACTGGTAGTGTTGCCAAAATTTTCAATAAAAAATGTATGTTTGGGTAAAACTTCACATCACATGCATCCAAAATATCCGTAATTTCAGTGGGTTTTTTTTCTACATTTAACTGTTTTTCACACCATAATAAAAATTCAGACCCAACCACGTTATACGGAAGTACAGAAAAATTTCGGGGGGTCCAGACCTCATGGACCCCCCTCCCTGGATACGTGCCTGGTCGTAATGAATTATAATAACGATTACGTGAATTGCAGTATTTTATACGGTTTGTATAGGTTAATCTAATAATAATAATAATTATTATTATTATTTATTATAAAGTCTTCGTGAGAAAATTGATTAATTTTTTTGTAATAATACAATAAAAACAACGGGTTTATTGACCTTAACTAATTAATTGTATCCTAATGTGTGTGTGTGTAATATGGAAAGTAGCATTATTTTAATATTGTAGAACGCGTTTCAACGCGGTCGCGCCTCTATTAACACGTATTCGCAATTTGTATACACGTATGTAGAATATTATTCCACGCGTCGCTGTTACAAATTTATAATATTATCGGTGTATAGCGTTATTATTAAATAGATTTTGTTGTGTTTATCCGTATATATTCAATTATAATATATATATATTTATATAATAACGTAAATAATTTGCATATTTTTACAGGAAAATTATTTTTAACGTAAATTCGATACTTATATGCTGTAAACCGACTTTTCGGAACTCATTCGAACACATCCAAACGTCTCGAGTAACGTAAATATTTCAATTATTGTCGCGCGCGAAATATCGGAAAAATTCACTGGGCACGCACGATGTAAAACGATATTAAAATCGCGTTCTATAATAATAATTTAATTGAACGGATAAATATATAATATGGAAATAAAACGATTTCCGTGTAAGAAACCGAATCGAATTTACAAATTTCAGTGCGCTTGTAATAAATTTTACGTCGGTAAAACGAATCGGGGAATTTTAAAACAATAACGCGTCTCTGGAATACAATTAAAAAAAAAAAAAAAGAAAAAAGCCAATCCGAATTCAAATTTACCTAAACACGTTTTAGAAAACAATCGCGATATTAATATAGATAATGACATTTGAAATACATAATATCCGTATAAAAAAAGTCCGTAGAAAAATAAACACAATGCGTCGACGTCGCTTTTGGTTCTTTTTAAATATCAACATAAACTCTCGTTGATACACGCGTTAATCGTCCTGTACAGTCGAATGGTAATAATTAAATTTTTTAGCGACTTAAACTATTCGCGCGCTACACGCGTACACTGAATTCAATACACGGAACGCGCATTCTGTATAATTCTCGTATATGAAAAAAAAAATGGTAGCGAGCCGCGGGGTGTTGTGGATATCGCTAAAGTGAATTACTGTTGGATAAAGATTTTAGGGTTTTGTTTTTATTACGAGCAGTGAAAGCAACGATAAATCATTGTGTTTGATAAAACGATTCTGAGCGGAGCTTCGGTGTAATACACTTTGTCTATTTTCTGTACAAAATTAAAGTAATATAATATGTCTGACGTTGTGTCCAAATTTCAAGTCGAAAAATTCGAAATTAACTGTTTTATGAATGAAAAACCTCAAAATCTAAAAATAGCCTAAAATTGAATGAAACATTTTGTAAAATTTTTTTTTAAAGTTGTATAGTACAAAGATACGATTTTGTTGAAAATTTCAAGACAGTAGAATGATTATTTTTCGAAATTACAGCGAAAAAACTATACGCGATATTGACGAAATCCCGTTTTTAGCGGTTTTCCGTAATTTTTCGGTAAAAAAACTATTGTGAAAATCGAAAAATGATCTCTCTAAAGTACCGACTAGATGCGAATTGTTGCCGGAAACAAACTGTGACCGAAGAGATCGGAGCACTCCTTTTGGTCTCGAATATCTGTACACAGGATAGAAAAAAAAAAAATAAACATCATTGTAAAACCACTAGATCCCTCGCTGCGCTCAGAATCTAAAATGTAGTGAGCCGCCGTATGCATTCCGTTTCTATTTTCCCGTTTTTGTTACCAATTTCGTTATGTAAAAATAACCGATTTTGGTGCTAACATTAGAGAGTTTTTGCACGGCACCGGTTAAACGCTACGGTAAAAATAACGTACGGTTAAATCATACGTTAATATATTTATCGTATATACACAGATAAGATTAAACCAGATGGTTCACTCTTTAAAATTTCCTATTCTGCCCATGTAATTTTCAAAAATGTAAACAAACTAAAACCCTCCTGAGATCAGTGTCATCACTGAGAGGGGAAAAAAAATTTTTTATGAGTTCCTTAAATGTACAGCACTGATTTTTACTGTTTACTACCCGTCCCGCTATTGTACCACAGATAAGATAAAAGTTATTGGATACAATAATAATATTATTGTAGAAGAATATGTACAGTAATTTAATTTATCGTATGTGCACAAACTGATCTCAGGAGGGCCGAATTATCAGTAAATCAAAGAGTGAACTATCTGGTTTAATCTTATCTGTGGTATATACATGAAACTAGTTTTTGCATTACGGGATTTACCGGTAAAAACCTTTTATCAAGTTTCAGTGTTATCGTATCGACACGGCACTACCAACCTTACGATAGTAGACGAAGTCGGTTGGCGCCTTTGTGCCGTGATACACCAGACTTTTAATATAAAGCCTCATCCACACCGAGGCAACATATAGCAACACGTAGGTTGACACATGTTTCCTGCAGTTCCGTAAACATGAAAACGAATTGCGACATTGGAAACATAGCGTACACACTAAAGGAAATAAAAACATCAACATTTTCACAAAATGTTGCCGAAAATGTTTTTGTAACTTATTTGTCCACATATAAGCAACATAAATTATCGCGTGACTAAATATTTTTAAAGTTTATAAGTCCTACATTTATAAAATAACATTAAAACAATTTGCACTTAATTAAAACTTAAAACAATATATAAAATGTGGGACTGGGATGGGAAAATAACAAATTAATTTAATTACAAATAGGTACCTAAATAATGAAAAAAATCAAAAAAGTAGGTAATCAAAATTATATTGGAATAGTAGTTTGAAGTTTGTGTAAATTACAGACTACAGTTAGCAAGTTATCATATCGATACTGTTGATAAACACGTGCGACACCTAAGTGTCCACACTGCATAAACTTGTAGTCACATGTTGCCGATTGTTTACCAGTTTTGTATATACAGTTATAGTTTTTACATTGTTTTGTAGGAACATGTTTCGCTAATTATCGAAACACGAAACAATGATAAACTTTTGTCGCTTGTTGCTTGTTGCTACAAAATATTGATGGAACATTTAGAAACATATACCAACTTTTGTTGTGTCAACATACTGCGACATAGAGTGTTGCTGTATGTTGCCTCAGTGTGGACCAGGCTTAATATCATAATTCAAAAATAAAATTATTTGTCGAGTTCAAAACGTAATTAAAAATAAGTATTCGTTTACCTAATTTATTAAAAATGGAAGAAATATTGGAATTGGTCTGTCTGGATGAAATGTCAATTGATGATGTTGAACGTGTATTATTAAACGAGTTGTTGTTATTTCGTAGTGAAATACGTATTAGGTCTACGTCGTACGGCTTTTTTTTTACCATTATAAATAATAAATTTAATATAATTAAATACTCGTAATATAACAAATGAGGCAAAAATTTGTAATAAAAATAAGTTTCGTTAGCCCTTTGCGAGGACTCTATCCGGACCAAATCCGGTCCTGCAACTCTTAATAATAATACGTTCGTGACGGGTATGTATAGAAAAAAACGAACGACGCGGCGGCCAAGCAGTGTATGGTAGTAGTGCTCTTTCAGTCGGTCCGAATCCCCGGTCCTGTGGTCTCTGTGAAAGGGGTCCGAAAACCAAATGAAACTGTACGCCATATACAATACGAGTGCGCATATTATTATTATTATTATTATTATTATTATCATCGTATATTATAATGGGAGACAAAAATGAAATTTAGATTACGAACAGTTGTCGTTTTTGTAGGGTGCGCGCGCGCGTATAAAGAACGAGTGCGCCTGCCTATTCAATCGTTACACGACATTGAAACCGACGACCGAAACAGATTTCGAATTAATATTAATTGGAAAATCGACGAGTTTCAATTATTTCCTTATTCATTATTATTATTATTATTATTATTACGCTATTCGCGGCCGTGTCTAGAGACTTGAATAGTCCGATTTAAAATAAACGTCAAACGTGTGAGTGATTTTTACGAGAAATCAGTGTTCTTATTTGACAACGCGTTATGCCGTTCAAAATTAGGAAATCGTTTCGGCGAAAACACATGTAGAGTTTTGTTTCGCGCATAATCGAGTTATTTGTCGAACGTGTGTACGACAGTCGACATTAAAAATCGCCTAATAAAACGATCGTTTAATTTGAATACAAACGTATGAAAATAATTTTTTTTTTTTTAAATTGAATAAAACGTTTCGTCGTAGACAATGTCTGGAGAATCGGGAATTCTCGTTATATTTTATGGACTCGCATTCCCGTTTACTTTAAATACGTATTTTCGTAGTCAAGTGTTATTCGCAGACGTGCGTTGTAATATGTATATTACACTAAACAACATGCACTACAAGTGTTTCTAAAGTATACAGAGTAACAACACTATTGACTCGTTCAAAGTAGAATTTTATCAAAGCGTCGAAAACATATTTCACCCGTATTTCGATAAATATAATAAATTATATTTATATACACTTCATTCGTTTATTCATTTTTAAATACTTGTATTTCATACTTCATTTTGTATACGATTAATAAAGAATAATAATAATAATAATAATAATAATAATAATAATTTTTCCGAGTAGAAAGAGAAATCTGTTCGTTTTACGATTACTTGTATACATACATACATATATATATATAATATAAGCATAGCTGTGTTTTTCTATAAACATTGGTTTAAGACGAGCTCTGCTTAGGACGTAAAACTTCATTTTTCTAAAATTTGAAATAATTTCATTGGTGCTTTCATGTTTTATTTTATATATGTATATAAAACTATATTTATATAGTATTTTACACCGAAGTGAGTCAGTACCCTGTCCGCACTTAAAAAAAAAAATCATTTCAATAATTAATTAGTCACGTAAAAATGAAATTAAAATTATTTTTCACACACTCGCAAAATTAAAAATATCCAAGTATTTAAATGTTTATGTATACGTGTATATATAATCGTGTGTTGTAAATGACAAAAAAAAATATATATGTATATATAAGAATATTTGTATTAAATTAGTGTTTACTAACTACAACCGGTTTCGATTAAAAGTCATCGTCGGTTATTAAGCGAAAAAGAGAAATACGACATCAAAGCAAACAAGACTACGTAAATGATGTAAATTATGAAAGTTACAATAAAATTAGAAAATTAAAAAAATATAAAAGAAATTGTGCACATAATGAATTAAATTTTTAAAAAAAAAACGACTATGCGGTATGTTATTGATATTATATTCAATACACGTCGATATAAAAAAACAAATATTTTTAAATCTGTTTGTATATATTTTAAAACGTTTTAAAATTCATCGCGCGTTTAATTAATAAATGTAATATTTCCAAAACCGAATTCGTGTATACAAGACCAGTGCGGTCATAGCGATATCCGAGGAAGACGCATAAAAAAAGCCCGTTTTAAATTACCAAATATCATGTGTATGAAACGTCTTTCTCGAGTTTTTCCGATTTCACCCGACCGAAATGGGTTCCAAATCATAACTATTACAAAAACGGATCCGAATCATAACTGTTACGTATTACCTACACGTAGTTACGTTACCGGCGTTAATCAATTATTGCAATAAACTAATTTTAATTTCGGTTGTACAGGCTGCGAAAAAATCGTTGATGTACGATAATATGTGCACGAAACAAAATCGATCAATTGTTCAATTTTCATTAATAATATTATTAAAACAACATGGTTTTGTTTTCTTTCTTCCCAAGTATTTTTCAATTTTTGTCATTGGGCCCCATTATATAGGCTGAGCCCGTGTGTTTGACACACGCAACCATAGATAATATATAACGGACGGGTCATGCGTATACAGAATGTATAGCGGGCAGCGTTCCCGAATGAAGAAGACAGATAGCAATAGGTTAGGTTAGGTGAAATCATGTCTTCTATCCTACTCAGCAATAAATTACTTTTTGTTCCATGAATTATTCCATGAAATAATGATTCTCGCCTATATCGTGTAGTATGATAATTGATTTCTCATGAATATACAAAATTGTTTATCGATTTTTCGGATTTTACAGAGTTGTTCCAAATACCCTCCTGAAGTCCTGAGTGTCACAACGTCGCCCGATTATTCATTTTTTTTTTTTGTCCGAGTGGAGGATTGTATTTGAAGGTTATGGTTTTTTAGCGTGTCATTTAAATAATTTAACATTATTTCTTTTTATATTATGAGAGTTGTATGGAAAACACCGATCAGTTTATACCACGACTAGCTCAATATTATATAAAAACTACACACGGGCGAAGCCGTGTAATTCAGCTAGTAATAATATAAAATGACAAAATGTACAATAATATACCATATATTGTTATCTATATATGTATATGATATCAAAATATTTGCTGAGTGAGACAGAAGATTCGGGAACGCCTGATAACGAATATGGCCTGTCCACAGATTAGATGAATACAGATGGATCACTCGGCCCGAGAACAAAAGAATTGCAAATACGCTCTTCTGATTGGTCCCCCGCATATCAATGTAGGCTTACACGACGATATAAATTATTGTGTTGGTATTTTATAATATTATAGTACAACTTCTTTATTATCTCAAATAATGTTATCATAATAATGGTTATCACGTGCCGGTAAAAATTTAACGCAGATTAAGCACCGATTTTTTTTCAACTGTGTGTGTGAAACGATTATATTTAACATGAGACATTATATGACACGATCGCCAAACCAGAATCACTATGTAAACAACACAAATAGATTACCTTACGGGAGTGATGTTTAAATTTTAGGTAAATATATTGTGCTACCATGCGGTAACACTGATATGGGGGATTCGAATGACGTAATTTTTTTTGTTTACATCGCGAGTGATCCATCTATGCACGCAACACACCCGGTTGCGTACGGACTACGGACATGCGGGTCGAGCCGAGACTCGAGAATTCGAGAGTTGAATATTCGGATTCAAACAAGAGTTGAACGGTTGAGAGTCGACTTCACGAACTGAGCCGAGTTGAAAGATTTTCAGTTCGACAAAATTAGTTGAAAATTCCCTTCCCTATACTAAAAACACAATATTAAAATCTTTATCGCTCTTCAAATCCTTATCAGTTTCGGACGACTGCTTATCACCCGCGGCGACACGACAAATGTCCCCACAAAACAACACGTTCTTGTTTTCTCGCCGACCGACCGGTACGCGCAGCTACTCGGAGAAATCCCGTCGCGACCATATTTTTGAATTATTCTTTACGCGTTTTTATAATATATTATCGGCAATTATACAATTGAAATATTTTATTTATTATCCTTGTATAACGTAAAATAAATGAAATTTCCGATTACTCGGCAATTTTTTTTTTATAATTGAATATTTTTTTTTACTGGTGGGGGGGAGGGTGTCACACCCCCCATAACCGCCCCCTATTTCCGGCCCTTATTGTTAGGTACTTGAAAAAAAAAAAATTATTATTACTTACATAATATTCGATTGATAATAATATGTTTGTTTTACCGTTTTCCAAGTATCTTCTTCTTTTCCGAAAAATGCAGACTATATCGCGTCACGCGCGCGAGCTTTGTTGTAATACGTGTAATATGGAAAGTGCGTACGGTTTCGAAAAAAAAAAAACGAATCTCGACTCGCGCTCACAGCCGTATTAAAAAGGGTGCGTACAGTGTCCTTAATTGAAGATAAGGACGCGATGCGGTTTTATGAGGGGTGCCGGCGGGATTTCTAAATCCGGGGCCTTGATTAAGAGTTTTGAATTTCTGTAGAGGTCCTTAATAATAATAATGGACAAAAAAAAAAAAAAATAGCGCTCCTTACACCGCCACCGGTTGTACGCGCATTATAATATATTATAATATAAATGCATTTTCGAACACATAGCGTCGTCGTCGGAGAAATGTGGGGGGGGGTGGGGGAGTGCGTGCGCTGCTCGGTGTATATTATACCGGAAGCGATGATTCTGTGTGTGTGTGTGTGTTTTTTTTCATTATTCCCGCGTGTTTTTTTTTTTATTTCTCCTCTTCTCTTCTCTTTATTATTATGTTTTTTTTTTTTTTTGCGGGACGGAAGCATCGGAAACCACCAGTCTTCCCGTATCGGGTTGCCCCCGAAACCTCGCAAGTGCACACGCGCGCGCGCGCGCGGTGTACAGAATAAAACGAGCGCGAACGGTGTAGACCGCACGTGTGACGGAGAGAGAGAGAGAGAGAGAGAGAGAGGGCGCCCGGACCACCTGAATCACGGCAACCGAAACGACTGCGCCGCGCTTCTTTTGTCAAATCCGTTTCCTGTGTCGCCGCCCCCGCGGGCTCGACGACAGGCAGCAGCAGCAGCAGCAGCAGCAGCACAATAGCCGCACTATATTATCGTCGCCGGCCAAAGAAAGAGTTCTCGGGAGTGTGTGTGAGAGAGAGAGAGAGAAACCCCTTTTGTAAACGGCGCGCTTTTTTATTTTCTATTTCGGATCACTCTCCTCGACACGGAGGCGGCTTAAACAAGAGACTCTTTAGACGTTATTATTACTATTATTACGTTATAATATTAATAATACGTGTCGAACACAAAGTGCCACTCGCTCATCAACCCCCTCCTCCCCCCACAATGATCTTTCAATACGCTGTTCTATAAAAAAAAAATTTCAAAAATCTAAGCTCCCGCCGAACGCTGTTGTAAAACCGATAGTGCAAGGGGTTTTCATCCCTCGTCCTAATCATCATCAAAAAAAAATAAAAATTGTTCTCGCTATTTGAAAGTGTTGAATTTCAGTGCGTATTCAATAATAACAATATATTATTTATGAATTTCAGATTCTCGAGCGTTACAATGCTATATAGATAAAAAACAATAACCGACAAGAAATATTGATTGTAGGAAAACGCGACGAAATCTTGTGCAAGTGGAAATTCGATGGCTCGTCTTCTTCAACCGAGTCTACTAGATTGTTATAGGTCTCTTGAAAAATCTACTCTTCGTAAAAACCGTTCACGCAACAACGGTCAATGCGTTCAGATTAATCTTTCTATATCATCGGGTCCTGGGCGTCTGTTGTTTCTGTTGTTAATCCGTTTTCTTTTCCACCAACGTTTCAATTCATCTCTCGGTTTCCCGTTTGAATTGCTCGGTAAATCATATTATTACGCCGATATACGCAGCTTTTTTTTTGTATTTCCGCATTAATTTTTTTTATGGCTGGCCGTCAAACAACATTCTCATCGCGGTGTAATTTCTTTAAATCCCGTCTCGTCACGTCTCGAATTCGACTCAAAACGCCAGTCGACAAACGACGGGATAAAAGTCGTGATTCCCATACGGATCTCCAGGATTTCTCGTTTGCTGTACCACCCTGCGCAGTATATATATATATATATAGTGTTCGGGTAATGTTTCGAATGAAACAGGGCTACACGGTTTGCAGTGTCGGATAACGCGTGCGTCGCGCGGTGTGTTTAGGATATGATATTGTCTGAACGCGGCAGATGATAGATCCGAAATCGATGCGAATATTATATTAGTCGACGGGAGGGATTTACATTTGGAACGTCTTCCTGTTTCCGCCGGAACTACTACTGCAAATACCGTCGTACTTATATGAGCTGATACACCGTAGGAATTATAATAATTATTGTTGTTCGATCGAAACGATTCGGAAAAGGGAGTATTAAATAATCGTCTGCAGCATACGGAAGCGTGTAACTACGACGGAGGGAGGAGGAAGAGGGACAAGTGGATGGCACAGGGTAAAGTTATCGTTTTAACCCCTCTCGAGTATTTTATTATAGTAGTGTACGTACCGCCGAATCGTTCAAATTTTACCAAAAGTATTCAGAAATACGGGATTACTTTATTTGCGCTCATATATAATATACAAATGTGAAATGGAAATCTTTGTCACGGCGCGTGTTCTCTAAAACTACTCATCCGACGGCTCGCAAGTGGCCTTTATTAATAAATACGTAATAAAAAAAAAAAACAGTACACCCACAAATATCCGCGTCTCGTGTAAGATCGTTTTCTCGTTTAAAGCGTTAAAAAAAAAAAAAACAATTTTTTGAGAAATACTGCGACGGACCGAGACTGGGTTTGAGTGTACAGCTTGCGAATACGCTCGTCCGCGTCATTCGGACGCCACCGTGGTTTGCTCGATAACGCGTTTTTTTTTGTTCAATATACGAATACGCGTAGAATTACAAGAATATAAAATAATATATAAATAATAATTTCTAGTGAAATCTGTACGTATATGCGAGATCGTATTAAAAATTCGGAAAACGCGTTTGTATCTTTTTTTTAAACCTCGTCGAATTTCGGTTAACGTCGAATCGCTTTAAACAAACCACACTACTGTTCGTCGTTTTATCGGTACATATTTAGTATATTAAAAAAAAAAAAATACCGATTTTGTATACACAGGCGACTTATTATTGCCTCGTTATTATTTTATAGAGTTCGTTGCAGCTGAGGTCTTCCTAGGAACGTTTCAAACTTTCTAATAAAAAAAAAAATCCGTCGGATCTTCTAAAATATATTTACACGCGTGTATATCCCACACTTTCAATACGTTCTTGACCGATTAATAACGACGGTTTTGTGATTTTGTGTACACCGCGAAACAACGTATACTATAATAATAATAATACCGAAAAACGAACGAAACGTTTTTTTTTTTATAGCGTAATTTTTTTTTAATCGAAACGTAGGTTGGAATATATTACATTGTTTGTAGTGATAATCGTTTTATCGGGGGAAGGAAAAAAAAAATGAAAACTGTAATTGTTTTTCGATTTTTTTTTTCGATCGTATATCGAAGATAACATAATTCGGTATATAGGCGTACGCGCTATCCTATTATAATAGATTACGCGTATACGTGTAACGTTTCCGAAAGACCAGTAATGACGGGGAACATAATAATGTTATATGATTTTTTTTTTTGTGCTTCACGAAACGCATCCGATTGATTTGAAGACAACACGATATTATTAAAATATACACCGTCCGATATTATAATATTGTTTTGACGGGGTTGATCGCGCGTTATTAAATGAAATTTAAATTTAGAGCCGCGGCAATAACGCGCTCGTACAACGACGTAGTTATACGTGAACCGCGTGTAGAGAAGAGATTACCGCGGTAGAGGCAATAATAATTGACTGGGAACCTCTACGCCGTGTCCGCGGTATTAAACATTTTTCGGGCGCGTTTTGAACGTTTAAAATATATTATTCATTATAATAATGGTTTTCAAAACGCCGTTGTCTGATATATTATACAGCGCCGAAACCGCGGTATAATATTATGAGATCTGAGGCCGGGAGTGCGCGAGAAATCCTTTTTTAAGGCCCCGGAAAATTTTTTCTATATTTTTTTTTTTTTTTTTTTTTGTACGTATACTTTTTACTACTGTAGCTGGTGTATTTACATAAAATCGCGGTACACGTTTTCTGATAAATAACAATTTATTCGTTGAACCGAATTTTCGTAATAATCTATTTGGTATATTTCGCGATATCGAAATAAATACGGATTAAAAGTCTGATTTTGACCTGATTTTAGTATATAATTTTGAAAACATTTTTTTTTTGTTAAATAATCTTGGCGTTTTTTTAAGTCCTGCGCGGGCCGGGCGTCTATATCGCTCTAAACGTATTTATCGAAATTTTCTATGAAAGCGCGTATTATATTAGGGCGACCAAAAAAAAAGCCTCGTCTGACCAAGTAACGGTTAAAATATATCCGAGCGATATTTAAAAAAAGTGTAAATCGATTAGGTAAATATCGAAATACGCGGTTAATTATTATTATTCACATTGACAGTTATCGAATTGGAGACTCGATGGCAAATAATTATAATGTTGTGATAAAATAACGAATCACTGCATATTTTTCGTCATATTAAGTCATTTATAAGTGTATTTATTAAAAAAAAAAAAATCTCACGGGGAATTTATATATAATTATTCGTAATGACACGATTGTCTCGTGATTTCGGAGACGTAAAACATTTTTTAGAACATTACGATTGTAAACGCGTTTATTTGTTATACTATACGTACAGATTTTTGCAGCTTCTGTACATGGTATTTAATCGTTAATCTTTATACCTCTCTTTATATTATTATTTGTTTACTAATTAACACAATAATTATAATAAGACTTATTATAATATATTATATGAAATAAATACTTAGTGTTTATTTCATATATTTTTTTTTTAAATAATTACTTTTTACCTTTAAGTAACAATTTATTATTTTCATGTAGGTACTGTTTAAAGTAAGGATTGGTCTTTGGAAAAATATTCGGAATACTTTTAAAAATTATTTAAAATACTTTATTCAGAATACTTAAAAAAAATTATAAAAAAAGTATTCGAATACTACCCAAGTCTGACTACACGTAATAAGATCGGAGCACTGCTCCTAGTACGATTTTTGGCAGGGGCGTGTTTATGGGGAGGGGGGCTGATGGGACTCCAGCTTCCCCCCAAAATTTCATATGTATTCCTATTTCCTATGAATTCGGTAATTTTTTTCAAATTTTTAAAGATTTAGTCTTGCATTAGAACTTAGAAATAACTCAACGGTGATATTACTACTCAGTGCTTCAGCCCCATTCCAAAAAAAAAAAAATAACGATTTTTCATGGTTATCAATCTTGGTTGTAAAAGTATCTACACTGCATGCAGATACATCGGTACATGTATGTATCTCATTTATTTTTTACATGTGACAATAAGTTACCTGTATAGCTAAGTCCTCGTCTCCTCGTACTTACAGACATATTTATATCTATAGATATCTATATATATATAGATCGCGCTGCCATCGCCGTTCCAATGTAACTGGCAACGACGGTGTAGAAGTGGGGAGACCTGGCCGGGTGATGAGTAGTAGAGCCGGGCTCACGACGTCGTGGTAACGCTCTCGGTGTCGCACAAATTTATAGAATGACCCCAGGCCATAAGACGTATTATACACGTCAAAATATCTAAATACGCTCCTGATTTTCGGGCATAGACATAAAAAAAAAACACACACACAATGCATTCATTGGTCCGCTCAGAATCCAGAAGAAAAAGACCATTTTTTTTTTTTAGGAATAATAAACGAAATAATAATTCGCGTCTGCGCCGCAGAACTATTTCGACGGGACGATTAGTATACGAGTAATAACCGTATACGTTATAATTATTATTTATACACGTTTTTTTTTTTTTTTTACATATTAAAAATACGCCTCGCGCACCATAGCAGTAAATATTACACAACCCGTTCAATATTATTTATTACACAACGAATGCGATGCTGCGGGACCACGACGGCGGCGGTACTACGTGGTCGGACCAACGTGAAAGACATTATACGGAACAAGCGCGAGCGTCCCTCGAGCCGGGTTTCCTCCGGCGGCGGCGGCGGCGGCACACGTGTTTTCCTGTTCACGCTTATCTAAATCCAACAGAAGGGGTAACGTAACAGACGTCATAACTTCGGGAAGCAAAAAAAAAACCCTTTCGGTTATTAATTATGACGAAACAAATATAATTTCCGCGCGGCCGACGTTCTTTTTATAGAACGTAGCGGCGGTATAACATAATAATATATCACGTCAGTTTTATACGATCTAACCTATATAGTACTAGCTGTGATTTACTCTCGCTCCTTTTTATTTAAAATACTTAGAGCGACGTTTTTTTTTTGATTCTGAGCGGAGTCGGTGTTTTACTCGGTGTTTTTGTTCTCCGTTTTTTTCTACAGTCATACCCGGTTTCCGGTAGCGAATCGAATCTATATGTGGTTTTGAGGTGATTTTTCGATTTTCTCAAAAGCTCATAAAAATAAATTTTTTTATTATTTATTGTTATATAAGTTATTGTCATATTAACATTTTTTAAAAATATAAAGCAAAAAAAAAAAATATATATATATACCACACATATATCGTGTAACACATCATTGTGAAACCAAAAGATGTTATATTTCTTTCTTCGCTCAGAATTAAAAAAAAAAATATATATGTATGATATATGAATCATGACAACGGCAACGTTGCGTACGAAATGGGCGCATATGGGCTATAAATCGACAGGTATAGTGTCTGATCTTTCGGGCGCATCTGTCCGCATCCCTCGGGGCGCATTTGAGCTACTCTGGGACGCAAAAGGGGTTGTAGTACCCAATACACACTACATACTCCTTCCTTTACATAGATTAACACGCGAATTTAAATTTAAACTAAAAACACGAGTTTTGCAAAAAAAAAATCGACCCGATGGAATATTTTTACTATTTTTTTCCGGTTTTAGCGAATACAAAAAAAATCTATAAGAAACAGTAAAAAAAAAAAAAAGTCCTCTATGCAGTTTTTTCCGTTGCAGACCCGTGATTGTTATAGAACGCTCGCGTCGTAAAGCACTCGGTAAAACATCACTTTTTTCCCCCTTCTCCATTACAATTTTTTTTTTCGTTTAATTATTATATTAACATTATTACGAAAACGTTATAATAACGCGAACGCGTGTGTAAGAATACGTATGTAAACGCATCACACGCGCGTGTATTAACGCGAAGAGCTCGACGAACTCTACGCACTAATTAAAATTCGGTATCTCAAAACTATACACTCTTTTACGCTATATACGCGCATAATATAATAATAATAATATTATTATTACAGTACAGAGGCTACTTATTTACTAATTATCCGGTGTACCGTTATGATATGACGTGTAATAGACCATCGCGAGATCGCCTCTCTCTCTCTCTCTCTTCGTACGCGATATTATAAGCTGCGCCCCGGTCGTGTATACGTATACCTACGTATTGTACGCGCTGTATAATGTTGTGCGGTAATTACAAATGATTAATTAACGTGCAGCTCGCGACACGGTTTTTGGTGTTTATCAGCATCTCTGTTTGCCGAAAATCGACATCGCGGTCGATATAATTTCCGCCGCAGAATCCCGGCGAGCATCTATGGCAGATGAGACGACGGTGGGAAAAGAGATTTACGAATCAGACGCACTCGTTTCCCCGCCGACAGACAGCGAGCGCATCTCATCGATTCGCCACACAATATTCCGGCGTACGTCATGTGCGCGTATCTTACAACCGCGACCGCGTTTTGGTCAACGCGCGATAAAAGTGTATAATATTGTTATTAGATTCTGGGCGAAGCGAGGAAACCGTTGATTATATTGATTTCACGTTTTTCCGCGAATTTTCGACTATACTCACTGAACTCAGTACGCGGAACGCGTATACCAATCAAAATATGACCCCGTAAGATACGAAAGTCATGGAGGATACGATGGATTATAATTTTTTCCATGATATTTATCACGTTTTATTATTAATTGCTTTGAGAGAACAGGAAACAAAACGACGAATTATCATGTCTTGCTATTTATTTCGAGACAACAGGACACAAAACGACGCGTTCATAGTATCGACGTTAGCACCAAAATCGGTTATTTTTACATAACGGAGTTGTGGTATGACAAAAACAGGAAAATATAAACGGAATGCATATGGCGGCTCACTATAGGGTTCCATATTTCGTATACGAGAATCATACAGAATGCGCTTTCCACGCACTGTGTTCAGTGACTGTACTCCGTTCAGTTTAAGATCATACCGGGTGGCGGACGAAAATCGGTTCGTGTTCGTGCGGGGGCGAGGTTTCATCGGTATTCTGACTGTCGGAAACCGTCGTGTACCGTCGACAGTAACAGCCAAATGATCGGGGATCGCTCAGATGTTTATTCTGCTTGCGCTTTCCGGTATAATCTTAAACGGAATAGAGTATATAGAAAGAACGATGATCTGGTCGTCGTCATGTTTTCCGGTAGCGAATCGTATCGAGTTGCGTCGCCAGTTTGTTCCAAACGTTTTTCGATTTTCTCGATAGTTTCGTTTATGCGTCGCGTAATTCGAAACAATCCAAAAAAAAAACTGGAAAAAACGAGTTGTAAGCACCAAATATATATATATATATATTTAAATTCATAGTGTCTCGTCACTATTACTTTTTGTTTTAATAATTAATAATATTATTAATTTTTTACTATTCGCTTTTACTTATCTGTTGAAATTCACACCGAATAACTTTGTACCATAAAGAAAAAGCGTTTTCGAAAAACGTCTTTCAATTTTGGCCATTTTTATAGCAATTATATTTAGACGTTGAGCTACGTTTATACTACATAATATTATATAGGTCCTTTAAGTTACTTATCAATTACGTTCAAAAAATTTTGAAAAAAATCTTTTTTCTTCATTATTTACCACTTTAATTTTATTCCGACAAAGTTTCGACGCTCAGCTCGAAATCGTTTTTGTTGAATGCAATGATTTATCGCGTTGCTTTCGGATTTATAGTAATAACACAAAACTCTGAGTGCACACTCGCTTTTGGCGACGACATCCACGAAACCTGCAGCGGCTCGCTATACCTTCTTCTTCTTCATTTTTTTTTCTAAACGATTTAATCGTTTTTGAAATATTTTCAAACACCGACGTGCGCGTCGCGTGTAGGCTTTTCGTAATTCGTTTTTAGGCTGTCGACGAAACCTTGCGGGAAACGACGATGGACACAATATGAATATTATTACGGTGCATGTACGAGCGATTATAAACCGAATTGAATCGCGTCTTTGTAATATTTAATTAGGAATAAGTAAAAAACGCTTGTGGTTGGAACGTGGGAAAAAAAATTACATTTTTTTTTTTTACGAGTTTATTTATTTTTACGAGCCGTTTCGGCCATCGACGATAACGCGTTATTATATCTTATTAAAACGTACTACGAGGGCAGCCGATTTTCAATTGTTACATACGAGACGCGGTATCGTTGGTATTCGTACGCAACTCGTTTATACGTCGCGTTCAAAATTGTTCGCTTAAAAATCGTCGACTCCTTTGCGCACAACGAACAAAATGCCCCCGGGGTGACTTGAAATCAGAGGACTCGGGGGCATGCGGCCCAGTATTCCACAATTATAAACGGCCCAAATGCATTTTATATAACCGACCTGTTTATCGATTGATTATATAAATACACCCATAGGCGTGCGCAGGAATTTTGTATGGGGTGTGCCACGAAGAAAATTGGGCCGTTTTCCCTTATATAAGCCTAAGCATATGTAACCTAACTCTCAACCTAAAAAAAGGATAAATTTAATGCAAAATATCAATTCATAAAAACTTATTGATTAAATGTTGTGCTTCACAACATTTAGATATATTTTTACAATATAGTATGTACCTATATACCTAGTGATTAGTAACCTACATTAGAATATTAAAAAATTTTGCTAGAGCGCCTAATTTATTTTCTCTGATTTTTATTATTTATAGCTTAAAATTCAAACAAAGTCCCCGAATGAATGAAAGTTGTACAAAAAGCCACGGGCCACGGGGTGTGCCACGACACACCCGGCACACCCTGTGAATACACCACTGGTCTTGGATCTTTGAAAAACACAATTTACCTTGTTACGATTACAATAGTGATGAAAATGATATCTCTAAAATTCTTATCAGTGCAAAACAAAAAAAAAAAACGTAATAATAGTTCCACGAACAAAATAAAACTTATGTTAATATTCGATCTTTTTATTAGAAATAATCAATTACCTATTATATTGACGTATTGAACCGGCCCGGTGTGCTACAGCACACTAGCACACCCTGGCCAGTCCGCCCTGAGAGGACTCGTCGTTTGTGCGCGTTTGAAATTTCGCCCGACACGCAATTATTACTATATGACTAGGATAAACGAATTTATTAAAAACGCGAAAAATTATCGAACAATCCGGCAATGTTGTTTAGCTTACCAATGAAAATAATCGTTTGTGTATAGATTAAATCATTACGGACGCTTTCCGACAGGTTTTACGGTGTCGTTCTCAAAATGGTCTGCCGTTACTATCGTCAGTCGTTGGCCAGTGAATACGGCGCGGAAGTTTCAAATATTTTTGAAACGCGGAGAGGAAATTATGTATTAACGTCGACGATAATATTTACAAGTTTAGCGAATTTCCTCCGATTTTATGGGCTCGCGAACCGATTGATAAATGTTGTAAGACGATTAATGGCGCACAGAGTTTTCATAAACATTTATGACAGCCGGTTTAAATGCGGAGCGAAACGTGGATTTAAAAATAACAACTCAATAACAAACAACGTAACGAATTGAAAAAAAAAAAAAGAAACTATAAATAACGAAGAGTACTCAGAAAATATCGATCGCTTAACTTGTATGAAAAAATACTGGTAATAAATTCCATTTGAAAAAAAAATTGTTGATATAATAATACTAATATAAATAATAAGATTTTTTATACACAGTGAAACGTCCCTTATAACGGACACTTTCAAATAGCGGACGCTTTTTCGGGACATTTTCACTATTTACCTGCAGGAAAGCCTCTAAAACCCTAACCGCTAAAAAAAACTCTTAAACAACGGACACTTTTACGGCTAGATTTTTTTTTTTTTTACTGTAATTGTCCAAGTACGTTTTATTACAGTGTACGTATTTTCAAACAACAATAATTTCCTAACAAATATTTTCGAACGTATAAAACGTCACGCCCCGTAAAAGTAGAATTTTTTATGTTTCTTTTTTGTTGCTTATTCCAGGAACGTTGCAGGTCCATCTCCTCCGGTCCGTTATTTCCACGTGTCCGTGCCGTCCTCAGCGCCAGTCGTTCTCCGTCGTCTCTTGATGGGCTCGAGGACGTGTTCTTCAACACCGACTCGATCACCGTGCACCGTTGTCTCGGGTTTAACATTGCGCGTATTACTTCGAAAAAGGTTCGATAATAATCGTGTATCGAAATCGTCTGCCACGACAATAGAAATGTTTTATTTCGTTACGTATATAAATCGCGAAACAACGCGCGAACAAGGTCAACACAGGTTCGTTAACTCTTGCAACAGTAATACACACGTATATATATATATATATATATATGTAATACGTTATAATGTACACCGCGATAATAATAATAATAATAAAAAATAATAAGGGAACGCGTCTCTGAGAAAGAACGGATTTGCAACGTAGAAGGCCAATTGGCACGGGTATAATTCGTGTACACGAGTATACGTATTTGTATATGTATTTTCAAATTCAAATCGCCCCAACAAACACTAATATACGCAGACTACAAATTTCATTGTCACGATTATATAAATATCAATATCATATATGTTATTGTGTTACAGGCGTACATTTATAGAATATACGTTATATATATATATATATATATATATATGTATATTTAAATGGCCGAGTTATAATATATATATATAATCACGACAACGTACATAATATGATCCGCACTTGTGTATCGGTTTTTTTTTTTAGTTTTTGGAGTATAGGTCGTAAAAACGTTAACGCCGTTTCAATTGTATTTTTTTTCATTTAGTACGAGGATAGCGCGTACGGACAGGAACCCTGGAACGTATTAAAAGCGTAAAAAAAAAAAAAAAAAAAAAACGCTTAACAAATTATTATTATAACGCGGGTTTACGTATAAGATAAACCATATTATTTATAACGACCACTTCTCTATTACGGTGCCTAATTATATAGACGCGCATATATACGAATACGAATTATTTTTTTAAAACATTTTTTTTTTTTTTATCGGAGTTTTATATAATACAGACGAGTTTTCTTTAAAATTTTTCATATAATATAACCGATAAAGAGTTCGTCACATTTACGCACACGCGCACATATAGGATTTCTTACTTCCGAGCACTGTCGTGATATTATAAAAGTCTATACGTTTTTATCGTATATCGATCGAGTCCTTATACAAATCATTTGGTTACTTTTTCCCCCTCGAATTACACGTCATCGGAACGAGTTTCTTTTTCTTTTCGTTATTGTTTCCGCGCGCCACGGGAACGAATAATAATAATCGCCCGTTCCGAATCTTCGGAAATAAAACACTGCCCGCGACAGTAACGACAGTTTGCTTAATCATTAACAGGCCCGGACTGGGCCACTGTGCTACTGTTCTACAGCACAGTAGGCCGCACGCCTCAATTTTGTTATAAAATAATTGAGTTTTTTTAGTGAACATTTTTGCGATCGATTAAACGCGTATTTTTGTGTACGTTTGTTCTGATAAATCGCAAAACATGTGATTTGTCTGCAAGTCAAGTCGAGTGAATTGCGAACGAGTATTTAGCAAGTTGAAAATTATTAAAAACCGCTTACGATCTTCCATTATCCAATGAAAACTCGGAAACATTCCTTCTTATGTCCGTGGAAAAATAATTATTAGAGGAAGTAGATTATGACTTTGATGGTATTTTAAATATAATTAAAAATGCATCTCCTACAATGTCCAAGTCGTTGTCATCCTGACAAGTTTTGTATAAAATAATAAAGTATATAGGTAATATATAAAATATGTATACAGTAATGATTTTATTACGATTTATATATATATCCTTAATTTATAATACAACTTTCAAACAATACTTTCATGCTCATGCAAATAAATGTATTTATTTTAATTTTAATATTTAATAAAATTTATTGGTTTTAATGAATATATAATAGTTAAGTACAGGAATAGTGTAGAGAAAGTAATAAGTCATAGTGTCTACATCAGGCGGTTAGACGGAGACAGAAAATACGGGTGTCACGTTTTCTTAAACAGAGCACGTGGAGTAACTATGCCAAAGGCACCGGGATGTTGGTTTTCGGTAAATGTAACAGATAAGAATGTACAAAGGCGAGATTAAATAGTTTACTTTTTGGATTATAATTTAAAACTTCGGGCGAGGAAAAAAAAATTCGGAGAGGGGGTTTTATATAGAAGAAAAAAATTAATGAGCCAGAAAAAAAAAGGTCTTTAAAAACCGTTTTTATACCTAAATTTTTTTTTATATTGTATCTATATGGGCCGCAGGCTTACTGAGAATAGTAGGCCGGTGTCCTCCCAGTCCGGGCCTGATCATTACGGTTAATAATTTCGTCGTTATATAATAATAATAATAATAATAATAATAATCAACGGTGTTTTCTGAAGCGATAATTACGCAAATACGAGAAATTATCGCGTATTTCAATCGAATAATAAATTTACATTTTAAAATACACACGCAGTGGGCGATTAAATTTGCGATTTCAACGCGCATTTATAATATATTAGTCGATAAAAAAAAAACGTCCAAATAATTTTATTATTGGAACGTTTGACAACGGCCCGACGGCGGCGTCTACGTTTTTTTTTTTTGTCTCCCCCTCCAAAACGGTTACGCACAGTGTATTTACCTCGGAACCGTACGTTAAACTCGATACAAGTAGTTGACCTGAAAATTGCGTCGATTAATTAAGGAAGAAAAAAAAAATTTGTCGTCCCGCGTGTTTACTGCACCGTTATTTCGCGGTTTCGCGAAATTCACTAATTGCTAATAATATAATAATATTTTATATAGCAGCGCTGTTTGTCGTTAATATAACGCGGATGTGAAATTTTAATATCTTTTGAGAAAAATCGCGTATACGGAATTACTGCACGTTTATCTGTGTTTATATTATAATTTAGTATAATTATTTATGAAAAAAAACCAATTTTTTTTTTTTTTTTTAGCTTCTCCGTAGGTCCGTTTCCATAAATCATACTCGGCCGTCTTGTATATACATATATATTATTATTATAAGTCATAATCATTTGTATATATATATAATTGATCGTTAACTCGTAAATATATATAGGTATAAAACTTAATTAAGTCAATAATTATATATTGTAAGCGACGAACTGTTAGAAACTAATTTCTACGTCGATACGTACAAACGCGTATGTAATAAATTATGTATAGAAACGGCTTTTTTTTTTTTTTGATATTATAATTTCCATAACGATTTCCGCGCGTATCGATCATATTATTTTTTAATTTAGAAAACGCATTAATTTTGTTCGGATACGAATCGAGAACGATTCTATGTGAATTTCGTCGATATTTATTCGATTTTGATAACAAAAAAAAAAAAAAAAAAACGGAATTTCATTTCAAATCGTTTAAAAAATTTTTTTTTTTTTTCATAATATATCTGTTACGCGTAATTATTCGTGTGTTTGTGCGCGCATAATATACGCATAAATGTCGTTGAGAATTAGGAACAATTTTTTTTTTCTCTTCGCTTTTCGAATACGTTTTTATAATTAATTCAAATATTTTATTATTTTAACTAAAAATATACACACGGTTGTTTTTAATACATTAAGTTTTTTCTTATCTACAATATGTAGATACCTATATATATATATATATATGCGTACAAGCACATATTTTTTTTCGTGAAATTAAAAATGCATGTTTAAACATTTTTTTTTTTACAGAATATATTATATACGCGTATGTACCGGCGGCTCTGTATACGCTTTAAGCATTTTCAAGAAATTCACAGCCTTGAATATTATATTATTATTTTAAATTTTATCACGCCGCGCGCGGCTACGTATAGAGTATTTATACTATACACACACACACACAAATATTTTATAATACACTTCTGATTTTTTAATTTAAACGCGTTATATTTTATATTATATATAATTAGTAATTTATCCGTACGTTGAAGTGTATTGTGTTGTACAAGTGCTCGGATTTACATGAGCAGTGGAAAAAAAAACCCCCCACGAAACGTTCTCTTCAAAACACGAGTCTACGCGATGATAGAAATGACCAAACAGTATAAATTTTATATACCAACGGTAAAAGCCGTATGTTTTAAAATATAGTTTTGTAAAAACTATATATATATATATTATCGTGACGTTCGCGCGTTCTGCAGGCGACGTACCTTTTACGGTCACGTTTCACCACAAGTATATAACGATCGATGTGATTTTGAAGTTTTACCGGACAATCGTTTAGAAAAAATAAAAAATATCGTTTAATAATGTAAATAAACGTCAATTGCGGGTTTTCATCAGACCATTTTTATCGCGATAAATGTCGACATAATCATATGATATCATATCATGAACGATATGCATTTTATTTGCACGAAATTCGATTAGAAAAATTACTAAAACTGTTTATAGTTAAAAAAAAAAATAGTAGTGCTCCGTATACAAAGACCGTAAAAAATATTGTTCTAAAAAAAAAAAAAATCGCAGGTATTTTTAATCGCGTCTTCGCGGAACATATATATGTATTTTTTCGCTTACGTTTTACCCTACAGTGAGATAAAAAAAAATGCGTACTAATCCGAACACTAATATACTTATTAAGTATATTTAATTTTGGAAATAAATTATTGGATTTTTTTTTTTTGGTCGACGGGAACGAAAATACAATATTCGCAACGTCGTAATCATTCATAAAATATAATTTGTGGTATATAACCACCAGAAATCCAGTTGTTTTATCGCGTATACGATTTTACGCGCATTATTTTATACGATTACAATATTTACTTTCACGTTTAAGAGGTCGTTTTATGAGTTATAACACGTTATTCCCCGTCTCCCCCGGAACAGTCACCGTATTAAATTTGATTGACACGAGAATGACACTAAAAACGTTCGTTACGCGTAAAACAAAAAGACATTTTTAACAGTAGGTACGCGTTAGAATAGTTTCAAAGTATATAAATTATATTTTTTTTTACGTAGGACGCGACAGAACGCACTCGCAATACATAATATTACGTCCTCTCACTGCGTTATAAAAAACGCGAAAGTGTGTCCGTTCGTTACGTTTTCGCGCGAAAAACTACAAAGCCGATTCGAGAGAAAGTGTCGTTAACGGATTTCTCGAGATCCAAAGGACTCTTCCATCGCGCTACGACGATCCACGGGGGTGCAGGAATAACAGGAAAAGTCAAAGACAATCCTTAGTACTCAAACTCGCAGGACAGACGCTTGTGGATGACGCTTGAACGAATTACTCGAATAAAGGTTTTCAGGGTTTTGTTATCGATATGAATTCGAAAGCAACGCGATAAATCATTGCGTTCGATAAAACTATTTTCTGAGCGGATGAGCTTCGGCGTAATACACCGGTGTCGAATAATTCGAAACGGTTGTAAAACTTAACGAATTTCGAGATTTTTTTTTTTAATATATTATAGTTGAGGTAACAAACGCCCGACGTTGTTTTAAACGCGTAAGCCTTAAAACCAAAAAAAATCACCTCTTTTACGAATTAAATACCTCAAAATAATTACGATAAACAGCCCGAAAATGTTTGAAAAATTTATACAGTCCACGGTTACGCGTTTGGTGAAAATTTCAGGTTTCTACGACAATTATAGTTGACAAAATGACGAAGAAATAACGATACCGAAAATCGAGATTTGGACGAAATTCCGTTTTGATGTAATTTTTCGGTAGTTTCGTTCTGACCCTTGAAAACGGTATATTGAGAAAATCGAAAAATGATCTCTCTGAACAGCATCCCGACTAGATGTAATTTTCAACCGGAAAATAGTGGTACGCGTTACAAGATCGGAGCACACTCCTTCTGGTAGAATTTTTGAGTACAGACATAAAAAAAAAACACACACATCGTTGTAAAACCAATACATTCCTCGCACCGCTCAGAATCTAAAAAAAAAACGAGTCTGCTAGTATACTCGAGACATTGATGTGTAATAAACGTCGCGTGAGCTGTAAAAATGGAACGGAATAATTGTGATTGGGATTTGTGAATATTGGTATCCTTTGTTCAAAGTGATTTCGATAATAAATATAATTATTAGTTGTCATGACAACAGCTCATACACATTTCCGTCCCGTTTCCCGAGATTTGCCCTCATACCATCGTAACAGATGTTTACACATCAAAAATATGATTCAAAGGTTTCGTTGATTTATAAAAATAATATGTATTTAAATTTAACGCGTTATTAGTTCGTAATGGAAATAAAATATAAATTTTTTTTTTTTTTTTGAGTAGTCCGCCGCATCCACACAGACGGCGTACCAGAAAATACAATATAAAAAGCAAACGTTTTACCGACGAAGAAGAGCCGACGTTTCAGCTCGTTTCTAAAATAGGCGTAGCCCTCCCTCCCCCTTGAAAGGGATACGTTTATAAAGAGAGGTGACTTGTTTCCTTTCTGCTGCGCGTACACGAGATGTGTAACTCCGTGTAAATATTCTATATAATAACCCGTGCATTGCGATATGAATGGCCTTACCCCGTTTGACACACGTCAAGTCGGACACCGTCGTCGACACGAAATATCATAATACGCGGAATGGATAACGGGTGGCCGGTTATTATTATTATTATTATTATTTTCGTTTTCTGGTACCTACACATAACTCTCATGCAGTTACCGACCCGGAATTCCGGAAAAATCCGAAAACACGTCTCGCGCCACGGTCCGTCCGTAAACGAGCCCATAAATCACACACAAAACCTACCCAAACCGCGCCGACACTATTGACACGGTCCGAACAACCCTTCTTCCGCGAGACGTGTTCTCGATACCAGCGGGGTGGCGCTCGGTCCACGGGCGTCATCGCATCTCTAAAGAGGAGAAAACACGGCCGGACGAGTGACGGGCGCGCTTGGTCCTTTAAAAACGCGTCGACGGCCGTTATTACAATAATACACGCCCGAGAAACGTGTCAATAAAACGTATAAAACGACAATATTCGTATATATATATATATATATATATATATATATGTATATATTCGGTTTTCTGGGCCCACACGCGCGCCAAGGTGTGAAAAGTGTGGACGGATTAGTTTCAGTTGTGAGCGGAGCGAGGAATGCGTATCGGGGTTTTAAGACGACGAGGTTTTTTTTTTTTTATTATTCATACGTTTGTACCCCCAAAAATTCTGCCCAGAAGGAGTGTGCTCCGGTTCTTTACAGTCGTATACCCGGTTTCCGGTAGCTAATCGTGTTATCGTGTGATAAAATCGACGCGAATGTAATAAATCTTCTAATATATTTTCTGTAACACAAAATATCATAGAAGCATGCCATGTAATAATAAATAAAATTATTTTATATTAGTAATAATAATAAAAAAAAAATTAAGAAAATTCTATTTATTACTAATTACTAATTTATTATAACTTAAATGTAATATATTTAAATAATAATAATAATAATAATAATAATAATAATAATAATAATAATAATAATAATAATAATAATAATAATAATAAATATAATAATAATAATAATAATAATAATAATAATAATAATAATAATAATAATAATAATAATAATAATAATAATAATAATATATTTAATATTGTTAATAGATTACAAGTGTTTTATCTCATGACTGATACATTCTTGTAGTTGTTAATATATTAGCCCACGGTGCTTGGCTAATGTCATATTATCCGGTTAATGTTAACATTATCCGAGATTTTAACAACGCGCACGGCGGCTAATGTTAACATTTGGCTAATGTCACATTATCCGGCTAACGTCGAAATTATCCAAACGTTAACACGATATACGCCTAGCAGACTTTGTGAATCGACAATTATTGATCAAAAACGTTTTAAAATAACTTAACAGCAAAAAAAAAAAAACCGAAACAAAATCCCGAATAAAACTAAAGGCTCTCTGATACAGAGGTAAAATCACACCAGCGCTGCACTGCCGAGATACATTTGTTGTTTTTTTCTTTTTTACCTCGGCCGGTATTTTGATCTTTTGGTGTACGTAATTCGGCTCGTTTTATATTAATTTTTTGTCTCTTAACATAAAATCTGCACTTTGTCACCGCGAGACGTTTCTCGCCTAATCGGATTGTTTCTTTAATCGATTCAAATTTTTTTTTTTTTGGTGCTTTTGGAGTTTTACGCCCGTCGCAGCTTTGTCCGCAAACAATAAACGCAGTATTTAGAAGAAGAAAAAAGTAAAATCCGTTGATTTCCTTCACCGGTATGGTGTCGTCGGATACGGATCTACGCGCGTTGGCGGACCCGGCTAAAAGCCGCGCTGGAACCGCGTAGTGTCACACAGAGTTCGTTTCCAAACAATCGAATTGTTCGGTCCGATACGTTGTGTGTACAATGCCGCTTTATACAAACACATAAAATATATCGTCGAAAAATAAAATATAAATAATAATAATAATAACGGCGTGTCGTCGCTGTGTGCCTACTGGGGCAGTACAGACGCGACACTGCTCAGTATAGTATACGACAGCGGTTATAGGTGGTGACACACACAAAAGGAATATAATATATGTGTGTACGAGAGGTATTCGATTTTTATTTTGAGATTTATAATCGACACACACACAGTGTGAGATAGAGAGAGAGAGAGAGAGACAGAGAGACGGACGGACGGACGGACGGACATTGATGTGTGTCTGAATGAGAACTGGAGAATGTGTGTGTGTGTATATATTCCCCGGAGGCGGATAGTAGAAGTTTTTATACCTCTCTGAAGTATACATACTTCTTACACACACACACACACATACACACAATAATATTATATGTGTGTATTACAATACGAGGAATTAATTAAAAAATGGCCCACCACGGGACATATTTTCCCATGACCACTCTACTTATACTGAGACTGGCGAAACAGTTTTTTTTTTTTTATGCCGCCGCCGCCACCGCATTCTATTTTATTATTATTATTATTACGATGATTATATTATATATATATATTTTTTTGTGTTCGTTTTACTTAAATAAAAACGCGTATTTATAATTATGTGGATCATATTATACTCGTATATAAGACCGCACATAATAGGGGAAACGTTATTTAAAAATAAGAAAATATTATTTATAAATATATAAAGAAAAATTTTTTTTTTGTTTTTTATAGATTTTTATTCCGTCGTCGTCCCGTTCCGACTTGGGCGAATTATTATAAACTCTATTTGAAATGTTCAATAATATATGAACGTGCATTAATTTTATAATATGTTCTCTACGTTCGAGCGCGTGATCTGATTTCGTTTCGACCTCGATTCACGAAAAAACCAGAAAAAAAAAAAAAATGAATCTCGACTGGTTTATTCTCGACGTAATTAGCCGAGTTGGAACGTAAAATTTAAATGTTGTTCCTACGCTAATGTATCCAGTGGTATATCACATACAACAGTGATTATCGGCTCCATTAATTTGTGGTTTTTTTTTTTAGGAAAACGTTGAAGAAATACTTGATTCGGAGCTTCCGAGGAACGAGAATAATTCATATGTGCTAACAGGCCATCCTCGGAGGATGTCTCGTAAATCTCACTGGATATTCTCTGGGACCCTGCGACCGCAAGCGCCTAGTGCTATGATCGAAAGGGCAGAGAAAATTCCTACGCATTGCTTCATACTCCAGTCTTAATATTCCTTTTCTCCCCACCCTCGATTATGCTACTGCTTTTAGCGCTCTAGACCTCAGATCTTTCCCGACTTGCGGACCACAGACACGCGTGTCTGATCTGTTCTCTCCGTCAAATTATATTCACTAACAATTTTATTTCTTATAAATTTCAAAATACTATTCTTTACTATACTCGTATCTCTGTCCCTTTTCATATTCCTCGACCTTACACGGATTTTCTTGACGATTCTTCTATCCTCCATCTCATGTGTACGCAAACAATGATCCCCCTCCATTACTCTTACTCAATATAAAATAAATTTAATCCAAGTTATTAAAATAAATAAAAATCCGGATGACTAGAATGGGCGAACACTTACGTTGGCGTGAGGATACATATAGAAAAAAACCTATATAATATATAAATACGCGATATGCCTTAAAAACCACTGCAGTGTTGCCGTAGGTGCAAACTGGAACTGAACACTTCATTCTTTTATTGTTCAGGTTCTTTAAATCGTTTTCCATTGCACTTGGAACCATCTTTTCTTTTGGACAAGAATCCCTTTAAAGTACGTTTCGTTCTCGTAAACCAGCTTACAAATAAAAATTAATTAATTAACATCGATCAAATATGTCATTACAATAATACATATATTATTAAAAAAAAAACAAACCGGGACAATTTCTCTTTTTTCGTTAATTCTCTTGTCTTACGCCCGCTCGGCCATCCTTGGACGACAATCGGAGTGTTACCACTGTAGTTGTTCAAATTGTGTACGTATTCAAAATAATTAATTTTTTTCGGCTTTTCTTGCGGTTCGGTTACTTTGTTTATATCTGACGAGGAGTCCTTTGCCTTCGGTTTTTTAATATTTAGTGCTTGCCGAATACGCGTATATGCGTTTTTCAGTATGTTTTTTCGACTCAATTCGTCGTTACTAGACTTCGTTTTGTTCAAATCCAATATGACGTCTTGTAACTTTTGTTCCGTACACATTAATCGTTCTGTCACGTTCTACAGAGTCTCCTTAACGCACGTATACTCATCACTTAATTTATCCCATTTCGCATACATCTCATTCCGCATATGGATATCGTCGTTTAATTTCGTTAACGCTTCACTTAGCTTTTGTTCCGTTTCCTCTAATTTCTTCACAATACGGTTATCGTTTTTTGTCATCAACTCGGTGCAGCTTTGTTCCGTAAAAATCAATCGTTCACTCGAATTTTCACGCAAACTTTCTACACTTATATCGGGTTCATTTACCATATAGGTTATTTCTTCACTTAGATCTGATTCCGCGTCCAGACGTTCTTCGTCCGAACCAGTCAACGAATCCGTACAGAGGAACCGGTCAGTTGATTTCTCTCTAAAGCCCATCCATTCATATTTTAATTCGTTATGTTTATCGTTCAGTTTCGTACACTCTAATTTCTCGTTAATACGCGTAAATTCTTCTTTAAAATCGTCGTGTTTTTCGTCCATTTTATCGTCTATACCGAATTCTTCGTTTAATTTCAACGCGGCGTCGTCGTCCTCTAAAGTTTCTATTTTCTGGTTTCCAAACCGCGTTTCTGAACTTTTCAAGTACTTTATAGTTGTTTTAAGAAAACCGTTGTCGTCTTGTAACTTTAAACATTTACTGACCAATAGTCGGTTTTCGCACATCAACTGTTCGTTTTCAAATTCCTTCGTTTCCACGCTTGTGCGAGATTCCAATAACTCTTGATCTCTTTCTTGGAGTCGAATCTCTAACACTTCGTTTTTCTCGGTCAATTCTGAGAGTTTATTTTCCATATCCTTAAGACAATTATTTTTCTTCCGTAGCGATTTGATTTCGCATATAATATTATGGATTCGTTTTCCGAATTCATCGACGTCATTGTCGGACGTCACGCATTTATACTGCGTTGGGTTATCGTCCATCATTACGAGTATTTCGTTCGTTCCTGGAACTTCATTACTGATATTTCGTTGCATCGTTCCGGCCAAATAAGATTCCTCGTTCGACGAGTCTTCTGTAAAATCCATTTCTTGGAATTTCCTGGTCGGTTTAGATCAACCGATTTAACAAATATTTTGTCTTTATAATTTAAAATGTAAATGTTTAAATGAAAATGCGGTCATAAAAATCTCTATTAGAATTATATATAATATAATAACATCCGTATCTATGGAGATTTTACCGATTAATTATTATTTTATTTCAGCCGTATATAAAACAACTATACAGACTGTATTTTACATACATTGTATATATATATTTATTTATTTATACAGTTCCGTTTTTACTCTTAGGGCCCGAAGGGTACAAGCCCAGAACACCCGGCCCATTGGACGATCCGATTAATATCATTCGTATCTCAACAATTATTACTTCTTTAGCGATAAATTTGACTAATACAACGTTTAGAACACTCGAACTTCGCTTTTTTTGTCATCTCGTATGCCGCACATTCATTGAATTTGGTATTAAGCTATTCGGGTGGTCGCCGTTTGGACACTAATGTTTCAGAAGCATTAACGTATAATTTTGTGGCTCGTCCACAATATCTTTCAATTTTTTTCTCTGGCTATTATAAACAAAATATGACTTTAAAGAGTCATTAAAATATAATAAGATAATAATATAAATAAGAGTTTAAAATATGGCTTTAAGGAGAGCTCTCCTTCTTGTAGAATTTTTGTGTACAGATGACATCATTGTAAAACCAATACATCCCTCGCTCCGATCAGAATCTAAAATGACAACTGACAGGTGCATTATACATTAATTACCATTGTGTATGGGTTTAAAAATAAACGTCTCGTTTTTTTTTTGAATAGTGTTTTTTATAGGTATTAAGTGGTTTTTGGTGCAAAATTTGACCCTACTTCTTTTTAAAAAAAAACAACTTAAACTCTAAAAAAAAAAAAAAAAATAACGCAAAAATGAGATAGACCACTCAACGTGTTGCGTTTAATATATATATACATATACACACATGCATATATATATAGTTTTCAATACTGTTATGTTTATTTTTTCAAACAATATATTTAAATAATACTAATGTAGCGTATTTAACGTTACCTAACATTTGTCGTTGCTAATTTAAATTAATTTAGATACTTTTGTAAAAATAATTAACTTGAAGTTAACGGGTTATATTGAAATTAATTTTTTTTTAATTAACGCGATATATGATTTAATTTTTAAATTTTAACTCGTTAATACCCAAATTTGAATTCCATAACATACTCCGCAGTATAGATATATATAATACAATATAGGTACATAGTAATTTACAGTTACATGTTACCTTGTAACAATCGTTTGTTGTTCAGGTTCTCTAAATCGTTCTCCACTTCAATTGGAACCATTATTTCTTTTGGGCAAGCATCGCTTTAAAGCACGTTTCGTTCTCGAAAACCAGCTTATATGTAAATAAAAATGAATTAACATCGATCAAATACGTCATTACAATAATATATATTATAAAAAAAAAAAAAACAAACCGGGCCAATTTCTCTTTTCTCGTTAATTCGTTTTCCGCACACCTGTTCGGCTTTTTTCCGATGACAGCCTGATACATACACATTTCATGCGTTTCGGTTACCTTTTCTAATTCTAACCTGGTGTCCTCTAACATTTTAAGCGTTTTCGTAAAATTCCTCCGAAGACACATGCATTCGTTTTCCAGTCGATTGTTTTTCAGACATAATTCTTCATTACTAGATATCGTTTTGTTCAAATCCAAAACGACATCTTGTAACTTTTGTTCCGTACACATTAATTTTTCTGTTACGTTCTCCAGGTTATTATCAACGCACGTGTACTCATCATTTAATTTTTCCAATTTCGCACACGTCTCGTGCCTCATACGGATCTCGTCGTTTAATTTCGTTAACGCGACACTAAGCTTTTGTTCCGTTTCCTCTAATTTCTTCCCAATACTGTTATCGTCTTCTATCACCAACTCGGTGCAGCTTTGTTCCGTACAAATCAATCGTTCACTCGAATTTTCACGTAAACATTCTACATTCGAATCGGATTCATATACTATATAGGTTATTTCTTCATTTAAATCCGATTCCGAGTCCAGACGTTTTTCGTCCGTACTAGTCGATGAATCCGTACACAACGACCGGTCAGTTGATTTCTCACTAAAGCGCATCCATTCCTTTTTTAATTCGTCATGCTTATCGTTGAGTTTCGTACAGACATTTTCGTTGTACAATACGATGTCCCGATGTTTTTCGTCCGTACTCGCTAACTGTTTACTCATACACTCTAATTTCTCGTGAATTCGCCTAAATTCGTCTTTGAAATCGACGTGATTTTCGTCTATTTTATTGTCTATACCGAATTTTTCGCGTAATTTCAACGCGACGTCGTCGTCATCTAACGTTTCTTTTTCCTGTTTTCCAAAACGTGTTTCCGAACTTTCTAAATACTTTATAATTGTTTTTTTAAGAAAACCGTTGTCGTCTTGTAACGTTAAACACCTATTAACCAATTGTTCGTTTTCGCGCATCAACTGTACTTTTTTCAATTCCTCTGCTTCCATGCTTGCACGAAATTCCAATAACTGTTGATCTCTTTCTCGGAACCGAGTCTCCAATAATTCGTTCTTCTCGATTAATTCTGAGATTTTACGTTCCATATGTAAATTATTTTCCCATAACGATTCGATTTCGCGTTCAATACTACGAGTTCGTTGTTCGCTTTCGTCGACGTCATTTTTGAACGTCACGTAATTACACTGCGTTGTATTCTCGTCCATCAATTCGAGTACTTCGTTCGTTTCTGGAACTTCATCATTACCGATCTTTCGTTGCATCGTTCCGGCCAAATAAGATTCGTCGTTCAACGAGTCTCCTCCAAAATCCATTTCTTTGAATTTCTAAGTTGGTTTAGATTAACCGAGGTAAGATATATTCGATCTTAACAATTTACTATGTAAACTGTTCAATGCGAATAAGGAAATAGAAATCTACAGTAGAATTATATATAATAACAATAACATCCGTGTCCATGGAGATTTTACCAATTAATTTTTTTATTTTATTTCAGCCGTATATATTATAACAACTATACAGCCTCTATTTTACATATGTATACATATATATTAATTTATAGAGTTTCGTTTTTACTCTAAGGGCACGAGGGGCACGAGCCCAAGGTTCCCGGTATAATGGACGCTCCGAATAATATCATTCAAATCTTAACGATTATTACTTCTTTAGCGATAAATTTGATTAAAACAACGTTTAGAACACTCGAATGCAGTTTTATTTTATCGTCCTGTATGCCACACATTTATTGAATATGGTATTAAGCTATTCGGGTGGTCGCCGGTTGGACACTAATGTTTCTGAAGCAGTAACGTATAATTTTGTGGCTCGTCCACAATATCTTTCAATTTTTTTCTCTGGCTCGAACAACCGATGAAATATATTGACAGAACGTTTAGTTTCAAATAATTTCCTGAAGTCCCTCTCTGAAGCCAGATAGTCTGCGTGCACTGATTCTGTTGACGCTTCGCCTAAATGGTACGAATCATATTTTTGAAGCTTTAACGTCTATCGCTTGCATAAATACCCCGATCAACCAGGAGAAACAAGAAACGAGGCTCAATGTGTTGTCAAAAAAAAAAAAAAAAATGGAAAAACTGGAGCCTAATTTTTTATTCTAAAATCGATGCAAGCTCAATTCTCGAAACAGTATTCACATTAACTATATTTGTATAAATATACAATATATATACTGTTTTAATGTAATTACATTTTGACGTTTTTATTCGCGTTTTTTTTTTTTTTTTGTTTTCCAAAAGTATCCTCGAACTCTGTGTGCTCCTTGGGCCCCTTGCAAGGCCTAAAACGACTGTGTGGTCTATATACGAGTATATACATATATATAGGAAAAGGTAAACGCATATATTAATATGTCCGGTCGTCGAGGTTCACAACGTATATATATATAAAATATATATTTCTTGAAAATAAATCTGGTATACTTAGATTTATATAATATAATTTGATAAAAAATCCGATTTGTGTGCCGAAGAAAAAACAACGATAATAAGAATCACTACACTTGAATACTTTATAGTTCTCACGTATATATATATATGCACCATCGCGTATACGCGACGTCCGTTTCCAAATAGATATAGTGATAATACGGTTTACTCGTGATCGTTCACTCGTTCGTCGAAAACGATAAATCCATGTTCCCGTTTGATTTTCGTTCTAAATGCGTACAAAAACCAGTACTGATTCCGTCGCGTATTCATCAGCTGTGCAGTGAGTTCAGCTTACAAGTCGCCGGCAATCGTCGAAACGTCAAAGAGAAAAACGCATTTAATATAAGTAAGTGTATAAAGACCGAATTTGCACGTAATGCATGTTCATATTTTTACAGGCAGTTATATATGCAGTAAATGGATTTTCGTCGATTTAAGTAAATAAAATCGCAAATTTTTATTTTGCATACTTGTCATAAAAACGCGTGTTTTTCCATATTACCTATACATTTAAATGTTTTGATTTACAAATTCTATTAATAATCTTTCTGAAAATGAAAATAGCGTATTAATTTAAAAAAAAAAACGTTTTGAAATTATTAATAAAAAAAAAAAAACAAATAGGCTTGCTAATTTGAAATGAAATTACTAAAATACACCGAGGTGCGAGAACGTTGACCTCAATAGTTCTTCTATCCGAAAAATTGTACCCCAGAAATTTCGTCGAGTTTTAAATAAATATGCACCCGTAACGACGGACGGAACGAAGTTTCTCTGCGTACAAACACATTCTTACAAACCACACGTACATAATTGTTTAACCGAGACAAATACCGGAACGCATCATCATTGTTTTTTTCCAATAACGTTTAAATTGTATATATTTTTTCGTCGCAATAATCTTAATATAATATATTGTAGTTTATTGATACAAACGTTTTACCGTAAATTTTCAATAAATAAATAGTTTTGCGCGTTTCGTGCTTTTTGAGTGCACATTTTACAATTTATGGAGAGCGGAGGGTCAAACAGTACATGAGGTAACAGTATGGAAGCCAGACAAAAAACCACCGAGAGGACGACCAAGACAACGATGGATTGACCGAGTTAGAGAAGACCTCAGGTGCCTGGGAATAAGAGAGGGAGAACAACTGGCGAAGGACAGGGAGAGACGGAGAGGTGTAGTGGATGCGGCGATGGACCTACAAGGCCCGGAATAAGCCTAAAAAAAAAAAAAAATTTTACAATTTAAAATGCGTATAAATCCGGTCTTTACGTGTAATAAATATACGAGTAGAAAAAAAAAACCGTATAAAATATATATATTTTTTGTTTGTTTGTGTACCCGCGTGTACGACGGTGTTGCGTGACCTGCAGCGTGTGTGGTACGTCGGCGTCGGTGGCGTTGAAGCGCGCAGTGCACGTGGAAACGGTGGACGTCCGAAGGGTGGTATACGATCGTATTATTATAAACGTACACGGGTGTGTGTGTGTGTGTGTGTGTGTGTGTGTGTACGGGTGCAGAGACCGGGGTAAACTAAACCCGGAAATCTATCCTGTCCCCGACCCTTCATTGTTATTATTACTGTTTTTTTTTTTAGTTCAATGACGTGTTTATATACGGTCGTTTATACGTGTGCACGCGTCTACTCGGCGTGCGTGCGTCCAAATCGGCGTCATCGGTTTCGTTTAGTTACGACTCCGAGAAGTCCAGCAGCGATCGTTCAACGGAGTCCAGGTTCGAGTTGCGCGCCATTCAGGGGCGAAAGCGGGAAAAAATTTCCGGAGGGGTTTTTTTTGAAAAAAATGTAAAATTATTAGGTAGCATATTGTATTATGCTCTTCGTGTAGCTTGACTTTCAAATTTTCTCAGACGTTTCGGAGGTGTTCGAAACCCCTATCCTGCGTTCGCCTCTGCGCACTCTTAAATCAGGGCCGGATCTAGGTGGTTGTGGAAGGCGGGCCGGATTTGTCCCCGGGCGTGTACAATTTTCCTGGCCGTACTTTAAGGTTTCATCAATCACCGACTAAATTGAAAATCCGACTGTGAAACAAAAGTCATGACTACAAGATAACGCGTATTTTCGTCATTATTAGGATTCTAAAATAACGGCTGTGAGCAGCGGCGGATTAAGCAATTTGCCGCCCACAAGCAGAAGGAAATTTGTCGCCCCTTTATTTTCATAAGTGTTTTTCTAACCAGCAAAATGCATTATTTAGCAAAATATATTATTCATTAAATTATTATTCATTATTTAAAAATATATAGAACAGTTAGACATCAAAACATAAATATGAATATATTATTAAAAAAGTTTTCTTTGCCGCCCCTAAAATTTCGCCGCTCCAATCACATGCTTGTTCTGCTTGTAGGGAAACCTGACGCTGGCTGTGAGACTAGGATAGTCGTTTACACGTAATCCACCTACACGGACCAACGATTACGGGGAGAAATCTTATCGCGCAGTGACTGTTGCTGCCGTTTTAATAATAAAAATGATCGTTACCCTGCGTGTTTCTGAAACGTTCCTATATTGTCAGACTCGGGTAAAACAATTTTTAAAAGTATGTGGAATGCATATTCGGAATACTTCGAAAAAAAACTATTCAGAATATGTATTCGAATGTTTCGTGACAAATATTATTCCCTGAGTGTTTTGAATACTTTATCAAAAAGTATTCCAATACTTTTTACTTTCCAATACTAAAAAATGCAGTTTTATATTGGTACAAAATTTTAAATATAAAATATAAATGTAAATACTATGCGCTTTTCTTCTGTTTTTTTTTTGCTCTATTTTTCATTTTTTTTTTTTTGTTTTCGAAAAGAGCTTATAAATTGTTGTATAGTTTTTTTAAAATTCAATTTCCTTGATTATTTTCATGATTGTATTCATAACTCGCAAATAAAAAAGAAAAATATGTTTTGACAAATCTAATTTTGTGAATAATCGAAAAAATGAACATTTTCGACTCGTCCCGAGTACCTGCAGACTATACGCGACATATTGTTTATACAATATATTTTCTGAATCGCTACAATTTTATATAAAAAAAAAATGTATACCCACATAACCGTTGGCGACACAAAGTCACGAAGGTTATATTCTTCGCAGTATATATCTGAATATTTTGGATACACTTGTATAGTGTAACGGCGTAATGTGTCTGGCCTGCACGTTCTAACCTCAGTGCGTATATACGTATGTGCATTTGAATAATTATTTCCGACATTCTTCTGTGCATATAAAACGCTATGACGCGTTAAATTTTTCTTTTCTATCGAATAAATAGATATTCACGCGTATATAGGTAATATACAGCGTAACGTCCAACAGTCTTGTCTTCATATATAATTAGAATCCTAAATTTCTTTTTAAATTCTCCGGTTTTCAAGAAAATCAGGCAAATGTCCGACTACACTCTTATATACTAGCTGCACGCGACGATACGCCGTTTCAACAGTGTTCGCGCGCATTAAAATCTTTTCCATCCAGCAGTGACCACGGACGTCGTATTCTCGTTTGGATTTTGAAACCGAAATCGACGATAACGGGAAAAAGCTCGGGAATCGCAGGGTATATACCCCAGTCACCGTATGATTTCTGACCGAAATGTATAGTCGAACACGCACGCAGTGATCGGTGTCCGGGGACTCGTAACGTTTTGCCATTAAATCCTGTTTGACGTTGGCGCAAGCACAATCCAAATTTTGACAAAGGATTTGCCGCCGACCGAATAATTAAATCGTGCAGCTCCTCGTCCCCCTTTTAATTTTATTCGTTGGACCGATTTCTCAAAAATCGTTTGTTTTCAGGCTGTGGCCTATTTGTCGGTTAAATTTATCGCCAAACTTCTCTACCCGCGGCCATAGCGAAGCACTGCTTCTTCCCAACCGAAATTTAATTCATTTAAACGTAAATGGAAAAATAACCGTTTCTCGACTCCGCAATCTGTTCTTACCATCCCTACGAAACTGTCCTTAAACGAATCCCCTCTTCGCACAGCTCCGAGGCTGCGACACGCGTGATATTTCCCATACCTACTATTCAGAGTTTACTCAACGCTCATTTAAACTCCCAATCCCCCTGCAACTGTCGTTTTTTTCAGTCTGCTTTTGTAATTCAGTTTATGTAATTTGTATATTTTTGATACGGAAACACGTATAGTACACCGCGGTACTCGTGAAAATACGTACTTATCGAATCGTGTAGTACTATGTTTACACGCACATATTAATTCGGATTAACTCAATTCGCATTTAGATATCTAGATATTTATATGTTTATATGCACGACTAAAAACCGAATTACTGTAATAATACCATAGAGCAGCGGTTCCCAAAGTGTGCGCCGCGATGTCTTTAAATGGGCGCCGCGCCGCTGACCGTTAATATAAAATATATTTGTAAATCTTAATAATTATAAGAATTTATAAAGTATATACACTCATATAATTAAAATAAAATAAATATTTATATACTATTATCCACAGTTTTTTGTAGTTTTATTTATTTTTATTCAAAAAAAAAATTGTAAAAAGTCATCGATTTTATCTAGGGCGCCGCGAGTCGAAAAAGTTTTGGGAACCGCTGCCGCAGAGTATTACTCTATGTGTAATACACGTCACAACTGATTAAAAATATTATCTTATTCCATGAGAAATGTACGTGTTCCATGATAAAAATGATTTTCATTGTCGTCGTGTTATTATAGTGATGTAATTTACAGAATCTTATATAATGAAAATTGTTCGATTACGCGACTTGACGTTATAGTATAATAGGTATATTTTTATAATTTTTTTTTGTTTTCTATTGTTCACCGCGCATTCATTTATTAAATTGATTCGTTTGATCCGGTTTGTTTATAAAGAGAAAGAATTTTTTTCTATAATATTAAATAATTAATGAATGATAGGAAAACTTAACATAGGTATCATGATAACAAAAACGTAATTCGGTTAAAACAGCGTTTACCGTTTATATGCATTTTTTTATAATCCGGGAGTTATTTTCAATGCGCGTTCCAAATGTGTATTAGCCAAACCGTTTTAAATCAAATCGGTTTGACTCAAACCGAATCGACACCTGTTTATATACGCACCCAACTCCGGGAGTTCGCTAATGCGTATTGGTTTAAACCGTGCACGTAAACGTAGTATAGGAAATTATACGAGTTGGAAATTATTTTTAACGGTATCGGAAAGCGTTCGTTAAGAAAACTAATAGCCACTACATATATATATATATATATCCAGTGGCGCCCATTGAGCTAACCATGTAATGCAACTGCATGTCCACTCAGTAGTGGGTGGGTGTGGCCGTAGGGGATAGTATGTCATACCTATCATATATCGTTATACTGTCATCTAGTGTCTATAAAAGTATTGTAGGAAATAGTATGTACAATAAAATACAACGCAATAAACATTATGCATATTTAGGTATTAGGTACTAATTAGGTAGTAAAATTTGGTGGGTGGGTATAATTTTACCTAACTGCATGTGCTGTTGTAAAACCTCTGTGCGCCACTGTATATATCAATATATTATCGGCGACGGTATTGGAACACCTGTAAATCCGTGACGTGAAATTTCATCACACACCGAATCAAATATACATTACACACATTCGTAATCCCATTTTTATAATCCGCAAAACGGACGCGTGTACGGTTTGTTCTCGTAGAGAACGCGAAGAAGTCGTGAAGTGAACGGATTCGGTTTAATACACGAACGTGTTCCAAACGCTGAACCGTATACGACGAATAATATGCGGGGAGAGGTATATATAAGGTCAAATAATAATAATAATAATAATAATATTGTGTAGTGTTATCTTTACAATAGTAATGTATGCGAATAAAAATATTGTTTGGTATATAACGTAGTCAAGGTTTATTGCGCCGCGAAAACTTTTGACGTTAAGCCAATAAATCGAACGTTCGTTTGGCCAAATGAATAATCTAATAAAATTGGTGTGTATTTTTGTCGCGAGTAGAATTGAATAATAATAATAATAATAATTCTTGAGAGGTGTCCCCGCGCGAAAAATATCAAAAGTCTTTTATTTTCGCGGTTGTAAATAGTCGCGAGCGTATAATATACAATAACACACGTGGCGCTTGTCACGATGCCAATATTCGTATACCTCTATAGACGAATTTCTGCAAAACGCTATATTATTATATACTGAGGAGGAGGAGGCCCGTTTAAAATTTAAAAAAAAAAGAATTGAAAATTATAATATTATAAATCGTTCCAGCCCACTGAACTCAATACGCACGGAACGCGTGTATTAATCAAAATATGACCCCAGACAGGAGGCCGCCATACGCATTCTATAAGGTATACAATTCATGGAGAATACGATGAAATATAGTTTTTTTTCCATGATATTTATCATATTTTATTATTTACTTACTGAGATAACAGGACACAAAACGACCGGCTTATAGCATTAATGTTAGCACCAAAATCAATTATTTTTACGTAAAGAAGTTGGAAACAAAAACAGGAAAATAGAAACGGAATTCATATGACGGCTCTTTATAAGGGTTCATTTTTCATACAGGAGAATTATACAGAATACGCGTTCCATGTATATTGAGTTCAGTGTTCCAGCCCTAACAATAATGATTATTATTATTTATATAATTTCAGTGTTCTTTGTCGGACGATATTTGTTGTTAAAAAGACTATAATAGTCTTTAATAATATTTCGTATTTTCCTTTTTTTTTAGATTTTATAATACCGCGCGAATATACTATTAAAAATATTATATTTTTTTGCGTTCTGTGTAGGGCATTAATTTTTCGTTATACACATTTATACGTAAATAATATAACTAGAAACGCTTAATAATAAAAAAAAAAAATAATAATAATAATATTTTATTATTATTAATTATAATCTTAAGTTTTTAATTATTTATTGTTTTTGTTCAAACAAACGCACGTCGAGTGACAAGAGATCAACGACGATAGTTTCAAATTTCTTGAATTATACGAACAATTTTTAATATTACGAAATACTGAACATAAAAATTATTTAAATAGAGACTTGAAAAACAGTAATCTCGAAAAACTCAGAAATGATTAAGAAAACTGCAGTACTTGACAATAACGGGCCACGGAGCTGCATGCGATACCAGTACTTGATCTATCGGTATTTACCTACTAGTATTTGAATATCGTGCGTACGAAATGATTATTTTACTATATGTGCTAGGAAAATAGTCGACTAGTACAATGTTCTAATAGTTGCTGCGGTAAACTATCATCGTGTAAACTATACGCTTTACGCGCGTACGTATTTTATAAAAATTATTATGGGGTTGCTCATTCTTTCTTCCATTTTAAGTTACTGTTTCTTCCATGCCTAAAATGGCACAATGCGATAATAAATAATAAACATGAAAATAGTAGCAAAAAAACACTTTCGTATGGGCGGGATTCGTCTAATTAAGTAAGTATATAAATAGTCAAGTCAGTTGTGACTGGAGTCATCAGGGAAAACTTCGGCAATGTTACATATTATATTTTTATATATAAGTAATATCAAAATTTGAAAATAACTGTTATCACAGCGCATAATTTCCAAAGATAATAAATATAATAGTTTCATTAAAATATGCGAGAAAGAGAACCATTCTAATAGCGACTTCTCTCTCCTTTGAAATGGACCGCTACCCCGTGCACATTCAATATCCGTATATTTCTTAACTATGGCAGTAACGTTTTTTTTTTTTTTTTTTGTGATATTATTGTTGCGCCGTCGCTCGAGTTCGGGAAAAATAGAAAGTCGATTAAAAATAAAAAATTCGAGGGAGGAGTTTTTCGGCGTTCCTCCACGATGTTGTGGGCCGAGACCGTTCTCGCGTTATCCTTTTTATATATATATATATATATATATAATATATTATAAAACGTTTTAAACGTTTATATTGTGTGTAGGTACGAGTTACAACAAAGTGGAAAAATCTCGGTAGAACGAAAAAAAAAAAAGAAACCGTACATAACCAATAACGAGCGATTATTCGTTTAGGCGCGCGCGCGCGCGCGGACCGCTAATTACTATTAAATCATGTGGCCCGGGATGTTGTAATTACCGTGCGGTGCTGCCGGTGTACTGTACAACGGCAGATGAATCACGCGGCCGTGTAATAATCCCGTTGTTAAACGCGCGGCGTTACTATTATTTTTAATACTTTATTATTATTATATATTTTTTTTTAGATTTATACAAGCGGTTTTATACGGCGGCGAGGCGGGCACACTGCGGATACGCGTAAAAAAATAAAAAACCGACGTTATATTGAAAATAGAGTAGAAAAAATAAAAAATGTTTTTCGAAAGTTTGTTATAGAGCGCGCAATTATATACAGAAAAAAAAAACGCGCGTGAAAGGAAAACAATAGGCCTACAATAATAACGTAACATATCGTGTAAATAAAATATGTTTACACGCGGTCCGGATGATTTTCGACAAACGTTTATCGCTTGTAAACTCGTAATTACGTACATACGATTGCATATATATATTAAAACTGTAGCTGAATTGTCCGTGAAAAGTGTTTAACTCATAATTTACATTGTTATATTTCGTATTTGTTTGATAACTGCCGCTGTTTGCCGTTGTCGTCTCCGCATTAAGGACGTTTGTGATACAAATAATCCTGTATACAGTGTCGTATTTACGTGGGGGGGGGAGGGAGATTAGGGGAGATGTATCTCCCTCCTCCCCCTTGGCTTAATCCTCACCCGGGGCATTCGTTTTTACCCTTGTGATTGGGGCGCAGAATACATCCACCGTAGTCCATGCCTGTCGTAAGAGGCGACTGAAATGGACCTGAAGGTGGGCAGCAGCGCCTTTAGTATTAGCGCTATGGGTGGATGCTTTGTAAGTAGGTACGGCTATAGCCAAGTAGTAGTAGTAGTAGTAGGCGTGCGTGGAGACCATGAACACGGTTACTATACGCTGCGATGTGGAAGGCAACGGGAAGCCACCACATTGTGTTATCCCAAGACAAAATTTCTACAAAATTATTATCTATGATAAATGTCTTCAAAAACCCTAAAAATTATCAGTAAGTAATTTAAAACGATAAAATTTTTATCGGGAAAACATTAAATGCTAGGACGTTTGTAATTTTCATGTTTGAATAAAGATTAAAAACCTATTCAAAGAGACTCTACGAATGAAGTATAAAATATTATATTCAATTATTATTATGAAATATTTTTCGTATTTAATAATTGATTTAAATTTTAAATATTATTTTGATTTTAGAGAAGTTCGAATGAGCTTGCAATGCCATCCGTCCATAATACAGCGTTAAAGTATTGACACTGAGAATATAATCGACGAAACCGTGCAGCAGATGCGAGTTGGATTCCGTAAGCGGAGAATGGGGGGTTTTTTTTTAAAACACTTGTGGTGCAAGATGGTATCGCCTCTGGGTTCTGAAAGTTTTTGAGTTCGCAGCAATCGTCCTTGTGTCGCCTTACCAGCTATCACTTCACTCGAAAAAGCGAAACTATTTCGAACGGTCTGTTCTTCGTCGTCGTCAACCTATTTTTTTTTTTAAATTGACCAATTTAATCGTATAGGGTTTTCTTTTCTATCGTAAACACGGAGCGATGTTACAGTTGGTAATCATTAAAGAAAATGAGACGGCACTCTGCTTCCGTAAAATAATAATCAGTGATAATGACTACTAGACCCTCCTTATTTGGTCACATAATTTTATTATAACGTTCGATAGGATTTCTGTGTCTATATATTCGTAATAATGTAATGTGCAGTGTAAGTATAATCGGATCGATAAACAATAAATGTTTTCAACTGATCTTTAAGGATACACGCGAAACGTTCAAAACGATCGGGTAAATGGATCATATTATAGTTGTCGTTCTTTTTTCTCATCGTCACTGTGTCTTTGATTGACATCGTTTGCAAACGAGAAGTAATCGGTCGGTCGGTCGGTGCTGCAGCTGACTCGAATACCAATTTTTTTTATTTTTTAACGATCTGTCGACTCTAATTTGGATCGAGTTTGCGGCATATTTCACACGAATTTTTTATTCATTTTTTTTTTTTTTTTTGAAAGCAAGACTGACTGCAAACACGTGAGGTTTGTGGCAGCAGTTCGACGGACACGCATAAGTATTATACAAGGGACGACTGAAAGCAGAAGAGTGTGACCAGGGAAAGATATAATAATGACGCGGTACGAAAATAAAGTCAAAATACGAAATTTACACCGAGTACTTTATTATATCATTAGTTTATACCTGTTTGGGCTGGGAGCGTAAAACGCTGTTACGCGCGCCCGGACACCATCAAATAATAATAAAGCGTGTCGATTTTACGTTTTATGAATTACGGCCCTTTGGCCCAAAAAATAAATTACAACTACTTAAGGGGATTGAAAGCGGGTATTTTCTCTCTTTGTCTTACACACATGAAACATAGGAAAATAGACGTTTCGTACTTCCAACGTACCGATCGATCTATTGGTGCGATAAGAAATTTGAAAACAGATTTGAATTCCTCGTGAATTGGACTACAAAACGACTTTCCCACTTTTTTCATTTTTTATTCATAAACCCTTAAAAAAATTAACCGAACAAATTTAAAAAAAAAAAATTGTTAATAATTCATTTTTGAAGGTCTTAAAAAAAAGAAATGAAAAAAGTGGGAAAGTCGTTTTGTAGTAAAATTCACGAGGAATTCAAATCTGTTTTCAAATTTCTTATCGCACCAATAGATCGATCGGTACGTTGGAAGTACGAAACGTCTATTTTGCCGTGTTTCATGTGTGTAAGACAAAGAGAGAAAATACCCGCTTTCAATCCCCAATCCAATCCAATAATAGCAAGGGCGTTGCGGCCATTTACCGAAATAAAATTCGCAAAACCGATAATAATTATATTATTATCGGTCCACGCGCTTATTTGAACAACTGACCGTCGTTGCGGCGGCGAGATATTTATTATTCATATAAATAAATGTATTTAATTGGCGTCAACAATACCTATAATATGACGTGTATAATTTGCGTAGACTTAAACTTGTTATTTTTTTCGGACTGCGCACACATACTCCCGGTTCGACTGTATTTTTGAGTTTTATGAAATATTCTTCGAAAGAAAAAAAATTCTCCTTCGGTAGAATATTATTAATGAAAACTATAGACGTAAAAATTTAAGACATTTGAATTTTATACAATATAATAAAAGTTGTAGGACATAAAACGTTTCGTAATACACATTTTACACTATTCGTGGTGCGCGCAATGCAATTATAGAAGAATACACATCTTTCACAATCAACGAAATACGATTCCGACATTTTAAATAGCGAGAAGGAATTTTTTTTTTTTGTGTGTTTAAGAAGAGTGGAACCTTACTCGTTTCCACGCCACTACTGTTTATAGAATCGTCAATTTATCTACGTAGAAACATAACGATCTCCGCGGCGTCGATGAATATATTTTTTACAGTTTGTCAGCCGTAATATTGATTATAATATTAATGTAAAACGAGGTCAGTGGAAAATAATTTTTTTTTTTTAGGAAGGAAGGCTACTACGGAAAAGTATAGTAAAAAACGGAATGAATGTAGAGGACGCATAACAAGGCGTGAAGGATTACTAAAACTAATTGTAGAAGGAAGTGTGGAAGGAAAAAAGCATATAGAGGAACGCCGAGATTAGAGCGTATATTCAACAGTTAATAAGTGACCAAGGATGTGATTCATATATGTGATGCAAATGAAAAGGAAAGCGGATAGTAGAGAAGAATGGAAATCAGTTGCGAACCAATTTTCGGATTGAAACTGTAGAGAGAGAGAGAGAAAAAAAATTATTTTCCAGGCGTAGTGTGTGTGTGTGTGTGTATAAAGCAGGGCTCGCAAACGTTATAATTGATTATAACGTTATAATTGCAAAATATCAATTGAAATGAATATCAAAAAAACGTAACGGAAAACAATAAACACTAATTTTAAACTATCACAAATTAAAATATATCATTAAACGAAATAATGTATTAACGTTATATATCAAAATATCGAAAAACGAAAAATAGAATTACCGTTATTTTAATATTTTTTCCAATTTACTACGGAAAATATAAGCCTATATGGTGTAGGTTTAATACAGTTCTATATTAAAGGCTGGATTCGCACGGACGCGTAAAAATTATTCAAAGACACGTGTCTGAGAAGATGTCAGCTAGTAGCAGAAAAGTTTCTGTTGGTAATATAAACAAAATTTTAAGAAAAATATTCTGCACTGGAATATAAAGTAAAAAATAAACCAAGGTTCTCACTGAAAAAATGTATAAAATCAAAAAATTAAGGATAAAAATTTAGGACTTTTATAATCAATGAAGTTTAATGAAGTACATTTACGTTTATGAGATTTGAAAACGTGCTATATAGTCTATGGAATATACGAATGAATTTATTTATTTGGAAAAAAAAAAACCGATATTAAACGAAATAACGTTAAAATACCGATAAACGTAAAACGTAATTATTATATAACGATAAAACTTTCTTTAACGTTAAACACGAATAATCCATAACGCTAAAACATACCATAACGATAAACGCAAAAGGTAAATAAAAATTAAAAAACGTTAAAACGTTAAACATTTTTTTTTTCTTCAAATGAGAGCCCTGGTATATAAATCGATATTATAATTAATATCAATACGCGTTCAAAACCGTCCGTCGTTTTCTCGACGCGACAGCGACAGCGGGTTCAACACGGCCGGATATTAATTATACATATTCGCAGAACGATGTTTTAACGTTTTTCTTGTATTATGGTAATGCGAATTACTCGTGTGTGTATACACTTTATATATATATATTTATATTATACGTGTGCCCCCGACGTTATGACGACGTGAACCGCGGTTCGCATCGATTAAACGATTTATCATTTACGCGGTTTTTATTTTTTATTTCAATGGAAAAATAAAAAAAACGGACATCGCGGACGAAATAATGACTTTACACGAATAAAATAAAACTATACACTCGGCGCCGCGTTTATATATAATATTATATATATATATATAAAAAAAAAGAAACCAGACGGTTTTTAAACCGTTGCTCGCTGCACCGCGCGGTTGTCACACGCGGTCGTTACGAGCGGGGTAACACCGCGCGTGATGCGAATTCGTCCGTATATATTATAATAATATTATTCAAATCGGTCGAAATCGAAACGCAGATTTAAATCAATATATTATATTTGTAATTAAAAATATTATTGAAAATCGCGTATACGTATACGCTGTATTTAAAAAAAAACACCGTTCCGAAGAGTTCCCGGCCGGCGTTTAATCATAAATATATATTATAAAATCCCCGATGTTTTCCTGCGAAAAATCAACATACGCGATAATTACAACATCATAATATTATAATGTGTGTACGCCTAATTATCGCGTGTATCGCGTGCACTGTAACGACTCCCACGTCTCGTTTGTTTGCGAATATAGTTATTTTATTAATTTTTTTTTTTTTTGGCTAACGATTATTATTATTATTATTATATGCGCGTATACGAGTTTATAACGAATTTTAATACACGCTCGTTACGATTTAGCGGTCATCGTAAAAACAGAAAAAAAAAATACACTTAGCGCGTTTAGGTGGTGATTTCACGAAGAGAAAGAAAAAAAACCGTTTTTTTTTTCTTTCCAATCGATTATTTTCAACGACTTGTTTATACATAAATTTGTGTGCGAAAACTCGTAATATTCATGACGACGACGACGACGACGGTGAGAAACTCGCTCGTTGTTTCAGATACATATTATTGAATATATTATTATAATAATATCGTCCGGCAAACTTTAAACGCCACAGACTACTACTACAACGAGGCGAATTGGGATAGGGCACAGGGGTCGGCAACCTGCGGCTAGCGGCGAGCCACGCGCTGCTCTTTCGATCTATAGAGTTGCGACACTCCGGTTCCGTATACGCAATAATTAATTATTTTGTTATCAAAAACAATTTCTTAATTATACAATAAAAAATAAAGTAATAGGCGGACTAACGAATAAAAATCTAGAGCCGTGTGCTTGAAACTCAAAACAACGAGTTATTCAGACGGATTTGACCAGACTTTCAAAAGGCACGCGAACCCATTGATGTAACACTATCCGTTATTGAATAACTGTATAGTCATACATTATTGGAATAATTATTTTTATTATTACAGCTAAAACGCAGTTGAATATGTTTTGTGCTAAAAATATTTGCACGCTTTTATATATGAATACATATCGTTTAGAGTCGTTTATTTTAAATCGATAATCAAATACGTACAAAGAATATCCTACGATATTGAAACGAAGACTTTTAGTGGCTCTTGAAAACCGGGAAATTTTGTGAATTGTAATTTTTGGCTCTTCCTTCTCAAAAGGTTGCCGACCCCTGGTATAGGGTTTCTCTTTTATACGCGATATTATTATTAATATTTATTTTTTTTTAATAACGCGCAGCGGAAAAACGTGTAATATTTTTGATAACCGTATCGATTTCAATACAAATTAATTTAATTTAAAAAAAAAATAAAATAAATCCTCGTCAATATAGTAATTTGAATGTCATATTATAGTCATATTGTGACACACACACATTATAATATATCGTCCCGTCATCTGTATTTAAATAAATAAATATATTTTTTTTTTTTCAAAAATACTTATTTATGTCGTAATACGTTGTCGTGTAAGTGCGCATTATAAACAGACGGCGTTGCGGTGCGGTTATTTACAAATTAAATAAAAACAAATTGTACCGTGTGACGCCTCGTCATTGTAAACTTTAAAAAAAAAAACGTTTTTTAACGTACAATAAGTCAGAAAATTATTATCATTGACTTTATATACGCTTGTATAGGTTTTTTTTTGCAAATTTTTTTTTCTCGACGGTTTTTTTTTCTAATTTTTTATACATAATTACGTTATTATTTACTCGTGACGATTCGCGCGATGACGTTATTTAAATACGTATAAGAACTTTGTTTTTAACGTGATACGCGTATTATTACTGCATCGTAATATTAACAATCCAAAAATAATATTTATTTATATAGTAAAGAAAATAAATTCAAAACGCGTTACTTGAAATCTACAATATTTATATACGCTTTTCCGCTGACAAAACAAATTTCGATTCACCATTGACGATTGCGCTTTTGAAATAACGTTGAAAATATTTCGAAAGAACGATTAAAAATGTTTAAAAAATATATAATAGTAATTACACTGATTTAGACCGAAAAATCCATTGAAATACGCTGGAAAATCTTTTTGAATGCGGCGGTTTTTTTTTTTTAAACTATAACTCTATAAACGTAATATAGACGAATTAAAACGGCGGACGTAAGAAACGAGTATTAGAAACGCGTTTATTAAAATATAAATAAATAAACGGAACGTTTTCTTTCTCTCGAATTGCCGGCTCGGCGTGATTATATGTATTTTTATTAAGGCGTAGACAAATCGCTCCGTACAAGAGTCACTGCGACAACCGGTATTATAACATGCGAGTTTATTAAAAATAACTGAAAACGATTATACGACATCAAAGCGTATTATTTTTTGTATATATGTGTACCGTGCACAATAGGATCTAGGGAAATAGGCATTATTTTCGAAAATCCTTTTAAAGTAAAGAAAAAAAAATTATATATTAATTTACAGTAATTTTTTAATGATTCATTAAAATTTTTATATTTCAAGTAAAAAAAAAAATTTATTGTATATTTTTTATTAATAATAACATTTTAAAATGTCATATTTGATTTTTTTTTCATGAGCATATTTTGATATTTATTGGGCATATTTGCCTGCATTTTTAGTGTTTTTAAGATCATAAACATAATAATAATAATAATAATAATAATAATAATAATAATAATAATAATAATAATAATAATAATAATAATAATAATTATAATAATAATATATTATTACTATACGCGAAAATATGCAAAATATGCAAAATAATAATAATAATATATTATTACTATACGCGAAAATATGCAAAATATGCTGCAGAGGATCGTCGCGCGGATAACCGCGTACAGACGAAAAGGATAATAAACAAAGCCCATCAGCATGTGCAGTATACGGACAATTAAATATTCATAAGCCGTCTTTGCAAACATCCGGTTAAAAACGATTATACATCTGATATAATTGGGCTGATGCGGAATATCCGATTGGCGTAGTATACACATACCTGTATAATATATTTTTTTTACTTATTATTGTTATTATAATAATAATAATAATAATAATCGTTGCGTGTAATCTGGCGAACGCGGAAATAATATCGTTTGTAACTCGCGTTCGTGTATAGGAGGTGATGGTTGGTGGTAGCGCTGGGCTTGGTGATATTTCCCGATCGATTTATCTCGGATTCGCGTTGTCGAGAACCGCTGGTGTACGCGAACAGAATACATTATAATATGAGAGAAAACGTGAAGTGCAGATTTTGAATTGGGACAGAAAAAATCCGTTCCCCGATCGTTCGATACGTAAAACGGACACAAGAAAAAAAAAGAAAAAGTTATGTCGCTCAAATAGTGTGAATATTACTCGGACGAATATAGGGTTTAAAGAGTTTTGTTATTACTAGGGCTAGGATTTATATGCGTTGGCATATTTTTTTTGCAACTTCTGATTAATGCTTTTGTTTGAAATGTCCACGAATTACGTCATGATGAAGCAAATGGTGGTTATTTTGTTTTGCATATTATTGCGTATTTCAACAACAAACACCTAAAATGCGTGTTTTATGGTATATTTTAGCCGCGGTGGTTGGTATAAAAGAAGTAAAATAAAATATAAAAAGTATAAAATCATACTAAGATATAACAGAAGAACTTTTATTTAAAAAAATTTTAAACACCACATAATTGTTTCGTGTACAATACTTTCGAATAAAATTAATAGTTTATAATAACATTTTAGAATTTAAAATATTTTGTGCCATATTTTTTGACATTTTTTGTTGCATATTATGCGTGTTATATTTTTTCACATTATTTGTTGCATATTTTTAATAAATCGAATGCATATTTTACCATTTTTTTACTGCGTATAAATACTAGCCCTAACTTATTACTCTGTAAATACGAAAGCAATCGTAGCATTCAACTGAAGACGGAGCTTCGCGATTAAAGATTTTCAAGATTTTCATTTTGAACATACTTAATAAGTTACGCGTGTCATGGTACTGTTATTTTCAGATGTTAAAATCAAAAATGAACCCTTTTATGACTTATTCAATTGAGTACGTTATACTTTTATTACTTATTAGTCCCTCGCAGAAATGCACGTTCTCGTCAATAATGTTTTTACCGTCTTACGTACACTCGCCCAATTAGTCGTAGAACTGCTATCGAATTTTATTACTTCTACTGGTTTTTTTTTTTTAGTACAATATTCGTTAAATTGTATATATCAATATTATAATATTTAAAATGTTTTTATACTCTCGTGTTACAGTTTATAATAATTGTTGAAGTATAATGCGAATACAAAACTTCTAATAAATAAATAAATAAAAAAGAATCTCCGCGATTGGTATGAGAAGACATCAGTTGAGTTTTTACTACGGGCCGGGAGCGTAAGGCGATATTACGCGCGCCCGGACACCCAAAACTAGAATGCGTGCCGTTGAATGAGAAAAAATAAAAATAAAATAACTACTTCGAGAAATGAACCCTTTGGTCCAATAATTTTAATAAAAATAATAAATAAAAATGCACAATTATAAATAAATAAACGAATGAACGACACTTCTGGCCCAACAAATAATAATATACCTCAAAACAATGTAAATAAATAATAAATCGTATAAACGGTAGATGAATAATTCATAAATAACAATTCCAAATAAAAATAAACAATAATAAATTTTAATGAATACTCGCAGTAAATATGACTGGCCCGGCCGCTACCTGTACTTAAAATAAAGCGAAAAATTCACACGCATAAAATAATAAATAAATGCGAAATTCGACTATCAAATTCGTGATAATACAGCGTCGGCTACTAGAGCCTTTAATCATACAAAATATAATGAATTAAATTCAGTTATTAGAACTGAGCAATGTATATATATATATATATAAAATATTACGTCTATTCGAGACGATGAATCAAATGTAATAATTTGGACACGACTATTTGAGTCGGAAAATTATACATTCAACAGCATTCGAACCTAAACGTTAAACATTGATTTTGGCCATTTGAGCCCCGAGAATAGTTTTTATAAAACGCGTTTTGATACGACGGCGAAACGAAAAACAATACAAAAAAATATGAACTAATAACTAATGACTAATAACTGATCGTTACATTCGATTAATATAAATTTTATAACAAATACTATATAAACGTAAACAAAAACGCTAAGGACTTTATAAAAAAAAAAAATACGGTTAAACGACGACTCGGGCATTTTATAATTAAAATTCACGTAAATAAATATGTGCGTGTGTGTATCGGTGGCCAGCTAATTATCTATATATATATATATATATACTAGCTGTCCCACCCGGCGTTGCCCGGGCAAAAGTCACCTCAAGTGAAAACCGAGATTTTTTGCAATAAATATTTATTTTTGGATAATTATTATTATATATATAAAATATATAATATATTATATTATATTATTTTTAAATAATTATTGGGAAACATCGGATTTCCTTTAGTATACACCAGCCATGCTCAACCTTTTTTTATTTGGGCCGCATAAAATGTTTAAAAATATTACGCGGGCCGCCGGTCGAAACGAACGGAAAAGGGATTGAAAAAAATAAAAATACATTAATTATATATTGTGTATATAACGTTTGAAAATTTATTATAAAAATTAGCGATAAGATAAAATACATGAAAATCGTTGTAAACAGTGAAAATACCAAAAACATAAATCATCATCTTACAATCGCGTACGACACACTGATTGTTTTGTTACACCTGTTTTATAATATTTATAATATTAGTTTCGAAATTTATAAATTTTTTTTTTATCAATTCAATAAGTCCTGTTTGGGTCACATAAAAACTATTGGTGGGCCGCAGCTAGGTCGAGTATCGCCGGTATAGACGAAACGATTTTAACGAAAACAACACAATAACGTTTTAGAGTCCAGGGGCGGACTGGGAGGCACGCGGCCCAGTAAAGTTCCACAATTATATAAACGGCCCAAACTCATTCTATATATAACCGACCTGTTTATCGATTGATTATTATATACGTACACCACTGCAGGTCTTGTTGGATCTTTGAAAAACACAATTTACCTTATTGTACGATTACAATATAGTGATGAAAATGATATCCCTAAAATTTTAATCAGTGCAAAACAAAAAAAAAAAACGTAATAATAATTGCACGAACAAAATAAAACTCATGTTAATATTCGATCTTTTTATTAGAAATAATCAATTACCTATATTGTATTGACACGTTGAACCGGCCCGGTGTGCTGCAGCACACTAGCACACCCAGTGGCGGTTTTTAGGGGGGAGGGGGGCGATGGAGGCGATACACGTAATATCAATATTTTAAATAAGTACACAAAAATTAATATTATTATGACAAAAGGTAAAAAAATTCAAAAACAATAGAATAAGTCATCTTCACTATCACAAATCCCAAAAAATTTTATTTTGAAATTTACATATTTACGCGTGATTTGTCACATTTGTCTATATTTTACTTAATCAGTGAAGCTAATGCCCGATTCCGCAATTTGAGGAGTACTGGCTGTGGGAAATCGGGTTAAATTATTTGGGGGGTCTAATTCGCTATAAGACAATATACTAAATTGCCATTGAAAAAAATTTTTTTCTCGCTTCGCTCGATACGTGTCTACATATAAATATATTTAAATACAATAATAATAATTTTTCAAACCATTTTTGACGGGCTAACTAAACTTTTAGGGGCGAAGTGCTCCAACCCCCCAATTTTCTACTAATGAAATAAACTACACTAGAGATATACGTGTGAGAAGGGGTTTGATATTTTAAATCGCCCCCCCCCTAAAAGTTTCGTCAAAACCGCCACTGAGCACACCCTCTGGCCAGTCCGCCCCTGTTTTAGACATTATGAGTAAAAGGTAACCCGTGGATTACCATACATAAGGAATGTCGGAAATCCGTGTGTGTGCAAAGCAATTTTTCGAACGGCGACGATGGAATCGCGTCGGCGGAAAACGAGCTCGCATAACGTTATTACGTACCGCGTAGACGTGTAAATATAAACGTTCGAACGCGCGTGTGTATATAATATAATATATAAATAAGAGTTATGTACGCGCGTATCGTTTTATTAGTCGATCGGGACGTGTATACGTGTGAGTATATATATATATAAATAATATAAATAAAATATATTTATAGAAACGATTACGAACGAAGATACCATCTCTTCGGCGTGCGCGCGTATTATACAAATTATTAGTTACTTTCGTATAATACGTATACACTCGTATATACATATATATATATATTATATGTATGCGATATTATTATATCATATATATATATATATGATACCGTGTAATATATTTATTATTTATTATTATTATTATTTTTTTTTGTACTGTAAAAAACGCCGAGAATAGATAGCGTCGTTCCGACGAACGATTTGAAATGAAATCCGCGGCGTTGCGGTGTTTTGAGACACCCCAAGTCCGTTTTTTCCGGTTTACAAACGTTTAATTCCGTTTAGAGGACGCGGGACGAAACGGTGCAACGGCTGCTGCGGTGTACCCATACACCTACCGCGAAAACGCGGAAAAATTGAAACGGCTCGATTACACTACGTTTTTTTTTTTACACAAATTACGATATTAAAACATACGATAACCGGAGCTGTTTTTTTTTTTTTTTTAGTATTCTTGAGAAGTTACGAGATCAAGAAATAATATATACAATAGACGAATAATACTCGATAATGATTATTATTCTTATATAATAACGTTAAAGAATCGAACCTAAACATTAAGAAAACACTCATTAAAACGTACGTTTGGAGTATAGCACTGTACGGATGTGAAACGTGGGTTATGAATGAGACACGGAGAGGAAAGCATTGAGAAGCATTAGAGGCGTTTGAGATGTGATGGTGTTGGAGACGCGAGCAAAGGATAAGCCGGGTGGAAAGAAAAAGAAACAATGATATACTGGAAATTGTTGATGAGAAACGTTCGATCGTACGGTCGATTACAGAGAGAAGATGGAAAATGGTGGAACACACACTGTGGGACGTCCAGAAGAACTGCATAGTACAATACTACTAGAAGGCACGATTGAAGGGAAGAGACCACCTGGGCGATCTCGCAATACATGTATCGGACAAATTAAGAGAGACGCAGAAGCTGCAAGCTATAGAGCACTAAAAGAAACGGCGAGCAACCGCGAAGAATGGAGGGGAAAAGTTGCAAACCAACCTACAGGTTGAAAAAAAAAAACGTTAAATATATGGAAAAAAGTAATTTTTTTTTGTGTTCGGCACGTTTGAATTATTAAATAAAGTCGACTTTAGACGAAAATATTCTTCCCTTATTTCGCTCGCAATATGATTATTATTTGCCAGTATTTATCGTCTGTTCAGCGTAAAAGCGTTTACAATACCCTTCCCGAAATATACAATTTTCAGCTCTAATCCGTAGCTATATCCCTACGGGACGGGCATTACACGCTGCAGAACGATAATACTCTTAATAATAAAAAGGATTGTAGAATATCATCGACGTTAATTTTATACATTTATATAATAATAATAAAAATACAACACCAGACAATAATAACAACGGGAATCGCGCGCGCGCGCGCGCGTACATTAAAATAAGGATATATTATAATAATAATATATCTATATATATATATACGGACGCGCGAGATCGTCGTGTACGGGTTTAATGTTTTTTTTTCCTCCTCCGCCTCCTCCGAACGAAATGAAAAAAAAAAATCGTTTCGAAATTAATTACATTTTTTTTCGCCCTTCCCCTCATCCTGCCGCGGATCGACTGCACACACAATATTATAGGTGTTTTATTAGTAATTTTTTTTTTTACTCCTTTAAAAAACCCCGCACCACACGACTAATTACACACCCGACTGCGAGATACGTGCAGTGTAAAAGTGTATATATATATAAATTACACGTGCGTGTGTGTGTGTGTGTGGTTATATTGTGCATACCGTATTATACCATCGCGGTCGCTCGAGGGGCACGCCTTCCCCCGGGCTCGGGGATATTATTATTATAAATCTCTTCGGCCGTCAGCCAGCAATCCGCAGCCTCCTCTGCACCATCTCGCTGCAGCGTTTCCGAAGCGACCGCCGCCGCCGAATACGATAAGTGTCCGTGAAACGAAAACGAGGAGAAAAAAATGCGTATAATGAATTATCGTTATTCGAATAAAAAAAAAAACACATTTTTTTTTTTTTTTCAAAAACGTATCGCGCATTATTATTATATAATCTAATTACAATAGGACTGCACGTCGTCGGCACGAGTTTAATTTTAATATACATACACATATACTCGGTTATAGGTTTTTATTTATTTATTCGCTTTCTCGAATGTTTTAAAAAATAATACCGGTGTTAATATTCTTCGTGTGCGTTACCGCCCTGCAGCCACCGCGCGAACTTACCGAAAAAAGGGGTGGTTCGAGTAGGACGCACCGTCGCCGCAGCCGGCCCGTACACGAAATTAAACGGTTTTTCGAACAACAATCCCCGATGTACTATCTCGCAATTATTATGTAATATACGTTGTTACGGGGCTTGCGGGATTATTACATTTTTTTTTTTTTTTTAATGACGCGTTTCGTTATTGAAACACTACGCGTTCCAAGTGTAAATACTTTTAATTAAAAAAAAAAAAAAGGGTGGGGGGAAACGAGAATTTATTAATTAATTTTCCGTTTTAATTGTATAAAAATCGTTTCGACCCGCGATTATTGCAGACAACATTAAGACGCGTGTACGCGCTCTGCGGGACACGTTTCTAATGGAACGTTACAATGCGTATACGACGATCACCGTGCGCGGGGGCGTAGTAACTTTATTAAAGGTTGGATTCACACGGACGCGTAAAAATTATTCAAAGATACGTGTCTGAGAAGATGTCAGCTAGCCAGAAAAGTTTCTATTGGTAATATAATCAAAATTTTAAGAAAAATATTCTGCACTGGAATATAGAGTAAAAAATAAACCAAGGTCCTCACTGAAAAAATGTATAAAATCAAAAAATTAAGGATAAAAATTTAGGACTTTTATAATCAATGGAGTTCAAGGGCGCACCCAGGATTTTTTTTGGGGGGCTAAATAAAATTATTTTTAGATATTAATAAGATTTATTTATAATATATGCAGAAATCCGAAAGTACACTTGTTTATGAAAAAATTATTCAAGAGTAAATAATTTTTTTGACATGAAAATTTAAAGTGATACCTAATAAAATTAGAAAAATATTAAGAGGTCAATCATTTTGGGGGGCTTAAGCCCGTTAGCCCCCCCTTTGGGTGCGCCACTGATGAAGTTTAATGAAGTGCATTACGTTTATGAGATTTGAAAACGTGCTATATATTATAGTCTATGGAATACGAATGAATTTATTTATTTGAAAAAAAAAAAAAATCGATATTAAACCAAATAACGTTAAAATACCGATAAACGTAAAACGTAATTATTATATAACGATAAAACTTTCTTTAACGTTAAACACAAAATAATCCGTAACGTTAAAATATATACCGTAACGATAAACGCGAAAGGTAAATAACAATAAAAAAAAAACGTTTTTTTTTTTTTCAAATGAGAGCCCTGCGGCCTAAACACTTCTTTCGGTAGTTTCCATCGATTCGTTTACCGGCAGATAACTGCGCCGCGTTAACGCCGAATTCCAAAAGCGTGTAAAAATACAACGCGCCGAAATTTACAACACATAATGTCCACTGCCGTGTATACTGCGTATACCGAAAACCCTGGCAAATACAAGCGAAATAATTTCGTATTATTATTATATAACGCAATCGCGGGCCGTGAACAGAAGGCGTTCGTTTTTTTTCCAATTCGCTTAGCGCGACCGGCGGCTAAACGCGTAATATTTATTCGTATATCCGTATAGAAGCGGCGAATCCGAAAATAAACTTTGTGCCGAGGGAAAGACGAAAAAAAAAAAATGTCGAGTTCGGGCGCGCGTTGCCAAGACGGACGATAATATAAATCCGAAGAAAAACGCGCGTGTGTTTGTTTTACACCGGAATATATATTTTTATATAAAATAAGCGAAAAAAAAAAAACGAGGGGCCAGGACGAGTTTTGTAGAACGTCGCGTTATTAAGTTCCTTATTGAGGCACGGAACTTCGAAACGCGGACAGAAAATAAGCAGCGCGAAAAAAATGCGAAACCAATATTGTTATAATAATAGGGCAGAGAAGTTATAGGATTTGCATGGTTTTTTTCTGGGCCTCTATTTTTATAGCAAACCAAGATATAAATATAAGTCATAAGCCCCACAATTGAAATATAAAATTTTTTTTTTTTCCGTATTTTAAAAAAAATTGCATATTTCGTTATTTTGTGCATATTCTACATAAAAACTGTATGGTATTATTATATACTATATATATATATATGTATATTACGTGCAAAATCCGAAACTGTACACTTCGGGAAATGTACAGAGATTTTTGTACAAAAATACACTTTGGTTTTTCAATAAGAGCGGGTCGACGTTGAAATGGAATAAAACGAGCTGTGTGTGAGGCATTAACGAAATTATTAAAACAATAAACAAATTATAAAACTATTTTTGTATTAATATATTTAATATATATTTTAAGGATAAATCCAAAATTCGAGATTGAAGAAAACCATACTAGGCTGCTAATAATAATCAGCGATCATTCGACGTAGAAAATATTTTTAAAAAAACATTAGTTGTGCAATGCAATAATTTCTCTTTTATATCTAATTTTTTATTTCACTAAAATATAATTTAATTTTTTGCGCGTATTATTTTGCATATTTAATGGATTTGAATGGATATTTTCAATTTAGTTCTTTTCCGGCCCTTGAAACACGGTTTTATCTCGTAAACGCATTTCTGAACATTTTTTGCACTCTTCTCGGTACGTCCAGCTCGTTAGAGCGTTTCGTATTTGCCTGTGTGTGTGGTGGCGTATTTACGGGAGGGGGGTCCAGGGGTACTGGAACCCCCCCCCAGAACCAAAAAAAAAAAGATTATCCAAAGGTATTTTTTATTAAATACCTTATATCAATATATCCTGTTGGAATTTAAAAAAAAAAATTTGGACCCCCCCCCCCAGAAAAAAGTTGAAAATACGCCACTGTGTGTGTGTGTGTGTAGCGTCCTTTTCTTAAAAGCCAGATGTCATTGAACTAAACACACGGAACGCGTGTATCAATCAAAATATGACCCCGGGTAGGAGGTCGCCATATGCATTCTATAAGATATAAAAGTCATGGAAGATACGATGAAATATAATTTTTTCCATGACACTTAAAATCGGTTATTTTTTCGCATAACGAAATTGGTAACAAAAACAGAAAAATAGAAAACGGAAATCATACGGCGGCTCACTACAATATAAGAAGGGGTCCGTGTTTCGTATACGAGAATATTATACAAAACGCGCGTTCCGTGTATTCGAGTTCAGTGCCGGAGGCGTTTTGATAAGGACCGTCCGCGAGAAAATGCAGCGATTCCGCTTGAGATTACCACCGTTACGGAGCGCGGCGAGTCATGCGAAATTTCACACACCGCGCCACACTTGCCCCGCAGCGTTCAACGCACACAATAGGTAACGTCGTCGCGTCAGTGATCTGTCAGTGGCGTAGCGAACCGGGTTTTTAAGGAGCTTCTGGATTTTAGTTGGGGGGGGGTCCTGAAACTTGTTGATGGCCAGCCATTTATTGTACTTTATAAAATTACGTCTACACGCGTATCACGCGGTTATTCTCAATTCCGTGCACAAAGTGTTGACAAAAATCGTTGTTTCGGTTCCATCAGAGTATCTGCGGAAAGTCTGCTACCGGAAAATACTCGTAAGATTTCTAACACCACAAAAAAAAAATCGTCTACGGGGCAAAAGAAGAAAATCGTAAAAGTAAAATTATACAGATGGGGCGTAGTGGTACATTTCGATGCCCCCCCCAAACTCACTTTTTGTCATTTTTCAGACGATTGATAAATGATCTGATTGTGATGCGTATTTTTATTCATTTCCCTGGAAAACGGGAGTATCTAAATTGGCCCAAAGACACGATAAAATCAATTTTTTAAAAAGTCCCAAAATAGCGAGAGAAAAAAATGTTGTTTGCTTTTTCGGTTTTTTTTTTTTTAAAAAGCTCTGGTCACTGCAGATACGTCTTTCTACGGCACACATTACGTTAAAATAATACAAAAAAAAAAAAAAAATGTCGCCGTTTGTTTTTATCGAACACATTTTTTTTTTTTTGTAAATATTTCATTATTTCTCCCCTCTCTCTCTCTCTTTATACACGCGAGTATAGGTACTCCGAACACTCGAGAATAATAATATCCGTCGTATAATGAGAGGCCGGTCGAATAATAATAAAAAAAGCGAAGATAATTAACTCTACCGCGCGCGCGCGCGTGTGGTGCGTACAATAAGTCTCATTAATTCGGAATTACGTGGAAATTACCATATAACGTAATAATTTATTACGATAAACGTATTTATTTATTTATTTTTTGTACACAGGCCGCGCGGGGATAATATCGTTTTTTTCTTCTTCTTCTTCTACATCTACATAATAATAATAATAATAATAATATTCAGACGCGTGAACGAACCGGCGTTTCCTTCGTCCTGCTGCAGGCCGCCGCCGCCGCCGCCGATCGAAAACGACGAACCCGCAGACACGTACCGACGGTGACGGGCCGGCCGGACGGACGGAAGAGGGGAATGAACACGTATAAATTCCGTTTTATGGCGTTAAGACGTGTAAAAACACTCAATTTCGGCGATTTTCCCGTGGGATAAGCCGTTGAAATAAATAAATAAATAAATACGGAAATATTATGCGCGACCATAACGAATGAGATTATTTAATTAATTTTCGTTTCCCCCGCCCCGCCCCCCTATAATGCGCGTGTATCGGGAGGAAACCGGGGAACGAAAAGGATTATACGGGGGAGAGGGGGGGCGGGGGCGGGAAACGGAAAGGAATATTATATACGAATGATATGTGTCGGTGGCGCACTATACGGTACACGCGCGTATAATAATAATAATAAATAAACAGAGGAAACGCCGTATAAAACATTAAAAAAAAAAAAACATCTCGCGGGCCACGATACAGCGGCAACGGAGAACCACCTTATGACGAATACGCTAGCCTGGTTTGAAAAAAATAAAAACGAATTTTTTTTTGTTTGTTTTGTGCGTTTTTATTATTGTTATTATTGTCCTATTATATAAACTCACTGGTAAAACGCGTATACGCTTGTAAAAAAAGAAATCCTTTTCTTCTCCTTTTCCCCCGCGCTCACTGCTGTCGTCGCTTCGGACGTGCCCGCGATGCGTTCGAAGATATCGCGCGCGCGTTTCGCCAAATTACACGTTCCGAGCGCTATGGCCGGCGCGGCGCATTCCGAAGCTCCCGCGCCACAAAACCAGCACATTTATACACAGTTTCCGGTCCTCTCTCGTGCCGTTTTTCATTTTTACGTGTTCTTCTATCGGTGGTATCTACCCGCGGCTCAGTTCGATCCCGCCACCGACCGAACGGTGCGTGTGTATTGCAGAAAATCATCAACTCGTTTAAAATCCATACCGAAGACTGTGCCTGTGTATGAGTAAGCTAGAATCAAAAGTCACATGTTCCAGAAATCACTTTTTTCAGAAAACTAGAGAAAAACTAGAGGGAAGTAACACTGTAACATTAAATAAAACCAAAATACAATCGTTGTTGTATAATTTATGTCGAGAGACACAAATCTTTCATAAAAAAATATGATTTTCGTCGTTTAAATACTTTTTTTTTTAAGTCAGAAGTTTGGAACGTGTGAGTTTCGATTATAACTACAATGGAACACGCGAGTTATGACATATAAAACTCGATGGCACTAATGTATACTAATGCACATTATCGAAACACAAATCTATATAATATGATGTTATAAAACGGTTGTAAATTTATATATTACTTTTATATACGCTCTAATATGTACCTACATAAATATTGTTCTGGGATGACCAACAACAAAATATATCAAAAACAACAGTAAAATTATTTACGTTTCTGACGCGTTATGTTATTATTCGTTACAAAACTCACACGATCCAACGGAACACGTTACTTTTGACACTTACTACATAATATTTCTTATAGTGATATTTACACGGGTTCTCGTGAGTTTTGGAACCAACTAATTACAGATTCTAATTTCCCGTCAAAAGTTCTATTAGACAGTGTCGACAACTCATTTTACCATTTTTTGGAACTATGTGACTTTTGATTCTAGCTTACTCATATGCGTACGTCCCGTGCCAAAACGCACGTTTACCAGACGTAACCAGTGATCGCTTACGCCGGTCAGGCGCGTGATTTTCTTACACCGACCGAGAAACGACTCGAAGCCGTTCAAAAACATCGGCACGATATTAGCAGCTCCCTACTACTACCGTAGGACACCCCGCGCGTTCAGTGAACGATCACAAGAACTCCAAGACGCCGCGCGTCTGACGTTCCACCAACCAGCACCTTAGACGTCTACGACAGATAGGATCGATCGATCCGAGTCTTTTACTCCGGAAACGGTACTAAAACTTTTGATAAAATAACCGTAAAACACACGGAATGTGCGGTATCTTCTTATTTTCGTGCGTATTATATAATATAGTAGTGATATGAGGTATAGAGGTAACAAAAAAAAAAAAAAAAAGACACGTTTCGACGAAGAGAATTGCAAACGGAACACTATCGTACTGCGGTGATTTACGCGTAGTTTTGAGTTTCGAGCGCCGTTTCAATGGCGACAAGATCCGGAAGATTTTTGGATTTTGGGTCATAGCAATCGAATGATTGTGATGAGCCTTTTGTATAATAGAGTTTGCCCCGTCTCTATCAAACGTTGACGACGTCTCGCGCTAATCGCGAGAAGCCTCCTAAATGCTGCTGGCCAGGGTCGGCCTGGCCATGGCCGCTAGGCCGCCAATGCGGCCGGGGCCCCGTCTTTTTTTTTTTTATATACCAATATTTTTGAACGCAATGTCTCCACCAGTTTTGTAATCTTTGCCTTGTATTATTATAATGTATAAAAAAAAATTAATGCAAAAATTGATTTGAGAACAGCGGTTCGAACCCCGAACCGTACACGTAAAATCGTGGTATTTATCCATTGGACTATTATAGTACGAGCCGAAAGGCGGAAAAAATAAACCTATTAAATAAACACGGTAAAATTGTCAAATTTCAAATTGCTGTAACTCAAAAACTAAATCCGACCACCAAATTCTAACTTCAACATAGGTTCTTTTATTAACCTGTATTAATTCTATATAGAAACAGAAGGCGCTAGTCCGGAAAAAAAAAATTAATTTTTTTTCATAAGTGGCCCGGAAAAATCTTTTTTGCCCGGTAAAAATTTTAGAGTCACTCCGCCCTTGGATCTGGAACACCCTATATAATGAACTGTTTTTTATTGATATGTATTTTTTAACTTCATATTAAACCAAGGGGCAGGGGGCCCCAGAATAAAAAACTCCAGGGGCCTGTGGTGTGCCAGGCCGACACTGCTGCCGGCCAACAATATTATTATTACCTACGATAATTAGTCATGTATTCGTCGCAAATATTGTAACACCACGGCACACCGCTGTCATCCGTTTAATTTTCTGCTATAAATTTTTCTTATTGTAATTTTTTATTTTATTAATGAATTATTGTAACGCCTTCAATCGCGGAGCAGTTGTATTCCCTGCGGCGGAAATCGCCCGCGGCGATGTTTGATGGATGGATGCGTTCGCGTCTCAGCGCGAACACAGGGTAATATATGTATAATTACATTTAAAACTAGCTGGTGCCCGCGACTTCGTCTGCGCAGGATTAGTGTTTCGAGTAGCTTACATTAGCGTGACGTAGAAAAGAACTGACATTATTACATTAAAATCATCACATAAATAATTTTTGGGTCGCATTTGAAAAATACAACAGCCCGACATTATTGAGACGTTACAGTCGCACTATAATAACGTAACAATATTGTCGACATAAGAAATACGGTAACTATAAGCACTGCAGAGCCCTAATCATAGGCCTACGGGTAGCTGCTACTGCAGTATATGCTCCTATAAACTATTAAAATAATATTTGTCCAAATGCTGTAGCGTGAAAGACATAATATTTTATCTACTTTAAATACCAGAAGCGATAAAAGTATCTGTTTTCATTTAGGAATCAATTTATTACTACCAAATGTGCATTTGAAATGAATTATCGATTTTTATTGTAGTTACGGTTCACTGTTTTGGCTATAACGGCTTACGCGTAAGATACGTACACGCTGTGGCGGGCTTTTTTGTAGGACTATTTAACATAAACACTTCCATCATACGTTACACGTGTGTAACTCTAGCGGTTTTGGCAGCGCGCGCCAGAATGGAGCCGCAGACGGTAGATTTTTTCCTACTTACTTGATATTTTGGACAATTCACAAAATATCTTTACGAATTGTAGCCTACGTGTTATTCTGATGTATACAAGCTATATTATTGTAAAGTTTCATTAAAATCCGTTCAGTAGTTTTTACGTTCTTCTTCTCTCGTGTCCGGAATCACCAAATTAAATTCTGTTTCCCCAGTAATCAGCAACATATATAGCCTTGTCATTTGCCAAAATCAGGTCGTCTTTCGTGCACTTAACCTTCAGGTTGGGGCATATTAATAAATGTTCGGAGTTTTGCGTCATCCCACAGTCACACTTATCATCTGCGCTGAAACCCCACTTCAAAAGCGACGCCTTGCACCTGGTGGTTCCCGTTCTTAGGCGGTTAAGGGTTTTCCATGTAAGGAAGGGTAGTTGGAAGCCGGCGGATCCTTCCTCCTTGATTTCCAGTGGGGAGGTGGTCACTTTACCTTTCCACAGGTCAAGTCGTCGAGCTTTAGGCTGAGTTTCCAGCTTACTTGTCAATTTTAAGAAGCTTTTCCGAGACTTGAGCCTGGCTGGTTGAAATGGGTGTGCGTACATTGGGTGTCGGGAGTCTTCTTGTTGTTTTGTTTTTTCAACTTCTGCAGCTACTTGCCTTCGAATTTCAGGTGGAGCTATTCCGATGATAGGATAAATGTTTTCTATGACTGTTGGCATCAGGCACCCCGAAATGATGCGAGCGGTAACGTAGCGGTAGTTTTTACGTGAAAGAGTAACAAACATCCATCCGTACTTACAAACTTTCGCGTTTATAGTATTAGTGGGATATATAAGGTTTTGCGTGGCCGGTACACCGTGTAAATACATATTTTTCTTACGACATTTACTCTTGTTTTATTCGTTTATTGTAAAAAAAAAATCCCGTGTGCTCCGGTTTCCGAACCTCGCGGTCACGGGTTGGCGACCCAAATTATTCCGTTGCGTACGGTCGTCACACGGCGCTCATCCGAAAGGCTTGGGGATCGAGACGTCGCAAGTTTTTCCACCGTTCCGTATAAGGATGCGTTGACGTGGAACGTGTCATTTTACGGAACGTACTAGAGAAATACGGTACGAAAGACTCTCCCCCGGGTGGACACCCTCAAATCCCGCGGCAAGTATTTTTTTTTTTATATACAAATCTCTGTAATAAAAAAAATCGAACGTTTTATAGAATAGAACGGCGGAGGAAAAAAAATGATTTTTTTTTTCCATTTATCCGCGCGATAAAATGCGTTATTACGTTGACTTATATAGACAGTACAATCTCGGTCGGCCAAAATCAAATCCACTCGTACAACACGGTCCCGGTGCCATCCGTTGTGTTCCGCGCAAGACCACTCGTATTATCTTCAGACTCGCCCCAAAATATTGTCGGTCTATTTTAGTGTTTTGCCCGCGTCTACCGTACTGTCCTGGACGTAGGTTCTGTACAGAACCGTCTTCTGATATTCCATCCTTCCACGCGTTTATCCTAATACACGCCGGGAGAGACCGTTTGTCAGGACCAGTGGCGTGCCCAGGAATTTTCAATGGGGGGTGATGTTATAAGTAAATAGTAATAATACATTTTAAATTTTAATGAACTGTCGTGGTAAATGTTTCAAGCTCTCCAAAATCGTTTCTATAGCTTATAACTGTGTACATTTGTAAATTGTTCTATAACATAAAATTAATTTAAATTATAACACACTAATACCAAGTTGTTTAATTAACATAACATATGTTATATGTATAGTGAATTTTTATTGTCATAACTAATAACTTTTTGCTAATGAAAAGTGTTAAGTAATGACTCTAAAACAACTCTATTATAACTAATAAGTTGTTTTCTGTAGGTCGGCAAAAAAGACAATGGGGGTGGGACATAACCCCTAACCTCCCCTCCCACCCCCGAGCACGCCACTGGTCAGGACACCCGGATACTCCGACGGAACGTCGGAAGGCCCTCTCTGCGATGCGCACGCCTCGGGTTCGTTCGCATCTTCTCGCGCGTATTCCTACGTACATACGCGGATCGGGACGTCGTTCGGAACACGAGACGGTCAGTCTCCAAGCTCAAAAAAAAAACCGCACGCGTTCTTCGATCGAAAACATTTTTTGATTATTCGCCGTGAAAAAACGTACAGTTTACAAGCCGAATCGTTTTCGCGAGTTTCTCCGCCGTCCGCTAACTGGTGGTGGGCGGAGGACGACTCTTATAAAATGATTCGCAACGGAATTCGATTCGAATGAAATTTCGGACGCGAGATCGTCTGAATTCAGAACGTTCGGGCGTCGTTGGCCGCCGGCGAATCATCCGCCAAAGACGGGATCCGGAATTCGCGCCGGAAATCGTAAGCTACAATATTATATTATTTGAGTACGCGGAAAAGAGAACGCTGCCCGAGTTCACACACACACACACACATATTTTAATTTAATACAAATCGACCGCAATCGACGCGTTTCTCTCTCTCTCTCTGCCGAATAATAATAATGAAAAAAAAAAAAAAAACGTCTTCCGGACAAACGACCGACCATCATACGCGCACCATTACAGAGTGTTAATAGTATCGTACACGAGCATTTGCTGCGGTCGAGACGATGAGAAACGGTTTTTCTTCTTCTTCTTCTTCTTCTAATAACACAAGCGCGTAACGTTCGAAATAATAAATCGAAAAAATAAAAATTCACGTTTACCATATTATAATATTCTCTTCCGCCGCGGTGTGTTATTATACGAGCGCGCGCGCGCGCGCGTCACCACATATTATTATAATATTCGATAATACGTTTTTGAGGTTTTTTCGATTCAATAAATCCAATTGCGGTCTGTTTTTTATTCGACCGGCCGGAACACGAGCCGGTGGCGGTTAGCACACGGCCGGCTCGCTGCTGGTCCGTCGCGAAAATCCCGTCCGCAGACCGCAACGGGCGGCGCGCGCGCCCGAGACGACCGACGGCGATACGGGAAAAGATAAAAAAAAAAAAAAAACGGTTTTTTTTTTTGCAGGAACACGCGGCAGGAAGAGTTCGAACGGGAAAAGAGGAGGCGATTTGTAATAATAATAAAGAAAAACGATTATAGGTATTACGTACGTATATATATATATATATGTATATATAGTGGTTTTTTTTTATAATAATTCGAAACAATCATTTATTATAACAAAGGAACAACAATAATATATTTGGAAAAAAAAAAAAAAAACATTTAAATGAGTCAATTCAACAAAATATGTGTTCACTGACGAAAAATAAATGATCGTTGTTCGGAATAATAATAATAATAATATATAGTAATACCTTATTATTTACACACGTATCCATTTTATAATAATAATAATAATATACAAACGAAGAATTAGAGGAGGAGGGTTTAATTAATATTAATAATAATTATTTTACAAAATACAGTACAAAAAACTTAAGTATAATTTTTTTTTTTTTTTTGTTTTACACACGAATAATTCTCGTATAAATATATATATTTATATATAACACTTTTTTTTTTTTTTTTGTATTACTAATTTAATTTTATTATTATAATTATATATTATACGTTTAACAAAATAAATTCGTCCTAAAGACACGCGAGCACAAAAAAAAAAAAAAAAAATGTCGTATTAAAAAAAAAAACTACAAAATAATGACTTAGGGATTAAATAACAGGAACATGTTTTTTTTTTCTTCTTCTTTTGTTCGACACATTAAATATTAATAATACTTATACATACGATTAACAACAACAAAACGATCACAACGCCTTAGAGATCATCACCCTGGCTCTTATATTTCATAATAATAGGTATATATATATATATATATATATATATATATGTATAGATAGAGAGATTGCGGAGATGTTTAAAGAATTTTATTTTATTTTCATTTTTTTTTTCCAATTGTCTAATTTATTTATTTTTTTCAATTACTGGGCGAGAAAGTCTGATATCGATATACACACACACACATAATATTTTAAGACAGTCATTTTCGAATGTGTATGCGTGAGATAAATTGAATTTGCGTGTGTGTATATTTGAGAGGGTCAAAAAATATATATATATACCGACAGATACATCAAGAAAGTCTACTTAAAAAAAAAAAAATAATAATAATAATATCGTATTATATATAAATATATGTATATATATATAAATTAATAAACAGTCTAAACTTGCGTGGCGAAAGAGTGTTGGTCTAAAATCATGGATTTCACGGCCGCTCTCTCGTACTGAAGCTGTTGGTGTATGTTACGGTGGTAATGGTGAGCTTTGACGGGCGAAACCTCACTGGAAACAAAAAAAAAAAAACGAAAAACCCTTTAATATTTTTTAATCGATTTTTCCACGTTCTATATACACCAACCAATTCAATGTATATAAAAAAAAAAACAATTTTTTTTTTTTAATTTTCCGCAACTAGTGATTTAAATGCGTTGTAAAAGCGTTTTCGAAATTTCGACAATATTGCCGCCGCCCCCTCTCCCACAAACCTTTCTGAGATTCATTTAAGCCAGTTTAAAAGTCGATTAAAGCCAATTTAAATGTGGTCACATTGTTAAGCGCCCGATAATATATTGTGCAGTGCGCGTTTTCTATAGAACGCGGAGTTTTTTTTTTCCAAAATTCGTCGTATAAAAATATAAGGGAAACGTTATTAATAATAACAACCGTACCGCGGCGGTGTTTGTGAAAAAAAAAAATTATTGAAAAACTGGAAAACGTACGCCGAAAACGTATTTGATTTTTTCTTTTTAGACCACACAACTGAAATCGGAAGGTCCATAATCGCGGAGTGCGAATATACGTCGGATCGCGAGGTGGCCGAGATTTTTTTTTCTTTTTTTTTATATACAATAATCAGAAATCCGTGAGTAAAATTCGAGCTGGTCATCGCGCGGTCGTGACAGGCGACTACAATTTTTTTTTTAATACTCGAATGAAAATATCGCGTATTAAATTCTGGAAAACCTCTGTGAAACGACGAAAACTCGGGCGTCCCGCAGCAGCCGCTCGTATTTATATAAAAGATTATTGTTTTTTTTCTGTTTTTACGTTTAGAAAATATACGAACCTCAACGAAATCCCGTACAAATAATACGTGATAAAAAGAAATTGTTTTTTTTTGTTCAAATTAAACCGCGGCTGTATCTCGCGGCGGACGGCGTATCTGAATCCGAAGTCGTTTAGTTATGTGCTCTACCGGAGGACCGTACGGAGAGCCCAGGAGGATACGTTTAAGGAACAGAAAACGTACCGGGACGGAGGCGGATCGAGTGTCTCTGATAATAATAATAATAATAATAAATGATGACATTCGTCCTCGTCATACTGCACCGCGTTTTGCGCCTCGTCATCGACCCGATATATTATATTATTAAATGTGCCGCCGCCGCCGCCGGTACAACAACGACGACGGACGAAGACATTCCGAAATTAAGACCTCACACATAATAATAATAAAAAATACGATAATATAAAATAATCTTTATATTATTATTCTCTGTGCGCGGCGCGATACAGACGTGTGGTGCACAGGAGTAGACCCCCGAGTTTCTTCGGCCGAAATTTACGGCGATACGAACGAGCATTACTCGGTCCGCGGCACATCCATATTGTGTGCGCGCGCACACGGAACACTATACGCGTCGCGCGTTTATATTGTACTAATAACAAACAGAAAGAAAGGAAAAAAAAAAACCTCGAAATATGACTAGGAAAATTTTCTCCTCGAAGAATTCATTGAAACGTCATTAAAAAAAAACGAGCGGACGCTTCTTTTATTCGTTATTTCTTTTTTCGCCTCCACGCGCGATCATCCCACATCTCGCGGCGTTGTGTAAAGAAGACGTCGCGTACGCGTTTATAAACGCGAGACCACCCGACCTAACGCCGACGTATCCACACCGTCTCGCAAGGCCGTATTATATTATTTATATAAACGAGAATATACTGCACACTTATATTGTATACAAATTATTTACCAACGGAATTTCGTCCATAACGTTCCGAGCGGATTTAATATTTTCGATACGCATTTTTTCCTCCGTTCGGAGTTTTCCCCCCAAACATTACCGTTTTTCCGCGTTTATAAAGTCACCGTAAATACGCGGTTTGACGTCACTAGAATAATAAAATACGTCGCGAACGTATTCGATTTCGGCGCAGGACACTGCCGGCGGGTTCGCAGGACCGTGGGGGGCACGGTATTACGACGACGACCGGGGTGTCGAGTACGCAGCTGTCCGCCTCTGCGCGGATTCTCGCTCCCCCTGTAAATCTGTACGTCTTAGGGGGGGGAGGGGGTCCCCGTTTTCGAAACGGTATAGTTTGTTGAAGGGGCGACACGACAGGGGAGATATCGTCACCTCCGAACGGATCGAATTAAAAATATTTGCTCGCCAAGGAGCGGTGTGTATCGGCAGTGTATCGGAAGTAATTATGTATTTTTTTTTTTCAAATAAAAAGCTTTTTTAATTCCGGCAAACAACGATCGGTCGTCAAACATTTTTCTCACGAAATAATCGATCGCGAACGTGCATTGCCGGAACGGACGGCTTGCGCCTTAAACTAGGCCAGACTTTTGCAGTCTTTGCTAGTGCAAAGAGAGTTGGATTGAATTTAATTTAATATGGGTATTGGTTTTTTTTTATTATTTAAGGTTAAGTAGTAAATGGTTTAAATTATTATTATCACGTTATTATTTATTTTTTATTAGGTTTGTAAGTTGGGAGGATAAATATGATTGGAAGATGCCCGGGAGTACGGCCTAGGCTTGACTGCGGTGGATGTATGGATGGGGAGGGGGGAGGTGAAATGGATCGACCGAGTTGGGAGAGACGGTTACGGCCAGATTGGCTATTACGGAAGAACATCGCTTTTGCTTCGTTGCGGATTTTGGATTCTATTTTGGGGCATTTGAATTGGTTGCGGAGAATGTCATTTTTTAGAATCGAAGGTAAGCCAGAAATTACTCTCAGATCGCGAACGTGTTTTTCCTATAGAGCGATTATAATACGACAGATCGTGAGAAAAATCATTTGGGGAGTATTTTTTCTTTCTACTTTTTCACAATTAAATCGTTCACACTCGCCGCCGGGTTTTACTTAATTTTCACCGAGCGGCGGCGGCGGTACTATATATATATAATAGGTACTAGATAATAAAATATAAAACGCTCACTTGGTGTTGTTGCACTGGTTATTCGCCGCGGCCGAGTCGACCGATATGACGGATATCCTGCGGTCCAACGCGTTCACGGCGTCCTGTTCCTTGAACGACATCCGGTTTTGTCTGTCGGTGTTGAGCAATTTTTGCCTCTGCAACGACGACGACGATTGCGACGGCGTCAGTGGCTGCTGCTGCTGATGGTGCTGCTGATGGTGCTGCAGGTGCTGCTGCTGGTGCATCAGTTTGTTGGGAGCGGCGACGAAGCACAGCGGCTCCGAGTAGACGTTCTCCCGGGCGGCCGCGGGCAACGGGTCCCACGAGTTCCGGATGACGTGCGGGTCGCCCAGCTTGGCCACGCTGTGTATGGAGTTCTGTTCGTTTTGCATTCGCGCGTTCTCGTCCGCCTTCTTCTGGTCCCGGCGCCGGCGGTTCTTCATGCACAGCACGACCGCAATGGCGGCCAGCACGGCCACGGGCACGGACACGGACAGCACGACCATTAGCACGCCGTTGACGGACGCCTGCACCATTTCCGGCTGTTCGTGTTGCACGGCGGACACGTGCTTGGACCGGTCGCCGAGCGCGGTCGGCCGTTCCTCGGTGCAGTCGGCGCCCGCGTAACCGGCCGGACACTCGCACTTGAAACCGTCGCCGCCGCCTGCGGTAGTGCCGGTGCCGGTGCCGGTGCCGGTGGTCACGCACGTGCCGCCGTTGGCGCACGGCGACGACACGCACCCGTTCACGTAGCGGCTGCAGTCCTTGCCGCCGAACCCGGAACGGCAGCTGCACCGGAAATCGTTTTTCAGGTTCTCGCACGAACCACCGTTGGCGCACGGTTTCGCCACGCAATAGTCCACCTCGCTCTGGCACAGGTCGCCCACGTAACCGGGCACGCACTGGCAACGGTAACCGTCCGCGTGCGTCTGGCACGTACCGCCGTTCTGGCACGGGTTCTTCTGACAGTGGTCGGGCAGATGACAGTGCGCCCCGGCGAAACCGGCCGCGCACTTGCACGCGTAACTCGAGTTGTCCTTGCTCGGCACGCACGTCGCGCCGTTCCGGCACGGGTCCGGCTGACAGCGGTTGCTCGTCTGGTGGCACGTCGGCCCGGAAAATCCGATCGGACAGTGGCACGAGTACGCGGCCGCCGCGCTACCGTTGTTTTTGACGTTCACGCAAGTGGCGCCGTTCGCGCAGGGCGAGCTGGCGCAAGCCGGCAGCGTGGACGTCTCGCATCTCGTTCCCTTCCACTGGACGGGACACGAGCAGCTGCTGCTGCTGCTGGACGAGGCGCCGACGTTTTTCTGTAAAAAAAACACACACACACACCGGCCCGATTAAAACGAGACACTGTCGGCAAACGAGATAAAAAAATAAAATCCTACGTCGACGAGTCCATTCGTTTGCCGGCCGGCTAACGCGCAGCAGCAGTGTTAGAAAGAAGAAAAATATATATATATCGCTCACCTTGCACGCGCCGCCGTTCAGGCACGTCAGCCCCGTGGAACAGTCCAGTCCCGGTCTGTTGGCCAGTCCCAGGTCGACGTTGCACTCGGGTCCCGTGTAACCGGGCGGACACGAACACGTGTACAGTCCCTGGCCCGTGTTGAAACAAGTGCCGCCGTTCTTGCACGGCGCGTAATTGGTACAGTAGTTCAGGTCCTGGTTGCAGAACATGCCGCCCCATCCTTCTTTGCACAGACACTGCCACGGTTTCTGGCAATAACCGTTCACGCAACCCGGATATATCTGACACTGGTCGCATCTGGCTCCGGTCCAGCCCGCGTGACATCTGCGCGCACACACGAAAAAAATAAATAAATAAACACCCCAAAAGGTTTAAATCGGTCCTCCGTTCTCCACGGCGGTTCTCGTTCGGCGCGGTGAAACGGGCAAGCCAGTAAGAAGGATGTAAGAGATGATTTTTATGAATTCTTCGCGCTGATATCGGATCTGGGGGATAAATAACCGCCGCGGCACGATCGATCCATAAATAAACAACACGAGAACGCGCGCGCGTATACGTATTATTACGTATACACGCGATGATGACGATGATGATGATGATGATGATGATGATGACCGGTTATGTGGGAGAGGTGCTGCTGCTGCTGCTGCTGCTGGGGTTAAGGTCGTATCGGCTGTGCGGCGCGTATACCGAACACGTATGGCCGTGAACCACCATCACAGTCGGCTAGCGCGCGGCGGAGACTTTTAATTACCGACTCTCGAAACGAAATGAAATATATAAATATAAAAAAAAAAAAAATGGAAAAAATAAAGAACGCGCATTAAGAAGACTTATGGACTCGTATGTTATGTGTGTGTTTTTTTTTTTGTACGCGTATAAAATGTTTATTATATATATATATACACGCGTATATAAATAAATACTCACTGGCAGGTTCCCGGAGTCATGCACGTTCCTTTTTTCTCGTCGCAACCAGGTGCGCAAATCGCTGTGGAGCAAAAAAAAAAACAAATTAAATTTTTTAAAAACCCGACATAAACGCAGTGCGAATAAAAATATATTTCGGGAGCTTTATTTCGGATGTTTTGGTGACGGGAGTGGCGAAACCGCGCGCGACCCGTCGGGCAGATGTTACGGTTCGGCGGGTGCCCCCCCCCTCCCCCCGACGCGGCGTGCAGGAGGGACTAAACAGAGGACCCGATGGGGAGGAGGGGACAAGTGGTCTCGCGTTTTGCAGCTGCCACCACCCCGCTGCTACTGCTGCTGCTGCTGCTGTACACGGCCATTGGGTAATTTTTTTTTTTTTTTTTCGGTTGTCGACGCCACGGTGGAATAAACCCTGTGCTGCAGTGTGTGTGTGTGTGTGTACGGTCACTATTGTTTGCCCCCCATCCCCCACGCCTGGAAAACGCTGCAAAAGCGAGAATAAAATAATAATAAAAATATATATATATATATATTTATACACGACGACGTGCGGGAAAAATTAAAAACTTTAAAAAAAAAATACGTTTTAATAACAATGATAAATAATAATATAACGAAGGCACCGCCGTCGGCGGCGGCCAAGAATGTCGGCGGCGGCCAGACGGGCGTACACACACGCGGTTTAACGCGATTTTCGTGACCGGTCGCGGACGAAAACGATTTTTTTTTTTTTTTTTCATCGTCCGCCTCTCCTCCGTACGTACGCAATATTATAATGACGGTATAAAAAAAAAAAAAAAAAAAAACGTGTCGTTTCGAAAACGTTATGAATGGCGCGACAAATCGCATCACGGCGGTGTACTACAACGACACCGTTCGCGTATTGGCCGTGTGGAAATACACGGTGCGCGTAGTGATAATATTAGGCGTGTTTTCGCGATTAACCAAATGTAACCAGTTTACTGTTGTTTATAAACAAGTCGTTTTCGCGATTTTGGTTGTAACTTTGGTAATACATTTTGGTTATAGGTTACTGATATTTTATAACCGATCGAATTTAATGTTTACGTTGTTCGGTTATTGATAACGGAAATGTGATAATAGGAGGGAAATTTAAAAGGAAATTTAAAATGAGATTTTGATTTGTATTTAAAACTGTATAGTGTGAATCATACAATATAATAATAATAATATCGGCACCGGGCCCCTTATCATTTTGTATTATCTCTAATAACTGTCTATAACCATAAACACATCGTTTTCGCGGATCTTCAACCAATAACCAAAATGTCTAAACACGACTGATAATAAATATAACCAGGTTAATCGCGAAAACACGCCTATTATCTCGCGTAACAACGTGTACGCGGGCGCGTACACCGCACCGCGACGGTGCGGGAGGAGGATCCGCGCGCGGGCGGCCGTCGTGCGCTCCATAAATAATTAATATAAATAAATTCAAAATTAAAACGACGTACAGGAATCGGGACGATGAGGGGAAAAAAGACGGCGGAGAAAACGTAAGGAGACGGGGAGGGGGGGGAAAGAAGAAAAAGAAGAAGAAGAAACCGGTAACTGGATATATATATATATATACGTATAGAAACAATGACGTTTAACAATAATAATAATCGTTCGTATAAACGGTTTGAGGATGTGGACGGCCGGAGTGGCCGATCGGAACGGACGTCGCCGGGTAACCGATACCCACCACCGTGTAATTACAGGCTGCCATATCTCCTGCTCGCACCGGTCTCCGCGCGGTTCCTCTCACTCTCTCTTATTGCTGTACCGCCACCGTGTGCAGTGTGTGATTATTGTGTCACCGGTTACAACAGACGGGGATAAAAAAAAAAACTCTTGTGCCGCCGCGCAGTGGTCGGCAACGCGCGCCCGTTATTAAACGATTTTAATAATAAAAAAAAACAAAAAGAAATTATTGAAAATTTCCTCTACGCGCACGGGATTCGGGGGACGGCGGTTCGACAAGAAGCCGCCGCGGAAACGTTTTATTTTAAACGCTTTTTCGTGCGCGCAACGATACACGGGCAATACGTTTACACGCGTCGTTACCAGGCGTTTTTCGATTTTCACGCGGTGAAATGTAATGTGTAATGTTCCGACAAGAAACGATGGGAAAATTACCGTCCCATTCCAGTGGGATTGTCCACGGGCCATAGGCGTAACTAGGTGGAGGCTTAGCCCCCCTCCAGTCACCAATTTAGCCCCCCGAAAAAGCGACCTGAATACATTAAAAACGTACAATATTTTCTATATATATATATATTTATCTAATATATTCCCTAGTTATTGGGTAACGGAAAGTCGATGAGTTTTTTTTTTCTGGTTTATTTGGGGTAATTTCGGCATCAATCGGCAGCGAAATTTCTGAAAGCGAACGCTTTATTTTTTTTTTTGCTTATTATTAATTTTTAGCGCCCCTTATAAAATTTAGTGCTAGTTACGCCTACGGCACGCGCGTATTCGTTTGAATATTTTATCAGAATTATTGTATTTCGCTTTATTGCGCGTACGAACGCGATTTGGTTTCTCGGGCGCGCGCGCGACGATATTTTAGAAAAAAAAATTGTTTTGTTTTCTTTCTCTCTAGATCATTTTATTTTCGTACTTACGAAATAAATAAATATTAAAATTCAGAAGAAAAAAAAACTAGTAAGTAGTATTTCGGTGAAGTCAATTTTTTCAGTCATAATACGAGAACAAGGGTCAAAAATGTATTAAAAAATTAAAAAACGCGCTGAAAACGTCAAAAAAGTATAAAATACGCTAAAAATGCAAAAAATGCCCCAAAAAAAATCTGTAGTTACAACACGGAGTACTTGAAACACGTTTGTAGTTCGGAAAGCATCGTGTAAGACGTTCAAAAAAAAAAAGATGCAAATCCATCGAAATCCGATCCTTAATTATTCACGTTGCGACACACAGCGCGCAAAGGACACTCGCCGGAAACGAAGGACCGTCGTCCGTCCCTCGGGCCGTTTATCAAAAAAAAAAAATCCTCGTATATACACACACAAAAAACAAACAATTTTATTTTTTGCTGTTTATACGTTTTTTTTTTTTCAAGTACGCAACGACAGTGTGTATTCCGCGAGTATACGCGGACAAGGATGAAAAAATAAAATATTTAAAAAAAAAAAATGTGTCGCGCGCGCACGGTATTTATTATTATTATATTTCGTTCGCGTGTAAAACAAAAGGAGCGCATAAAAGAGATTGTGATCGGGCGTCGCGACGAGGTATGCGTACACGCGTATGCCGACCGCCGTGGTTTTTGAGAACCACTGAGCGCATAACAACCTGACAGGCACACACGGCGGCGGCGGCGGCGGCGGCGCGAGCGCGAGAGAGAAGCCCGTAGCTATGGAACGAACGTTACCGTGGGAACCTGGAGGACTACCGGAGCGGCGGCGGCGGCGGCGTGTCCGAGAGACGGAACCACCACTGCTGCTCGTGCACAAAAGGACTGGCGAGGCAGCGGCGGCGGCGACTACTTACTACTTATTACTACTACTACTACTACTACTACTACTACTACTACTACGAGACTCCGCGACGGAAGGTCGGACCGGGCGGTTGGTTGCCGGCTTATCCGTCGCCCGTCCGACGACGACGGCCACTGACTGCACCACACACCAACCAACACTACTATAATATTATAATACACCGCTATACTCATCATCGTAATGCGTATTATTATAATATACACCGATAAATTATACATAAAAAAAAGAGACGGTCAATCTTAAGATTCCCCCCTCACCCTCTTCTTATTTCGGTGTATATCGTCGTCGACGAAGAAGAGCTGTTCCCCCGAGTACGTGTAATATTATTAATAAAAACCTATTATCTGCACACACACACGCGCGCGCGTTTATTATTATTAAAAAAAAAAAAAACAACATTCGGGGCGGCACCGAAACAACAATAAAAATCGTCCGTGATCTCGTCTTACTTTTCCCCCGTTTCTTATTATTTTTTTTTTAATTAGTTATAATATGGGCTGTAGAAGAAAATTCAATTTCGAAACACCCGCACGTTATGCGAGTAGTAAAGAGGAGGTCCGCCGCCGTTTCCTACCCGCACGACCCGCGCGAGCATCGCGCGTTTTATTCATAACGAGCACACCGCGCGTCCCCTCCCCCCCCTCGAACGCGAGACGGGTATTTACGTATTTAATATGACCGTTAATACCTTTGCTGCAATAACTTCCCGTCCAACCGGGCATGCATATCATGTCGCCGTCGTCCGAGCACAGGTAATGGCCGAAATTGTCGTCGCGCGGCCGACAGAATTTCGCGCACCCGTCCCCGTGATAGTTGTCCTCGCATCGGACCCTGTGCTCGTAGACGAGCCGCGACCGGACGCCGCCGGTCGATCCCACGTACTCCTGTTGTACCCATCCGTCGCTGAGTTTCAGGAACCGTTGGTCCGTGATGCGCGTGATCAGCGCCGAACCGTTTGTCGTTCCTGCGGGGAAAAAAAAAAACCGTCGTTGAGATTTATTATTATATCATTAATAGGTACGAAGCGAGAGAGAGCAAATCAATCAATAAAAAAATATTAATGTCGGGAGAGAGAGAGAGAGAGAGAAAACAATGTGTCGTCCTCGTCATATACGGTAACGCTGCTGCGTTCGGTTCTCATATATGCGCGCGCGCGCGTGTACACACACACACACACACACGCGGAGACGACGAACAGGAGGCGCCGGCGGACGAACGCGGCAGACACGTCGGGGCACAGGCACCGTGGGAGAATAAGAGAGACCGTCGGTCACCCACCGCCCAACAATTGGTCACACACACACGCGCGTACACACACACACACACACACACACACACACGCGCGTCTGAATGCTACGTGCCTACCGTTTTTTTTCTCCTCCGGTCGTTTCTTCTTCTCCTAACGTCCGAATAAAACGGAATAATAATACAAAAAAAAAAATATATATATATAATAATAATAATAATACCGTATAATAAGAACAGAACCGATACAGCACGACGAACAAAGGTAATATTTTTTTCGTCTGAGTATTATTGTTGTTATTGTCGTATAGAACACAACGAGCGCGCGCGCGGCCACCAATAAGCCACGCGACGACGACGACGACCTGACCGCGAAGTATAATAGGAAAAAAAAAAGAAAATAATTGGAAATATTTCGAAAACGCTCGTCTCCTCGCGCACACGGAGACACCGGTGGTCGCTGCCTACAAAATTAACCAACGATTTTATTTTCGGTACATATATAATATATAATAAACGTTTCTCGCGACGGCCGTTTCCCCCACCCCACCCCAGCCCCCGGGCCTGGCGGAAACGGCGCATTATTTTATTTACCGAAATAAACGCGCGTTTCCCGTGACGAGATTATTTCTGGACTTTAATATATTTATAAAGGGATGAGACGGCCGGTGCGGTGTGTTTGAATCGCGACGGCAGTCGTCTTGGCTTCGGATCAAAAAACAAACAAAAAAACCACCGAAATAGGAAAAGAAAAGAATAATATATTATTTTGTACATAAAGGTCTGTTAGGATTGTGTGTAAAATAAAGACGCGCCGCCGGGGCGGTGTGAGATCGCGGGGAACGAGGAGTGCGCGCGCGGAAAAGAATTCCCGACGTCTGATGGGGTCCGCGAGGGGAAAGGGAGATTTTGTTCGAAGCACAAAAGCGACGGAAATTTATTGCGATTAACCCCGTCCGTCCGTCCGTCCGTCCGCCAAACCCGTTCGTGCCGAAGCGAACCGAAGCAGGAATATACACACGAGCGCGCATTTTTTCCTTCGCTCTCCGCCGACCTGCTGCTGCTGCTGCTGCTGCTGCTGTTGCACACACAAATCACAAAAGAACGCGCGCAACGTGAATTTTAAGAATTGTACGCCACCCGTTTTACTTTTTTTTTTTTTATAATTTCGTTCGATATTTGCGGCACGTCGTCGGCCGAACGATTTATATTCCCATGATTTCCATTTTTTTTTTTTTAATCCGAAGAATTATAAATAGTAGCGCGCGTCACACGATAATACAGTAAATATCCCCACCCACCTGCTGCAGGAGCAGCACCCGACCGACGACGACGACGACGACCGCTTATCCGAGGAGGACTACTAAATATACCAGTGACACGACGCGCAGGTTTTCTTTTCCCTTCTCTATATACGTTCGTTTTACCGCGACGCCCGGCAAAAGCGCGTACGAAAAAACGTTTTTTTTTTTTTTTTTTATCCGAACAAATAATATTATTATGGGTACACGCGCAGTGGCGTAACTCGGAGTCAGTTCTAGGAGGGGAGAAGGAGGGGGATTAAAAATGCGTTAGTAAATCAATAAAAACTGATGTGTAAACGTCGCGTGACCGGTACAATAATGGAACGGTATTGTGAATATCTTTGTCCAAAGCGATTTCGATAATAAATATTATTATCTGCAGTTGTCACGACAACAGCTTACACGTTTCCGTCCCATTTCCCGAGATTTACCCTCATACCTCATCAAACAGACGTTTAGCACATCAAAAATCTTGAAAATCGCAATTTCTTTTCATAACCATTACGAAACTGTCGACGAATATACGTACTCGTGTACGTTTTGATTTATGTCGACAATACGGCCGAATTCGAAATATTACGGAGACCCGGTTTTAACGTTTTACACAAACCCCTCCCTCAGAGAGAAGCCGGAAGTCTTGCTTTGCTTTGAGGGATTGTTGTGCTTTACCTATTCCAGGCTCGCGCCTCTACTACTAGGGGACGGATGTGAAATCGAGAGTACGCCACTGCGGCCTCTCTTAACGATTTTTATACGTTTGTTTCGCCACACACAGTTCTTCTATACATTTCTCGGTTCGTTCTCAATTCGAAACGCTGTTCGAACCGGACCAAATGTCCTACACTAAGGACCCCTCCCCTCTTTCGTTCAAAATTACCTATACAGTTTATTTTCATCTTCTTTGTTGCCCACATTTAGCATCTTCGAATAGCCGGTTACGAGTCGTCCAAAGTGACATTACATATATATATATATATATAAAAAAAAATTAATCGTACCAGCAATAAAACGCGTGTTGTTCGCGTCACAATTTACACCGCACATATTCGCGTAGCGTTAATTCCATAATAATAACACCGCGCGCGCGAGTGTCGTCGTACAACAACACCATCATCAAAAACCCGAGCCGAACCGGAAATATAAGAACGTAATTAAGGCATTTAAATTCACGAGAGGAGAAGGTTTGTGTCACAAAAAAAAAAAAACAAAATCTCCGTCTTCGTTCAGCAACGCTATTAAAAATATATACGACTTGTCGATGATTTCATATATTATATTTAATATGTGTCGTTGTCGGCGGCGGCGGCGGTTTTTATGAATGGAACACGCCGCGGCGGCGGCGGCGGCGGCTTTCAAGGCCGCGCGCGCGCGCTTATGTGGTTGTTGGCCGATTTTTACTATATATGTTGTTATATACAACACACGTACGACTCCGTGGGAAAACGGATACACCGAAAGAACAGGTGTTGGTCGTTTGTGACTTATTAGAAGGGTAGGAGAACACGTTTCGAGGGCGTGCGCTGCGCGTATACGTATAGGGTTTCGATGCGAGTTTACCGATTCCCGGACGACCCTACTACGCTACACTGTGTGAGACTAGGCGAAACACAATATTTTCGTTTTCCTCCCCCGAAATATTCTGTCGGATCAACTGACTGCGTGTATTTCAGAGAATAACGTGCCCAAAATAACTTGGATTTGTTAAAGAAATCAAAGGAGTATCTTCTACACTGCACGCAGATACATCGGTACATTATGTATATATCTCATTTATTTTTTACACGTGACAAAAAGTTGACTTAGTCCTCGTTAAGTTAGCTTAGTCCTCGTCTCTTCGTACCTATAGACATATCTATATATATATAGATCGCGCTGCCATCGTCGTTCCAATGTAACTGACAACGACGGTATAGAAGTGGGGGGACCTGGCCGGGTTCATGGTAACGCTCTCGGTGTCGCACAAATTTATAGAACGACCCCAGCCATAAGACATATACATTTAAAAAAAAAAACAGATGAATTATATGGAGATAAAAAGATGTATCACTGCTGCGCAATATTCCAAAGGCCGGAGGACACGGTGCCGGATTTACGTTTGGTAGGCCAGGGGTGCAGTAATAGATTTTGAGATCCCCCCCCCTCTCTCGAAAAACGTGTATAGGTATTTACTTTAAAAATTGAAAACTATTTAAACGCGTTTATTTATTAAATGCGTTTTAATTACACGTATTATATAGCTATAGGCAAATTAAGGAAATAAATAAATTATAAAATTAAACTTTTTTCATTCTAAATTAAATTTATTCGAAATATAATTTGTCAAATGTTGTTTCGTATTTTGACCGCTCTAGAACTTATATTATTGCTATCTCAATACGTTAAGATTTGATGTACGGATTATTTATCTACGCGACATTTAATGCGTGTTTTCTGGTAGTGAAAATCGTGTAATATTATTATTAAATATTTTTAATTCGTATTTTATGTAGCTAAAAAAAAAATTCTAAGAGAAAATCCGAGGCCCCGATGCAACGCACCCCGGTAAATCCGGCACTGGCCGTACACGTTGTAAGATGATAATTTTCAAAGGACGTCCGCCGCGGGAAGAACGCGGAAAAAACGCATGCAGTGAAAAAGAGATGAGAGAGGATAATTTGTGTTTGGCTAATGCTATAATACGATAGGAAAATCAAAAAAAAAAAAGGAAGTAAAATAAATAAAAATTACCCGAATTTCTCGACGACGACGGTTCGTGCCACGCTTCCACGATGAGTGAGAATGTACCCTGTAACAAAAAAAAAAAAAAAAAATTAATTTCAACATCTCTTTGATTTTATAGGGATTTCTTTCGAAATTTCAATACCTAAACGGTTCAAAAAAAAAGGAGAAAAAACCGCTCACGTTCGAGCGAACCCCTCCCCCAAGCAAGCAATAATGCACGCGTATTATAATAGCGTATGCAACAGTTGTAAATATTAGCAGCAGTTTTAAGACGGTATATTAAAACCTGTAGCACGTGGAAACATAAAGTGTAAGTTATTATAACGAAATGAAAAAAAAAAACAAAACAAAACAAACACGGTCTAGGCAGGTGCAGGCGCTGTATTAAAATCAATACGTCAAAAAAATTATTGTAAAAAAACAAATAAATTTTTTTTCGTCGTTTTTTTTTTATATAGTAAAGCGCGTTAGGCTGCTTTCGAGAGAAGTTATACAGGCCGAGTAAGAATATTATAACACATTTGTTTGTACACCTAGTTTTGATCGTGTAAATATACTGTTAACAAAGTATAACAACAGCGAAGAGCTGCAGTATATATACAGTATACACACACAACAATCGTTGGTTTAGCGGCGCGCACGCAGACAATCGTAAATAATAAAAATATATAAAAGACAGCGCGGTGTTTGTGTGTATATTTGAAGTAGTATAATATATATATATATATATATTGTGATTCTAAGGTTTGTTTCGGGACAATAAAAATAATGAAGAAACCTATCCTTTCTCACATATTATTATTATTATTATTATTATTATAACACTGACAAGCAGTCTGAAGGGGCAGCAGCAACAGCAGCATCGCATAACCGCCAGTACCGGCCGTGTTAAGACGAGAGATCCTAATAATAATAATAATAATAATAAATCCAATAATGAAAAGATCGATTAATTTTATTATATATTTTTTTCTTCTTCTCCTTCTCCGTCGACTGTTACGACCATACACTGCACCACCACCGTACACGCCCATCGTGCCGCAGCAATTATTTTAACAATCGGATACCCTCTCTAATTGCCACTCGTGTGACAGGTATAATCTCGAAATATTTTCGAACCAATTAAAATATCCGCCTGTATTATTATTATTATTATTATTATATTATAGATGACTTTCAAAGGATGAGGAGGAAGAAAAAAAAAAGGTAGCACAACAGTTGTATACTTATATTATAATAGTGAGCGCTGTTACACACACACACACACATATATATATTATATATATATGCGTCAGAGACGAATATTATTTTTATTATCGTATAAAGAATATGAGTCGAGCTCATTTTATTATTATTATTAGTCTTTTTGTGCGCCGTTTTATTGTTATTATATTAAAAAAATAAATAAAAAATTGTTTGAAATCCGTGACATATGGGAGACGACGAGACGATGCTCGTAAGCGGCCTACATCCGCGATTTCGTTCGAACCCCTTCCGCGGTTTCAGCGACTCCCAGCGGAAAACGCGGTCACAGCATCCTGCTGCAGCACCGACACGAACCGAATGGACCGCAAATGCGGTCGCCGAGCACTGCGTTTTATTAATATTCCCCTGTGAGAGTGAGTCACTCGCACCCCACACGCGCGGATACAATCCTCTAAAGGTCTCGGAAGAGCTTTAAAACGCGCGCGCGCACGTTTAATCGCGAACGTTTTAATAAAAAAAAAAAAAATCTGGATTTTAACGAGTAGGCGTTCCCGCAAGGAGCAGCTACTCTACTATAATTTTCTCTAAATAACACGAAACGAAACTAGTTTTTTTTTTATATATATTTTATAATCAATAGTGCGTGATAAGATCTAATTAAAACGAAGGAATAAACACACACATCAAAATGTACATTTATACGTATATAAAAAAAAAATTTTTTTTTAAGAAAAATAATAAAACGGGAGCGATTTTTTACGTTGTATGTTACCGCGCGGACGTGGAAATCGGTTTGACGTTCCCGCAGTGTTCGGAACCGTCGAAGATAAAATATATACACGCGTGCAGTGTACAACACGAAAATCTCCCATAATTTTACTACCATTCCTGACAGCCGGTTTTGATTTCACACTCCCCAAGTATATTTACATGTGCGTATCGTCCGCATCAAATCGTACGTAAAAGGGTTTTTTTTTTGTTAAATTTTTCCAAGGTTAAGGTTAAATACCTTACTCGCGACGGGTCGTAACGGTAAAAACGGTCCTCGCCGTTTATTTATTATCTTTTCCTGCTACCTCCTGCTCTCTCACTACCCTCCCCCGTCATCCCTGTTGTGCGCCTTACAAAAGAAAGGCTTCTGAAAAAATAAAACGTATAAAATATACTAATCCGGCGTGAACGACGCGGCGACGATACCTACCCTACCGGAGGAGGTCAACCCTTTTGTTGGAAAACAACTCGCGCTTACTGCGCGACTACAATACACACACACACACACACTGTACCAGCATCCCCCCATTTATCTTATCACATCTATTCGCGGGTCGTAAAGGTTTCCCGTGGCGAGACGACGAGGAAGCAGCAAAAACCACGGCGTACGCACACAATACAAACGTCGTCTCGCGCGCGTTCGGTACGATTAACAGCCCTGCGCAGTGGGCCCCGAGGCTAGACCCCCGTCCCATCCCTTATTCCGACCTCGGGTACACACAGTGCCGTCTTAAAGCGTGGGCCCGGGGACCCCAAATTCAAAATTTATTTACAAAACACCATAAACTTGATCGGTTTTTTTTTTTTTACTTGGATATTTAAATTTTAAAATTATCATAATAAAGTAACAGAGATCGTAAAAAAAAAAAAATTGGCGTTTTACTTTTTATCAATTAATTATAATTTTTTCTTTTTCTAGGTGTTCTCCGCCACTGGCCGGTCTCTCCACGAGCTTGTTTTTCTTTTCCAAAGTCTTATGTAAACATTTTTTTTTCTTTATCGCAATAATGCTTATTGCGTATATATATATATATATACAGATTGTATTTTTTCTACTCAAAAAAATTATGATTTTTTAATAACTATAATAATATATTATGCGGTAAAAAAAAATGTCATAATTTAAGTATTTAAAGCCCCCCCCCCCCAACACCACCAACAAATATTTTGGGCCACGCATAACCTTAAGACGGCTCTGGACGCGCGCGCACCGCGTACATATTATATTATATAATGTATAAAATAACCGTACGACAGACTTACCGGCCACGTGAAATTGAAATGGAACGCTATCGGCGTGGCGTTCGCCGGCAACGTCAGACTGTTCTCGCCGAGCACGGGCGTGACGACGTCGCCGAACGTGCACGTGGAGTTCACGTTTATGTTGGTCTCGTAGTGTTTCAGGCAGGCCCGGAACTTTGTCCGGCACGGCGTGCCGCACACGCCGCCGCAGCACAGTCCCGAAGCTTCTCGGCCCAGCTCGTTGCTGAACGATTTTATCCGCAGTTCGAACACGCCGTTTCCGTTGGCCTACACAAACAAAACCGGTCAATAATAATAATAATAATAATAATCGAATGTATAAAACGTCATTTGTATAATTAACGCACTACGTTATGTCGTCACGCGTATAATAACGTAACGTCGGGGCGGCGGCGATCGGGTGAAAAAAAAAACCACCGAGGAACTACTCTGGCCGTTCGTTTATTATATTTTCAAGTCGTGACAGCTGCTGCTGCTGCTGCTGCTGCTGCTGGTGACGTTGACAAGACGTATGGAGAAAAAAATAAAGGTCGTCAAAGGACTCGGCGGCGGCGGTGAGTCACGCGCGAGACAATTGGTGAAAGCGACGGAGAGACCGCCGGATAGGAATGCGCTGTGCGCGTGTGGACTCGGATAACGATGAGCGACGACCGAGCGCAAGCAGGGCTGCTCACAATCGATACAAAAAACGTATATAAGTCGGGGGTTCGGAAATAAATTTGTCTTTATTACATTGTGATTTTCACGGGTTTTTATATTTCTTCTTATCGGCGACGCGGACCCGTACGGAGAATAAAACGAAACGGACCAAAAAAAAAAATGCTTTTCTTTCCTACAATAACCCGTGTAAGTGCTCTTCCGAAAACTCGATTTCTCCGGTTATTTTCCGCGAACACGTTTAATCTGTTATTTCGTCACGAAACCGTACAGTACAAAACAAGTGAATTGTATTCTAATGGGCCGGTTTTCTATATAGCAGAGAAAGAAAGAAAAATAAAATCGCCGACTACCCATACCACGCGCCGGCAATAAACAAAAAAAAAAAAAAAAGCGTTTTTACAGAAAAAGAAACACTAATGGCTTTATTATTATTGCGAGCACGGCGGCGTATGTAAGTGGGGGGGAGGGGCAGGGCAGCGTATATATAATAATAATAATAATAATTGTTTTATATAACATACGCGCGTGTAATAGTGAAATTAATGTGTTTAGGAGTTGTGCCGTTTCAACAACGTGTACAAATTCGTAATTTATTTTATTTTATTGGCGAAACGAGAAATCGTTCTGATCATGCACGGGTGTGATGCGAGTACCTATAGTGTGTAAAACACCCATAATACTCTGTGAGTCCCGGGTAATTAACCGCATAACACACGAGCGCGCGGTATAACTCATTATATTGTACATAATTTATATATATATATGACTTTATTTTCTTTTTTTCTAGTTTTTTTTTATTATTATTATTATTATTGTTAATTAATGGATCGCGAAAAATATATACGTATAAAAATTGTAATTGAATTATTATTGAAAAATACAACAAAAAAAAAACTCGATCGACACACGTTTTATACGGATAAACTGTATAATGCGCGACACATGATTTACTGGTCATAATATTTTTTACGTCACGCGATATTTCTAGGCGTACAAACGGCCTACATAATCGCCTGCGCACAAACACACACACACACACACACTATTTACGGACTTAATTTTTTTTTAACGTCGTTATTATTATTACTATTATTATTTTTTTTCTTTACAAATTTCATCGCGCCCGGTTGTTTTTTCTAAATATTTATATCGTTTATTTTTTTTCCCCTCCGTCCCACCGTGCGCGCGCGCGCGCCTTTCTTTAAAATTCCATATAACGCGATGATGCGATGACACGTCTCTTATTCTCCCCCCCGGACGACATGACACGGGTTAAAGACGACGAGTTAGTGCATATAATTTTTTTTTTTTTTTTTACAAAAGTCATTCGTTACAAACGGTGAGTGAGGAGGAGAAACAAAACAATAATAACCAATGACTCGACACGTTTAAAGTTTCTTTTTTCTCTCTCTCTGTCTCTAATAAAGTTAGGTAACGCGGCTCATTGTTAGAGCCACTCGTGTTTGTAAAATATATATATATAGGTATATACCGGCGAAATGCGATTTGTTTTGGTTTTTTTTTTTGTGTGTGTGTGTGTATTTCTTCGCCGTTTTATTTTTTACGGATTTCGCAACCACCGTCGGCCGGACGAGTATGGGGGAACGGGTCGCTGTTTAAGCGGGACCCGTGTCCCACTTTAAAACAGGGCGGGTACGGTGGTAACTTGCAGGGTGGGATAGTAGGGTACAGTGGGTACGGCCAAAAAGAAAACGGTATTGGACTATCGGCACGGCATAAAGTGTCAGATATTATTACCGATAACATACGCCAGGGATTTCTTTTTTACGGCGTACCGAATTTGAGATACGTTTTGGCATCGCGGGCCTACGTTTTTTTAGAGGAACAGAGATGTTATGAAAATGAAGAACAGACGAGATCGACTGTATAAATGAGTACCGTCAAAAACAATGAAAACCAATATTATATTATTTTCAAAACATTAAATTTGGCGGGCCGTTGGTCGGAGAACCCTGCCGTACGCCACGGAAAACGGACCGGCAGTCGCCACTGATCAGTTATTTACGTCTTATTGCGCGTGTAACACACAGCTGTGATATATTATTATATTATTCAAAAACCCGCGCGCGATAAACAGGCACTATATAGTAACTGAGGTATAGTAAAAGCACGGCCGAAGAACGTTATCGGCGGTACAATTTATCGAAAATAGGTTATTTCAAGGGATTGGGTAGATGATAGGTGTGAAAATAATTTTGCCCCCCCCCCCGCGCCGCTTGGTAACAGAGAGCTCTGCACTGGTGTGGTGGGGAACGTTGGCTGCGGAGCGATTTTCGACGCGCGTATTCGTCGCGGCGTTCCGCGGATTTCCCTCGTCGAATATTCAAAAGGTCGCGGGAGAACAAAAACAAATCGTCGGCAGAGGCATCGGCCGTTATCAGTACGACGAGCGTGATAAGCACAACTGTCTCATCGACGACGATCGTCCCCACCACACACCAAAATAGGACGCGTTTTACAACGGCGGTCACGACGACGGTTATTATTATTATTAAACACGGTTACGAATCGCGCGCGTCAATCAAACAAGTCGGGGGAAACCGACCAGAAACGCGTTATTATTAATTGTCGTTATTGGTACGCGCGAAAACGTTTTAATTTTTTTTTCTTTTTTCAAATCGGACTCACAGCGTGGGGCGCGCGACGGCGATTAATAATATAATAATTGTATCTGGTCGATCGACACGATCCGATATAATCGAGAACAATAACGTGTATTTTCGGGTACAAGCTCGTTATCACACACACACACACACAAAGTATAATCCCCACTCTACGAGTATATATATATATATAATATTTTCCTTCTAACGGCCGAAGAGCGTTGTCGTCGGTCACCAGTGGAGTGCTCAAGGGGGAGGAGGTTAGGGGTTATATCCCCCACCCCTCAATCGTCTTTTTTGCCGACCTACAGAAAACAACTTATTAGTCATATAAGAGCTGCAGTTTTAGAGTCATTACTTTTTATTAGTTATTAGCAAAAAGTTATTATACTTATGACAATATTATAAACGTTTACTGTACACAACATACGTGTTATGTTAATTGAACGACTTGGTATTAGTGTGTTATAATTTTAATTCATTTTGATTATAGAACAATTTACAGACGTACACAATTATTAAGGTAGAAACGATTTTGGACAGCTTGAAACACAAACATTCGAGTTTTTGGTATTACTATATTATGACAATTTATTAAAACGTATTATTACTTATAATATCCCCCCCCCCTCACCATTGAAAATTCCTGGGCACGCTACTGTTGGTCACTATTATGGACTTTACCGAGGAGTCGTTACATTATTGTTGTAATACGAGGGAAAAGCTCGACGAGAACCCGTCGAAAACGATATAAAAACGTTTCGGGAGAAAAAAAAAACCACTCGTATAGGCCGCGCGCGTATTATAAGAAATTATATCGGTTGTGATGACGACGACGACGATATTATTATGGACGCAGACGGAGATATAAATAAACGACGGGACCGCAGAGCGGCGGGGAACGCGTTATATATGTCAGCGGACCGTGTGATATTTTAAAATAACGGGGCAAGGGCGTACTAATGTTTATGAGGGGCTCTGCTCCAGCTATTAGAAATTTCGTGGAAAAAAAATTTTTTTTTATATATTATATATAGGACGTGAACGTTTTTTTTTTTTTCGTTTTTGCTTTAAATCTCGCCACCTGCAGAATTTACGCCCCACGAAACCCGGGTGAACACGCGCGACGAGACTGCAGTAGTATATTGTGGCGCACAGGCGGACGGCAGACGTTACGGTTAGGGTGTGCGCACGACCAGAGCCCGACTTGGGAATTTCGGGGCCCGGGTCTAATTTTTTGATGGGGCCCTTAAATTATAAATTCAGTTTTTTTGCTATATTGATTTTTTATATTTAATTTTTTTTTTTTAAGATTATAAATAAATTGTACCTACTATAATAGTCTACATACACGACACATCTATACACACGACCTGATAATACAACCGACCCGACTGTCGGGCCGACCAAATCGTGTGTGTAGTCCGTTTAACATTTCACAGTGCCACTAATTAATATCGACATTAATTAATATCGGGGCCCGGGTCTGCAGCCCCCTTAGCCCCCCTAAGTTGGGCTCTGCGCACGACCGAAGGAAAAAAGCGAAACACTTGGATTTTTAAAATTATTTATCGTTAAACAACTCTTAAACAATTAATTACGGTTTTTTTTTTACACATTACTAACGGCCGAGGGGTACTTATAATTTATGATTATACCGTTTAGGTCGAATGGAAAAAAAAAAAAAGGGATTTTTTTTTTCTTCTGACCGATTATTTGTTTGTTATTCGAATCGCTCGTTAATATTACGAATTCGTTTTTTTTTTTTAAATCGCGCGTTGGCCGGTCGGCGCGCGCGGTGACGCGGCGTCGTTCCCTCCGCCGCCGCCGCCGCCGCCGACGACGACGCGACGACCCGTGGGAACATTTTTGTTTTTAGCGTCGTTCGGACGACCGCGGGGGGACACGAGGGGGGAGGGGGAGGGAGAGCAAAAAAAAAAACGTGCATAATAAGACGGTTTTTTTTCCAACACTCCCATAGCGCAGAATAAACTTTTTTTTTTTCCCCGTTGTACTCACGTTTGCCACGAGGAACGCGATGACGACGCAGCAATACAGACTACACCACCGGTACCGCCGCATGGTCGCGACGCGCGACACTGATAACGGACGACGACGACGACGACGACGACGCGCGACACACCACACTCCGTCGTCCCGGTGCAAAACGCGCGCGCGCGTATTATTATTGTTATTATTATTTTTGGAAATACACGAACGTCGTCAGACGGTGGCCGCCGGCGTGCGAGTGTCGCGTTGTTCGCAACGGCGCATTTTGCGCGGACGGCGTGTGGGGCGGCGGCGGAAAAACGTTCCGTCACTCCACGACGAGATTACGGATAACGATATTTCTCGTTAACCGTTCCGAACGATTTTTGAAACGGCACAGTTTTCGCGGGAAATATTTTTTTTTTTATTATTATTAATTAAACAAACGCACCACGACCGACGTATGATTGTGTAAAATTCACGTCTGACCGAACGCTTAGGTAAAAACTGTTTTCCCAAAACGGTGATATCGGACCGGCAACGGGTATATATATATATATATATAAATGCTCGAGCGCAAATTAATATGTTTTCAAAAAAAAAAAAACAAATGCACAAACACACACACACACGAAATACGCGAGCGCACGTATAAAAAAATATATATATATGTGTATAAAACACGAACGAGAGAGAGATAACGGAAACACTCGGCGGGACGACCGGGTCTGCAGCTCGGGCGAGCTATCTCGAACGGTCGACGGATCAACGACTGACGGCGGACTGACGGCGGCGGCGACGACGATGTGCCGGCCGGGCGACCCGGAGGATAAGTTCTTGCGGGCCGCCGCCACCGCGTGCGCGCGCGCCGGCGCGTTTCCAGTCTGCCGCCGCCAGGTGTCGGCACAGTACGCAGCCCGTCCCTCCGCCGCCGCCGCCGACCACCCTCACCCCCCACCCACCCACGGGGCACCAGGTGACGCGCGCGTCGTGTGTTATACGAAGCCGGCGGGTACGCGCGCGCACGGTAGTCACCCCTCGCGGCGTTTTCCGCGTGGGGGTTGTTTTTTTATCGGTTAGTAATAATTATTATTATATTATACCGCCGCCGCCGCCGCCGTTTTATTCTCTCCTGCAAATGGATTCGTCGTCCGATATTCCCTCTTTATTGTCGTAACGCCAACGTCATTCCGTTTGACAATTTACGGAATAAGACACCTTTTTTTTTTCTTCTGATATACGTATAGTTTCTTTATAAAGCCAAACGAAAAAATAAAAAATACAGTGTATAGCTCGACAATATTATGACGATTATCGGTCTTATAAGACGCGAAGAATAAAAATCGTAAATACTGTAACGGATGACCGTCATAGAGGCGCAACCATAAGGAGGTGCACAAAAAAATAAAAGCCTTTTTCTATCGCGCGATTTCATTGTTTCGAAGTAAATTACATTCCAAGAATGTTGTACTATTATACTGTATGCAGTAGCGTGTCTAGGATTTTTCCACGGGAGGGGATATAAAAATGTCAACAGATATTTTTATTGTATTCATTATACACGCGTGTATTGATATTATTATATACATGTTGTATGTAAACAAACATTTGTCATTTTTGTGTACAAAATTTGATTTATTTTTTCAAAATTCAATTTAATATCATTCGTTTTCGTTCATACAATTATCAAAATATTGTTTTAAATAACCTCCCGGGGGCGGATATGACCCCCATATCCCCCCCGTAAATACGCCACTGATACTGTATAGTCTGTATATATGATTATCGAGAAAAATAGGTAGGTACCCGTAATAAAAAATAGACGGGGGGGTTTGTGAGGTCTTCACATTTTGTGCACCCCAAAAAAATATTTGTCTAGTTGCGCCTATGTTGACCGTAAAAATACGGGACACTTTAACAAATTAAACGTGATATAACTTAAGTATTAGATAAGTAAACCTGACTATTAATATTATATATCTAATATATAAAAAAAAACAAAATAAATGTGTACTCGGGCGTGGATCCAAGGGGGGGAGGGGGCAAGGTGCGATCTTCCCCCCTCCCGTACACGTGAAAAAAAACGGGATAAAATGCGTCGGGACAACGAGACGCAAAGTTGAAATACTGGACGTACGGTCACCCTAAATATTATAAAGTATACACGAAAAATATTGAAAAGAACGAAAAATAGGACATATTATTAGCCAGACATAGATATTAAAAGTATCTGAATGAGATATTGAAAACAGATATTACGCATAGTATGAGTTTTTAAAAATAACATTGTACGATAAATAAATTAATGTTAAATAATAATAATATATAGAAGGAAGAGAAAAACGAATAAACCAGCTGAAGACGCGAATAAATGAATAAGATTAGTTATAATATAGGACGCTGCAAGATGAATGAAGAATATTACATCAGGGGGAACTATCCATACTGTTGGCGCGCAAAAAAAAAGAAAGAAAGGAAGCCCTGAAGGGGAGACGATCCTAGGACAATGGTAAAAAATATGAATAAAATCCCCCCTTTGCAGTTTCCAAAGGGGATGCGGTAGTTTCTTACACGGAGATTACTTGAGGACGCTGCACATTGCGCAGGCAAACGAAACCGTGTGTAAACGTTCAAAAATTGAAATGTGTTTACGATACAACCGTGCAGTTTCGCGGGAGAAAGAACGCTCCCTGAAGGTCACCCACGAAATTTTTACACAAAATATATTACGATATTATCTGTATACAATATAACAGAGCTGTTTTTTTTTTAATTATCTTAAATCCACACAAGTAGTTATGAGATTAAAAAAAAAAAAAAAAAAATGGTGAAAATTTTATTTTTTTTTAATGCTTATACATTTTTAAGATATGATATTTAAAAACGGCTGTGTAATTGTAATTTATTTTGTGTAAAAATCTCGTGTCTAAAGTATGACTGTAGTATAGCCTTCTGCAGAGTTCTTTCCCGTGTGAAGCAATTATTTTGATGAAAATCACAGCAGGAGTGTCCTTATATAATACTACGATATTCGTCCTCGATAAACTCCGTAACTACTTAACCGATTTTTATTTTAAATTTTAAATTATTTTTCAATAACAATCTAAATGGTCATCACGGTAACTGTTTAACGCCTAGAATCCTGAAATTTTCGTGTCGACAAAATAAATACGTAATATAAAATATAATATTATAATTCGTCATCGTATTATAATAACGCGCGCGCGGTGTACGTGCGGCGTAAAAACAGTAGATTTTTGTTTTTATTACGGTTTTGTGAAACAACGTCATGATTTGAATGTTAAATTACCGCAGTATCTCTACGCCCGATAAAGTACTGCGCGAGAAACGTTTAAAAATGCGGCGGTGTTGCTGCAGATGCGCGCGGTCGTGTCCGTCGTCCGTTCCGTACGCGCGCGGAGAAACGATTTGACGACGCGATAGGTTTTCTGAGCTCTCTCTCTCTCTGTCTTTCGACAAAGTATATTATTATTATTATTATTATTATTATAAACAGTAGAGAAAATTTTTTTTTTAAATGTAGCGAGCCGCGGTTTAGCGACGCTGAAGTGAATTACTCGGGTAAAGATTTTAGAGCGTATTGTTATCACTATATATTGGGCTGGGAATGGTTAAAGGAATTTAAAAAAAAGACAAAATATACGCGCAAATATGCACGAAAAAATTGTTAAATATGCCATGAAATAATGTAAATATGCAAAAAATCATTCCGAGTTACAAAATAGTTATTAATATGCACAAAATAAACGTATAATATAGAGAAATAAATACGGCGCGGAACTGGTTGGCGTTTTGACGTTTTGTTGAACTAAAAAGTTGTTGCATCGAACCACCAGTATTTTCTTAAGATTTTCGAGATTTCAAATGACCGACGATTATTTTTATAGCGAAAAACACTATACGTTACAATAATATTGAGTTTTACACTGTATATTATTTAAAATACATAGGTATGGGTTAAGAAAGAAGAATACCAATTTATTTTAGAAAGTATTAAATGTGTATAATATGCGCGTACGAAAGTCAAGAAATATGCACTTTTCCCTTAAAATTGACGAAATATGCAAAATGTGCATTTTAATAAATTTTCGATTTTTAAACTCGCTATAGCTCGGATTTCTAGCTTGCAGGTCTGCTATAATTTGAGAGCATATTATACAACGATATGCGACTGCTACTACTTCCGAGCCCTATGGTTATCACCATAAATTTGAAAGCAACGCGATATGATGTAATATTTCGAGTATATAACAAAAAATAACCCTGAGTTAAATACCTCAAAACCTAAAGTTTTTGTAAATTTTTTTTTTTCCTTAATATAACATAAAGTTACGTCGTATTTGATGAATATTTCAAGTTTTTTATTACCCTTTAGTTTCAAAATTACGAACAATTAACGGTGATCGATTTCGACGAAATCGCGTTTTTACCGTTTTTATAGTAATTTTTCAGTTCGTTTCTCTTAGGCGCGCTTTTGGGAAAATCGAAAAATCGCCTCACTAAAGTACCGACCAGATGCGATTCGCCACCGGAAACAAACTGTGACCGTAAAGATCGGAGCTGATGCACTCCTTCTGGTAGAATTTTCGGGTACAGACATAAAAATGAAAAAAAACGCATCGATTTAAAAACCAATACTACGTTTCTCGCTCCGCTCAGAATCTAAAAAAAAAAAATCACAAATTAATATATTTTTATCCGTTGTTATATCGCAGATATATAAGAAACTGGCGCGCGCCTTTATTTTTTAAAACGAACGTCCGAGAATAAATCGTTTAGGAAATATAATTATATTATTATCCGGAAAAATCGAACACGAAATAGGACTTTTTTTTTATTATTATTATTCGATCTATAAACGCGTGAAGAATATCGCCCGTTTTAATTTTTTTATAGATAATATTTGCAAAACAAGGAAAAAAACGCGGATTTTTATTTTCGCTCCCACTCTTTTTTTTTTCTTCTCTCGAACGGGTTAAATTTTTTACTTTTCCACGTGCGATATTACGCAGCGGCGTTGAAAACGAACGTGGTGTAACGACTATGTGGTGATGACCCAATTCTTCGCAGTGCCAAATAGTAAATTCTTATCCATTCTTATCGTATGCGCGTATAGAACACGCGCACTATGAAAAACACACTGAAACTATCGTCAATTTAAATAACCACCTACAGTTATACACGCGAGCGTCTTCTAATTATGTATACTATGTAATTAACGCGTATACGTATATACGAAACGCTTCGATTGACGCTAAGTACACGTATCTACGTTATGACGTTATGAGTTGTGTAACTCTGCGTATATACTCGTTGCCAAAAATTTTCCGGTCGAAAAAAATCCGTGTGTAATAATATTATACGAATCGCAGACAAAAAAAAAAAATACCCCCGTTCTCTTCTTAATTAATAATAATTACAAAAAAACGTAAAAAAAAAAAATGATCCGCGAGATGATACACGTATATGAAAAATAGCTGCTTCCGCCGACCGACTCTTGCATATAGTAGCGAACTATTGTTTTTAAGAAGCAGTTGCTTCCGGTATTTTAATTGGGCAAAAATTGTTGGTAGGTATATTTATACGATTTTATGCAAAATTTCCATTCAAAAAAAAAAAAAAATTGTTTACAGGAAAAATAAAATATCATTTTAAATTCACGACGCCCCTTCCAACGGTTATTCAAATCCGAGGTTTGGGACTTCGTGCCCTAAAAAAAAAAACCAAAAAATATGTACCTTAAAATATGTACAATCACTGTATCTACATACACTAGATTAATACATTAATAATTACGCAATAAGCGATAATAATGAAAAAAATTATTAATTTATATTGTGAAAAATGTATATTAATAAAAATCATAACGTATACGATATAATATATTGTATGAGCAGCCGCGTGAAGACGAAACAAACTCGGCGATTCATAATATTTCAAATATAAATTGTCGAGAGCAGCAGACGGAGAAAATGCGCACGTCTCGCACTCATTTCATCGATACTGTCTTTCAGCGGGTTACACTTATATTTTTTACCAATTTTCAAGATAAATAAAAATAACGATTTAATTAGTACGTTTAATTTAGCGAAATGTGCTATAAAAATTCAAATATACCTAAAAAATACGCGCTAACGCGTGCAAAGTCGGCGGAAAGGAGGGTTTAGGTAGCCGTGACGAACCCTCACTTTTCGGAACACGTTTATCGGCAGTCGGCATAATTGCCTATTACAATAAAGATTTATTAAAAAAAAAAACGAGTCTGCTAGTATACTCGAGACATTGACGTGTAAACGTCGCGTGATCGGTAAAAATGGAACGGAATTGTGTTTGGGATTTGTGAACATTGGTACCTATCTTTATTCAAAGTAATTTCGATAATAAATATTATTATAAGTTGTCATGACGACAGCTTACACATTTCCGTCCCGTTTCCCGAGATTTACCCTCGTACCGCCGTAATAGATGTTTACACATAAAAAAAAAAAAAAATCAGATATTAATTTGAAATTTGCAAAAAAATTGTATATGAAAATTGTCAATATTATTTATAACTAGAGCGCGGATTTATACGCACTAAAGATTCTTAAACATGCATAAATACATGCATCAAAATGTTCAAATATGCACAAAAATAAAAAAATATGCACTCAAAAATTATATATATATATAAAAAAAAATTTGTTTCTTCATAAACCATAATTTAAAAAAAAAAAAAGAATATTTTACTTAAAAATCAAGAGCACCATTTATTTTTCTTGGATAGTTTTAATCTATAACAAAAAAAAAAGTAATCAATTAATATCAAGAATTAAACTAAAAGTGAATTCACAAAGCTAAATTTGAATTGCATTTGCGGTGAAATCGACACAGCGATAGTAGTCTAAAATTAAAATTGATACCGAAAACAAAATACCATTGAAATTATCGTAAATTCATGACTACGGGAAAATACGGATTTTTATTATTTTATATTTCGGCCCCCCCTCTCCCCCGCAAAAACGTTAACCAAATTTACATTTTATTATAAAATACCTAAATATGCACTAAAAGATGAAATATGCAGTTAAAATCGTAGAATAAGCTCTTCAAATATCAGAATATCGAAAAATTCCCAAATAAGCGCTAAAAAAAATTTGTATTTTTAATCGCATCATCGTGAAACGTATAATGTGGATACCTAGCACATCACACGGATTAACCAAAAAAAAAACCGTGCAAACGCATACGAATCCGCGCTCTATTTATAACACATTACAAATCTATGGAGTATTAGAATTGTTTTTTCGATACATTTCATTTGGTGTTTTTTTTTTTTTACAAGTGTATAGATAGGTAAATAACGTAATATTTTTTTTTTTGTAAGTCGGCATTATTGAGTATACAAGTCGTCGATTCCGCACTGCAGACCACAACCCGTCAGAAATATTAATCAACGCGTGAAATATGCACGAAAAAAGAAAATGGTCTACTGCAAGCTCTTTTCGAGTGTTATGAAACAAATGTCTACATCATTATTACGAGCTATGTGTTTTGAACGATTATTATTAAAAATAGAAAAAAAAAACGCTCAAACTCCTATATATAGAAGTCTCTATTGGACTACAGTAGTTATGGAAAAGCGATGACGCGCGGCCCGCGGCGTTTTCATATTGTTGTATAACACGAGCGGCGCAGGAAACAATGGGCGAGCCGCGGCGGCGCAGGACGGTCGGCCCGCAAATACAAACGTATATTACGCGCGCGTTATCCTGCGCGTCCGAGTATGTGAAACTGCGCGAGACGGAAGAGTTTTATAACTTCCTGACGCGTTACTGCACGCGTATTCACGGATAAATCGCGTATACAATAATAATATTGTAAATACAGGGGTACTTACCGATTCCGCTGTTTGATACGCGCGCGCGCGCGCGCTATCGGATTTTATTATTTTCGACATACACGTATAATATAGGTGTACAGACAGAGAAACAGCGGAAAATACATTTTTTTTTCTTTTAAATCCAGTCAATTTCGAGTATTTTTTTTTCTGCCTCCACCTCCCCCGGACGTTTTTCCACGCGTTTAACATATTATTACAATACCGCGCGATTTAGACGCGACCGTGCTGCTGCCGTGTACACAGTTTACGTATAAAAATATAAATAACGCGATGCTCTATACGACAGTGCGCGGGGGGTCGGGGGGAGGATTTATCGACTAGGTACGCCTTTATTTAACCTTTTCAACGGCGTTTTCAACGAAAAACGTTTTAAATAAATCACCGCGAGACGATCTCACTGTTATTATTATAAACGCGTCTCGCGCATATTGTGTGTACGTCGTACAAGAGAACCGTCGTTTATGTAGGTACGCGTTTTATAAAGAATGCGCGCGTATATATATATATATATGTCGTGTGTGATTCTCGTGTCCGGCATCACACGCACGCAAACAGAATGCGCAACACCGCAGCTCACCGGGCGCGTTATTATATTATTTTTACTGGGTGTCGTAACGGTTTTTGGCTCCGAACCCCTCGTTAACCGTAAAACCGGAGGGGTTCCGCGCCGGCTGAGCGCCCCTGTCTCCTAGCGCGCAGTGCACTGTTCGTATAATAATAATAATAATATAATAATATCGCGCGTTATACGGCGTGCCGCGGCGGCGATGATAGAAGTCGTATTTCGTTAACTCATCGAAAAGAATTGTACCACATTTCTTCTCGCTTCTACGTATTTCCAAAAGAACACGTTCTTTATTTTTTTTCTCTCGTGTTTTCCGCGTTAATACTACTACTATTTTTTTTTCTCCTACCCTCACTCCCGACCGCGGCGACGGCGGTCTAAAAATATTTATTTATTTATTTTTTTTTTTTTTTAACCGCGTTTCATAATAATATATACGAATAAGACCGCGCGCGCGAGAGACGGCGCAACGAAAACTGCAGACGGACGTATAGTTTTTTACGAAATTCGCCCGAAACGCCGCTGCGGGCTTATAAGGCGGTAATTTTAAAACGTTATTGTGCACAAATCGTGATAATCGCCGTTTTATTTACACGTGCTTTTGGTCGGATCCGGCATATATATAGAAATAAAGACAATCAGTGGCGTACATTCAAATTTGCTCTGGGGGGGGGGGGGTTTAAAAAAAATAACCAACTCTAAAACCATCCCTTTAAACGGCGCGTGAAGGAATTTATGTGTAGGAGCCGATAGTGCACACAATATACCTGTGCACCGTTGTACAGTGTAAAAATTAAAACATGTTATAACGCGCAACGGGCCTTAAAATAATATCACAATTTTTTTTTTGGTCCTGGTCGGGGTTTGAACTCGAAACCCCCCTCCCCGTATGTACGCCACTGAAGACAATACACGGCGAGAGTCCGGTGGCGCAATTACGAACGTTATACGCGATATAGGGGATATAAAATTTATCATCGGATAATCCATAATTCGTAACGACCCTTCCGCGCTCCAGCATTGATGTGATCCGTATTCGTACGCTATTGTTATTTTCTTTAACAAAAACGACATATTTTAATTTTATAACAAAAAAAATTTCTATACTTTTCTTCGGTTTTTTCAGCTAATTTATCGAGTACTTCGTACGTTACGAGTAAACCTTACTCCGGTGACCTAATCGCATCATACCGATATTGGTATACCTGCAGTTAATAAACTGAGGAATCTTATGAATTATTACGGTAAATATGTACCAACAAATTTTGTTTACAAACAAAATTTTTTTTTTTTTAAATTATAATAATTTCTTATTAGGTATATTTTTCATAAATTAGATAATATATTATGTTGTGTAAAAAAGAAAGCCCACGAGAGGGGACCTATCCCCCATATCCTCCCCTCTCCGTAATTACGCCCCTCGAGTGAGACACCTCCCTTTAACGGACACACATCCAAATAGCGGACGTTTTTTTTTTGGGGAACGGGGACGTTTTCACTATTTATCTGTAAGCATACACGGGACGCTCTAAATAACGGACAATTTTATGGTTAGATTTCGATGACTTTTAACATAATTGCCTGTATAAAGTATATTTTATTATAAAATATTAGGTACATTATTTTTACTCGTTATTATAGTGTAGCACTATCTTATTATTATTATTATTAAATTAGTTTAATGAATACGCGTCAAGTTTTTGAAACAAGCTAAAGTAACTGATTTTTTTTTCTTTCAATAAACGTTAATTTTTAACTTAAAATCATATATTTTTATTTTCATTTGTATAAATTTTAAATAATAAATACTCGTATATTATAAATAATCGCACTGGCATAATATAAACGCGTAAAACAATATTACAAATAATATTTATTTATATGCGCAATAAAAAAATGATAAAATGCGCGTTCGATTTATTGAAAACATGCAACGAAAAAAACGTGAAAAAATATGGCACAAAATACAAAAACAAAGTTTATAAATTCTAAAACATATTATTATAAACTATTGATTTTATTCGAAAGCATTATACACGTAATGTTGGACGTCAAACAACGATTGCGACAACTCAAACGCTGCGCAATCGTAGAATAATATGCAGTTGCAGTTATTACATACGAGTTTATGACAATTATTAAGATAAGACATAAATGAAATAACTATACGTACGTAGCTATAATACACCTATATACTCGTATATAAGTAACTACTCGGGGTTTTTTTTTTCAATAATATTCTATTTTCTTCTTTTACGTTTGTAACCGCGGTTAAAATATAGGTACCATAAAACACGCGTTTCCGGGTGTTTATTGTTGAAATATGCAACAATATTCATTTTATTTCAAATGTGCAAAATAAAATAATCACCATTCGTTTCGTCGCGACGTAATCCGTGGACGTTTCAAACAAAAGCAGGAGTTGCAAAAAAAAAAAAAAAATAATAATAATAATATGCCGACGCTTATAAATCCTAGCCCTAGTCATATACTATATAGGTACGCGAGCGTTGTGTTTAGACCGCCGTGCGAATCTAAATACGCGCGTTCGAGTAACGCGAGATTACTATTCCGTCCGAAACGGTGCCAATTTGGCACACAACAAACACACACACACACACACGAGTATTTTCGATTGTGTCCAAATTTTTCTCACCATTATACGCTTACCGTACGGTGGCGCGAGATCCGCGGTTGAAATACGTGATTCAAACTAATATACACGAGCGTATATACAAGTGGGACGTCATTAAATTGTTCTTTTTTTATATATACGAGTATGATACGTACGTAAGAATAAAAAATTTAAAAAAAAATTATTTGTTTTTACACAAGGTGCGTCACTGATAATAATATGGACGATGGTTTTTGAAACGATTATTTCATACGATTACCATTCGAATTTATTCGAACGCAAAAAAAAAAACAAAAAACGACGCCGACTCACGTGGAAATTAATTAATTAATTTTTTTTTTTCATACGGGGCTCGGAAGCGAGTGTCTATTTTTGTGTCTCGCACAAACGTTTCTCGTACTTCCAATAACGCACCCACTGCAGAACTCAATAACACGGAACGCGCATTCCGTACGATACTCGTATACGAAATATGGACCCCTATACAGTGAGCCTCCATATGCACTGTGAAAATTACCTATATCGGTGCTGGCATCGATGCTACGAGCACGTCGTTTTGTGTCCTGTTACCTCAAAGCAAATAACAGAACGTGATAAATATCATGGAAAAAGTTACATTTTATCGTATCTTCCATGATTTTTATATCTTATAGAATGCATATGGCGTCCTTCTATCTGGGTAATATTTTGATTGATATACGCGTTCCGTGTATTGAGTTCAGTTAACGTACTTGTAGTGATGCGATATATAGGTTCTGAAAACAGATTTTTGAATCACTCGTGAATTCGACTTTCCCGCATTTTTTTTTCCATGAAAATCCTTAAAAAGTCACTCGAACAAATTAAGAAAGAAAAAATTGCTGATAATCAATTTTTGAAGATCTTAAGATTAAAAAAAAAAAAGTCATTCTATAGAGAAATTCACGACGGATTCAAATGTGTTTTCAGAATCTTTACAGCATGATTAGGTCGATTGTGGTACACTACGATTCGTGTGTGCAAGACGAAGAGATAGAAAATTTCCAATCCCCTTGAATTACACCCGTGTCTGCTGTGACGATTTTCGTTTAGTTTAACCGTTTGGAAAACAGTTACGTACGGTTTTGGACTCGACTGTCGTGCATACAAACGAAATACGCCGGGGTCCGTCGAAAATTACTGCTCTCGTGTGGAATATCATTATAAAGACGTTACTGGTTTTTTATTTTGATGACTTTAATCGAAAATGTTCGTTCCCTCAACTATACGGTCAAAAACGCGTATGAATAGTACGATTTCAGTAGAATACGAACGGATAGATTTCTTGTTTTTTTTTCTTCAACGAGCGTATTTAAAACGTTCAGAATTCTATCGAACGAATCGGCGAATAAAGAAAATAACGCGACAGAAATTCGGGGAAAAAAAAAAATCTATAACGACTGTGTATAACGTGTCGCGAAACGTCACGACCGTAACTGCGTATTCGAGCGCTGTTCAAACGGACGTCGTCTGACAGACGCAATTTAAATAATTAATTATTTAATTCAAAAATTCTTCGTATTATTATTTTTTTGTTCCAATGAATTCCAGTCGGAATCGTATAAATTATATAGCGTTTCATAAAAACCATATCCGTTATCAGTGGCGCGGACCCTGCCGGCCGTCGTCGCAGTGTATACGACGTGTGTGCGCGCGCGCGCGCGCGTCTGCTCATGAGCAGGGTCTGCTCACGCCGCGCTTACATTATAACCCTAACAAACATTTTTATTTTTTTTTTATATTTTATTATTACGAACCCTTTTTTTTTTACTGTACGCCCTACTACAACGCCGCATACGCCGGCCACCGGTTTAACGAGAATGGGGTATACGCACACGGCCGGCCGGCTGCCTATATTCAGGCAGACGTCATCCAGATTATATATTATTATAATATACACGTATGAAAAAAAAAAACAACCGAATATCCCCCTGAGAGGAGAGGGAATACTCTTGTGTGTGTGTGTGTATACGCGTTGCCATGTACGCGCACCACGCGTTTTCTATAGGACGGACTGCAGTAATATAATGTAGTGATGTCGTTTGAAAACGCGGTTATTAAATATTATTGCAATTTATATTTAATATTTTAACGCGTAAAAAAAAAATTTGCATTACGTTTCAAAAAAAAAAAAAAAAAAAGTAAATTACCGTATATAGGTTTGTGATTAGAATTTTTTTTCTTTTCATATTTATCCTTTGGCTTCGTCCTAATAAAATTGTCTATAGTTCCGCTTACGCAATCATCTTCATATACACACACACATATATATATATAACGAATTTTTTTTTGTAAAGGGGAATCGTGAAATTTAAACGTTTAACGAGGAATTTTTTTTTTTTTTCAAAACTAAAACTACACGATTCCAATACGATTCCAGCGTTCCGTTCGTTATAACGTAAAAAATTTTATCGCGCCTATACAAAAAAAAAAACGGTGGAAAAGTTTTCATTCAAATATGGATAAAAATGTATTAACATTCCGTTCTATTTTTATATTTGACTGCGCGTTGTTAACAATGTAAAAGTATATTTTCTTTATAACGAAATTTTCAGTTTAACGAATATTTTTTTTTTTTGAAACCGTCGAGTTCGTTAAATACATCAGTGATGTTCCGTTGTACATATGAATATGTTGCGGCCGAAACAATAACACTGCGCGCGGCGTACCATTATTATGTTTTGTATAACATTTATACACAACAATATAATACAATATGACGCACTCCAGTAAATGATTTAAACGATCGGACTGTTGTTTATAATGCCGGGACGTAATTTTTATTTTTTTAACTTTGTTCAAAGGAATTAAAAATATAACTTGAAGAACCGACTAAAAAAAAAAAAAAAAAAAAAATTTATATGCAAATCCGCCGATATGTCGCATTAATTCGACCGCGAAACCGTGTACATATATATTATATTTATAATATCCGCGTATAAGATGTAATATACATATACGCACCAACTGTTTCTTAAATAAGCGCGTATACATAAATCACACGGTTCTACGGGTTTTTGAACTGTTATAATATTACGTGCAATGTGTGTACATTCAACGACCGTTGTGTGTATATATATATATATATATATATATATATGTACAAACGCGAAACATTGCGTATATCGTTAATAAAAATTATATACGCGGAGTGTATATTAAGAGTCATTAGTGAAGTTTTCTTTTTTATAATTAATACACAAGTATATACGTATAAAAATTAAATAATAGTAAAAAGTTAATTAATAACGAATTCGTTTTTTTTTTATTATTATTATTATTATAAACTCCTGTTCGACCTTAAGACACGTGAAGGAATATATTATAACTACCTGCAACGTATGCATAGATTATATTGTATATTTGAATGTTTTGTTTTTTTACCGCCAATAACATATAGAAATCAGATGTGAAATAAAAATAATGAATTCGTTTCGTTTTGCTTTTTAATTATCAAATTTTTCAAAAAAATTATTATTATTTTATTTATTTCGATTGTCCGTGATCGAATAATAATAATAATAGGTCATCCGCGTTTTTACGTTTCGAGTTAATTATCAAAAATATACAATATTATGTATACGAATTCGACCGGTTTCTATAATATAGAATATAATATTATACGCGATTTTTTTTTTCTTCTCCCCGACCGTATTCGCTCTACAATGTCAAATTCGAGATCGAATATACGTAATATTTTTTTACACTTTTTTTTTTTTGTGTTTACGAAATAACGAACGCAAATTAATTATAACTAATTATTAATAATTAGCTTTTTATACGACTAAGAAGTACGCTAGGTGTAAAAACGCGTTATCCAATTGCCGCAGTTGTATATGCGTAATTAATATAATATACAGTTTTATACGTATGTAAATAAGTGAGACGTATACACTCATTGCAGTAAAAATATATTATAGTGACCATATTAAACGTGCAATTTATATACAAGTCTTATTAAAATTAATGATTTAAAAAATAATTGATACTTTCTATAAATATACGTATATATAACAATAATACTCGCGAAGTACATACATTTTTTTTTTTGAAATTTTTTTTTTTTTAATAGTTAGAAAATGTTTTGCATCAATACCGGTCTCTATTTGAATAATGATTTTTTTTTTTTAAAGGTGTATTGAAAAGGTAGAGCAGCTGCACAATTCACTGACTGAACGCACCGAGAAAACAGCCGGCTGCAACCAAACACCCAGCAGCAGCAGCAGCAGCAGCAGCAGCACACGCGCCACTCTGTGTATAGTATATACGCACTATATATACGTAATGTTATTGCAACAAGTTCTTAAAGCCCCACGGGGAATATAATGTTATTATATTCTCTCGCACGCTGCGCACATATTAGTCGGTACCACGGTTTTTGGGGACCACGAGATTTTCTATACCTATAAGTACTGATACGAAGACGGAATAGTATATATATATTTAATATATATATATATATATATTTTTTTTTTTGGCGATTATTTACCTTAAATATGGTGATTATTTTTAGTTCACGCGTAACGCACGTTTCCTAAAAAACCGTCTGGTATTTCGTTTCGGGAAATAAATTTTTAGCAACACACATGTGTGGTTCGTTAAGGGACCGCATGCAAATCCTTTTTTTACACTCCTAAATATAGAATTGTAAAAAAACAGTATTCCATTTGACGACTGACGAAGAAGGAAAAAAAAAAAAAAAGAAAAGAGCAGCTGTCTAGCAACTGGAGTTCCATTTTGGGTTATAACGTACGCGCTTATATTTCCTTTTTCATTTTTTTTTTTTTTTTTTTTGGGGAAAAGGTGTTGAAAACATATAAAGGTGCCTATACTGAATGGTATATAGAAAGGCTTATCTGAAGGAAAGGGTTGGATATACCTTGCTATTGACTTTTTTTATGTATATACCGCTGCACACGTATGTAATACGCGCGTGTATCCGCGTCCGCGGCAGCAGCAGCAGCAGACGATGAGAAGCAACAGCTGCCCAGCAACAGTTGGTACGGGAAAAAGACAGCTGTCTCTTTTAGTCGAACCAAAACACACCTATTGTGTGAAGCGACTATATTATATTGATTTCAATGAGATTTAATATAATTATTGGTAGTTTTTACACTGCAGCAGGTATATATATATATATATATATATACGTATATACAATATGGTGTGTAAGCGCTTCGCGAAGTAATACGCGATGACTGTATGGAGTTAGATTTTTGAAACAACAGTATAGTTATTTTGTGTGAGTACGCGCAATGTCGGTTTAAGGCGACGTAGACACAAGCCGGCTAAGACGGTGTTAACAACACTATATATACATACAGGGCCGGAATTTTTCGATTTAAATAAACAAAAAAAACTTATTATGAATATCGAATGTTTTCTGTATGTATATTGAAACACAATTTTTTCCGTATGAATATCTCGTGATCCGTATCGTATGATCCTAAACAGAATTTTAAAACTGATATTCATTACCAAATATTACACTCAGCTCTCCAATCGCTCAACTCTACCGATTTGTGCGACTTGAAGACCACGGTAAATTATATTTCCACTCATTTACGATATTTTTCTTACTGATATAATATGTAATGAGACGTTGTAAAGACTTGCGCTCACGTCAAACGATGGATTAAGTTCTGATACCGCGATTCCGTGTAGAAGTAATAGTATTGCATAGGGTTTTAAAAAAACTGATAGCAATATTTCCTGATATTCACGTTGCGTTGAGAACTTTTCTAACCATACCGATAACCGCAGCTTCAGCAGAAAGAAACTTTTCGAAGTTAACAATTATTTTTTTTTAAAAACCGTTTACCATCTCAAATTTCTCAGAATTCGTGTTTATAGTGGGATTGGCCATCAAATCGCGCGGACGATTTGGAAACGCGAATGAATCGATCGAAGATTTTTCGTCTTTAAAAGCAAGAACAGTACATGTCAAGAATAATAATCGTATTTATAAACAATAATATAAAATACTAGAAGTTTTAAAATATGTTAAAATAAATAACTGAAAAACCGAACCTTCTCGGTTCGTTTTACGAATTTATTTTCAAAATGTGCTTATACAACACACACCTTTTATTTATTTTTGAACTTTTACTTTATTCGTATGTGTATAGCGAAAATATTCATCTGGAGGAAGAATACAATAAAATTATAATACCGGAAAAATTGAATGTCTACCACTCCTATAAAATTACTTCTGAGCGCTACAAGCCTTAATAACTCTTGGCTTCTAAAACAATTTTTCTCCACTCGTCCCGATCTCTGGTAGCATTTATCCAGTTCCGTAAATCTATCTGTTGTAGATCTTTCTTCACCTCATCAAGCCATCTACTTCTTGGACGACCTTGCCTTCTGATTCATTCCGATCTTGCATGCGTTACGCGTTTGGTATTTTTTCTTCTTGCATTCTTTCGACACGACTTAGCCACAGGTGATCCTACCTGATTTGATGTATTTCACTGTATGTTCGTTAGTTACAGAATTCGTTCCGTTTCGCAGTCGTTACTCCGCATTCTCCTTCTTCGTTCATTCACTGCAACTCCGTACACTTTCCTTACCACTTTTCTTTCGAATATCTTTAGCCAGTCGCAGCCACCTGCTTTTGATAATGTCCGAGTTCCGGCTCCACGGCCGAAATAATAAGACCGTAGACTGTAGGCCGTCTAACAAGAGTTTTGTATAGCTTCGTCTTAGTGGTTTTCGACAGCAGTTTTGATTCGAAGAGCGTCGTAATACTGGCAAAGTATGGTTACCAGCCGTAATTCTTCTTTTTATTTCTTCCGACATGCGTTATTAAGGGAAGATCATAGATATACGCGAAATTTGAAGGAATTATTATTATATTACTATTCGTTTGGATTTCTGAAGTGTAAAAAAAAAATAATCACTAGGGCGCAGGCCGCGAGTACGCGCGCTTACATAATAATAATAATAATATGTAGTAAACGTGGCTATCGGCGTGTTAGACCTATAGGTACAGTATATAGTGACAAGCTGTAGGACAATTAATATTACAGGAAAATTAACAGAGGGCATTAAGATCAAACTAATAATAATAATAGCTAAGGTCGAATTCTATAGATTAATATCTATTCTATAAGACACGCGTGTACGTATGAGCGCGGTATAATTATTTGTGGGCTAGTCGCTCGCGATGGTGCCACAAATAATAATTATAACTGAATCGTGTTGCGGTGCTGCAGTTGTTCTATAGCGGCAGCATCGGAGGACGGGGTTGTCAATAAGGTATGTATCAATCTATTCTCGCAATATTGACAATTTATATATATATATATTGTACGTATATAAATATCGTGCCGACATAAATCACGACAAAATAAAAGATAAACGCGTTTCTTAGTTTTAAAAAAAAAATCCTTATAATATTTCTCATATTATAACGTCCTTGGACGTTTATATTTATACGTTTTTCTGCGATTTCACCTTCAACGCATCGCACGCATATTAACACAAATACGTACAGGAGGATAAAGAAGAAAAAAATTATATATGAAAATTATGCGAAAAAAGGAAACCTATAACTTACATTGTGTATATAAATTATTGTGTGGGTACGATAACATTATTTTAATCGACATCGTCGTCGTTTTCTAGGATACTTTGTCGAGAATTATTATATTAATACGACACGTACGCAAAACGAGTTATCGCAATAATAATAGACAATAGTATATTATATAGCGTCGTTATATATTTAAATGGGGGGGTTTTTTTTTAATATATATATATTTTCCTCGCTCTTTAAAATATCATGTATCTATATTATATAATATAATAAAGCTGAAGAGTTAGTTAATTTTTTTAAATTTGAAAGCACTAGTTTCTGGAACTACCGATAGGATTTGAAAAAGTCTTTTTTTGAATTTGATAGCCGAATTCTCGAGGAAGGACATGGGCTATTTTGCATTGCGCTGCGGCCCTTAGGAGCCGGGCAAAAAGAAAAAAAAAAGAATCAGAAAGTGCGCTATGCGAAAATTAACAGCGCTGTCGGGCGATGTGACCCGGTGGGTAGGGGGCCGACCAGTGTCCGCAAATGTCGGTTAATGATGAAAATAACAGTTTTAAAAAGTCATAGGTCGACATTGTACCAAAAGGCTGAGCTAAAAAGGCGGGGAAATCAAAAACAGGAAACGGAGATGTCTACGTTAAAAGTGGATTAGAAACGTTGCGGGTAGTTGTGATAGACGAATCAACACAAATATTTATTTTCTTTTGGAAATTGTTTGTATTTTACGAGACACGAGCTGACCTATAATAAAATCGAAATACGGTGTCCAAAGGTTTGTTGATGAAAAGTAGAGTGAAACAAATAGGTTTTCGCGTAGTAGTGCGAATTATAAATGATTATTGTGTCGAAAATAAAATAAAAAGATCAGAGTCAAACTTAAAGTTTCGAACATATCCTTACACCGAGTATCGAACAAAACGTTGAATCATATAAGAGTTTTTTTTTACGGGCAACCTAGTGCACCGCGTGGACAGATGCTGTCGTTTAATAATAAAAAAAAAAAAATTATTGTTCTCGTCGTATTATTATATACGGTACATCGATATATATTTTTTTTTTTATAAAAATCGACGGATTTTATTTCTAAAATATATATATATGTCTCGCGTGAGAGTATATATAATATAATCGAGTAAAAAAAAAAAAAAAAAATATATATATATATATTACCGATAATATCGTCTTATACGGAGTTAATAAAGACAGTTGGACGTTAAACAATTTATATTCGTATGTATATATATATATATATATATATATATAGTAGAATAAAATGATATATGGGGTCAGTATATATATATATAAAATACTCGTAGATTTTTTTTTTCTTCTTTCTGGTCATCGAACTACATATACGCGTTACACGAACGGCGGATCGTTCTGGTGGATAGCTGACTATATGAAAACTACCGACGACGACGACGACGGCCGTGTCTCGTATATATTATATTTATTATATATACACGAACATTATTACTCGGAAATACGCGTTTCATTGTATATGTACAAGCGAAAGGATTATTATTATTATTATTATTATTGTACTTCGTGTACGAATAAAAAAAAACATTATATGGAGTCCCGCGATACGTCGTGTGTGCAATGGTGGGATGTACGCGTCTTATGACGACGTCTAATAATGAAGATATTTAATATAATATATATACCAGCGTAGGTAATATATGTTTCTTTTTCTCCCTATATACTTTATATAAGCGCATCAAAAGACTATCAGCGTTTTTTTTTTTCCTATAATAGAGACGTTTTATTATTACTCTTTTTTTTTCGGTTTTGTAAACGCGCACGTTATACGATTGCTGCTGCTGCTGCTGGTGGCCGCGCGATAATCTACGTTTGAGTGAGTATTACCACTGGTTTTTTTTTGTGATAATATGAAAAAGCGATTTTTAATTGTGTTTCACGTTTTTTTTTTCGGAACGCGTTAACACGTTACACTGCGCAGTGCGGCGGACAGTGGACTGTATACCTGAAGAAAAAACGGACGAGTAATTTTTTTATTTATTGTAACGAATTTATTTGTACGCATTTGAAAAGCGTTTAAAAACTTGTGCCATCCGCTCTTCTCGAATTGTTTTGCGTTTGAGAGTTTCCTCGGTGTACTCTTAATATAGGCTACAGTATCCAAACAGAAAAAAAAATCATCAGTGATAGTATAGGCCCCGATTTTTTCGAGAACCAACTGCGCGATCACCGTAAATTCGGAACGCGTATTCACAGATGCGGCGAGAATTTTTTTTTTTTTTTTCATTCCTCGGCTCGCTGAGGTCCAAATGAATTTTTTCGACGAAGACATAGAGTCGCATAAAGCGAGTAGGGAAATTCTGAAATATTTGTTCACAATCGGACGCAAACTCACATTCGACCAACACGTCACCAACATAACTAAAAAAGCTACCCGCGTTCGCGGTATGCTTTACCCCATACTAAACAGAAAAAGCCCCATACCAACTAAAACGAAACTTAACTTACTCAAACTTTACATATGTCCCATCCTTACTTATGCTGGGTCCTCTCGGGCGCCCTCCATTGGTCGCTCACATTGGAAACGCATCGAATCCGTACGATAACGGGGTTACCTACTATCGTCAAAAATTCGATCCTTCAAAAATCAACACACTTCAAATCAATCCAGGAATCAATTCAAACTCAATCCGAAACGATGTTCTACAAAAACTCCTTTTCCGACCACGAACACATCCGCCTCCGTGGAAAAACACACTCCCTACCGACAACCAAACACTTACCCAAACCGTACCCATTAACTTGGGCAGACCGACTAACTAACTAAAAATCCTCCACTTCCATTCCCTAGTAGAGGTGCAAGCGTGGAATGGGTAAAGGCAATTAATAAAAAGAAATATTTGTTTCCGAACCTTTTATGATTTCTCGAAATGGGAATATTCTCTCACCCATGACCGTTAGTATGCAGATTGAGCAGCTCGTGGTTTTTGACCGAAGTCGTCTCAAATTTGAAAAAAAAAAGAACACTTTTATAATGCTTTTTCCACACACACACACACTTTAAGATGGTATTAATAAATTTGTTAGAAAATTACTTCTTGGTTTTTTTTTTTAAAGTCCGTTTTGAAAATCGTCCGTTTTACCCTGCCTCCATCCTGCAGTACGTAAAGCGTTTGAATTATGGATGGACGTGGTGGGACTTAAAAAAAAAAAAACATTTCAGCCTTCCTCTTGGAATATTTCCGAAAACGGAACGCTGGTCGGAAAGTCGTTTTACACGCGGGGTTGTTATCGGAGCGAAAATACAAACACTATTTAATCGACGTTTTCCACAACAGGTTTATTAGATGACACGTGTACCGCGTCTGAACCGGAGGGTTTTCGATTTTTGATAATATACGTATAAATTAGCCGAGTCAAATCTTCTGTTCGACATTACGCGTTCACGTCGGAGTTTGATTCAACGGAAATAAAGACGAACCGTATAAACCGTCCAAAATAAGATTATTACAGCAACGCTGTAGATAAGATCGTTCGTATAACAATCGTTTGATGGCGACAAACCGAACAAATTTACAACGTATATGTTCTGGACGAAAAATAGGAATTAATTTTGATTGCGCGCGAGGAAAATCATGGTTCGGTCGTTTTTACGAGAAATTTCACACCGTTTGGAACGTGAATTTTTATAGGTATATATATATTATATTTTACGTCCTCCTATAATAATATTAAATTTTTTCCCAATTCGAGCGCCGCTATTATTATATTGTGTACGTGGGCTCATAGGACATTAACGTTTGCTTGTATCGTAATATACTTATCAGTTATCGTGTATGAGCACGCTTATATTAATGCGTGCACGTATCGTAATAATATTTCAAACGAACACGTCGCGGATTAACAACGAGCACAGCGTGAATTCGTATACCTATAGCCGTGGAAAGCGACACGAAGACGTATTATTGCATAAAAGCGGACGCAATATTTTACAATGTACACATTTACATTATTTACGATAATCATTATTGGATATTATGCGCGGCCTATTTGTCGTGTTCGATGCGTACGCATAAGAGTGTTGGGTGTGAACTGAAAACGGCACACGCCCGGCGCTCGAATCGGAGAAAATTACAGAAGAGTGAGTATAAGTAAGCAAAAAAAAAAAAAACAGGAGCGTTCTCCAAAGAAATCGACAACGCGTAGTGGGCGCTAAGTGTTCGACATGTTTTGTTAAACCCCGTGGATCAGTTTTACGATTCGTGGTTTAACTCGAGTTCAGCTGAGAACCTGGTTCGGAAATCGATCTTGGGTTAACAGTTTTAGAATCAAAGATTTGGTTTAGTTTTGCTGAACCGTGGTTATTGGAAATTATCCGTGATAATGGAATAGCTCGGGCGATAGCGTGTGCATGACAATTATTGATAAACTGATTATAATCGCAGAGATTGGATTTCGTTTTTCATTATTATTCGTTTTTAATTACTCGTAGCATTATCGCGGATTAATAATATTGTATAAAAAATAAAAATGTACACACGATTGCACAAATTCAAACAAAAAATACGATAACTCCAAATAACGTCTATAAAGCGTCCGTTATCGGCTAATGTACAACCAGTCAAATTGCAGATCAACTTTGAACTCGGTTTAACTCGCCGAAATCGGTGGATCGAGTAAACTTCAGTTCAAACTACAGGTCCAGCGAATCGTATAATGCGCACTTTTCGATCTGAACTAGGTCTAAACTCTGAACGAGGTTTAAACCACTATTGTAAAACTGACCCTCGTTACTCCCCGATTACGTGCAGGTAACCATTATTCGTTGTACGATTCGATTTGACACAATAACGGACTCAATTCACCGCTTTCATTTCTAAACACTGGACTCGGTTCGGACGCGGATCCAAAAATCACATATGGGGACACGATGATCGTCTACCTAAAATTATACCTATTCGGGTACAGTCACGTACTGATCCCGGTCTAGAAATTATAAATTGATTCGTCCAGTTGCAAATGGACGTATGTCCAGACAAACAAAGTTTTCACAAAAACTGATATTTCCTTTAACGTTTTATAAATCGCAACAATTTTTTTATTTTTATGAATACTTAAAAAAAATACAATTTAATTATTCGTCGACTATATAGAAATCGTGGACAAACAGTTTTTTTTAGATAATTGGACATTTTAATTTCGACACATTCCCTTTTGCGACTACTTAATCAAAAATAACGACGTTTTTTTTTTTTATTATTTTCAATAATAAAGTTATAATTATAGATAATAAGTCATTATTACTTTTCGTTACGGTTTTAACGCTTTCCGTACAAACACACGGCGGCTTACTCCGTTTTGAAACTGTGTTTCAAAACTCACCGCCTTTTCTCACAGAACCGATGATGGACAAATACACCTCCGTTTGAAACTAAACTGCATTTTCGCGCGATCGACTGAATGGGATATATTTGATTTTGAAACCCAAAATGTTTACGCGAGAAAGAAGAGCTCGAATTATTAACCATGATAACGCAAGATCTTGGTTTTTTCCAAAGCCCCTTAGCTCCCCAACTTGGATCCGCGCCCGACTCGATTCGACGTTTTAAACGTTTACACGGGACTCAATTCGTCGCTTTTGATAAAAAAAAAAGAAATTAACAAATTCACGCGGCGGAGTGTTAAAAAGTAAACTCGCGACAGTTGTTCTGCGGAAAGTCGAACCAAAAAAAAAATCTCCGGTTCTTTTTTTCCGGCTATACACGCGTTCGGCCTCGTCCGTATATCTTGCGCGTGGCGATACACCGCGTTTCATCTCTCTCTCTCTCTCTCTCCAACCGCCGGCTGGGACAGATGGTGAAGCCAGGTAAAGCTGGAAATCAGGGTGTTGCCGGGAAGACGACCAACTGTTGGAATGAGCAGAAAATCTGGCGGCAGATGCGGATTGATCGCGCGCGCGCGCACACACATATCGGCGAAGACATCGTCGACAACGACGATCGCGCGACGACGACGACGACGACGAGTATATACTCTCCACACACGCGGCAGCTGGCACGTGCCGGGCAGATGGTCTGACAGCAGACACGTGTTGCATGTACACCACCTGGCCCCGCACCCCAACAGGTTCGCAGTTTAGGTATACGTATATGATCGCGCGGGCTCGCGTATACCTACCTATGCCGCCCGGGCACGCTTATGCCGCAGCAGCACAAACACGAAGCGAGCGTATATATTATATTATGTTCTCATAATATACGCGGCGTCGTATTGTGAAAAGGCCAGAGACCCCCTCGCGGGCTCCCCCCGTTCCCCGTCACTCATCACCGCACACACACACACACACACACACCGACAATCCAGGGCGGATTCGTTGCTCCGTAGCGCCGATGTCCTTATACCGCACGGATCGTAAGAGATTTTTTTTTTTGCAAGCTGTCTATTATACGCGCTGCACGTTTCGTCGCGTGCCCCGTGCAGTGGTGGTGTGCGCGCGTACAATGCGCTATGGATAATACGAACGACGCGATATTTTATAATATTTTTCAATATTATCGTCGATCACGCGTCCGGAAACGTAGCGATAACGTGTAACAGGAACGTGTTTTAGTTTATATTTTCCGATCCTGCGCAGCGAATCCTCGCGCGCGCGCGCGCGCTAGTATTCGAATAATTTATATCACACAAACAGAGCCGTCTTAAGGTTATGCGAGGACCGAGGGCACAACATATTTGGGGCCTTTGAATACTACTTTTTTTTTCCTTTAACTGCACATAGCCAATTGTATTAGCAGTTAAAAATTATACTTTATTAATAAAAATGCCAATTTTTATAATAATCTCCGTTACTTTATTGTTTATTTTAAAACGTAAATATTTTTTAAAATTTAAATATTATAAGTAAAAAAAAAAAAATTAATTAATATTTGGTATTTTGTAAATAAAGTGGGGGCCCATGGGATTTGGGGGCCCTGGGCCCATGCCTTAAGATGGCACTGCACACAAACACACGGCGTATTATTATTGTTCGACGACAGTGGCGTGCCCGGGAATTTTCAATGGGGGAGATGTTATAAGTAAATAGTAATAATACATTTTTAACGAATTGTCATGGCAATACCAAAAACTCAAATTTTTATGTTTTTTATGCACATTTGTAAATTGTTCTGTAATTAAAATGAATTTAAATTAAAACACACTAATACCAAGTTGTTCAATTAACGTAACACCATTAAACTGAAAAAATCTATTGCATTTTTAAAAATAAACAAAAAATAAATAAAATGCTTAGAAACTGGATTACTTATTCCAAACGGAAATTCAACCGCCTAGCTTTTGTACTCGTTTCATTTCTGACGTCATCTAAAACAAGTAATGACTCTAAAACAGCCTTATGACTAATAAGTTGTTTTCTGTAGGTCGGCAAAAAAGACAATGGGGGATATAACCCCTAACCTCCCCCTGAGCACGCCACTGTTCGACGGTTTCCAAAAGAATATTCCCCGCCGTATATAACATATTATACGAGTTCACGCCGTGGACACTTTTTTTTCCGTTTTGGATTCTGAACGGAGCGAGGGATCCAGTGGTTTTAAGACGATGTTTATTTTATTTTTTTTTTTTTTCTATCCCGTGTGGCCCGGGTTAACACTATCGCACGCCCTAGGCACAGACGATTAAGAAACCGAACATTGAGCGTAAATATACGAGTAATATTATTAATTTTGCCTGTAAATTTTATATATGCATAATATTTTACTTGTCGTGCTAACTCCTACAGATTGTGTATTAACTTGTAATAATTATAAAAAAAAAAAACATAAAATATTACAAAAAAAAAAATCGTGGCCACACGTTTTCGTAGGCCCTAGGCACAGTGCCTATAGTGCCTATGCGCTAATACGGCCCTGCTTGTACCAGAAGAGGAGTGCTCCGATCTCTTCGGTCACAGTTCGTTTCCGGCAGCGATTCGCATCTAGTCGGTATTTTGAGAGAGAAAGAGATCGTTTTACGATTTTCTCAATAGTTTTCTAACGCGACGCGATAAACTACCGAGAAATGACGAAAAACCGCTAAAAACGGGATTTCGTCCATATAATCACGTACATACGTTTTTTTCACTATAATTTCGAAAATAATCATTCTGTTGTCTTGAACATTTCAACGAAATTGTATCTTTGTACTAATAAAACTTCAAAAAAAAATTTTCGAAAAAGTATCATTTAATTTTAGGCTATTTATAGATTTTTGAGTGTTTTCATTCGTGAAACGATTGATTTTGAGTTTTTATTGACTTGAAATTTGAACACAACGTCAGACATATTTAATTTTGTACAAAAAAATAGACAAAGCGTATTACGCCGGAGCTCCGCTCAGAATCGTTTTATCGAATGCAATGATTTATCGTTGCTTTCACTGTTTATAATAAAAACAAAATTCTAAAATCTTTGTCCAATAGTAATTCACTTAAGCGATATCCACAACACCCCGCAGGTAAATAATTTTTTTTTTTTATTGGATTCTGAGCGTATAGTTATTGGGTTTTACACATTTTCGGACTAGAAAGAACGCGCTCTCGGGTGATCTGCAGGACACGCGCGTTCAGGGGCGAACGCAGGAAAAATTTTCGTAAGGGGGGGAGGGGTTGAAAAAATGTAAAATTATTATTTACTCTCACATATATGTCGCATCAAATTTTCTCAAACGTTTCAGGAGGGTTCGAACCCTCAAAAATCCCTATACCTGCATTCGCCTCCGTGCGCGTTATATAAGCGTTCCGATAGTTTGGTCCGCAACGCGTTTGGAAAAATCTTCATCGACTCAGGGGCGTATTTAGAAATTTTTTTTGTGGAGGGGCTGAGGCATTGAGTAAATATCATTGTTGAATTATTTCTAAATTCTAATCCAAGACTAAATCTTAAAAACAGGACCAATTACCGAATTCTCAACATTTTTAAAACAACTACATATTAGGAATTTATTAAAAATATGACATCCTATAGCCATAAGGCGTAGGAATTAGTAAAGAAAGTTCCTGAAATTTCGGGGGGGGGGCTGAAGCTCCATCAGCCCCTCCCCCATAAATACGCCCCTGCATCGACTTATTGTTCCTGTGATTCGTAGAAGTTTTCGAATTTCGATGGCGTATAATATTGTTGTTTCAGATTTCGTATGTCGTTAATTTTTTCGCGGATCGGTAAGTTCTCTTCAAGGAGACGGCCGTGAAATTCTTCAAGAGCAGAAGTGTTCGCGTAAAACGTTTTCGAATTTTATATCAGAAAAAATATTTCATTTTTTTTTCCACTATGAAAAACAGTCATTTCTTTCATAAAACATCGGCCTATACGTGTACATTAAAAAAAAAAAAAAATGTATGAATAAAGCCCATATTAATTGTATACCGTATATTAATATATGTAATACACGACTCGCGATAATTCGTGTAAAAAAAAAAAAAAATTAATACCAATACGACTTTATATAAAGTTTAACGGGTAATTTTAACGTTTTAATACAACAATTATTAAACGATAGTTAACAAAATTGACGATATATACGATGCTGAAAGATATTAAAAAATAGCTTCGAATCGAACTACTTACGTTATAGTAATGTGTTGTATTTCAACTTTCAGATATCGCGTAAAACGGAATTTTACACAGAAAATTTTTTGACTTTTTTTTCAAACTATAATATACAAATTTCAGAAGAAAAAAAAACAGGTATTTTCCGCTGTATTTCAAAATTATGGTTTTCCAATTCTTCTTAAACGTGTGATATGTGTTCCAGAACCGATTGTTTTCGGTTCGGTTTCGTTCTCTCCATTTTACAGCGATCTATACGTTTCGTATCACAAATTATCACACTACGCGTACGGTAACGCGCGAGGGTAATGATTTTTCTTTTTTCCGAAAAAAAAATATGCATACACACCACACCTCCGACAAAAAAAAAAACAAAAAATCGGTATATGCAAATACGCGTAATACACGTTAACGTTTCCTTAAACGCGAGGCGTGTTAAATCACTGTAATTGCTTTTTTTTTTCTTTCGCGCGCACGTATATATAATAATAATAATAATAACATGATATATGAGAAACTCATATTTTTCGCGTAATCATCTTTTAAACGTTCGTTTATGAATCTTTTCGGAGGAGGAGGGGGCTTGTACGAGTAGTCTGTGTGTGTTTTTTTTTACGATCATTAGGTTTTTAGGGTATACTTCTTTTTTTCTTCTTATACGCATACATACGCTGACACCTGATGTTTGGGCGTTAATGTTTTAAAAAACGTAATCTCGAAATCACTGAGTTTATATAACTGCGCGCGGTGTCGGCAAATCGCCGCGATTTGTATTTTGTACCGGTTATAATACGAGACTTTAGAGACGTTTTCACGTTGACGATGATGGATTAAAAAAAAAAAGAAGAAGAAAAAATAAGGAGATAATCAAAGAGTATTTTTTTTTTTTACATTTAACTCTGTACAATATAATGTATACATATGAAAGTAATACATATATTATTTCATCGAAATAAATTCGACGGAAATAAATACAATTTATTGAAATAAACAACGTTTTTTTATAGTAAAATAATTATACTTATTACACATTGGAGTCCGCGGGCGGACGGTGCAACAGGGCTTATATATTATGACTGGAGTGTGCGAAACAGCAGATTTCCGGACCGATCAAAGGGAAGAGAATAAAATGAAATATTTTATTATTTTTGATGTGCAAACATCTATTAAGGCGGTACGAGCAGGGGCGCCCGCAGGGGGGGGCAGAGGGTGCAATTGCGCCCTCTGAGATTTTCTGATGAACAAAAGTCATTATTGAAATTTCACACGTAACGAAATAATTTTTTTTTTGAAAATGGTTGCTTTAATGATTTAAGTGTTAGACGTTTATCTTTTTAATTTGATTAATATAATCTTTATTTTTTATCATACATATTATTATAATACTACCAACTGGTACGATGCGGTTAAGTTGCTGAAGAAAGGTTTACTCGTATATTCAGATGTTGAAGTAAAAACGTACACACGTGAAGTAGGTACTAAACAGATTGGCTAAAAACCGAAGAATAGTAGAAATTTCGTTATAAAATATGTCGTTTTTATTAAAGAAAATAACAAAAGTTGAAAAGTATAAAATACGGGTATCGATTACTTTGATATTAATTCTGGAAGGGTTGTTACAATATTATGGGTTATCCGATGATCAATATTTTATATCCCCTCCCATATAACATTCGTAATCACGCCACTGTCCCAATTAATACACTTTCTCTGATTTATGTCGGCGGTTTCGCGCGCAATAATATATTTTATTGAATTCACTGGCTTTTTGCGAGGTACATCCGCGTATTATATCGTATTTTACAGCGCAAAATCGTCGTTATCCGTTAAATACATCTCGATAAACTCATAATACACGTATAATTTCGCATTATACGACTGCATAAAATATGTGCTTGTACATTGCGGCCCCTGCACGACAGTCCAGTCGTCGTCGTCGTCGTCGTTTTCTCTTCGACGGCCGCGATTCTCTCGTGTTTTGCCCCGCCGGTACTGGGTGCTGCTGCATAAGTATTATCGTCTTGTGTGTATCAAAATCGCGATTTATAGTTATTATATTATATATAAGCGGGGGTTTTTTTTAAACGTTTCGGGCCGATATAAAATGCGTATACAAACGATACATAAAAAGAAAAGAAAAAAGAAGAGGAAACGGAAAGTAATAATATAACGTGTACATCAGCGCGCAGCAGTTTTTCTGTTCATAAAATAAACGCGGTACATATTTTATACGGAGTACGCCGTACTTGTATTTATTGGTACACGCGGTCTGCGGTTACTGCTGCTGACGACAGGAATGTAATGGTTATTATTTATTTTTTTTTTTCGTTTAAAGACGTATCCTGCAATGGCATTTAAAACTCGTTATTCGTGCAGCGTACACTGTACGGTAATATGATAATAATAGTCCAGACTTGGGTAAAATACTTTATATATTTGGAATACATATTTATAAATAATGTATAATAAATATAAATAATTAATAAATATGTATTCGAATACTCCGTGACAATAGTATTCCCTAAGTATTTCGAATAACATTTTTAGAATAATTTTTTTTTTTTTTTTTTCTAATCTTCAATAATACGATTATACGAATATCAAATACAGTAATTATTATTATTATTATTATTATTATTATTATTGAATCGAATACAAACAGTTATTTTTAACGTATTTAGGGTATTTTTTAATAATTTTTTTTTTTTATGTGTATACATCTGTTGCGTCGGTATGAGGGTAAATCTCGGGAAATGGGACGGAAATGGGTAAGCTGTTGTCATGACAACTAATAATAATATTTATTAATATTAATAATATTAATTAATTTACATGCAATATTAATAATGTTAAGCTGTTGCCTTGACATCTAATAATAATTATCCAAATTACTTTGAATAAAGATACCAATATTCACAGATCTCAATCACAGTTCCGTTCTATTTTTACCGCTCACGCGACGTTTACACATAAATGTCTCGAGTGCTAGCAGACTCGTTATTTTTAAATTCTGTGTTAAATTAACACAAAAAAAAATAATAATACCAAGCAAATTAATATGTACCATTATTACAATATTCGCAGCTTATAGCGTTCACTGGTCATAAGAATCGGCCGCTTATAGTGATCAAAAATGCCAGGAACGGAACAAACATCCGTTATCAGTGCATTTTCCGCCGCTAACTGTGTGCAAGTTTTGGGGTTACAGTGAACAGAAATAAGTACACAGTATATTAGAGTCGTAGCAGAAATAGAATTACGCATCAAATACACAGAAGGAGAAAAATCCGACCATTAGGTTTTCACGAACCTGATCAGAATTAAACGACTAAAAGCACATATTGTCGGTCTCGATACAAAAAAAAAAAACGAGTCCGCTAGTACTCGAGACATTGATGTGTAAACGTAAAAATGGAACGGAATCGTGATTGAGATTTGTGAATATTGGTATCTTTATTCAAAGTAATTTCGATAATAAATATTATTAGTAAAGTTGTCATGACAACATCTTACACATTTCCGTCCCATTTCCCGAGATTTACTCTCATACCGCCGTAATAGGTGTTTACACATCAAAAATTAATTTAAAATGTTTTACCTTATTTTTGACTTGTTTTTCAAGCCGCCGCACTTATCGAAATATTCTCGGACGAACTCGATCAGTACAGGCGGCGACCGCTGTAGTCATAAAATATAACAAAATTGTTGTAATCAAATGCACATGGACTATTCGAATAATGTCTAAAACACCGAAGATTATCGATAAAATAATTGACGTCGTTTTAACCCGATATCTACTGCTGCTAACTCTTATTTGTTCCCGAAATAATTGCTCATTACATTCGAGTAAAACCTTATTGTTTTTACGTGGGTACTGTTTAAAACGGTTTTTAAAATATTCGGAATGCCGTGTTCGGAATACTGTACGACAAGCCTGATAATACTCGTAAAACGAACAGACGAGCCGTGTTATTACGGCCGTTCCGGCGCGTATTGAATTCATTAAATTAAAACTAACATTCGACTAAATTTATCTAAAAATATCTAATAACGCACCGTAGTCGTTGTTTAACCGTTTTTTTTTTTTCCACCCGTTTTGTCGACTAAAATTAGGCGCGCGTTGAAATAACGACGAATTTAAAATATTGTGCAGTTGAAAACAGAATCGTCTCGAACGTTTCTCACGGATTCATTTAATTACCGAGAAATCGTGTACGATATAAAAATAACGACGTCACCGCAACGAAATTAAGCTGTCGTCGCACAATTAATGAGATTTATGTGCATGTAGATAAATATTGCGATTTGCATTATACGAGAAAGGGAAAAAAAACAAATTTTTCTTTAAAAAAAAAATTTACAACAACAACGTCGTCGCTGTAAACCGGTAATAGGCGTATATACTCGAATGCGAACACCGCGCGATCGATAAATCGAAAATCGGTGTAAAAAATATTCGATGATCTATATAAATTAACACGCGGTATGCTGCATGTACTCGTCCGGTTATTATCAGAGTAAAATATACACGTCCACATGCACGTACGGTTTGAAATTTGCGTTTAAAAAATATATGTGTTCGAGATATTACTAGAAGAGAAAAAAAAAATGTTTCGAAATTGTTATAACTAGGGCTGGGATTTCGATGCACTTTGCATTTTTTCTGAAGCTTTCTGTACGATGCTCGTTTAGTTACAAATATGTTTTAGATATTTTTAAATTAGAATAAGACATTTTATTTTGCATTTTTTGACAATTTTTAATTTTAAAGTCATTTTTGACATTTTTTAGGGCATTTTAGGGGTTTTTAAGTCATTTTGATGTTTTTGAATTTAAAATTAAAGATTATAGATTAATATATACATATATTATATTAATAATATAAAATATTTATATGCTAACATTATATGAAAACCCAAATGCCCTATTTCTTATCTACAGTTCTTAGATATTAAATTTATATTATATAAATTATATAGCGTAGCAATCTACTAGAGCAATAAAACAGGAGGGCATTTCTATTTGAAAACCTGAAGCACGCTCTCGTGATTCAGTGTAACAATAAAGAATATTTTTTTATTTATTAATATATGAAGACATGAAGTAAAATAAAATATTTACGTACATGTAATGTAATTTTTTTAAATTTTAAGCTGTTTTAAATAAATTTTAAAGACATTTTTTTAATGCATTTTTTAGTTTTTTAAGTCATTTTTGCATTTTTTTAAGGTCATTTTTCGCGATTTTTAAGGACATTAAAATCCCAGCCCTAGTTATGACGAACTGCTGCTGAGAGGAAAACGTAATCGAGAAAAACGTACAAAGGGTCTTTCGTTAATAACGTAAGGGTCCTCTGAGTGGGAGGGGAATTTAAAAAAAGTCTCTACATTACCTTACTTGGAGGGTGTAAAAGCCATTCTTACGTAAGTTTAAACGTGTAACTACCATCCAGGTGACACATTTTTTTGCATGCATTCGTGTCCGTATTGCGCAGGATTATATAAATATGTATTATGTATTATACCTATCTAATGTACAAAAATCTCGTGTCGCGGTGTTTGTGGTCGCACTCCTCCGAAAAGACTCGACCGATTTTAATGAAATTTTTTTTTTTTTTTGTATATTTGGTAGGTATGAGAAAATAGGTCGTAAAGTATTTTTCACTCTCCTGCCCCTCCCGAGAGTGGTACCTAAAACGGGAAATTTTAGGATTCTAGGCGTTAAACATTTACCATTTTTAAATTGTTATTAAAAAATAATTTATAATTTATTATACTAAAAAACATGCACGATGATGAAAAATGTGTGTTGAAAAATAATAAGGATAAATAATATTTTACGTGTATGATGTTGTGATATTATGTCCGAGGCCACTGCATCAAGGCGTTGACGAGTTTAACAAGTTTAATCGTTTAAAACAACTTGACTTTTTTTACCGACTCTTGGTAATATCAACATATTTTTCCACGCCAAATAACGTCAATTTATTACGTGTTTATTGTGGTAGTACCTTTTTTTTTTAAACTTTTTTTTACACCAATTAATTTTGAATTTTGAATTTTAATTGCCGCGAATGTTTATTTATGAACACATTCGAGGCAAACGCGATATTAACGCCTATATAGAATACACGTATGTGTTTAGAGACAATATTTCATATGAACTGTTGACAAATGTATTCGTATAAATATATTAACTATTAATTTTTTTCCTACAACAAGAAAATCAAACGGAGGATTAAAAAAAGTAATAAATAAACACGTTATGCTAAGTTTGTGTTTGTTAACTGTGATACGTTACCGGAAAGGTTGACAATTATTAGAAAATGATGTCATTGCGCCTATAGTACTTGTCATTATTTCCCATACGACAGCAGGAAACGATCATGAGCTAAAATAGCATTGTAATTTTATAACGATCGTTATATAATTATCGATATATCGATTCTGTAATATATATTAACACATATTATAATAATCCAGCGGTTGTAATTTTTTTTTGTTATTATTGTTGAAATCAACGAATTAAACAAAAAAAATGAATAGGTATTGACAGTGGCGTAACCATCGGGGGTTATACGGATTCAAACCCCCTTTGACTATTTTTTATATTGTAATAATAATAGTAATATTAGTAAAAATAAGAAAAAACAATTTTTTACAAAAAAAAAAAAAAGTGTATATAATATTTATATTAAATATGCACGAAAATACGTAATAATTAAGAAATATGAGAATTTTTTTTAAAATTGACAAAATATTTTTCGTTTTTTCAACTCATCTTTGTACGGAACGGATTTCTAGTTTGGTCTGCCATAAATCGAGAGTATATTCATTATTTTTATTCTTGACAAAGTAACGCGTTTTGAGTTTGATGTACTAGTAAATTATTATCACGTTTATTTAATAACCCCATTCACCCCTCGACTAATTAATTCTGGCCACTGGGTATTGAGTAAACGTAGTGGTGTCGTTTGTGTTTATTTTCACATCGAGAAGCTTTCATGACAATGGAAAAATTCTGGATGCCGATGTACAAGCACACAGCCGTTTGTCTACTATAACATTTAAAATACTACTTATAAAATGTGTCTATAGTAAATAAGGAAAATTATAAATGATATCATTTCCTACAAGGAATCGTCAACGTCTCCGGTAACATTTTAATGGACTATAATTTTAAACTGAAACAAATTCGAGTAAAAAAAAAAAAATGTATTTTTTACAATTTATACCCGATCTCGGATTTATATAATACGTCTATGTGTCCGGTATATTATTATTATTTTTTTTCGCGAATAGATTATTATAATATTGTTGTCGGTTTTCAATATAATAGTTTTTTTTTTTTACTCCCCGGACTTTAAAACGTATATAATTAATTCGCGTTCAGCAGTATTTTACTACCTATATACTATTATGACGTATATGTTCGTTGGGAGCCATTTAAATTCCCCTGCCGCCGCCGCCGCCGCCGCCGCAGCCGGCTCTCCTCGCAAGAAGAAAAGGAGTTATCTGCAGTACATCCGACTGAGCCGGTTGTATATTATATCGGTAAGAACATACTGTATAATATAATATATATTATAAAAAAAAAAACTTATATATATACTTTCCACCGGCCCGCATTATTAATACGTATTATATATATATATATATATATTATTATTATATTCAAAACGAGGATAAAAATGTAAATTGTTGTTGGTATTGTTTAGCGAAAACAGACGTGACTGAAATGCCATATAATATTATACTATTTACCTTGATAATATTATTCTTTTACAGAGAATATATATATATATACGCGTGTATACGCCATTTGAAGGAAATGTATTATTGTATAGAACTCGAAATTCGTACGTCTTATTCTCTGCTACACATCGCTATAAGTATGCAAGTGAGCCGGATGTTTTATTGATTTTTCGGATAGCGTATCTCGAATTTGTTACGACATATTTTGCTGAATTTGCGCGGTTTCACGCGCGCCAAGAGTTAAAACTTATATTTACATTATTATGGGTACGATTCGTATTTATTAGCTGTTCGGTACCCGTCATTGTGCCAGATTAAAAAAATGCTTATGATGCGAATGATCTAAAGTGGATACCGATTTTTGGATTCTGAGCGGAGCGAGGAATGTATTGGTTTTACAATGATGTGTTTTTCTTTTTTTATGTCTGTACCCAAAAATTCTATCAGAAGGAGTGCTCCGATATTTTCGTGTAGCACGTTTTCTGATTTCAAATTGCATCTAGTTTGTACTTTAGACAGGTCATTTTTCGATTTTCTCAATACTTTTTTCAAAAGTCAGGAAAAACTAACAAAAATTACATAAAAACGCTAAAAGTGCAATTACTTCTTAATCGACTGTCGTTTGTTTCTTCGTTTATTTATTACACCGAAGCTCGCTCAGAATCGTTTTATCGAATACAATGATTTATCTGATTGCTTTCAAATTTATAATAAAAACAAAACTCTAAAATCTTTATCCAAGTAATTCGCTTAAGCGATATCCACAACACAACGGCATAGTCCCGAATTTTTTTTACGCGACCAAATCGTACTAAGAAAAAAAATTCTGCAACAATTCTTACGAGCGAGATGAGTAACAGTGGAAAAAAATGTAAATATATTGCCCGTGGAAACCGACGTAAAAATTAAGTTTGGTGTCGTCACTTGACAGTGGCGTAGCCAGCATTTATTTGGGGGGAGGGGGGCTGAGGCTGATAATTAATTAATTTTTATCTTAATAATTAATATGTATTGACGGTACCTAAAAAAAACTGATTATTTATTCATTTCGGGGAGGGGGACCTGCAATGCCATCAGTCCCCTTTCGCTACGCCATTGTCACTTGATCGATATGCTTTTTTTTTTTTGGAAAATCGTTATAGCCCGCCGTTTCAGAAATTACTCAGATCAACTACGCAGGAAATCGTCCAAGTGACAGCAATTTTCTCCTCGTTTCCACTTAACTTTCTTAGAAATACATTTCGTGCACTCGTTAAAATTGTCGGAAAAAATTTTGTTCGTCGCATTATAACCGCGTGGTAATCGCGAAAAAATCAATAAAATATTTTCTCGTATGAAATATTTTTAAGAATTCGTCACCATCATACCGCCGAACAGATATTTTTTCTTACCATAATCATTTTATAGTATTACTACGTATGTTATGAAATCAACGGTATAATGCATAAAACGATCCGCGTAAATTACTACTCTATACGAATAAAAACAAACGGCATCTCGATAATTTCAGTAGTTTTTGCACGATGCCCGTCCAAAACGCGAAGATAGTATTATGATTTTATTTATATAATGGATATAGTTAAAAGATGTCTGTAGTTAATAAATAAAAGTTAGAATAGAAGAAAAATAGATAGAAGTCTATAGTTCAGTGGTTCTCAACCGGTGTGTCACGACGTATTACCGTGATGCGTGTCATCAAAAAAATTGTTTATTTATATAGTCGTTTATACTTTATACTGTAAGTTTTCAGAGTATCACACTGATTTATTTTTATAAACTAATAATTCTTTTTTATTTAAATACCTACCTAAAATTGTTTAAATTTTCGTTAGATAAATTTATAATTTTTGTTTTTTTTTTTTTAGTAAAATAGTAACATACAAGTGTAATAATTTACCTAGGTTAATAATTGTCACTTCTTCAAATATCCATTAAACGTTTTGAACGTGTCGCCATTTTTATGAATCTAAATTGGGGTGTCGTCGTATTAAAAAGGTTGAGAACCACTGCGCTATAATAAATAGATGAATAAAATGATATTGTGTATACTACAAGTCATCAAAGCATCATATTACAATAATAATATAACGTATGTAAAGTACGAAATTATGCGCGTAACCGTTACAAACGGAACTCGCACGACTTGTGCGCCAAATCTCTGCACCAATATACCAAGTAATATCAATATTATATCGTGGGCAGGTAAACTAGAAGATAAATAAATAAAATCACGGTAATACAAGCGTAATTCTTAAGTGAACGTACACTGCAGTAACCACTTATTTTTTATATACTTATATTTGACCCGCTACGCAGACGTTTTTTTCGTGAGTGTAAAAATAGAGCGAAAAAAACATTTTTTTTCCCCAAATAAAAACCAATGAAAAGCAAAAACCATTGTGTTCAAAGTCGGTAAAAACAAAAAAAAAAAAAAAAATGAATGTAATAATTTTTCAATTAGCGGTCGTATATGGTTCGTGTTTCGGTATGCCTATGCAGTTGATTATTATTATACACAGCTGTATAGCTCGTGGAAGGCGGTATACAAATTTTAAAGCGCTCCTATATTGTCCGCGGTGAATTGGATTAAAATCGTATAAAAGATTTTTTTTTTTTGTTAATTTAACAGCGGTAAAAAATAATTTGCAAGAACACTATACGGTGCTAAAAAAAAAAACTCGCTAATCACAAATTAGTACAATATTAGACGAAGTGACGTGTACACATATAAAGTGTTATTTTCCGATAAAAAAAAAAAAAAATAGTAAACCGTCTTGTTTTTTATCGCTTTAATAAAATTAATGATATTATATTTCGCTGTAAAATCTATCCACATATTATACGCTCTTGTTGGTTTTTTTTTTTTTTGTCTTGCATAATAGTATTCGATTTATAACGCTGCGATTCATAACATTCGATCATTTCTAATGGTGCTATTATATACTTATTAATATAATAGTAAACCTGTCCCATGAGTACAGGCGCATTAATATATTACCCGTACCGACCAGTTTTTCGAAACGACTTGATATGTAGTGACACGGTACGGAAATAATTTCACGTTACACGTATTATATTGTATTTCGAAAAAATATTATTGCTAACGAAACGCGCGAATCGTACAATACTCTTATTTCGTTAACCCTACAACGCATGGTGTTGCTTTTCGGCAACAACCGATAAGAACGGTTATAATCAGATATTTATCTATGTCAGATAGTGTATATTTTTTCCGACGTATTTGAGTGCTAGGTGAGTATTTGGCGTGTTTTAATGTTTCACTTTTTACATCATAAATCAGTACTTTTTTCATTATGTGTAGAAGACATTTGTTTGACAAAGGAATTGTACAATTGCTTGAAAATGAACATCCATCTGATTCCGAAGACGACTTGGAATCTAGTGACGAACAAGGTATATATTGTAGATGAAAATATAGTTGGTTTAGAAGCACTCGATAAATTTTTAGAAACTATTGATGACGAAGAATTAGATCCGTTCCCTAATTCTATAAACTTATTGGATAGTAATTTGGATATTAATGTTGACATGGAAGAATATTGTGTGATTTAATTATGTATAATTTGGCTAATTTTAGGCATTTATAAATTATAATATGACTTACATTTTAAAAAAATGTCAAGTTGCATTATTGTTAAATATTGTAATATTAAAATGTGTATAATTTGACTAATTTTAGATATTTATAAATTATAATATGACAACGTTCTACAAAAATTTAAATATATTAATTTATTCTGTTTTTCGTATAGTTACAAATGCATAATGTTGCTCTACAGCAACAACCAACTTTTTCAACATTATCAACTTCTAAAATTAAAATAGATTTTTGAAATCATTTTTTACGCATTCAATAAGCTTAGAACTACCCAAAAAACAATTATTTAATAAAAAAAAAAATCATGCATTGTAGGGTTAATAAACAGCTCCTTTTAAACGTCGTTTAATTTAAAGTTGAAATTCTCGAAGAGTCACGGACTTAAAAGCGCACGGATAATAATTCGGAGTGATAAATGTTAATATTTCGTTTACTACTGCAGGAGTCGGATTTTAGATTATCTAGAAACGCGTATGGCTTCTCGGCACCCACTATATATATATAATTTAAAACGATTATTTACAAAATAAATAGCTCGTATACACAGCATAATGAATAGCCTGTACCTATTAGTATTATAATGAGAGAAAAAAACGGTATTCCACTAACAAACGATTTCTATAAATTGTTTTTTACCATTTTTTTTTTTCAAACTACAGACTGTCGGTAGTGTATTAGTCGGCGTTATACCTATACTATCTCGTCTAAAGTCTAAAATAATAAATTATTTTAAATCCGAATAATATTACGTTTAAACTCGCGGTTATTTATTACGAGCGTTGTTTCACTGTAATACCTAATAATGTTATATTGAGAGTTAAACGTTTGAACCTACGCGTTTTTTTTTTTATTATTATTATTATTTGGATTTGACAAATTACTTTCATCAACACGTTTAGAGATTTTTATATGGTAAATTCAACTACCTATAGTTATATTTGTTACTTTCATTTACACCTACTCGAGTAAATTATTTCACATTGTTTTGGTACGGGGGAGTATAACACGCTGTAATTTTAACTGTTCGATTATTATTATTAACGAAAACAACGTAAAATAAAATTGTATTATACGAAAGTATTAATTGTAAATATAATGCTATTTACTGATTATTATCTGTATATAATAGGTATACGTTCAAATACTTATAACCCGTCGAGTATTTAAATGAGTATTTTATATACTTAAAAAAAAAAATATTTGCCCACATTTGATAATATTTTTAAAGAGTAACTTTTATACGAAATTACACGTGTGCACTAAGAAACAGTTAATTTGATATTTTAAAAAATATTACAACCAGTGGCGGATCTTGGATATTTCGATATGGGGGCGGGGGCACATATAAATTGTATAATTCGAATAATAACTAATAATACGTACTATAATTTTTAAACAATCTCTCTATGCTTTCTGTCCGTGGATTGGTTTGCAACCATCATCCATTCTTCTCTATTATCTGCTTTCCTTTTCATTTCTACATATGAATCACGTCCTTGGCCCTTTAGTATTTGTTTTGTGTATTCTAGTCTTGGTCTTCCCCTATGGTTCTTTCCTTTTACAATCAGTTTTAGTAATCATTCGTGTCGCATTATATGGCCTATCCGTTCGTTTCGTCTTTTAACTACATTAATTCCATAGCAACTTTCTTTCTGATATTCTTTTCAGTACTTCTTCGTTGGTTACTCTTTCCGTCCAACTTATCCTTAACGTTCTCCTATAACACCAAATTTCAAACGCCTCCAGTCTTTTTCGTTCTTCTGTTGTTATCGTCCAAGTTTCACATCCATATAGGACTATAATCCACACACACGTTTTTAATAGATATTTCCTTGTATTTACACTTAAGTTTCTCGACGTAAATAGAGTTTTCTTGTTGATTGATTGCTGATTGATTTTAAACAATATTGGTAATGTATTCAATATAATGTTGATTACACATCACACACCATAATAATAGGTAAGTCAATGAAGTCATTTTAAAAAAAATTTATATTTATAGATTCTCATACTTTATAAGTCAAATTGAAGTTTTCGTCGATGTTTTTTTAGCGAACACGTCTAGTATTTTTGCTGGTTTTACTGTAATATCTTTATTTACGCGTAACACTAATCATCATTAAACATCTCTCTAAACACAATTAAAGCAAATCCATTTTTATAACGTCTCGTTGGATAATGGGTACTCATTTAAAAAAAAAAATTTGTCGAGAGAAAATTGACAGGGTGGACACGTGCCCCTGTGGCCCTCCCCCCTGAATCCGCCACTGATTACAACAGTCGTATTACATGTTTTCAGTTCTATATCGGATTCAGTCGCAAATTTATAATATTATTATTTGTATATTTAGACACACGCTTTATTCTTGTCTCGTGGCCCGAAATGTCAGCTCGGAAATAAGTAATCTCGCACGTTGACGTTATAATATACTATGCACACCACATACTGCGAGCTGCAGCAGTAATACTTGTCGTTTGTATATACGACATACGTAAGGTTTAAAGGAACGGGCCAAGAGCTCCTTACGCCGCGGGATTAGCCCTTCTGAACACATTTACTGGGACGCGTCGTCGTTGTTGAACCAATAAAAATGTGTTAAATTTAGTTCCTTTTTTTCGTAACTGTTAAATTAAAAATATATATATATATATACATATAAATTATTTGTAATCACTTTTTGATTTTTTCGGAAAATTCTTATCCCGCAAGACGCTATCGCGGTATAATTTCAGTACAACAAAATAGTAAATAGGAATTTTCAAAGTTCGAAATCTATACCTCTATATATGCAGTACGCTGCAATGGTTCCGAATCGTACTGTGGCTCGGCGATATAATATCGTAAAATAAAATTACAACGGAATAACGTACGTACATTTTTTTTTTAAAATCTAGCATAAAATACACGTAACAAATTGTTTCCTACACTCTCCTTGTTTTTTTTTTAATGTAATAATCTCGTTCGCAGCGCGATCGACGCGCACAGTACTGCAGGTGGTAATTATTATTGCTAACATATTATAATCGCGCGCGTTTATAATATTTTATTATAACATGTGCAGTGTACATACGCGCATGTGTGTACACATAACGTGAAAAACGTTTTGTCAGAAAAAAATAAATAAATGATATAATATTTATTATTAAACTCCGGAAATTCGTTTTGAATGGGCGAACGTGCGCACGTGTCGCAATATAATATAATGTATAAAATAATATATATACGTATATACCGAGCGACATAATACGACCGAAATCGTATCGATTGTTTGCGTTCGTGTGTATAGATCTTAATAACAATAATGCCTATATAAAATATATTATACAGTGTCCTGTACGATACGCGATCCGTATAGATCGCGCGTAAACCACAAGGGATTATATATGTCGATAGGGTGTATTATAAGCAGGGTCTTTTAGATAATACGTGTACGCGAAACGGGAGAAGACTATAATATGACGTATAGAGTTGCGCGTCCCTGCAATTTGTCGGATTACGCGAGTATAACCTTTAGTGATTTTTTTCGTTTTTTTTTTACACTAAATAAATAACGATTTAATATTTGTTATTCGATGGATCATATAATTGATCAGCGGTTCCCAGACTGTGCACCGCGAGCACTTTCCGGGGCACCGTGACTCATAAAAAAATTAGTTATAATTTATTGTAATTTTTTTTTTTTTAAATTTCAAATTGAATCTTATAAAAAAAAATTTTATTTCGCGTATTCCGATTCTATAATAACCACGTGAATTCGTATAACGTTACTACAGTTGAGACCAGGCCCGGATTAACACTGTCGTATGCCCCAGGCACAGATGATTAAGAAACCGAACGTTGAATAATAAATAATAAATTATTTATAATTTTAATAATAATTGAATAAAATTAAAGCTGTAATCGATAATAATATTGACTGGAGAAATTCAGTGACCCTAACAGATTTGTACTTTGAAAACAAATTCGTAAGAGGATTTAAAATACATGTACACGTTTCGTTCACACGTTTTCAATATTTATGCGGATATTTATTTCTGCTATATAGGCCGCATTAAACGCGTTGTTATGATTTTTGCAATAAATTAACACCGTCTGTGCAATGTAAAAAAAAATTATTGTGAACGAAAAGGAATAGGAGAAATTCGATTCGTTGATGTATTTAGAACGATGGAAATCTGAAAAAAAAAAAACCAAAACTCTACTGCAGAGACGCGACACGCGCCATCGCTTCACATAGCGTTTCCTAAGCTTCATATACTTACGCGTCATCTTTTATAACATTTTTTTTTTTTTTGAATTATTTAATATACAAGACTGGGCGTTAACGAGTAGTCAAAAAAAAAAATTAAACTAATTAACGCGTTACTTTCCTTTTAATTTTAACGAAATATTAACATAATACGGTTTTTTTCAATCTAAATTAAGTAAAATTAACATATTTTTTAGTGAAATGAGATATTTAAAGATAACATAAAATAATAGTATATATATATATATTTTTTTTTTTTTGTATAGTGTTTGTTAACACTTGTAATAATGTATTGAAGACTATTAATACATAGACGCGGAGAAAAAAAAATCTTTTTTTTTTTTTCATTTTTCTTGTTTTTTCCCCCCTAAAATTATGATTTTTAATACACTTATTTAATCTGCATGATTTCGATACAATGATAATTGCTTAGATTATTTTTGCTCGAACTCGAATGAATTTAAAACGTAATATGTACGATTAACGCCCTGTACTGACGGGGCTTTTATATCGTTATCGCGTATAAAACGTTTAATTTTTTTAAACTTTATTCTTTCAACTTTTTTAAATTGTATTTCTTTTTTTTTATAATAAATGAACTACAATTAATTTGCGCCTCAACTTCGTGCACAATAAACTACGGACTTAATAGGCCGTTGATTTGCTTGTCGTCAATTGTACAGCGTATTAGACTATTAAATAGAAAATTTTCACGACTGTAATGGCGCAAAAAAATCGTTTAAAAAAAAAAAAAAGTGTTTGCCTTTCTAATAAACCGCAAGAACTACGCGTCTCGCAAAACTACTATAAGCCCCTATATAGTGAACATTTTTAAGCATTTTCCTCGAGTAAAAAAAAAAAAAGCAAACATTTTCAGGAGCGGATGTGTGTTTTGGTACAGTCTCCTCCCCCTCCCCCATCAACTATAATTTCCACTAGTTGCGCGCCACTGCCGTATGTGGGTAACAATACAAAAACACACACTGTATATACAATACAATATGTTATATAGGCGCATCGCTGAATGAATCACGTTCGATGACGATAAGTCCCACTGCCACCGCTTGCACGGCGCACCTTTCCGAGTGTACACCCGCGCCAGAATACACGCGCACACACACACACACACACACACACACTGCACGCCACTTCCCGGAGACCCCGTAACCTCGTCGGGGGTAGTCGTACGTATAAAAATATTATACAAGGAGGCATTTGGTGCAGCCGCGCGCGAGCAACAGGAAACCGTGCCCCAAATCCCAACAAGCCGGTCAAACAGTATCCTGTTCCTGCGGCCAGGTGCGCTTCCTTCGGTGGGCACACGTGTCGCGCACCGTCGACGCCACTGCCGCGCCGCCGTCACAGCGTATAATATCTCATCTTCCTGCACCTTATGTTACGCGTTATTAAAAACACACGTATAACGTTCGTGCGCGAGCGTACCTACGTTGTATATTATTTTATAATGTCTTTGGCGCGCTCGCGATTATGTCATTTCCAGTTCGTCACTAAGGGGCCCGGTATTCCAACATCTACTTAAGCTCAAGACTAAGTGAAGTTCGTTTATAGTTTTCCGCGTTGCAATCGAAGTTTAAGAGACAAGCTCCTCCACTTGGTTTTGATTTCGTGTTGAGGAACGCTTAACGGGTTTAACGAGTCTATCTATGAAAATGTCGAATGATAACAATATTATAATATTATATATTTATACGAGAGGCGAATACAAATTATTATTATTTGTGGTATAATCGCGCGTTTTACAATATCGGTATATAATTCAGTTGTGTTGTATTATTTTATATTGTAATATTATGGACATACTTCTTCGTCGAGTTCAAGTGATGACGAATTTCTAATAGAATTTGTGAATAGACTCGGACAGTGAAGAAAACAGCGTATTTACCGCAATCCAACAGACCATTTCATTGAATGCGGTGAAAATTAGACTTCGTTTACAGTAGCGTGCCCAGGAATTTTCAATGGGGGATATTATAAGTAAATAGTAATAATACATTTTAATAAATTGTCATAGTAATACCAAAAACTCAAATGTTTGTGTTTCAAGCTCTCCAAAATCGTTTCTAGCTTATAATTGTGTACATCTGTAAATTGTTCTATAATTAAAATGAATTTAAATTATAACACACTAATACCAAGTTGTTCAATTAACATAACATATGTTATGTATAGTAAATGTTTATTGTCATAAGTAATAACTTTTTGCTAATAACTAATAAAAAGTATTAAGTAATGACTCTAAAACAGCTCTTATAACTAATAAGTTGTTTTCTGTAGGTCGGTAAAAAAAACAGTGGGGAGGATATAACCCCTAACCTCCCCCCCTGAGCACGCCATTGCTCGTTTAAATAAACGGTGTGTACGTATTATACTGGACCTAATTGCGTTCAAAATTGAATGTCCTACTAATCGGTAAGAATAAATTCTAAAAAAAAAAAAAATTATAATTCATTATAGAATAATATTTATTTTTGCATTTAATTAATTAAATAAATTTTTTTCAAATCATACGCATCAGGACAAATAATTAAATTTTACATGATAACATGCCGGTCAATCGTGAAACAAAAAACAAAATATACTTTTTTTTAAAATGAATTGAACTGCATGTACTCGTTCGCTTTTTAAGGTTCACCTTGATCATAGTTTTTGTTTAACTTAAACCTAAGATAAACCACATTTGAAATGCCGGCTTAGTATAGCTAAGGATTGAGTTCAATCCATAAAACTCATACACGTCGTGTTATACCGACGAGTTTGTTCGCACGGTCCGTTGAAAAAGTTCCGATGCTTTTTCACGCGTATAGTGCGTGCGGGATCGTAGGAGCCAGAGATTTTGCTCGAGCAGCCCAATAATGCCGGCGGTTATACAATATTATACATTTTAATATTTCAAAATACTTTATTTTTTAGCTTAATTCTATGTCTACGATATACTTACAAGGAACAACAAAAATGTTCTTAAACAACCGTATTAATTGAAAATGCATATTTTAGCTATTTAATCGCCGCATACTGCACAGAAATTATTTAAACAATCAGTTGTGCCTCGCTTTGTTCGGAATAGACGGTCTGTGACTGTGTCAGTGTCTATACACGGTATTTAAAACCCCTTCCACTTTAAAACTATAAGCTCCTAAAACGTCTTAAGCCGTATTGTTTCAGTACACGTTGTACTATATTGTGTTTTGAGTACACGCAGTACGTTACGTTTTCAATGGAGCGGAATATCGAACGGCGTTACGCAATCAAATGTCGTGTGAAATTCAACACACCGAATTGAGTGAAATCTTAATAAAAGCTCGCGGAAATGTCACTTTATCCAGAATTATGATTATTAAACGGCGCAAAACTTTCAGAGGGCGCCGAGAAAACGCTGGAGACGGAAGATCTGGTGTTCTGGAAAGCCGCGGTGTTCGCGGTAAGACGATCAAAACGTGGAAGTCGTGCGAGGTGTACTTGCGAAAGACCGTACCTAACGAAAGAGTTTTTACCTCCTGGGCAGACAAAGTCAGATAAAGTCGTTTTACAAAGATGTCGTGGAATGACACCCCTAAAACGTGTCCGGCGAGATCGTAATATTATTATTAAATACAATAATCACGTTTTTCGGATGCCGACGTAAATTAAATGTGAAATTATGTTTCCGAGTAAATCCTTGGATTAAACGGTTGCGTTATCAAGGACAAAACGATATCAAAACGTCTTTGACAAATTGAAAACCGAAAGAACGCCCTGCGGAAAACGACTATATTCTGCAAATACCGTTAAGATTAATGGAAAGAAAAAAAAATATGAAACTAATCCGGAGGGACGCCGAAGGAGATAATTTATACAGAATTTGACGTAACCCTTTTGTGTTTTGAAATGAAAAATTGAGTGCACCGTTATTATTGCAGGGACGCATTCGGTTCGTGCTCGGCGACGCGGTTTTCTATACAAGACAATATATATATATATAAGGCTCGTAGACACGGATTTCTAGCGTCCAATTCGATACGACGGTTCTACGGTGCGTTATATAGCCGCATTAGTTAACATATTATTATTAGTCGAACCGTTAAGTGGAAAAAGTGGAAAAAAAAAAGAAATCCCGGTAAATAAATATCCCCGTAGAAAAATCCCCCCGGGCTTACGCGTTTAAAGAATATAGCAAACCACCTGCACACAATCCCACGTACACCGGGCCGAGTTGTTTAAAAAAAAACAGTAAAAAAATAAAAATCTGTAACGAGCCGTGGGTGCTTTGGAAAGGTGGATCGCTTGATCGAGTGCAATTTTTTTACTATTCTAAATTTTTTAACTAGGTGTGATAATATTAGAAAGAAAAAGAACGATTTTAGAAATACTTGGAGTTTATTTCTCTGGAGGTTTTTTTCGAAATTCAAACGCGCGTCTACAAAAAAAAAAAAACACGTTAGATTTATTTTGAAATATTTCTTAATTACTCCTGTAGGACAATTTTCTATTAAATTCTCGGCTTTTTTTTTTAATACAAACATTTCTCACGCCCAAAACGGATATATACCGAAAATTTTACTATATTTTTTTAGAAATTTTTCGATATAATTTTTATTCGCGCTTAACAGTCAAAATATAATCCGAAAGCATTCCACAATATAATTGAATAACATTAAAATGAATACGCGAAATCACTACAAACTGTTGACTTCACTTTATATACTATTGCAGTGATTTCGGCGTTTTAAACTCGCGTTTTAAATAATATCAAATTTTTACACAAATTATTATTTATTCGTCGTGATATTTATAACGGGAAAATAATAATAATAATAATAATATCCATCCAGCGTAAGGATTATTATTATTTTAACGTTACAAAAAAAAAAAAAGTCATACGCTATATATTAAACGTTAATCCCGCAGATGAAAACAATGGCACAGTAATTGCCTCCCTTATAATATGTTAGCCGCCCTTCGAGTCATTAGCACCCTCTAGAAATTTAACACATTAGCGACCCCTGGAAATTAATTAAATTCCTAATGTACGTGTGTGTAATTCGTTCGTTTTTGTTGTATAAAATTTTTTTTTCTGACCGTATAAAACACCCCATTATATTATATTATACTCGGATGTCTATATAATTGTGCGCCGATACACCCGGCGTGTCGCAGAAACATTAAATTTATTATAAATAACGCGTTATATCAGTACTTATATATGTGACATTACATGTTTTTCGTTTTGTTTTTTATTTTAAATCTTCAAAATTTGGACATAACCAAATTTTTTATTTTATTTTAAATTTGTTCGATTGATTTTCTAGGGATTTTTGTGGGGCGAAAAATTATGGGAAAGTCAGTCTTGCCGTTTGATGTACTTAAAAATACATATTATTATCATTAATTTAAACTGAAATTATAGATATTATTATTATTATTCTTATTATTATTATTATTATTATTATTATTATTATTATTATTATTATTATTATTATTATTATTATTATTATTATTATTATTATTATTATTATTATTATTATTATTATTATTATTATTATTATTATTCGTATAATAAATTTTAGTAATTTAACTATTAAAATTAACATTATACGTTTTCTGTTAGGGTATTTATAAGTTTTTCCAGTAATACGATTATAACTAATTTTTTTCTAATCGTGTTCCAATATAATCTTGTATTATATAAATCAAATAAACATCGATAAATTCGTACGATTTAAATTATTTATATTTTACTTTTATGTATTTTAATTTTTAGTCCTTCGTAGACGAGAAGAAATCTCGTGTGAATTTTAAAAAAAAAAATGTTAGTGTTCGCATTGTGTAATTTCGTTGGATTCTGTGCCCTCATATTGCGTTTTTGGGGGTTTTGTAAAACCGAGTTTACATTATACTGCCTGTGTACAGAATGTGTGCGGTGAGTCGAGTTTCCAAACACGATTAAACAAAAACATAATAAATTGTATTTAAAACAATATCGCGCATATTTGTTTATTTTTATTTTTACGGGACTAGCCCTTCAAATGACAGTACAACAGCAAATTAATACGTGAAATGAGATAAAATAGCTTGAATAAAAAAAGAGAAAAAAAAAAAACGAAAACATTTTGCTTATAATTTAGAGGACGGATCGAGACTGGCAGAAAGCATTAGTCGGGGTACGGGGGAATCGTCAAGGAAATCGGACGAAGATCTAGGAGTGAAGAATGGGACAGAGTTACGGGTAGTGCGGTTAGGGATTTCGAAATTGATGAGTGACATTGGTACAGGAGAATCAATTTTGGCGGAAAGAAGATTGGAAAGAAAGGACAGGCTAGAAATGTATCGGCGGTCCGCAAGACTAGTGGGTTTAATGGCACGAAGAACAGGAGAGTAGTCGCACGCGGAGGACAGAGAATATTAAATTTATAAATATATAATACGTGTTTGGATTAATGGGCTGAGAAACAGCGTCCAACAACAAAAATCGACCGACTCGTTTTTGTGATACACACGTTATTAGGTAATATTATTCTTAATTAATGGTAAATGAGTCATATGATATTACAAATAAGATTATTTTAATGATTATAAGACAAATACAATATTATATAACTAAAATAACAATTAGTATTATAATTAATTCTGGTGTGTCACACGAACGAGGTTCACGACAGGGGTTTTGTGAAGTGAACCCTCCCCGTGGGTTTATGCGGACAATACAAATGTTGATTAATTACAATAAAAATCGTTTCCACAGTTCCGATGTCCAACAAAATATTTTTTATATATTTTCGTCGTTACAAAACCGCTTTTGCCTAGTTAATTTTTTTTTTCTTTTTGTATTGAAAACGTAGTAAAAAAAAATAATAAATATCGCGTCGATTCCTTTCACACAGCAACGTCGTCGATATTCTTTTTTTATATATATACCACACACACCGCTTGTCATATTATTGATACACGCGCGTCTCTTATATACATTATAGTTTTTTTTTTTTTTCGGTAATCCGCACCCGTACACGTTATACAAATTTACAAATGTGTTATATATGCAAATAGGTTATACGAATAACCACCAGGACGTAACCGGTGTTACCTGCACAGCGGCAATACACGTTTTCGGCGTATAAATTATTTCAACGTGTGCACGTACATAAAATAGTACTGCCGCCGCCACGCGTATATATCGTATATACTATAGGTATATACAAGCACAGCCAAACCGGCGTAAACCAAAAAAAAAAAAGTATATTTCATAAGAGTTTTTTTTTTTTTGGCCTGAACGTTCGTCGTCGAACGAATTCTATTTTGTTTCGTCAAATCACATCATTTTTACGGTCACGACCATTTTTTTTTTTTTTAAATAATGCGCGCACACAAAACGTACACGACTATATAGAGTGCAGATAGAAGTGAATATTTTCCCTATAGCCGCAGGATTTGTAAAAATGTAAAAAAATTATTCTTTAAAGTCTGTATGTGCAGACAGTGGCGTAGCGTGAAACTCGACGGCCAATAAGAGACGAAAGCCCTCTTTATCACAAAAATTAAATTACAATAAGAATATTAATTATTATTAAATAGTGATTCTAAAAGCAAAAAATTAAAATTAAAATTTTTAAAACTAACTGCCCGTTCCAAAAACTAGCGACGTCTGTAAAATGATAAACGCCACCGCTGTACATTTTTTTTTCGGTATTTTAAATTAAATTAGTTTCAATATTAATATTATAAAAAAAAAAAATGTTCAGAGTTTTTTTTTAATGTAAAGATCCTCTTGTGGCCCCTCAACTTGGATCTATATCGGGGGCCCCGAGGCCTGGGCCCCAGTGGCCCCTGCCTAAATACGCCACTGTGTGCAGAGCCTGCAGGGCATAAATTATTATTATTTTTTTAATATTCTGTCGATTATAGTCAGTGGCGCCCACTGCAGGTTTTTCAAAAGCCAGTGCAGTTATATTTTTTAACATCCACCCACCCCAGTGCCAGTGGCATATTTTCATTTTTTTTTCGTGGGGGGGTTAAACTTTTCAACAGCGGAATTAATTTTTTTTTTTATATATATATATTTATATTTGAGCGTATTAGTAATTTTGGCAAGTCGTTTTTTTTTTTCTGGTTCCGGGAAGGAAGTTCATCGTAAATACCGTTAATACACCACTGTCGTTACAAGTTAAAAAAGGGTGTAATTTGTAAAGAAAAAAAAATGACCGTCACTCCACAGCTTATCACGAATATAAGTTATTTTCAAATTGTTGAACTCATAAATATAATATACAAAACACAAAATATTAGTACGTATATATATAAAGGTTTTTAATTAAATTCATTAACTATATTATATAATGATGACTCGGTTTTACTATAATAATTGTTAATTACATCGTTATGATTAATTTATATACCATTAAATACACACGACAACGTGATTTCCAGTCGCGTATTCGTCATTGTCCATCTAAACGACAAAACTAAACGATTCTTCAATTTTATACAATTTAAATATGTACATATAATATAAGATTTCTAAAATGACCCACCCACCTCATTCGACTACTAGTGCTGTTGCATTACTTGATAACCTACGTGGGCGCCACTGATTATAGGACATTTGAGGCTTCGACGATCGACGACGTTTTGTTAATTTTTTTTTGGTATATACAGATTATTCTTTATGTTTCGATTAAATTTCGACGGCAAGTAAAACACGTATAACATATTCGAATTTCCTATGATTGCAAATTTCTCCGAATAATTTGTACTGCCCAAAACGTTTGACTCACTGACATCGCCTCTTATGTGAACGTATACATATATTCAATGAGCTTAAATCATTTAAAACGTATAATTAGTCCGCTATATTGACCGAAACAGATTTACAGTATTCAATTACATTCTTATAAAAATAACAAAATTAAAAATTATATTTGGTACCTACTTTATTTAATCGTTTAAAAATTGGAATTTGCACACTTTGAAATTTTAAAACCAATATAATCGAGTAATTTTAATCAAAATAAAATACTACAAAATATTGTATTATTTTATATTCGGTATAATTGTACGGAAAAAAAAGTATATATATATATATATAAAAAAAAGAGAAGCGTTATTTTTTTATTCATTTCTCACTCGCACACGGATACAAGTTACAACCATTTGACCCGTTTAATTGTGTATGATAATATTATTAATTGATGATGATTTTTTTTTGTCTAACATTTTTACGAGAAACTAATGCGATGAAATTTTTAATTTTATTTTTTACTGGGGGGCTTATAATTGTATGGGCTCTCCAGGCCCGTACTGGCTGCTCTTATAGGGCGGTTGCTGAATCCTATAAGGGCGCCTAAAAAATTTGTTTTCATTTTAGAAGTCTAAATATTACCGATTAAGAATCTTAATTGGTTTAGAGCAACAAACCTGCAAACACCAACAAACCGCATGAAAACAAAATCGGCAATGACGATACCGAAATGTCTATGCGACTATAATAAACGGTGTACCTATTATATACATATGAAAAAAACATTTTTAATAATATTATATCGTTGAATTTTATCCAGTTGTAAACGGAAAATTATCGAAGTCAATATTTCTCCAAAATCTATTTAATAGACGTAATTTCTTTAAATTTAACGGGCGCATTGTGCCTCGTAATTTTAAAGGGCGCATCGTACCTCTGCCCGGTTGCCCGGTGGGCCAGTACGGGCCTGGGGCTCTCTGTCCCCTCTTATTCCATGACTGGTTATCGCAATATTTCAGAAAAATATATCGTAAAGATCCTTGTACGGTATTATTGCCGCGATAAAGGCGAGAAAAACACAGTTTTAACAAACGTAATAAACGATATTTTTTAATAAAATCTTATATAATAAATACTTATTAAATTTAATAAACGCTTTTCTGCGCACGAATAATATAATAATATAATTAATATAATACGTGGCGATTATTTCGAGACAAATCCGCGCGGTGGATTATATCTCTATTATTACATCTTATAATAACAGTATAAAAATTTTGAATATTATTCGTGCTTAGAGCGAATCACACTATACTTTATTAAATAAATATATATATATAAACAATTTTAAACGGTTAATTATTTTAATAATAATGTATAAACGGTTTATTCTCGACATGTGAAAATATCGTACTATATACACCCGACGAATACAAAAATATATTTTGAAAACGTTTTAACAATACGCGCATTAGTCGACCGAACACAATATTATAATATAAACTGCAGTGTGCAGCTCGTCGTGGGTGGCCGTGTATATTTTTTTAATCGCGTTCATCGGAATTTTTTTTCTATAACGTTCAAACGTTTTCGAATTGGTTATTATTACAATATTATATTATTGTCTATAGGCTAATGAGTATCTATTTTCTAATATTTTTCGCGGTACTCGAAATACAACCAGGACCGGCTCAAGTAAAAAATAGTTTACTATAGGCAAAATACAATTTTGCACCGCTCCTAAGATTATAATTTTAGATCGTACAAAAAAATATAAAAAGGACTTACGTCCCCACATTCTTTAAAAAAAAATATAATAATTATCGTTTTAGATAAACACGTATTATTTTTTATTTTACCGGGAGAAAAAAAAATGTTTACTATCATGATTTAATTATATAGGATATGAAATTTAAATAATACGAATTGGGCAATTATTTCTTATACTAATTAAATTAATCCGTGTTCATCGTTGTGTATTGAATTGGACCCGTTTTGATGGATTCTCGAGAATCTTCCAACGGAGTTTTCACTGCGAGACAAATTATTAATAAATACTTTATATTGTAGTAATCAAATGCTAGTCAAATTTTTTTTTTTTATATTATATATTTCATGAAACTATAAAACGTACGCGGGGAAAACGATGCAATCGATATACATATTACGTATTATTTATTCCAACGTTTATCATCTGTAGGTACAATTTATACATTTTATTCTTATTAAATTTTCAAACGGATTTTGCGTAAAAAATAAAAAACAAAATTATCTCGCCGTTGAAGTGACCAACGCTATAGACAATTTATGCAATTTGTAACCTACGTGTTAATTACTATGTTACATACCTATAGTTGGGAAATATTAATTATTATTATTATTCGCGTTGATTTATATATATATATATAGGAGTATCTCACTGCATGCAGATACATCGGTACATGTATATGTCTTGTATACATCTTATTTATTTTTACACGTGACATAAAGTTACCTATAACTTAGTCCTCGTCTCCTCGTACCTATAGACATATTTATATCTATAGATATATATATATATATATATATATATATATAAATATAAATAGATAGATAGATCGCGCTGCCATCGCCGTTCCAATGTAACTGGCAACGACGGTATAGAAGTGGAGGGGACCTGGCCGGGTGGTGAGTAGAGCCGGGTTCATGACACGTCACGGTAACGCTCTCGGTGTCGCACAAACTTACAGAATGACCCCAGCCACATAGGCGGAAATGGGGCTTAGGGGGGCTAAGCCCCCCAAATATCTTATAATTTGTATGTATTTTGGATATTTTACTGATTATGACTGATGTTAAAAATGTTAGCCCCCCCCCCAGAAAATTTAATAGATTTCCGCCTATGCCCAGCCATAAGACATATATATATACGTACACGTCAAAACTATATTTGCTCGGGGCGGCGAAATACCTTCGGCCACCGATCCTCGCGTATGCACACAATATATTATAAACGCTGTATAAATAAAAAGTAAAAAAAAAAAATCGTTTCATTCACCCGTGGAATAAAACGTCCGTTAATATACGCCATTCTTTTTTACAGAATACAATAGTAGCCATTCGAGAAATACGGTATTAAACGTTTGAAGGAGAAACAAAAAAAGTATTATTGATCCGCGTATAATAATAATGTAAGTGTGCCAATATGAGGTACCTACGCGTCTTCTATTATGCGAGTATCCCGGCCCGAACGCGGTATTCCGAACACTGGCACAAAGTGACCCCCGCCACGAACGCGTGACGCGCGCGCAGGGACAGTATTCGAGAGTTTCTCGGAAAAGAGAAAAATGCACAAGTATTATAGACCGCCTCCGCTGTCGCTGTGACGCCGTCGATTCCTTTAAATTCGTATTCCGCCATTCGGGGACACCGCGAGCGCCCGACCGCAACAATCGCGAATACAATACACTCGGGTGACGGTGGGTGGACGGGAAACGACGACCGCAGGCCTGCGGTATTATTATTGTAAACGCGTAACGTCTCGTGTACGCCGTCTCCTGCAGGCACGCGTACGCGTGTATAAACACCCGCATCGGGTGTTGCTGCAGGTGTCCCGCGCGGTCGCACGAGGTCCGTTGAAAACTGCCCACATCGGCCGACGTATGTTTGAACGGTATCGCGATTTTTTTTCCCCTGCAGCGGGATGGCGTCTAAAAATCGAGAAAAAAATTGCTAGGACGCGGAAATTGGGTCGTCGAAGAGAAAAAAAAAAATCGGTTTACTACGCGTTATCATCACGCGGTTATTATTAACATTACGCTCAAGGGGATTGAAAGCGGGTATTTTCTCTCTTTGTCTTACACACACGAAACATAGCAAAATAGACGTTTCGTACTTCCAACGTACCGATCGATCTATTGGTGCGATAAGAAATTTGAAAACGGATTTGAATTCCTCGTGAATTTTACTACAAAACGACTTTCCCACTTTTTTCCGTTTCTTTTTTTAAAGACCTTCAAAAATAAATTATTAACAATTTTCTTATTTTAATTTGTTTGGTTAATTTTTTTAAGGGTTTATGAAAAAAAAAATGAAAAAAGTGGGAAAATCGTTTTGTAGTAAAATTCACGAGGAATTCAAATCTGTTTTCAAATTTCTTATCGCACCAATAGATCGATCGGTACGTTAGGTTAGGTTAGGTTAGTACGAAACGTCTATTTTGCTATGTTACATGTGTGTAAGACAAAAAGAGAAAATACCCGCTTTCAATCCCCTTAAAATACAAATTTCGAAAAATAAATATTTTTTTTAAACGTTTTATTTTTTTTTTATTAAACAAGTAAATAAATAAATAATAAAGATTACTATATTGTCAAATTAACTGTTAAAAACTGAACATCGCTGTGTAGAGAAAAACAGAAAAATATCGCTTAAGTGAATATTACTCGGATAAAGATTTTAGAATTTTGTTCTTATTACAAATTTGAAAGCAATGATAAATCCGTTGCATTCGACAAAACGATTCTGAGCGGAGCTTCGGTGTAATAATACTTTGTCACATTTTTTGTACAAAATCAAAGTAATATACTTATACGTCTGACGTTGTGTCCAGATTTCAAGTAAAAAAACTCAAAATTAACTGTTTTACGAATGAAAAAACCCAAAAATCTAAAAATACCTGTAAATAGCCTAAAATTGAACGAAACTTTTTCGAAAAATGTTTTGCAGTTGTACAGTACAATGATACAATTTTGTTTGAAAATTTCGTGACAATAGAATGATTATTTTCGAAATTATAGCGAAAAAACTATACGTGATATTGACGAAATCCCATTTTTAGCGGTTTTTCGTAATTTTTCGGTAATTTATCGCGTCGCTTTAAAAAAAAAAAACTGTTGAGGAAATCGAAAAATTACCTCTCTAAAGTACCGATATAGATATAATGTCGTTACCGGAAACAAACTGTGATTGTAAAGATCGGAACACTCCTTCTGGTAGAATTTTCTGATACAAACATATAACGCTATACAAACATATAACTACGCTAAGAATCTAAAAAGTTTCGTATTATACTCGTAAATTCTATTTGTTTTAGGTTTTTTTTTTCTCATTATTACCTCTTATATTTTATAAATGAAAATTTAATTTAACAAGTAAAATCGTGTTCTACAGTGTACACGAGCGTAGGTGTTACCGAGTAATGCCACTGCACTAGTATTGTCGAATGGGGTGGGTGGGTCATCTTAAAAATCTTTTGTGTATTTGAATTGAATGACATTGAAGAATCGCGTCTTAGTTGGACAATGGACCAGTATATACCACGATTGGAAGATCTCATCACAATATCATGACGTGAAAATGATAAAAAAATTAATTTATAATGACGTGATTAACAATTTTTAGTAAAACGAGTCGTCTCGTGTATTTAACGCGTTAAATTTTAAAAAACAATATAATATTTGTATTTTGTATGTTATTAATTATGAGTTCGAAAATGTATTTTCACTGGATTTTGAAACATTTAAAGGGTCATGACAACGCGTGGTATTGGTTAAAACTCATATTCGTGAAAAGCTATAGGTACGGTAATGTTTTCTTAACGACTTGGACCCTTTTTTAATTAACGAGGAGAGGAGGAGGAGGTCCATTCTCAACTCCCCTTCCAGAACCAAAAGACGAAAAAGAAATTTGCGACTTACCAGACTTACTAATATAAGCTCAAAAATGAATACATTAAAAAAAAATTAGTTCCATTTTTGAAAGGTTTAAACCCCCTCCCCAAGGGAAAAAAAATTGAAAATATGCCACTGGCAGTGGTAGGCACGGGTCGATGTTAAAAAGTGTAACTGCGCTGGCTTTTGAAAAACCTGCAGTGGGCGCTACTACTGTAAACGAAGGATTTCTCGCGGGGCTTATAATATTCATAATTATTTGTAATAAAAACGAGCGGATTTTTGTGAAGAAATTCCGTTTTATTTTTCAACATACAGTCTCCTTTTAAATACACCTTTTACAAACGATTACCGTCCTTTGACTCTTTCGGTGTTCTGCAGTAAATAACCGGGTCCTTTACTTCTCTTCGTTCGACGAAACCGCGCCGCTGTCTCCCGAGCCGAATTTTGTGTTCAAGAAAATCGCAATATTTTTTTAAGCTTATCGAGTAATCGGTTCGTTTTTTTCCCAAAATAGTCAATGAACACAATTCAAAGACTATCCTCCGCTCCCATGAAAACAAAAAAATCGTCCATGAAAGTCTATATTTGCTTTCTTCGATAATTGTTTCACCCTTCGCCGTACACAGGTGTTTTCACCGTTGCTTTGTCTCTGAAAGAACGTTATTATAGTATAATGAGTTTTACCATCTGCAATACTGTGAATCGTTATACGGGAAAAGAATCTGATTCTGCTAAACCGGTTTGATTCGATTGTGTTTTTCGTACAAATCAACACTTCGCGTCCAATATACACGATGATAAACACTATTATTTCTACAGTCATCGTTATTAGTTTGCAAAAATAATAGTTCTCCGCGTTTTTCACACTTCGTCCATCATAACAAAAAATAAAATAAATATAAACTGAACCCGAACCGAGGTTTACCTTTCAGAGGATTACACCCTCCCCGAGAACCAATTATTGCGCGCATCGGTCAATTATTATATTATATAAATACACGCGTTTAACTATAGACACTTACAGACGGCGGACAGCGAGCACATTACTCCAAATTCTCTGTGTATTTAAGAAAATGCGCAGGTTAAGCGATTGTTAGATTTCATCGATGTCACAAATGAGTATCTGCAGCAAAACACTCGAAGAATTCTGTACATCACTGCAGTTATGTTGTTCGTTAAAAAAATGTTAACTAAAATATTAATTTAAAATCGCGGTCACTATATTTTCGAACACGGAATACCTAAAATGCGCGGTTTGACTGTGCTGTGCCCCATTAAACCAGAAAAAGTCCTCACCGCTGGACTCATATCCAATAGAAATAATGAATAATTTTCTGTTTTCCGCATATTCTAATAACCGAAATAACCGTGCGGTTTACTCGTATATTATAGTTGGTGTTTTTATTCTAAATCTTTTTCTTCTCGTGACGTACTTAAAAACTATACGAGTACACGGTAATGGAATTTTTTTTTTTAGATTCTGAGCGGAGCGAGGAATATATTGGTTTTACAATGATGTGTTTTTTTTTTTTATATCTGCAATACTCAAAAATTCTACCAGAAAGAGTGCGCCGATCTTTACAGTCACACTTTGTTTCCGGTAATAAAATCGCATCTAGTTGGTACTTTAGAGAGGTCATTTTTCGATTTTCTCAAATCCGCCTTAATATCGGAGGTTGTCGTTTGCGCATCATTAACCTCACAGGTAAAAATATTGCGTCGCATCGCACGATTTTACTGTAGAACAGGTATAGTACGATGACACGATTACCTGATAAACCAATAACGCATATGGGATATGGGTTTTATTAGATATTTTATTATCTAATAAGTAATGAGTTTGTAATAACTGATAACTTGTAAGAATCGTGCTATATGAAAAATATGTATAGTTTGTGATTATTATCCTAGTCGTTGTTATTACATAAGTCGTTATTTAACGTAGTACAGTCCAAAGGTCGATATCGTATCATACTACAAATTAAATTTAAAGATACATAAATTTTATATAAATAATTAATACAATTAATATTCATTTTAATAGGACGTGCTACTCAACACAAATGCTTCATAAAGCTCGTAATAATAAATATTGTACTTGATATCGTATACGATATATATATATATATAAGCAGTCTGTGCATAGCTCGAATATTTTTTTTTTTAGAGTTAATTTTTAACAATAGCTGAAACAGCAAAATTACATAAATCGATTATCTTTAGTTCATCGTAATTTTGAAACTGTAATGGGTATAGAAATTTGAAGTATTCATCGAATAAATAACTTTATATTATATTGAGGAAAAAATATTCAAAAACTTTCCTTTAATTTTGGACTATTTATAGCAATTATAGGTTTTGAAGTATTTAATTCATAGAAAGCGTTAGTTTTTGTCATAAACCCGAAATATTAATCGATTTATCGCATTGCTTTCAAATAGTCCGGATTTCAATACGTAAAGTGCATCTTTTCTAGTATATAATTCGTTTCATGTAACAGGCACTCCAAAGGTGAAACTTTTATTTTGAATTTTCTCCTTTAATTTTGCGTATTTTCGATATTTTCGTTTTCATTTTTACGGCGTTTTTTTAGCATTTTTCGGTCATTTAGTTCGGTATAAATGCACATTCGTACATTATACATATCTCTCGGACAATAGACGATCGTTGGTGTTTGAAAATATCAAACAATATAAAATATAATATTGTTCAACGCAATGCTCAAAATTTTAAAGGTGAAAATAGTTAAACATAATTTTAAATTTTATATTATGTTATGTTTAGAATGAATAATACAGCTCGTAATACCAGGTCAACACCATCATCAGCAGTCACAAGTTACATTCAATCAACTCTTTTTCTGTAATAAAATAAATTATAAATTATTCAATAAAACAATACGTCTTTTAACAAAATTTTCAGGTAATTTTTAATGGGATTTTCGGCTAATTTTTAGAGCATTTATATCCGGGCCCTAGTGATAATACACAATACACTTTAAAATCGTTATCCTAGTAATTCGCTTAAGCGACATTTACAACACCCCGCGGTTACCTTTTTTTTTTTTTTACTATTTATCCTACTCGTATATGTGTGTGTACGTATATACAGGGGAATCGTAATGTCTTTTTTTATACACCGCGCGTGTCCTGCTGCTGCTGCTGCTGCTGCTGTCTGCAGTAGGTACGCGGCCGCCTGCAGGCAGCTGTCGACGCGCGCGGTAAAGAAACAAAAACCGACGGCGATATCCTCCTATAGGAATAATAATTGTGACGAGACGAAAACACGTGTAATAATGACATACAGACACGCGCGCTCGGTTTTACGATGACACGTTATACAATCGTAACAATTTGACAATTTTTGTTTGTCGTTATACTACTGTACCGGGGGCAGGGGGGCTTACGTGTAAAGAATATTGTATTAAATAAGCGAACCGGTGGTGATGATAGGTACCGATTTTCATCAGTGGCGTCCGACGATCGGCGTAATGTATGTATTGACACGGAACTGCAGCGGAATAATATTATAAATCCGCGCGTATAACGCACATACCCCCCGGCACGTGGACCGCGGAAACGCATTTCCCCCGTGCGACGCGGATATAGTGGCGTGCGTGCAGTACCACCTACTCATCGCGTACGCTGCTCATCCGGGCCACAGGGTGTACTCGACGACGACTGACGAATTACACTCTGTACAATAATAATGTTTTTAGAAATGTACTTGGAATCCTCCCCTAAACTTCTCCCCTTCATCCTTTTACCATCTTTTTTTTCTCTTCCTATCATACCTTTTCCCTCTCCTGACTTCATCCCCTCGCTCCTCGTTCCACCGTACTTCATCTTCTTATCATATCCTTTCCCATCCCCAAACGGACCGGGCGCGGATCCAAGGAAAGGCTAAGGGGCTTTAGCACCCCCCTCCCTTGGGCTGTAGTCATTGCTTAAAAATTATTTATATAACTACGTAAATAGGTATAATTTTAGGTAGCTGATCATCGTATAGCTCCCCACCCCCTTTTGTGATTTCTGGATCCGTGCCTGAAACAGACCGCGGATAGTGTGGTAATTATTGGATCGAGATACGGATAAATGGAAAACGAAACGTAGGTGTGTCTTGTTTTAATGTTAAAAACAAAAAAATTAATGTTATAGTATTATAATTAATACTTAATAGAATTTTTCTTATGATTAATTAAATTTTGGGATCAAAATGCAGGTCCGTATTTTTGTACAGTTAATATAATTTAGACATTGCACCGTCTTACGTTCGGAATTGAAACTGTACTTTATTTACAAGACCGATTTACCGTACAGCTACCATCTTGTGGTATACCTCTTTAACGGTCGCGAAAGAGGTCATTGAAGAAATGAGGAATGGGGAAGAAAATCGTATGTTATTATGTGAAGAAAAAAATTAATAATACGTAAATACGACTTTTTACAAAAATTAATCCTCCCCGCAACTTTATTAAAAATCCTTTGGTGCGCCACTGCGGGATAAGAATAATTTTCTGTTTTTCGTTTTGCGATAGCGTACGTCCAGTACCGAAAATAGTCTTCTTCTCCTTCCTCGCCTCTATCCCAATTATTTGCGGTCGGCCACTTTTGTCCTAAACCTCCACTTGATCCGGTCTCCCACATCTTCCAAGCGCACACCAACAGTCCTCACATCACACTCAATCGCATTTAACCACTTGTTCCTTGAACTTCATCCTCTTCTTCTTCCATCAACATTCATTTCCATTACCGCTTCCGAATCTTCTCGTAACGTGACCAAACCGCCCAAGTCTATTCTCTCTCGTCTTCTCCGCGATCGACGCCACTCCTGTGATTCCTCTTACATTTCTTATCCTATCCACTCTATTATGTCGAATCGGGAAAAAAAAACAATATTTTCCTATATAGACCAACCGTAATATTATTATACAATAGCGTTTGTTTTCCGCAGCAAGTCCTGCCACACCCGGTATAATATATTACAATATAATGTATTATACGAGCGTATAGAATATTATATTCCATCGCTGGAGCAGCTGCGGCGGCCTGGGCTGTGCCGGTCGACCGACGGGAACGACGGGAACGCGAACGACGAGAACGACTACGGCGCACCGGGCAGGTGTTACCCCGGTGTGTGTGTGTGCGCGCGCGTATCGTACACCGAACGTGGCCACGTGCCCCGGCGCGACAAGGCTAATTGATCGGAACCATCGGTACCGGTGCTGCGTCGATGCGGTGCACACGCCGCGCGGTCGTATGGTTTTTATATTATACTGGCGCGGCGCGTAGTCGGTTCTTCTCCGGTGCGCACCGAACATGCCAGTTCGCGTCTGCGCACTTAGCGGACACTTGTGCGCGCGCCCCGTAAAGCTCTTTGCCCGGCAATAACGATTTAAAAAAAAAAAAATATATTAAAAAAACTAAATAGACCAACGAAAAAAAAAAAAAAGAAAATCATTAAACGCGTAATTACATCACGTACATTATAGAGAGATTAGGTACGCGTCGTAAATACCGATATTTAAAGAACGGGGGTTTTTTTTTTTAATAACTTTATCCGGCCCGAAGGACTATTATAACGCGTAAATATATTAAATCGTTCATCAGTGGCGGATTTAAGAATCGATTTTTTTTTTGGGGAGGAATTATATTCAAAAGTTCTTCCACAAAATTCAGCGGTGAACGCAGGAAAAAATTTCGGGGTGGGTTTTTGAAAAAATGTAAAATTATTAGGTACTATGGTCACATATATGTCGCAGCTAGACTTTCAAATATTCTCAGACGTTTCGGAAGGGGTTTGAACCCCGAAAACCCCTACCCGCGTTCGCCTCTGCCACGAATTGTAGATTTAAAAATCAATGTTTTTAGTTAGCTTTATGGTTATTTTTTTTTTATGAATCACAAAATCGCACACGTATTCGTTCGTAGGATAGAAAATTTTACACGCGCTCACCGTTTTCTGGAAGTCGGGAAACAAATCCGGACGCTTTAAACACTTAATAAAATAAATAAAATATTTAAAAAAAAAAAAAAAATGTGCGAAAAGACGATTAATATTATCAGACTGTATCGATAATAATTAATCAACGATCAGTTAAAGCGAAACTTGTAAGCTTTTTCCTCGGAGTTTTTATTGGTATAATCGCTGCAGAGTAATAGCGAAAAAATTGATAAAATGTATACGAAATTCCTTCACTAATAAGGAGATGATCACTGAGTTCGTTTTTTTATTACCTTAAAAAAATATCATTAAAAAAAAAAACGATCTTTAACATAAATATCTCCTTTTTTATTTTTATTTATACATAATATAATTATAGTACATTAGTAGGTATACGTATAAAAATATATAGTTTGTACAATAACTAAAAATAAATATACAATAATTGTAAATGAAATATTTTTTTCGGAGGAAAGTTGAAAGAATTATTTTGTTTTTTCGCTGTTCAAAATTATTAAGGACGCGCTCGCGCCGACTCAGTCTTTCCTGATGCGCCGCGCCTAAAATTACCGTCGGGGTAAATTGAGGCGGACCATCATTGAAATTGCGCCTTTGGTGTTATTGCGCCGCTGGCAAAAGCCCTCTTGCCGGTGCCTAGAAACGGCCCCGTTACCAGTCGTTGTCAGTATAATTATTAAATATAATATAAACCAATAAAAATTAGATCGAGTCAATAAAAAAAAAAAAAAAAAACTAATTTTTCACCAGGAATTTCGGTTTATTTTACAAATCGTACTCAACTATGTGTCGGTCGCGCATTTTCATGAATATCTCATTTATTTGCGCAGGATAAAACGCCTTTGCAAATTTTATAATTATATATATGTACTTTAAACACGTTTATCTATAGTGGCTTCAATAAAATTGGATACGTTTATTTTATTACGGTGACATGTGCGCAGGAAAAACGCCTTTGCATATATGTATTGTTATAGTGGCTTCTGGATACGTTATTATTACGGTGACTTTTTATTATTATTAAGCCATATAATTCTGTTGCCGACGGTAGTGTTTCCACTCGAAATCGGCGTTGTATAGAGGTGTAAATAACGCGTTTATTACAGTTGCAATTGCAGGATCTGGTGTCGGACTTGTATAGATTTTTTGACCGTTTTTACAGCGAGAAATCGGCCTATACGCACGCGGTATAATAAAGACGCGCGCAGGTGAAAATATTTTTTTTATTTTTCGTATACGGCGCGCACAAAAATAACCTCTGACCTACCCCAATTATAATATTTTAACATATTTCTTATATGTGTATACCGCTTATTTATATATACTCAGGGGTTAGGTTAAGTTATTATTTTTGTTTTCTACTATTTTTTTTTTTAATAAATTTGTCCATTCCTGTTCCGCAGCAGCAGACTATTATATATTTATATTACGTTATAGCCCCTGTGTGGTGTATACGCACTTTTTCACGGCGCAGTGGCGCACGTGTGACGTTCGACCAGTGTATTTATATACGAGCGTCCCGCGTATCGTCGTAACCTACCCCAACTACAAAGGTATATAAACACATCTCAACCCTAAATTCGGTATTCTATCCGATTCCGATACATGTAAATATTGTTTTTTTTTTTTATATATATATATATACTTTTCGCGTTAAACCGCGCACTGTCTAAGATAATTACGACTGTAGGGCCAGAATTTTTACGCTCTAAAAACCTTAGAAATATGCGCTATAAAACACGCTATATTTACGCTCTTATTTTTGTAGACGCATACCGTTTAAGATCAAAAAACAAAAAAATATGCGAACAAATTTTCTTTAACCGGAACACCCTCACAAAGTAGGATATCAGAGTGGAAAAAACAACTAACGGACCATGGGGACATGGTCAGTAAAAGGTGGATGAAAGATTACCCCCAAGTCGTAATTTAGACTGGCCAATATGGAGGACATTGAATAGATTGCGTGTTGGAGTAGGACGTTCAAAAGAAAACATGCGGAAATGGGGACATGCGGATCAAAATATAAATTGTAAATGCGGACAAGGACAGACAGTGTCACACCTACTTGTATGCCCAGCAGGACCCGGCCCACGCACACGAGATGATTTGATGACAAGCGATCAGAAGGCGGTAGACACGGCTCAATACTGGGCAAAAGAAAATATATAAACAATATGCGTTACCATATTATGTAAAATTATCTAGTCAGTTTTTTGTTCTTTTCTTGTTCATTATATTCTGTACCATTTTTGTTCCTGTTTAATTATAAATATATATGTGCTGCCTGACACGAGAAAAAAAAAATTTGAAAAAAAAAAAATGTTTTTACATAATACGATTCATTTTCTACGATGGTAATTTCGACATGTTTTCGATCCGAAAAGCAATATAAAAAAAGATATTTAACAAAAAATAATAACGAGTCTGCTAGTATACTCGAGACATTGATGTGTAAACGTCGCGTGAGCGGTAAAAATGGAACGGAATTTTGATTGGGATTTGTGAATATTGGTATCTGTATTTAAAGTGATTTCGATAATAAATATTATGACAACAGCTTACACATTTCCGTCCCATTTCCCGAGATTTACCCTCGTACCGCCGCAATAGATGTTTACACATCAAAAAATAAATTACGCCGCACGGTTAAACGAAAAGAAATATGGGCGTATAACGAACGACTAGTAACTGTTTGTAATGATGAAATACGAAACGTGAATATTTTTTAGAAAAATAAACATAATCAAAATATTAATAATACGCGTATAAAAACCATTTTTAAAATATAGAAATATGCGGTACGTGTTAAAAAAAAACATGACAAAATATGTAAAAAAAAAAAATACGCGAAATAAAACTTTACAGTATTTCAGATCTAATAATTTAAACTTCTAGCTTAATCACAACTAATTTTTGAACTGTTTAAAAAAAAAACATACAAATGCATATATAAATCCGGTTCTTTATTATGACACGGGCGTTGCGTGCGACGTGAATAAAAAAAAAAAAATGTGTAAACTTGGTCGAAAATTCGATCAAAGTTATTAAAAATGAAGTATCTATTGATACTTCTAAGTTCTAATGACCAAATTAAAAAAAAAATTCGATTTGTTAAACTCGAAGTCTTAAAATACAATTATTGAATACGGGAATTTTTTTCTTAAAAAAAATAAAAATCATATTTATATAGAAACCCGGAATGATCATAGCGTTAAAAAGAATGGAGGGCTTTCTCGTTCTCTCGTTTTAATTTTTTAAAAAATCGACAATTTCCAAACCTAATTCTGATAATCGCATATATAATATACGAAATTTTAAATACATTTATACTCTTAAAAAATTATACCCGACGCGCGCCACTGACTGCCACTGTACCTCGTATAACGTACGAGTATATATATATTATATTACACTCGGTTTTAGAAATAATACAAACAAAAATATACACGTGTTGGACACGTCATCTGGCACACTGCAGAGCACATCGGTGCAAGCGTTATTATTATTACAATAATACGGTGTATATGGCGCGCGTAACAGTGGCATAGTTACGAAGGGGTCGAGAAAAAAAAAAGGGTGGTTGACACCCTTTCACAATATTTCATACATTACGCTTTTGAATATTATAAAATCGCGTGTGTAAAATAACTAGAAAATCTAGAAAGAAATAAGATACATAAAAATAATAAAAATATATAGAAAGAATATATCATTACGTGTTTTCACGTAAATATCATTACTGAAAAAAAACATTTATTCGTGTGTTTTTTTTTTGTACTTGTAAAAAAAAATCTGTCGATTAAATTACACGTATACGAGTATAAAATCGTTTACAAAAAAAAATAAAAAAAAATTTATAACATTTGAAAACAATAATAATCGTATCACGCGATAAATAAATTTCTGATTACACCGTTTTACTACGTATTTGTACCCGAGAAGTCTATACGTATATTATTATTATACCCGTTACTCGTTCGTTTCAAATCCGGATTGACGCCATAATACGCGCATAATATATTAATTATATTGGCCGAGATATCGATCGAAAAATAAAACCCGATGACGCCGTATACCGAGTATCAATACGGACTGTTTAAAAATCATAATATGCGCGCGTGAATATAAATTTTTAAAAAATAATAATAAACGTACACTGCAGGTTAGGTCGGGTTTTAAATCGATTAATTACACAGAAATAATTGAAAATTTATTACTCTATACAATAACGAGTATATTAATTATTATATACGCGAGCGGGTATAACGCAATCGCGTCGACTAGTGTTAGAAAGTTATATAATATTACGTGTATATACTGAGTATATTATATTGAGTTATAACCCTTTCTAACTCTCATGTTTTTTGATAACGCTCGGCTGCGTTATACACATATAATAATAATAATATATGGTGTGAACGCCATAATATCGTATTCGTGCTCCAATACACACTATATATACGTATAATATGTTGTATAGTGCAGAACGTTTTAAAAAAAAGCAGCGGTTCTTATATATATATTTTTTTGTAGAACGCCTGACGAAGAACTTTTTTAAATCACCGACAATATTTACCAATTTTTTTTGCCGAATAATTTTTTTTTTTTTTTTACTATAAATATCTCACGTTATTATAATCGGCATTTGAATTTTTTTTAACATTATAAATCGTACAATTAAATAATATATTATAATTTTAAATATATATAATTATTATCATAAACAAAAAAAAAAACATACACATTTGATAATAATCATTTTTATAAAACTCGATTTTACGCGAAAAATTTAATTTATTTTTATTGCGCTTCGAATTTATTTTACATATTTCAATTTTATAATATTCTAGACGTACATTTTTTTTTTTAATATCGAGCACAATACTCGAATTGCATTAATCGTTGTTCGGACTCAGCGGTGTTTTCTGTGCCGGTCCTAAACTTGTTTTTTATATACGTAAAAAACGAGAGCGGCGAATGCTTTTTCGCGCATAAATGAGTCGTGGGCGGTTTAATTGAAACTTCACAGAGCTTCACTCGGTGTTTCTGGATAATTGTTTTTTTTTCCGTACGTGCGACCAGAATTCTTCTACCGAATTCCGAATAAATTTTACTTTTTTTAACTACTGTTTGCAGTAGAGACATTTCTGTAAGTCTCGTTCCGACTGTGTCAGCCCGTTTTTTCCGAGATGGATATCAACCGGTGCAAATGATTCAGTTTTTACTCGTATCTAGAACAGAAGAGCGTATAGTACAATTATTATTATATCGATTATAACTTACTGTCCGTTGTACATTTTCACAGCTATAAAGACCACAGTTTAAGAACCGCTGGTCAAAATAGCATCGACGACAATTTCTTCGTACAGTATTTTTCTTCAGTTTTTCAGTTTTCGAACACCGCATTTATTTGTTTTGAAACCTAGTAATATAATATATATGTATTTATTTTCTAAAGAATCGTACATTTTTAGTTTATATTAGTCATACGCGCAGTACGATTATCGCGTTCGTACCCATATCTATTTGTCGACGTCATATTGACTCGGTGCTGTACGCGTTTCTTTTTATTGACTGAAAAACCGTCTCGTCTTGTTTGCTTTGTACGCCGTAGTTTGTGTCGCACTGTAGTCTTTCCCGTTTGTGTTTGGTTATGCAACGAGTTTATGATAATTTACGGCACCCACCATCGATTACTGTTTTTTATACATTCGTACTGCACAAGTGCTCTCACGAACAGAACACGAGTGACGTGAATCGTAACTTTGTAAGTACGTACCTCGAGACTATATATTATGTCCTTAAAAGAATCTTTTCCGTCTTGCTGCTGTTGGCACAATATTTGCAATCATATTATTACGAACGGTTTTCGTTTTCTTTTTCCCCCTCGTAAAATCATGCAAATTCCGTGTATCGAGCAGCGTAAAGACACCCATCAGCTCCTCCTACTATACGTTGAATTCTGCATAAAAATCGTGCAATATAATCGCAATACTTCCGTTTTCGTGGCATTGTACATTCTACACATTATTATTATTGACGATTTATTGTTTATTGACGCCCATAAGAGGGCAATAGGATGTACAAAAAATTTCTTATTAATTATTATTAGACTATAATACTAAAGACTTAAAGAAAGAAGAAAAAAATATGTACACATAATAATAAATTAATAAATGAATAAACGATCGTAATGTTATTAAAATGAGTAGTTTGTAAATTATAAACTTGATTATTCACTATAATTATGGGACAATTTATTAAACAAAATTTAAACATAAATGCCGAAGTTTGGATTCATTATCATGGTTGAAGTCGAAATTGTCTGAGCTATTACAAACACGAAGCATACGGCTTAAGGGTTCGTTAAAGCTGTAACGTTGAGTGTGGAATGACTCGTAAAAAGTAGTCTTTGATCTGGTGTTAAAGGCGGGGACCAACCAACTGATTTTTTCAAAGGTTTCGGGACAAATAATATTACCATTTACAATTTTATAAATAAAAAATGCATCATTAAATTTACGTCTTGATGAGAGTGAATGCGTGTTTAACTTCAAAGCGATGTCATTTGAATTTATTTTAAACTTATAAGACAGGTATTTAAAGAAGCAAGATTGTATTTTATTTAGACGGTTAACGAGACCAATTTGAGAAGGATTCCATAATACAGATCCATATTCAAGGTTCGAACGCACTAGAGAGTAGTGTAAGTATTTATACCGTTTTTTTTAGTGCGGACATTGTTCGTGATACGATCGCCTACGGTCTGGCTACAGCGAAACCGAAGGATTTTTTTCAATCTCTTCGATTTCCTTGATTAAAAATAATAATGGTTTACTTAAAGTTAAAAACATTGGACAAGTGTCAACAACTATATATATATATGTGCTCAACGCGGAGAGTGTTTTCATTAAAAATACATATATACAAATGAATACGAGTTTTTAGTCGGAGGACTGGGATTCCGCACTGTTTTTTTTTTAACGTACCTATTTATACTATACCTACATTTTTATTCAAAAGAATAGTATAATACCTATATGAATTTTTTTTTTGCTCTGTTATTCACGAGAAATTTTACGTTTTTCCTATTGAAAATACTAGTTTTGAAAAAATCTCGATACGCTTTGACAGGCGTTAAACAAAATAATAAAAAAAAAAAAAAATACAACAAAACGTTTTAAAAAATTTAATAAATTTTTTTTTTTTCAGTTCAATCGATCGCTTCTTTATATATTGACGTCGTATCGAGCACGGTGACTCGTTATTGACTTCTATATTACTTCATCACAATCGACTGCAACACGCTATCGGTTGCCCGTATCGACTAGTAATACGATAGTCGAAATGTTAAAAAAAAAAATGTATATATATTTAAATAATATTTTTTTGAAGAACAACCCCGTTTTATGCGCGCTACAAGACTGCAGTGATTACGGTATATTATGCGCTTACCGTGGCACACTCGTAGGACGAGTATTTTTTTTTTTTTTTTGTTTTCGTCGGAAAATTTGTTGACGCATAGCGCTTGTAATTATGTACTCATTAATTATTTATTTTTAAGTACCGTCGTCGCATTATATTGCGATTATACTCGTTTGAAAGTGCCGTACGCGTAATTAGTAAACTTTGGCCGTTTATAAATTATTAACGCGCCGCGTATTATAATAATTGTATTTTAATGTAAAATATATAATGTATACATATACACAACCGATTAACCGCGTTTGATTTCGACTAGTAAATTAACGATATTTTATATGCGTTAAATCCACGTTATTTTTCGTAATTAGACATATATATATATATTTTTTTTTTGAAAATACGTGTATATGCTATAATACTGCACTCATATAAATATATACTTATAAATAGGGTTTAGAGTGTTCAAACCTCCTTCGTTGATAAAAAAAAATTACAATTTTAACTAGATAAAATTTAACAGACATTTTTTTTTTTAAATCCGTCCTCCTTTTCTACTAATTATTATACAAAATATATTTTGTCATTATAGTATCGGATATGATAATAGATTTAATCGCGAATTTAACACAATATTATACTAAACTAATTTTTTTTTTCTCGCCTCTAAAAATTACACCTCGGATAAAAATAATCTTACCGCACGTTTGATGTTATAAACGTAGTCGTAAGGGTTTAAAAAAAACGAGAAATTATCGTATAATAATAAATCGCCACGTTTTCAGTTTACCAACTGCTGTTGTCTTGTTGAAGATACACTTCTTCTAATACGTATTTTTAACGATTCAGCCTAATCGAACGTATACGTATATTTGGCGATTTTTGTATTTTCGAAAAAGGATTCCGCGGCGGATTTTTAGCTGAAAAAACTGTCCGTGATATCGCAGCAGTCTTCATATATTCACGGGCCAATGAATCTTTTCTGGTTCCCGAAAGGAGGACTTTCTCTAAAGGACAAGGATTTTCAACCGTACGGGAGAGATAAAAGAAAAATCGCCGTTCGAACTGACTGCAGGCTATACCAGTGGTTCTCAACCGGTGTGTCGCGTATTATCGTGAAATGTGTCGCCAAAAAAAAATTGTTTATTTATAATTTTTTATACTTTATACTCTAAGTTTTCAAAGTATCACACTGATTTATTTTTATAAACTAATAATTTTTTTTTATTTAAATACCTATATAAAATTGTTTAAATTTTAGTTATTATTTATGTAAATTTATAATTTTTTTTTTTTTTTTTAATAAAATGGTAATAACATAAATGTAATAATTTACGTAGGTTTATAATAGTTACTTTTTCAAATATTCATTAAATATTTTGTGTGTCGCCATTTTTATGGATTTAAATATGGGTGTTGTCGTACAAAAAGGTTGAGAACCACTGAGAGTGCACTCCGCAATAGTGTTTTAACGATCGGAAAGAACGTTGGCGTATGTGTACACGATGGGTAAGACTTTGAAGGGTACTATACGAATAAAAATAAATACTTTTTTTTTAATAAATATGAAAATTCTCGTTATTTTTTTATCAAGCCTTGTATACTACATATGTATATGCTCAATATTCGCATAAACGATGACATACCTGTATATAAGGTTTAAGGAACGCTATATGGGTCAAAAGCGTCTTACTGCAGCAGGATTAGCCGTTCTGAATATTTATTGAAACGTCTTCATCGTCAAACCGATAAAAATTTACTTTTTTTTTTTATAAACCTTTCGTATAGATGTATCTAATTGAAAACAAATGTATAGCAGCGAGCCGCGGGCTTTGTGGACGTTCAAAAATTATCCCTTCTTTTAATAGCAGCTCGACGTCTAATAATCGCTCTACGTAGCCGAAAATCGAAAGAAATTTTTTTTTAATTCTTTCACATAAAGTCACGCGTTTCGGTGCGGGTTTCAAGACTCCCGGACCCGCAGCGTTACTAACTCTATAATAAATCACAACGCCGCAGCAAAATTCACTACCATAAGGCGCAAAAGTAGCGCGAAGATCGGCGTGCAATCGAAAATTCTCGCGTCAGAAAAAAATAAAAATAAAAACGTTCGCTGAGAACACTTAAAAATACGAGTTTTATAATCGACTTTCCTTCGAAAATCCCGAGACTCTCTCGCGGTATTTTTCTAAGTGATTTCGTATAAAGTTTTCAAACACGTTCGAACGCCTGCCGTTCGCAATATAATCTACACGCCTACGCCTCTGGGTTCTTGTGCGCATAACTGCTGCAGCGTATACACGCGCCATACGCGTTTTGCAATAATTTATACTCGTTGTACCAATACGCGTTGTCTGCAGTACCTATACAGGAAAGTATAACGAGACGCAATAATACGGTAAAACGTACTGTAATAATAATAATAATAATAATAAACGGGAAACGGACGTTTTCACATCCGATATACTATTATTTATATAAATAAAATATATATATATATATATATTCAATTGAAGCACTTACATATTATTTGCCATTTCCACGTGGAAAGTTAGCGCGTAACACGCGCGGACTCCTCTGTATACTGCACGCTCGTATATATTATAACTTACTTATATATAATAATAATAATAATAATAAAATCGATAACGCATCTCTCCTCGGGCCGTTGTATTGTATGCGCGATGTACGCATATATTATCACGTTTGACGTTGGTCGCAACTATATATACTATTATGTACGAACGTACGAAATAACGACTCGTTTCCTGCGCAGTGCGACTGGCGCAAACACTTACTGTAGTCGGTCGATTTTTTTTTTTTACATACATTTTTTAATAATATAAACTCTCTCGACTTTCTTTTGAAATTCGTTGTATTTTCTCTCCGACGATTTCCTCGTCGATCTTCATTTATTCCCTCCCCCATTTGTTATACGATTCCGGTTCAGTGGCGCAGATACGTTTTTTTTTCTGGTCAGAGGGGTTTCGGAAGAACTTACAAAAAAATAACAATATTTTTGTCCTATACTACTGTAAATATTTCATTGTTTTTTTTATAGGATATACAATAAATATTGAATTTCAGCTCCGTGTACACAATCGTGGAGAAATGAAATTTCAACGTTTTAAGTAACGCAAGAACGAGAGTTTTTTTTTTAGGATTTTGGCGATGAAAACCCTTTGCACTCTCCGTATCTACGCCACTGTTCCAATCGACAAATTTCTTTAATTAAAAAAAAATAAATTATTATTATACGTTCTTTTCTATTATATATACCGACTCGGTATTCCGAATTATTATTATTTTTTACTTTTCCCTGGTCATCGCTGTCTATTCTTCTTCTTTCTTTTTTGGGTTAATTCGGCCTTTAAGACCATCCCGTCCCAAGCTTCCGTCCTGTACTCTGTCAACGCTAGATTTCTCCGATTGGCTTCACCTCCCATTTGTTCAACATCCTTTTTTATGACATCTTCCTTGCAGCGCATTCTTGGTCTTCCCAAAGGTCTTTTCCCTACAGGATTTTGTTCTATCACTGCACGTAGCAACGGACTTTGGTCACACCAAGCACGGCCAGCCCAACGTATAGTCTATACCTCTTCCGATAACGTTCAGTACGTCCGAACCACTATAATATAATGCTTCCAGCTCTACGTGTTCTTTTTCGTCTCCACTCACCGGTTAGATCGTCCTTGACTGGGCCAAACATTTTTCTTTCAAAGACCGTGAGCCTATTTTCATCCTTTTTTCCAAGTGGCCACGTTTCGCATCGCTGTCTATTAATATTTATTAATTACGTACGAAATCCAACGTTGCCGCAATAACATTTCAAGCAGTGGCGTCATTTGGTGGGGGGCAGGGTGGGCATTTGCCCCCCCTTGTTAACAATGGGCCGGCATGATTCATGTCGATACCTATGGTGTAAATATAAATAATTCTAACCAAATCTATAGTAATGAGTAATAACAAATCGCGTGGTGAACAGTGGATTACAATTAAATTAATAATAAAGTAAAAAAATATACAGGTTATAACCGCTATTAAAAGTGATTAAATAGTGGTTACAACTTACCGCGGTTCTGGAGTTTTTTCGATAAACATGGTTATTGTTGAAGGCAGTGCGTAAGTTATTGACCTTACCCCTAAATTCGAAGAATATTCGTGAATATGATAACGAAAATATCAAAATTATGTAAAATAGAAATTGTATTGAGCTAAATGTAAATATTGGAAATAGTTAAAAATGACGCCACTGATTTCAAGAGTAAATTTTTATAATGTATTACCAATTTTTCAGTTCTATCGTTTTATTATTATTATTTTGTTTCTGCTTGGAAAAACGTTGTACCGACATATTTAATGTATTCGTATACACACGCGCGTGCGCGTGTTAATGCGCGTATAATCTCGTACGAAACCACCTGTCGCGCTGCAGTAAACTACAATATAACAGAAAAAAAAAACGAAGCGGATCGCTCGTGCGCTATCAATTAGAAACTTTATATTACTTATATGTAACGTTATAGTAATATAGAAAGCGAGTGTTTAACGAAAAAAAAAAACCTCTAGAAAATCTATAAATATTCGTTGAATCTACAAATCGTAAAAACACAGTGCGCACAAATGTTGTATTTTTTTAAAAATTTTCTTGAAAATTTTTGAAAAAAATTTACAGATAAAACACTGCAGTGAATATAGAAAATAATACGTGTATACACTGGCGACGCCGTCGATATTCCGTGCTCGGACAAAACGAATCTTTTTTTTTTTCCAAACACAGGGGCGTATTTAGAAATTTTTTGGGAGGTGGAGGCTGAGACATTGAGTAAATATCATTGTTGAATTATTTCTAAATTCTAATCCAAGACTAAATCTTAAAAATAGGACCAATTACCAAATTCTCAACATTTTAAAAACAACAACATATTATTAGGAATTTATTAAAAATATTACATCCTAATAGCCATAGGTCATAGGAATTAGTAAAGAAAGTTCCTGAAATTTCGAGAGGGAAGGGCTGGAGCCCCATCAGCCCCTTCCTATAAATACGCCCCTGTCCGAACACGTATACTATATTATATAAACAACAAAAATATTATACATTATGTAATTGTCGAAAATCGCGAATTATACACATAAAAAAAAAAAATACGCATTTTATTCGATTGTTTATAAACTACGTATATTAAATTGTACACAGAAAACCGAACGAAAACTCGTTTATTTCAGTGTAACGTGTAAAATTTATTTTGTCTCGAGGGGAAAAAAAATGTCCCCTCCTCCTCTACACAACCGATTGAAAATCTAACCATGCCCGTGACGATACACGCGCGTCTTATTATTATTATTACGCGTACACTCGTTGTACTCGAGGTGTTTTTTTTTTGTTTTTTTCGTCTATGCCACTCGTACGTTACATATTATATTTTTCTATATACGTGTACAGGGTGTCCTACGGAGATCTGACATTGACTATATTTTTAAGCATTTTTTTTTTTTTGTATGTAATTAATAATAATTACACTAGAAACGCGCAGTAGCGTTACGCGGATTATTGTCGGCTAACACGCATAAACAAGATGAAAATATTTCTCGTGATAATCGATCCGATATATCTGCGCGCATAGTGTCTGCAATTACTCGTATTACTGCGCAGCGCGACTGACAAGAAAAACATTAACAGACTTAGAAAAAAAAATAACTCGATTATATAAAACACCAAACTGTTTTTTTTTAAATACATATATCGATTATTACGATTGTTTTTAATATAAAACTGTAATAATTTTAAATCGTTTCCGATCGAAATTACTAAAACACTTTTATTGTATAGCGCAGGTTTTTTTTTTTTTTTAAACGTCAAAAGTAAAAAAATTAAAAAGTTATAGCGTTTGTCGTCAGAATGACCGCCGCGAGAGCAGTGGCGCAACAAGCG